>OY751439.1:2061515-3389015 GCA_963565745.1 Phengaris arion | reverse complement strand
GTAATTTTGTATTTAAGTTAAATTAACATTGTTCCATTCATATAAATTATTATTTAGTTCGCTATGTGGGTGGCATTGAACCTTCGGCTGCTACCTCGAACACCGCGGCGAGCGGCGCGGGAACGAAGCGACAGATCTTTTGCAATTTGCATACAATCAAATGGACCTAAATCCTAATTCTCGTAACTATTTGTGAGCATAATACTGTTTCGATCCGCACGGTGTCGTATTCATACATGTGTCAATCGCGCGAGCGAAAAAATGTTAATTAAATAAGTGACAATCGATATTACGTCGTTTACGGGTTATGACACTTATTATAATAAACATTGTTTCGCAAGCTCCTATTTGCTATTGCAGCAATTAATTAATGTCAGAAAATATAAGAAATTGATTTAATGGATCATTTTACTTATTACTCTTATATTAATTATATTATAAGAAAGAAATTTTTTATATGATTTCATCTGCCAAACGATGAAATCATGTAAAAATTTCTGCTACCAGCTCCGTAGTTATAGATACGAGTACACCTACGTAATTATTATTTATTTATATAACCGTATTATAAAACGTAAATAGTTATTTGTAATATAAACTAATTTTCCCACATTAAAAAAAGGCGATTTCAAACGTGATCAAAAACTAATCTCCCTGTAATATCCACTCTTCTAACACAAATAAACTATCACTTCTATCACAAACATTCTCACACTTCACAGTATAAAAATCATAAAAAGTTCACACCAGTGATTATCATGAAGTGGAAGTGGTCTAATAATGGTGTCATCCCACTTCAACCAGCACGTGTCACCAACACTCTGGCACTCTGGCACTCAAGAGCTATTTAACGGATTATTAACATTCGCACGAATATCGACATATAATAGCACCCATCACACGTATAGTGCTAACCGCGGGAAATAGCACGCACCGTTTCAACCCGCGCTCTGAATCGATCGTGTGAATCGTGTAAATGCGCGAGGCCGACAGTCCGATGTGACATGTCGATGACGGTGAATTTTCCATAGTTTGAACCGTTCGCTACGAAGTATTTTGGCGTATTATGTAAAACGCCGGTAGTCCAAACCACGGCGCATTTTAAGTTGTAATTAGCACCACAGTTCGATCCGCAGTCCAATCCGCATAGATCCGCGGTTTTAAATGCAGTCCCAACCGCGGTTCGGTTTCGTTATATTATCTTGTACTTTAACCGACCTAATATTGTATAAATATTATAATCGTAATCTCGGAAACGATTGCAAGTATTTCTATAAAATTAATTAGTATGCATGGAGTTTTGGGGGATTAAAAATCGATTTGTTTTTTCTACGGCTTAGAATGCGGACGGACCTGACTAATTCAGATCCAAACGTTCAAAAATGTGCGTGTAAATGTGATTTTTAGAGTTTAGACTGCAGTTGGGACTTTTTGTGTAAGTAGTTTAGACTGCAGTTGGGACTTTTTGTGTAAGTAGTTTAGACTGCAGTTGGGACTTTTTGTTTAAGTTGTTTAGACTGCAGTTGGGACTTTTTGTGTAAGTATTTTAGACTGCAGTTGGGACTTTTTGTATAAGTAGTTTAGACTGCAGTTGGGACTTTTTGTGTAAGTAGTTTTACTAAGCCGTGTGAATAAAATTAAACAATTATGGCGTTTTATTTTTTAAACCTAGTTAATTTGTTTAGCTGTAGCTTTTCTAGAAATATGTAACAGACTTTTCATTAGAATTTTACATTTATTTGGTATACCCGTCTATGTTACTAACAATTTAATACGTATGTTTCTAAATAGGTTCAAATGAAATTGCGCTCCTACTTTTAAGTTTCATATAATTTTTATAGTTACATTTACAACTTATATTTTAGCTTAACGCTTTCATCCTCTATGTGCAGCAGCTTGTTTTGTATATAGTGTATAATACGTATATGCATGTGTTAAATAAATTTTATTTATATATTTAAGAATATGAAATTAGATGGTAGAGTAGTATTAAACAGCTACTTTATAATAACAAACAACAGTTGCGTTTTCCTACTCTATCTTCGAACTCTACAAGCTAAAACTCACAATCGCTATTATCCAACTGTAGTTTGTGACAGCGTGCAATCACGTGACGTCACAAGTGTGGTTTACACGTGAAGTGTGCAAGTGTGACCGGCACGCGCGAGTCACGTGACTGTCGCGTGTCTTCGCCGAATGATCCGCGTATTATCTAATTAATTGCTTTTTTTATTTGATGATATTGAGCTTAATTGGTGCACGTGTCGACAAATAAACGGCATTTGAAATACAAATGTCACAAACGCATTTTTGTTTTGTTAACTACACCCAGCCAACTGATAATACGTCCAATGTGCGATGTGCATCCTACATCCTACTATCCTACTTCAAATTCGTTTGCCAAACTGAAAAAATATGAAATCTCGTTTTGCTTTATGTAGGTACAGATTTTACGTTTCTTAATGACACGTATTAACTATATTTTTCCCAACTTAGAGATACAAAAAGCGTAGGAATCTATATTATAAACTTTGGAGAGATTTTAATTGCTCTGTCACAAGATTATTTGCTAGCAGAATGTACTCATAATTAACTAAAAATTTTTCGAGAGCCCTCCGACCTCCTTAGATCCTGTCGCAAAATTCGCTCTTAGTGGTGCTCATAGTGGCAGCCCTAAAGGGAGATCCCCAACCGAGCGAGGTGGTAGTGCTCGCTCAAGCGGCCGAAGTTCCACTATAGTATTTTCAGTGGTAGTGTATATCGCACCGACTACAGAAATTTCGATTGCATGACTCAGGACTGTGTGCTGGTCATGCCTAGACGTGCATGACTAGCACACAGTCTTGAGAGTCCAAAAGAAACATCGGTCATGCACAGACGTGCAAATTCATGCGAATTATAATTTTTATGTCAGAAGGAATAAGTGAATTTGTTTTTAAAATTTTAAGAATTTCGCTTCGCTATAAATAGATCTCTATGTGATTAAGGCTCTTTTCAATATTTTTTTACTTTGCTCTACATCCACTATGGCTTGCCAACCTGCCATTGCGCAGATGTGTGTTCGACTCCAATAATATCAGTTTATTATCTCCACAAACAAACATACAATGCCCGCCCGGTTTTCAATCAGCCTCAAGTGGGGGTGAAGTGTACCAAATGTTGTAACAAATAATATGGGCACAGGAGAGCAAATGTTACATGTATGTTGTGAGTACCTTCAAAAACTTCATTATGTGGGTATCCTTACTAATCCCACTACTATTATAAATGTGAAAGTTTGTGAGGATGGATGGATGTTTGTTACTCTTTCACGAAAAAACTACTGGACGGATTTCGATGGAATTCGGCATCGTAGTAGTTTAGGCTCTGAATCAATAAATAGGGTACTTTTTATCGACGCAAAAAGTACAGTTCCCATGGGAAAAAAGTGCAGTGTTCCCGTGGGATACTGTTTACGCGGGCGTTTATTTAAAACGCAGAATTTTATATATTACGATGTTACTCTTTCACTCAATAACCACCGAACGGATTTTAACGAAATTTGGTAGTAGTTTAGACTCGGGATTAAGATTAACGCTTAAGCACTCTTTATCGCAGAAAAATATACGTTTCGCGGGATTTGGTTTTGCACCTATGAAGACGCGTCGCGTATCGACTCGTTTCGGTGGGAACTGACAATTACAGTAACTTCTATTGAAAATTACTATTCAAAACTCTCAAAATAGAATTGTAAGAAGTTACTGTAAGAAGAGCAACTTCTTCAAAACTTGATGTTTTATGATTCAATTACGGCCCGTTCCAATAACCTATCTATCTATAACTATTAGTTACAATCGTCGGCATTCAATCATATTTTGACGGTTTTTTGCGATACGAATTTGACGTTTCTAAAAAGTAGTTAATGGTTTTATTGAAACGGGCCGTTTCAGTATGTAGGCCGTAATGTGGCCATTTTGAGGTGTGTTGGTCTGGCGGCGCCCGTAATTTAGGTATTAGTTAACAAATAAGATCTCTTACTTACTACAGTCTACTACAAAGCGTCTGCAGTGCCTATAATAATATAACTCAGCCTTAGTTTCAACCATAACCAAATACTTTTACTTTCACCAAACAATATTGTGTATGAAAAATGTATTATTTCAAATGAAAAATAAATAACCAAATCGCTGTTGGCTTTATACAAACATTTTGGGCAAATATCGAGGCCCCTCGATCATTTATTTATGACACGCTATTTGCACTAGGATCACACCAACTGATGCTGATCTGAAGCTTGTTAAATATATCGATCTAATGACATCTAAAAGCTACTATATAAATAAGATAGCGTTGTTTAGGAGACATGTTATGCAATTATTTAAAAAAAAATACGATACCGCATAAAAAGAGAATGACACAACCTTACACTTTAATCGAGACAATCTTGTATATATATAATCGGTTTCTCGAAAACGGCTGCAAGTATTACCATGAAATTCAATATGCAGATAGTTTTGGGGGAGAAAAATCGATCTAGCTAGGTTCCCTGGTAGGTATACCTCTATATCATCTCGATAGGTATCCCTGGGAAACAACGTATTTTTTTCTTTATAAAATGCTACATTATTCTCTATGTTTATCATTAGAAAATAATAGGCATACCTACTGAAACTTCAATAATGTGTAGGTGTTGGTATTAAGTGTAGATAGTAGGTGTAGGTTGTAGGAAGTAGGTGTAGATGTAGGTTGTAGATAGTAGGTGTAGGTGGTAGGTATAAATTCTAGGTGTAAGGTTTAGGTGTGGTTTGTATATGTAGGTTGATGTATAGTTGTAGATTGTAATGGTATAGTGTAAGTTGAAGGTGTAGGTTTTAGGTGTAGGTTGTAGGTGTAGATTGTAGATGTAGGTTATAAATGTAGGTTGTAGATAGTAGGTGTTTCTTTCCGTAATACTAGAACTCCGAGCAGAGAGGGGCACATTTTATTAATAAACATACCTACCACTTGTATGTCCCCTGGCCATATGGATTTAGGACAATAATTCCTATCCGCCATCCGAGTATATAACCAATGTTATCAATTTATATGAACACCAACATTTTAAAACGACAAATAAAAATCGTGTTTATTAAAATTCAACAAATAAAGGACAGTTTGATCACCCTACCCCTACATCTCAATCCATTTAAAAAAGTAATACAAACAATGATATTAGCTTAGCTCGTACAAACAATGAAAGGGCCTGGGGCAACCAGCAGCAATTAGCCCAAGGCGACGGACATGGTAAACATAGTTGTGGTCATAAAAGACAAGGGTCGAATTACGAGTCGTCTGTATTTGAACAGATGTTAGTTTTTTAAGTTAAAGCCCTATTTGCTGCCTGCAACATCTAAAGATTACAATGACTTACTATCACACGCTTAAAACAAGTACTGTATACCCATCGGTAGTAGCTTGCTACTACTATAGGCCTTTAGATAAGAGTTGGCGCCTACAACATGTATAAATTTTACGTTGTGTGCTATCTACGATTTTAAGCAGTACCTGGGAAACCGAGCTTTGCTCGGAGTTCTGATAATTTTAGACAAATAAAAAGAATCACACAAAATATTTATTTAGGGATTTTGAATCCCGGTCAGACAAAAATCCCACCACAATCCAAATTTTCGAACAAAGCATAAATTATTCATACGCATACCAAACTGCCAATCGGACTGACATAATAGAGTCGAAATTATTGATATATTGTCGCACGACGAAAGAAAAAGCATATGATTTAGCCTAAAAATCTGCAGTTTCCAAGGGATAACATCCTAGCTACATCAATTTTCCTTTATCAAAACTCCCTGCATACTAAATTTCATGGTAATACTTGCAGGCGTTTTCGAGAAACTGATGTTTTTTTGATTGAGATTGAGATTGTCTCATTTTAAGTATAAGATCATGATTCTTCATAGACAGCACACAACGTAACATGTACGCATGTTGTGGGCGCCAACTCTTATCTAACGGTGGCGTGGCCTACTAGTGATAGGTAAGTACTAAATAAATGATAATAACACCTCCCACACGCACGCTGGTTTTATTGAAACTATATAAGCCACGGAGGAGTTAATTGATAGTGCCCAAGTGTGTGCGCAATACATAACATAACTCTTTCTGCCTTTACTCTCGCGACAGTGGGACGGATCAGGTGATCAGGCGCAGGACTGACTTTATACATGCCCATCCGACACGACGTCATGGAACACCTTTCTGTCAGACAATCAGACGATGAGCTAACAGCTTGTGTTGTCCACACCAGACATGAATAATGATGAAACAGCATTTTTTGTTCTTCCAGCGTGGAGATCGCACCCATGACCTCCGGAGTTGAGAGCCAAACTCTAAACTACTGGACCACGGAGACGTCGAACTATTACATAATTGTTAGATGTAGAACCGTTTAGTGTATATGGCCTAAAACAAATCGCAGAGATTTCATTGTCAAATTATACATTTATAATAATTATATAACTTTACATTTTGAAAGAAATCACAAGCATGATTTAATAACGCGATTTTTAAATTTAAATGAACGTTAGATAGGTACTTTTGTATTGGTTGAAACTTGAAGGATACAACCATAAAATCAAAACGATTCTCAACTGTCATAAATCAATATTTTAAATGATTTCTATGGAATACCATTAACTCACCATGAGGGGAGCGGGAAATTCGACAGAATGTCCGGGATTAGTGGTTTTAGGGAACGGGAAGGTGACGCGGATAAAGTATGACAGAAATTCCTGCCAATTTGTAGGGATCAGAAGCCGACGCATTGTCGCTAAAACATAGGGTGCGCCAGATAAATGTAATTAATAGAAACATTATATAGTAGAACCTAGAAGTGATAACTTCCTTTTGAAATAAAGAAATACTTTTTAATCGGTAAAACTAATGTCAGGGAACCAAGTTTTTAAAAAGTACCTAACTACGTTTTATTATATACGTATTTTTAACGGTTTTGATGATATTATGTCAAGCTATTAAAAAATATATTAAATAGTTTAAATCCTGAAAGTGCCTCTAAAATGATCACGAAAGTAATTGTAAGGGGCATCACAGACAGCGAATATACTATACACTGTGTGCCGTCTCGTGGTTATGAGATTTTAAGAGCAGATAATAGATTTCATACTATCGACAAAACACGGGGAGTATTTTTAGAGGTCGTAACTATCATTAAAAGGGTCTAATTTTTTTATTCCAAAAAATGATTTTTTTCATTATTAAAAAAAAAAATTAACTGCATAATCAGAATAAAATACATTTAAATCTTAAGAAATTTAAATATTTCTTAATCAAGTACCACAAAATTTTATTTATTAACCATTTGACAAAAAATGCAACACCAAAAGTTTATTCCTTCTACTGACAATATGAACGACACGACTGGCGAGAGATCAGGCGCAGGATCGACTTTTCACATGCCCATCCAACGAATGTTTTTTTTTTTCTACATTATTTTTTCCCATTTTTTTTCCATCCTTTCCATTCTTTCTTGGTCAGACCATTTCTAGGTCCAGACAATCAGGTGATCAGCCTGCATTGTCCTAACCAAACTTGGAAACAACATTTTTTGTCGTTCCAAAGCGGGAATCGAACCCACGACCATTGGACCACGGAGGCTGTTTTTATTTTAACCATATAGACAAAGATTCAAAGGAGTCAAACCGTTAAGCATCAAATACATCACTCGACAATTTATAATCCACAATATTTCGTGTCAAATAAACGATCCATTTAATATCTCTATTGAATCGTAGAAAGTAGGAATAGAATAGGCCATAACGAATTTCCAGAGCAAACATACAGAGTAATTCGACCCAAACGGGTGCCCACTGCCCTCATTTTGATTTACTCGGGATACTCATTCAAAACCGATATTTCAAATAAGGGAATAAGGTTGGAATTACTGTAGCGAAGGGTGTTATAGCACTTAATCAAAATTGGATTTTAAGGTAATGGAAATTAGGTTGAAAATCGGATGACGTTTGGTTTTTGGACGGGAAAACAATGCGTACACGCAGGGGTGCATTCACAACTTTTCACTCTTTATTCTACATTGTTCCAATTTGATTTATATTCATTGCTCCTTGTATTAATACAATGCACTAAATCAAGTGCGAATTCGCTTTCTGTTTACTACTGGGTGTTTAGATTCCTTTCGGTTCATCTTTTTGACAGCAAATTTAATTACCTGCCTACGATGTTTATAATAATGAATACAATGAGTAATTATACTTAGGTACTAGTATTATTGTTATACTTTATTCTCATGTAAGATATTTCTTTGCATTAGAAAAACAACAGCTTATTTCAAAATATAAAAATATATTGTTTACATCTCAATATGACTAGAAATACATTTTTGGTCTTTTGTAAAGCTAATTATTGTCACTAACTAGTTTGTACATTTGTCTTTGTTTTAAATACAGTTCTTTATTGACTAGAACCTATTCTGTTTTATAAAACTTTATACAAAAATATTAGATTTGAGCATTGACAACACTGGTCCCTCTATAATATTCTCTATTAAAGTTACTTTGTTCGTAAGAATAATTTGTTTGAGAATAAAATTCTTCATTATAATCATATCTTTCACCATAATAATAAGAATATTTCGATGCGTTATTATAATTTGATAAATAATCGTTTGTATTTGGGCTTGGGTATTTTCTATTCTTGGCAGTCTCGAAGGCATTTTTGAAGATTTCATAATTGTTCTGATTGAAATAATCTTTCGTGTCCTCCATGTTTCCGTTATAGTTATTGCAATAGTTGTTAGGCATGAATGGTTTTTGATTGTGATAGTTCTGCGACATAATATCGTTTCCAAAACTCGAAGGATTTGTGAAAAAACCGCTGCCTGTAGTTGACGTGATACAATTCCCGCCTTTGTTATTGACAGAAACCGTAACGTTACCAACGTTAATAAGAACTCCTTCTGATGTCTGCATGAAATTACATCCATTAGAGAACGGCTTGCTGAACCCTTGGAAGTTTCTGTAGCTACCGTCACTGTTGGCTCCTTCAGTCTTATTGGGCATGAAAAATATTTCTCTAAAGGCATCCTTATTCGTCTTTTCTGAAGATAAACTTTGCGTTTTGTCGAATTTATTATTGCAACTGTCGGTTTGACCTGAATTTATATTATCTAAGGATTCCAAAGTTTGACTCAAAGCGAAGATATAGTTATGTGCAAACCGTAATGTTTCTATTTTTGTCAGCTTTGTGTCTTCTGGAAAAGTCGGCAGTACACATCTCAGTCTATCTAGAGCTTCATTCAGCATGTGCATTCTATTTCTTTCCCTATCGTTGGCTTTCATCCGTCTGTTTCTTTTGATTTTTAAAATCTGTGAAGGGCTCTTACATCTTGATACTCTTGTCTTGCTGTTGGCATATTTTCGTTTTGGCTTGTTGGGATCTTTCAATTTCTTGTCCTTATTCTTTACAGACGTTGACGTTACGTTTATTGGTTGAAATTCCTCGTAAGATTTTATATTTTCTATTCTATCTTGAATCTGGTATGCAAACTCATCAGGGAATAGTTTTCTTCTTACATTTGCATCTTTGACTGGCGTGAGAGATATGCCAAGGTCTGTTGCGTCTTGTTTGATGGGAGTGCTAGTTGTCGGTGTCCTGATGGATTCGGCGTAAGATCTGTCGAAGCCAGAGTCGTTACTGCAAATACTGTCATTGAAGTCGCAGAAATCTTCGAAGTCATTGCCAAACATCTTAACCTGAAGCAAGGAAATACAATAAATAAGTTTATATCTCCGAATATAGATATGACAATTTTCCTGGTAAACTTAGTGTAAGTTCACACCGCGACGATACGCGACGTTATGCGGCGCTGCATTTTTAAAATAGCTATTAAAAATCGAACTTGATTCACTACATAAAAAGATACACGTTAATATCAGTCATACACTGCACATGGGCTGCAGCGTGGTGCAACCCGACATTCGTACTCTTACAATGAAACGTGTATCTTCTTATGTAAAGACTAAAGTTCAATTTTGAATATCTGTATTAAAAATGCAGCGCCATGTCATGTATCGTTTCGTTAAGTTGTGATTAATCCTAAGCTAAAAAAAACTAGATATTATAATTATTATTCCTTATATTTATTAATATGTACATCGCCATCATATAATCGTCGAAATTTGTTTGATTTAAAACAATTGTTGATATTGAATTTTTATGACGTCACGCGACTCATATCTTGCCTAAATCAGTAACAGGTGTGTTATTACTCAGAAGTCAATATTTGTGTAATTTTCACGTCAAGCCTGTCCCTAAGTCCTTCCCTTGCCTCCCCTGTCCCTCACCCGTTTCTCCCCTGGCTGTGATCGCGTGACCCACGTGCCGCGGAAACCCAGTCGAACTTTATCACTTCCTACTTCCGGTCCGTGATTTCCGGCGTCACTCAAAGTTAATTTGTCGCTACACTTCACGCAATCTAATTGCTTTCGTCGTTAACTGTGATTTTAACTTATTATTTTAAGCCATCTGTTTTTTTTCGCATTCTACACTATGTTAAACTAATGTTAAGAAAATGAGAGAGAAATTAAAAACCTTCGATTTTTTCATATTACTTTGTTTTTGTTTCTCATTTTGTTATAATATATTGAGCAAAGCCATGTTTCTTTTGAAAGGTTACGTTCTCACACCTAGGTATGGAGTTTAATGTAGGTACAGATTTCCGAAAATATTTGTAAATCTTTTCAGATATCTGCTACGTTGAAACTTACGTTAAATGCCGCGAAAAGCTAAAAACTGAATTTGTAATAGTAATGGCTAAATTTTATCATTAGGTGCAAGCGTTCAAGTTTTACTATAATTTGAGATTACTTTGTGCGGTTGCTATTTTAAACAAAAAATTTCATAAGCGTCTCATGTATGCAATAGAAGTTGCTTATAAATTATAAATACTTGGGTAACCGAGTTTTGCTCAGAGTTCTGATAAATTTAAAAACATTTAAAAATAACAAAAAATTGATTCTGACCGGGATTCGAACCCACCACATTCCATATTTTAGAACGAAGCAAAAATTATATATAACTGCAACCTTTTTTTTTATTACGAAAAAAAATTACGAATTACGAAGAAAAAAAACATATAGATATAGCCTTAAAACGCACAGCGGTTCCGTAGGGGTGAGACTTAGTTACATCAATTTTTCTTCCCCGAAACTCCCTGCATACAAAATTTATTCTTAATACTTGCAACCTTTTTTGAGAAACCGTTTATATAAATACAAAATTGTCTCGCTTAGAGTGTAATATACTCCTATGTACAGTGCACTTTGCCATTTTCTTTAAATTTGTGAAAATACTAGTTAGCGTATATAGTGCTAGATTATAATATACTAGATGTTGAACGTTAATTCGTACGCACTAAAGGAAATCTCGCGGGAACAGGGCGCGGGCCAGACAAAACATAACCTATGTCCTTCCCCATGGTCTAATCTATATCCGTGCTAAATATCATCAAAATCGGTCCATTAGATTTCGGAGCCTATTCAATGCAAACAAAAACAAACTTACAAACAAACATTTCCTCTTTATAATATTAGAATAGACCATAACAGTAGTAATAAAAGTCACTTGCGCCCACAACTGGCCACCTGCAACACGCGATCAGCGGCACGCGACCGACACGTGACCGACGCGCGACCGACGTAGGGCCTACGAGTGCCGACGCTTAGGTCTTATTATACCCTTAACATGTTCTGGAATGCTATATTGAGTATGGTGTAATGATATTATGCCTATGGTTAAAATATTATCATACATTGAGACGGGTTCCAAAACTCGTAGACGTTGCTACGAGATTGTACCACCTGCTACGCCGTAGGTTCACGCTTCCGCAGTTTACGCTTTTCGTTTTTTGTTCATTATAAACCACGATTAATAATTATTATTAATATAAGCATAGTACAAAGGTAAATCCTACTACTATTGTAAAATGTGAAAGTTTGTGAGGATGGATAGATGTTTGTTACTCTTTCACGCAAAAACTACTTGAACAGATTTCGATGAAATTTGTTGGCTGATGGTTGATGAATGTTGGCTCTGGATTAAAACATAGGCTACTTTTTATCTTGAAAAAGTTCAGTATTCCCGTGGGACACTATATATACGCGGGCGGATACGCGGGAAAAAGCCAGTAAATAAGATAAGATAATAAGATCCGAAACCTGCAAGACATTTATCAATTTCTCGAAGCTTTAGAACGAAATGTAAATTTAGCTATACGGGTTATAAATATCTAAGCTACAGTAAAAAAGTTGCCTAAGACTTTCTATATATTTCTACTTGAAATGATGAGTGTAATTTTCTCTTAAGTATCTGTACATAAATCTGTATCGCTCCACGTCTCTATATTTTGCTATGTATTTTATTTCATCGATCAATTTTAATACCATCAATCAATACATATAATAAAATCGTTACTGCTCGCTGTCTGTACATGGAAGATATATATGAAAAACTATTATAGATGAACGAAATAGATTCCAATATAACGACTTTTAGAATTTTTGTCTGTTTCTCTGTATGTTTGAACACGCTTATCTCAGAAACGGCCTAACCAACTTGAATGCTTTTCTTACTAGAGTTTTGATTTGCTCCACTTGGAACGTAGGGTTTGTTTTATTTCAATCTGTTCATAAATAAAAAAGTCATATCAAATAAAGAATAAATATAAAATGCTATAGAATAACCGATCAGTTCAATAGGCATGTAGCCTAAAAAATTCTTTTTTCGTCTATTCGATGTTAAACGACATGTTAATAAGCACCATTAAAATATACGAAAACCCATTTTCGTATATTTTAGAAAATAACGAAGATACAAACAATTTAAATTTACAATATGAAAGAGAGAGATATATCGGCCGGTGACGTCAGGAGTTAGTTGCTCCCGCCAATTTGTGACGTAACAAATCGTTTTGCGAGAAAGAGATATGCAATATTTTTTATTTGCTTATAATTTTTAAACGCGTCCTAAAATACCTATTTCTTTTAGAAATACTCAATAATTTTAAATTTTAATGTGTAAAAATGTTATATTCCACACTTAAGGCAACATCCCTATTGGTTGTAACTATACTTAGGTATCATCTAATCATTGGAGCATCATACACAACGAGGAATTAGTGAGAAGCTCGAAGGCTTTGTGGTTGTAGCGCTAACCCATTTTAAGCAACCCCGGTCATGGTTCCAACTAGGATGGGTGACCACAACCCCTAATATTTTTAAAAACAAAAGTACAACAAACCAATTGCAATCTAACAGTAATAGTTACAAAGTATGCGCTAAAACTATTCACCTAATGTACGAGTAATAAATATATCGAAAATCCTTCAATAACTGACTCCTTCACTAGCACACGACACCTCAAAGAACTTATAAATAAACACTTACTTTAGCGAAAATAAAATTAACTAATCACAACACTAACTGACGCTGACTAGTCCATGACTGACATGACTGATGCACCGGGGACACCGGCTTATGCTCCACTGAGGGCGGCGTGGGGACGCACCATTTTATATGAAAGGGACACCCAGACGGGACACCCAATAGGACTCGTAGGTGTAGCAGGCCACGCCCTTTGAGGACCCCAAAGTTTGTTTCGATTGCTGACTCTACTTTCATGGTGTAACAGGTTACGGTAGTATATTATATTAGAGTTATTTTTGAGTTACTTCACTTTGCCGAATGACGTAAGACTACAGATGCTGTTGGAAGATAATACTTGTGGAAGTTCGCTTCATCTATATTATTTATAAAGCGGAAAGATATTTTGTATGTATTCTTGTTTGCAAAATTTGGCACAGTGTAGACCACTGTGAAGACATAGGCTACTTTAACGAGCGGTGAAATTTACGGTTAACGCGGGATTTCTTTTTGGACCCACGAAGTCGCGCACAACATCTATAAAAAAATATTATGTCTATTTGAAAATTTTATAGGAATAATCCATTTTCTACTCTGTATAAATTAATAAGCCATTTTCCTCTGAAAGCTGCTCAAAAAATCCGCTATTCCACTACCGTACAAACGTTTTGTTTTAAAACGTAAAAAGTAAGTAAAAGTATTTTTGACAATTTTGCTTACACAGATTAAATATTCATTTTGATGATAAATCACACTTTTTTGCTAATAAAAATTTGTACCTACCTACTCCCATATCACTAGCGGTACCGCGGATTTTATGAGAAGCTTTCAGAGGAAAATGACTGTAAACTAAAACTTATTGTTGCGTCTGACGTGTTTTTCACTATAGAATTTAACAATAATGCTCGCGCCTATTCTTTAAAACTACGAAACGGTTCTCATTCATTTTTGTGTGTATTAAAAGGTGAGAGCTGGTGGAATCGCTGGCAAAAGCTATTTTTGTAACAATAAAATTTTTGTAGTTTTATAGCATTGTACAGACAATGCACTAAATTACACGGCCATCATTTCCAATATTTTTCAGTTAATGGGTTAATAGTGCGGGACCAATCGCGTATCGACTAACCCGTTGTCGATATCGACGGCAATTTATATCAATATTTGATCGGCTATGCATTTGTCCCTTCATCCCGGCCCCTTGGCCCAGTTACATATATTGCTGACATTTGTTATGTTTGATAGGCAAAAGTGCTATATCAGATACGTTTGCCCGTCAGAATTAATAAAACCTTTTCTAGTTAAAAACATTTAAAGTTTTTTTAAACATCGGACGACCAAAAATTCGCCGCTTTTACAAACGGTAACGACACTAGATCTTACGACAAGATATCAAAGGTGCCCGATGAGCAAGAAGGATAAAAATAAAAAGCCATACTACTGACAGAAAGGTTCACTTTTTATCAAAATTACTTAGGTTGCATTGGCGTGAGGTTCCTATAACTCCATTCCTATCGGTTTCACTTACCTTTTGAAGACCCTCATCCTAATCCCTACTTATTATATAGGCTAGGGCTTCCCTATGAAGGAGAAATAGCCTTCGCCTCTGTTAGGTAATAAGGTATAACTTTTAAGTTAAGTTATACCTACTGAAGCAATTTGTAACAAACAGCGCTAAGAATTAGCCGTTTTCCTCGATCTCTAGAAAATAAATGTCTGGAACATAAAAGCAAATGTGAACAGCTTTCCGTGCCGTCAGCGCACACGGTAAATGCTCGTCACGGATGAATAGAAAATCGTTTATTGACATTTTTTCACGCCAATAAAAAGGGTTGATTTTAGCGAACATCTGCAAGGTAACTTGTTATCCAAATGCGGAAAATTTATAGTTATAGATGCGATTTTTAACGCACTAAGTGATAAATTATTCTGGCTCAGTGCACCTGTGACTACAAATGCTGTATCCAAGGTTTTTGAAGCGTTGCATCGTGAAAAATAATAGGTATGTAAAGCAGGATAGAAATTCACAAAAGAAACTAAATTTATTATCAGACAAAACAAGAAAGTGAAGACAAACTACATAGTGAGGCTGGTCTAAACTACGCCTCCCCGTGTAATTACTTATACAGTGTCAGACATGTATCGACACTACGACTTACCTCATAAGGCAAGCTGTCGCGGTGTGTGTTTTATATTATGTATGTAGTAAGTAGCTACACGAACACTACATATGTAAAAAACCGGCCTCAGTTTTTGTACGACAAAGCTCTGTCTTTTTTATTGTTTTATTTAGTCTGAGGTTCTATTGGCAAGTACTAATATTTATAATATTGTGTAAATATAAGAGAGCAATATAATTAGCCAATGTAATCTCTGAATCGAAACGAAAATATATTTGTTAAAAATAATTTTCCTATTGTAAATCCTTTTGACACAAACATGTTGCTACTCAGTAACTGCATGCCTCTCTCTGCTAAAAACATTGGAACCTGACATTAATCATGTTTTATGGCGACCCCTGCGTAAATCTCGAAATTATAACAGTGCCGTTTAAAATAATAAATAAAACGCGCGGGGTCGTTAGTTACTTCGCCGTCGTTACGCTCGAGAGCTCATGAATGCATTACTAGCTATAAAGGGTTAGTTTAGTGATGTGCCTTATATCGTGCACAATTTTGTCGACTTTTTTCTTTCTTTGTTTCGCCGTTTTATTGACAAATAAGTCAGGCCTTCGCTTTTGTGCATTTGTCATATACCCCTAAAATCGATTAGGTATAGTCTATAGATAATTTATTAAAGTAGGCTGCGTACTAGCAGGCACATTTTGACACACATACTATTAAAGTGAAACTTTTATTACATCGTCTCAAACTTTTTCGTCTGTGTGTTGCATGTCGCGTGACGGTCGGCCGCGGAGTAGGGATAAAGTGAAAGGCGCTCGTCAGAGCAGCCGAGGCCAATATGGCGGCGCCTATAGTTCGCATCAGCTGACCGTGTAGTGTATAGACTAGTACTCATTTGTGCCAGTGCTCCACGCTATTAAAGTGAAACTTTTATTACATCGTCTCAAACTTTTTCGTCTGTGTGTTGCATGTCACGTGACGGTCGGCCGTGGAGTAGGGATAAAGTGAAAGGCGCTCGTCAGAGCAGCCGAGGCCAATATGGCGGCGCCTATAGTTCGCATCAGCTGACCGTGTAGTGTATAGACTAGTACTCATTTGTGCCAGTGCTCCACGCTATTTTGTTATTAAGTTTCACTTTTACCGTGGTTTCATAAAACCACACAATTATTTTCTTGATTGGTTTACAACCTAAAAATACTTCACATTATTAAGGCCCTCATAAACATCTTATGCAAATAGGTTCACTTTACCTATAGCGTGATCCAGCGGCAAATCAGCGCCATCTAGTATGCCATATGAGAACCAAAGTTCCTTAAGAAAATTAACTTAAAATCTAACGCATAAACAGTATGTATATTGATAAAGACCGCATTTAACTCGTTATGTAGTTCACGCGAAGACACAAGAAGCGCATTTTATTGTAAAACCACGGTAAAAGTGAAACTTAATAAAGTTTTACTTTTACCGTGGTTTCATAAAACCACACAATCCTTTTTATCTTATTATTTCACTATTACACAACATTTCTTCAAACACGTGTTCTTCGCTGGTGGTTATTATTTTTTTTACAATTCATTTACTAAGCAAAAAAAAGAAAACGTGCATCTCTTAGTGATATTCCTAAATGTCATTAAAGGCATTTGAACTACAAATCTATATTTGAAGGCTTGCGACAACCCAAACATCAGCCAAATGTAAAAAAAAACATTTATTTTAACAACCTCCTTTCCTCCAACCTTTGGCTCAGTGGTTAGCGTGTTACAGAGAGAACAAAAAAAACTGTGTTCCAGATGTCATAGATGTGTACTATATAGTTAAACTAACTAAATACCTATATTAAATATACTTCTAGTTGTCTGGTACCTCTAACACAAGTTCTTCGCATACATAGCATAAATTTTCTTCACCATCGTATCTATCGATAAGATTCATTTGACGTTTAATACTAAGGATTCAAGCATTATCTTTCTTTAAACTCAGACTGCCTTAACTTAAACTGCCTTAGTTTTTAATATCGTAACATCGTTAACAAAAAGGTTACAGTTAACTGTTTACCATATATCGCCAATAACATTTAACAGATAGAAGGTTATTGAAACTGGCCGTTAATAAATCTGAATTTCTATCGACAGTAGGTCAACCCTACGTCAACCCCTGTTGCATCGCGCCCCCCGCGACACCACCGAGCATAATTCTGCGGACTTAACAGCTCGCGCATTCACATCATTATTCGCTTATTTCAGGCCTATCAACCGTTTATTTACTTTACACTTGCATATTTCTACACCTTACAGAATAAGCAAAGGCTAGATGTATCTATGATAAAATTCAGCAAAGTTATTAAATCTTTCTAAAAAGCCCTTAAAGGGCTAATGTATACAATAGGATCACAGAAAACGTTCGAAACCTTTCTATTAATGAATTTTAAAAAGTACACACAGGACGTTTGTGTGCTAAAGTCTGTTATAAAGTAATAATGATGATGTATGATTTTGTTAACGATTGCACACCATGGGAATAAGATGCCCCCTATAAAGCCTTGTCTCTATGGACTTGTATACTTTTGATTTTTCTTATATTATGTCTGAAATAGATTAAAGTTGACAATGTAAAATATCATATGTATGTCTGATAGCGCGACAGCGCTAACGCCAAGTATTAAGCGGCCGTAACTACCTTTTCTCGAAGCATTTCGCGGCTTTTTCGTGGCCCCATATTTTCGTCTGTAACAAAGCTAGCAGTCTAAATTTTTGTCGCAGAGAATTCGTTAGCGGCACAAACTTTTGTTTTAAATTTCATAAAAATCGAGTGCATAGTTTAGGAAATATTAAGCGGCAAATTTTTAGCGGCGATTTTGTATGTGTGCGTATACCTCCGGTATGTAGAAGGTATGTAGATGGTATGGAGGCAGGGAAAATAAGGCAGTTATTAATCACTGATATGTGATACGATTTTATTAATCGTATCACATATCAGTGATTAGAAACTTTTGTCATAAAGTAGTCGTGTTCTGTATTCGTTTTTATTCAAAGAAAAGGCTAAAAGGCAAACACAAAGTAAATTCAAACGTGCCCTAATTAAAAGTGACGCACGAACACATTTTTGTGCGTGAGCCCCATAGTGATGATGAGAATTTTGCTGTTGACAGCTGTTCTGAGACTGAAAGTAATGTGACAGAACCAGCATCTGAAAACGATGACGATAGAGTGAGAGTGAAGATGTACATACAAGAATATGACGTCTCAATTGCCACTTATAAAGGAAGATATGGAACGATTTGGAAATCAGAACCTGACAGGCAAAGCCGAACGCCTCGACATAACATGATTCGCGGTGATATTCATAAGGTGATTCTCCCTCCGGGGCAGGCTATAATAAATCCGATTAACAGTTTTAGCCTTTTTTTAGATCACGTATTATAAATAATAGTGAAATATTCAATATTACCAAATATTAATATTATCTAATATTGCCAATACTGAAGGGCTTAGAGTTTTACAAATTCCATGGATACAAACTGACAGATCGAAATGCAAACGTCAATAAACAGGGAAGTACGGATTTTAGAGAATACTGGCATCCAATCTTCGGTAATCCGATATTTCGAGCTACAATTGGAAAAAATAGATTGCTTCTTTATGACGATTCGTAAGTGACGTAAGTAAATAAGTGTAAAAAATACATAACTGATTACATTATACTGTCTTTTTCATTCAAAATTACTTTCTTTTCTTCCATTAAACCTTATATTTATCTGTTATATTATCAGTGTCTGTTGGACACTACTGGTCAGTTGCGTTACAAAAGCATACTGGATAGTTTAGTAATACAAGTAATATAAGACAAATAATAAAATCACTGCAGGTAATAAGATGTTAGCACTAGCTTCAAGCTACTAGTAACCAAAATATTTACTTATTGATTTATTAAAGTGCTCATTGCCAAGTCACTATTTAATAATATAATAAATTATATAAGTAACATTTTCCACATACGGTTACAATTTTTTTATGAGTTGCTAATTAAATGGACTATCTTGAATTTCACTTGGTCTCAACGACATCTCATAACTTTTCGCAAGGGAAGTACTTGGCTTTTTTCATTTAGGTAGGTAATGTTTTTGTGGGATTATTATTTCTTTTACAATAACAATTTTCCATTAAACTTCTAACCTTTATTCACACTAAGACTAGAGGAAAATTACTGTAATAAGTTTTGTTATTCTAAAACCAAAAAATAAGTTCGATACTTTATCAGAATGTACCTAAGTAAAGTGCGCACAATTTTTCGCATCTTTAGCGCCTTGTTCCTAAAATATGGTCCACGGTACAAACTAGCGGGTATTCATACATTCATTATGCACAATAATACTATAATATGAAATACATTTAATCAGTAAGAATTTAAGGGTAGTCTGGCGCGCCTGGGATCTTAGTTCATATACTATTTCTTAATAATTATAGTTGTCTACATCCGGATTACACTCAGAGAGACTTTACTTCATATACAGATAAGAACATTAATTGTAATAACATCACCTATTTCTTACCTCTCTTCTACTCAAAAATGTTTGATCCAAAATCTCAAAAGAGATTAAGAAGCAAACATCTTCAAAGTTCGCTCTTGGAACGATATAACATTTTAAACCCAAAAACAAACATGTACGACTACGTACACAAAAATATTTAGCTACTTAATGCTAACATGACGCTAATCTTTTAAATATTAAAACATTTACAACTCCGGCACTAATCCTTTGGGCCAAAAAATCAATGCTCCATTGTGGAGTTTTAAAATGTTAAAAGTTTTGTTGTGAAGGGTTAAGGTAGGGTTGTAAATAATGACGCAGCTAGTCGCCCTAAACGGGCGCCCATCAAAGGGTTGAGTGCTTTAAACTTGCTCAAAATTCAATACCTTTTTGTCTACTATGACGTCAGAGTTAAGTTATAAATCCCAACTTTTTATAGAGAAGTTTTTTAAGATGTATTTTATAGATTTTACCCGAAAATCTTTACTATTTAGTCATTCGTTCGTTGCTTGGTTTTTTAATTAGTTCTTTTACCATATTTTGACTCCCGCGGTCTTACCATGAGTGAGCTCTATATCTTCCTATAGACTGTAAAAATTAGGTAGGCGGTAAGTAGAAGCTAACGAAAAATATGTAATTAAGGTTTTATACAGTAGATTTTTATAAAGTTTACCCTACAGAGAACTAGAACTAGTAGTTACTAGTAGTAGTACTACTAGAACCCTACATTTATTTTAATATAGTATAATAGTAGTCAATGCAAACAAGAAATCCAATAAATAAATATGTATTTAATAAACAATGTGATGAGGAGTGTTTTACGTGAGAATCCTCACATGCATTACAGGTGAAATGATATATGGTGTAAATAATATTCTGCAATTTCAATGACGATAAGTAATTATCGTCATTGAAATTGTATTATAATTTTTTTTTGTTAGGGATGGCACCTGTGATGTAAAGGTGATGATCCATAATTGATCCAGAGTCAACAAAAAAGAAATGACCTTAAAATACTAGGTGTAGAACTTATGAGCAAGAATAAAATACAAAATCTTATTATTCAGGTAAGTTGCTACACAGACATTAAAAATATTAGCGAAAAAAACCTTTTGTGACATAACTTAAGAGTTTTAACTAAAAGGCTTCTCATTCGTCAGTGATAATGAAACGCTGCCCGGAGCGCGCGCCGTAGACGCATCGTAGACCGTAGCTATGTAGGTACCTATCTACGGCGCCCAACAACTGAACAACCGCACGCGGCACGTGTTACCCGCAACACAAATATTATTCACAAATATTTGCTATATAATAATATTAAAATCGAAATTATTTACACAATTGTTCCATTTGCAACGATATCGATATATTTGCCAATCCAAAAATGATTCCAACTTACAATGAAATTGATAAATGGCTAATCCATATTTACATTGAATGTGTTTGAAGTGGGTGAAATGATAAGATAACAGTGGAAACAAATTTGGCATTAAAATTACTTTTATTAGAATTCAAAATTGCATGCAGTTTTCGCGTTATGTAGAGCGCTACGCGCGGTATCATCGCACCAAACTATTACTCATTTGAATAGAATTATTATCAATAAGTATCGTAATTAGCATATTTTTTTATTGTTATATGTGGCTTCTTTGATGTACAAGTTAATTCTCTTAATTTTAAGTTTAAGAAAAACAATTTAAGCTAAGCATATTAAGCTACGAAGTACCTACCTATTCACCATAATATAGTCTATTCGTATAAAAAGTCAGTAAATGTCAGTAAATCATGTGTAATGACAAAATGGATTACTTGAATTGGTTATTGTAAACACGGCTTATGCGTCATTGGTCAATTTTGTCATTTTTTTGACATTTAACTGGCTTCTTAATGCGAACAGACTAATCATTCAATACAGTACCTGGGTGGGTAACCGAGCTTTACTCAGAGCTCTAGTAGATTAAAAAAAAAAGATCACAAAAATATTTATCTGACCAAGATACGAACCCACTATTTATTTACCAATTAGACATTCCGAATTTCGAACAAAGCAAATTATACATACGATAACGCATACCAAACTGCCAATCGGACTGACGTAATATTAGGTCATTACATACGAAATTGGCGTTTTGTAAAGGAGGAACATAAAGTCGATTTTTTTAAACATAATATATTTATTTAATCAAAGTATTCATCAGTATCCATTGCTATCTATGCACTTTTGTCATCTCATAGGTAGTTCATTGATTCCTTTACTGAAAAAACCATTCAGACAGGAATAATTAAAATCATTGAAGGCACTTTGGACTGCCCCATCAGAGTTGTATTTTTTCCCTTGCAAGAAGTTATCCAAATTTGGAAAAAAATTGTAATCTGTTGGAGCAAGATCCGGGGAGTACGGTGGATGTCTTAGACATTCCAATTGACGCTCCTCTAATTTGTTAGCCGTCTTTTGTGCAGTGTGTGGTCTAGCGTTATCCTGAAGCAGCAGTGGCCTAGAGCGATTGACCAACCTCGGTCGTTTAGCAGCTAGATTTCCCATAATAATTTGCAGTTGCTGGCAATAGACATCTGCCGTAATCGTCTGGCCAGATTTAAGAAATCTGTAGTGAACGACACCGGCACTAGTCCACCAAACGCTCACAAGTAACTTTTTTAATTTAATTTTCGCTTGGGTCAGGCTTTGACTGGTTCGCCAGTGTTCAGACCTACCGACTATCGTACAGGATCCACCTGGATCCACCACACCACCATCACCACTACCACAGGGTCTACGCGCATTTGTCGGTTTACTACACTCAATTCATGAGGCCCACCTCTCAAGCTTTTTCACCTTCCCAATTTACTTCAAGGGGATTAAGACAGTTTTATCACATCACCGCAGCCTGCAGCTAACTCGGACGTGGTTTGCGATGGATTCGCTTCCACAATAGCCTTCAATTCTTTAATATCAACTATGGTCTCCGGCCGTCCACGAAGATTGTTCTGCAGGTCGAAATTTCCAGAACGAAAACGTTGGAACCAAAAACGCAATGTATTTTCTTTTGCGTCACCGCCGCCATACACACCATTATTCCTTCGAGCCGTTTCTGCAGCACTGGTGCCACGGTGGAACACGTACTCAAAAACAATGCGATATTTCAAGATTTCCATTTTGTAAACAGAGTGACGCAAAAAAAATCCAAAAGATGAAAAAAACAAATTAATTACGGCTTTCAAAAACACAAATGTATGAGTAAATAACGGTATAAATTTGAAATTTGAATTCCTTACCAATGAAGATATATTTGAGATCAAAGTGGCCAGTACGACAAAACGCCAATTTCATATGTAAGGACCTAATAGAGTCAAAATTATTGATATTATATTGTTGCACGACGATATAAAAAACATATTAAGTATAAAGCTTAAAAATGCGCAGTTTCTCAGGGATAGTTAGATCGATTCTTCTCCCTCAAAACTTTCTGCATACTAAATTTCATGTTAATACTTGCAGCCGTTTTCGAGAAACCGATTATATGTGTATTCAAGATCAGCTCGTTCAAAGTATAAGATGGAAAAATGTGATCAGCATAGTGGTCGAACTCTTCTATATCCTGCGATTTTCGGAATTGTCCTTGTGACAACAAATATTATGTTATTAAGTAAACACATTGGCAACCATTTCATTTATGTTGACTCTGGCTCAATTTCGGACCATCACCTTTCCAAACGTGTATCTTTATAGACTAGCACCCGGTTTCTGAAAGGCTTATCAAATAGTTGATGAACTAACACGTATGTTGAGTTAACAGGATTGTTAAATCAATTTGCGTTTCTGAAACGCCAATTAGTGAAAAATGTACTAATAATTGATCATCTTGATATTACACATTTACGCCATAAATATCTTTCCAGAAACCGAAAACAGTGTTGGACAAATTGATTTAACAAGCTTGTCAAGTGTCAACTCAACTTACGTGTTAGTTTATCAACTATTTGATTAGCCTTTCAGAAACCGGGTGCTAGTGACGCTTAATTTAATTGGTTTTTGACAAGTGGTACAACCCTACTGCCTATATCAAACTTTATGTTGAATATACTAAACTCGTCCAAAAGCACTGAACAGAATTCCTAACCCCGGTTTCTAAAAGGCTAATCATATAGTTGATAAACTAACTTTTTTTGAGTCAATTTTCAGGGGGCAGGCTTTGGCTGGTTCACCAGGCTTCAGCCATTGCTAAGAGCGCTTCTGACTATCGTATAGGAACTATTCATCACAAGTAATGATTCAATTTAAAATCCTTTCATTATTGTGCCGGTTGATTACATAATGTAACGCAGCAGTCGACGTGCGTTTGTCGGTTTGCTGCACTCAATTCATGAGGTACCCACCTTTCAAGCTTTTTCACCTTCCGAATTTGCTTCTAGTGGATTTTAACAGTTTTATCACTAACACCGCAGCCTGTAGCTAACTCGGACGTGGCTTGCAATGGATCCGCTTCCACAATAGCCTTTAATTCTTCATTTTCAACTTTAGTCTCCGGCCCTCCACGGGGCTTGTTGTGCAGGTCGAAATTTCCAGAACGAAAACGTTGGAACCAAAAACGCACTGTGTTTTCTTTTGCGACACCGCCGCAATACACATCATTAATACTTCGAGCCGTTTATGCAGCACTGCTGCCACGGTGGAACTCGTACCGAAAATAATAAGATATTTCATGTTTTCAATTTTGTAAACAGAATGACGCAAAGAAAAAACCAAAAGAGGAAAAAACAAATGATTTACGTTTTCCGAAACACAAATGCATGAGTAGGTACTTAAATAGCGGTATAAATTTGAAATTGGAATTCCAATTTTTTCCACCCCATGTAGAGGGGCTTTGGCCCCTGACCATGGCTTTTTCATGGGCCCGGTGTATGACGACGTGGATAAATAACGAAAGAAGATACGTTTGAAATCAAAGTGGCCAGTACGACAAAACGCCAATTACATATGTAAGGACATAATATTTGACTCTGGTAATTGTATCAAACTGTAACGCCATATTATTATTTTTAAAAACGGAGTTTTGCCGAGAATATCTATGTGCGACGTTGTTATTTTTGTATTTCCTCTGAATTTTGTGTTAATTCGATTCATAATGTGTAATATTGGTAGAATATAACCATTAGATATTCGTTGATGTGCACGAGTGTGGGCAAGTGGTATAACTACAAAAAGCGTGCTATTTTGTGATCCTCCAAAACTCCCTAGGAACTTTCAGTAAAGCTTCTACCACTTTACTGAATCGACTGACATGACTCACTGACTGCATTGACTATTTATTTGGACTTGGCGATTTATAAATACAATGTTGAAAATTTAAATGTAAATTCTATTTCCCGCATTTTTTATTTGACACTGGCAAATGATTATAAGCCGAAGCCATTTATTTATAAAAAAATTGAAATGTCATTTGTCAATTGTGAAATGTCAAATTTGTAAGTTTCAGTTGTCGCTTGTGTTGATATTTTCACAAAAAAAAGTATTAGAAAATGCAGTTTTAGTTTAAAATATCACCTATAAATATTGTAGTGGGCAAGCAAAAGTATGTGCTAGTCGTAAAAAAAAAGACATTATAGTTTATGTAAGCTTTTTATTTAATAAACTAGTAAAATGTCGTCTCCACCGCCAACCAAACCTCCTAGAGGTGTTAAACAGGGCAAAGAAACGGTAAGAAATAAATATTCCATTCATCTTTCACATAAATATATTGGTCTCGTACCTCTGAATGTTTTGAATTTTTGAGGTGACGTTGCCAAACCACCACAAGTATCCTCTTTCTATAAACATCCTAACGTAAAATATAACATATATATTCTTGCAGTTATAATTCAGGCCCAGTCTGTATAATAAACTCATCAGAATTTTTAATTTATAACTTTTTCATACTTTATCTTTACAAATCTGTTTATACTGTTCATAGTAGAATACAGAGTCGTAATATATTGTTATTTCCTTTTAATGATCCTATTTACTATTATAAATGTGAAAGTTTGTGAGGATGGATGGATGGATGGATGTTTGTGACTTTTTCACACTAAAGCAACTGAACGGATTTTGATGAAATTTGGTATGGTAGTAGTTTGTCTCTGCATTAAAATAGGCTATTTTTTAACCCAAAAAAGGACATTGTTCCCATGGGATTCTGTCAAGATGCGGGCAGAGCCCCGGGCAAAAGCAAGTATTCTATAAGTACGAAATATAGATATTTTTTTCAATTATAAAATCGACGAATGCTTTATTATATTACTGTACATTTTTATTTATATTTTTAGAGTGGACTGTTGATGTCAGTTATAAGAACGCTATCAGCCAGCGAAACTAATGAGCAGAGAGAGAAAGAGAGAGCTAAGCTAGAGAAGGAGTACAAGAAAAGTGATGCAAAACTTGATGAGCTTGTGGCGGCCCACGCCTTGGAGATCACTGAAGTGATGCAGGTTAGAATTGTGAATAGACCCATTGTAATAATTGTAAAAATTGTAATAATTACAATGGGTAATTACAATAACAATTATTATTAATTATGCACCCATTATTTTATAACCGCCAATAAAAACAGAAGGGTGTTATAAGTTCAAAGTGTCTGTCTGTGTTTCTATCCATGGCAGTGGTATCTCCAAAATGGATAAACTGATGCTGATCTTTTTTTTTTGTTTGATTATGAGATTGAGTATGATTGAGAGTAGTCTTAGCTATAAATCATCTTCATCAGCTCGTTCACTGCTTGACAACTCAGGGGTAACTTAATATTTTTACTTATTTATTTTTATAATGCAATTTGCATGCATACATACAGTAAGCTCTGTTGCAATCCAATTTAATATATAAACAAAAAGATGAAACCAAATTAATGTGACATTGTATTTTTTTATTGCATTGTGAATAAGTGACATTTAAATTTAAAAACCTATCCAATAGCATATCAGGACATGTCTAAGAAGGGTTCTGTAACTATCAACGCATATTAGGTTTTTCAAATTACTTAAAAAGACCTATTCAATGATACCCCACATGATGGGGTAGAATGAAAAATTTTTTTTCATCCCCACTTCACTTGTATAGCGAGTCACTCCTAAAATATAAAATTATTAATATTTTATGATGCCAAAACCGAGAACTATACACAATATATAGCTATACCAAATTTAATCCATTTATATACATAATTACAGAAGCTAGAAGCACGGACAGATAGACAGACGGATGGACAGAGCGAAACTATAAGGGTTCCTTGTGTATTACGGAACCCTAAATGGAATGTATTATACAACTATGTAATTTAGGAACCTTAATGTTTCATTTTCCATCATAGAAATATGATAATTGCTGTGGAAAATTAAGTTCCACACCCATAGTGGGTATTTCAACTTTCCCACATAACTTTATTTAAGTGTTTTTAAAATTACTTTGTTGTCACTAGTGTGCTTAATTCTGAGAGATGTCTCTACCAGTTAATCTATGGAAGTTTTGGAAAGGTTTAAACAGTGAGAGATATTGAAAAAATTGAGAGGAAAATGCTAAAAACCACAATACAATTTTCCCATACTGTTCCTACCTTACAAACATTTGATATTCATTATGTTGGGTCTTAAAACTTAAATTTGTAACTTAATCGTAACTTAAATTTGGGTCTCCAGTGTCACTTGACTATCAAATATTTATCTTTTAGTTTGGACTGCAAAACAGTTCAATTTCAGAAAAATAGGTGTAGATTTTAGTGTTGAAACTGTAGGTATGCAGATAGGTTGATAGGTGATATTGATAGGTGTAGATATAATATGTTTTGTATAACAGATGTTCAGCGCAGTTAGTGCTGCGCTGGGTTCGTGGGGTCAGCACTGTTCTGCTGCAGAGGCGCGGTTGGCAGCGTGCCGCGCGCTACTGCGATTACGTCGCGAGGACCTGCGACGTCTATGGGCGGATGCGCGTGCACATCATCATGCGTTACGTACTCTCAGTGATATTGAGGCAGTGGTGCTCGGAGAGAGAGAGGCCAGAGAATTGGCCTCTGCAGGCAGAGTACTTGGTGCAGCGGTGGCGCTGCGTGCGGCACGACAGACGCAGAAGACGCTGTTACATGTGTCTGCGCTGTCGGCGATCACTGATCAACTTGAGGTGAGACACGCTTCTCAATCATTTAGGAAATAGCTTATCAGATGATTCAGATCCAGCGGCCTCATTGCCCCATATAGAAAAAAAAATATGAATATTTTTTGTGCATTATTTTTTTAGGCGAAGCGTCGGTCCCTAACAGCGCTGGCGGTGAAGCGGATCAGCGCGGCGGTGTACAGCAGCGGGCCCGCGCCGCTCGCGCGCCGCATGTCCGCGCGCCGCCGCACTGCGCTGCTGCTCGCAGGTACAGCATAATTACACTATGTTGTATGTGTAACAGGAGACTAGAGGAAAACTAATAATGCTTCGCAATCTGTCCGAATTATTTGTGACCAATTTCTAAAGTATATGAAACAACTAAACATTTAATTCAACCATAATATTGACAGCATTGGCGATGAAAGAGAATATACAGAGAGGTGGCGACAACGACTTCCATGCTAATTGTGTCATATAACTTCCATTAATTGTTTTCAGTTCTGTGGTATTTACTATTACATATTTTAATGAATATTTTATCTATTCTGACCGACAGAGCTGACAAAGAGCGAGGAGGTGACAGACTCGTACATGCAGGACGTGACGCCGGAGTTTGAGGCTACGCTGTCGGAGGAGGACGCGACCTTCGAGACGCACGTCATGATCGCTCTCGAGGCGCTGGGGGCGTTGGACTCGCTCGAGGAGGCGACAGAGGTGAGATATTCTGACTGACAGAGAAGGTGGCAGACGCGTACATGCAGGACGAGACGCAGGAGTTCAAGGCGTCACTGTCGGAGGAGGATGGGACCTTCGAGACGCACGACATGATCGCTCTCGAGGCGCTGGGGGCGTTGGACTCGCTCGAGGAGGCGACAGAGGTGAGATATTCTGACCGACAGAGAATGTGGCAGACACTTACATGCAGGACGAGACGCAGGAGTTCGAGGCGTCGCTGTCGGAGGAGGATGGCACCTTCGAGACGCACGACATGATCGCTCTCGAGGCGCTGGGGGCGTTGGACTTGCTCGAGGAGGCGACAAAGGTGAGTTTTTATGAACTACATTGGAATATACGGCCAGCAAAAAGTTTGTCTTCTGCAAGCTATGTACATTGAAACGACACTGGAGCCCCAATACCGGTAATGTTAGTGTTTGGTGATAATGAAAACTTTGTTTAAAGAAATTTACAGACAACGGAAAATAAAATTACATGGATACGCGTTTATTATTTTATATGACAATCTAACCAAAATTTAAGGTCACATGTTACGTATAATTTTGCAACGAGAACTGAATACTGATCTATAAATATCTTGAATATCTATTTTTGTTTTGAAGACATCCTGTAAACTCCAACTAATACAGGGCCTGTATAGACATTTTGAAAGCTGTCGCTTGAATTATCGCGCGAAAAACGTATTTGAATCCATTGTATACTTTCAAAGCTCCAATTGTATATAAGTAAGAAATGTTGCTATTTTATAAGCAAGAGTAAGATTTGTAATATATTTTTAACAAAAAAAAATCCTCTTCCCTAGACCTTCAAAGTCCAAATTCAAACTGAGCTCCTGGAAGTCATCGACACGGTCTCCCATCGCATCGCAGCCGACGCCGAGGGCGACAACGACGTCGACCCCGACGCAGAGGGCGAGGCTGATGATGATGACGAGCTGGTGGACGGCGTTGACGGCGGCAGGACGTTTGGCCGTCTCGTGGCGTGTCTGGCTGAGGAGTTCCAGGCGTGCGGCTTGCGGCATAAAAGGCATAGTTACTTCTTTGTGATACAATATTGCATGTTTTTAGGGGTCTGTACCCAAAGGGTAAAACGAGATCATATTACTGGCATTATCTAATGAACCGTGATAGTTAGACAGTTGAAATATGCACGGATGATGTATTTCTGTTGCCGCTATAACAACAAATACTAAATAGAATTATAGAATAAATTAAATATTTATGGGGGCTCCCATACAACAAACTTGATTTTTTTGCCGTTTTATAGATAATGGTACGAAACCATTGGTGTCCGAGTCCGACTCGCTTTTTTTTTGTAACAGACAAAACAAATTACAACATTGTCTATATTTCAATGCTAATCTATACTACGCTTTAAAACATTAGTATAAAAACGCCCTCTAGTTTTCAGTCACAGACGTCTAAAATACTATAAGTAATATTTTATCTTAAGATGCCTGATGACCCTCTTACTAATAAAAATACAGTGTATAACTTATACAATGTTTTGTCCTTGTCTGTCATGCGACTTTTACGGCGTATCAGACAAGGACAAAACATTGTATAGCATTTTTAGCCCCTTGCAAATGTACCTACTGTAATATGAAAAAATAAATTAAAGTATCTTAACCGTTTGTGATAGTTCATACAAACTGTGTAGCAAGCGATATTTTATTCTTAACATAAAATTTTGTATTAGGTCACTACTTATATTAGGTACTGGCCACTTTGATCTCAAATGTAATATCTTCTTTGGTTAGGAATTCCAATTTCAAATTTATACCTTTGTGTTTCGAAAATCGTAATTCATTTGTTTTTTCCTCTTTTGGTTTTTTCTTTGTGTCACTCTGTTTACAAGATGGAAAACTTGAAATAACGTATTATTTTCGAGTACGAGTTTCACCGTGGCACCAGTGCTACGGAAACGGCTCGAAGGATTAATGATGTGTATGGCGGTGTCGCAATAGAAAACACAATGCGTTTTTGGTTCCAACGTTTTTTCAAATTTATACCTTTGTGTTTCGAAAATCGTAATTCATTTGTTTTTTCCTCTTTTGGTTTTTTCTTTGTGTCACTCTGTTTACAAGATGGAAAACTTGAAATAACGTATTATTTTCGAGTACGAGTTTCACCGTGGCACCAGTGCTACGGAAACGGCTCGAAGGATTAATGATGTGTATGGCGGTGTCGCAATAGAAAACACAATGCGTTTTTGGTTCCAACGTTTTCGTTCTGGAGATTTCAACCTGCAGAACAAGCCCCGTGGGACAACAACAAGGAACAAGGACCTGTGGGAAGAGTGGATGCCCCAATGGGAGATCTCCGACCGAGCGAGGTGGTATGGTCGGACAGGCCGAAGCCCACTTGTATGCATTTCGGATGTTGTATAATATATACCGCCGATCTTAGAAAAAATAGCGCGATTCAGGATTGTGGCGCTAATTAGTCCGCCGCAGACCTAATAGTACCTTCTCGGTCTGTGATGCCCCTAATAGTTTTTATATACCTATTTAACACATGAGATTGTTTGATTCATTTGAAATCGCTTAGCTCAGGAACTACTAATTGTTAGATAGTTAATTTATTGAGAAAGGCTATAGGCTATATAAAATCATTAAATACGAGTATCTATAAACATAATGATTAATGAACACTTGTACAGATTGCTACAGCTATGGCGCGCGGCGCTGGCACGGCACGGCGGCGGCGAGCGCGCGCTGCACGCGGAACACCACTACTGGAGCGCCGTGCAGCAAGTGGTCAGTACATAATACTCTTATTTTTAATCTCATTCAGTAAAATGACATTCAAAAATATTTTGTCTTTACTAATTGACGAATTAAAAACGAGGCCAACTATTTATGCATAATAAAATCGCCGAATACGTTAAAAAATCTCAATCAATAAATTTAAAAAAAGTAGTCAAAGAACGTCTGTGTGCTAAAGCATATGGCCCCCTGCAAGGCTACTTCTATATACTATTATACACTTGTTATGTAGTTTTTGTCATAAAATTGTTATATACCTTTTTTGTTTTAAAAGATCAATTTTCCATCTTTTGGATAAAAGATGGCCCCGCGCGAGTTTCTTACGCCAGTTCTTCTCGCCGGGCTAGTTCCCGAACCGGTATGGTATGGTAGGCATCAACAAAATGTACATAAAATACCAACTTTGATTAAATTTTTTGACTTTGACAATATTCCAAACTAATGCCATGTTGCTCAATGAAATTAGTAATCAGACTTTAAGACAAGAGTAAATGTATTGTGTCATAAAAAAACAACAGTACGTCATCACATCTAGTCGTGATTTATGCCTAGGAAAAAGAATTAAAACATGAAAGGAGTACTAAAATCTGTCTCACAAAACATCAACGGCAAAAGCCCTTAAGAGCGAAAGCAAATCCATGTCTTTTCGTTTTTTTCTTCTAAGGTTGTCTTGACGTTGATGATCCTTTGAAGTCCATTTTTAAGGAACGATATTTGTTTTTTCTCTTACCAATAGCCGGATCTATATGCTATAGTTATTACTCTTAGCATGCAACCCCTTTTCTCTAAGGTTACACCAGTGCTCGTCAGGCGTTCTGCAACGTTAGGATTTTAAACCAGTGGTATAATTTTTTTTTTTTAATTAACTTTCAAAGAATATCTGTAACAGATTTCACTGTTGAATAATAATAAAAATATTAATGAATTATTATTTATTTATCTCATAGTCTCTTATGCCTATTCCTTTAACCATTTCAGATGCAGCTCCTACTAACGGAGTATCTGGAGATAGAATCAGTGACGCTGGCGGCGGCGCGGGCGGCGCGCACGCCCACACACCCGCGCTCGCTGGCCGAGTACTTCGCGAAGAAACGCCCGCCAAGACGCAAGGAGAAACTGTTCAAACTCACTGGTGTGTTGTAAAAAACCGTCATTCAACGATTTACAAGAATGGCAGCTCGCGGCTCTGTGTGCGCGGCTAGGCGAGTGCGGGGGCCGCGGGACGTGGGTTTTTTCAAGCCAGAACTAAGAATTCACAAGCTCTTTTCGTGTTTTGACATCAATATAATTTCATAATATTTATGATAGATTTGTCTGATGCACCGTTTGATTTTTGAAATTATTTCGGTGTCAAGCTTAGGCTTGCATCCACACGGCTGACATCGCCAGTGCTCGAGCTCGACGGCTTGTAGAGTGTTGCCACTGTGACACACTCTAATTTATAATCTCAATCAAAAAACTTTTCTGTCTTTACTAACCGTAAAAAGTGAAGTGCATTGTAATGTAATTTTACTGACTGGGAAAAAATGATAACAAAGTAAGCAGTTACCGCTATAACTCGTAAGACCGTATTCACATCTTATTGCACCGACATCCTTTAACAGACCAGAAACATGTATCTTTGGCGTAAGTGCGTTTTTGCAATATCCAGACCGATATCGGATATCGAGCCAATAATGAGAAAGACAGATATATCTACGGTCCCTACGTACAAACGGACATGTCGAAAATGGCATTTTTTTATTAATGCATATTTGGCTTTAGATTGCCAATACAATTTTTTTTTTAAATCGCATAAGGTAACAAGTATTGCAATTACAAATAAAAAATGTCGTATCACATTAGTACATGTCGTTTTGTACGGTGTTTACAATATGCGCGCCGCTCGTAACGACCGCGGTGATGTCTCATATATCCGCTTATACTATGTTTAATTTTAAGCGGATAGGGCTGACATGACTGCATGTACGTACATATATTTCATACATATTATGCTCACGCCGGTTTCCTGCAAAGGTAAGCAAAGCAAATCAGCTACAAACCTCCGTGTATGTGATCCTGGCACAGATTGTTTTTTGTTTTATATATATTATTTATATATATCTTTTGAAGGTCTCAAACCTTTCGGCTGCTTACAAAAGAGATTATGCTCCATTAATTTGTTTTCCCGCTTTTACTCTTTTTCCAAGCGTCTTATTTTCGCATTTTCCATCCCTAGTAACCACGAACCATACAACCATAAACAAATTGTTGCAATTGGTTTCATCTTTTCATCTATATGGAATATACATTTACCCCCTTAGAAATGAGAATATTTATTTTTTATTTATTTATTTTATTCTGGCAACAAACTGTCATATACAGTTATAGAAGGTACAGTAAATATTAATTTTTTACAATAAACCTACAGTGCCGAAAATAAAGTACAGAAACTATAACAGATTTTAACTCTTATTTTGGAAAACGCGTAGCTTAGGTATAATTAATTAACATTAATCTTTGTGCCATGAGTAAAGACACAAGAGTTACAAACAAACAACAAAATAATAATAATAATAACAAAGAATGAACAATAAGTGTGTTATAAGATCTTAAACAATATTAAATCTACGTTTTAATTCTGATTTTAGGCTATTGAGAGAGTTATTAAATATATCTATATAAGTGAAGTCTCTGTTGTAATTGTTAGTGGAACGGTATAAGAATGAATTACGAGTGTAAGATTTACAAAGTGTTGGAAGAACAAAAAGGGTTTATTTCGTTAGGGGCGCACAGGAAGTCGGGCGTAAGCTTTAAATGTTATCTTAGATAATAATGTAGGCGAATCTGTCAGCGAGTTTATAATTTTAAATAATTGAGTGATATCAAACATGCTACGTCTATTGTGAAGAGTTGATAAGTTATGCCTACGCAGGGCATCTTCATACGGTTCATCATAAATATTTACGCGGTAATTAAGTGATTTAAGGAACTTTCTCTGAACATTTTCAATGCGATTAATATGTATTTGAAAGCATGGACTCCAAACAGTACTACAAAAATACCAGTATAGAGCGAACAAAAGAGAAATAAAGAATTTTTAGAGTTTTCACATCTCTAAAAGGTTTACTAACACGATGAATAAAACCTAGGTTACGAAATGCGGTACTAATTATATGGTCAATGTGATTATTATATGTTAATTTGGAATCCATAATTAACCCAAGGTCTCTAATGGTTGAAACTCTTTTAAGAATGGAATTATTCAACATGTAGTCAAAATTGATCTGGTGAGTTTTTCGTATATATGACATGATAAAACTAAATTTATCTATGTTAAGGAATAGTTGATTAATCTCACAATATTGTTGCAACCTCAATAAGTCATTTTGCAATTTTGTGCAATCAAGTATCGACTTGATGACTATAAAAATTTTCGTGTCATCAGCATAGAGTAGGTGATTACTATGTTTAAATATTAATTCTATGTCGTTTATGTAAATGTTAAACAGTAATGGCCCTAGGTGCGATCCCTGGGGAACTCCTGAAGGGACAGGGAGGAATTGGGAAGAGTAACCTTTGAGGTAGACAGCCTGGCTACGATTTTTTATGTATGAATGTATCCACCTGAGTAGGTTGCCATGTACACCGGCCCTCGTCAGCTTTCCGATTAGCATATCATGATTTATTTTATCGAATGCTTTCGAGAAGTCGGTGTACACAACATCCACCTCTAGATTTTTGTCCATCGCTTGCACTAGAAAGTCAGAGAAATTTAACATATTGCTATCTACGCTTCGGTTTTTAAAGAAACCATGTTGATATTGAAAAATATGATTACGAAAAGCAGCAAACATTTGAGAAGTTACTATTTTTTCAAGTATCTTACCCAAGACGCACAATTTAGAGATAGGTCTATATTCTGTTATGTTATCTTTTTTATTGTTCTTGGGAATCGGAGTTACGAGGGGAGGTCCAAAAGTTCGCGGAATGAAAGGGTTGTTAATAAAATATAACAATAAATTTATTTTTCCTTTTCAATATAATCACCCTTAAGTGTAATACATTTATTTGATCTATGGATTAATTTTTCTAAACCATCGAAAAAATATTTTTTGTCTTTGGCCTCAAAATGCGCCGAAATTGCCTCCTTCACTTCGTTATCGTCGGAAAATTTCCTTCCCCTTAGCTCTTTTTTTAAATTTGGAAACAAATAAAAATCGCTAAGGGCCAGGTCTGGACTGTAGGGTGGGTGAACAAGTGGTTCGAATCCATGCGTGTGAAGAGCAGCCATGGCAATTCGGCTCTTGTGAACCGGCGCGTTGTCTTGCAAAAGCAACACACCCTTGGCCAATTTTCCACGACGTTTTTCTTTAATTGCCTCCTTTAACTTTTCCAATATTGTGGTGTAGTATTCTCCGGTTATAGTGGTACCTTTTTCTTTATAATCAATCAGTAATATTCCCTCACAATCCCAAAAAACAGTGGCCATCAACTTTCCAGCCGATTCTGACACTTTGAATTTCTTGGGAGGTGGTGTACCCTTTTTGTGCCATTGCATGGACTCCTGTTTTGATTCAGGTTCAAAGTGATGAACCCATGTTTCATCTCCAGTAACAATCCGCTCCAAAATCTGCACAGGGTTGTCTCCACACACCTCCAAAAAGTGCTTAGACGCGTCGATGCGCTGCTGTTTTTGAAGCGGCGTGAGCATTCTCGGCACCCATCTTGCACTGACTTTTGTCATGCCCAAGTGGTCGTGCAGGATCCGCAAAATGGTTGTATCTGATACTCCAACAAATGCAGATAATTGTTTTTTCTTTAAACGTGTGTCTTCCAGTACAAGTTTTTCGACTTTTTCGACGATGTCTGATGTGGTGGCCTCAACTGGCCGCCCAGAGCGAGGGTCGTCTTCAATTGAATCTCGACCATGTTTGAAAAGTCCATGCCACTTATAAACCATTGTTTTACCAGGGCAATGATCTCCATAAACGGCTTCCATTTCATTTAAAATGGTTTGAACGTTTTTTCCTTGCTTGGTAAGGAATTTTATCACAGCGCGATGTTCAATTTTCTCCATAGTTGCAGTTTGCTTCCGGATTGACTTGTTTAGCAGGCGAGTACTCGTAAACGAATGGCGCTATTTTTTAGAGAAGAAGGCGTCTTCTCTCGCCGGGCCCCTGAAAAGGGCCTTACAGCGGAAAACCTGACCAGGGGCTATGCCCCTCTACAAGTGGTTTTCTGATTTTTTATTACTGTACTACTGGGCGCAAGACGTCCGTTTTGAGGGAAGACCCCCCGCGACAGAACGCGGGGTAAACCCGAGGTGCTGGGATGATAAAAGGCGACGGCCGAGGGTGGCCAAGACCGGCAGTCGACTCCGGCGGAGCGTGGGGTCCCGGTCCGGAGACCAAGGAAACGCGTGTGGTGCCGCTCCCACACACTCCGCATTTTATCGGACTGCGGACACAAACCGACCTGGGGGAAGGAGGGGGGAAAATATTAATCCCGAACCCCAGACTTTTGATGTCGGGAGGGAAAGACAGCGCCACCGTGTCTACAAGAGTGGCACTAGGGCTGCCACTCTTCGAGCACCGGGCGAGTACTAGAAATACGCGCCGGTATTTAATTTACCGGCGCGGGGATAGGATGCGGGGGAAATCGATCCAGCGGTGGTCGGGGCGTAGAGCGCGCTAACGCGCCGGGGCGCCTCCTCTTCGGGGGCGAGGCGGCAAGCGGCGTGGCTCTGCGGGGTCCCCAGTACTGATGGCGTCACGGGGCAGAAGTCTGCGGTCAGGCGGGCGGGCGTGCCACGGCGCCAAGTCAGCAAGCTCAACCAGGTCCGAGGCATCAGCTCGCTGGAACAGGGTAGTGGTGAGCCTGGAACAGAAAGCTTCCACGCTCGTTATTTGGAGGTCCCTGATTATAGTGGAAGTCCTCACGTACCGCGGTGCTCCAACGATGCGGCGCAGCACTCGATTCTGCAGGTGCTGCATCTTTTTCTGTAAGGACGCAGCGAGCAGGTGGTGCCACGCAGGGGCCGCGTACGTGAGGCGTGAGCGGATGTATGTCTTAAACAGGGCCAGCCTCATATTAAGCGGGACCTGGGGAGCTGAGTAGACCGGCGACAGTTTGGCTGCTGCGGCTCTGGCGCTGGCAACCGCGGCATCGCACTGGTGGTGCATGGTCAGCCGCCGATCTATTATAACGCCGAGGTATTTGGCAGTCTTACCCCATGGGATCTCCTTCTCTCCTATCTTCAGGGCGGGCGGGTATCCCCTCTTGCGGGTGACGGCGAGCGCCTGGGACTTACCGGGATTGACGGAGAGTCGCCATTTGCTCAGCCATGCCGGAAGAAGGTCGAGTGTCCTCTGCTTCGTGGATGCATGAGCTAGGTTTTGGGAGGTGCAGATAAAGGCGGTGTCGTCAGCATACAAAGCCGCGGTAGTGCCAGCGTCAGTGGGCACGTCGCTGGCGTAAAAGTTGTAGAGGCTGGGCGACAACACACCACCCTGCGGGACGCCTGCGGTGATGGGGCGTTCCTCCGAGAGGACCCCGTCGACCTTGACCCTGAAGGTCCGGCCCGAGAGATAAGAAGAGAGGAGTCTTATCATGTGGCTGGGGACATTTGCCTGCAGGAATTTGTGGATTAGGCCTTCGTGCCACACGCTGTCAAAGGCCTTCTCCATGTCCAAAAAGACGGCCACTCCAGAGGCTTTCCTGTTGGTAGCATCTGTGAGGAGGTGCACCACGCGGACCAGCTGCAGGGTTGTGCTCAGTTGGGAGCGGAATCCGAACTGTTCCCGCCGAGGAGCGAGAAAGGGAGAAAGATGTTTGAGGAGCAGGATTTCAAAGGATTTAGATAAGGTGGAGAGAAGGGTTATAGGGCGGTAGCCCTCTGCCCGTCTCAAGTTTTTATGTGACTTGGGGATGGTGATAATGAGCCCCATCTTCCAGGTGTCGGGGAAGTGGCTTGTCCTCACGATGCCGTTGAAAAGGCGGGTAAGGGCAGCCACTGTCCTAAAAGGCAGGTGGCGCAAGGCTGCGTTAGTAATCCCGTCAGCACCGGGGGCCTTGCGGGGCTTGAGGCGGGCGAGGATCTTTTTGACCTCTCTAGGGGAGAAGGAAAAGTTTGGACGTTCAAGGGAGGAAAGGGGGGAATCTAGGAACATTCTTACCTCCTCGGATACCTTGGCTACGTGGTCGGTCGCCGTCGTCGGTAGTGGCGAAAACTGCCTCTCCAGGTGGTCGGCGTGAATCTCGGCACGGTCCTCGGCTCTATACCTTGGGTTGCCATCTGGGTGGATCAGGGGTCTGATTGGTACGGTTGCACCGGTGAGACTGCGGCAGGTACGGTGCAGGGAGGTCCAGTCCTCGCCTGCGTCCGTGATGCGCCGCATCCACAAGGCCGCGTTGTGGTCCTGCAGTGCCTGCTTCACCTCTGCGGTGAGGCGGTTCAGCTCGTTTTTGAGCCTCGGACATCTGTTTAGCTGCCAGCGCCGCCGAAGCTTCTTCTTATTAGAAATCAGCTCGGCTATGTGGCGTGGCAGCGGAGGTCTTTTAGGTTGGGAACTGGGAGACTGCTGAGTGGCCGCCTCCATCGCAGAAGTGATTGCGGCGGTGATCTGCTGTGTCATGCACTCTACATCGTCCACAGAGACCACCGGAAAGTTGGGCGTAGAGCCGTGCAACTGCAGGGCGAAAATCTCCCAGTCGTAGACCGGGCGGGGGGGCGGCGGGGGGATGCTAGAGGCAGCTCTTATGGTGGCCAGCACTGGGAGGTGGTCCGAGTCGAGCGCCTCGTCCAGAACCTCTTGGTGGAAGTCACCAGGGAGGCGATGGGTGATCGCTATGTCAAGGACGTCAGGGGTGTAGGTCGGACAGTCGGGGTAATGCGTGGGGGCATAAGTGCCCACCACGGAATATCCGACGCGCTCGGAATCCGCGAACAGACGGTTTCCGTCCGCGTTTGACGTGCGAGAGCCCCAACCCGGGTGCTTGCAGTTTAGATCTCCGGCAATCACAGTGGGATCCTCTGATAGGAGCCCGTGGATGTCGGAGATATCTAAACGCGAACCCGGGTGTTTGTAACACGCGTAGATGCGCGTCCGGTGCGAGCCGAGCATCAACTCTACACCGAGGGCGTAGAGCGAGGTCACCGAAAGAGCGGGGAGGAGTTGGTGGAGAAGCCGCCTGCCAACGAGGACAGCGAGACCTCGACACACAGTTCCACCTCCCAGGTAATCCTGACGGTAGGTATGAAAGCCCGGGATGGACAGGCGGTCCTGGGGAGACAAGTGGGTCTCACTGAGTAAGGCAACATCTACTTCGTGTGTTTGAAAAAGGTAACGAAGTAGTGTTGCCTTGCCTCGGACCCCCCGGGCATTCCAATGGACTATGTTTAGTCGCGAGGGTTGGGCAGCCATTTAGAAATTAATTGAGTCACTAGAGCGGCTCCTTCAAGGAGGGCCTGTAAGAGAGTGGTAAAAATGTCCTCCCCGGCTTGAATTTTTGTGTAGATACTCATGGCCAGGGAGAACAGAGAGTGGAGGAGCTCGGCAGTGGAGGTAGGGGCCTCTCTGCGGGCGCGGCGTTGGGGGCGCGGCGCGCCAGTAGAGGGCTGGGCAGTGACAGCCGCAGGGTTTGAGGGCGCCGTAGCCACCTCGACTACTTCGGTAATAATAGTGGTCTGTGGGACGCTAGATGCGCGAGGGGTGCGCGGGGGGCGTGGGACGCGCTGGGGCATTGGCGGCGCCACCAGGCTAGTTTCTGGCGGTAAGGGGAGCGCGAGCGGCTCAAGTTCAGAGTCGGTGGCGTCGGTGGCGGTGGTGGCAGCGGCAGATGTTGTGGTCGCTTTCCTCCTTTGCCGCGGCTTCCTTTTCCTCTTACTCTTGGGAGGCTGAGTGGCGGGGGCAGTTTGAGAAGCAGGGGCAGGGGCGATCCGCGGAGTGGGGTCGTTTGCCTCGGCCATGAGAGAGGTGGCAGTAGGTGGGGGGGGGGGGGACCTCTTGCTCCGGGATGGGCGGGTCTCGTCTAGTGCGGGGAGGTCCAGTGCGGGCCACTGTACCTGCGTGCTTGTTCCGCGCCTCCTTGCGATACACCGGACAGTGTCGGCTATTCGCGGGGTGGGCCCCCTTGCAATTAACGCAAGTGGGCTCCTCAGAAATAGGACGGGGGCAATCCTGCGCGCGGTGCTCTCCGGCACATCGAACACATGCCAACCTGCGGTGGCAGTTTTGGCTCGAGTGCCGGAATTGCTGACAGCGGTGGCATTGAGCGGGGCTCTTCCTGCCCCTTCAGGCTTCTATTTTAATGCCCGGCATATTTAAGATTTCGTTTATCTTGTATATGCCGGGTACGACATCCGGTGCCCTGGTGATGAGGGCAAAAAAGATACAGCCGGGATTTTCCGGCCTCGCCGACACTTTCGACACGTACTCCGCTACGTACCCAAGCTCGGCGAGTCCAGCGATGATATCGTCAGGTCTGGTGCAATTGGGTAGGCCTCTGATACCTACCTTGATAGCTCGTTCTTGGGGCAATGAGTACGAGAACCAACTGATGTTCTCGGTCTTCTCTAGCTCGGTGAGGTATCTCTGTAGGGCTACTCCCCTCACTATGGGGAGAGAAACGGACCCCATTCCCGTACGGTTTGGCATGTGGGGCGTACCCCAGAATTTCGCGGAGGCGGCGGAAATGCCTCACCCAGTCGTCTAGTTTTTCGACGACCAAGGGCGGGTATCGTGGGGTAGGCGGCGGCGGCGGGGAAGCGCACGCCGGTGCTGCAGGAGCATCTAGTGGGGTGCTTACCGTGTCCATCGACGTCTGTGTAGGAGCCGAGGACTGAGGGGCAGCAGTAGAAGGGGCGGCGGCACTTACCTCAGCATAGGTCACCTGGCGGTCTATGCGCTTCGCCGGAGGTGAAACGGCAGAGGCTACTGCCGGACGGGTGCGCTTGGTGGCCTGCACAGGGGGTGCGGCGGGCGGTACAGCGGGCGGAGACATGTCAGACGGCAAGTGGGCCGGCGGCAAAACTTGCGGCGCCGGGATACGATCCTCGCTTGGGGGCGATGCCGGCGAAAGAGGCACGGCTAGCGGTCCGCGCGGCTGGCGGGCCTGCGCGGGGTCTTGTGATACTTTGGGAGCCGGAGGGTGGCTAGGCGCACACACCTCCGTGGGGCGACGCGTGGAGCGCGGCGGAGAGGCCGAACCTTTTTCGGCTGGGCGGTGCGGGGGCCCTGACTCGCTGCGGGCCGCCGTCGGAAGGCATTGGGGCGGGGGGGTATTAGTACCGCCCCGCGAGAATGCCGAAGACGGTCCGGGGCGAGCGGTGTCCGTTCCGCTCAAGCTGGATTCGGCGGAAAGGTAATGAGGCGCACGGTCCGAGGTCGAACGCGAGTTAGACCTAGAGGAGGTGGTACTGCGCGACGATCCCGAGTGGTCTCGATTCCGGCTGCGACGGTCGCGGCCGGTGGGGCACGAGTCTTTATCGGACATCGTTTATAGGACACAACACAGTTTAAATAGTCACTTACATGTTCACTTATAACACTAAACACATAAAGAAGTTTTTGTGGTCTAATAATTCGTTAAAATAGTACTCACATAGTCACATAATGGTAGATAAGTAGTCACGAACTAAGTGTACATACTATCACGGCACACACACTTAGGGGGCTGACTCCTCGTGACCCCAACGATGGGTAAATCCCAACGGGAGGTCAAGAGCAGTTCAACTCCCAGCAAGGCGTCAATTTACAACCTATTCTAACGAAGTAGGGTGTAAATTAACGATCGCTATTAGAGTTTCACTAAAACTGCACTAGAGGGCGGGGTCGACACGAGCGTGGAGTGCGCGCGCGACACTCGACACGTTACGAGCGGGACGGCACTACCGCGGAGTGAGCGAGTCACTACGACGCGGATAGAACGGGACGGCACGAAACGCGGAGTGAGCGGGAACGCACTAGCCCACACTGGAGACAGGACGATCCGAATGGCGCTATAGGGTTGAGATTTTATATATATACTAATTATGAGTCCTCAATTAGTATGACACTAAGCGAGCTACCCTATCCCCACTCCATCCCCTCCATTCCGCGAACTTTTGGACCTCCCCTCGTATATAGGGTGTGGCGTAATTAATGGATAATCCTTCACCTGCAGCTGGAGAATAACATAACGGATCAGAAAAATACAATTCATGTTTAGTAAAAGTATCATGGTTTTTTAGTTATCGGCCATTTTTAAAAAATTATAAAAATGACACCCTTGCTCGCTAATTTTGTTGTCACAGTCGTAAAAACATGAATTATCTCTATCAGGTTTTTATTTATTATTCTTGGATAGTTGTATTTAATCAGATGGTATTTGATGCTTCGGTTTCAAAGAATTTTCATAATTTATAAAAAAAGAGCCCATTTATTGTCTTAATGACAGGTTTCATTAAATTTTATTTTAAAATTATTTTATTCATTTATGAATTAAATTTAAAGGAGTTGAAAGAAAAGAAGGTTATCTTTGCACAGTTTATTATTCACTTTTATAACAAGTGTTCAAAATGACCATTCCACCCTTCCTAATAAACGATAAATTTATTCGTTGCGCGTGGCCTGCCTCCTTAATTTCTCGAGCAGCGGTAAATTATCTTTCGCGTAAATCTTCCACTGATGTGACTGGTCTTTTGTACACCTTCTCCTTTATACAACCCCAATAAAAAAAACCAGAGGGTTAAGGTCTGGTGATCTTGGAGGCCAAAGAAAATATCCCAAACGGCCAATCCATCTTTGGGGGAATGTCGCGTCTATATATTCGCGAACGTTACGGGCATAATGTGCAGGACAGCCATCGTGCTGCAGCCACATGTCCCTTCTATTCTCCAAGGTCACGTCCTCCAAAAGTCCAGGGAGATCATTTTGTAAAAAATTTAAATATCTCTCGGCGGTTAACGTGTCTGGCAGCTCGAACGGGCCAATTCACCCTTAAGGATACCAGACCACGGATTTATTTTAAATTGGTACTGGGATTTCTATCTTCACTAACTAAATGTGGGTTAGTCAGCTGCCAACTGTGCAAATTATGCATATTGAAATAGCCGTCTTTTTTACAAGAAGAGACGTATGTTTTTAGGAAAATAGGCCTTCATCAAAGTCATTAGGTAATCACTTTGAAATCTAAGGGTTAAATACCATGTGTTATACCTTTTTACAATCTCAATTAAATATTCTAATTATTTGTAAGCTGTTCAGTCAAGTCCCCATACATTTTTTTTATGATATTATGTGCGATCAAACACAAAGAAAAAAAGATTTGAAAGAAAAAACTTATTTTCGGTAGCATTTGTAAAAATAAAATAGACAAAAAAATGACATGATACATTTGATAATACAACTATTCAAGTATAATAAATAAAAACCTGATAGAGATAATTCATGTTTTTGCGACTGTGACAACAAAATTAGTGAGCAAGGGTGTCATTTTTATAATTTTAAAAAAATGGCCGATAACTAAAAAACTATGATACTTTTACTAAACATGAATTGTATTTTTCTGATCCGTTATGATATTCTCCAGCTACAGGTGAAGGATTATCCATTAAATACGCCACATCCTGTATATACAGGTGTCAGGTAAATCGACGTCAAGCCGTAAACCCGTGATAGGCCAAGTTACAATAGTTATCAGAAAAATTTAAAAAAAATCCATGTAATGTGTCTCAAAAAATACAAAGCTTTTAAAAAAAATCGAAAAATCGACATCTTGTGGTGGTTTTTTAGTTCCCGGCACTACAAATTTCTACTTTTTTTGTATTTTTTTTTTTGTATGTTATCCTGAATAATGCTTTAGTAAACTGGTGCCTAAGATTTAAGTCAAACGACTCCGACTTGAAAGGAAATGAGACTTTTTGCCCAAAACAATGATTCGAATTAAATAGTTTGCTCGACTTTAACCTTTTATAAAGCTCGACTTTTCGTCTATCGGTTGTATCACGGGGAGTGCTCTGAGGAATTGTTCGGAATCATACCACCTGCAACTTTTCGCCATCGTCCCACGCGAAAAACATACCATCCTCATCACCTTGATGAGTGGCAGTCTTCCACCGTGCGCTTTTCGCGTAACTTTCTGCCGCGCACTGTAAAACTCTGGAACGAACTGTCACCAGCAGTATTTCCGGACCTATACGACCTGCAAACCTTCAAGAAGAGAGCGTATTCCCTCGTAAAAGGCCGGCAACGCACCTGCAGCTCTTCTGATGTTGCGAGTGTCCATGGGCGACGGTAGTTGCTTACCATCAGGTGACCCGTTTGCTCGTTTGCCCCCTTATTTAATAAAAAAAAAAAAAACAACCGACTGTACTGGAAAAAAATGTACTACGCTTGTTTGGCAGGTAATTTTAAAAATTGTCGCAGTTAATTAGTATGTAGTATGACACTTGCTAGATTGTTTCTTAAATTTTGGACAATATTGATTTTTGTAAAGGAAGTCAGTTTTCGACATTTTTTTCTTACTTACTTAAAATGATTCAAGTGTACCCAGGACTTTCTTCTAAGTGATATTCAGATTTGGATGAGACGGAGAGAAACATTCAACGAGTGTAAGAGAGACAAAATCCAAGAAGTAAAAGAATATCACGGGCCACGGGGGCCATAGTGTCTCATTACTTTTAACTTTAGGAAAGGTGTTTTTTAGGAAGCTTTTAATTGAAACAAATTTTTGGAGTCTAAAATATTTTATTACATTATAACAAATGTTCAAACTGCCTCCCACCAGCATAAATGCATGCTCGACATCTTTTTAAAAAAGACCGCTTTATCAGACGGGCAAATCTGCCGTTATTAACTAATTCAGCTGCTTGCCTTATATATATATTTTTTTGTGAATGCAGTTCCAGTGCCGGTGGCTGAGACGGGGTCGCGCCGTGGACGCTACCCGCTCGTGTGCCGCGTGCAACCCGCGCTCCTGTACGCCGCGCTGCCCGCGCTGCACACGCTGTGCGCACTCATCGAGCGGCCCGGGTTAGTTTACCACATTTTCCATCATTTTCTCAATATATATAACGTTGCTTGATATTTACGTTGACATATTATTATTATTAAAATATTTATCCATTCAAAGTATATTTTTGGTGCAATTAATAGAGATGAAAGCAAACTTTTGTGTCGTACTTAGTAAACGATGGAATTTGAGCGTAGAATCAATCATATTTATCCCTGAATAATTGTTGCTCTTAGTATTTTGTAAAATTATTAAACTGCAGGGAAAAAAGTGAATAACAGTAACACAATAAATTGATCAATTTAAAACTTTATTTCACTGTAGCGGTGGCGAGTGTTCTCTCCGCGCATTCATTGCGGACTACGTGCGGTGGGGCGAGAGCGAGCGGCTTGCGCGCGCGGCACGGGATGGCATCGACGCTGCCGCGCGCGCGCCTGCCGCCTGGCGAGAGCGTGTGGCGCCTCTGGACGACCCGTGAGTACACCATACATTATAGGTCATTATCCTATGATGAAAATATACATCAAACTATGAATGTTTATCACTAAACATTATTTAAAACCAATTTAACTAACACTTTACTACAAAATATATGTTTTTAAAATTATTGTAGGGTCCTTGATTGACTCTACACACTTTTACTTGATAGAGATGAAATGATACTAGAGTTACGAATAATAGAAATAAACCGCCTTGATAGATCTGAACGTACTGAATTATATTTAATAATTAATTAATTATGCGCGTGTCACAAACCGCTGACGGCTTAAACTTAAAAATGCTTGATGTACGATTTGCATCGTACATGCTCCCACACCGAAAAGAGTAGAAAGGTTAATAGTGATGAGATGATATAAGGTGATAACATTTTATTCTTAACCTACACTTGTTAGTAAGTAAATACAATTAATTGATGATCTAAACAGAATTAAACTTAACACTATCGTCACCGACTACGTATACAGAGCGAAAGTTCGGTGACGTGCCTTTGTTTTGCTTAGCTACGCTAGAATACGATACACGCTTAACGTCTTGTTTACACGGAACACTATAACTATCGAGGTTTGAATAACTCGTATACCGAGGAACCTTAGTAACGCACTTATCACTTGCACTAGTTGCACTACACACACTGATTGTCACTAACCGCCGTGGAGGAGGAGGGCGGCTGCCACCTCGTCACCACCGGGGTGGCCGGCGCCGCTCGCCCCGCGCGCTCCGCCGCCTGCACCGTCGCCGCCCGCGCCGACCGCTTGCGCCGGATCCTGGTCGCTCCCCAAACAGCTGTCCCAACAATACCTACGACAACCATGATGTACGTTGCAGTATAATGATGAATGTCGTGGCTACTGACGCTGTCGTACAGCGGAACATTCTGCTTCATCTCCTCTATCTTCTGCAGATGAATCAGCTGCTTTAAATGCTCGCTGACGTCATCCTCCTCACTTGCGCTAGTAGCGCCGAGGATTGGTACCGATATATTAAAAAGGTAGTTTATCGGAGATAACATTGGAACAATTAGGTTTGCTTTTATGTGCAAATTACTCATTTCTTGTTTATAAGTATATACAGTAAAGTCCTTGAACTTCAGTAGACAACCTTGATTTGTTGTCAATAAACCGGAGTGCAATAACTGCAACGATGAAACTTGATCATCGCATAGTATTTTTACGTTTTGTTGCTGACAATAAAAATAAAAGTATGTATTGACTTGATTTAACTCATGCCACTGTGACTGCCGGTCACAGTGGCGGTTCTTGAAAAATTCTGCATCTTCCGGTGGGTGCATCCTTTTCACAGAGACTCTCGTCGTCCTTCAAGGCGTACACCGGAGACCTGCTCCTACATAAAATAGTGCCTGATTCTTGGCTGCAGACACGATTTTAAATCACTTTCAGACATGGTTAACAGAGCGTCTTTCTTAAGGTTAATCGCTAGGTAACTAGATACGGGTTTGATATTAATCATAATGTTATTTACTAAACGTGGTACGGCAATGATTTTATGAATTTCATAGGTATCTCGGTGAATTAGAGGTATTTTAGTTTCAAATAAAAAATATTTAGTTGATATTCTAGCCTTAACTTTTAGTAAATGATAAATATTAGGTAAACTGACATTCTCAAAAGGTAGTGATAGATCTTTTGATATTTTCCCTGAAATAGTATTTAGCTCTTGGCGTAGTTGATCAGGTGTCAAGAGGTGTAAACTGAGTTGGACGTTGTAGATGTTAGTCATAGTGTCTAATAGGGTACTCTGCATGCCCTTGAGATGAGCTAATATATTGTTGGCTACTATTGCGGATAGAATAAAATCGTTATTTTCAAAGCTTTCCTTCTTTGCTGCGTTTAATTGTTGTTCTACCTGATTTAATCGTAGATTGATAATCTTATGCTGCTTGTTCATGACGTTCTCCGTACGTTTAAAAATATTAAATTCGGCTTCGACGATGGAGGTCTGGTTCTTCCAGAGTGCGGCGAGATGATCTTGATTATGCTTGATGAGTTGTATATCTTGTTCATATTTTTCAGCGAAATTACTATCCAGAATTCCGAATAAAGAATTTGCTATATTGCCGACTCCGTTTATCAGTCCTCGTCGCGTGCGCGAAGTTTGCTTGTTCATCATAACATTATTATAATAACTTAATTGTTCGTAGCCGTGGTGTAGTTGTAACATGATCGCTGCACATTGTGAATGGTCTTGTTTACTATCACACATGTTTTGTAAATAATCTAAGTACTTGCTAACTGTTAATGAGCCCTCCCAGTTGGGACTCATGTCGTAGGCGCCACTCGTCTTTAATGAGAGCCATGTTTGTCACCTTGTCGAAGTACAAACTTTGATTTTGAAGCGGTGTAATATTAAATAAGCCTTCCGAGCTCGATATAAAGATCATTATAAAAAGTAAAATTGTAATTACCAATTTAGAAAAGGAATAGGTATTTTTCTTGATAGGTTGAGTAATGTGATATACTTGCTTTATATCATCATTCTGTTTTACATTTGATTCTTGATTATTGACTGGTAGTATTGACAGTTTAACTACCGGTCGTTTTATGATACCGCCTTTTGTTTTTAGCGTAACGACCCTTACGAAACCGTCGCTTCCCGGGTGTAGCTGCAGGACGCGGCCGAGTGGCCACCTTCCGGCCGGCAAATTAGTGTCTCGAATGAGAATTATGTCGTTAACCTTGATGTTCTCTTGTGGTTGCCTCCACCTGCTGCGTACTGATAATTGCGTAAGATATTCTAAGCGCCATTTTTTCCAGATATCATCGAACAATCTTTGTGTTTGGTGCCAACCAGTACGTAAGTCCGTCGCAGTATTGTAAAATGCTAAATGAGGGCCGCTAGTTAGAAAATGTGATGGTGTGAGGCAATTTAAGTCGTCTGGGTCCTCGGTCATTGCACATAAAGGTCTCTGATTAATACAAGCTTCGAGCTGAGAGAGTAATGTTGAGTATTCCTCAAAAGTAAGTCGTTGTTCGCCTATCACCCGCTTCATATGATATTTAAGACTTTTGACCGAAGCTTCCCATAGACCACCTGCTGAGGGCCAAGAAGGAGCATTAAAATGCCACTTGATACCCATTCGCGTTACTTCGTTGATAAATTCTGTGTTTTCGAAGGTACTAAATATCTGTTGATATTCTTCCTGTAGAACCTTGTTTGCTCCGATGAAGGTTGTACTTTGATCGCTGTACATATTTTTCGGCACTCCTCGTCTAGCTGTCATTCGGCGCAATGCAGCTAAAAATCACGATGTTGTCAAATCTGACACCAACTCCAAGAGTATAGCTTTAGTCACCATGCAGACAAATACAGCCACGTAGCCTTTTGTTGTTAGAATACCTCGGCCCTTGTTGGCCTTGACAAACACGTGACCGGTATAATCTACCCCTGTGTGGTAGAATGGCTGCGATGGATTCACCCTTACTGTAGGCAAATCGCCCATTATTTGATAGTGTTGGCTGGGACTATGCTTTCTGCACTTAACACATTGGTAAATACGCTTTTTCGTGACTTTGAGTCCCCCTACTAACCAATATTTTTGTCGAATGATCCCCGATGTCAGCTTAGCGCCACCGTGATAGGTAAGTTCATGATATTGGTCGATAATTAATTCTGATAGACGACTGTTTTTCGGTATGATAATGGGATGTTTCATGTCTAGATTAATATTAGCGTGTTTAAGTCGCCCCCCCCCCCCCACTCTTAAAACTTGATCCTGATCGAGAATAGGGTTGAGCATGCAAATCTTGCTTTTTGATGCAACATGTTTTCCTTTCTCAATATCTTGTAATTCTTCAATAAAATATTCTTGCTGACACTGTTGAATGTTTTTTATGTTGGCTTGCTTTATTTCACTCAACGTTAAGTATTTCTTTGTTTCACGTTTATTGTTTATAAATCTATATACCCATGCTAAAATTCTCGTAATCTTGCTTAGCGAGCTGTATTTAAAAAGTTATGATTTTATTATGTTTTCGTCTTGATTTTGTGTTACAGATGCCACAAATTTTTCGGTTCTTTTCACTTCTTGATCCGTGAAAAATGTTGTTTGAATATTACATAGATTTTTAGTTCTAAGCGTTTTTAGCCAAGTCGGCCCTTTCCACCATAGTTTATGATCTTTTAATTGTAAGGCTGTTAAACCACGACTAGCACAGTCTGCCGGGTTCTCCTCCGACTTGACGTAACTCCAGCTGCTGGGCGGCACAACTTCGATAATCTGCTTTACTCTGTTAGCCACAAATGGCTTCCAGCGCTCAGGAACACCGTTGATCCATCCTAAGACTACCATAGAATCGACCCAGCAGTAATAATTAATTTGATAACTGCCGAGACAACTTTTGATTTTAGATAATAGTTTTGCGAGTAATAGAGCACCGCATAACTCCAATTTAGGCAAGGTAAGTTTATTATTTACAGGTACTAATCTTGATTTTCCTGCTATCATTGTTACAGACGTCTGTTCATGTGTTTATAACCTTGCAATAAACAACACAAGCGTAACATTTTGTTGATGCGTCTGAAAACCCATGGAGTTCGATGATATTATTTTCTGTTATTCCTAACCACCTAGGCATATAAAAATGATTTATATTGTCTAAATCAGTCTTCATGCTTTCCCACTTTTTATGTACATTTTCCGGTAAAGGTTCGTCCCATTTTAATTGCAAATGCCATACTTGTTGAAATAATAGTTTTATTTTAGTTGAAATTTGAGAAAGCCAGCCTAGTGGGTCAAACAATTTTGAAATATTGGAAAGCAAAATACGTTTTGTAGGATTTTTACTCGTAAAGTCTAATTTTGATGTAAATGTAAATTGATCTTGCTGTGGTTTCCAACGTAAGTCCCAATGTTTTTGATGACTCCGTGTTTTTAAAGTCATAATTAATTTGTTCTGTATTACTATTATTAGTTGGAATTATATATTGATTATTCGCCTTCCATTTACGTAAATTAAAGCCGCCGGACTTTAAAATAGAAATAATATCCTGTATCAAATGTTTTGCTGATTCGGCAGAATGACTTCCGTAAACTAAATCATCCATGTAGAATGCTGACTCAATCACTTTCGACGCAGAACTGTCTTGATAATTCTGTCTCTCATCTTGAGCTAAACGTCGAAGAGTCATCATCGCCAGGAACGGCGCGGCCTTGGTGCCGTACGTAACTGTCGTTAATTGAAAAATGTTTATTTTGTCGAAGGGAGATTCTCTCCATATGATCTTTTGATATTTTTGGTCATCTGGATGTAACCAAACGACCCTGAACATTTTCTCAACATCGGATGTAAAACCGTATCTACATTGTCTCCACTTGATGAGAAGACTCTGCAGATCTTGCTGCAAATTAGGACCTCTTTCCATTAAATCATTCAGGCTCAAACCAGTACTAGAAGGCGCAGAGGCATTAAAAACCACTCGCAATTTAGTTGTAGTTGATTCATTTCGAATAACACAATGATGCGGTAAGTAATAATCTGATGAGTCGAAGTTATTCGATTGTATCATATGTCCTAACTGTTTGTATTCATTAATAGATAATTTATATTCTCGTGCTATATTTATATTTCTATCGAAACTTTCTTTCCAGCTGCTTAAACTGCGCAATAGCTTTTGATTTTGATTGGCCTAACTTATATTATATTTCTTTTTTAAGGGGGAGGCGCACTTGATACTTGCCATCCGCCTGTCGTAATGTAGTTTTGTTGTAAAAATCTACGACCTGTTGGTTGGCCAATGACATAGAAGATGTCTCTGAAATATCTTCTGACTGCCAAAATTGACAGATGTCGTTGATATCATGCACAATAATATTACATTTAAAACTCTTTTTAACACAACCGCTCAAAATCCAACCTAAGCGCGTTTTTTGCGACATTGGCAGATTCACTCTGGTTTAGGAAAACTGTAGGAGGGCAGATTCTTGATTAAAGTTTGCATGATATAAGCATCTGTTTCGAAGGCGAAGTCTTCTTGATTCGACTTACACTTGATTTTAATGATTCCCTTACAATTTTTCTCCTTTTCACCTATTCCAGTTATAGTCCCCTTGCAATGTCTGCGCGGTAAGCCTAAAATATGAGCTACTCTCTCTGATATGAGTCTAGTTTCGGACCCCTGATCTAATAATGTCCGAATGTTATGGTAAGTGCCGTCCCGAGCCTGTACCTGCACCATGGCTGTTGTTGTTGATTTCGGGGTCCTTGCCCTCTACGGAAACATGTGTATTTCCAACCTCCGGTTTCGAAATATTCAACTCTGCATTTTTTGACGTAAATGAATTATTACAAAATGCATCGTGCAATATTGAATTATGGTTGCCGTTGCATTCTCTACAACGTGATTCAGAATAACAACCTTTACCTTCATGATCATAAAAACAATTTTTACATATATTTTTGTCTATTATTAATTTTCGCTTCAAATAATTAGGTAGTTCTAAAAATTTTGCGCAATAATATAAGACGTCCCCGCGGTTTGAACAATAATAACACGATGTTTTTACCGGATATGCAGGTTTATTGACTCGGTTACTTGATACCTTTGATTGCGAATAATATGTTGGTTTCTTGTAATTGAATCGATTTTCTGCAGTTGAATTATTACTAAAATTATATGTATTTTTAAATCTTGACTTTGCAATCGGATTCTCTTGCTTTTTCCGTGAAGTTTCAAGAGCTGTAAATTTTGTTTCAAGGAAATTTAAGAAATCTTTTAAAGTAGGTAATTCCCTCGGTTGTTTTAATGATGATACGTACTCGTTGTATGTGTCGGTGTCTAGTTTTTGGCGTAGAATATGAACGAGTAAAGGATCCCATGAACTTATGTCTACACCTAGGTTTTTCACAGCATTTAATGATTCCAATGATGTATCGTGGATTCTCTTGATGTGTCCGAACGATGCTTGCTGCGACACTGGAATATTCATCAAAGTATTGATGTGCGTCGTAAAAATAAGTTTTCTATTGTTGTATCTATTATTGAGTATCTCCCAGCAGGTGATGTAATTGTTTGAGCTAATTTGTAGGTGTTGAACTAAACGCTCAGCTTCACCTCGGAGCTTACCCTTAAAAAACTGCATCTTCTGCGCACCTGATAGAGATACGTTGGTGTGGATAATTTCATTGAATAAGTCCTTGAATGACGTCCACTGCTGAAAACTTCCGCTAAAAGTAAGCAACTCTCCCTATGGCAATTAGACCTTATTTTTTTTTTAATAGCCCTTTTTATATCCTCAAACATTTGCTCATAATGATAAAAAGCCGCATCATATTCTTGATTTTTACCATCTAGTTCACTATCTATTTCAAGATGTAAAGCATCAATCACCGACCAACGAGATTCTAACATTTTTAGTAGATCGTCAAACTCCCATTTTTCTAAATCCGTATCTAAGTTAACACTAGTTACCTTTCTCTGAAGAGCCCTGAAGTGGCTCGCTTGCTTTTTAAGCAACTCGTCTGTCCTGCTGTTGACGCCCTGAGACCTGAAAGTCACCTGATTTATTTCTCCCTCGTGCGCGCCGTCTGCCCTTGCTGCCGGAGACGAAATGCATGCGGGAGGCTGCGGGGTCGCTGCACCACCGAGCGGAGTCGCCGGCCGCAGCAGCGACGTACTCGGCTTAGCGGCCCGTGCTTGATAGTTCACGATGACCGACCTGACGTGCCCATAGCGCTCCTTGGTTGTCTCGAACTGGTCGGTCACAAAATAATCATGCGACCTGTCACTATAAACACATAGCTTGAAGTGGTTGCTTTGAATTTCCTGCCAATATTGGTCCAGTGTTTCCAGTCTCCTCCTGATGTAGTCACCGGTCTTGCGTTCCGGCCCATCTTTCTTGAAATTCGAGTAGAGCTGCTCAATAGCTCCAACCAATTGCTGCTGAATTGATAGAAGATCTTCCATCTTTAACAACTACTTGTATAAATTACTTGATAAAAAATGCACTGCAATCCAATGTCCACTGATCACTTCACGAAATGTCACACTATTGTGTTATTCACTCACGAAGCCCTTATTATTTATCGAAGGACCATAAAGTATGTAGCGTCCTTGATTGACTCTACACACCTTTACTTGATAGAGATGAAATGATACTAGAGTTACGAATAATAGAAATAAACTGATTTATTGATCCTTGATATGATCAAATGACCCGGTGTGCGAGCACGCGCGATCGCCTTGATAGATCTGAGCGTACTGAATTATATTTAATAATTAATTAATTATGCGCGTGTCACAAACCGCTGACGGCTTAAACTTAAAAATGCTTGATGTACGATTTGCATCGTACAATTATCAAAAATAAAATAACGAATTTTTCACGTTACCACGGGACTTAAAACGCACAGTCGTCAAACGTGACTTCGTCTTCTTTTTTTTTTTAAATGGCCTCCCTAATTCCTTATGAAATAGCCAGTATCGGTATCATTACCGTCAGTAAACGTCATATAAAAAAATGTCACTTGTCAGTCGCAGTTCACTGCAAGTTTTGTGCGGAATATCATAGCACCATTTATAAGGCTATCTAAAGTAGTAAAATTACCAAAGTTAACACGACGTATACTAGGATTTGACATATTTGGTGTGTTTTGATACTTGACAGGTGTCAATAGCAGTTTACAAAAAGGTGACGTCATGACAACACATTTTAGCGTAATGGCGGCTTAAATAATTAATTATTTAAACTTTGATGCTAACATATGCAAGGAAAGAAAAAAAATTCACAAAGAATAGTTCAGATTCCAAGTGTATTAAGTATGTTATTATGAACAATTTGACATATTTTGAAACTTTGAAACAAAAACTTGGAAAATACACTATTATGGCGGTGGCGGGTACCTATATACGTGTATATTGTGGACTACCTGCGGTGGGGTGAGAACGAGCGACTCGCGGGCGCCGTACGAGACGGCATCGACACCGACGAGTGCACGCCCGTCACCTGGCGCGAGCCTGTGGCCACGCCACCGTTATTGTCCAACACCACTTATTACACAAGTCAACAAAAAAAATTAAAAATTTTGGTGCCGAGATATTGTTAGTGGTTTTGTATTAGGTATGCACTGGCAAATGAATGGCGCCTCTTTATAGACACCTCTAAACTAAGCCTTAAGTGTGTCCTTTTACACAATGGCAACAAACATGGTTCAGTTCCCATTGCTCAATCAACAAAGTTAAAGGAAGAATATCAAAACATTTCACTTGTGCTAGACAAAATAAAATATGCCGAACACGAATGGAGTATTTGTGTTGACCTAAAAATTGTTAACTTCTTATTAGGACAGCAAAGTGGATACACAAAATACCCATGCTTTTATTGTATGTGGGACAGTCGTGCCAAACATCGACACTGGGAAAATAAAGATTGGCCCGTACGTGAGACGATGGAAGTGGGAAAGCAGAATATCATAAATCCGCCTTTGGTATCACGAGATAAAATTATACTGCCCCCTTTGCACATAAAGCTAGGCCTTATGAAACAATTTGTTAAAGCGCTAGACAAAAATGGGCAATGTTTTTCTTATATTACGAGAAAATTTCCTGGTCTGAGCACAGAAAAGATGAAAGCGGGAATTTTCGACGGCCCACAAATAAGAATATTAATAAAAGATACTGATTTCTTAAGTACAATGAACAATTTGGAACGACTCGCGTGGACATCGATTGTTGAAGTTACCAAAAACTTTCTCGGAAATCACAAGTCGAGTAACTACTCTGAAATTGTAAATGGTATGCTAGAGAATTTTAAAAACTTAGGATGTAACATGTCCATCAAAGTGCACTACCTTCACAGTCATCTTGACAAATTCCCAGACAATCTTGGATCCTATAGCGAAGAACAAGGGGAGCGGTTTCACCAGGACCTAAAAACTATGGAAGACAGGTACCAAGGCCGATGGGATCGGCATATGATGGCTGACTATTGCCGGGGGATGCAACGTGATAGTCCCACCACACCTCATACTCGAAAGTCGCGAAAAAGAAAGTTTTTATGTAATTAATATTGTAATAAATATTTTTTTTATGTAAATTTGTTTTTTTCTTTACAAGACAAAATCTATAAAACTACACGTAGGATAAATATCTTTTTGCTATTAATGTAATCAGTTTATGGTCTTAAGTCAAAAAAACAATACAGCTTCTTGGCACCAAAACTAGTGTTGACCAGTGTTATTATTCTACGTTACGTACGTACGTACGACTCCGAATCCGTTAAATGGAGATCCGGGGGTTGGAGACAAATCATTTAAACCCCTTAAATAATAATATATAAATAAATAATATGTGTATGGCCGATGTTATGTATTCTTATCAAATAGGTACTTTATTTACAGTGAGGGTCGCGCGGTGGCAGCGTGCGCGGCAGCGGGATGGGCGGCGCTACGTCACGTAGCGCGCGCGGCGCGGCGCTGTGGTGCGTGCGGCGGTGCGGGCGCGGCGCGTGCGCTGACCGCTGCCCTCGGAGCATTGTGTACTGTGGCGCGCGCGCAGCACTCCCGTGCGGCCCCGCCCGCGTCTCCCGCACGTGCAGCGAGATGGCTGGCTGATGACGACATAGTGCGGTTCCTGCAAGCACTACCGACTTACCTAGATGCGCCCGGCCGCGCAAAAGCCCATCCCCAAGTAAGGACTGCCGCAAAAGACGCCGGTTATACAAACCATGAGCGCTCATTTGTCGTACAGGAATTTTTTCTGACACTTTCGTCATTCTATGCACTTAACAACATAATATTATAACTTAACTATCAATTACATATTTCGGCTCCCATGTACGTATAAAGCGCGGTATATCAGTGCTTTATAAGTATACTCTATTCGCGTAAAGATTTGACTAAATATGACGCTTTAGATGTAATCACATTTACCAATTGAAGTAAGTCATTCAATCGGTATAGATGCGTCATTTTGACATGTGTCCTGATGACTCACTGCATTCCTAATGCGAATTGCAGTATAGGTTGTTTGAACCGTATATTTGCAGGAGCTGAAACAAGCTTACGAGCGCGAGGCGGAGATACTGGGCTCTAGTTTGGGCGACGGCGAGATCGCTGCGAGAGAAGTGGTGGCGGATATAGACGCGCTCGTGGACCTCGCCGTACTGTGCGAGAGCATGGTGAGTGACGCTTTGCCACGGAAATGTACAGCGTGATATAGCAGATTAATTATCATGCTGCACAATGTTGAAACAAAAAAGTAACACTGGTGTTGATGCAGCTTTGTAGATAATATCCTAGATAATACTCGCTTAAACAAATTGTATACAGGGTGTCTTCAAAACAAAAATAGATATTCAAGAAGCGAGATCAAATATATATATATATATATATATATATATATATATATATATATATATATATATATATATATATATATATATATATAACATGTGACCTTAAAGACCAGATTATCCTATAAAATAATAAACGTGTATTCATATGCGCGTGGTCGATACTGCGCAGCGATCGCGTGACCTTGAAATCTAGTACGTTGTACGGAGCCGCTGCGCCGCTCACCAAGAACTTCGAGGCAACGCCATTATTGATTAAACGTACTTTCCCAGTCGTGGCTGAGTGGTCGTGTGCAGTCGCTGCCGGCGGAGCTGAGCGGCAGCGGGCTGAAGTCGGAGCAACTGGCACGTGACGTCAGCGCGGCCGCCGAGGTGCTCGATGAGATCGCGCACAAGTGCCTGCTGTTCCTGCACCTGGAGGTCAGTGATGATGATGATATTATAGATATACTTGGCATTCGCAACTATAAATACTCCACCTTACTAAAAAAATATTTAAACAACGGATAAGTATTCAATGTTGCTGTCTTTTTCTGATATGTTGAAAGGTCACTCGACAGAGCAGACACAGACAAAGCAAAAGACAGCAAGATTAGTAAGGGGGGCTATATTCGCGTAAGAATGCAGTGAATCATCAGTGCAAATATCAAAATTTACCGGTGACGCTTACGCCGTGTTCGCATTCACCTATTTAAGTATGCCATTTTTGCATTCTTACGGGAATACAGTATAAGTTTACACTTGTTCGGATATTTATATTATATTATATTTCGGTGTCTGACACGGACTGACATTTACGCATGCTTATGTGTGCACTCACAGATTTGCTGTGTTGTTATTTTGTGTAGTTGTGGGTATTTTTTCGCGAGATATTGCTAGATATAATATTAATTAAATTTCATACAATTTAATATATATAATATCATAACATACACAAAAATATTAAAAAATTGAGTCCGCGCAGTTTAAAAGTAAATTTGACAGGTTCTTTTTCCAGCCAAAGACCAACTAACAAAACTGTTTTTTATTTATTATATAGTATGTATTGATCCAAAGTTTGCAAACCACTAAATATTCGTTTACAAAGTTGATTTCTTTTAGCGGCTTAAAGTATAGTTATGATGATCATTTCAGCTCCGGATCGAGTGCTTCCACTACCTGGGTCAGGAGGACGCTGGGGAGGAGGAGGCGGGCGGCGCGGCGCGGCTGGCGCACCGCCTGCTTGCGTTCCACGAGCGAGCCGCGCCCGCGCTACGTCCGCACGCGCTGGCGGTGAGTGATGTCATGATGATGGTGATATTATCTGGGGCAAGGGATGAGGTACGATTATGATGGTAGTGCCGATACCAGGATGACATATGTTGATTATTGTGAATGAAATTCTCAATATATATGGGTCGTTCTTCTTTTTAACCTACAATTTTATAAAACATTAGCTCAATTTTTCGCATTTCGGATTCGCAAAAACAATTACACGTCTCTCACGAAATCTTTTATTTTATACTATCTAATACTCTTAGTCAAATAACTTTACTTTTACTTTTTACTTTTCTAAAATCTTAATTAACTAAAGGAACATTTAGAAAACATCTTAAAATAATACATTTGAATTTAAAAAATATGTTTTATCCATGATCTTATACCACTGTCACATTTTGTGCTAATATAAATATGTTTTTGCTATAAATCAATTTTTATTATTATTCACAAATAAATACGAATATCACAGACGGCAATATTATCCACTATTATATATTTTATCATTTTCCAATGTTTCCCTAGTTATAACAAATTATGTATAAACTACCAAAATACTTCAGCCACCAGCTTTTTTCGAGCATGGTACCTCTCAAAATCCTTTAGCTTTACTTCAGCTACCTTCTCAGGGTCATTTTTGCATTTTTCCCAACAACGCCGCTGTCTATCTGCTGGTGTTAATGTCTTCTTTTTCGCCATGATGGTATGTGGGGAATAGGATATAAGTAATAAGTACCTAAACGAGAATATAGTTATTTTTAACACTTTCCGTAGAAATAAACTTGTGTATCTATTTCAGTATTTCTCAGATTCAGCATAAATACAATATGAATATCGCCTATTTTACCCCTCTGTCACGTTCTTTACCACTCCGTCACAATACATATGTGACGGGGTTGTCGTGTGACCGGGGGTCAAAAATTTGTTGCAAAGTCGATTACAATTAATAGTTAACATTGAATACATAATTTACACTTTGGCAATAAAATATTTCGTATAACGTAAGAGTAGACAACAAAAAGTAGAAATCATAATTATATTTTAAATCAATTACATACGTGACGCAGCGGTAGCCGAAAAAACACACGCATCACCTATCATAGCTTTCGGGCGACTGACGCGCTTTCTCTTGATCTCGCAGGGGAAATCGTACCAAGGGAAGAAGGGTATCTAAGCATCCAATCGCACGGCATAAAGACGAGTGGCACAAACGCGTATTTCGAAAGACAACCCACCTGAAAGAGTTTACAAAATAAAACATCAGGTAGTAGGAGACAAATGTTTAAATTTTTTTGAATATTTTATTAAGCTAATAGTTTAATAAAATATTTAGGAGTTACAATATATTTATACGTTTTGTGCCATCATATATTTTTTTCGTAATATTATGGATTATACGTAAGCCGATGTGGCTGGAGACACTGTGATTTGTATGAAATACACTTCTGTCACGCGGATTTACAACTCTGTAATGTACTTTTTACAATTAAATTATTTAATACATATGTTTAATCGTGCACTGCATGTTGAAATACAATTAAGAAAAAAATAATGCTAATTTCCTTGGTTTTTTTTTTCACTGACTAGTGGTGACACCTTTTTGTAGGTTAAAAAGAAGAACGACCCATATAATGTTTAACACATACGCTTGTGAGCGCTCATACTTAGAAAAAGACGGCGCGGCGTCCCGAGTTCCCCGTCGCACTGCATACTAAATTTATGAATGTTTGTGTAAAACGTTTACGCCGATTAAAATACAACCATCTTCAATATCAATAAGGTTTCTCTATTTGTATTTCGTAGTATTTTATTTTCATTCAAAACTTATAGCTAGTATTATATAAATATTAGGTCATTACATATGAAATTGGCGTTTTGTAAAGGAGGAACATAAAGTCCTTTTTTTATAAATATATTTTTATAATATATATGTATTTAATCAAAGTATATACCATTGCTATCTATGCACTTTTGTCATCTAATAGGTAGTTCATTGATTCCTTTACTAAAAAAATCATTCGGACAGGAATCAATAAAATCTTTGAAGGCGCTTTGGACTGCCCCATCGGAGTTGAATTTTTTCCCTTGCAAGAAGTTATCCAAATTTCGAAAAAAATGGTATATCTGTTGGAGCAATGTCCGGGAAGTACGGTGGATGTCTTAGACATTCCGATTGAAGCTCCTCTAATTTGTTAGCCTTCTGTTGTGCAGTGTGTGGTCTAGCGTTGCAGGACAACGCTAGCAGTAGCAGTGGCCTAGAGCGAGTGACCAACCTCGGTTGTTTAGCAGCTAGTTTTTCCATCATGATTTGCAATTGCTGGCAGTGGCGTGCACAGGATTATGACACTGGGTATGCGGCGAAGTACTAGGTCACAAAAACTTTTTCGTTTATAGATTTTTAGCATAGCTACAGCCAAGCGACGGATCTCTAAGTTGAAACCATGCCAACAAAGCAAATCTTAGATGATTACTATTCATGTACATCTTGTACGGCAACGCAGACAAAACAACGATCGATTGTCGCGGCGGAAGATATTCTAATAAGTAAAATAATAAGCATATTTTAAAATATTATAACTACTCATCAGTCAGTCAGCTTCAATTTTCACATATTCAAGGTTCCGGTTACTTGAGATTACTATGTCCCGATGTAAATAAACGCAAGATTTCGGCAAGTGAGTGAGGCCGCGGAATAGAAATTATTTAAATCTGAATATCCCGAATCAGTCCACACTGTACTAGAATTTCTAAATAATATGCAAGGAAAACAATATAATTTAATCGTGTGTACACCACCACACAGCCAGTTATACGTTTCATAACTTTTAACATAAAATTTTCGAGTTACATTATTTTTTTGCTGGTTTAATTGTTGTAACTCGGGTACACACCTACCTTTAGACAGAATTTGAATCTTTTCACTGAATGACAATTGTGAGAACTTGTTATTTTTAATTTTTAATAAATACACATTATCAACGCAAACCTCACAATCAAATAACATTTTAAAAAAATCAACAAACGCACTATTAAAAGCAAATCACTACAATTATTATAGAAACTCAGTAAGAAACTGTTAATGTACACACTTTCAAATGTTAAAATGAAAAATCTTTTAAGAAAACTATAAATAAACAGGAGCGATTAACAATGCTTATCACATGAAATATACAATATGGCCCCCGCGAAACACAAAACGTTTCTTCTATTTAAACAAATAAAACTTTACTTAACAAAAATGCATAATGTGCATACGTGATTCATCAGATTCGCGTCTTATTATTTTTACTCGGATTATAGGCAACGAATAATTTCCGACAAGCCAGTTCGGCGGTTTTCGGAAGCGATCGGATAGCCGAACCGAAGCTCTCGGCTCGGCTCTCGGTTCGGCCATCGCCTGCCGCATGAGTTACCGCTAACGGTATATAATATAATCATGTCGATATTCATGGGTGTGTGCGTTTGCGAAGTATAAAAATTACACACACATGCGATGATTTTTCCTGCAGAACTTAACGGTATGAGTTGCTATTTATAAAATATTAGGCGTTTTTAAGTTATTATATTTTTTTAAGTAATTTTAAAATTGACTATTAATTAAAGTCATCTAAAACGTACGAACGTTTTATTAAAATATCTGTGAATGACAAGTAAAGCACTGCATTTCTGCCTACAAGGAGAACACGCCCCTGATTGCTGGCAATAGACATCTGCCGTAATCGTCTGCCCAGATTTAAGAATCTTGTAGGGAATGACATCGGCACTAGTCCACCAAACGCTTACAAGTAACTTTTTTTAAGTAAATTTTCGCTTGGGACAGGCTTTGGCTGGTTCGCCAGGGTTCAGCCATTGCGATGAGCGTTTCCGATTATCGTACAGGATCCACTTTTCATCACAGGTAATGATTCGATTTAAAATCCCATCATTATTGTGCCGGGTGAGTAATGTAACGCTGCAGTCGACGCGTGTTTATCGGTTTGCTGCCTTCAATTCATGAGGTACCCACCTTTCAAGCTTTTTCACCTTCCCAATTTGCTTCAAGTGGATTAAAACAGTTTTATCACTAACACCGCAGCCTGCAGCTAACCCGGAAGTGGTGAGCGATTGATCCGCTTCCACAGTAGCCTTCGATTCTTCATTATCAACTTTGGTCTCCGCCCGTCCACGGGGCTTGTTCTGCAGGTCGAAATTTCCAGAACGAATACGTTGGAACCAAAAACGCACTATGTTTTCTTTTGCGACACCACCGCTATACTCATCATTAATCCTTCGAACCGTTTCTGCAGCACTGGTGCCACGGTCGAACTCGTACTCGAATTATTTCAAGTTTTCCATTTTGTAAACAGAGTGACGCAAAGAATGAACCAAAAGAGGAAAAAACAAATGAATTACGGTTTTCGATACACAAATGCATGAGTAAATAGCGGTATAAATTTGAAATTAGAATTCCTAACCAAAGATATATTTGAGATCAAAGTGGCCAGTACGACAAATCGCCAATTTCATATGTAAGGACCTAATATAACACATTACTATCAAAATTATTATCATCTACCATATCTTTTGCGCTAACATATTAAGCTAATAAATTCCAGTACATAATGAACGGTCTCGGTGAGATGATGTCCGCAGCGGTAGTGTGGCGGTGGCAGACGGGTGGTGGCGCGGCGGGCGCGGGCGCGCGGCTTGCGGCGCTGCGTCACTGCCTCGCCGCACTATCCCTACCGCATGACGGGCTGCATGCCGCGCACGCGTACCTGCAGCTACTGGCGTGCGACCCCGAGGTACGTACGCGTACATACGCACGTACGGTGTACACGCGCGCACGCAAGATACGTACGCAGTACGCACGCCTACGCTCACGCACGCAGCTAAGATGTAAACTCAAATAATTTATTCAAAGTAAGCTGTTGGAAACCACTTTTTGACATTATTATAAAAAATTACAAGTTAATGATAAAAAATTGTTTCTAACAGGCAATAAAAAATGTTTGGCCGAGACTAACAAAAGGCGGAAATATGAATCCATCGGCGATGGATGGCGGCGTTACATTTTTTGCCTTTTGGAGTCGAAACTATGGGTCCTTGGGGCCCTAGTGCCAAGCATCTTTTTAGGGATTTGGCCAAAAGACTGGTCGACAAAACTAATGTCCCTAAGCCTGGGGCTTACCTCGACCAACGTATCAGTTTGGCCATACAGCGAGGCAATGCTACCAGCCTCTTAGGTGCTCTATCCGCAGCCTCCGCCCTAGATTCAGTTTTTTACCTATAGCCCTTTTTTATTTTTCATTTAGACTATATCTTATATATGTAGTTTAGATAATAATTTAGTTACTTTAACTAGCTTTTAAATCGTTATTTTTTTTATTTTTTTTTAATATTGTAATGTGAACCTTTTATGTTATTGCTTAAATAAATTAATAACTTTAAATAACTGCTACAATATACATAATATGATTACTGGAGTAGCATCATTTCTCTAATTTGTATGTATCGTCATTTTCAGGAAATAATACGTTCGGTGCGCGAAAAGGGCCCCCAATTTTCGGAGCTAGAGTACTTGAATGCTTTCAAAGTGATTGGCGCGCAGCGCGGCCTGACGCCCGGCGAGCTGCGCGCGCAGTTGCAGAGGCTGTCTGCAGCGCTCGGGCACGTTGGCGTCACTGTGTGAGCGGGACGGCACGCGGTGTGAGCGAGATGTCGGGACAGCATGCTACATGAGAATCGCATTAGGAGCCGCTGCTTTATAATTCTTGGTTAAAGACCTAAAGGAGTTGCCTTAAATCAAAATACTTGCTATTCAAAAATAATTACTATGCTATATTGGTACATATTATGTAGATTGTAAGTTATAATATTTTTATTGTTTTAAAATGTTTTTCATATAACCGTCGCATTTTATGTCAATATACATTACACCATACAAACGTATTTTTATTCATTAATATATCATATATCAGTAATATAATCAATAATCGAAACTATAAGGAAGAAAAGAGTCACTAGCTCGATTTTGATAAAATGTACGTAAAATTTACACCCATCCCTAATGATCTATAATCGAATATCAAATTTACAAATAATATTCAAAATTTAAAACCTATAACCCGACTACGCAAATTATATAGCCCATGTAATCCGGACCATTATTACGAATCTATTGAAACCTCTCTCACCACAATTCATTAAAATCAGATCTGTAGTTTAGGCGCTATAATCCAACATACATACATAGACTGCCAAAATCAATCCCTTTTGGCTTCGCGTCGACGTAGTCGGATAAAAACACTGATAATACATCATTTATTTTTGGATGCAAAACACAATGTAAAAACTTCATAATTCAAGCTGTCTTCATTTTTTTTTCAAATTTAAATTGGTCCTTTTGACAACAAAGTGGTGCCCTGATGATAGGATCCATGAGGAATCGAGGGAACTCCTCGAAATTTATATGGACACATATGGTGATTTCGACTTTTTCTGAAGTAGTCCAAGCATAAGCTACCAAAAAGTAAGATTTTGCACCAAGGTATACCCTGGATTCAAAATAACTGAACAGAACTCCTGACTCCTTATAGTTCCGTTTGGGGATTTCGGCGTTGTTAAAAAAAACTGCAAGCATATGCCACCATGTCAATTACAGTAATCATTATCGTCACATTATAAATAAATAAATATCTATGGACGCTTCACACCACGTCAATCCGGCCCCGTGCTAAGTATCCGAAGAACTTGTGTTACAGGTACCAGAAAACGGGAAGTATATTTAATACTTTTATATTATACATATATTTAAGATTTTTATTATATTATACACATATTTAATACACATCCAAGACCCAGGAACACAGAAAAACTTTTTGTTCCTTCGGCGGGATTCGAACCCGCGGCCCCCGGCTTGAGCACCAACGCTGAACCACTGAGCCACAGAGGTCGTCATCGTCGTCGTCGTATATTATGGTGATATAAAAGGTACTTCTCATAGTATCTTACGCCGACACGGATATCTTTGAACATTACTTTGCCATTTGTGAACCTATTTGCAAAATTCTTTTGTAGTTGTAAACGCTATAATTCGAAATTGTCCCTTGGTCAACAAAGTAAAGACCTGATGATGGGATCCATGATAAATCGTGGGAACTCTTTGAAATTTATATGGACATAATATAGTGATTTCTACTTTGTCTGAAGTAGTCTAAGCATATGCTATCAAAAAGTAAGATTTTGCACCAAGCTGGATCCAAAAGTACTGGACAGAACTCCTCAGTCCTTATAGATACATGTTTGAGGATTCCGGCGTTGTATAAAATAAAATGTAGGTCGCATTTTTTTTCTAAATGACAACGCTCAGAGTATAGTAAGCAAACTCAAAATAGTTTAAAATATATTTAAAGCTAATTAGGTACAGCCTGCATTAGCTAATAGGTAGGTTGAGGTATCTTAAATATTGTTGTTTTTAAACTTCAAGAATAATTTTGCGAAATCACAGTTTCCGTGGCGAACAATAATCAAGAAAATGTTAAACACGTGTTTTTATAGCGTTTATTTTCCTTAAACGATGTTACATAATATCTAGTTGTAACAAAAGTTTAAAAATAGCGAGGTTAACAATGACGTATATATTATTATAGAAGACGATGGATCTTAAGGCAATAACTGTCCCCACTTAAATGGCCCTACTTTTGGAGTTGTTTGTTTTTTTTGAGGTATGGTGAAAACAAGATGGCGTAACTTTTTCTTGTAGTAAATGAAGATTTGTGCTGTCAAATGTACGTCATAGCCTATCTATAGTTTTGACATCTTTGGAGGATATGAAAAACATGGCCATATTTTGTTAAATGTCAATGTCTAGACATTCATGTGGTTGATAGTCAACAATCATACGAGTATGTATACTTAGAAATTACATAAATCTATTTTTAGATGTTATTTTATACTCGTCAATGGAAAAAAATAACATTAACATTTTTTGTTCGATGATGGTATTTTAAATTTGTAAGTGCGTGTCCGTGTTTGTAGGCCGTGGGCCGTAATTGTCTATTAAAAATGTAAGATCTAACTTCGGGGGGTTGTCCTTCATATTAGTATTCCTTTTTACACTGTAGTATCGCTCGTATTTGTACCTTTCAAAGCCAAAAAAAATGTTTTTTTTCAGTTTTAGCTACCCTCCAATTTTCCCGCCTTATATCTCTGTTTTCCCCTTCTACCTGTAACTAGAACCTTCATTCGCTTTTGTGCTTACCACGAACGCACTGCTGTTAATTAAAAAGTATTTAAATAACATTGCGGCTACACCGCAACGGGGCGCGCGGCGCCTGCGCATGCGCCTTGTTCGCCAGCGCACACTGCACGGCGATAGCTATACTTTACTTTCAACATTGTAATATTGTCAACTATATACTACTACTACTATAACTATATAATAATATTGACTACTTGCGCATTATTAAATTATTGCATTCAGAATAGTCTGTAGAACTACTCGCGCATTATTAAATTATTGCATTCAGAATAGTCCGTAGGACTACTCGCGCATTATTAAATTATTGCATTCAGGATAGGCGGAAGGATTATTCGCCTCAAAAATAAAATATTATATTTAGGATACTCTGTAGGACTACTCGCGCATTATTAAATTATTGAATCAGGATAGGCGGAAGGATTATTCGCCTCAAAAATAAAATAATAAATTCAGGATAGTCTGTAGGACTACTCGCGCATTATTAAATTATTGTATTCAGGATAGGCGGAAGGATTATTCGCCTCAAAAATAAAATAATGCATTCAGGATAGTCTGTAGGACTACTCGCGCATTATTAAATTATTGCATTCAGGATAGGCGGAAGGATTATTCGCCTCAAAAATAAAATATTGCATTCAGGATAGTCTGTAGGACTACTCGCGCATTATTGTATTTAGGAAAGTCTGTAGGACTACTCGAACATTATTCATTTAAAATCCGTTTTCTTGTCTTTGTTTTAGATCAAAACATAACCGAAAATGTTGAACAAATAACTATAGTATAGCTATTCCATAAACTTCCGGCGCACAAGAACAGTCGGTTGAAAAACAAAGTAACACTGATTTATATACAGTAGTTCTTGAAGTTCTAGGAACTTCTTGATCCTAGCACTGTTACAAATTATGGACTGGTAATAAATACGGAATTGGCAAGTAGATTGATATATTAACATGTGGTTTAAAAAAAGACGAACACGTTGAATTTTCAAATAAACCGACTTCCATAGTAAAAGTGCACAATAAAGTATGAAAAAAAATGTATTTATAATAATTTAACAAATATCGCTAAAAAGGGAAAATTTATTATTTTTAAATACAAATTAAACTGTCTTATTTTTTAAATAATTCCACTTTTAAATTTGGCTAAAATTTTAACCATTTCTCTACTCAATCTTCATAATTTTGAGGTCGGTACCAGCCAACTTGAACGTGATTCTTTTTTTAGATATTGTTTTATCAGGATGTTGTTCGGGCTGGTACCGACTTCCAAATTATGAAGATTTAGTAGAGAAATAGTTAAAATTTTAGCCAAATTTAAAAGGGGAATTATTTAGAAAATAAGACAGTTTAATTTGTATTTAAAAATAATAAATTTTCCCTTTTTAGCGATATTTGTTAAATTATTAAATTTGTTAAAAAATAATTATTAATACATTTTAAGAACGTTTAAATTGAACGAGTGAATAATAATTATATAATAATTACTATTTAATTATCTATGCGCTCAAAGCGATTTTAAGGTTGCCACTGTAGACGCAGATTTTGGGGCAGGGCGTTTTCACGAGACCTACAAAAGTGCTCCAAACAATCCAATCAACCAAACCAAGAAAAGATTGATTTTTAATTGACTATTCCTCGTGTTAACTATCTCATTTTTCAGAGCACTAGTTATTCATTTATGTAATAAAAAACAGGAAAATACTATATTGGACTGGTTTTTTAAATATTTATATAGTAAAATATTATTCACTATTATTTCGTTTTATTTAAACGTCGTATTTAAACTTGCGACAAAACAATCATTTTTTTAGGTGTGAAAAAAACCGAATTATGAATACTAAATTACCAAGTTGGCAAAAGAATATATAAGGAACAAACAATTTCAAATCTGGTGACTAATTAATACCAGTTTTTTTCGCTGAATATTCCAAACTGGCAGACAGATATTATTTTAGCGAACAAATAACCATTTTGGCCACAATTTGAGAGAACACATTTAATTGAAGAATTGGCACATATATTTTCCCTAATGTAGGAAATTCAAAAAACATAATAAGCAGCAAAACGAGTGCACATAAAAAAACGAAAAGGAGCGTACAAAATTCCCATTTTTAATTTTTCTCGGTTTCGGGGGGTGTAGAAATTGTGTAGATTAATTTTGAAATTCCAAGGTGCGGACATACTTCATTTTATAAAAATTAATATGGGTATCCTTTCGTAGGTTTCTGGGGATGCTGACTACAAAAAGTCATCCAGTTTAAAAAAATGCATATAATATTAGGTGTCCTTTTATAGGTTTCCGGAGTCACTGATTATAAAAATTAATTCATTTTGAAATTTCAAAATGGCGAATATTCATTTTTCTGAAAAATTGATACAAGTTATATGGGTCGTCTTCGAGGTTTTTAGGGGTGCAGAATACAAAAATGATATCCATTTTGAATATCAAAGATAGCCGACATTTATTTTTAATAACGTTAATCTAGGTGTCCTTTTCTAGGTTTAGGGGATGTTAATTACAAAAAAAATCATTTAGTTTGAAATTTCAAAATGACGCATATATTTTAATTTCTGTAAAATTCTTCATCTCAAAAATGGTGTGTCCTACTGAAAAAATAATGAAAATTTCCTCCCCCTTAGTAACTCCGCAACTACATAATTTTCTTCATGATGGGAGAAAAATAAATTTGAAAATCCTGCATTTTCCAACATTTCTATAGCTTTATACATCGCTTGTATCTCAAAGTAGCGAATTTCTGTAGCTTTATGTATCGCTTGTATCTCAAAGTAGAGCATTGCCATTTTTTTTTCTATAATTGTTTCTATCTCGAAAACATTACCTGTTTGTGTCCTACTGAAAAAATAATCCCAAGTAACCCCGTAACGTATTATTTAACGTATTTTCTTTATGATAAGAGTTTTTTCTTAAATCCTAAATTTCCAAAAATTTCTATAGCTTACATAGCTGATACTACTTATACTGGTATTAATCCTAATCAGCATCCGCAACAACTTTTAAATTTATATTCGTGTCATTTTTACGAAAAATAAAAATTATCCATTTTGGAAATTGAAATTAGAAAACAAATTTATAATCACTACCCCGAGAAACCTGGAAAAGTACATTTTGGAATTTCAAAATGGATTTAATTTTCATATTATTCTGCACTCCCAAAAACCTTGAAAACGACACACAAACTCTAACAGTATCCAAAACTGCGATTTTCCGTAGCCTGCAAATTGAATTCTTAGCAGCCATTAATTTATCAACCCAATCTGGTTTTATAGCTGCATACATCGTATTATAGTCACCAACTCGGAAATTAAGTCGCCAACTTATAAATTGCGGTGCCAATTTGGATTAAATTTCGCCACTTTTTATATGCAGATTTTTGTATTTTTTGTCACCTGAGTGCTTTCGACAGTTTAGTAATTTAGTCGCCAACATATTAATTCGTTGTTAAATTCAGTAATACAGTATGCTCATGTGCAGTCGCCAACTTATTTTTTGTTCGCAAGATTAATTATATCCGTTTTGTTTTTATTGTTATACCTACCATGAGCTGGTGTGAAAAACGCTGCTAATATATAAAATTTGTCTGAAATTAATTCCTGTCGACGCATTTCGAAACTGCGTATTGCTCCTTCCAAGTTAACAATTACTTTTTCAGGATTACAATTGATGGGCTAGTGTGGTTGGTTATGATTAAAATATACGGCCACTTTTAAGAATATAATAATAAGCTATGGACCGCGTCAGTCTAGTCCCGTGCTAAGTTCTCGAAGAACTTGGGCTAAGTGTACCAGAGTCCAACCAACGCAAATATTTTTAATATTTTTATACTATTCACTCAATTAAGATTTTATAATACATTTTTTAAAATGATGTAATAAGAACCAACTTTTACTATAATATGAACACAATCCTACAGCTCATTTAGATCAAAATAATTATATAGATTAAAACATACAGATTAATTCGATATTAAATGTAAGAAAATACCTACTGCACGCCACCTAATGTACCTACTGTGCAACCACCCAGTGAACACATGACTTTGAAGTGTCGTCATACAGATACAGTATAGGTCACACAGAGGTCCATCGTCCAAAGTCCAAAATACGTAGGTATGACAATATAATAGTGTTAGACAAATTATGTATTTTTTAGGGTTCCGTAATACTCAAGGAACCCTTATAGTTTCGCTCTGTCCGTCCGTCTGTCTGTCTGTCTGTCCGTTGGCGCCTGTAGCTTCTCTAAATATGAATAAACTTTGGTATAGTTAAAAACTGTGTATATATCTCCGTTTTGGCATCATAAAATAATAATAATTTTACATTTTAGGGGTGGCTCTCCCCATACATGTGATTTGGGGATGAAAAATATTTTTTCATTCTACCTCATCGTGTGGGGTATCGTTGAATAGGTCTTTTAAAATAAAGGCAAGGTTTGATACTTGACTAACTTTACAAAATCAACCATTTTCGAGTAATCGGCCTCCAAAGTGTTTATAAGTTTGTTCCCCTTCTGGTATTTCTAAACTATGAGACTTAGAGAATTGTAATTTTTGATGCTGATATATCATGCTAAATACTCTTTAGGAAAACTATTTTAAACGAAATCGGACAGTAACTTTTGAAGTATTATGAAAAAAACCTAATGCGCGTTCATAGTTCCGGAACCCTGCTTAAACAAGAACTGAAGCGATTTGTCACACATGGTCCGTTCAGTCCAGAATCAATGTTTCTAAGTTACTTATTTTACAAAGTTTTACTACTAAATTAAGTATTTTATTCCTTCCTTAGTACGAATTTAGTTGTTAGTAGTTTTTTAGTAGGAATGAGCCAGACGGTAATCATAATATGCAAAATGGCACAAAAAAAACTTGACTCCTTGTCATAATAATACATCGTAGCATTCGTCCGTAATTTTCTTAAAATTACCCGTTTAATTACTATATACGTAATATTTTCGTAGTATATTTTAATTTAACGCTAAAATTTATACTTAATATAGTTCAATAAATAATAAATAAAACCTAAAATGCTGTGGTTTTTTGGGAGCTTCAGGGATTCTTAAGTTGAGTAGCTTTTTTAATAGTTTTCATTATTATTTTAGTAGTTTTTAGTAGAAATCTACGCGGGTTTAGTAGTTTCGCAAGAACAGAGCTGGCAACGCTGAAACGAATCGCTTCTGTCCATCCGGCCGACTGATGCGATTTTGAAATTGGACACAGACGATACGATTTTGCATCCGTTCAGGCCGAAGGAACTGAAGGAAAACCTGCCTGTATATGGGTTGTAACGCCCGACCCCAATGGTTCCTTGAGTATTACGGAACCCTAAACAGGAAAAAATTTCTTGTATGTTTTTGTTTACATTGAATAGGCACCGAAACTATCATAATATCTATGGACGCTTCACACCACGTCAATCTGGTCCCATGCTAAGTATCCGAAGAGCTTGTGTTACAGGTACCAGTAAACGGGAAGTATATTTAATACTTTTATACTATACATATATTTAAGATTTTTATTATATTTTACACATATTTAATACACATCCTGACCAGACCCAGGAACACAGAAAAACTTTTTGTTCCTTCGGCGGGATTCGAACCCGCTGTGAGGACTCGTTAATGATAATAACTTACATACTACATTACATGCTACAGCTTCCCTTTATCTCACCTGCTATATAATGGGGAAAAAATATTGAATGAACACATTTATTTTATCACTAATTTCCAACACAATTACTATTTGAACAGAAAATTAATTTCTAGAATATATATCTATTTGTAGACTACTAATTTGTAAATTAATAAAATACTAAACTACGTATTTGCTTACTTCGCATTGGATAGTTAAAATACACGAATAACTATAATCGTCCCTCTCTAGGGGTCCTACAACGTCAAGAAAAACTTTTTCCATAGCGGAATTATCCGTAGTTGTAATTACCATTGGTCCCTTTACACAGTGAGTACTATGCTTTTGCGTTTACATTTTTCACATTTACTAATAAATTTCTTAATATCATTCTCTATACCAGATTAAAAGTAATATTTTTTTTATATTTTTATACATTCGTCCTATTCCAGCGTGGCCACTAGTTGGAAGAAGATGAAAATCATTCAATATTACCTCTTTATCTTCATCTTTATCTTGAATTATTTCTACGTTATTTATAATAGATAATCGCAAACCGGTCCAATCTTTTTGTATCTTTACATCTTATAAAAATTAATTCATGCACAAATATTCTTTCACAAAAATTTCTCAGTTCCCTCACAAAAGCGGCTGGCGTCAGTTGTGATCGGGCAACTGGATTTATATATAAAGACATTATTTTCGACGAGTAACAAAATATATTATTTACAATCATAAGTCTCTTAATTTATAATAGTCAATAAATTCAAGTTCAACAGATATTCCCGGTTTACTATGAATTTCTACAACTCTTGGTTGCGCAGGTCAATCGTCATTAGGAACCATAGTACACGGAAAACTCTGGGACTGTAGAGCTTTCGTATGTGTGCTCGTGTGATAATCGTGATGATGCTCTCATGCATCGCTTTTAAGTCTTCCGACTTGATAGGTAATCGTGACATCGCATCAGCTGCAACATTTTCGGAACCTTTAACGTATTCTATCGTAAAATTATAATCTTCGAGTAAAAGGCTAAATTTTATAAGTCGACTAGATGGATCTCTCATCCCAAATAAATATATTATTATAATATCTGTGGACGCTTCACACCACGTCAGTCTGGTCCCATGGTAAGTATCCGAACCGGGTACCAGACAACGGAAATATATTTAATATTTTTTATACTATACTTACTTATATTTTAGATTTTTATTATATTATACACATATTTAATACACATCCATGACGCAGGAATATAGAAAACTTTTTTGTTCCCTGGCGGGAATCGAACCTGCGACCTCCGGATTGAGCGCCAATGCGCTAACCGTAAGACTAGGAATAAGGACGAAAATGATTAACAGCCCTCACGATCGCCAAAAGTTCTTTCTCTATTATGGGATAGTAAAGTTTAGATTTATTTAAATTCCTACTCGCAAATTTTGTTGCCACCCTAAAAACACATTCCTAATGAAATTGGTTTACTATTCGAATTGCACAAAACAGCACCTAATGAATGTTGTGAGGCGTCTGTCTGAAATATAAATTTATGATCTAGGGCAACATTTGGATATTCAAGTATGGCCGTGATAAAAGTAAAGATTTTAAGGTCAAGAATTTTTCATCCAAATGGAATTTAGCATTTTTCTTAGTCAACTGCGTAAGAGGGTATGCAATCATTGCAGTTTTTTATAAACTTCCGGTAATAATTGCAAACGCTAAAAATCTTATTAACTCTTTTAAATTATTTTGGAGTTGGCCAATTACTTAACTTTTGTGTGGGTCAGGCGAAATACCTTCACGGGATACAGTATGAACTTAATGTAAAATATCTTTTCTCAAAAGTTACATTTATGAGAACTAAGTTTTAAATTTACTTTACGTGACCTAGTGAACACATCTTTGAGATTTTTTGTATGACTCTCTATTGAATATACTAATAATAAATTACCAAATACGACCAAATCATCTAAATAGATTAAACATTTTTCGTACGTCAAACCTGACATTGCAATCGTCATCACTTTTTAAAAAGCAGCGGGACTAGTTTTTAGTCCTATGGGCATTCTTGTCATTTGATACTGCAAGAGAAGCAGCACCATAGCCTTTGACTGAATCTATAACTCAAAATTGTACAGTATTAAAAGCAGTGTATTGTCGGCTACTAGGCTCACGGTCACGTTGATAGTAAATATTTTAAGATCTAGTGTAGAAAAATATACAGAACCTAAAAAAGAGAGTCCAAAATTTCCGTTATGTTTGTAAGAGGAAATTTATAATTCTGTATATTATTATTTAACTTTCTGTAATCGATGACTAACCGGCATTTAAATGAAGTAGATTCAAATTTTTTTACACGGTCGGATTAAAAATTTTTACATCGACTAAAATCACATAATTCGTAATCACTATTTTTGGAACAATTTTTTCAAGACGATTAGAATTATAGGTATCATACCATTTAAAGGTTTAACTATAATATTTGCTATAAATACTTCGTTTTGTAATTCTTACGAAAAAATAAGAAATTCCTCCGTATATGTAGTTGGAATATAATGTATAGATTCTGATCTAGGCGGTAAAATATAATAACTACTACTACCTTCAGTCTGAGAACTAAGCGGCAATATGATGATAATGTTATTCAATTTATTATTCAAAGTTAAAGTCGAACATTTAAGGTTCAAATTTCATCAAACTTTGTGAGAAAATCTTGTCCTATAATAGCACAATATGCTTAGCACGGCAAAGTATAAAAACATAAATCTTATATTTTAACAGAGATTCCTGATAATCATGCCTGTTACTAACCGTCAAATGAACATATCCGATAGCTTGAATCGCACCGCCTATTCCTTGTAGTTTTTTTTTGAATATATGGCGTCGGATAGGATATATATCGGATCGAATCGTTTAACTTTATTTCATTTATCTTTCTGTGCACTGCAGGCACTTATTGTGCGCTAAGCTATTATTATGTCTGAAGCTAAATTAAAGGAACTTGTTAAGAGGTGTGGTGGCTATAAAGCTAAGCTAACCTATTTTGCCAACTTTTTAAAATTGATACCTACATCTCAGTTGAGCTCTTTTCAATTATCCGAGTTGCAGTGCCGTGTTAATGTAATGGAAACGCTACATAATGATTTCGATACGTTACAGACGGAGTTGGAGTTATAATTGTCGGAGAACACGGCCGAGGCATATGCTGATCGGGATCAATTCGAGTCGTTATATTACGCGCAGATGGGCCAAGCGCAGTCGTTGCTTGTCCCTCCGCATTCCTCCTCCCCTGCACTTGTATCCGCGGCCTCTGCTGGTGACAATCTCCATGGCTCTGGTTGCAAGCATGATTTTGTGCGCTTACCCAAGATTTACTTGTCTCATTTCAACAGCAATTATCAGCACTGGCTTGAGTTCCGAGATACGTATATTTCTCTTATTCATAATAATAGTAGTATACAAGACATTAATAAATTTCACTATCTGCGTGCTACCCTAAAAGGCAGCGCAGCAGTTGTTATTAAAAGCATAGATTTCAAAGCCGATAATTATGCTATCGCTTGGCAATTATTAACAGATAGGTATAATAATGAAAGGTTACTTATAAACAATCATGTTCAAGCTTTATTTAATTTTGAACCAATACTTAAAGAATCGAGTGCATCATTACGTAACATGATAGATGTAACTAATAAAAATTTAAGAGCTCTTGACACCCTAGGACAGTCTACTTCACATTGGGACATATGGATCATTTTTACGATGTCCAAAAATTGGAAGTTGTGACCAATCGTGAGTGGGAAGAGTTCAAAAATAATTTAGATCAATATCCTAATTTAAAAGAATTTCTTAAATTTTTATCTAATTGAGCAGATTTAATTGAATCATTAAATAATAATAATAATACAAACACAAAACTAACACATAATATAAATACTAAATACATACAAGAAATTAATAAAAATAAAAACTATCTTACAACTAAAACGCTAAAAAATAATTCTTACCTCACTAATAACAAAATTTCTTGTGCTATGTGTTCACACAATCATTATTTATTTAGTTGTTAATCTTTCAGAAATTTAGATATTGATTCACGTATTAAAAAAGCATCAGAGAGCAATGTGTCTATGAACTGCTTACAACAAGGTCATACAGACAAGCGATGTAAACTTTCACATTGCAAATATTGCACACTTAAACATAACACCCTCTTACATAGGGATTCAGACAATGAGTCAGTTAACAATATTGTATTGTCAATTAATACAGAAATATCTAAAGCATACAATAATCAGAACATTGTATTGCTATCCACAGCTATGATGAACGCAGCAGACGTCAATGGGAAGCTGCATCCTATAAGGCTCCTGTTGTATAACGGCAGCACGTCCAACTTTATCACCCGAGACTTTTGTGAGAAGCTGGGCTTGTCAAAGGAAGGTACTACCTCCATAGTCTCAGGTATCAATGGTCAGATTTCTAAAATCTCCGAAAGCTGTACTCTTACGGTTTTGTCTGGTTTTGGTAGTTATAAGGCGAATATAACTTATTTTATTTTACCATGCATAACACAATCAGTGCCTGAGTCTTACGTGGATAAAAAACTTATAAATATCCCGCCAGGTCTTCAGTTAGCAGATCCTAAATTTTATGTGCCGTCAGCTGTCGATATCCTCGCAGGCGTTGGAATATTTTGGGATATCTTATTTTCCCATACAGTTAATTTAGGTAAAAATCATACTAGATTGCAGTCTTCCAAACTAGGTTGGCTTATATCAGGGTGCGTGTCTCTACCTCATGGACGTACACATCCTTCTCTATGTCATTTTTCCAGGACGTATGTAATCAGCTAACTCGGTTCTGGGAGCTTGATTCTGTTAAGTATATAAGCTCTTTTTCATCTGAAGAAGAGGCCTGTGAAAATAGTTTTAGAAAAACAATTTGACGTAATGACAGTGGCCAATTCGTGGTCACAATACCGTTGAAGGACTCTCCCGAGTGCATAGGAGACACATAAGCAATGGCTAAATGTCGGTTTCTCTCCCTAGAGCGTTAATTTGAGCGCAACCTTATATTTAAAAATAGATATTTAGTATTCATGCAAGAGTATTTACAATTAAATCATATGACAGAAAAACCAACATCAGAAATAAATAAGTTTCAATATTATTTACCTCATCATGGTGTTGAGCGAGAGTCGAGTACTACCACTAAGCTTCACGTTGTCTTTGACGCGTCAGCCGCCAGCACCTCGGGTAGGTCCTTCAATGATATACACATGGTAGGTGCTACAGTTCAAGAGGATTTACTATATATTCTTTTAAGATACAGACAGCATAAATATGTTGTTACTTCTGACATAGAGAAGATGTATAGAGCTATTTTAATAGAGCCATCTCAGCGTTCTCTACCGCAAATCGTCTTTAGATTTGATCCCTCAGAACCCTTAAAAACATATTATCTTAATACAGTGACGTACGGCACTGTTTCGGCACCGTATCTTGCTACATTTAGTAGTTAGTTAGTTTTCTTAGTTTTCTTAGCAGAGCAGGCTTTAAACCCAAGGGTTAGTTACTCTATCAAGAGCGACTTTTATGTTGATGACTATTTGAGTAGCGGTGACTCTACCGATTCAGTCATAGAGCAATGTAGAGGCGTAATTGAAACTCTATCTTTTGCAAAATTTCATTTACGCAAGTTGCAGTCAAATAGTTCGAAAATATTAGAATCCATTACTAACTTTCTTTCAGAAAAAACAGACAAAAATTAAATTTAAAAATCGCTTCTCCTAGTAAGACACTTGGTTTATACTGGGACTGTAATTTAGATAATTTATTTTTCACAGTAAATTTAAATGTTAACCTCAAATTTACAAAAAGTAATATTTTATCTTTAATCAGCCAGGTGTTTGATCCGCTTGGCCTCGTCGGGCCATGCATAGTTCAGGGGAAATTTATTCTTCAACAGTTATGGATACATAAGTGTGGCTGGGATGAAGAGGTTCCATCAGAGTTAAAATCACAATTACTTGAATTTGTAGAGTCACTTCCAGCTCTCAAATCTATTTGGTGTTAATATATCATTCCTCGGTGGGTGTCTTGTAGCAATCCTTCGTTATTAGAGCTTCACATTTTCACAGACGCCTCAGAACGCGCTTATGGCGTGTGTGTTTAAGTAAGGACGGTAGCAGTTGATGGCACAGTTTGCGTTCGCCTTTTAACTTCAAAGAACAAGGTTGCTCCAATAAAACCTACAACTATACCACGTATGGAGTTGTGTGGTGCGTTATTGGGTACTCGACTCTTTCAAAAGGTACGCAGATCTCTTACTCTTAATTTCCATCATTGCTACTTTTGGTATGACTCTACGATCGTGCTAGGTTGGCTCTCTAAACCACCTAGTAAGCTCGACCAATTTTTACGCAATAGAGTAAGTGAGATTCAATAAATCACGACCGGCCAGACGTGGAACTATGTACCTTCCAAGTGCAACCCTGCTGATCTTGCATCTCAGGGGGTAAGGGCTGATTACATCAGCTCATCCACTCTTTGGTGGTTAGGTCCTGATTTTATCAATCAGATTAAAATACAATTTCCCATTTTTCCTAATTTACAAAGTAGGTAATTTATTATTAGAAACAGCTTTATATACAAACAAACAGACAGACAATCAGACAAACTTAAATAATATTATACAACGTCACCTAATTTCTAATTTAATACATAAAATGTCTTCTTATACTAAACTAATCAGATTACAAAGTAGAAAGAGTAGAATATTATATAATATTCTACAAAGAGTAGAATACAAAGATTTATTTTTAATTGCAGAAAAAAGTTAAAACATAATTATATTTAACTTTTACAGAACTAAAATCATCGCAGACTTTAATAATACAGATTGCCCAACACGAAATGTTTCCTGAAGAGTAAAATTCTTAAATCAGGACAAACTTTACATAAAAAGAGTCGTTTGATAAGTCTTTCTCTTTACATAGATTCACAGAACTTAATTCGTGTAGGCGGTCGTTTAGCAAACTCTTACTACGATTACAATGTCAAACACCCTATTTTATTATGTAGTAAACACCACTTGATAAAAATTATCTTTGAAAAATAGCACAAAGCACTCTTTCATGCAGGGCCTCAATTACTGTTGGCACATATACGTCTTACCTACTGGCATCTAGCTGGAAAAATCTTGCTAAGCACGTGGTGCGTTCCTGTGTTCGTTGTACTCGCTTTAGGGCTCAGCCTATTCAGATTTCTATGGGTAACCTACCTACTGATAGGACGCACCTTGAGTTTCCTTTTTTGAATACAGGCATGGATTACGCCGGGCCAGTGCTTATAGCCGACCGTAAAGGTAGAGGTTGTAGGCTTACTAAATCTTATACTTGTGTTTTTGTCTACTTTGCAATCAGAGGCGTCCACCTAGAGTTGGTGTCCGACTTAACCAAGGAGGCGTTTCTTGCGACCTTCAGCCGATTCATAAGTAGAAGGGGCAAACCTCAGCGCGTGTTCTCCGACAACGGCACAACCTTTGTGGGAGCTTTCAACGAGTTTTCACGCTTCTTACAAGTTTCATCTAAGCATATAGTCTGATCTTGCGAACCAAGGTATTGAATTTAAATTCATTCATGCCTACTCTCCACACTTTGGTGGGATATGGGAAGCAGCAGTAAAGTCAACCAAACATCTTTTGCGTAGTCTTAAGTCTTACTCACTTGACGTATGAAGAGTTATCGACATGTTTGATCCAGATAGAAGCTATTTTATATTCTAGACCCTTAACACCTTTGCCCACTGATCCTTCAGATCTTTCTTTTCTTTCCCCTTCTCATTTCCTCCTTGGACGAGCTCAGAGTTCGATTCCACGACCTCAGATCACCGATGTCAACATACAGCGCCTCCAACGATTCGACCGCATCGAAAAATTGAGACAACATTTTTGGCAGCGCTATTCTAACGAATATGTGTCTCTTCCACAGCAACGAACCAAGTGGCAGACCGGGAGTCAAGACCTCAATGTTGGAGCCATGGTCCTTGTACGGGACACCAATCTGCCGCCTCTACTGTGGCTACTTGGTAGAGTAGTCGCTGTCAAGCCTGGGACAGACGGGCACCGTCGAGTCGCCGACATACGCACGTAGAAGGGCACCATAACTCGTGCCTACATCAGCATAGTGCCGTTTCCTCTTCAGTGACCTGTTCCCGAGGAATATGTTCCTGCGTCTCATCGGGCCGGACTGGCTAACCGGTTTCTCCCCCGCGCGCCCCCTCTTATCCGCGCGCGCCCGCGGCTTAGCGGACGACAGCGTCGCGAGCCCTGGAAACACTAATGAGCCCTGGAAAAACTCCTCATGGGAAATTCGCCCGACCTTCGGGGAACATGAGGCGGGTGATCAGCAGCTACCTGAGTGAACGGAGAGTGAATGTAAGGTACGCGGGTATGGAAGTGAGCAGGGAGACCAACAAGGGGTGCGTGCAGGGATCCATAGGTGGACCAATCCTGTGGGACCTCTTGTTGGACCCCCTGCTATGGATGTTAGAATATATGAATGTTTGGAACCAGGCGTTTGCCGACGACATAGTGATTGTGGTGGATGGTGATACGGCCTTAGAGGTCGAGCAAAAGATAAACAGGGTGTTGGACAAAATAAGAGACTGGGGAAAAAGAAACAAGTTAAATTTTGCCCCCCAAACAACTTACGGCCCTACTGTCTACGCGAAAATTAAAGTATGACGTGCTTCGACTCTCGATGGGGGGTGTCGACGTAAAATATGCAAAATCTAGAAAAATATTACTATAGACGGCGGCCTTACTTTTAACGAACACGTTGGAGACGTGTGTAAGAAAGCAATAGCTCGCTATAAACAGTTAGCTAGAGTAGGGGCTTAACCCCCAGATTAAGTTAATATATACAGCGGTTATAGAACCGACTATTTTGTATGCATCAGCAGCGTGGGCACCCACCGTGGAAAAGATGGGGGTCCAAAAAAGGCTCAACTCCATTCAACGGGGTTTTGCCCAGAAGATTTGCAGAGCATATCGGACCGTCTCCCTGAACTCTGCGATGCTGTTGGCTGGGATACTCCCCCTTGATCTCAGGATACTCGAAGCTTCGAGGCTCTATGAGATCAAGAAGAGGGTACCTCACCCGGAGTTGAGAGACAGGGCGGTGGAACGAATGGCTCCAGCAATTGAGGACCCACATCCGGCAGAGCAGGAAGAGCTGAGGTTCGGGTTGGTAGACGAGGACTCGTATGCAGACGTGGTTAACAGCCACGTCCATAGGATCTATACGGACGACAGCAAGATTGAGGGTCGAGTCGGAGCCGCACTCTCCATATGGAAGGGTGAGGCCGAGACGAAGGCCGTCAAGCTTGCGTTGCCGCCGTATTGCACCGTCTACCAAGCCGAGCTTCTAGCGCTCCAGAGAGCAGTAAGTATAGCCTGCAAGAGTGGAATGGCGAAGGTCGGTATCCTTAGCGATTCCAGATCGACTCTCCAGGCAGTCACCCTTAGTTCCCCTCATCCCCTGGCAGTGCAAACAAGGGAGGCCCTCCGAAAAGCTGCATCGCAGAGGCGGGATGTCTCCCTGTTTTGGATTAAGGTGCTCGTAGGGTTGAGAAGGAATGAGAGGGTTGATGATTTAGCCAAGGAGGGGCCGCGCTGCGATTGAAAATGACACCTGAATACGATCTGTGTCCTGTTTCATTCGTCAAGCGTATCTTAAGAGAGGATACGGTTGAGGAATGGGACAGGAGATATGAAGTGGGAGGGACGGACGGAGTCACGAAGCTCTTTTTCCCAAGCGCTGCTGCTGCATACTAGATAGCCAATAAAATAGACATCACACACTACACCACACAGATTCTGACCGGACACGGCGGATTCGCCTTCTACTTGAACAGATTCAAGTTGAAGGAGGATCCGTCGTGTACGTGTCAGCCAGGAGTTGAGGAGACGGTTCCTCACCTGTTACTGGAGTGCCCAATTTTTGCTAGCAATAGATATGATATTGAGCAGAAACTGGGCACATCCATGACGGGCGAGAGTTTGCCTTCTATCCTGGGGGCAAAAAGAGGGACATCTTCCTCGATTATTGTAAGAAGATTGTAGGTGTAGTTTGTCAGAGAAATTCTGATATTTTAGTGTGATATTACTTAGGTTCTATTGTATGTTTTGCTGTGATTTTAGGTTAATATTTTACTCTTTGCCGTCGTTTTATTGTTGACATTTTAATTGTTTGAGTCTTTTTATTGGAATTATTATTGAATTATTGTCTTATTGAAATTATTATTATTGTGTAATTATTATTATTAATTGAAATGTAATTTATTGACATGTATCAAATTTAATGATACTAAAGTATGAAAAATGTTAATTGAAATTGATTGTTAAAAAAGTAAGTGTAATGATAATGTTAGAATTGTAAAAAAGGGCAAAAGAACTAAAAAATTATAAAGAAATGGAAAAATAATAAAACAAAATAAACAGCCCTGATAACGTTAGGGGGACGAAAAGAAAATAAAAAAAATAAAAATTCGACCGACCACCTCCGTACGCGACGCACGCACCGCGGCTATCATACCAGTACCTATATTATACAAGTAGATGTGTACTATTTGCAAGCAGCATTTTTATTTGGTGGCACTACCCCTGGAGCTCTGCCCCAACAAGGACAAACCCCCGAAGAATTATTGATTAAACGAACTTACCTATAAGTGATGTTCAATGAAAATTATACAGGGGGTTTGTCCGAAGATATTAGATCCCACGCATCCTGGTTCTCAGTGGATATCACCCAAATAAGTTTTTTTTTTGCTTTTAACTAAATGAAGGTTTTTTAGTGAGTTACAGGGAACAGGTAGAAGGGTAAACCATAGATATAAGGCGGGAAAAATGAAGGGAAGCTAAAACCGGAAAAAACATATATTTTTTGGCTTTGTAATGTGCTAAGTAACTAACAAATACGAGCGATACTACAGAGTGTAATAAGCAAACAATTAAATTTAGTTTTCAAAACTTTGAAGATTGAGTAGAGAAATAGTTAAAATTTTAGCCAAATTTAAAAGGGGAATTATTTAGAAAATAAGTTTTATTTTGTGCATTTTACTTTGGGAGTCGGATTAATTTTTTGTTTAAAAATAATATTCACCACAGACCGGAGTGGTCCATATCCATATATACGTGGTAATAATATTTTTTCCCTTTTTAGTTAAGAATGTTTAAAATAAACGATCGAATTTATAATTGAGTACGCGCCTAGCTTTCATTAGGTATTGTATATAAGATTATGATATGATTCATTATGTAACATACAGTTATCATGATGACTATGTTACATAATGCTTGAACTGCAACAATGTCGAAATTTCCAAACGCGTATCTTTAAAGACTGAGGAGTTCTGTTCAGTACTTTTGGATCCAGGATATGTCTTGGTGCAGAATCTTACTTTTTGGTAGCATATAGCTTGGGTTAATTCTGAAAAAGATAAAATCACTATATGTGTCCATATAAATTTCGAGGAGTTCCCGCGATTTCTCATGGATGCTATCATCAGATCATCGCTTTGGTGACGGGAACAATTTCGGATTATACCCAATACATCAAAAAAATAATTTTGATAATCGGTCCATAAACAGCAGAGTAATGTTCAAAGATATCCGTGTCGGTGTAAAATACTATGAGAAGTACCTATTATATCAGATGGTGATGATGATGATGATGATTACTTTAATTGACATAGTGGCTTATGCTTTCAGTTCTTTAAGCAACGCCGAAATCCCCAAACATGTATCTATAAAGAGTCAGGTGTTCTGTTCAGTACTTTAAGATCCAGGGATATTTTAGATGCAGTCTTCATGCAAAATCTTACTTTTTGGTAGCATATGCTTAGACTATTTTAGAAAAACTTGAAATCACCATATGTGTCCATATAAATTTCAAGGAGTTCCCTCGATTCCTTATGGATCCCATCATCATCGCTTTGGTGAAAACGGGACCAACTTGGGAAATATCTTTACAACAAAAAAAGAATTTTGAAAATCGGTCCACCGACGGCGGAATAATCGTTGAACATAAAAAAATATATATATACAGCCGAATGCATAACCGCCTCCTTTGTTTTTGGAAGTCGGCTAAAATTGAATTTAACGCGGGCAGAGCCACGGGAAAGCTAGTAATGTAGGTACAATGTAACTTCAAACTTGTAAACAAATAAGAATAATGTTTTTTTTCACAATAAACACCGTAAGTGTCTGCATAATATTATACAAGTGTTATCATAAACATTTAAAAGAAACACGTAAGTATAATATTTTCATTAATGTTCTAGTTAAATAATTTATTGTTTATTTTATCGCCTTTTGTAAGTTTTAAAGTCGGATAAACAAAATTGCAGCTAGTAATAAAACTAATAAATCGACCTAGACCGACGAAGACGACCTGCATAGAACAAAGTCACATCTGCTAAATCCTTACGTTACAGGAGAGTTATATATATATATATATATATATATATATATATATATATATATATATATATATATATAAAAATATAACTTTGATTTCGTGTGTTGAGCGAGCTAGCGAACGGTCGTGCTTGGCTTTACGACACATGTAGCAAATATTAATTAAAAAATAATATTTCGCGAGTCGCACGGCTCAAAGCCGTTGCATCATGACGCTCGTAGCCAACGAGCTGCTGGCGTTCATACAACTCTGCAAGTCGACCTACACTAGCGAGGAGATCTGCAAGGGCAAGCTGATGCTGTACGAAGCGCTTGGTAAGACCTCGTAGATGACGTCTCGAAGGAGAGATGGGAGCGACGGAAGCTTGCAGGAGGGAGATGATCCCGCTCAAGCGGACGAATCCAGCGGACGTACCGGTATTTGTGGCTAAGCTACACAGGCTGCCGACGGTATCTGCGGATAACGTCTAGGTCTCCAGCCGGTTGAACAAGTTCAACATCATGAAGGTAGAACTGGACGTGATGCGAGGAAGATTGGATGCCTCGGAATCTATCATCAGTGATTTGCGTAGTGAAATATTACAACTAAAAAGTTATAACTCATTATGTAGGTCACCCGAGCATCCGATAGACTCGGTAAACATGCGTCGCTGAGCGCAGTTTGACTCGTTTTGCATGTCAGCGAAATCGTACGGGTCAGCAAACACCGCCGTCAGCTCGCCGCTTGCGGTCGAGTCGAACTCAGCCGAAAATATGAGATATGAGATATGAGAGCGTCGCTGCTTGCCCCGCGCCGTCCCAGCGGGTGAAGACGAGGGGGGTGAAGGAGGGCCGCAAGGCTGAACCTCTTCGACTCGGCAAGGACGAGAGCAGGAGGTGCGATGAGGAGGGCTTCATACTGGTGGAGAGAAGAAAGAAGAGGAATCCCGCCGTCTACCACTACGTGGACGGCCAGATCTTTTTCAGTCACAAGCAGAGGAGGTCTCATTGTACCTATTAATAGCCCGGTACACAAACATTTTATTAATACCAAGCGTATGGAGAGTTTAAAAAATTTCATTTGGCTCCATACCTACTTTGAGTAATGCAATCACAGCGATTCGGTTCTCTTTATCACCCCACTCCATTTTAATATCGCAAAATATTGTACAATGTATTGGCGCCAAAATGAGAAAATCCAATAAACAATCATATAAAAATGACAGATTCTAAATTCAAATGTAATATTTTTTTGTTGTATTTATGGCCAGACTAAGTATTATTTATTTATGTATTAATAATGTATTTGTATATATTTTTAAGTGTGTATGTGAATAAAGAAAGAATTTAAATTGTTTTACTTAAGTACTTAATTTATTAGTTTCTTGATCTCATTTCAAGGACAATACATTATTCCCTCGTAAATACTCAAGTTTAACAACAAAAAAATTTAAATAGGTGTATAAATGAATAATTTAACCTTTGTTTTAGATTGATGGAAGATCCAAGGGAAAAGCTATGTATAAAGCACATTTAATAATTATTAGCCCATTATGCTGTTGAAACTTAAAGGCTTTAGCGTCTATGTTATGCAAGGATATATCGGCACATTAAAGCTCAAATGAAACTAGAAGCATGTGGTATCAATAAATCAAATATAACATATTTTGTGACATGGTTTATTTATTTCCTTTAAAACCAATTTAATTTATTCCAAAGAAAATTAACATTTTATGTCTATTTATATTTTCATTCATTACATATTTTGATACTTATTCATCAAACATTGTTCAACTTAAATATTTACAGATAAATGCATATGATAATTATTAATAGCAAAGTTCAATTGTAACCCATCGGGAAGAATCACCCGTTGCTAAATTACTGTATCATTAGATTAACAGTATAAACCATGACTTGTACCAATATACTAGCTAATATAAGTGCATGCATATTTTATGTTTATTTATATGCAAGGACTGTAATATATTAGCACAAATGAAACTAGAGGCATGTGGTATTAATGAAACAAATACAAAATTTGTAATCAGTTATACCTATTATCTTTATACATAATATGTAATGTTACAAAATACTTTTAATTAAATCAAAACTAATTACAAAATAAACCTACCTATATTATATTCATTACTTACATTTGACAAAAATTAAAAAAACTTTATTCTACATAGAAATATCTTTAGATACAAAAACTGCTTATGATAATTTAAATCAAAAGGTCAACCTTCCTCATTGGGAAAAACCGGCCTGTTCCTACCAAGATGTTATATCTATACAAATAAATAAAATTAAAGTGTCTGATTGTAATTTAAAATTAACAGCTTTCACTTGATGCTTATGAAAGTAGGTAGGTATATACTTAGTTGCCTATTTTGAAAACTAAAAATTGATATTTGATGATGGCATCTACTGTAGAAGTGCTATCCACCATAATGTTTTAAATAATACATGTAATAATTAAGATTTCTATTTGTAGATGAATGTTATAATAGTATACACTATTTGTGATAATGGAAGCTGTTTTCTCAAGCTTCTTTTATGCTACATTGCTTGTCTTATTATTGCAAAGCTTTGATATTAGTGCTCTGTCTGGAACCAAAAATAATTAGTAAATAACTTAGATTACTGTCAAGATTATGTAATATTTGTTATAGAACATGAGCATACTTTACCTGTAGACTGTATGAGTTATTTCAAAGAATTCATCGGCTTTTAAATGTAAGTATGGCTTTTCTAATGGCAATTATGTAATTGACAATTGTATCTTTGAATAAATTTTAGAAATTTGTGGCTTGTTTCCCTGAAATGAAAGATGATTACAAAAAATTAGCACAACTGTATTGTTTGTATTTTGTAAGTAACGCCGCGGTGATTCGCCTGAGTAGTCTCCTGTTTATTTTTTTTGTATAATAAGTATTTTTATCTTTGACGAGCTCTGTGGCTCAGTGGTTCAGCGCGTTGGTGCTCAAGCCGGGGGTCGCGGGATCGAATCCCGCCGAAGGAACAAAAAGTTCTTCTGTGTTCCTGAATCATGGATATGTATAATACAATATAAATCTTAAATATCCATATAGTATAAAAGTATTAAATATACTTACTTCCCGTTTTCTGGTACCTGTAACACAAGTTCTTCGGATACTTAGCACGGAGCCAGATTGACGTGGGTGAAGCGTCCATATATTTATTTATTGTGCAATATCTTGTTTTGTTTAGTTATTTATTTTTATTGATTTATGTAAATATGTCTTACGTTTATGTGTCATTGTAGCGTTAATCTATATTGTATGTGATGTCTTATTTTGTCGAATAAATGTTATTTTAAACATGCATAGTTACAAAAATGGTCCAGCTAACGCCGTGGTCGCACCCACTAATGAAACAAAGATTTCAAAACTAAAGATAGGCTATGAGATATGACGTACATTGGACAGAACAAATCTTCACACAAGAAAAAGTTACGCGGAGTTTTGCCGGGGAGTTCAATGAGTGACGTTGTGGATTCTGTATTTTTTTCATAAATTTTTGTTATTTCGATTCTTAATGTGTAATATTGGTAGAATATTAACCATTAAAATATATTCATTAACGTGCACAAGTGTGGGCAAGTGGTACAACTTCTAGAAACGTGCTATTTTGAGTTTCCCTCCAAAACTCCCTAGGAACTTTCAGTAAAGCTTCTACCACTTTACTGAATCGACTGACATGACTCATGGACTTCACTGACTATTTATTTGGACTTTGACTAGACTTTAGCCTTGACGATTTAGGAATACGGTGTTGAAAATTGAAACAAACGTTCTATTTCCCGCCTTCTTAACTTGACACTGGCAAATGGTTATAAGCAGATGCCATATATAAATAATAATAATAATAAAAAGTTACGCCATCTTTATTTCACCATACCTCTACTACTCACCATACACCATGCCTCTACTGTTTTGCCTTAAATTTTAGTCGCAAAACTAAATTGATTAATTTTAAATATAAGCTGAAGAATGAGGAATTGGTTTTAAAGAATGTAACTGTAGGGGACTGTATTATTCCACAGGGTTTCAACCGCCGGCTCAGATTAGACTCGAAGATAGCAAGGTTACACCGATTTGGGCAGAGCCGGGGCGATAATAAAACACTATTTTGAGGAGAACGATTTTCACTTTTATCGCTTTGCTTACCTGGCTCATGGCAATGCCGTATAGAGAGCCGCGCCCGTACGCCTCATTCGGGCCGATTTGCTATCTCACTTTTGCCTCTCTATACGGCTATTCTCCATAATTTTCCAGAGCCAGGTGAAGCAAAACGCGTTGTGTGAAATTCTTTATTGTTATATCCAATTACATAAATCCTTCTATACTAATAATCTTACTCCATATAAAAGATATTCATAACTTAAGGTTCACCATATATGAAATGCCATGTATTTTTACCAGTTTTTGCCTTATATCACGTATCCATTTATTATATAATTTAAACTGTTATTTTTCCTATTAGATATTATGTTTATCTATGTAAATCAAAAAAAACTACGTTAAAATTCACTATAGTTTAAAATATATAAGCAAAATAACCTTCACTTGATAAAACACCAAACACCAACACCAACACGACTTTTGCACACTGATGCTATAGAAATCTATACATATATAATCACTGAGTGTTCACCATTATAGTTTATGTACTGTTTTAAATCACTTGTTTATCGTTCACATTTCAATTCACTTATGTAATTACGTTACGAGGCCGCTGTCCTTAACAGTAATTAAGGATCTTGGAGTAATTAATTATTGATACTAAATTAATTTTTGACCAGCATATTGATTTCATTGTAAGCAAAGCATCAAAGGCTCTGGGATTCATAATAAGATCTAGTAAACATTTTAAATCTATTAAAACTTTTAAAATTCTTTATTGCTCTTATGTGCGCAGTCTTCTGGAAAACTGTTCTGAGGTTTGGAATCCTACCTATGATATTTATAAAACCAGAATTGAATCTGTGCAAAAACGTTTCTTAAAGTTCCTTCAATTTAAACGCCATCTTAACTTTTCAGACTATGAAGCAAGGTGCAAAAAGTTTCATTTCCTCCCACTGTACTACCGTAGAAATATATCTGATCTTGCGCACGCATGTAAGGTAATTAATAATACTGTTGATGTCCCTGAGTTGCTAAGCAAGTATAATTTCAATGTCCCAACTAGATATTTCCGTAACCATGTACCGTTTCACGTGCCGCCGTACAATACATACTATCGTCGCAATTCATTTATATGTAGATCGAGCACCCAACTGAACAAATTCCTAAGCGACAATTGCCTTGAGGATATTGTTGCATTAAAGGTAGTTTTCCAATTACAGAGCATAGTGCGACTCAGTGGCGCACAATGCCGAATAATGCTGAAGCTTAATTGGAACGTGAATTAGTTTAAAAATGCACCGGTAGAGTGCGCTAAGTTCAGTGTTTGTTGAAAAAAAATGTGGAATACGTAGATGTATTATTAGTTATCAATGGTGAAATATAAAAAAAATTGTCAATGTTTGTACCTTCATCCATACATAAATTTATTATTTTAACACATCAGTCAGCATCGAAGCCTGACGGGGCCGTAGCGGCCGGCCCAGTGCCACCGATGCCACCAGTTCAGGCACTCGAGCCACAACTGCCACCGGAAGGTGGCCTGTGTCCGGTGTGCCCAGGAACACTATGTGCGGGACTGCCCCCGCCCACCAGGTTCTCGGGAAGACCCTTCCCCCCCTCCTTAAAACAGACTTAATGCGCCCAGTACTCGTACTGGTGGTCAGTACAGCCTCCGTGGTCTAGTGGTTAGAGCTTGGCTCTCGACTCGGAGGTCGTGGGTTCGATTCCCGCATTGGAACAAAAAAATGTTGTTTCCAAGTTTGGTTAGGACAATTCAGGCTGATCACCTGATTGTCTGACAAGAAAGATGATCCGTGCGTCGGATGGGCATGTAAAAAGTCGGACCTGCGCCTAATCTCTCGCCAGTCGTGTCGGTTATCTGTCCCACTGGGTTACGAGAGTAAAAGGAGGAGAGAGTGCTCTTGTGTACTGCGCACACACTTGGGTACTATAACATAACTCCTGCGTAGCTGGCCTGGTTTCAATGAAACAGGCCACCGTCACCGAAATCGGTGTGGGAGCTATTATTATTACTATATTACTCGTACTGGGCGCGTCATCCCACCCTAATTAGAGGTGCTCTAGCCCCTGGTATTGGTTCGCCGCCCAAGGCCCTTTTCAGGGGCCCGGCGCGCGAGAAGAGTCTCCTTCTCTGGCGTCAGTTCACACCGAGACGCGTCGCGTCTAGGTATGAGCTAAGGCCTAGAGAAGTTTCTATATATAACCACCTCCTTTTTTGGAAGTCGGTTAAAAATAAAATGGATAAAAAAACTTTTTATAGTAAAAAACCTTGATAGTTACGGAACTCTTCTTAGACATGGCCTGACATGCTCTGGATTAGGTTATTTTATATATGTTTTTGTATTTATATTTAATTGTATTTTGGTGGTTTTTAGGTTATGTACCTACTTAACGGATAAAAAGTAAAACGGGACCCTATTACTGAGACTTCGCTGTTTGTCCGTCTGTCACCAGGCTGTATCTCCTTAACCGTGAAGCTAGACAGTCTAAATTTTCACAGATAATTATTATTTCTGTTGCCGCTATAACAACAAATACTTTAAAATCAGAATAAAATAAATATTCCCGCATACAACAAACATGTTTTTTGCCGTTTTGTACGGAACCCTTCGAGCGCGAGTCCGACTCGCACTTGGCCGGTTTTTATTTTAATACGACGTACGAAAATTTATTTGACATATTAAATTGATAGTAGGTACATATATAAATGTCATTTGTGTACGAAAAGCATAAACAAAAGTGGAATGTGGACGGACTTATCACACAGCTTTTTCTTGTCGATTAGCATATTGTGGCGTTAGGATAATAAGGAACGATTTAAGTATTCTTCTCACGCTAATCGTATTTATGCTATTTATAGTTATTATGTCTGAGGTTTTTAGAGCATGTATCTGTATTTGATATGTATGTATGTAACGTGTTACAATCTGGTTAAATTCGTCTGCTAATTGTATGCTTAGGTAGTTCATCAACATCTGCATCTAATTAAATGGCTAAATAACTTGCTAAATTGCATTTTTTGTTCCTATGTTCATAAATTACATCTTACAATAAATATTTTTGTGGCGCTGGACACGTACTTTTATTACCCGGCAGTAAATGAATGGCGACTTGATCTCCTTTGATATTATTGGATTTGTGATGTTTGATTAGTGACTTACTTTTAAGTGCGACTACTTTTCTACCACTAAGCTAACTAGTAAATAGTAATAGTAATAGTGAAATATATTTAGTAAATAAATTAATTTTGATGAGATGTGTGATTTTGTAATAAAAATAGATACATGGATAAAATGACAGTTTAATACACATTTCATTAGCTCTAATGTAATCACACGCCAGGCTCATTGACAAGATGATAACTGTCTTAATCATTAGTTTTTCGTACATGAAATGTTATGTTACAAGATAAAAAATTACTTTACACTGCGAGAATAATAATGATAATAAATATTAATAATTACAATTACAATTACAATTGAACAATAAACTAATGACAAAAAATTAATATATAAGATAAGTATTAATATAAAAAAAAAAACATTTGATACATATTTTAATCATGGCTTATTTATTAGGTACGAAATTGCCTACGAAATTGCCGTTTTGTATGAAAAAATTTAAACGAATTTTTTTCATGTATTTTTTATTTGTATTAATCGAAGTAATCACCCATGCAATCAATGCATCTTTGCCAACGCAGTGGCAGTTTATTGATGCCCTTCTTAAAGAAATCAGCTGGACGGGAGGCAACAAATTCTTCAAAGGCATTTTGTACTGCCTCTCGGGTATTGAATTTTTTTCCCGCCAAGAAGTTATCCAAATTCTGGAAAAAGTAGTAGTCTGTAGGCGCAAGGTCTGGTGAGTAGGGCAGATGACGGAGAGCTTCCAACCCCAGTTCTTGCAACTTGGAGACCGTCTGCTGTGCAGTAGGAGGTCGCGCGTTGTCGTGCAGCGGAGACGAGCGATTGACCAATGCTGGTTGGACATGTGCCAGCTTCTCCATCATTGTGTTCAGTTCTTCACAGTACACATCTGCAGTAATGCTCACCCCGTTTGGTAAGAAGCTATCTATCTAGAATAACACCGGCGCTAGACCACTGAACAGTGACCATCACTTTTCTAGGGATAAGTTTTCGTTTAGGGCATTGTTTAGGTGCTGAACCCGTATCCAACCAACTTGCTGAGCGCTTGCGGTTATCAAGCAGAATCCATTTTTCATCGCAGGTTACAATGCGGTTCAAAATTCCTTCATTTGTGTGTCTGTTGAGCAGTGCAAGACACGTCTCGACGCGTACTTCGCGCTGGCGTTCATTGAGTTCGTGGGGCACCCATTTGTCAAGCTCTTTTACCTTGCCAATTTGGCGCAAATGGACCATTATGTTATAACCATATTGTTTTGACGCTTACGTCGAAAGCTGCTGCTAACTCAGCCGTAGATTATGTATCATTAGCTTCCAAAATCGCCTTTAATTCGTCATTGTCGACCAAAGTTTTCGGACAACCGCGAGGTTAATTTTTCAGGTCGAAATTTACAGAACGGAAGCGAGCAAACCAATAACAGGTGGTGCGTTGGTTTGTAGTGTTAGCTCCGTAAACGTCGTAGATGTTGCGTGCCGCTTGTGCCGCGTTGCTGCCACGACGGTACTCATATTCCAAAATTACTCGAATTTTTGACGTATCCATGATGACGAAAAATATTGAAATGCGATGAAAATGTAACACTAATCAATAAGCAAATGACTACTTTTGGAAAAAGAATTCCATGTTTTTAAAATAAAATTAATTTGAAATTAGAATTCTTAGCCAAACAAAAATTATTTTGATTTGAAATGGCCAGTACTGCAGAATGGCAATTTCATAGGCAAAGACCTATTATTTACGCAACACAAACTATTATTAAATAAAATTAAACTTCTTTTGAACCACTTGCCTAGATTTAGTCAACCGTTAGTCATCTCATCTCCAAAGAGCTGACTTTCAATAGTTAGCTAAGTTGTTAAACTACATATACTTCAACTACACTCTACTTCAATTGGAACGGACTTGCCTTGGCTTGACTTCCAATTAGCTGCCTCCACCCATTGACCGCTAACTTAAAGACGGCGAAGAAAAATCAATGAAATCTACATTTTCTTATTCTATATGAACCAAATAAACACAATAATACAAAAAATCTAAAAAGTATATTCCTGCCCCTTACACTGGGTGTACTCATTTGTGTACAATGGCGCCATATGAGTGCAAGCATTTACTGTAAATTTTGTCAAAAATGTATTTTATCCATTATTTTGCTGATGTTATTATAGATCTATCAAATAATTATTACACTGTTTAATTGTTTACACAGCTTTTTAAAGCTTTAAAATGTGAATTTAAATAATAATATTTGAGGTAAAATTCGTACCAAAACTAGTCGCCGCATGGATAAAATATGAAAAACAAAAATAGAAACACGTGTTCAAATTTCTTTCTGTGTTCTTTAACGTAAATATTAACTCATGGCACGTAAGAGCCAGACTTTTGATCAACTTTTCTGTCATTCTTAAGAAAAAAATTACATCGTTTTCCCAAAACGCATTCATTTCTCTAGGTCAGGGTCAAATTTTGGTAATTATGTTGCCAATGCCGAGCTAGTGTTAGTGTATAATATTTGTTAAGGCCTTTGCAAATTATAAATTACAATATAATAGTAAAAATATTAAAGAACACTCGAAAATTTGTTATAATATGTATTCGGCCGTTGTACCCCATTAGGTACGGAAGGATTTCCAGAACAACAATATCCTTACAGGTGTAAGTCTGAAAAAATCAATATCCATTGAAAACTAGATAAGTCCTGAAAAATATTATCAGAGTAACCTTACATATTATACAAGCGCCAAAATTCCTAACTTTGTTTCATGCTAAAGAAAAAATTGACAGATTTGTAATAAAGACAGATGAAGCACATTGGAAATAAATCTACGGAATCCGAAAAAAAATTGTCGCTGAGCGACAAGAAAGTCGGGGTAAGGAAAAAGGTTACAAAATTTAACTACAACGTTGAATGAGAATTATTTTATTCTTAGACTAGCTTTTGCCCGCGACTTCGTACGCGTAGATGTTGAGGTGACTAATTTCCTATTATTTTTAGAAAGAGACTTTATATTAAAAGATAACAACACTGACTGATTTTTTTTTATATTACGTACTTATAATCCTACTCCTACTAAGTACTATTATATAAATGTGATAGTATGAAATATATCCAGGCATCTTAAGATAAAATATTCTAGTACCTTTACCGTCTCTGACGCCCTTTTAAGCTTTTACAGTATGTTCAAGCGTAAAGCAAATTCTGTATATCTGCGTCACTAAGGCCTACTAGTGTAGCAGATTCCGTCCAAAGTCTGGCTCCAATTTTTTCGTTGTAAGCGATCGCCTTGGCTCTAATAGGTGAACAATTCTTGTAGAAAACTCCGCTGACCGTACCTGGTTCTCTATCTAATGCCACGTGGAGGGCAGTCTGCATACCTTCCCAGGGGGTCTTCTGAATGTATTTCAACCCAAACGTAGCGAATATACCGATTTTCCCAGCGTAAGTCAGGTATAAAGGCGTTCCGACTACGCCCGGATCCACGGCATGCCCTACGACGTTGCCTTTCAGTCTCCTAGCCAGCTCTATAGTAAATACTGTGAGACAAAGCTTGCTGTTAGCATATACGCGAACTGCCGACCATACGTTGACCACATTCAACTTGGCAAAGTCTATAACACCAAAGTTGTGTAGAACAGATGAGATATTTACAATCCTACCCGGCTCACCTTCCACGCCAGTTTTTTGTAGCAGCGGCAGTAAGAGAAGAGTCAGTAGAAAAGCGCCGTAGTAGTTGACAGCCATGATGAAGTTAAGTCCGTCCTCTGTTAGCAATTGCTTGCGTACGCACGTACCGGCGTTATTGACTAAAATGTCTAATCTTTTCTCGTTTCTCATGATTTCGGCGGCGAATTTTCTTACAGAAGCAGTCGAGGAGAGATCTAGCAGTTTGAAGACCACGTTGTCGCTGCCGCTTCTTTGGACTATGGCGTTAGTGCCGACCTCACCTTCGTCCTCAAATGGACATGCCACAATGATTCGAGCGCCTCTCTCGGCCAGGTCTACAGCCAGCTCCAAGCCCATGCCTGAAGTGCCTCCTGTCACGATGACTGTTTTACCATCCAACCTCCTCTTGGATGAACAGAATCGATTCCTTTGCTTGGTATAATGAGCCACACTTAGAAGCACCATAAAAACTGCGATCACAACGTAAACAATCATAATTTTTGCTATTTATTGTATCGTTACTCGTTAGTAATTTCCTTAAACTGTTTTTGTAAACAACTTATGTCGTCCTCCAAAGGCGTTATAAAAATTAGTAACTCCGAAAACATATTTTGTGTTTTTATAAACAACTTGTTGTAACAGCTTATTAAAATTAAAACAACTGCAACATAGGGTTCCGTTAACACTAACCCAATTACTGAATTAATATTTTTGTTATTTATTATGTAGGTACACTAAGTAAAAGCTTTTTTATTGCAACAATTATTATCCATGGCGACCGAAGATAAGATTAGGTTAGATGTAAGCGAGATTGCATCTGGAATCTGGATTATGACGGCATATGTCACATATCTGCAGGAGGTGGGGTGTTATTTTAACTCATTTTAACGAATATTTATATAACAGACAGACAGACGGATGGACAGAGCGAAACAATAAGGGTTCCTTGAGTATTACGGAACCCTAAAAATGACTATATAGGTAGACAACCTATAAAGTCATTTTGAGAATAATAAAAATATTTAAATAATAATAAAAATATTTAAATAATAATAAAAATAGATATTTAAGGAACGTAATCAGTGTTCGAGTCTTGTTCCATACCTAAATATATTTAACACTAGCTTTTGCCCACGGCTCCGCTCGCGTAAATAAAGTGTCACACTGAACTTTTTCTGAAAAATTGAAAATTTTGGTTATGGTTGTATTTAACAAACACTGAGATATAATTGATTATAATAATACAAATTAGGTTAATTTTTTTTTTAATACTTTGAGTAATTAGGGTATTATTAGAAGAAGTATTAGCCCAGAGCCCTGTTACAGGATGGTTCAGGATTTAGTTTAAAAAAAAAACTATTTTAATTGATACACGAAAATATATTATAAAAAAGAAATTAGAGAAAGACCTGCACCCGACGGAAGTCCAATTCAATCTGACTAAAAACACTATGTTTTTATTAAACGGAAATAATATAGGTTTCCTATTGCATTAGCTATAATGCAATGGGAAACTCAGCAATTTTACTATACATATGAACTCATGCAACTTGCGATATAACAACCCCCGGGGGAGTTAAGATCGATCATCACATCTCAAAGGATGTGAGATTATGCTAAGATTAACGCGAGAGATTGGACTTTCGTTTGGAGTTACATACAAGAAAACAGCTAAATTACAAAAATATTTTATTTACTTAAATTTATTCAAAATACTAAATTAACACAAATATTATTAGGATTTCTTAAGATATAGTTATTACATTATTGTATGAAATAAGTACCAATTATTATTATTGAGAATTAATGTATAATCTGCATTTATATTTAAATCATTAACAATTACATTAACAATTCATGATCTTTTATTATATTGGTTAACACAACATTTCTTTTTAAAGGAGTTGGCGTGTTAAAAGACGTTTCCTCCAGAACAGAACCATTTTTATACTATTATCCTTAAAGACAACAAGAGATGCTGGATGATCAGTGCGAGACTTGGAATTATGGCACTGATTAAAAATTTGAATACAGCAAGGCGATTTCTTACAAGTTATATTTTTTCGACATTTATACATCAGATATATTATAAATATAATGCTGCTTAATAAGCTTAAAGAAATGTAGTGAATGCCGTATGTCTCTTATGTATTTATTTAACTCATCTTCCATTGAGCGAAGATGGATGCTGGCATGTAGTAATGAGTCAAGATTGCCAATATTTTTAAACTAGAGTGTGGAAGTTTTGCAAATGTTTTATTAATTTTTGAATGTTCACAACAATCGTCTAGTAATATGTTAAAATTTGACATTACGTTTGTTACGTTACCGAGTGGCGTTTCGCCAACTGCGGTGAACTGTAATGTTTTATAAAATGCTTTACTATATTAAGGTTAGGTCAGGATGCCAGTTCCGAATAATATAACATCTGAATTTACATCGGACTTTTCACAAGTAATATGGCATTTCCCTGGATCTGACTGAACAAAAATCCATCGATTAAAACTAAGTTTGTGGAATATATCTATAGAACCGTGAATTATTTTAGCTACACAGGAATCAGGTAGTTTGGTAACCACTTCACTTAATAAAGTTGTTTGGCACGTAGGGTTGGCAACGACTGAAAATAAGTCGGCGAGCACACACACATGACATTTTTCACTAATTAGTTTACAACTGTCGATGTCCCTTAATAGCGAGTAGAACATGCGATCACCTGTTACTGCTACATATGAGCTAGTTGGCTCGATTAGAATGTAGGTGTCTGGTTTCAATATATCATATGGAACTGGTAACGGTATTATATTATAAAGATTATAGGTTTGAGGTAGGACTAAAGGGATGTTGAGGACGAATATTATTTTATTTTGATGATAATAACAAATTAATTGGGAAATATCTGTTAGTTCCTGTATATTTTGTAGCGTTAATGGTACAGGCAAGTCATAATGGCTAGAAAGTTTATTTCTATTTTTATCTAATTCATTATATAATTGGTAAGGACTCAGTACAGTCGAGTGTAAAACGTTAAGTTTTGCAAATAAAATAGCATTGTTTATGTCATCGATATCGAAAGATGACGTTAGGATTATAGCTTCTAAAGAATTAGATAAGGAGTTAATTTGAGTTTTTAATGTAAGCTTATCATTTGTGATAGAAACCGAGTCTAATATTTTGTGTATTATTTCCATATTTTCTAAAAGATGTTTTTCATTTAAGTTAACTTTCGACATAGAATTATTAAATGATGAAATGGTAGATTGTATAACATGCATATTATCTTTCATAAGATGAGCGAGATGTTTTTCATCCGTCTGTACACTATTTATAGCTTCTGAATATTTGACAGCGTCTTCGGCGTCCAATGTACCGAAGATAGTTTTTAAGATAGATCCTCCTAAATCAATGAGACCTCTGTTAAAACGCTCTTTAGTTTTATCATTATGGAGCAAATATGATACAGAAGAAAACTTGTTAACATTAATGAGATGCTGATTTTTCAGCGCCGAAAGTGAATTAATGCAGTCCGACTGTATCTTGGATGACGTAAGAGAGTTACAAAATACATTTAGCTTTTCTAATAAAAACTCTATTTTATCTAAGTTAGGTTGGATATGACTTATATCTAAATATGCTAAGACTTTCCAGTCGTTATTAGTAAACTTAAGATCTAGGAGCTTATCAAAATAAAGGCCCGGACTACTTATGATGGGCGATACGAAATCTGATCTAGCTAGCGGCGACAGCGCGCATCTGAAACAGAATGAAAGAACTTATGTTACGATTACGTTATACTTACTATTGTTACTACTAACTTACTGACCTAGGACACCATGCTGTGTCGTCACTTGCCGGCTTTATTTCATCGAAATGATGACGAACGTGCTTACGATTAATTAATAGCGTTGCCGTATGATTACCATTTAGTTTTATTATTTTATACGGACCTTTCCACACTGGGGATAAGGTCTTATTTTGCTTGTGGTGGCAACAGACATACACCGTATCGCCAGCGTTGTATATAATAGGCTTTGTTCGAACATCATAATAATTTTTAGATTTTTCTTTAGACGTCTGAATATTTTGTAGAGCCTTTTGACGGCTATAATATAGTCGATGATTTAGTGCTCGAATATAATCTGTATATGTGTTGTTATCGAGGACGTCTATGCTAGATGGTAAATAGGGTTTAAAGTCAAATAATAGTTCTAATGGGGAGTAACCTGTCGTACTATGTACATTTGAATTGTAAGCTATCATAGCGCTTGGGATGTAAAGGTCCCAAGTGTTTTGATTTTCGCCTATATAGGACCTCAAATATTCTTTGAGGGTAGAGTGGCTCCTTTCTAGCGCGCCACAAGTTTGGGGATGATATGGTGAAGCAAAAATGTGTTTAATACTGAATAACCTTGCTAGTTGCTTAAAAAGGTCAGAACAAAAGTTGTGTGTGTTGTGTTGTGCCTTGGTCGGAGATGATCATTTTGGGTATTCCCATGTGTTAAATATAATTAACGAGTGTTCTAGCTGTGTCTTCAGCTGAACATGACTGCATAAGCTTCTGAAAATTTAGTGAGGTCATCTTGTACGGTAAGTAAAAATTTATATTTATATTCATATGTTTCATGAAGTGGACCGACCAGATCTAAATAGATTTTTTCGTTGGGTCGCGATGCTGTGGATGTTATTATCATCGGAGCCCGATTGGTTTGTCGTAACGGCTTATAAATTTAACACGAACGACAATTTTTTACATAATCTTCGATGTCTTGTCTCATGTTTTTCCACCAAAATTGGGATTTGATTCTTTCTAGGATACGAGAGATACCTGGATGCCCAGCGAGAGGTGAGTCATGATTGTCTTTTAAGATTTGTTTGATTTCGCTCGGTGTTGGATATTTTATACAATTATGATAAATATGAATTTTTATATTAGTAGTATGAAAAAGAAACGCAATAATATTATATATTTTTGTAAACGAAAGTTTAGAGAACGGGTCTGTAAAATCTGATAGTGCTAATTCCTTCTCTTCAGAATACCAGTATTTTATCATGTCTCGATATTCACGGAGGACATTAAATATATCTTTGTAAGTCATTTCGTCAAAATGATTTAATTTAATAAGCAAATGTGTGAATACATGGTTATCATTGGAAGTTGAATAATAGGTATGGAGTTCGCGTTCAATATTTCGAATATTAGGGTCGCTAGTAGATGCGTTTATGATATCACTACAATATGGAATAGATTCGTCTAAATCAATTGACGTTGGATACGCGATTAATTTTATTTTAGTTTTTAATAAACTTTCGTTATGTTCTTGAGTAACGGTGTCGAAGGTAACACCGGGTTGTTTTGAGATTTGCAGAAATTGATCTTAAGTTTCAGATATTGACGGAAGATTATGAGAATCGATGTCACTTCCGGGTGACAGTGTAGTGTTACATATCATTGAATTATCAGTTTTATCATCTAGAATGAGTATTGGATAGCGAGATAATGCGTCAGCGTTTGCATTTAATTTTCCTTTTTTATATATAATTTCATAATCATATTCCTCTAGTTTAAGACGCCATCTAATGAGCCTGGATCCGGGATCTTTAACGCTAAATAGCCACACTAGCGGTTTGTGGTCTGTTATGATTTTAAATTTACGCCCATATAGATAAGGGCGGAATGTTTTTACCCCGAATAAAATGGCTAAAAGTTCTTTCTCTATGGTAGAGTAATTACCCTCGGCTTTGTTTAGAGTTCGTGACGCATATGAGATAGGTTTATCTTTGCCTATTTCTCCTTGAGATAAAACGGCACCTACCGCGTAGTTAGAGGCGTCGGTAGCTAGTAAGAAAGGTTGATTAAAATCGGGATATTGGAGTAGAGGTGCTGAGGTCAATTTATCCCTTAGATTTGTAAAAGCTTGTTCTTGTTCATGAGAGCATTGAAATATTGCATCCTTTTTTAAAAGAGATGTCAATGGTTTTGTGATTTGTGAAAAGTTGTTTATAAAACGTCGATAATATCCGGCTAGACCTAGGAAGTATTTTATATCCTTAAGGTTTTTTAGGTATTGGGAATTGAGTTACAGCTTTGATTTTATCCGGATTTGGACAGACACCCTTGTCTGTAATTATGTGGCCTAAGTAAACGACTTCGCGCCTTAAGAACTCGCATTTTTCAGGCTGTAATTTTAAATTGAATTTTCGTAAGCGGTCAAAAACTAATTTAAGTTTTGAAATATGACTTGGAAGGTCGTGGCTATAAATGATCGTGTCATCGAGATATATATATATGCATGTAGCCCTTGAAGACCCGAGAGAACTGTGTTCATCAGCCTCTGAAATGTGGAAGGCGCATTTTTTAGCCCAAAAGGCATTCTTGTGAATTCGTAGTGCCCAGAGACACTCGAATTTGTGTTTATAGTAAATCCCGTTTTTAGGGCGTCCTTTGGACTCATTTTGACTTGATGGAAGCCACTGGATAGGTCGAGGGTGCTAAAATATTTACAATGTCCTAATTGATCTAGAATATCGGTGATGAGAGGTAGAGGATAACTTTCCGATACAGTGACGTTATTTAATCGACGATAATCTATAACTATTCGCCACTTCTTTTTACCTGAGGCGTCCATTTTCTTAGGAACGACCCATACCGGGGCACTCCAAGGTGAAAAAGAAGGACGTATGATATTTTGGTTAAGCATTTTTCGAATTTGTGAATCTACCTCTTCCTTATGGCATTCCGGGAAACGATATGATTTTACGTGAATAGGAGGCGCGTCTCCTGAATCTATAGTGTGTTCGATTGCACTTGTAAATGATAGAGGTTCACCTTCCATGTGAAATATATCAGTGTAATGTGAGCAACATTCTAAAAGAGTTTCTTTCTCTTCGTGATTTAAATGAGAGCAGCGAATAAGATCGAGTACTTTTTTCAGTCTATCTGAATTAGAATAGGAAATGGAATTGACGAATTGTGGGGATATGTTTTTAGAAGTATTTTCTGGTTCAAAAGGATTTAATTCTACGGCGTAATCTTTGATTTCAATGGCTGAGTTAGTAGTATTTAAAATTGTTACGTTAATTCTTTTATTAGATTTTATTGTGACAATACAATTAGCGAAATAAATTCCATCTTTTAAAATATGATCTAATGATAACCCTTGATTGTTCGGATAACGCTCGGGTGAGTAATTTGATATCGCGCACTCGATGACGGCTTCGGAACGAGCAGGAATTATGTAAGTTGGCGGAACATAGTTCATATCCAATTTTATTTTCCATTTTCCGGAAAACCATTTTCCCGCAAATATTAATTAATTTGGATTCGTAATTAATCTTAGCTTTAAAATAGCCTAAAAAATCACTACCGATGATGCCGTCATACTCTAGACTTACATCATCAATTACATAAAGATATGAAATTTATAATTATAAGTGTTATTAGATTAATAAAAATTGACCTCAGATGTACCTAAATATTCAGAACAATGTTCGATATTATTGATCCCTTTTATCTTAACTATTTCGCGGGATAAAATATATTTTTGATTTAAGCTGGATTTTTTATAAGGCTTATGCTTGCACCAGTGTCTATTAGAAACCGTAAAGGACGCGTAGATAATTCGGTCTTTAAATTAATGTGAGGCAAGGATATTTTTGTAATGAATGAATTTATCTCATATATTGGAGTTTGAAAATTAGACTCGATTTTATTTTTATTATTAATATAATTTTTATTATATTTTTTTAAAGATTGGACACTTATTTGGGGCTGGCTACCCGTATGGCGGTCCGACGATTTTGAATTATGGACACATATTTGGGGCTGGTTACCCGTGTGGTTGTCCGATGATTTAGAGATATTGGCACTTGTTTGGGGCTGGTTACCCGTGTGGTCCAATGATTTAGAGATATTGGCACTTGTTTGGGGCTAGTTACCCGTGTGGTCCAATGATTTAGAAATATTGGCACTTGTTTGGGGCTGGTTACCCGTGTGGTCCAATGATTTAGAGATATGTCTCAACGATACAGAGGTTCCTGAAGGAATGTATTGAGATGAATTATTTGATTTAAGATTAGAATTTGTAGATTTTGACGAAATAGATTTTGTGGAAAATTTTAGTGTGCCTAAATTAGTCAGAAAACGACGGCACTTTTTCGTAATCCGATCAATTAGTTTAAATCACGGTCGCCGACATTTTCACATGGAACTTCATAAGGTGTCGGTGACGGTGGCGACGGCGGCTCGTAAGAAATATGATGCGCGTTCGCGGACTTGTTATAATTATTAGAATGATTATACGAATTACGCTTTTCATGATTATATTTCCTTCTACGACATTCTTTTATGTCGTGGCCACTCTTTTTGCAATATTTGCAAAAAACGTGGGAATCGGATTGATTATTATTAAAATTAAAAGATGTTGGATTTTGAGGCTTCGAAAAATCACGTGGCGGATGTGAGCGCCTCTCTACACTATAACATTCCGATTCCGTGGGTCCTGATTTTCCACAGGTTTTACATTTAGATTTGGTAGTTTTATATAAAAGATTTTGTATCTTTTCAACTTCGAGGGCAATATAGATTGCATCATTAAGAGACTTAGGATTTCTACACCTAACATTATTACTTATTCACGGAACCTAAGGAAAATGAAAATATCGCTAAATCCTTTGTCATAGCGATTCGACCAGAAATATATTTTTTTAAAGATTCAGACTGTAAATCAATTATAGATTTCGGACTGTAAATCAGTAAGACAGCTTTCAACACGAAGCGCAAATTGTGAAACAGATTCATTTAGTTGTTGCTTACACGACTGTAGATCTAGCAATAAGTGATTGTAATGCTTTCTTTCACCAAAATTTTGCTTCAGAAAACATTTTAAGTGGTTGAAATCGTCGAAAATTTTATTGGAACAAGCAATTTGGGCGTTGCCCTCCATACGCGATAAAATATATTTATTTAACAATGTTTTTTGAGATTGTGATGCTAGATCCAAGGCGTTTTGGCAATTAGTAAAAAAAGCGGTTAGAGTTTCACGATCTCCTTTATAGGGACTAATAAAATTACATAATACATTAATGGGAAATTGTTAGCTAAGCAAAATTTCTGTCTTCTCACAGCTTTTCTTGCTTTCGGTCGACATTGTAAAATAAATTTAAAGAATACCTAGATAAGGACGGTATGTATGTATATAATTTATTCGATATTTGTGGATAATTACTTATATACGTGAAGAATTAGAGATTGGTGGGGAAATTAGTAAGTATATTGAAAGACACTCAATTAATATATTATAAAAAAGAACTTAGAGAAAGACCTGCCACCCGACGGAAGTCCAATTCAATCTGACTAAAAACACTATGTTTTTATTAAACGGAAATAATATAGGTTTCCTATTGCATTAGCTATAATGCAATGGGAAACTCATCAATTTTACTATACATATGAACTCATGCAACTTGCGATATAACAGCCCCCTAAACTCACGGTCCGACCATGGCATTTTATTTAACGCCGAAAAATCCGGATTTTTCGAATTTTGAAGTATCCGGATTGCAGCCCCTAGTCCCAGCCTCTCTCATCTCTTTAATCTTTAGTCGAAATTATGTGCAGTAAAAGGAAAAAATCTTATGTTAGATAAATTATCTTATTTTTATAAAAAATCATAATTAATTGTTGATAATACGAGTATGACCAATAAACATCACTTCATGTTGATTTTATTATTTTATTATATAACAATCATCTTTTTGTGGCTTTCATAGGCTTATCTATCTTCTATATATATATATGTGTAGGCTCCAATTAGATAAAAACTGTTATATATTTCCAACTTTTATTAATTATTTTTCACCCAAAAAAAACCAACTTAGCTATAAAGTACATACACCGTTCATATACAACCGTCACTGTTTCTCCGTCGTGTCCCTTTTTTTCATATATGGCATCGGCTTATCTTAAATCCAGTTGCCAGTGTCTTCTTTCCTTTTGCCATTAAATGTCCTTGTATTTATATTTTCTTCCTAAACTTTTAATATCTGGGCTTTAGCTTCTCTCCTTAATAAATGTCTTTTATCAACAAATTTAGCTCTATTTTTGTCTTCTAAAAATTCTAATATTTTTAAGTCTTCTTTAAACTTAATTTTCGTTCCCATCAAGAGTTTAAAAGGTGAAGTATTAATTGACCTCTGATAAGTACCATTAGTTACTCGCTGAAGCTTGCTTACATGTTTATACCAGTGACCTGAGTTCTATATCCACATTTTTGCTAGAAATGATATAATAATTACACAATTAATTCTTTCCACTTGTCCATTTCCCCGTGGAATTCCAGTTATGATAGTAACATGTTCAATTCTCTCTTCTTGACAATACTCTTGAAACTCATTTCCTGTAAAAGCTGTACCTCTATCTGTAACTATTCGAGATGGGTTACCAAAATCTTTTTGATGTATTTTTAGTTTACCAACGGTTTCTTTTGATGTTAAAGTATTGACCGGATAAATTTAAAAAACTTTGTATAACCGTCAACAAGAACAATAATATGAATATACATTTTTTTTTGTTGCATCTCCTAGGTCCAAAGGTCCTAAATGATCACAGTGCAGCGTAGCCAACGGTAAGTCTCCTTTGTCGATAGGATGCAAAAATCCTTTTTTCCGGCCTTCCTTTCTGTTTGCTAATAAGCATGGTACACAATCGCAATCGCACATGGTATCGCAATCACTTTTTCAACCTTTTTTTTCATCTAATTTTTTTATGTAATAATCTTTTTCTATTATTTCTTTTTCTTTCTTTTTTCTGAAATGTCCTAATCCATGTGTCCTTTGAATAAATTATTTTATGTAGGTATCAATAAATTTATAATATGTATTAATATATTGTATTTATTAGTTTACTATCATTATAAACCAGTTGTAAGTAATTGTCTCTTTTCCAATCTGATATTATTCTTTGCTGTACTACCTGTGTCCTACTTATTTTATTTTTCCTAAACTCTGTCTAAGGTCTGCTGGCAGAGATCTCTTTTTAGAGATAAGCACGCCTATGTACCATCTCTTTTGTGTATTTTGTAATATTTTGTGTTATTTTTGTTGTGTACATGAAGAATAAATAAGTAAATAAAAATAAATAATTTCTATATCCATAATCTCCGGTATCACAAATTTTTTTCACACGCCATAATAGATAACACCATCTCCAAAAAATAATCTTCATAATATTGTAACGTAGTTACATTCCTCTCCGTAAAATTAATTATTTCGGCGTAACTCGCGTCATCTCTGATTTATATGCTTAATTATTTTAGTCATTCAGTTTCAGAGACTTTAGCGCCATCTATCGGCGCACGTCCTTACTAAAACTGCGTTAGCCTTGCCATTAATATTTGGTTCATAATAATTAAGCATACAAATCATAGATGGATCGATTTCACTTCAGTCTTAAATCTTAAAAAAAAAAAATTAACCTTGAATACTAATTAAAATACAGTAGAATTAGATTATTATATTACATAATATATTGATTATTAATATATTATCTTTTTATTTTGATTTGTGGATTTTTTCTCTTTACGCTTTAGTTTTTTAGTTGTCAAATGTTTTAAAAAAGAAGACGGAGAGGATATATATCGCACTTCGTCGAATGACGTTTCTCTTTCAGAATAAAATTTTCTATAGACTCAAGATGTAGTCGTTATATTTCTTAATCCCGTTTTTACGGCGAGTTTTTTATATCTGTGTTGTGAAGTTCTTTTGGTAAATCACGCTTGAATAAAACACATTATTTTTTCATGTAAATTAACACCTTGTAAAATTAGTTGTCAAAATATGATTGGCCAAACCAGGTGCTCATTCTTTCCGTTCTTGCATTGTTATAATATTAGAATGTTTATGTATCCATACTTTAATTGTTCTTTATACGAGGGCGGGTCAATAAGTCCGTGACTTTTGGAATAAAACACAGATTTTTTTATAAATAAATCATTTTATTTTTCAACGTAGTCCCCCTTGAGCTCTATACACTTTGTCCAACGCTTCTCCAATTTTTTTATCCCTTCCAAAAAATATGATTTGTCGAGGTCCTCAAAATAGGCCTTTGTTTGCGAGATGACTTCATCATTGGAGTCAAATCTTTTTCCACCGAGCCATTTTTTCAGGTTTGGGAACAAGAAGTAGTCACTCGGAGCCAAATCTTGAGAATAGGGTGGATGTGGGAGCAATTCATAGCCCAATTCATTGATTTTTGCCATGGCAACTGCACATGTGTGCACCCTTGCATTGTCTTGGTGAAAAAGATCTTTTTTCTTGGCCAAATGAGGTCGGTTTTGTTTTCAAATCCTCATTGAAGCGATCCAATAAGTTGGCATAATATTCCCCATTAATTGTTCTTCCCTTTTGAAGATAGTCAATGTGGATTATCCCACGTGCATCCCAAAAAACAGTCGCCATAACTTTATTGGCTGACAAACCCACCTTGGCCTTCTTTGGCGCCGATTCACCCTTAGAAACAAACTGTTTTGACTGTTGTTTGGTCTCTGGTGTGTTGTGATGGATCCATGTTTCGTCCACGGTTAAAAAACTCCTCCATATTGTGATTAAACAACGCCAAACCTTCATGTGAAGTTGTTACACGATTGCGTTTGTGGTCGACTGTGAGCAAACGCGGCACCCATCTTGCGGAAAGCTTTCTCATGCCCAAGTGATCATTCAAAATTGAAACCACTGAGCCATGCGAGACGCCTATGGCTTCCACAATCTCTTGCACTTTTAATCTTCGGTCGGCCAACACCATATCGTGAATTTTTTCGATTGTTTCGGGTGAAGAGACCTCAACTGGGCGTCCAGGACGTTCGGCATCTTCAGTGCTTGTACGGCCACAACGAAATTCAGTAAACCACTTTTTTACCATTGAAATCGATGGTGCAGAGTCCCCATAGTATTTATCAAGCTTAGCCTTGGTCTCGGTAATGGTTTTTTTTCGCAAAAAATAATGCTTAATAAGCACACGAAATTCACTTTTTTCCATTGTTTCCTTAAGTTACTGGATAGTCTGATAAAGATAGCTGTAAAACACAAACTAACTGCCGCAGAAAGTTTAAATTTTGATAGGAGTCAACTGACAGATGCCTGTTGAGAGGAGTAGTGTTGCTTTTTCAGTAAGGAGGTCAGAAATTCAAAAAGTCACGGACTTATTGACCCGCCTTAGTATCATCTTTTATTTTGCTTACCCTTTTTTATTTTGTGATGGTCACACAACCCGTGATTTTGATCGTTTAGGGTTATGATCACGCCGGCTGTGGGCCTCCCAACATACCTCCACTTACTTATATGGATTTTCCAGGGTGCATACAACCTTTTTTTTTTTTTCGAAAGGGTACGCTAAGGATCGGGTTAAGACCGCTGTAGCTACATCGGACTATAACTAGCCTGGTGGCTAGTTTATTAGGTAAGAGACGATGGGAGGGTTTGACCCTCCCTAGCATCACCCGGGTGATGTTCAGACCGGATATTGGGGACAGCTACGGATTGTGAGCTAATATTATGACGTGGGTCTCTCCTGCTAAGGGGTCCGACCCCTTCCTCACTCGCTGAGGAGGAGGTTGCTCGCGCGCGGTAGCAAAAACTAACGGCGTGCGAGTTATCGCGATAGAGGAGCTCTTGTTTTTATCGGTATCGGTACTGAGAGGGCCGTCCCTCTCCCCTTCCGCGTACGGTCAGGATGACTCGCGCGCGTAAGTCCTAATGTCGATGAAGTTCGCGGTATTGGTAGAGCTCTCTATATCAATATCGCGGTCACTATTTTGAAGTGTACGTAGACTATTAGGATGCGAACTAGAACTCGGGTTCGGGTCCGGTCCCGTGTTAGGGTCGGTCTATACGTCTGTAAGTGTTGTCGTGTCGGATGTGGGACCTCGGGGTAGGCGCCGGCGTCGACCCCGGTGCGATACTAACCTCGCGGGTGCGTGTGATTTGTGTTAAAGTAACTGTACACAGTACATTACGTATTATGTGATCGGGTCGATGGGATCGGCTAAGATATGCTTACGCCGTTACGGGTGTCGGAAAGTCTGTGCGTCGTGGTTATAGTCCAGGGCCTTTGGGATAAGGGGGTTTGGATGGTTTTTGCCTATATCAAAGAATCTCTCTACGAGTTCCCAGTTATAGGCTTTAATGGTGATGAGCTCGCAGTCCCTATGCAAGTCGATGTTACGCATGTAATAAGGGGCTCCTGTTGCCATACGTAGAAACCGGTTTTGCAATCGGTCCAATTGAGACTCACTTATTTGTGCGAAAGAGACGCACGCATAAGTGAGTATCGTTCTAATGCAAACTTTATACAATGTAAGCTTATGTTTTAGGGACATTTTGCTTCGCGAATTAATTAGCGGATATAATTTGTAAAGTACAAATTCCGCTTTACGTAATATATATAGTCACTGATGTGACTCGAAAACGACATCGACATGTTTAGTACTACGCCTAAATATTTGACCTGAGTGACCTCTGGGATTATTTAGCCGTGCAGGCTTATAGGGCTCATTAGTTTACGGGGGCAAGTACGCTTCATTGTATTTTTAATATCGAATTGGATGGCGTGACTTTTGTCGGGATTAACTTCGATTTGGAGAACCATTTACCGAGAGCGGTAACTGACTCCTGGAGGGCTTTAGACGCGGTAGAGGCTAGTATGTGGGAATAATAAAGGGCTGTGTCGTCCGCGAACATAGCTAATTGCACCTTAGCGTGTTGAGGGATGTCACTAGTGTACAGGTTATGTAGGGAGGGCGAGAAGACCGAGCTCTGCGGTACTCCCGCCTCCATATATCTTGGCGACGACAGTGCGCTTTCTACTCGGAAATGAAAATTACGATTTTTTAGAAAGTTACTAATTAGTAAAACAAGATAATCGGTTATGCCCATTTGATGCAGTTTGTATAACAGTCCGTTATGCCAAATTTTATCAAAAGCTTTTGCAATGTCAAAGAATACGGCGCATGTCGTCTTCCTGTCGTTTTTGCTAGATATTATGTACTCCGTTAAGCGGTGTACTTGAGCGGGACAGCTGTGCATTTTGCGGAAGGCAAACTGCTCGTCTGGAAGGAGTTTTTTGTCGGTTATGACGTCATTGAGGTGCCTTTTAATTACTCTTTCATATACTTTTGCAAGGGAGCTAATGAGACTTATTGGATGGTAGCTACCAGGCGCCTTTGTGGATACCTATGACAATATCTACTTTCCAAATGTCTGGAAATGAACATCCTACTAAGAGGGCGTTAAAGATGTTCACTAGGAGTTGAACTAGTTCGGACGGTAACATTTTAAGTATTTTGTTTGAAATACCGTCATAGCCTGGGGCCTTTTGGCATTCATACACTTAATAATGTTATTGACCTCCTCCGAGTCCACCATCCTCACCCTATCTACATCAGGTGGCCTCGAGAGTCGGCTGTCGACCTCGCTATTCACTAAGCTAAGGTGCACGGGATCAATCGGGAGAGTACTCGGCCGGCACTGTTGTTCGAAATTATCAGCTAGGTATTCGGCCTTGTCTATGTCTTCGAGTGCAGGAGGACGATTTGGTCTGTCTAACGGAGGCATGTCGCTCTCCGTGTTATTGAGGGCCTTCGCGAGTGGCCAGTGACGTGGCGTTGTGACGGTTCTAAATCACTTGGAAGTCGATCCCAACTCTCGGCTTTGTGCTGTTTGATCTTAAACTTTACTTCCATCTCGTAGTGACGGAGGGCTTTCCTCCACTCTTCCGACAGGTAGCGATCGTATGTGCGTTTGGCCGCATTCTGGAGTCTGATGGACTCCTTTATGTCCTCCGGAGAGGCCAACGGCCCTTGGGGGTCGTTGGCACCTCCCTAGATGATTTTTCTATGGTCGCTACCAGGTGATCGGTTAAGTGGGAGGCGGCCTCTATGGCTGTCTCTTTACTATCTATACTATCGGGAATTTTATCGAGGTGACTAGATTGGAGGACTTTGATATTCTCCGCTAATAATTTATAGTCAACTATCTTCCTAGTACTAGAATTGTTGGGGTTAAGACTACCCGAAGGTGTAATCGTAACCGTTGTGTTCCGAGTTAAGCTCGTGGAGAGTCTCAATATAGATATTGAGAGAAACATTTTTGACTAAAGCTATGTCTATCGTACTAGGATCGCGTATGACACCGTTGATGTTTTCATTGGTGTCATAGCGAGTGGGGTCAGTGGGAGCTAATAAAGCAAAATTTAGAGTATCGGTTAAACTACAAATAATGATGCCGTTTCTATTGTTATGTACGTTGTCCCACTCAGTGTGTTTGCAATTTAGGTCGCCGGCAATGATGATGGCGTTGCCTAAGTTAAATAGCGATTGCAGGTCGCTAGAATGTAATTCTTTGTTGCACGCTAAGTACGCGCTTACTATTACAATTGGTCCGTGACCGGACATACTAATGTGGCAAATAGATGTCTCTAAAGTTAATAATGATGGCGGCTCTAAGAGAATACAATGTAAGGATTTTTTATAGTAGATAAGAGTACCTCCGAGTCGGGATCGAGTTCTATCGTTTCTAACTATTTTGTAGTTTGCTATTTTTGGGTTTACTAGGTTTTAAGAACGTCTCCTGCTATAAAAGAATGTCGACATTTTGGCTGCTTACACAATCGCGAATTTCGCTTATGTTATTCCTAATGCCGTTCGTATTGAACGACACTACGCGTAACGATTGCGGCTTTGTCCTTCCCGAAGGCTCCATTAATTACTGTCGGGGGAGAGCGCCTTGATCTGACGGATCAAGGCCTGATGGTCTGAGAAAGCTTGGATGCGGTCTGTGGCCGACCCTTTTAGCTTTGTCGCTAAAATAGAAAGCTCCATCGGGTCAATAAGCCCGATGTTGCTTAAGAACTGCGTGACGAAAGAGAGGTCTGCAGTGAAGCTGGGAGTCGGGGAGGGGCGTGGCCTTAGGCGCTTTGGGCGCGGAGGTCATGGCCTTATTGGGGAGAGCGGGGAAAACCGCTAACTCCGAACTATGATTCTGCGTGGGCTTGAACCATGCAGATTGGGAGGGCAGGGACGAATCTCAGTTTGGGGGGCGGGCACCTTTCGTATGTGGTGCAATGCGCTTTTTTACTTTGGGTGCTTTTTTGCACCCTCTGTAATTGGCGGGGTGTTCCTGGGACTTACAGAGAACACATCTGGGGGGGTTCGGACTCCTTAGCTGGGCTCTTTCGGGGACAGTCAGAGGTGCCGTGGTCACCCAGGCACTAGACGCAACGCGGCCTAGTTTGGCAATTCCGTGCCGAGTGCCCGTAAAGTTGGCATCTGTGGCACTGGCCAGGGATGCCCCTTTTACGGGGGGCTAGACGGGGATGCCCGTAATGTGACAGATGGCTCGGATATTGAAGATATCCTTACCCTCTGGCGAAAGAGGTAGGGTACGAGTACCATATTGTACTCGTGTTTTTTGATCGGATGGTACATACGATGTACCTCTATGGCAGGATAGCCCTGGGACTGGATGTCCATGAGTACCTCTTTTGTAGAGAGGCACTTATCGACACCGGTTATGACGACGTGCAGAACGCGCTCGTCCTCGAGAGCATAGGTGTGGTAACCTATGTTTTTGGTGCGTAGGAACGCGGTGAGGAGGCGGTGATCCTCCGAAGTCTTTACTTGGACTTTTATACCTATGGGGGTCTTATGAGCAGAAGAGTAACGAAGCTTATGCTCGTTAATCGCTGCGGAGATTAAGTTCCATTTGGCCTTCTCCTGTATGATTACAGGAGGCATTTTTGGAGAAATAAACGGCCTGAGGGGGGGGGGGGCTGGGAGAGACCGGAAGGGCCCGGAAGGGCCTGGAAGGCCAGAAGGGCCTGACAGGCTCGGGGGATCTGGAGGGCCAGAGGGGCCTGGGAGTCCAGAGGGGCCGATGGGGTAACGGGGGCCGCGGAGCCATGAGCCTGCACGGTTTTCCTACTTTTAACGACCGATTTAGTCGGGGAAGATAAGACTGGAGAGGAGGTGCCCTCTGGGTGCTTCCTCTTCTTCGTCTTCTTGTATTTGACTGTAGTGAACTCGCCTTGTTCACAACGGTCGGATTCTTGCTCCGAGCAATACATTTCTGATGGAGATGATAGGGACTCGGCTTCGGCCGGTATTGACGGGACGTCGCTATCGGGCGACGCCGGTGAGTCTGTTTCGTGTATGCACACGAAGCGTTCCCATTTGTACGCGACATCGGGAATTTCAGATTTTAAAAACTCCAGGAACTTTCTGATTCATACGTTTTCTGATTCATTCGTCAGACATAATTAGAAAGTTTATCCCGGGAGTGGGATTCTGCTCTCTCACTCAAACTCCTCGTGTAGTGTGCCTAAGCGTGTCACGGTACTTACAATTATTCCTCGGGCGGCTGGAACTCACTCACAAACGTTATGCTAAACACTAGGGGCACTAGTGTTCGCGAACGAGAACGCGGCGGAGCGCGAGCAGAAGGCTCGCGCTAAAAGCGAGACGGACGATGCGACCGGTCGCACGCTCGTCCTAGCGCGGCGGTTTCTACGCAGCGGGGTGCGAGCAGAGGGCTCACACCAAAGAGCGAGACGCGACGAATGCGAGCGGTCGCACGATCGTCCGGTACGCGGCGGTCGCGGCGCCGCGCGAGACACGGTACGGCACGGGTCGGGCGGCAAAGGCGGTTGGGTGGCGCCTTGTCTTCTTCACTCTTGAGTCTTGACTCTTGAGGCTTGACTCTTGAGTCTTCGGTCTTCTTTCTTCCTGTTGTTTCTCTTTCGCGAGCGATGGCACACGCGAGAGAGAGAGAGCGCAATACTGCGTGAGCGAGAGCGCTTAGTGAGCACTATCGATGGAACGACGACAACGATCGGAGCTGTTGATCGGACGGTGTCCGAAAGCAGAATGCATACAACCGTTAATTGGATCCTTTTGTACCAAAATTGCAGCGTAACCATACTTGCAGACATCAGAGTGTAATTCGGTTTCCAAATGTAGATCAAAAATTTCCAAAACTGGTTCACAACATAACTTTGATTTTAAATTAAGAAATGCTTTCTTTTGCTCATCTTTAAAAATAAACTGTCATTTCTTTAATAAATTCAAAATCCATAACTGATGGGTTTTGCAATAATAGAGTAATTTTGGATAAATTTTCTAAAGTATGATGTTAGACCAATGAAAATATGTATCTCTCTCAAGCTTCTTGGTTCAGGAAATCGACTGACAGCTCTTGTTTTTTCTGGGGATGGCCTCACTGTGCCATCTGAAATCAAATGCCCTAAATATTCAACTGATCTTTCTAATAACTGACATTTTTTCCAGTTAATATTAAGACCATATTCTGCAGATACTTTTAATACACTTTTAAGTCATTACATACCTTCTTTCTCATCTTTTGATAGTATAATTAAGTCGTCGATGAATATTAAAACAATTCCTTGTCTAAATAAATCAGCAAATATTATGTTAATATATCTTGTAAAATATTTGGGACAAATTTGGCCTTCTCCTGTATGATTACAGGAGGAGGCTTTTTTGGAGAAGGGACGGTCTGCGAGGCCTGAGGGGCCTGGGAGGCCGGAAGGGCCTGGGAGGCCGGAAGGGCCTGGGAGATCGGGGGACCTGGGAGGCCAGAGGGGCCTGGGTGGCCAGAGGGGCCTGGGAGGCCAGAGGGGCCGGATGGCCGATGGGGTAACGGGGGCCGCGGAGCTATGAGCCTGCATGGTTTTCCTATTTTTAGTTTTAGTTGCCGATTTCGTCGGGGAAGATAAGAATGGAGAGGAGGTGCTTCGTGTATGCACACGGTCACGATAGTTATAATTGTTGCTCGGGCGGCTCTCTCACTCACAACGTTACGCTAAACACTAGGGCGCTAATGTTCGCGAACGAGAATGCGGCGGAGCGCGAGCAGAAGGCTCGCGCTAAAAGCGAGACAGACGATGCGACCGGTCGCACGCTCGTCCTAGTGGGGCGGGTACTACGCGGCGGGGTGCGAGCAGAGGGATCGCACCAAAGAGCGAGACGGACGATGCAAGTGGTCGCACGATCATCCGGTACGCGGCGGTCGCGGCGCGGTGCTAGACACGGTACGGCACGGGTCGGGCGGCCAAGGCGGTTGGGTGGCGCCTTGTCTTCTTCACTCTTGAGTCTTGACTCTTAAGGCTTGACTTTTTGTCATCGGTCTTCTTTCTTCCAATGGTTTCCCTTTCGCGAGCGATGACAGACGCGAGAGAGAGAGACGATAAAGCGAGAGCGCTTAGCGAGCACTGACGGCTGACGACGGAACGAGCGGAGCTGTTCATCGGACGGTGTCCGAGAGCAGAATGGAGTGCGAGCAGAAGGCTCGCGCTAAAAACGAGACGGACGAAGGGCCTTACGGCGGTAACCAACACCAGGGGCATAGCCCCTCTAATTGGGATGACGCGCCCAGTACGAGTACTGGGCGCAAAGAGTCAACTTTTTAGGGAAGACCCCCCGCGGCAGAACGCGGGGGAAACCCGTGGGGGGGCATCCAACAACAGCAAGGGAGTGTCGATATGCCAATCCAGGCCCGACCAAGACTGGCGGTCGGCTCCAAACGGCGCGTGGGGGTCTCGACCCGGGGGCCGGGAAACGTGTGTGGGTCCACTCCCTCACGCGCCGCGTTTACCGGACCGCGGACACGAACGACCTGGGGAAAGGGTAGGATAGCAAAACTTCCAGGCCTCGACTTTGCGTGTCGGGGGGGAAGGTGCACCAAGGGGGCGACGGGGTGGCAAGAGGGCTGCCACTCCGACATGCCCCGGGTGAATTTAGAAGGTTGTACCGGTAGGTTTAATTTCCTACCGGTGCAGGGGGAGGAGGGGGGGCAGCGATCCAGCGGTGAATGGAGCGCTGTAACATGCGCCTCAGGTGGGGCGCACATCAATGCAACGGGACTCCTCCTCTTCGGGGGCATGGTGGCGCGTCATTGCGCCTAGGCTCCTCCTCTTCGAGGGCGGGGTGGCGCATCATTGTGCCAGGGCTCCTCCTCTTCGGGGGTGGCGGGGCTTCGCTGGGTCTGCCGGGGGGACAGCGTCCCTCGGCAGGATGTGGCTGTCGGGCGCGCGGGCGTGCCAGGGCGCCAGGTCGGTCAGCTCGACCAGGCGCGAGGCATCCGCTCGCGCGAACAGGTTAGTGACGAGCCGGGCCACAAAGGCCTCCACGCTCTCCATCCTGAGATCCCTCTCAATGGTGGAGTTGCGGATGTACCTGGGGGCGCCCACAATGTAGCGCAGCACCCGGTTCTGGGCCCTCTGCAGCGACCTTTTCTGGGGTGCAGAGAGCAGGTGGTGCCACGCAGGTGCTGCGTAGGTGAGGCGGGACCTAATGTACGTTTGGTACAAGGCCGTCCGCATGTTGAGGGGGATCTGAGGAGATGAGAAGGCGGGGCGCAATTTCGCGGTAGCCGCTTTGGCCTTTGCCACGGCTGTCTGGCGCTGGGCGACCATGGAGAGACGGCGGTCTATGACGACACCTAGATACTTCGCCGTTCTCCCCCATGGTATTTCAGCGTCTCCGATTTTCAGAGGAGCTGGGAACCCCCTACTCGTGGTGACGGCGAGCGCCTGGGACTTACCTGCGTTTACAGACAGTCGCCAGTTGCTCAGCCAGTCAGGGAGAAGGTCCAGCGTCCTCTGAAGATTCAGGGCGGCGTGGTCTGGTGTCAGCGAGCTGGTTATGAACGCCGTGTCGTCGGCGTATAACGCTGCGGTGGTGCCAGGGTCTTTGGGGACGTCACTGGCATAGAAGTTATACAGCCCCGGGGAGAGCACGCTGCCCTGAGGGACGCCGGCGGTGATGGGGCGCTCTCCGGAGAAGACGCCGTCGACTCGTACCTTAAAGGTGCGGCCGGAGAGAAAGGATGCCACAAGCCTTACCAGGGGGGGTGGGACGTTGGCTCGGATGAGCTTGAAGAGCAGACCTTCATGCCAAACACAGTCAAACGCCTTTTCCATGTCGGGGAATACTGCGACCGAAGATTCCTTCTTGTTCGCCGCAACGGACAGATGGTGGATGACTCTTACCAGCTGGAGGGTGGTGCTGAGCCTTGACCTAAAACCGAATTGGTCCTCACGAGGAGGGAGGTGGGGAGCAAGATGCTTAAGGAGAAGGATTTCAAAAGTTTTGGAAAGGGTTGAGAGGAGGGTTATGGGGCGGTAGCCCTCTGCCCTTCTCAAATTTTTGTGGGGTGTCGGCGGTCGGGATGACTCGCTCGCGTAAGTCCTAATATCGATGAGGTTCGCGGTATTGGTAGAGCTCTCTATATCAATATCGCGGTCACTATTTTGAAGTGTACCTAGACTACTAGGATGCGAACTCGAACTCGGATTCGGGTTCGGTCCCGTGTTAGGGACCGTGACCGTGTAGGGAGTTGTCCGTGTTGATAAAACTAAATGATTACATTAAAATTCACATTATAATATAAATCTATTAATTACATTTTATAAATATATATTTTTTAAAATATTATATTATGTATGCATTAAAATAATAATCTAGAGCAATTTCGTATATAGAATTTACATAACAGCAGTCAATAAAATATTATGTTAGTAATTGTCCAGCAAATCAATTTAATTAATAATATCACCATATTTACATGTCATCGATAATAATTAAATAGTAGAGAATGTCAGCATACATAAAAAAAAATACGTGTGGCACTCGGGGACTGCCACGGTAAAGCTATTGCATAGTAAGTCTACACGATACGTCTAGTCGCACGCACACAAACACCGTGCCGATGTCTGCCGAACTGAAACGACGTTAGACGATGCACGGCTTTCAACGCCGTGTAACGTAGTTACATTTTCTCTCCGTAAAATCAATTATTTTGGTGTTACTCGCGTCATCTATGATTTGTATACTTAATTATTTTAGTCATTCAGAGGCTTTAGCCTAAAAGCGCCGATAGATCAGCGCACGTCCTTACTAAAACGGCGTTAGCCTTGCTTTAATATTTGGTTCAGAGATAGATTTTACTTCCGTCTTAAATCTTAAAAATAAAACGCCGTGTCGAAGACTGCCGAACTGAAACGACGTTAGACGATGCGGGAGCGTGAGGTTTTTTCGTTACGGAATTTCTGGATTCGGTCCCCGCGCTCAAGGCCCGCGATAGAAGCTATGCAATAGCTTAAAATAACAATTAATAATATTATATCTATATACATATGTTAATAATACATAATTCAATAATAAAAGCGTTATCATTTAAATATTCATCAATGTCATAATAAGCTTTTTTGAGCAGAGTTGTCTTAATCGTATTTTTAAATAATTGTAGCGAATTTATCTCTAGTATACATTGTTATAGTTTATTGTACAGGCGAACTGCCATGCCTAGGTAACTCTTATTAAGTAAGGCAGTTTTGCTACTCGGATAAATATGCAAACAAACGAATGAAATGGATATCAAAAGGGATAAGAAAATGCTGTAGACGTAAGAGATATTTACTATGGCAGTATCGTAAAAATAATCTAGACCCAATATATACCCAACCTAACAGCCTCCGTGGTCTAATGGTTAGAGCTTGGCTCTCGACTCGGAGGTCGTGGGTTCGATTCCCGCATTGGAACAAAAAAATGTTGTTTCCAAGTTTGGTTAGGACAATTCAGGCTGTTCACCTGATTGTCTGACAAGAAAGATGCTCCATGCGTCGGATGGGCATGTAAAAAGTCGGACCTGCGCCTAATCTCTCGCCAGTCGTGTCGGTTATCCGTCCCACTGGGTTACGAGAGTAAAAGGAGGAGAGAGTGCTCTTGTGTACTGCGCACACACTTGGGCACTATAACATAACTTCTGCGTAGCTGGCCTGGTTTCAATGAAACAGGCCACCGTCACCGAAATCGGTGTGGGGAGCTATTATTTTAGTCATTCAGAGGCTAAAGCCTCTGAATGACTAAAAGCGCCGATAGATCGGCGCACGTCCTTACTAAAACGGCGTTAGCCTTGCTTTAATATTTGGTTTGGTTGGTGTTATTATTGTTAGTTTTAACTTATCTGGATATACTCCCTTTTCTACACATAAGTTATAGACGTGGCATAGTATCGGTGATATAGTAGTAGACACTTTTTTAATAATATTAGTTGTTATTCCATAACCTACGCTACTAGTATTTTTGAGAGAGTTAATTGTACGATAAATGTCACTTGGAGTTGCGGGCGGCATGAATATAGAGTTATAATGATTTGATAACGGCTTGTATTTAGAGTTATTTTGACTGTACCTAGAGTTTGTGTCTGTAGTGTCAATGGAAAAAAATGTATTTAGAGTTGTGGCTATGTTGGATGGGTCTGATATATACTCACCATTTAGGTGTAACTTGTGTATTTCATATTTTGCAAGTTTTTTTATTTCTGTTAATGACGGCCCACATTGCTTTGGACTTATTATGAGATCTACTAATTGCATAGTTATTTTGGGCTTTTTGTGTAAGTTTGATTATTTGTTGAAGTCTTAATGAATATGTTTTAAGATATTGTTTAGTTACCCCTTTATTTTTACGATACTGCCATAGTAAGTATCTCTTACGTCTACAGCATTTTCTTATCCCTTTTGATATCCATTTCATTCGTTTGTTTGCATATTTATCCAAGTAGCAAAACTGCCTTACATAATAAGAGTTACCTAGGCATGGCAGTTCGCCTGTACAATAAACTATAACAATGTATACTAGAGATAAATTCGCTACAATTATTTAAAAATATGATTAAGATAACTCTGCTCAAAAAAGCTTATTATGACATTGATGAATATTTAAATGATAACGCTTTTATTATTGAATTATGTATTATTAACATATGTATATAGATATAATATTATTAATTGTTATTTTAAGCTATTGCATAGCTTCTATCGCGGGCCTTGAGCGCGGGGACCGAATCCAGAAATTCCGTAACGAAAAAACCTCACGCTCCCGCATCGTCTAACGACATTTCAGTTCGGCAGTCATCGACACGGCGTTTTATTTTTAAGATTTAAGACGGAAGTAAAATCTATCTCTGAACCAAATATTAAAGCAAGGCTAACGCCGTTTTAGTAAGGACGTGCGCCGATCTATCGGCGCTTTTAGTCATTCAGAGGCTTTAGCCTCTGAATGACTAAAATAATTAAGTATACAAATCATAGATGACGCGAGTAACGCCGAAATAATTGATTTTACGGAGAGAAAATGTAACTAAAAATGTTCCCGGCACTACCTACTTTTTTGTAATTTTTTTTTGTACGTAATCCTGAATAATGCTTTAGTAAACTGGTGCCTAAAATTTAAATCAAACGACTCCGACTTGAAAGGAAATGAGGTTTTTTGCCCAAAACAATGATTCGAATTAAATAGTTTCAAATCAAATCAAATCAAATCATTTATTTTGCATATGTGTGTGGGATATAGGTCTTACATTCAGTTTAGTTGCAGCACATAGGCCACTTGGGGTATGCAAAAGTTATTTTACATAGTTATTTGATACCTACCTAACCTATTGATTTTAGTCATTCTATATTAATCAATATAGAATGACAATTTATTGGGTAATCAATAGGTTAGGTTAGGTTAGGTTAGGTTAGGTTAGGTTAGACGCTCGAATTAGATGTCTTTTTGACGCCGTGGATTTGAAAGCCGTCAGATGGGTTGATAGCTTTCATTAATGCCTGTTTGGTCTCTTCTGAAGATTTTAATTCCGCCGATTTGTCTTGCGTCGTATAAGCTATGCGGTCTACGCGTTTCAATAGGTGGCACCGACTTCGCGAGTCTGAGTTTGAGCGCGTCAGAATAAGAAAATGGCGGCGCTGAGAAGGCCAGTTGCTCAACCTGAGTAGTAGTTTTGGCGGTCAGCAAATCCTTTTCCAAATTAGCGACTTTAGTTTCTAATGACGAATTTTTAAGTGCCAGAAGTGAGACGATGGCCGTTAATTTTTGTGTCATGTTCATTATTTTTGCTTTGTTAGCGAAGTTATTGCGACGAGATACTGTGTCGTTTGCAAACTCATTTATTTTAGACAAGTATGAAGAGGCCTCGCGAACTAGCTCGTAATAATTGCACATATCGTCGGGGCCTCGGCTTGTATTCAATAACGAAATTACGGGGGGCGGTTGATCGTCCCTTGGGGGCTGGTGGCGCTTTTCATCAGGTGACAGAGAAGAGGGCGATAATTGTGACAGTAAACGTTTAGTACCTGAAGCAGTTGGCGGTAAGCGGGGAATTTTGTCATTTTTCGAAAACGGATTTGTATCTTTATCCGGTGGCATATTATGACTCGACATTCTGGCTAGGTACTTACTAAAAAGATTTAAATACTACACTTCAATATGCAATAGAAAAACAATGGCCAAAATAAAGATTAAATAGGTAAATAACTAACAGCTGTTCGAACAGAGCGGCCGGCGCTGCGCGAGAGCTACGGACAGAAAAAAATTTTTGCCTACCTACTTGTTGACAACAATAAAAGTGAACAAGGAAATCAACATACCGAATTAAATCCAACAAACTACGGACAAATGTGTTTCAAAAACTTACAGTAAACGTTACTCATACATTTACCTAGCTTATTACACACACTCAGCACGTATTTGTTGATATATATATATACCCCCCATAGAACAAAGTCGTAACTGCTACTTGCAAGATTGTAAGTAGCGCGCATAATAACTCCAAGTTAACACCTTAAGTTGAAAATTCTTACTGAACCCTTTTAGCAATGTTACATTCTTGTATTATTTATGATTTTCATAATTGTTTATACTTATTTATAGGAAAAGTGTATTTTATATTACTTAACGACGTTATTCTATGAAATACAGGGGGGCTTATAAACACAAACGACTATGTACCATGGTTATTACAATTAAAATATAGGTTGTATGTGCAAAAACAGCTTTGTTTTTCGGATTTTAGTACTTATTATAAGATTTTAGTACTTAATATAATGGCGTCGTATATTGTCATCATCATCATCTTTCTATATGCAAGAGTCCACTGCTGAATATATTATTATGCTTCAACCGTAGTGAACTCCCGGTTTCGGTTAACTTAATGTATATTATGTTGAAATGTTTTTTCAAGCTTAAATATGTAGGTACACAAATATGTAATATAGGTAAGTTATTTATCGAGTTACTAGTTAAAGAAATTTCCATGGAAATAATAAACTTTTATTAAAATTAGAGTAAAAATTACAAATAGGAAACTTGTATTGTAAAAAAAATAAAATAACATAATATTATGTGTTTAAAACAACTATTACAAACCTTTGTCTAACGTACTAAGCGAGTTACAAAATTAGAATTCAAAAGTAAATACTGCTTTTTTTAAAAAAATCTTAACCTTATGAATTATTATAGTATTCTTATTTAGGAACCTTTGGACTTATCAAATGCGATACAAAATTATAAAAATTACTAGGTACTTCTATAAAATATAAACTTAACAAAAATTGGATCTTCTATTTTAAATAGAATTCTTGGCTTATTAAGTGTTACAAAAGTATTTTTAAACGTAAAAAATATCTCTTCACAGTAACTATTAGTGAACTATTACTACCTTTTCAGTTAAGGTGCTTATTTATAATATTCACAGTTTTATTGCAAAATCACATTAAAGGAGGACGCTACAATTAAATATATTTAACCCTTACCTAAACAGTCTTACCTCACAAAAACCGATTCATAAATAATACTAATCAGAAAGAGCATCCTTCCCAGTTGCACGATGTGGCAAACTCTTAAAATATTTAGAATATTCTTCGGTAATCACATGCGTATCCACCATATTTATTAAATCTTTGTATTTATCCCTGGATAACTTAATTGATGCTGAATAAGCACGTTTTAGTTCAGGTACTACAAGAGAATTTCTCGTACCGTTGCTAACGACTAAGCAATTGTAGTTTTCCTGATCTAGATCATACTTATAATACAATTTGTTCAGCTCTAGTTTATCCACGAAAACTTCTTTGATTTCAAGCCACGCAATCGTCTGCTTATTAGTATTTTTACTCCAAACTCTGTCATTGACATGGGATTTGAAATCAAAGAAATTTTCTTGGATCATATTCTTTAAGATGTATGGTTCACCCCCTACTTTAGCCCAACGAATAAGCAAGCGCCACTCATCCGGAGTATAAATACTCTTACAGCTAGCAGATCGTTCTATCAGGGCATGAACACTATCGCCTTCATTTTGCGTGTGTCCTTTTTCAAGGAAGCGATGAGTTATGGACACTTTGTATTTTTTGGCCGCATATAAAAATAATGAAAAAACAAATCTGTTTTTGTTTTGCCCTGGACAATTGTCGGACCAGAAGCGAAACTCCTTAACTCCTTCTTTTACATCAAAATCGATAAAATCTATAAGACAACTTGCAACTTCGTTTGCTCCTCGATTAGCTACCGTTTCGTCCCACAAATAGCAACACCTTTCTTCTTACCCATATCGAAAATCGTGAAATTGAAAAATGAAAGTTTTCGTTTATAATAATAAATATTTACATCTCCATGAGGACAAGACAAGACCTTCAAAATTCAAATTTCGAAATCAAATACTGCTGCCAGTACAGACCCATTGGAGTCTGATGCTGTCTGTTTGTCTATTGTTTTTAGATTTCTTGCAGATTTCTTTGCCAATAAATGCCCATTTTGTGCCTTTTTCTCTTCATCCGAATGATAACTCTTATTACGATATGCGTGACAAGTTGTGCACTGGTCTTTTTTCGGAATATGAAAAGCCAAGTTAAAATTCTTGTTCACAATGTCTCTATATTGCCTTTCTGTTTCAACTTTAGACGAGTATACTGCACTATCAAACCATTCTTGGTACATTTTGAACATTCGGGTCACACTGAGAGTTCCATCGAGGTAGAGTTTTGTGGAATCTTTCCTGCAATAATGCGATTCTACTGGCACAAAATGAATTGACGTGGTCGCATACACTTTTCTGCATAACATCATTAACAACAGTCTTGTGATTACTGTGCCGTCCTCGATTTGTCTCGCTGGGTGTCTGATACACCATCATACTTTTGGAAAGCGGTCTTTACTGTCCGTTCGCTTACTGACAAGGAGTTTAGGAACATTGTTTTGCATACGTTAACAGTAGGGCATTCTATATCTGTGGTCTTAGAAACCACGGGCAAAAAGTATTTAAAAGTGTACTGTCTTCTGTTAGGAGACCCGTTCAAACATCTCTTCTTTATACTTTTTTCCACATAGCTTATTATAAATAACCACTGCTTTTCCCGATCTCCAAGCTGCCAAAATTTGGTAAAAACTTCAAGTCTATCCTTCTCACAAATTTTTTCTGCACATTTGGATTTGCAACTACAAATACTACCTATTAGTTATCCATTTACTAGTTTACCTCTTTTTGATATGTAGCCTTTTCCCAGATTTGTTAGGTATTTATGTTTCACATCCGACCATTCCAGTTTATGTTGCGAACGCGTCTTTGAACGTCTGTTATTATTATTTGATTCTGACTGAGGACTAGACAGTTCAGATTCTTCTTGAAACTCTACTGATTGAACAGAATCAACCCATGTTGTAGCAGAGTTATGATTAGGGCAGAATGGGTAATTACAGTTATTGTGTGAGTTTAATGGAGAAGGCATAGGAGTAGACAGAACAACTGAGTTGATGTAGGCGTAGAAACTTCAAGATGTTCAAATTCTTCAATGCAAACTGATGGTGAATTATTAAAACTTGATGGTACCTCTATATTGAAAGGAGTAAGCTCCTCACAAACTGATACCTGAACCTGCAGCTCTTCAAAAACTGTCGGCAACGCAAGGATTTGAGGAGTGTCCTGATCACTTCCAAAAACTGTAGCATAGCTACATTTTAACGCATTAATATAACTTATAACGACGCTCCTAGCGTCATCTATTGACTGTTATTCCTAACTTTAATAACTAAATTATGTTAGACGACGCCATCTATTGGCAAAGGTTTTGTAACTAGAGCTTCATCTCCAATATCTCTTTATTGTGGCGGTTGGATTATGCATTACCGCTAGTTGTCAGTTAAAAAAAAAACATTGTCAGTAGGAGTATATAAGGGCTGTCGCGAGATGACAGGGCCTTTTTTTCCTCCTGCTAGAAGACGAAGTAGAATTTTTATTGTTGAAGTTTTTCCAGTTTCTTTTAACTCTTAATCCCGTGTATCACGGTGAGTAATTTAGTGTATCTGTGTTGTGAATATTTAGAAAATCATGCTTGTATTAAAACGCATTATTCTTTCATGTAAACTATCATCTTGGTAAATTAGTTGTCAATTATTTGATTGGCCATACCACGTGCTCAATTGTAGTTTCGGTCTTTCCAATCTAGCACTATTAAAATGTTACGATGTTTGTATCATATTGGGTCCTAAATATCATCTTATCTTTTTTATTTTGCCTACCTTTGTAATGGTCACACAGCCCGTGATTTTTGATCGTATGGGGTTGAAATCGCGCTGGCTGTAGGACCGGACTCCTACCGACACATTACCGTGATTATTCCAGGAACTTGGTTTGGGGCACGAAACACCGCCAACTACAGCATTCGAGGCACCAATTAAAAGGACTTATATCTAGCTGGAGTTCAGAGTGCTGATGATCATTGGACGGGGATTTATTTTTTTATTGAGAGGATCTATCTACGACGTACGGACGCAGCGGTGACGGAGAAGCTTCCGGGAGTGGTAGCCCTAGCTCGCATCCGCCACGTGCTAGACAGCTGGATCCTCAGCTAAGTTCCCACGTGGTTTAAACCCCTTACCCTACCTTGACACCAAGAGGCTAGTCCAGACCATACGGCCTTCTGCCCACGACCCCTATTTTTTCCTTTTTTTTAATATATTTATTGTCACGGAGAATCTTATTTTATTTTTAACAACACCCGTAACAATTGGCGCCCATAAACGTGGTTTTGTCTGGTCTGGCATCTGGTGTCTCTTCCTGGGTCTGTGTGTCCAGTGTTTGGTGTTTGTTTTGTGCCGTCTTTCATATCCAACTCTCTCAATACTTTACCCGTCTGGGCCCGGGGTAGAATTGGTTCAGGTTACGTAACGGACACGTGTAAGAGGCAGGTAACGTTACAAGCACACACCCACTGTGTTTTTTTAGGGTTCCGTGATACATAAGGAACCCTGTGTTTTTTTTCTCAGTGGACATAATATTAAATTTATAAAAACTATTAAATTTATTCTGTATTATTATTCTATTTTTTGGTTCTGTCTTTTTGGCAGGATATTTATATTCATTTTATATAGTATATTATCTATTTTATCATACATAGTATTTATTTTACACATACCCACACTCTACATGCACACACATCAGCATCATCTTCAATGATGCTTATGTGATCTTTTTGGCCTTAACCTTGTTTTAATTAAATTTTAATTTAACTTTTTACTTCAACATAGATATTTACATATAACTTTAAATTGTTTTTCTAAATTATTTTGCTATTGATTTATCACTTTATCTTTTACTTAACTTTATTTTAATCTTAACTTACTATGAGCGTTGGATATACTTAAAGTAGTAACTAGTAAAGTAACCCTTGTTGTGTAAAGTTTAAAAATTGTTAATAAACTTTATACTGTTTGTTTTTTCATTTTACTGTATATGGTCTGTACCATATAGTCTGTAGAAGTTGTTGTTTTTGTAGTTAGTTATATAGTACTGATTTCAAATTATATTTCTTTTGTGTATTTTTTTTAGAGAATACATCTGATTATTTTTGTATTTTCTCAACACAGATATACTCACCGTTAGGCTTGTGAATATTTTTCTTGAATTTACTTGGTAATTTAACTTTTAAAATTGAATTTAACTTCTGATAAATTCATTAATTGATTTATTTTGGAAAAACTTAATTTCTTTTTAAACTTTTGAATTTACTTAGTTACTTAACTTCTTAATAAATTTTACTTCTGACAACTTAACTTCTCATTATGCCGGAGAAAATTAAATTTTTTTCTCTTCAAAAATCGGAATTGGAGTATGAAGTTTTAGTTAGAAATGAAACACCAGCTTCCACCGTTGTGGAGCTAAGAAAGCAAATAGTTAAATTAGCTGAGCTTTACCCGTCTGAAGATATTTTAGACTCTTGTCTTTCTATAAAAGATGATTTGTTGGGGATTGAGGAAACCCTAACAAAAATAAAATTACAATTAGATTCTCACTCCGATGGTAACTCATTGCTTAGAGCTGAGAATAATTTAAACCACATTGAGTATAGGATTAATAGAATTTCTACTAATAATATAGAACCGTTTGCCGTACAATATAATAGTTGCTTACAAAAATTTCAAAATTATTTGGGTTTATTACATCAACTTAAGGGGTCTAGTAGTTGTTCCGTGATGCCAGCTCCTGCTGTAGCACCACCTATGCCTCCTTTAAATATTACAGTTCAATGTGAAAAAAATAATCTAGCTGATTTACAAAAATTTAAATTTGATGGCAAGTCTTGTGTCCGCGCGTTTATTTCTAGAGTGAATGAGTACTGTACACAGCATAACGTTAGCGATTCAAAGATTCTCTCTCACGTTTTTGATCTTTTTACTGGTGATGCCTTACATTGGTATAGAAGTATTTATCAAAACGTTAACAGTTGGTCAGAACTTTTAAATCTTTTGTATTGTGACTTTGACAAACCGAGTTTTGATTATCGGTTTATGTCGGAAATCCGTAGTAGAACTCAGGGCGAAAAAGAAACCATTACAATTTATATTGCTATAATGGAAGGAATGTTCAACCGTCTTGTTAAACCTGTCCCAGAGAGTGAGAAGTTGGAAATCTTATTACACAACATTAAACCTTGCTATGCAAACATTTTGGCTTCTTCTCCTACGGTCAACTCTATTGAACAACTAAAGTCTCTTTGTAAGAATTATGAGGATGTACAATCTCGACTAACTTTATATCATGAACCGCCTAGGATAACGTCGGATACCTTAGCACCGGACCTAGCTTATACTTGTAATAGTTATAAAACTGAGAACAAACAAACTATTAATAAAACTTTTAGTAGACCATTTCGGAATAATAATTTTTCTAATAACCCACCTAATAATAATAATAATAGTTATGCTTTTAAACATTCACATAATCATGTTAATAGTTTGCATTCGAATATGCCTAAATTTTGTTTACGTTGTAAGGTGAACTCGCACAGCTATTATGACTGCACAGCTGATAAGTCGAAAATTTTTTGTTTTGGCTGTGGCAATCCTGGCGTGCGCCGGCCCGATTGTACTCGTTGTCTTAGTAAATATCGTTCAAAAAACTAGTTTTATCGGATCGTGTTATACCTAACCATACCGACCTTGATGATCGGAAACAATGGGTTAAAACTGTAGGCACATTTTTTAAATATTACACCATTAATACGGTCCGATGTATTAACAACAATTTAGATTCTCGACCTTATGTCAATATACACATAGACGCTTTTAGCATGCGCGGTCTTTTAGACTCGGGTTCTTGCATTTCTTTGTTAGGTAATAATTCTCATTTAAACATTATTGAGCTAGGCTATCCTATCAATAATGATGATAATAATATTTCAATTTTCGCCGCGGGCGGTCAATGCTTAAAGTCTATAGGTTATATAAATTTACCTATTCGTTTTGAAGATCAATTTCATATTTTAAAATTATACGTAGTACCTCAGGTTACTTCTAACCTCATTTTAGGTATTGACTTCTGGCGTATTTTTAAACTTTGTCCTAAATATTTAAATTCTATTAATTCTAGTACGGCTACCGAACAAATCACTTCTCATCAGGTGACCCAGCCGGCCATTAACGGCTATGAAAATTTGAGTTCGTCTGAGCGCTCGGTAGCCGACGACATAATAAAACAATTTCGTTCTATTTCTTTTGAAGAGAAAGGTTTAGGTTTAACTTCTCTTATCACTCATAAAATTGATACAGGCGATGCGTTACCTATCCGTCAACGTTATTATAGGATGTCGCCTGAAAAACAACGTATTTTAGTTGAACAGGTTGACGAAATGTTGGCTATGGACGTCATCGAGCCGTGCCAATCTGCTTGGAGCTCTCCTGTATTAGTGGTGCCTAAGAAAAATACTGGCGAATTTAGATTTTGTTTAGATAGTCGTAAGTTAAACTCTGTCACTAAAAAAGACGCTTATAGTTTACCGTACATTTCGGAAATTTTAGACAGCTTACGCGACGCTCGTTACCTAAGTACTATTGACCTTTCTAACAGCTTCTGGCAGACTGCTATTAATGAGTCTGATCGCGATAAGACTGCTTTTTATGTTCCGGGTCGTGGAATGTTTCGTTTTAAACGCATGGCTTTCGGTTTGACGAATGCACCTGCTACGCAGCAGCGTTTAGTAGATGCCTTATTTGGTAACTTTGGTCATAAAACATTTTGTTATTTAGACGATATAGTTATTATTAGCGAGGATTATAATGAACACGTAGCTACTCTTTTGAGGGTTCTTCAAGTCCTCAAGGAAGCTAATTTGACTGTAAAATTTGAAAAGTGTAAATTTTTTCGGTCTCAACTTAAATATTTAGGTTATGTAATCGACGGCAACGGTCTTCGTACTGATCCTGATAAGGTCGCCGCGATCATAAATTTTCCTACACCTACTTGTAGGAAAAGTGTAAAACGTTTTCTTGGTACTGCCACTTGGTACAGAAGGTTTGTGCCTAATTTTAGTACTCTGGCAGGGCCCTTAAATAAACTAACGTCTACACGTAAGAATGCCCCTCCTTTCGAGTGGACTTCTGAGGCGGACTTGGCGTTCAATAAACTTAAGGAGAGCTTGGTCTCCGCGCCAGTACTGCGCTGTCCCGATTACAATGAACCCTTTGAGGTTCATACGGACGCCAGTAGCTATGGTATTGGGGCCATGCTCACCCAGAAGTTCGAAGGAAAAGAACACCCTGTCGCGTACATGAGTCGCTCCTAAACTAAACAGGAGAAAGTTTATGGGATTACTGAGCGTGAGACGTTAGCAGTTTTAGTAGCTTTAGAACACTGGCGTTGTTATTTAGAGAACGGTAAAAAGTTTACAGTTTATACTGATCACAGTGCTCTTAAATGGTTCTTGTCTTTGTCCAACCCCACTGGTAGGCTAGCTCGCTGGTGTGTCAGACTTTCCGAATTTAATTTTGAAATTAAACATAGGAAAGGCTGTGATAACGTTATACCAGACGCTTTGTCTCGAGCGGTTAACATCAACGCAATTTCTACTTGGACAAACTATACCGGCGCTGATACCTGGTATCTTAATATTTTTAACGGTTGCAATAACACGCCATCTTCTTTTCCAAATTTTACGATTAAAGATAATAGATTGTTTAGGCTTTCTAAAAATAAACATAACTTAACTTCTGAATTTTCTTGGAAAGAGGTAGTTCCTAAAGATTTTCGCGAAGAAATTATTCGTGCTAACCATGATGAGCCCACTGCTGGTCACATGGGAATTTTTAAAACTTATAGACGGCTCGCACTTAACTACTTTTGGCCTAATATGTATCGCGATGTCGTCACTTACATTTCTAAGTGTTCTAAATGTCTACAGTATAAGTCTCAAAATCATAAAGTTTTAGGTGAAATGGGTCGCCCTAAAGAATGCTCTCGACCATTTCAAGTCATCTCTGTTGACATAATGGGACCATTACCTACTACTAGAAAACGTAATAATTTTATTTTAGTTGTAACTTGTTGCTTTTCAAAATTTTGCCTTGTCTTTCCTATGAAACGTGCTACATCCGATATTATAATTAAAATTTTAGAAGATAGTGTTTTCTTGGTGCATGGTGTACCACAAACTATTGTTATGGATAATGTAATATCAGTTATCAGTTCGTTAGTAACGAAACTAATAGGTTTTTTTAAAAAATATAATATACCTAAAGTTTACTTAACACCGCGTTATACCCCTCAGGTAAATACGGTCGAACGCTACAATAGGACTATTATCACTTGTATTTCGACTTACGTGGAAGAAGACCATAGGTCATGGGATGTACATATACCCGAAATACAATTCGCCATCAACAACTCGGTGAATGAGGCAACCGGTTTTACACCATCTTTCTTAGTTTATGGTAGGGAACTAGTGTCTTGCGGTACTCACTACCTAGATACCGACAGTATAAAAGACCTCGTGTTTTCGCCTCGTGACGCCTACGCCGAAAATTTGGGGTGTATGTCATCTTTGTTTGACAGCGTTCAGATGCGTCTTTGGCAAGCTCATGTTAAGAGCACTGCTCAATATAATTTGAGACGAAAGCCTGCTGAATTTAACGTTGGTGATGTCGTTTTTAAGAGAACTTATTTTCTCAGCGACAAGGAGAAACATTTTAGCAAAAAGTTGGCTCCTAAATTTATAAAATGTAAAATTGTAGGTAAACGTTCTCCGTTAGTTTACGTTCTGCAAGACATGCAAGGCAAAGATCTTGGTGCCTGGCATTTGAAAGACCTTAAGCTACCAATTTTATCAAAATAGTTGGTTAACTATTGTAGGAAGGCTAGTAGTTTCGCGCTTTATTCAGACGCTGTTCGTTATCTTGTCGTATAACGTTATAGCTGTGTACATTATTATCTTCGACTTGTGTTGTTTTCCTCTTTATGGAAAACAATACTCGCATGTTAGGGCGTCTCGGATCATATTATTTGGTTCGGGATGCAATAATGTAAGTGGATGTATGTATGGGATGTATGACTATAGTGTGAATCGTAGTATGAAAGGTTGTCGGTTGTTTGCGCGTAGATACAAGACTAGCATTTAACCTCCATCGTCGTAGTTTTTTCTTTTTTCAAATTTATTTTTAACAAGTTTACTTCTTTTGTAGTTGTTTCTGGATTTTTTCCTGTGATCAGTCAAAATCCTTCGGTAACAGGGGGGGATATGTAGCATAGCTACATTTTAACGCATTAATATAACTTATAACGACGCTCCTAGCGTCATCTATTGACTGTTATTCCTAACTTTAATAACTAAATTATGTTAGACGACGCCATCTATTGGCAAAGGTTTTGTAACTAGAGCTTCATCTCCAATATCTCTTTATTGTGGCGGTTGGATTATGCATTACCGCTAGTTGTCAGTTAAAAAAAAAACATTGTCAGTAGGAGTATATAAGGGCTGTCGCGAGATGACAGGGCCTTTTTTTCCTCCTGCTAGAAGACGAAGTAGAATTTTTATTGTTGAAGTTTTTCCAGTTTCTTTTAACTCTTAATCCCGTGTATCACGGTGAGTAATTTAGTGTATCTGTGTTGTGAATATTTAGAAAATCATGCTTGTATTAAAACGCATTATTCTTTCATGTAAACTATCATCTTGGTAAATTAGTTGTCAATTATTTGATTGGCCATACCACGTGCTCAATTGTAGTTTCGGTCTTTCCAATCTAGCACTATTAAAATGTTACGATGTTTGTATCATATTGGGTCCTAAATATCATCTTATCTTTTTTATTTTGCCTACCTTTGTAATGGTCACACAGCCCGTGATTTTTGATCGTATGGGGTTGAAATCGCGCTGGCTGTAGGACCGGACTCCTACCGACACATTACCGTGATTATTCCAGGAACTTGGTTTGGGGCACGAAACACCGCCAACTACAGCATTCGAGGCACCAATTAAAAGGACTTATATCTAGCTGGAGTTCAGAGTGCTGATGATCATTGGACGGGGATTTATTTTTTTATTGAGAGGATCTATCTACGACGTACGGACGCAGCGGTGACGGAGAAGCTTCCGGGAGTGGTAGCCCTAGCTCGCATCCGCCACGTGCTAGACAGCTGGATCCTCAGCTAAGTTCCCACGTGGTTTAAACCCCTTACCCTACCTTGACACCAAGAGGCTAGTCCAGACCATACGGCCTTCTGCCCACGACCCCTATTTTTTCCTTTTTTTTAATATATTTATTGTCACGGAGAATCTTATTTTATTTTTAACAACACCCGTAACAAAACATCATTCCAAACATCGAGACAACAGCGAGATCTACATTTATGTTTTCAGCTGAAGGTGGTAGGGGAGAAGTTGGTTTAGAAGGTATCATTTCCTTAGATGAAAATGGCAAGGGCGAATGAACAGAATATGTTTTCTCAGCTTCAATGTTGTTTATTGGTGCAGTTTGTAAAGAAAAAGTGTGTCATATTTCTTTAGCGATCCTCTCCTCAGATGCAATCGGCACCGAAGACGGACGAAGTATTTTCTCACTTTTCGTGTTCTCCAAAGAAGGTAAGGGCGAGCTGGAAAGAGCTTCTTGGTTGCGTAATTCTTCAAAATCTGTAAAATTTATGAAGTTATTATACATACATAGTAGTACATCAAGGGAAAACTCGCAGTTGCAGTTCTGTCTTGATGGGCTGTTCTGTTAACTACACATACGACATGAATATAATCCGCAAGAACAAATCTCGTTTGCGTATAAACGATACCAAATTCGAATTAGTTTTCAAATGAACAAAGTCTTATACACACATACGACACTATTAGGTATGTCTTCCAAAGAACAAAATTGTTTGTATATATCCGACACTAATTTCTAGCTAGTTTTCCAATGAACAGAGTCTTAAGTTATTATACACTACGGAAAACATAACAAGTAAAAAAGTAAAAACAGTTTTTATTATTTAATACGACATAATAATAAGGTACTGAAGTTTTGAGTGTAACAATGCCAATTTGAAATTATAACATTTTTCCGCTGAACAAAAATGGATAGTAATAACAGACGGGGAATGTTACATTTACACAGATTAATTTAGAAGTGTTGTTAAAATAACGTTGAAGTGAGCCCAACTTGGTTGGTTTGCGTTAAAACCCACATATTGAAACACCCTTTATAGCGACACGCCATTCTCTATTACGAAGAAATGTGTTCATATTGTGTTACGTCGTTACGTCACAGTGTTAAGTCTGTTATGATTGGTGGAACGCAAGCAAAAGCTTGGACATGGTTCTTGGAATTGGCGGTTTTTCGGGCTATATTTAGAGGAAGTTAACAAATTGGGAGATATTCGATTCGAGGAATTTGGGAAAGATAGCCACCGCCAAGAAACTTGTCTGTTCCCGCCATTATTACAAGTGTGAGTAAATTAATGATAGTTTGTGCATTTAAAACTCGATGTAACTAAACTTTGTAATTGATCAGACTCTGTCAGTAAAAGTGTTTGATGCAAATATAGACCGACCGTTGAACGAGACTTTTTATTACATCTGTGTGAATCACATCCAAACATGTCCGATACCCAAGATCGCCCGCATGTTCCCGCTCTGGTCTCCCCTGATCCGACATCAGAAGAAGTGGGATGCAATCGGACTTCGAATGAGGATTCACGTGTGGACAGAGATCTTCTGCGCACGCTGCTTGAAGTTCAGAATTAAAATATGATGGCCCTCATCAACGCCATGCGCCCTGTGAGTAACCACAAAGTTGTTTTACTCGATTTTGATCCCGACAAGCCTGACGCAGATGCACGTTCATGGTGCATAATTGCAGATTTGTGCCTATCTGAACAAGAGCGAGATGGGAGTGCACTTATTCTTGCCCTCAGTGGAGATCTAAAGGGGAACGCGTCACGGTGGCTATCCCAAATATCATTTGCTGGAATGATTTGGCGCCAATTTAGAGACATTTTCTTATCCCGAAACGGCTTGATTGAGACGCCTGCCGCAAGTTTAATCAATCTACAGAGCGACAAACCCAAAGTTGACGAGAATATGGCATCATATGCTGCGCGACTATGCACTACTCTCATGGCCCGATTTAAGGACATGACTGCAGAAAAGATAATCTTATCCTTGGTACTAGCCCACATGTCTCAGTTTGATGGGCGATTGCGACGCATTGCTTTCACCACTGAAATCAAGAGCCGTGAGCAAATGCAGCGGGAACTACAAGCATGCTCTTATCTGAAGAGAAAGACTGAAGACAACCTGACCGATGTATCGAAGCGATCCAGAGCATCCGCCACAGGTCCTCCTCGATGCTTCCTGTGTGAACGACTGGGACATCGCAGTACCGACTGCCGCTCCAAGGACTCGAAAAGGTCATGCGATCGTTCCAATTCTTCTAGTTCCATTTTTTTTCTTTTTATACCAAGCAAAGACCAAACCTGCCTGGTGTCACATGTCACAGGTGTAATGGCGTTGGGCATTATGCAACCAAGTGTCCCCGTGCTCCTACTTCCACTGCTGGGGAGAATGGTGGCAGCAACGGCGGTGCAAGCGATCCGGGTGGCAGCAAGGCCAGCGCGACCTCCAGCAATGGCAACCAACGTCGGGTGGACCTGTGCAGCACCAGCAACCCTACTGGACAACTAAGCATTTCTGGTTATGTTGGTAGAAAGTGTTAAGTCTTTTGTAATTGGCGGAACGCAAGCAGAAGCTTGTGCGTTATTAGTTTTGATATGTTGGCAAACCTGTTCACTTTAGCAAATCAAATTTGAAAGATTTTGTTAAGTTAACTTAAGTTATGTTGGTACACAGTGTTAAGTCTGTTATGATTGGTGGAACGCAAGCAAAAGCTTGGACATGGTTCTTGGAATTGGCGGGTTTTTCGGGCTATATTTAGAGGAAGTTAACAAATTGGGAGAGATTAGATTCTAGGAATTTGGGAAAGATAGCCACCGCCAAGAAACTTGTCTGTTTGTTGAAAAGTGTGAGTAAATTAATGATAGTTTGTGCATTTAAAACTCGATATAACTAAACTTTGTAATTGATCAGACTCTGTCAATAAAAGTGTTAGATGCAAATATAGACCGAACGTTGAACGAGACTTTTTATTACATCTGTGTGAATCACATCCGAACATGTCCGATACCCAAGATCGCCCGCATGTTCCCGTTAATGTGGGTTTTAACGCAAACCAACCAAGTTGGGCTCACTTCAACGTTATAGGGAGTTTAGTTATAAAGGATAACGTTATAAAGAGTTTACACTGTATATATATATATATATATATATATATATATATATATATATATATATATATATATATATATATATACAGGTTTGCGTTAGAACCCACATATTAAAACACTCTTTATAGCGATACGCCATTCTCTATAACGAAGAAATGTGTTCATATTTTTAGACAATAAATATTTCTTATCGGTATTATTGTTTATGTTATGTTATCAGGTAACAAAAGACTTTGAAGCTCCAAAACATCCCAAGTCGGTCGGAGGAAGAAGATGATCACCACGAACAATTCAACAAGCCCTAGATGCCGCTAAGTTGGTAGAAATTTTTTTGTTGTTTAATCAAGACGATTCCACCACATATCTAGACATGAATAGAATACATAAAATAATACAAAAGAAGTACTGGCATAGCAAAAAACGTCAGACAAAGTTATCAGACTATATGTGTAAACAATAATTTATAATCATTTATTATCTAAGACATACACATTAAAAATTCTTGTTAATTTGGCTGTTTTTTTGTTCACTCCATATAACGATAACTCTCATATATATAACGACAAAAAATGCTCGTATATATATATATATATATATATATATATATATATATATATAATGGCTTAGCCGGAACAAACACACAGACTGACAGACGGATAGAAAAATGTTAACAATTTATATTTTATTGTAAGTACCGATCATACTTTTAATGCATTAAGTAAAAATAATAGCTGTTAATTTGAAATTACAAACAGACACTTCAAGTTTGTTTATCTGTATAGATATAATATATTATATTATACAAAACAAATAGTTGAACTAAGTATATATAGTGCGCGCGGAACTAGCGCCTTAGGTAGGGACAGGGGTGATGGGGCGGGTTGCTTGCTGCTCGCAGTGTTGCCGCCGCGAAGTCCGGCTCCGTACTGAGTAATAACATCAAGCGCTCGGCTAGCTAGTCACAATATGTAACAGTCATAACAGTCACAATGTGTAATTGCAAATTCTACATTACTGTCAAGGTGATAAGGTCGTTTTTTGTATCATTCTTAATAGTCGTTATTGCATTGTGATTTCGAGTGGCAAAAGGTGTCGTGCCAATTTTAATCCGTCTAGCCTCCAATTAGCAACGCGCCATAAGGAACTACGTTCCAATTAGTTTTTTATTCTATAAATTTTTTTCAATTCTGTTTTTTGCTTCTCCTGTAAAGTAGGGTTTTGGCTTTTACGACCTTTACCCCAAGGTATCAATTATTATTATACTAGTTTTTGCCCGCGGCTTCGCCGGCGTGGAATAGGATTTCTTGTTAGGAATAGGAATTCTTGGAGAAAAAACTTCTTCAGCAAATAACTCTACTGACTGCAATATAAATAATTATTTCTGTATACAATATGGAAAATGTTTTTTAGGATTTCGTACCCATTGGGTAAAAACGGGACCCTAGATAACCTCGACCCCGGCCGGTCCAACCGCTATGTCCCTGCATTTTAAATCTGTAATATCTACGAAAATATTCATTTTAATTACATGCTGTAAACATGCCATATTGATCTATGTTAAATGCACAATGTATTTAAGGTACTAAATTGGATAAGGATTAATACTTTATTACTTAAATTTTCTCTTCGTAAATAAGCCATTATTCCTCGTAAAAAGTAATGGATAAATAGGTAGGATAGGTTATTGTGGGTTATCCCTAAGAGATAGACATATACCAACGCGGACTTTTTTTTGTAGACCTTTGAAGGTGTACAATACTGTAGTACATTATTTTGATCTATCTCGCAGGGGACAGCCAGTCTTTGCGCAAAAAATTTATTTATTTACGACATTAGAAACCTCTCAAATTATGAGTGTTTCTCTACTATATTATGTAGTCTAAGCATACGTAGGGACAGAGAGAAGAAGCGACCTTGTTTTATACTATGTAGTGATTAATACGTGAAACTAGAAGCATGTAGTATTAATAAATGAGATATAAAATGTGTGACAAGTTATATTTATTTCCTTTAAGCCCTTAATCTATTCCAAAGAAAATTAACATATTGTGTGTATTTATGTTCTCATTCATTACATTTGATACTTATTCATCCAATATTATTCAACTTAAATATTTACAGATAAATGCATATGAAAATTAATAGCAAAGTTCAATTTGAACCCATATCATTATACTAACAGTATAAACCATGACTTGTACCAATATACTAACCTTTGTGCTTGCATATTTTATTAGCATATTTAATGTTTATTTATATGCAAGGACTGTAATATATTAGCACAAATGAAACTAGAGGCATGTGGTATTAATGAAACAAATGCAAAAAAGGTCAATCCTTCCTCAATGGGAAGAACCGGCCTGTTCCTACCAAGATGTTATATCTATATAAATAAATAAAATTAAAGTGTCTGTTTATAATTTAAAATTAACAGCTTTTCACTTGATGCATATGAAAGTATATACTTAGTTGCATATTTTGAAAACTAAAAATTGATATTTGATGTTGGCATCTTGGTACTGTAGAAGTGCTATCCATCATAATATATTAAATAGTACATGTAATAATTAAGTTTTCCATTTGTAGATTTATAATAAATAGTACCTATACAATATTTGTAATAATGCAAGCTGGTTTTTCACGCTTTTTTTTTGTAACTTTGCTTCTCTTTTTATCGCAAAGCTTTGATATTGGTGCTCTGCCAAAAATAATTAGTAAATAACTTAGATTACTGATAACATTATGTAATATTTGTTATAGAACATGAGCATACTTTACCTTTAGACTGTATGAGTTATTTCAAGGAATTCATTGGCTTTAAAATGTATGGCTTTTCCAATGGCAATTATGTAACTTGACAATTGTATCTTTGAATAAATCTTAGAAATTTGTGGCTTGTTTCCCTGAAAGATGATTACAAAAAATTAGCACAACTCTATTGTTTGTATTTTGCGAGTAGGTATGGACTATGGACAGACATGAATAAAGCCTGCCTGGCTAGATTGCGGGTTCGAATCCCGTCATGTAACCATAAAAACTACAAAATAATGTAAATTTTGTAACCAATTATTTATAAGAATCTCATTAATATACTTTATGTTTTGCTTTGTAGCAAACTTACCTTGTATCTCTTGTTCTTGTTCCATAGCATTAATTAAGCGTCCTAGGTTCAATTGGATTTGCACCTTGCATTTTTATAGGTTCTTATCAATAAATAACTTAATATTTAGTTTAAAAACACAGATACTATATATACACTATATATAGATATAGATAATACACGAGATAGTTCGTCGTAGCCTGTCACAAACAAATTTTAAGTGATAGAATATTCGTAATTTTACGTAGAACTAACTACACGCTCCGTCAAATTAGTGTTCCTGCTAGCTATTTTCATACAAAATTTTCAATACGTCCGCTAGATAAATTTTCAATACGCCTGAGTATAGGTAGGTATGTAAAGGAGATTATCCTTTTCGGCAATAGGACATTACACTACCTACCTTCCTATGAGCGCATCTTGGCATGCGTTATATTTTGTTGTTTATTTTTTTTGTTTAATAAGTATTTTTATCTTTGACGACCTCTGAGGCTCAGTGGTTCAGCGCGTAATACATGCATAGGTACAAAAATGGTCCAGCTAACACCGTGGTCGCACCCACTAATGAAACAAAGTCCAAAGATTTCAAAACTAAAGATAGGCTATGATGTACATTTGACAGAACAAATCTTCACACAAGAAAGTTACGCGGAGTTTTGCCGGAGAGTTCAATGGGTGACGTTGTGGATTTTGTATGTCCTTCATAAATTTTTGTTATTTCGGTTCTTAATGTGTAATATTGGTAGAATATTAACCATTAAATAATCGTTAACGTGCACAAGTGTGGGCAAGTGGTACAACTTCTAAAAGCGTGCTATTTTGAGTTTCCCTCCAAAACTCCCTAGGAACTTTCAGTAAAGCTTCTACCTCTGTACTGAATCGACTGACATGACTAATTGACTGCACTGACTATTTATTTGGACTTTGACTAGACTTTGGCCTTGACGATTTATGAATACGGTGTTGAAAATTGAAACGAAACTTCTATTTCCCGCCTTCTTAACTTGACACTAGCAAAAGGTTGTAAGCCGATACCATATATAAATAATAATAATAATAAAAAGTAACGCCATCTTTATTTCACCATACCTCAAATGTCAAAAAGGCCTCAAACAACCCGAAAAGTGGGGCAATTTGAGTGGAGATAGTTTTTGCCTCGACATGCCTCGTCTATAATATTATATTATATACGTCTATGCATCTAAGCGTCAGTTTACTGGATCGTCCTGTCTCCCGTGCGTGCTAGTGTGTTCCCGCTCACTCCGCGGTAGTGCCGTCCCGCTCTAAGCGTGTCGAGTGTCGCGCTCACTCCACGCTCGTGTCGACCCGCCCCAGTGCAGTGCCGATATACTCCGTATAGCGATCGACGATTCACTCCTCCGAAAAAGAGAGGTTCTTCCGCCGCCGCCCTCCGCCACATCTCTAATGGCGGAGGCCAACGACCCCCCCTGTCCCGCCGCATCCCCCCCCCCCTCTTCGGCCCGGAAGCAGCGGAAACGGACCAGGACCAGGACCAAAAAGATGGCCAAATCCGGTGCGACCTCGAATGCCGCCACGGACTCGGAGTACGAGCCCCTCGCCCTCCCCCTCTCCCCTGTTGTAGCAGCCCCGCCGGCTGAAGAGGCCATCCTATCGCCCCCCCCCCCCTACCGCAGCGTACCCCGCGCCCCCCGCGCCCTTCGCGCACCAAACGTACCGTCAAGCCGGTCACCAAACCTGAGGTGACCGAGCTTTCCACTGAGCTCGCAAACCCGGCGATCACTACCGCCACCCTGCCCTCACATGCCCCCCATTCTTCCCATCGCCGTGAGCCCCCCAGGACCACGGCTCAGCTTTTACAAGCCCTGCTCTCCCTGGCCTTGGATGTCTTCAACAGAATCCTGGCCGGGGATAATATTCTACAGACCCTCCTTAAGGACCGTTTCAGTGCCCCCGGCTACTATGTATACCGCCAGGACTTTCTGAGGGGTGAGCGGCCGAGCACAGGCCTAGCCGTTCTGGTCGGCAGGAAACTTCTGCACCAACTCCTCTCCCCCCCCCCCCCCCTCAGTTTCATCGCTGCACGCCTTCGGAGTACTCCTCGGCTCGCACCGCACGCACCATTATGCGTGCTACAAACCTCCGGGGTCGCGTTTCGATATCTCCGACATCCACAGGCTCCTATCAGAAGAGCCGACTGTGATTACCGGAGATCTGAACTGCAAGCACCCCGGATGGGGATCTCGTGCTCCCAACTCGGACGGGAACCGGCTGCACGCCGACTCAGAGCGAGTCTGGTACTCGGTGGTGGGTACATACTCCCCCACCCATTACCCCGAAAACCCCCGGTACACGCCTGACGTTCTCGACGTGGCTATCACCCACCAACTCCCGGATGACCTCCACCAAGAGGTCCTCGATGTGGCCCACGGCTCTGACCATCTTCCGGTCCTAGCCATTATACGCGCTGCTCCCGCTAGCGTTCCCCCCCTCCCCCCTACCCAGCCCGCAACTGGGACGCTTTTTCATTGCAGCTGCACGAGTCCACGCCCAACTTTCTGGTTGACTCTGCAGAGACCATCGAGTCTATGACGCGACAGATCACCGAGGCGATAACAGCTGCAATGAACGCGGCAACCCAGCCGCCCACCCGCCGCCAATTCAAGCGGCCCCCGCTCCCTCGCCACATCGCCGACCTCTTGGCGGAGAAACAGCGCCTGCGCCGGAGATGGCAACGCACGCGCTGCCCCACGCAGAAGGCGCAGCTCAATCGCCTTACTGCACAGGTAAAAGCCGCGCTCGAGGACCTACACGCCATGGAATCGACTCGTCGGATACAGGAGGCCGGAGAGGACTGGCCCTCCCTTCACCATTTTTGCCGCACCCTCACCCGTGCCACCGCCCCGTCCGCCCCCTGCTCCACCCGGATGGCAACCACAGGTACCGTGCAGAGGACAGAGCAGACATCCATGCCGAACACTTAGAACGCCAATTCTCGCCGCTGCCCACGACCGCAACGGAACACGCCCAAATGGTAACCGAGGAGGTAAAGGCTTTCCTACTTCCCCCAACCCCCTCCCCCCCAAATTTCTCCTTCTCACCGAGGGCTCTCCCGCCTGAAACCCAGAAAGGCTCCCGGTGCAGATGGAATCCCTAATTCCGCCCTCCGACACCTACCCTTCAGGACGGTGGCCGCCCTCACTCGCCTGTATAACGGCATTGTCAGGACCGGCCACTTCCCCTCCACCTGGAAAATGGGACTCATAATTACAGTCCCCAAGCCTCACAAAAACTTGAGGTTGGCCGAGGGCTACCGGCCTATAACCCTCCTATCTACCCTATCCAAGGTTTTTGAAATCCTGTTCCTCAAACACCTTACCCCCTACCTCCCTCGCGAGGAACAATTTGGTTTTAGGTCCCAGCTGAGTACCACCCTCCAGCTGGTACGCGTGATCCACCATCTTTCCGTTGCGGCAAACAAGAAGGAAGCTTCGGTCGCCGTTTTTCTGGATATGGAAAAGGCGTTCGATAGTGTCTGGCATGAGGGCCTGCTCTGCAAGCTCATCCGAGCCAACGTACCTCCCCCCATGGTAAGGCTTGTGGCCTCTTTCCTCTCCGGCAGGTCCTTCAAGGTGCGCGTGGACGGAGTCCTCTCCGCCGAGCGCCCCATCACCGCTGGCGTGCCCCAAGGTAGAGTGCTCTTCCGAGGGCTGTACAACCTGTACGCCAGCGACGTGCCCACACACCCTGGCACCATCGCGGCGCTGTACGCTGATGATACAGCCTATATCGCCAGCTCCCTAAACAGGGACCACGCCGTCATAAAACTTCAGAGGATGCTGGACCTTCTCCCGGACTGGCTGAGCAAATGGCGACTATCTGTAAACGCAGGCAAGTCCCAGGCGCTCGCCGTCTCTACGAGAACAGGTTTTCCAGCTCCTCTGAAGATAGGAGACGCCGCAATTCCATGGGGTAAGACGGCGAAATACCACGGGGTCATTATCGACCGCCGATTATGCATGGCCCCCCAGTGCTCAGCGGCGGTGACGAAAGCGAACTCGGCAGTAGCCCAGCTGCGTCCGGCCTACGCGTACCCGCAGATCCCCTGAGGATGCGCATCGCCCTCTACAAGACGTACGTACGGTCCCGCCTTACGTACGCGGCCCTGCGTGGCACCACTTGCTCTCCGCACCCCAGAAAGGGTTGTTGCAGAGGGCCCAAAACCGGGTGCTGCGCCGCATCGCGGACGCACCGTGGTACGTCCGCAATTCCACCATAGCGAGGGACCTTAGGGTGGAGAGCGTGGAGGCCTTTGTGGCCCAGCTCTCCGCGCAACTGTTCGCGCGTGCGGACGCCTCGCGCCTGGTCGAGCTGACCGACCTGGCGCCGTGGCATGCCTGCCCGCCCGACCGCCACCGCCTGCCACGAGATGCCGTCCCACCAGAGGACCCAGCGGAGCCACGCAGCCCGCCCCGCCGCTCCCGAAGAGGAAGAGCCCAGGCGCACTGATGCGCCACACCTAGCGCACTGACGCGCCTTGGCGCAATTTGCGCCACCACCACCACGGGATTGCATCCCCCATACCTTTCCTTACGCCGGCAAACTAGATGCCGGTCGGAGTGGCAGCCCTCTTGTCACCCCGTCGCCCCCTTGGTGCACCTTCCCCCTCGACACACAAAGTCGAGGCCCGGAAGCTTATTACCCCATCCTTTCCCCAGGTCGTTAGTTTCCGCGGTCCGGCAAACGCGGCGCGTGAGGGAGTGGACCCACATACGCTTCCCGGCCCCCGGGTCGGGACCCCCACGCGCCGTTTGGAGCCGACCGTTGGTCCCGGTTGTGCCTGGACTGGCATTCGACACTCCTTTGTTTTTGTTGTTGCCCTCCCATGGGTTTACCCCGCGTTCTGTCGCGGGGGGTCTTCCCTAAAACTACACGACTCATGCGCCCAGTATTAGTACTGGTCGCGTCTTCCAACCCCAAGTAGAGGGGCTAAGCCCCTGGCATTGGTTTCCGCCGTAAGGCCCTTTTCAGGGGCCCGGCGTCGAGAGAGAAGAGTCTCCTTCTCTAACCGGTGCGTCAGTTTACGCCGAAACGCGTCGCGTCTAGGTATGACCTAAGGCCTAGAGATGTTTCTAGAATTATACCCCAAGACAACATATAATTATACAGACGGCTGCGATTAGACGTTGACTGTGCCGAACCTTATAAAGTAGGTGCGACCACGGCTCTAGCTTGACCATTTATGTACCTATGCATTTCTGGATTTCTATCTGAATTATTTTCTTGTTTCGGCCTTTTCAGACCCCTTTTTTATTACGTAGTCGAGTTATAGTTTTTTAACTTATTTTTTTATTTCTTATTTTTTCGTTTCCCAATAGAAAATGTTTTTAAAATAATATCTATTAATAAGTAGGTAGGTACCCAATCAAAACACTTGAAATTAAAAATATCTTCACGAGCACGGAGCGGGCCAATTTTTTTCCAAATTTTAAGAACTTTATTATTAATAATATTATAATATTTATGAAATGAAATATATTTTATGAAGGTAAAATAATATTTTATATATAAAAATTATATATTTATAGTCTTATATTATGTAATGTTCGAATATTGGACAACTGGGTTTGTACGACTGCATTTTAATTTAAAAGGGGCATTATATAGAAAATAATATTAGATCCTTACATATGAAATTGGCGTTTTGTCGTACTGGCCACTTTAATCTCAAATAAGTATATCTTTTTTGGTTAGGAATTCCAATTTCAAATTTTTGCTCATGCATTTGTGTTTCGAAAACCGTAATTCATTTATTTTTTCCTCTTTTGGTTTTTTCTTTCCGTCACTCTTGGTCATTAGCTCTAGGCCACTACTGCTTCAGGACAACGCTAGACCACACACTGCACAACAGACGGCTACCAAATTAGAGGAGCTTCAATTGGAATTTCTAAGTCTAAGACATCCACCGTACTTCCCGGACCTTGCTCCAACAGATTACAATTTTTTCGAAATTTGGATTTTGGAACTTCTTGCAAGGGAAAAAATTCAACTCGGATGGTGCAGTCCAAAACGCCTTCAAAGATTTTAGTGATTCCTGTCCGAATGGTTTTTTTAGTAAAGGAATCAATGAAATATCTATGAGATGGCAAAAGTGCATAGATAGCAATGGTATATATGTACTTTGAGTTAATAAATATATAATGTTTAAAAAAAATCGACTTTATGTTCCTCCTTTACAAAACGCCAATATCATAATATGTAATGACCTAATATACACTGGCGGACATATAAACTGCATCATAGTGCAAGATAACTTTCAATTAAATATAATTAGTGAAAAGTCCGCCTCCAAATGGAACCCTCTCCATGGCCTCGTCGTCGTCGGCCTCGTCGGCCAGAGGAAAGATAAAAACGTGTTTAAAATGAAAACAGACTAGCAATTAAACAATTAGTAACGATAATTCAACATGTAACAAAACAAAAAAAAAATAACTATCAATCACAACATTAACGTAACGAGTTAATCTTTAGTAAATTAAATATTTTCTTTCTTTTGTGATAGTTACATATTAAAATTTGATTTTGTTTTTGTGTTTATAAACGAGCCTTTATTTTCCAATAAGTATCAATAAATGTAAAAATTTTGCATATTTCGAAATAAAATTTGATTGAATGTGTTACGCCTACGAAAAAATGTGTATGCGGTGCTTTCTCGCTCGGGCATACTCGGCGGTCTCGAGTTCATCCGATCGAGCCTTTCACCTATAATAAATATAATATATATAAATATGTTTTCTGCCGTTTTGTACAGAACCCTTCGAGCGCGAGTCTGACTCGCACTTGGCCGGTTTTTATTTTAATACGACGTACGAATTATGACTATTACAATGTGAATTTATTTGACATATTAAATTGATAGTAGGTACATATATAAATGTCATTTGTGTACGAAAAGTATAAACAAAAGTGGGATGTGGACGGACTTATCACACAGCTTTTTCTTGTCGATTAGCATATTGTGGCGTTAGGAAAATAAGGAACGATTTAAGTATTCTTCTCACGCTAATCGTATTTATGCTATTTATAGTTATTATGTCTGAGGTTTTTAGAGCATGTATCTGTATTTGATATGTATGTATGTAACGTGTTACAATCTGGTTAAATTCGTCTGCTAATTGTATGCTTAGGTAGTTCATCAACATCTGCATCTAATTAAATGGCTAAATAACTTGCTAAATTGCATTTTTTGTTCCTATGTTCATAAATGAGATCTTACAATAAATATTTTTGTGGCGCTGGACACGTGCTTTTATTACCCGGCAGTAAATGTATGGTGACTTGATCTCCTTTGATATTATTGGATTTGTGATGTTTGATTAGTGATACTTTTTTGTCTGACTACTTTTCTACCACCAAGCTAACTAGTAAATAGTGATAGTGACATATAATTAGTAAATAAATTAATTTTGATGAGATGTGTGATTTTGTAATAAAAATTGGTACTTATATGAATAAAATAACAGTTTAATACACATTACATTAACTCTGATGTAATCACACGCCAGTCTCATTGACAAGATAACAACTGTCTTAATCATTAGTTTTTCGTACATGAAATGTTATGTTACAAGATAAAAAACTACTTTACACTACGACAATAATAATAATAATAAATATTAATAATTACAATTACAATTGAACATTAAACTAATAAATAAAACAAAAAATTAATAAATATTAACATTTTTAAAGGGAAAATGTATTGATACATATTATACTCATTATTACTTATTTATTTACGCAACACAAATAATTATTAAATAAAATTGAACTACTTTTGAACCCCTTGGCTAAGATTTAGTCAACCGTTAGTTATCTCATCTCCAAAGGTACGCTAAGTTGTTAAACGTTCAGTGATTCTACTTCAATTCAAGTCCGTTCCAATTGAACGCCATGGCCGAGGCCATTACGTTCAATTGGAACGGACTTGGCTTCAAATTAGCTGCCTCCACCCATTGAACCTCCAACTTAAAGACGGCGAAGTAAACTCAATGAAATCTACATTTTGTTAATCAATATGATTAACCTATAACTATTTAATTTGGTTTCCGCAAATAAGGACATGAACATAGATATTACTAACCAAGTGGTCTCATGATGCGGGACTAGCGATTAATGCTAAGACAAAAGTTATTTATGTTAGCTCCAGCCAAAATCGTAGCACCATATCTCCGGAAATAATAGCGCACAGTCATAATTGCCTACATAATAATACCTACACAAGTTGTAACTTCACAGTTACAACTTTTAACTATTGACTCACAGTCAATAGAAGTAGTAAGCAAACATAAATATCTCGGTCTAATAATCGATGACAAATTTAAATGGACGGATCATATTAACTCAGTTTGCGACAAACTACGAGCAATGTTAGCTAAGTTTAGAATCATAAAGAAGAACATTCCATATACCACGATTCTAACACTATACAAAGCCCTGGGTGAAGCCACAATATATTACAGCCTAAGTATCTACGGGAGGACGTTTAAATCGCATCTTGATCAAATTTACGACCTACATCTTCATATTCTAAAAACGATAATGCCTGCAAAGCTTAAGACTAATAACTGTGAAGAACTTTTTATCAAAACTAATATATTACCCATACATGACCAGGTAAAATATATTTTACTAAAAGAAAACTTTTTTAACGAGATCTACCTAAATATAATACACCATTATAAACAAACTCGTAGTGCGTCAAAAATCAAATATTTGGTTCCACGATATTGTAACCTTTACGGCAAACAAATGTTGCAATATCAAGTACCTAATTTAATAAATGGTCTTCCAGATAACCTTATAAAACAAATAAATGAAACTAATATTAAATATAAATTGAAAAACTATTAACTCTCAAAATTATTACTAGTATAATATAAAATTCATCACAAACAAATTAAATAAAATCCGAACTTGAAAAAAAATAATAAAAAAAAACCTAGATAATAAATAATATTATGCTGAAGCAATTTATGCCCGTGTGTTTCCATTGTGTGATGAGGAAGCGGGTTATGACTTTTTTGGATTTCGTAATTATTAGAATGTGTGTAACCTTAAAAATATATTGCTAAACTTAGTTATAACAGAATTAAGATATAAGCATTGTCTAACTAAATATAACTAGTTATTAAAAGTAAAATGAGCTACCGACAACGAATAGCAGTGTGCGCAAAAACCAGCAATGGTTTATGTCACACTGTATAGATTAAGCTTAATGTTTGTATTCTTAGTTTATAAATAAATAAATAAATAAAAATTAAATTAGTAAAAATATTAAAAAACACTCGAAAATTTTGTTATAATATGTATTCGGCCGTTGTACCCCATTAGGTACGGAAGGATTTCCAGAACAACAATATCCTTACAGGTATGTAAGTCTGAAAAATTCAATATCCATTGAAAATTAGATACTGAAAAAGATTATCAGAGTAACCTTACACATTATACAAGCACCAAAATTCCTAACATTATTTCTTTCTAAAGAAAGATTTGGAATGGAAGCACATTGGAAATGAATCTACGGAATCCGAAAAAAAAAATTTCGCTGACTGAAAGTCGGGGTAAGAAAAAGGTTACAAAATTTAACTACAACGTTGAATGAGAATTATGTGACGGGCGTAAATAAAATCACTCAGAGAGTCCTGCCCTTTTATATTACTTGAAGGTCGTTAGAGCTAGTCAAAATAAACACTTTATATCCGGTATTACAATTAAATATAAATTAACTAAATAGATTTCAATTAAATATAATTCTTATTTTACCAGTTACTAATATTAATTATTATGTGTTTAATTACATTTGATTATTTATATTTAATATAAAATGCATGACTAAATTCTGACGTGACGTCATTAGTCATAACCATCATGTTTACAATAAGTAATATAATTTATAATAATCAGTTGATTAATAATTTATTAAATATGAAACCAAATTGATATTCATAATAAACACAGTAAATGTAAAATATTATACGGATCCGGATGTAGCATCACTGTCGAGACTGAAGTCTGCTAGTGGTTGCTAACACTCGGCCATCCTGCAGTGACCGTGTCCCACGGTTTTCTCCACCATTTGTTACCTAAAAAAAAGAAAGACAACAGAACAGTATATTCATGGTAATAAGTATGGTGATAAATTCGTCAAGTAGGTCATAAATTTAATGATAATAATATGTGGAGTCAGCCGCCTCATAATATCATCCTTGTTAAATTACATATATACGTAGGTCACCTAGACGTAATATGCGGCGTAATACTTATACTTATTAAGTAACAGTCACATAGACAAAATATATCCTCGTAAAGCTGCAAAATATATTGTCACACAGATTTTGATGATTTGCAAGCACCTAGAAGTCACACAGACACGGGTGACGGGTCACACAGACTAGGGTCACACAGACTAGCGTCACACAGACTAGGGTCACACAGACTAGCGTCACACAGACTAGCGTCACACAGACTAGCGTCACACAGACTAGCGTCACACAGACTAGCGTCACACAGACTAGCGTCACACAGACTAGCGTCACACAGACTAGTGTCACACAGACTAGCGTCACACATACTAGCGTCACACAGACTAGCGTCACACAGGCTAGCGTCACACAGGCTAGCGTCACACAGACTAAGGTCACACAGACTAAGGTCACACAGACATAGGGGGTCACCCAAACTTTATGTAATATCACACGGGCTATTCAACTTACAATATTATTAAGATGATAGGGATTTTACGATATGCAACACATTAATTATTTTAATTAATTTTATTTTTCAGCATATCTTATAAAGAATATATATATTATGTAATATTTATTTAATCAATATTATTTATTTAGTAAAAATAGTTAAAAAAATAAACAAAAAATTGGCAAGTAGTAGTATAGGTTGTTCAAAATTACTAAAATTTATAAATAATAATTCATTACATACTTCGCACCTAGCTTTCGAGTAAATCTATGAGATCGTCACGATCTACTTCTTTATCACTAGCAGAAGAGCTATCAGCATCAGACATAATAGATTTGTAAGGTCTTAATGTTTCGCCTCTAACAACTGCATCAAATTTTTTATAACCTTTCATTCCTTTAACACTACAAATTGTATAGCGATCAATATTAGGTTCCGCTTTAATTATTTTATATGGACCGGTGTAAGGGCTCTTCAATTTTTGTGAAACTTTCGAGTGTACATCCCTACTAGCTCCACCTTTCCATAGTACTAATTGTCCTACTGCGTACTTTATACATCTTTTACGGGATTGGTCGAACCGTTTCTTCATAATTGTCATATTTCTATCAATATGTAATTTTGCTGTTTGCCGTCTGTTATTTAAAGCATCTTCTCGGGATGCAACGTCATTTAATTGATCTAAGGGATAAGCTGGTAACCTAGAGTTTTCGTGACCGAACATTAATTGGAATGGGCAAAATGTGGTACTACAATTCGGAGTATTATTTATTCCCCACACAATGTCTAAAAGTTTATCATCCCACGTGTTTTCACTATCAGACATAGTATTTAAGCCATCTAAAATAGTTATATTTATGCGCTCCACTTTAACCATAAGACCTAGGACTTGCATTAAGTATGTGCCTAAATTGAAATTCTTGCGCAAAGTCTTTAAAATAACGACTAGTGAATGCTTTACCTCTATCTGTAATGATTCTATTAGGGCGGCCAAAAACGTTAATCTCCTTTAAATTTTTTATTGTCTCCACAGAGCTACAATTTCTAATCGCTTTTACAAAAACGAATTTTGTAAAAGAATCTATAATAACGAGCACGTAAGTATTACCCTTTCTTGTCTTAACAAAAGGACCCAAGTGGTCAGCGTGCAAAGTATGCATTGGTATATTTTTCTTTTCTATCGGGAATAATTCTCCCTGTTTCATACTCAGATTTACCGTAGGCACACTGTAAGCATGATTTAATATATTTCCTAATGAAACGCGTCATGTTAGGAAACCAGAATTGTGATTTTACGATTTTTTCACATCTTTCAAAACCCGGGTGCCCTATTTGATCATGGTACTTTAATAAGAGGCCGTATTTTGCCAATTTTGGAATAACAAGACGGTCACCATATACCGTCTTTCTGTATAGTTTATTATCTTTGGCTACATATTTTTTTGTTAAATCAGGATTAGGACTACATTCATGCAATTGCTTTAGTTTATGCTGGATATTATCATCTTGCAGTTGTAGTGTAACTAACCAATCGGATTCATCGATTTGCAATATATATTCAGTATTGGTGTTCCTACTAAGCGCATCTACGTGTCTCATTCTTTCCCCTGGCCTATATTCTATTTGTAGATCAAAATCCTGGATGGTAAGCCACCATCTAGCTATCCGCGGTACTAGGTCTTTCTTTACTAATGTAGTACGTAAAGTAGCACAATCAGTCACGACTTTTACTTGAATTCCAGTTAGGTAAATTCTAAAACGTTTTAATGATTCTACTACAGCCAGGGTTTCGAGTTCATAACTGTGGTAAAATTGTTCCTCCTTCGACGTAACCCTACTAAAATATGCAATGGGCTTAATAGCCCCTTCTATCTGGTACTGCATTAGTATACCACCTAAACCTAACTTGCTCGCGTCAGTATGTAACTCCGTAATCGCTTTGCTATCGTAAATAGCAAGGACGGGTCTCTCAGTCAATCTAATTTTTAATGTTTGAAATGCCCTTTCTTGTTCAGATCCCCAAAACCATTCTACGTTTTTTTTTTGTGAGTTTAGTTAATGGAAATGCTATTTCAGCAAAACCGCGAATAAATTTTCTAAAATAAGAAGTTAATCCGATAAACTGTCTTATCTCATGTACATTTTTAGGTCGTGGATATTTTGTTACGCAGTTAATCTTACTTGGACCAGGACGGATTGTACCAGCAGAAATTTCGTGACCTAAATAATTAACGCTTGTTTTTAGGAAAGAACATTTTTTTTAATTTAATTTTAAGTTTGCTTTTTCTAAGAGTTCAAAAACGCGCCCTAATAACCTTAATCCAGCCTCTACACTTACTGTTGGTAACATTACATCGTCTAAATATGTACTTACATCATTCGTGACGTCATTAAGAGCAAGTCGTATTAATCGAGAAAAAACTGCGGGCGCATTAGCTAAACCGAACAGCATTTTAAGAAACTCGTACTGTCCGGAAAGAGTTACAAATGCAGTTTTATAAATAGAGTCTTCCGAAATTTTTAATTGGTAGTAGCCTTGAGCCAAATCTAGTGTTGTAAAATAGCGTTTCCCTGCTAATTTGGAAACTTGGTCTTCTATGTGTGGTAAGGGATAACGGTCCTTAACGGTCTGGGCTTTAGTGCCCTATAGTCTATACAAAGTCTGTAGTCCCCATCTTTCTTTTTGACCAACACCACTGGACTTGCATATTCCGACATCGACTTGCGTACTATGCCCGCGTCAATTAAATCCTGTACCTTGGACATAACAATTTCATTTTCCTTAATAGATAATCTGTATGGTTTAGAATGAACAGGCCTATCTGTCGTCGTCCGAATATGCATTTCCATAAGATCGGTACAGCCCAAGTCTTTAGAATTCTTAGCGAAAAGGTTGCCGTACTTATTTATCAATGACATTAATTTAACAAGGTCATCCTTTTTTAAATCGCCCACATCGATCTCTAAGTCTGTTAAATTAGATTTATTAATCTGACCAGAACAATCTACAGTCATAACATTATGGATTTTATCGGATATAGTGGTTACCAGGTTTGCACGCGCTATTAGCCTATGAGCCGAAAAGTTTAAAAGCTCTTCACCTAAGTTAATAATTTTTAATTATCCTTCGATGCAGATAACTCCTCCAGGAATAGCATAGCATATTTTAGCGTATGTAGAATTCTACATACACAGAATTAGTTAAGAAGTATAAATTTTCATTTGATTCATAGTCTACAAACACACTCAATAATTTTATACTCCGAGCCGGTACAGTGACATCGCATTTTAGGTACACATTGTGTTTAGAATTGAAATCTGAATGACTTAGTCTAATGTCACTAAGAATATCACAGGTATAATGAGTTTCTACAAATCTAGCAGAGTTCGACGTAGTAACAAGACTAACACCAATTTGATTAATCATGGCCTGCCCAATTATTAATTCTATATCACACATATTACAATTAGTTATTTCAACGTCTCCATTTAGATACAAATTATCTATATATACTTTAATATGTAACCTGCCTAGTGACTGAGTATGAGCACCTCCAAACCCTTTCATTATTATATCCGATGGTAATATTTCAAGATCTAGTTATTTTGCTTTCGTTAAACTTAAAACATTTAATTTACTGCCCGTATCAATGTAAACAATGACACTCGAGGAACCAATAAATGCGAGGCGTTTGTAAATGCTCAAAAACTTATCATTTAAATTAAGCATCAGTAAACTTACCGGAGTTGGCTGCCCCTGTTGTTGCGAAGTTCCAGGGTGTGCGGCCGACCAACAGCTTGCCGAAGTGTGACCGTTACGTTGGCAGATGTTACATCGTTGTTGAGATCGACAAACACGTGCCTCGTGCCCGGTGCGACGACAGATGTAGCACCGTTTTATCCCGGGATGTAGAGCTGTTGTAGGGTTTTCTTCAAAGGCACCCCTCCGCCATGATGATTTCCGAGAAGTTAAAGATGAGGAATTGTTATCTCTCTTATAATTTTCTAACGAGGAAAGAAATCCAAAATATAACATTTCTGGCGTCTGGCACTGATAAGCTTTAGCGTTAGCACGAAATTTTCACGCAATTCCTTTTATTATGCATGAAATTGCATCTTCACCAGTTATATTACACTTTCTGAGTAGAGAGACTTTGTCATGATAATAACGAGTCATTGATTCGGTGTCTTCTTTATTTCTAGCTAACATAGTGCTCAACTTGTCTACGAAGTCGACCGAACGAGGAAAAGCAATCTCTGGGGCTCGTTTCCATGCATCCCAATCTAAACTATAATCATCAAGCTCATCGTACCATCGTCTGGCTGAGCCTCGTAGACGAAGCTGCATAATAAATTGTCTCTGAATTGCATCCCACCCGTAAATATCACCAAGCTGGTCGATTTTGTGCAGCCAACTGGTAATACTACTTGAGCTATCTTCTGGTCGGAATTTTGGTATAATTTCAGCATCGGCATGAGTCACGCGACATGTCTTTCTCTTGGTGGGCGTAATGCTTGGCGTGGAGTCGACAGAAAAAAAAAAATCATCACTGACCTGCCCTGTCCGTTTCCTTTTTCCGAGTCCAGCTGCGTATAGTCCCGACATCTTGTCCACTTTATCCCACTTCTGAGATGTGACGGGCGTAAATAAAATCACTTATTCCACTGTTACACTTTTATTCGTCAGACAAAGTGTCCGCCTTACAACAATTTTGAAGAAGTAATAATGGCGGCTACATTTTTTTTTTTTTTTTCGAAAGGGTCTATGCTAAGGGTCGGGTTAAGACCGCTGTAGCTAAGTCGGACTATAACTAGCCTGGTGGATAAGGCGGCTACAGAGAGTCCTGCCCTTTTATATTACTTGAAGGTCGTTAGAGCTAGTCAAAATAAACACTTTATATCCGGTATTACAATTAAATATAAATTAACTAAATAGATTTCAATTAAATATAATTCTTATTTTACCACTTACTAATATTAATTATTATGTGTTTAATTACATTTGATTATTTATATTTAATATAAAATGCATGACTAAATTCTGACGTGACGTCATTAGTCATAACCATCATGTTTACAATAATATAATTTATAATAATCAGTTGATTAATAATTTATTAAATATGAAACCAAATTGATATAATAAACACAGTAAATGTAAAATATTATACGGATCCGTATGTAGCATCACTGTCGAGTCTGCTAGTGGTTGCTAACAATTATTTTATTCTTAGACTAGCTTTTGCCCGCGACTTCGTACGCGTAGATGTTGAGGTGACTAATTTCCTATTATTTTTTGAAAGAGACTTTAATTATGCTAAAAATAAATTAAATGGTAATTGGTTGAAGATGATGTTATTAATAGAGTGTATTATGCTATTGAAGGACTTATATACAACAGTAACTGTATTGCCGTGTGGAGCAAGGATCACCAGACTGCAAGCCGAACTTACTCTAAGACACGCAAGATAGAACTGCCCGTGTGAGAAACAAATTCTCTCCTAAGTCTATCCCAGCCACTTTCAATGACTGCCCCTGAGTTTTATTGATGAGGGAGCATAATTTTAGGTGAAACTGCAGTCTTTTAAATACAAATGGATACTCTGATGGGATTAATGGTATTTTAGATATTCTAGATATAGTTTCCCCTTGAGCACATCTAGTGAGCCTCAACAATGTTGCGATGGAGAACTTTTATCTGGAGTCTGGTGCCATTGCACAATTTTGGAGCCTTAACATTTCTTAATAACATTACTGGTGCTCCAATATTCAAACTAAGATGTGTTGGAAGACCTGTTGGGTTCAGAGTATTAAGGAACTCCATGGGATAGTTTACTGCATCATCAGTTTGTACTACTGAATCCACTGACTTATATTGTACTACATCTACTTCGAATGGCTTAAGTAAAAGTTCATTTACTGTGGCTGAGTTCTCATTTTCGGGAGTCAAAATGGCACGATCACTATATAACCTTTCGATGGGCTTTATCATGAGATTGGTGACATCAGGGTAAACTGCGTTAATGAGTGAGAAACTGTGTGATAACTGTTGCCAAACTTTGTGGAATAATTTTTTTTTTTTCCAAAATATTGAACACCAAAATCAAAAATTCGGATTTTTTTTCACTATATCGGCCATAACTTTTTTCGTTTTGAATTTTCTCGAATAATTCTTTTTGCACCTTAGAGCTCTCTTGAATACGCGTCTTTTGAGCCTATTTTTTGAATATCTTAGCTTCACAACTCTCTGAGATATAAGGGGATCGCATTTTTTCGAAAAATCGGGGGCTATACTGGAGCGAACGAAAAGACAATTCAGTGTCAAAAATTACAAACATATTCCTGTTTAGTTGTTATAATTGAAGTGTAACATTACCCTTTTATTACGTAACTTGTAAATAGTCGCCCTAATTGTATACAATTTTACCCCACATTTCAATTTGTTTATAAACAAAAGGGCTACCTACCTATGGCATAGATAGCACTTTTGTAGGAAACGGCTATTTTTATTTTCAAGTACAAATGTTGATCCAATATTAAAAGTTGCTTATATTCAATAATATATTCACTCCTGAGAGTTTGTTCACTGACTGAAAAAACATGACAACACACTGACAGTACGGAGTTCCCATGGGATACTGTATATACACGAGCGGAGCCACGGGCAAAAGCTAGTATAAAATATATCCAGGCATCTTAAGATAAAATATTATAGCACGTAGTAGTATGTTCAAGCGTAAAGCAAATTCTGTATATCTGCGTCACTAAGGCCTACTAATGTAGCAGATTCCCTCCAAAGTCTGGCTCCAATTTTTTCGTTGTAAGCGACCGCCTTGGCTCTAATAGGTGAACAATTCCTATAGAAAACTCCACTGACCGTACCTGCTTCTCTATCTAATGCCACGTGGAGGGCAGTCTGCATACCTTCCCAGGGGGTCTTCTGGATGTATTTCAACCCAACCGTAGCGAGAATACCGATTTTCCCAGCGTAAGTCAGGTATAAAGGCGTTCCGACTGCGCCCGGATCCACGGCATGCACTACGACTTTGCCTTTCAGTCTCCTAGCCAGCTCTATAGTAAATACTGTGAGGCAAAGCTTGCTGTTAGCATATACGCGAAATGCCCAATATACTTTGACCACATTCAACTTGGCAAAGTCCATAACACCAAAGTTGTGTAGAACAGATGAGATATTTACAATCCTACCCGGTTCACCTTCCACGCCAGTTTTTTGTAGCAGCGGCAGTAAGAGAAGAGTCAGTAGAAAAGCGCCGTAGTAGTTGACAGCCATGATGAAGTTCAGTCCGTCCTCTGTTAGAAATTGCTTGCGTATGCACGTACCGGCGTTATTGACTAAAATGTCTAATCTTTTCTCGTTTCTCATGATTTCGGCGGCAAAGTTTCTTACAGAAGCAGTCGAGGAGAGATCTAGCAGTTTAAAGACGACGTTGTCGCTGCCGCTTCTTTGGACTATGGCGTTAGTGCCGACCTCACCTTCGTCCTCAAAAGGACATGCCACAATGATTCGAGCGCCTCTCTCGGCCAGGTCTACAGCCAGCTCCAAGCCCATGCCTGAAGTGCCTCCTGTCACAATGACTGTTTTACCATCCAACCTCCTCTTGGATGTACAGAATCGATTACTTTGCTTGGTATAATGAGCCACACTTAAAAACACCATAAAAACTGCGATCACAACGTAAACAATCATAATTTTTGCTATTTATTGTATCGTTACTCGTTAGTAATTTCCTTAAACTGTTTTTGTAAACAACTTATGTCGTCCTCCAAAGGCGTTATGAAAATTAATAACTCCGAAAACATATTTTGTGTTATTATAAACAGCATGTTAAAATTAAAACAACTGCAACTTAGGGTTCCGCTAACACTAACTCAATTACTGAACTAATATTTTTGTTATTTATTATGTAGGTACACTAAGTAAAAGTTTTTTTTATTGCAACAATCATTATCCATGGCTGCCGAAGATAAGATTAGGTTAGATGTAAGAGAGATTGCATCTGGAATCTGGATTATGACGGCATATGTCACATATCTGCAGGAGGTGGGGTAAAAGCTGTGTTATTTTAACTCATTTTAACGAATATTTATACAGACAGACAGACAAACAGACGGACACGGCGAAACAATAAGGGTTCCTTGAGTATTACGAAACCCTAAAAATGACTATAAAAGTAAAATGTGAACTGACAATAATTATTATTATTTACAATCGATTTCTGTGTAGATCAGGTGCTTGATTACAGTGAGATCCTAAAAACTGTTATGATCACATGAAGGCTTTTCTTACTTTTTTTTATTTAGGTCCTTTTTCAGAATGAAAGGTCTAATATTAAAATATAATAAAAAAAAATTGGGCCACAGAAGTTACACAATACGCTCGGGTCGGAGAAGTGCCCTACAGCTAAACATACCTTAGATATTTCTGACCATCATCATTCAGTCCTTAAAATAAACAAAAAAGCATAAATCTTATTCACGTAATCAGTATAGGTAAATGTTAGACATATTTATGAGAAATATATATTGTTATCTCAAACATTAACTACATTTTTTAAAACTTGTCTAAAAACAATAAAAATTAAAAAATTATATATAAACTTGAACATAGAACAAAAAAAACAAAACTAAGTCACCCAGCGGGATTCAAACCCGTAATACTCGTTTCTTGCCATCCGCGTCTTAACCCGCTGGACCGGATGGACAGTGGCCGGTAACGAAATTAGCGACAATATTCTGCGTGGACAGAAAAACGCATGAACACTCGAAAACACGCGTTTTCCAAACATAAAACTAATCTAGATCGATTGTTTACCCCTGAAAACCCCCATATACCAAATTTCAGCGAAATCGTTAGAGCCGTTTCCGAGATCACAGAAACATATAAATAAATATACAAGAATTGCTCGTTTAAAGGGATAGTACCTGGGCGACCGAGCTTTGCTCGGTTATTACCATTTATTGTAATATGGTGAAACTCGAAAGCAAAAATCTTATTCACGTAATCAGTATAGGTAAATGTTACACTTATTTCAGTCGTATTCGCAACGTCATCGCCTGTGGATGTTAGAAGAGTATCACTATTGACTTTTTTATTCTACCCGAAATGGTATTTAAAAAGTGTGTTACGTGCAAAAAAAACTGTAACTGAAAAATCTCCAGGATTGGAATGCAGTAGATGTGAAAAGGTTGTTCATGCCAACCCAGTATGCGTAAAGTTGCCCAACAAGCAGCTGAATACTCTCCGGAACTCCTCTGGGATCGAATGGAGCTGTGAAGACTGCCTAAAGCACCTCTCGCGCAGATCTTCGTATATGATTCCAGACGAAGACAATGATGAGGACGAGGATGTTGCCGCGGGCACCGCTAATCATAGCATCGACATACGTAAACTTGTACTTGACATATCTCACGAAGTCCAAATAGCCCTTAAGGAGGAACTAGGAAGTATTAAAGCGTCATTAGAATTTCTAAGCGATCAACTAAGTACGTTGGAGCAGTCTATTAAAAATCAAGACAAAAAAATCAAAGATCTCGAGAACAAAACTCAGGATTTACTTAATAAAAATAAAAATCTTGAACTGAGGGTATCCACGCTTGAACAAAACATGCAGAAATTCGAACAAAAGGCTCTGTCTTCGACCCTAGAAGTCTCCGGAATTCCAGATTTAGATGCTAAAAACCTAAACACTACCATTGAGAACCTAGCTATGAAACTGGATATAAATAGCCGGGATATTCAATCGGCAAAGTGCTTATCAACTAAAAGTGACAAGCCCGGAGTGATTCTCTTAGACATGAATTCCAAAGAAGCCTCTAGGAAGTGGATAGCAGCTGGAAAGGAAAAATGTCTTACTGTTGCTTCGATCAAAACTAACATATCTAAGGATAAAGCCGAGGATAGAATATTTATTAGAGAAGCCCTAACGAAGCATATCAAAACTGTTTTATATTATACCAAAACTAAATTGAAACCATTATTTGAATTCGTATGGTGTAAAGAGGGTAATGTATTTGCCAGAAAAACTAATAACAGTAAAAATTTTCTTATTCGTTCACTACATGACATTATGCAAATTGAAAAAGAATTTTCTAACAAAAAAACCTCGTAAATTATATAATGACCACTTTGTTCATTTATTTTTATCATCTCGTATCAATTGTCTGTACCTACTATTTTTTTTAGATAAAAATGGCATCTAATATAAAAGAAATCTTTAACTGTACTTCAATAAATAAATTTGTCCAAACATTACCTTTAAAAAGTCATGTTAAATTTGCTTGTGTGCACATTAATATAAGATCTATGATTAAAAATTATGCAAATCTACTGCAAATAGCTCATAATAATTCATACCTACTAGACATAATCATAATTACCGAGGCCGATATATCTGATAATATATCTCATCTGTATAACATACCTGGATATAACATGCACACAAAACTATGAAATGATAAAAAGGGTGGCGGGATTATTATTTATGCCAAAAACTACATAAAATTTACTCCTTGTTATCTATATAAAACATTTACATTCGAAAGCTTAACAGGCACCTTAAAACTTCCCTCCCATGAAACCGTAGTTTTGTCTGCAATCTACAGGCCGCCTTCAACAAACAAGCCACATTTTATAAAGGAACTAGATAGATACATCTCTAATTTCAACTGTGAAAAGAATTTAATTTGCATTGGTGACACCAATATTGACCTTAAATCAATCTACTAAAGCATACATAGACTCATACAAAGAAACACTGAGCGCGTGTTGATTGATGTGTGGAATCACTGATTACACTAGAGTAGAATTTAAATCAAATGTATTAACAAAATCGTGCATCGACCATATATTCGCGCGATTCCCCACATCAGATCCTTACGCGGCAGCGCTCGACGTCGTACTGGCCGATCACCGTGCAATTATATTTACCTGCGTACACGACACTCCGCCTAGCAGTATACAGTGTGATCGAAAAGAAAAATACTTCAATTTTAAGCATTACTATGAGAAACTTAAAAAGATAAACTGGACTCAGACAAATAATATGAAAAACCCTAACGATATTCTAAATTTTATTACTAACTCTTTCAATAACGCTAAACAGTTTGTAAAAAAATACAATTTAAAACCGCAAAATACAACACGTAAAAATTTTAAAGTCCCATGGATGGATGACAATATAAATAGGCTATGTGCAAAAAGGGATAAATTATATTCACTTTGGAAAAATAGCCTATACGCTCCAGCTTTAAGATTAGAATATAATAAAATTAGAAACAGAGTACACAAGGTTGTAGAAAATAAAAATAAAACATACTATATTAATCTAATTAATGAGAATTTTAATAATACAAAAAAGATATTTCAGATAATAAACCAAATGATGGGTCGTTTCAAGCGTTCAGTAGACGACGCGATTTTAAGAGCATTCGATGCGCAAGGACTTACGTCAAAAGAACTAGCTGAGAACTTTGCTAGCGAATTTGATAAAGCAGTTAAAACAATCGTTCCTAAATGCAAAATAAACCTTTTAAACTCTGCTAGTTACAGTAAACCAGTTGATTGCAGTATTTTATTTAAAAAAGCAAATTCTCATTCCATACATAAAATAATTAAAACACTTAAAACAAACAAAGCCCCAGGAGTCGATAATATTAAGGCATCAGATATTAAAATTGTAGGAGAGGATCTAGCATTAGCTATTTCGAATCTGATGTATAGTAGTGTGGTTTTCGCTGCTTATCCGGATGAACTCAAAGTAGGATGCGTTAGACCTATCTATAAAAAAGGAAAACGAAATGATTATTTTAATTATCGTCCAATTACACTACTCCCTGCTATTAATAAAATAGTTGACATTTTTTTTTGGAAACTAAATTCATAGTTTCTACAAGAAACATGGCGTCTTATATAAAATCAGTTTGGTTTTCAAAAAGGGAAAGGTACCACCGATCTTCTGTCTCTATTTGCTGATGAGGCCAATGGAAATCTCGATAAGAAGAAAGTTGTTCTCGCTCTTTTTATCGATTTTTCACGGGCATTTGACACCTTAGACCATAAAAAACTTATATGCAAGCTAAGTGATTGCGGTATAAGGGGTCCAATGTTAAAATGGTGCGAAAACTATATGAAAAATCGGTCATTTAATGTTAAAATTGATAACACACCGAGGACCCTAACAAGGCACTTGAGTGCTTACAAACTGACTTTGATATGATTCAACGCTGGTGTCATGATGCTGGCTTGATACTGAATGCGAATAAAACAAAATTATTATTTATCAGGTCGCCTTACCTTCGGCTTCAATCTCTAAACACTAAATTAATTGCTCATGACCATAGCTGTTTACATCTTACCAGAGTTGATTCGTGTAGATGCCCAGCTATTGAGGAAGTAAGCTCACAAAAATACCTTGGTATAACAATACTTAGATAATAAAATCAACTGGAGTCATCATATTGAAAATGTATGCGATAAACTAAGACAGTTTCTGGCTAGTATTACTATTTTAAAACATAAAATTCCTTTTAAAGTGAAACTTATGCTATATAATTCATTTGCTGAGTCGCATATAAATTACGGATTAAGTACTTACGGTTAGACCTATAAAAGTAATTTAAATCAAATTTACAACTTACAACTTAGAATTTTAAAATCAATAGTTTCCCCGAATATAAAACAAAACCTCGTCAAGAATGATGATGAATTATTTAAGCACTGTAAATTTTTACCAGTATTTACTAAATTTAAATTTACCCTGTTAAAAGAACAATATTTTAACGAAAGTTTAAAAGTATTAACTATTAACACCCTGTACGCACTCGAGCCGTCGCACAAAACCGGCTAGTGACGACTCGAGCCTGCAACCGATATGGCGAGCGAATGACTAGCTACATAGCTCCTCGTCTTATTAATGATTTAACTACAGATGTAATAAATAATTTAACTGAAAGTCTATCGTCCTGATATTGAACCGTATAAAACCAGTCGCAGACTTCGAGACGATTGACATTCATTACATCACACGGATTCCTACTTAGCGCATCTACGTGTTGCATGCGTTCTCCAGGCCTATATTCGACATTAATGTCATAGTCCTGAATGAGCAACCACCATCTAGCGATGCGGGGAAGGATATCACGTTTCGTCATGGTCGCTCTTACGGCAGTACAGTCCCTAACGACTTTCACACGCTTTCCTACCACATAGACCCTAAACCTACGAAGTGATTCGACTACCGCGAGAGTCTCTAACTCGTAACTATGATAATTGCTTTCTTCTTTACTTGTTACGCGACTAAAATACATAACAGGGCGCAGTGTACCATCGCTCTGTTTCTGCAATAATATACCTGCTATGCCTAATTTGCATGCGTCCGTGTGAATTTCGGTTGGCAGCGTGGGGTCATATAACGCGAGAGTAGGCCTGGTACATAAGCATTTTTTTAATTCCTCAAAGCTATTTATTTGTTGGGGGCCCCAAACCCAGGTTGCGTTTTTCTTTGTCATTTCGGTCAATGGTCGAGCAATAAGAGCAAAAATTTTTATAAACTTCCTAAAATAACTGCACAATCCAATAAATTGGCGTATTTCGTGTACACTAGTAGGGGCATTAAACTGTGAAACCGCTGCCAACTTCAATTCACTCGGCTGGATACCGTCCGGGGAGATTTCGTACCCTAAATACGTAATTTTGTTTTGTAAAAATGAACATTTCGCCATATTTAACTTTAAATTCTCATCAAGAAATTTTTTTAGAACTACCTCCAAAATTTTTAAACCCGACTCAACGTCAATAGACGGTAGAAGTAAATCGTCTAAGAACGCTAGTATATCGTACACTGATTCGCCGTTTTTCGAATTATGAACGTTAATCGAACTGACAATTTTGTTTATAAGTCGCATAAAAACAGATGGGGCATTAGCCAAACCAAAAGGGACACGTACGTACTCGTACTGACCTTCGTTTGTGATAAAAGCAGTTTTATGTGTATCTTCGGCCTGTATTTGAAGCTGATGATAACCTTGTGCTAAGTCGAGACTAGTAAAAAAATTCTTTCCAGCAAGTTTAGAAATTTGGTCGTCGATATTTGGTAATGGATACCTATCCTTTATGGTGATAGCATGAAGGGCACGATAGTCTACACAGAGTCTAAAATCACCATTTTTCTTTTTAACGAAAATGACTGGCCATGCATAATTGGAATCGGATTCTTTGATAATTCCAGCGTCAAGTAAATCGGAAACTTTGGACCTGACTACTGCCTGTTCGCTGTGTAATAATCTATACGGATGGCGATAAATAGGCTGATCTGATGTTAACCTTATTTTCATTTTTAGCAAATCTGTACAACCTAAATCACTAGTGGCAGATGCGAAACAATTATTGTAACGATGTAATAAAGTTAATAACTTATCACGATCCGTTTCATTTATTGGCCCTGACTTAATATCGGAAACATTTACTCCACCAATAGTAGCATCGGTTGCAAGACTGGTACTTAATATAGGACTGGCTAATGGCAAAGGTAAGGCAGATATTATGGCAGATTGACTAACCTGAATGTTTGGCTGTGGCTCGTTATGTGTCTCATGGTTGTCGGCTCTCGTCAGCACCTCACCCTGGCGCCAGGTGATGTTGCTGGTGCCCGTGTTGACCACCTTCATGTATCCGTCGGCTCCACGCAGCAGTGTAGCCGGCAGTGAATAGGAAACACCTTGCAACTCGAAGTGATGGGGTGCAGTGACGACTTCGTTCGTGTCTCCATTACCTACTATCTTGACTTTTATAATGGAGGTTCCGGGCTGTAAACATTCATCTTCAGCACAGATCACTGGAAACCGTCACGCTCTTCAATTGCATTTATGTCTTTGATAAAATCTATGTCCTCTTGTTTAAGTGTTGCAGTGCCGTTGCTGATAACTAACGACATAACATTCCCATTTATAACAGGCTGGCCAATCAACAAATTAATTCCTTGCATGTCGACATTTGCTAGGTGTGCCGTGCATTTCAGCGGTATGCCATCAACTTCCAGCTCAAAGGTCACTTCTCCTTGACTAGTCACAAAACCACCTGAAAATCCCTTTAATACTGTGCTCGTTGGACTAATTTCCAAATTTAGCAGTCGTGCCATGTTTGTAGTCAATACATTTACCTGGCTTCCGGTATCTAGATAGGCTTTAATGAAAATGTTATTGACCTTGACCACCTTTTTGTAAATATCGCTGTAATTCTGTATTATCTTGATTTCCTTGACTGACTGTGATACGCCAGGTATTATTGGCTTTGAAGTAGAGGCACTGGTACATCGAGTGGCTATGTGACCTTGAGCACCACATTTAAAACATGTACGCTGGTCAGGTTGAGGGCAGTTATGAAGAATGTGGCCAGTCTTTTTGCAGCGCGGACAGGGGTCTACATCTGGATTAATAGTGACACTTTTCTTTTCAGACGAATTCTTGTTCTCTCGATTGAACATTCGTGAATCGGAAAATTGTGGCGATTTATAGTCGTCTAAGGCACAGAGAAAGCCAATTTACATGCCATTTACATTACAAAATTCATACAATTCATCCGGTCGCTCACACTGATATGCCCGTGCATTAGCTTGAAGAGATGCGGGTAGGCCACGAATAATGCATGAGACGGTTGCACTATCCGATAACTTACACCGAAAACATAATGCAACTTTTTCCTGGTAGTACTTTGTCATAGTTTCTGAGGGTAGTTTTCGTCGTTGCATCATCTCTTCTAACAAATTTCCGTAATCACGATAACGAAGAAAAGCTCTTATCAGCATCAGCTTCCAATCTTCCCAACTGTAATCGTAATCTTCTAGTCTATTATACCACTTCCTGGCTTGACCTCTTAATTTGTCTTGGAGGTAAAATGCTTTTGTTTTATCATCCCATCCGTGTATCTCGCCTAGCTGCTCAATTTTCCTGATCCAGGCCACTACTGTGCAGTCCTCGTTGTCGGGGTCAAACTCGGGAATTAACGAAGCAGCTCGATGTTCTCTCGTTTTAGCAGATGTGGGTAATTCTGCATTGAGGTCACGAACAGCCCTCTGCACCTCATGCTCGAGAAGATTTTTGAGCATTTTTCTGGCGGGAGGTGGGGAATCTTCACGTGGGTCGGGGATATCATCTCGTAGTGGCGATGAATCACTCCACCCTGGCGGCCGAACCAAATGCCGATCTTCCTCTCGAGGTCGATTTCTTTTCATCCCACTTCTGATTGTAAACCAAGGTGAAATAAAACGTGGAGTAACAATTTGACCACTATTACTTAATACTTTAATCACTTTCACAAAATAATTGGGCAGAGTTTCTGCTTAACAATTTGACTCGATACCAAAAATCAGCAAAATGAGCGAGTACAGGGTATTTAAGGCTTGCTCCCCACCAGCGAGGCACGGCTGGCTGACGTTGGCGAGTGGTGGGGGCCTCGGCAAGGCATGGCATTGGCTGGCTTGTCTGGCTTGCTGTGATTGGCTGAGACCCTTGTTTACAATAGTGATATTTGAAAGAAAATATTGATAAACTGAAAGGTTATAAATAAACCAAAACCCTTCTTATTTCATGCTAAAAATACTTAGTGCATTTGTAAATGACATACTAGTTACCTAAATTATTTATGTTTATTGAATAATTTCGCCTCAGCTTCACTACTAGCTTTGTCGAAAAACCTGTACAGTTAAAATTGTTTATCTTATAAATATATTTAATATAAATATTTGATTCAATTCCGGTTAGTTGAAGTGAGAAAAACTGTGTAATTTTTTGAATTAAATGTAAATAAATTTTTATCCCTAAAAATAACTCCAAAAAATTGTACTCCCTAAAAACCCCTCTATAGATTATATCCTCCTAAATCTAGGGGGAAAACCCCGGAGTTGGCACCACTGCATTTTGTTTCACAATAATTCACTGTCATGTCAATTTGAGTTTTTTTTTTAATTTAAATATATAGCGTCGGCTTAAACCATTTGCCAGTGTCAAGTTAAAAAGGCGGGAAAAAGATTTTTTCAATTTTCAACACCGTATTCCTAAATCGTCAAGTCTAAAGTCTAGTCAACGTCCAATTAGATAACATAGATAGTCGGTGCAGTCAATTAGTCAAGTCTGTAGAATCAGTGAAGTGGTAGAAGCTTTACTGAAGGTTTCTAGGGAGTTTTGGAGGGAACACAAAATAGCACTTTTTTTTATTCACAAATTTATGAAGGAAATACAAAATCCACAACGCCACACATTGAATTCCCGGCGAAACTCAATTTGAGATTTGTCAGATGTGAAATGACAGCAGTCTTTTTCTTCTTTTTTGGTTGCTTTCAGTTTTGCTATTTGGACGATTCTCTTGTACGTACCTGCCATAAACGTGTTTTGTATATTCATAAACTGGTCTACCTACCTGTTACTAATATTATTTATAGATCATTTCCTTTGGATATAATTTTGTTGTATTTTTATTATAAAACTAAAAATGTATTTTATGTTACCCGGTAAAATCCGAATCCTTCCTTAAGCCTTCTCTTCCTACAATTCAATACTCTATAAACGGGTTTGTCCTCATCCGCAATGATAGATTGGAAGGGTGGTGGTGGGGTTGCTATATATCTCCGTGCTGATATTGAGTATACAATCTTGAATATATCTCCTTCGCCTTACTCAGAATCAGCGGAATATCTGGCTATTGAAATTCTCGCTCATCATACCTAATTGCTCCTGATTGTTTATATAAAAAGCCCTAATTCTCGTATCGATTATTTTGATTCTCTTGACAATCTTCTTACTAATTTTCGTCCAAATTATCAACATGTCATAATCATGGGTGATTTCAACACTTGCCTGCTCAAGACTAATCAGCGGTCAGAAAAACTGCAGTCGCTTCTAACTTCCTACAACCTGCATGTCCTTCCTTCCAATCCCACCCACTACTCTCCTGATTGTACGCCCTCTCTATTGGATCTTATGATTGTTTCTTCTCCTAATAACGTAGCTACTCATGGACAGCTTGATGCTCCTTTTTCCTATCATGACCTTGTCTTCTTGTCTTATAAAATAAAACCCCCTAAACGTAAATCCCAATCCTTCCTCTTACGTAGTTTTAATAATATTGATCTCCAAGCGCTTGATCTAGATGCTAAAAACTTGAACTGGGCATCTGTGCTTCAAAGTTCGAATATAAACGACAAAGTTGACAGCTTTAACAATATAATTTTAAAGCTGTATGATCACCACGCGCCTGTCAAGAGAGTCAAAATAAAGCACAACCCGGCTCCATGGTTTACTGAAGCCATCAAGGCACGTGATAGGGCCAAGAGGAAATTTAAGCTTTTTCCTAAAGAAGTTAACCACACTAAGTTTAAAACTCTACGTAATCACTGTAATCATTTATGTCGCGATGCCAAGCGACGATAATTGTGAAAATTAGGAAAGGAGAAGCGCTCTTTTAAGTAAGAAGGAGATGAGGGACTAAATAAAGTATCGAAAAGAAAACATTATGCGATAATTTCTGCGAAGGCGAATAGGAAGCCACTGGAGCTGCTTTCTGTATTGGGATACGTGGTCTCGTTTCTTAATCCAAAAATAAAACGTATGGAGAGATTCTGCAAACGTTCTATCTTGTTTAGGATCTCTTAAGTTGCATCCAGGTAACAAACGTCAGCATAATCGATTATAGGTCGAATAAGGGATTGTGCCAAAAGAATTTTAGTAAGAGCTGGAAGGAAGTTTTGGAGTAACTTGAGCGAATGGAGGGTGTGGTAAACTTTTTAAGATTTTTGGCAGAGTCGGAAAAGGGAATCAATGAACCGTTTAGACTAATGAGAGGAAGTGTTGATTTATTTTTGTGTGTTTGCTACCTATAAAAAATGTCTTTGTTTTAGCAGGGTTTAGTTCAGGGTAACAATCCTTTGGTCTACTTGAGACCAAAGGATTGTGCCCATTCACTTATTCGACTAAGATCATCATTAATAAGAGCTATAGCGGATGCTGCATGAGGAATAGTGAAATGACGGTATATCTGAAGATCATCAGCATAAAGATGATATTTAGCCACTATTACCTTAGTAATAAAGTTAATGAAAATTGAAAAGAAAAGAGGAGAAAGCATCCCACCTTGGGGAACACCCGCATCAAGATAACACCAATTTAAAAAAATTATCATTGCCTTGCACTCGCTGCGAGCGACCCCGAAGGTAGGAGTTAAACCAGGACAGGACAAAAGGGGACATATTGAGAGACTGGAGCATACCGACTAAGATATCGAAGTTAATGGAATTGAAGGCATTGCTAAAATGTAAAAGAACGAGGACACTAAGAGATTTATTTTCCATAGCCCACCGAATGTCAACAGTGACATTTACAAGCGCAGAAACAGTGCTATGACCAGTACGAAAGCCAGATTGTAGTGTACTTATTAGTCTGCTTTTAATCAAAAATGAAGAGAACTGCTGGTGGACGATATGTTCTAAAACTTTAGATAGGAATGGCAGTATAGATATAGGACGAAAACATGATAGAGAAGTAGGATTATTATCTTTTGGTATAGGAAGGATATTTGCCATTTTCCAGAATTGTGGGAAACAGCAAAAGGATAAAGTAAAATATCTATACTGCCATTCCTACGATTCGACCTATAATCGATTATGCTGACGTCTGTTACCTGGATGCAACTTAAGAGATCCTAAACAAGATAGAATGTTTGCAGAATCTCTCCATACGTTTTATTTTTGGATTAAAGAAACGAGACCACGTACCCCAATACAGAAAGCAGCTCCAGTGGCTTCCTATTCGCCTTCGCAGAAATTATCGCATAATATGTTTTCTTTTCAATACTTTATTTAGTCCCTCATTTCCTTCTTACTTAAAAGAGCGCTTCTCCTTTCCTAATTTTCACAACTTATCTTGTACACCCTTTAGACGCACCCTTCTAGATATCCCTCCCCATCGTACTGACTTTTTTGCCTACTCCTTCACGGTCCACGCTACTAAGCTCTGGAACTCCTTACCAACTCAGATACGTGAGTGTAAGACACTTGGGCTATTTAAGAAAAGGCTGCGTGAGCATTATCTCAGCTTAGCCTTTAATTAAAGTGTTATATAGTATGATTGATTATTGTTGTGTACGGTAGCTGGATTTGTCAATGAAAGATGTTCTTGAAATACAGTTTGGTTTATTTGCTTGTTGATACAATTACAAACTTAATAACTTGCGAAGATGTTAGATGCGAGAGAAGCGAAGAAAAATTGTAGAGTAAAAAATATGACAGCTGGCTTACAACGGATTTCCGGGTTGTATCTTTTATTTTTATTATAAGTCATTAGGTGCAAAGAGTATCAACAATTATTATTAAGCTATTGCATAGCTTCTATCGCGGGCCTTGAGCGCGGGGACCGAATCCAGAAATTCCGTAACGAAAAAACCTCACGCTCCCCACTCCGACGGGCACGGAGGTGTGGCTTGAAGGCCGTGCATCGTCTAACGTCGTTTCAGTTCGGCAGTCTTCGACACGGCGTTGTGTGCGTGCGATTAGACGTATGCGTGTAGACTTACTATGCAATAGCTTTACCGCGGCAGTCCCCGAGTGCCACACGTATTTTTTTTATAAGTATGTAATTTTTATCCAATATTTTATTGCAATTGTAATGATTATGATATATGTTATATTATTATTATATACCTATGTAAGTATTCGTATAAATATGCATTCGTTTATTATTATTGTTATATGTAAATTGTAGTAGTACGCACCATATATTGTTACTTTTATAACTAAACTTTCCTATATCAGGTCTGCTGGAAGAAATTCCAATTTGGAATAAGTAGAGCCTTTGTACAAAACTGTTTTCTGTTTTTAAGTTGTCAATGTCACTGTTTTACTATGTGTATATAAATTATTAAATAAAAAATAAATAAATAAACACCATTAGGTACTATAATACTATTTGCATTATAAAAATGCTGGTCCACGCTTTATATTTGTGTTAAACTCACCAATTGAAGTCACGGCAGAAGACCCCAAGCCTGGTCGTCCGAGATTCGTGAGGACTGTTTAGTTCTGAAAACATTTTTAAAGTAATTAAACTATTGCCATATCACTCTAATATCCATTGAATCAAATCTCATAACATTAATGCTCCTGATACCAAGACCACCGTGTCATACCGGTAACACAGCTTGTTGCCACTGGTGATCATGCAGAGTGACGTTGAGGATATCTTCCAAAGTTGATCGGATGGTGTTGTCAAGGTCGGAAACCTCGTTAGGGAACAGCCAATTTGGAGCCGTCCGTATTAGGTAGGTGAGCTTTGGCAACGAGAAACAGCTATGGAATAGGGTTAGGGCCACGTAAGACGATAGTTTCCCAAGAAGCTCCCTGGCTTGCGTAAGCATCCTACCTTTTGTTTTCAGGGAGGCAGGGACGGCACTGGGAAAGATGGGGGCGCCGAGTAGTTTTTATTCCTGGGAGCAGACGATCGAACATTCCGATTTTCTGTACGGCTGAAACAACGCAAAAATATTTTATCTTAAAATGCCTGGATATATTTCATATTACTGTACGTAAAATGAAAATATATAGTATCTTCGCCGTATGTCATTCAAATACCTAAAAGCTTGTTTTTAAAAAACACTTAATTTATTTGAAACGAGAATTGAATAGCTCCATACCGAATATACGGGCGAAACTTGAGGTGGTGCAGAAGACTGCCAACTGCGTTGAACTACAGCTTGAGAATAGAAATTAAGGTCATATTTTTCTAAAATGTTTATGAAACTACAGATAGTTTCATACTTCTACAGATAGTTCAGGTCAGAGGCCCAGCAAACGTTGTTCTGCCATCTAAAAATACTCGTTTGGCACGAAATATAGCTTACGATCTATTCCCAAACCTACCGTACTTACATAAATACAAGAAAAAACAAAGCCGTTTCAGAGGATATCTCCTCTGAAACGTCGTTGCAAACACTGGGACACCTTAAGAAAGGTATATATAATAAGCAGGGTTATATATTAGATTTAAGTATTATAATTTAAGTTACTCAGGGCAAAAAATTGTTAAGAGTATTTAATAAAGAAATAACATCATAATATTGTTTTATTTTTATTCATAAGCGCCTGTTTAGAACTAACAGCAATTTATATTAAAATCAGTTGCGAAAAAATGTCTATAACTTTTTCAACAGTTCTTGTTTCGATAGAACAACACAACAATGAAATTATATCCAAGCTAGTTGAATGATTTTTTATTGCATAAATAAATACTAAAATATGAGTAAGTTCTCAGAAGAAACAGTTAATTTAAAAATACATATTTTCAAAGGTTTTATATTGGAAAACATGCATTTGCCACACTCATAGTCTGGACTCTGCAGTAATACTAAGGCGGGTCAATAAGTCCGTGACTTTTTGAATTTCTAACCTCCTTACTGAAAAAGCAACACTACTCCTGTCAACAGGCATCTGTCAGTTGACTCCTATCAAAATTTGAACTTGCTGCGTCAGTTAGTTTGTGTTTTACAACTATCTTTATCAGACTATCCAGTAACTTAAGGAAACAATGGAAAAAAGTGAATTTCGTGTACTTATTAAGCATTATTTTTTGCGAAAAAAAACCATTACCGAGACCAAGGCTAAGCTTGATAAATACTATGGGGACTCTGCACCATCGATTTCAATGGTAAAAAAGTGGTTTACTGAATTTCGTTGTGGCCTTACAAGCACTGAAGATGCCGAACGTCCTGGACGCCCAGTTGAGGTCTCTACACCCGAAACAATCGAAAAAATTCACGATATGGTGTATGGTGATATGGCCGACCGAAGATTGAAAGTGCAAGAGATTGTGGAAGCCATAGGCATCTCGCATGGCTCAGTGGTTTCAATTTTGAATGATCACTTGGGCATGAGAAAGCTTTCCGCAAGATGGGTGCCGCGTTTGCTCACAGTCGACCACAAACGCAATCGTGTAACAACTTCACAGGAAGGTTTGGCGTTGTTTAATCACAATATGGAGGAGTTTTTTAACCGTGGACGAAACATGGATCCATCACAATACACCAGAGACCAAACAACAGTCAAAACAGTGTGTTTCTAAGGGTGAATCGGCGCCAAAGAAGGCCAAGGTGGGTTTGTCAGCCAATAAAGTTATGGCGACTGTTTTTTGGGATGCACGTGGGATAATCACATTGACTATCTTCAAAAGGGAAGAACAATAAATGGGGAATATTATGCCAACTTATTGAACCGCTTCAATGAGGATTTGAAAAAAAACCGACCTCATTTGGCCAAGAAAAAAGTTATTTTTCTCCAAGACAATGCAAGGGTGCACACATGTGCAGTTGCCATGGCAAAAATCCATGAATTGGGCTATGAATTGCTCCCACATCCACCCTATTCTCCAGATTTGGCTCCGAGTGACTACTTCTTGTTCCCAAACCTGAAAAAATGGCTCGGTGGAAAAAGATTTGACTCCAATGATGAAGTCATCTCGCAAACAAAGGCCTATTTTGAGGACCTCGACAAATCATATTTTTTGGAAGGGATAAAAAAATTGGAGAAGCGTTGGACAAAGTGTATAGAGCTCAAGGGGGACTACGTTGAAAAATAAAATGATTTATTTATCAAAAAATCTGTGTTTTATTCCAAAAGTCACGGACTTATTGACCCGCCCTCGTATTAGGTCCTTACATATGAAATTAGCGTTTTGTCGTACTGGCCACTTTGATCTCAAATATACCTTCTTTGGTTAGGAATTCCAATTTCAAATTTATACTGCTATTTACTCATGCATTTGTGTTTCGAAAACCGTGATTCATTTCTTTTTTCTGCTTTTGGTTCTTTTTCTGCGTCACTCTATTAACAAAATGGAAACTTGAAATATCGTATTATTTTCGAGTACGAGTTCCACCATGGCACCAGTGCTGCAGAAACGGCTCGAAGGATTAATGATGTGTATGGCGGCGGTGTCGCAAAAGAAAACACAGTGCATTTTTGGTTCCACCATTTTCGTTCTGGAAATTTCGACCTGCAGAACAAGCCCCGTGGACGGCCGGAGACCAAAGTTGATAATGAAGGCCATTGCACGTCCGAGTTAGCTACAGGCTGCGGTGTTAGTAATAAAGCTGTTTTAATCCACTTGAAGCAAATTGGGAAGGTCAAAAAGCTTGAAAGGTCCTCATGAATTGAGTGCAGCAAGCCGACAAACGCGTGTCGACTGCTGCTTTACATTACTCAACCGGCACAATAATGAAGGGATTTTAAATCGAATCATTACCCGTGATGAAAAGTGGATCCTGTAGGTACGATAATCGGAAACGCTCATCGCAACGCTCATGGCTGAACCCCGTAAAACAGCCAAAGCCTGCCCCAAGCGAAAATTGACTCAAAAAAGTTACTTGTGAGCGTTTGGTGGACTAGTGTCGGTGTCGTTCACTACAGCTTTCTTAAATCTGGCCAGACGATTACGCAGATTATTATTGCCAGCAACTGCAAATCATGACGGAAAAGCTAGCTGCTAAACAACCGAGGTTGGTCATTCGCTCTAGGCTACTGCTGCTTCAGGACAACGCTACACCACACACTGCACAACAGACGGCTACCAAATAAGAGGAGCTTCAATTGGAATGTCTAAGACATCCACCGTACTCCCCAGACCTTGCTCCAACAGATTACCTTTTTTTTTCGAAAATTGGATAACTTCTTGCAAGGGAAAAAATTCATCTCGATGGGGCAGTCCAAAGCGCCTTCAAAGATTTTATTAATTCCTGTCCGAACGGTATTTTTAGTAAAGGAATCAATAAACTACCTATGAGATGTTCCTCCTTTACAAAACGCCAATTTCATATGTAAGGACTAATGACCTAATACTCTTAAGACACTTTAATCCTAATAAATGCACGTTGTAAAACCATATTTTTGTCGTATATAGAGCCATTAAATCTGAAGATAAACGTTACTATGTTACTACGAGAAAACTAATTTAGTGCATAAAAATAACGATTGATCATATTCTTGGCGAAGCACTTATCTAGTAACCGATATCGGGTCAGTTTTAAAAATATCTGAGCAATTTGGCAAATATTCCGCACTTCCTTGAAGCATCGACGTGACGTCTTTTACATTTCGTAGAAGATGCGAATACGATTTTTTGCTTTTACATGGCATGTAAACTATTTTATGAAACAAAGGAAGAAGTATTAAAAAATTGCAGACAGTTGAACATTTAAAAAATAGTCTATCCATATCAAAAATTGTATTTTCAGCATAATATCCTACTATCTACTAATATAAATGTAAAAGTTTGGATGGATGGATGGATGGATGAATGTTAATTACTCTCTCGTGCAAAAACCTTGGTATAATATACTCCCCACACCGATTTCGGTGACGGTGGCCGGTTTTATTGAAACCAGGCCAGTTGTTATTATTTATGGGGCTTTTACTTATTGCAAAAAAAGGTACTAGTGGCGTGGGGTTCCTATGACTCAATTCGTATCGGTGTCACTTACCTCTTATCGTTTGAAGACTTTATCCAAATCCCTACCAGCCAGCCTTCGCCACTGATAGGTATAAGTTATACCCATAAAATAATATTCTGCAGACCACGTTTCTATTTAAGAGATTAGAGCTTTGTTGTTGAACAACAAAGATCCCGCGATGAACCTGTTCTGAACCTGCTGGCTAAGGACAAAGTGCTACGAGTCGCGTTCGACGGCTGAGACTTCTATCTACATACTTAGTCTTAAATTATTCCTACATTGTAACGTCTCCAAAGTAAACAACTAAGCCCCAATGTCACCGACGCGTTAAACCGATCAGGAGCAAAAAGAAAAAGGAAAAGAATATGCAGATAAGAGAAGACGAGCAAATGATTTGGACTTGAACGAAGGGGAGAAAGTATAAATAAAAGAAATGGATAAGGCTAATAAACGTACTCCAAAATTTAACCCGACACCTCATATAGTTGAAAGGACTAAAGACGGAGATGTGATGGTCAGGAATGAAGAAACAGGGCAGATATTGAGGAGGAATGTTGTACACCTAAAGAGAATAGAAGGACAGTATAAGACCATTCAAGCAGAAGAAGAAACTGATCAGAACATAGAACAACAATAATTTTGATTTATAGCCACTTGTAGTACTAAGGCGGGTCAATAAGTCCGTGACTTTTTGAATTTCTAACCTCCTTACTGAAAAAGCAACACTACTCCTGTCAACAGGCATCTGTCAGTTGACTCCTATCAAAATTTGAACTTGCTGCGTCAGTTAGTTTGTGTTTTACAGCTATCTTTATCAGAATATCCAGTAACTTAAGGAAACAATGGAAAAAAGTGAATTTCGTGTGCTTATTAAGCATTATTTTTTGCGAAAAAAAACCATTACCGAGACCAAGGCTAAGCTTGATAAATACTATGGGGACTCTGCACCATCGATTTCAATGGTAAAAAAGTGGTTTACTGAATTTCGTTGTGGCCGTACAAGCACTGAAGATGCCGAATGTCCTGGACGCCCAGTTGAGGTCTCTACACCCGAAACAATCGAAAAAATTCACGATATGGTGTTGGCCGACCGAAGATTGAAAGTGCAAGAGATTGTGGAAGCTATAGGCATCTCGCATGGCTCAGTGGTTTCAATTTTGAATGATCACTTGGGCATGAGAAAGCTTTCCGCAAGTCGACCACAAACGCAATCGTGTAACAACTTCACAGGAAGGTTTGGCGTTGTTTAATCACAATATGGAGGAGTTTATGCGCCGTTTTGTAACCGTGGAAGAAACATGGATCCATCACAACACACCAGAGACCAAACAACAGTCAAAACAGTGGGTTTCTAAGGGTGAATCGGCGCCAAAGAAGGCCAAGGTGGGTTTGTCAGCCAATAAAGTTATGGCGACTGTTTTTTGGGATGCACGTGGGATAATCCACATTGACTATCTTCAAAAGGGAAGAACAATTAATGGGGAATATTATGCCAACTTATTGGACCGCTTCAATGAGGATTTGAAAAAAAACCGACCTCATTTGGCCAAGAAAAAAGTTCTTTTTCACCAAGACAATGCAAGGGTGCACACATGTGCAGTTGCCATGGCAAAAATCCATGAATTGGGCTATGAATTGCTCCCACATCCACCCTATTCTCCAGATTTGGCTCCCAGTGACTACTTCTTGTTCCCAAACCTGAAAAAATGGCTCGGTGGAAAAAGATTTGACTCCAATGATGAAGTCATCTCGCAAAAAAAGGCCTATTTTGAGGACCTCGACAAATCATATTCTTTGGAAGGGATAAAAAAAATTGGAGAAGCGTTGGACAAAGTGTATAGAGCTCAGGGGGGACTACGTTGAAAAATAAAATGATTTATTTATCAAAAAATCTGTGTTTTATTCCAAAAGTCACGGTCTTATTGACCCGCCCTCGTATATTCGGTTTTCACCTCTATCTCTCGGGCTCGACAACACACGATATATCTTGGTCGCAGGCGCACATCCGCTCCCGCCTGTGGCTCTCACTGTAGTGACGAGCGTCCCTCCCCCCGTACCGTGAGCACGAGACCGTGCTTATAACTATTAAGATAGTTATACACTAAGTACAAACACTTCATCCTGGGCTGCGCTACGGTTTAAGATCTGTCTATCCCGTTCCAAAATTGAATGAGAGAGGGAGAAAGATTCATTTCAGGGCTTAGCATTAAGCGTGTTTTAAGAAGTTTGGTGAAATCGGGGCTAAGTAATGTAGGGGTTCCCAGAACTAGCTGTTGAATCTTGAAGTTAGTAGGAACGAGGAACTACATAATGCTAATAAGTAATTACTATTTAAGGCACGTAACACAGAAAACGAAGACATTGTTATATTATTAACTAGCTGGTGCCCGCAAATTCGTTTGCCCTATTTTTTAAACGGAACCCAAAAATTAAAGTATCATAAGTAAGAAGTTACCTACTCCTTATAAAATCAGCTATCTACCAGTGAAAGTCTTTAAAATCGGTCCGGCCGTTTCAAAGATTAGCCGGAACAAACAGATAGACAGATATACAGACGGACAGACATTAATTTTTTGTGTAGGCACTGTTAACTGTATTGATCATATGTATTTAGCGCTAAGCTGTTAATTTGAAATTACAAACAGACATTTCAATTTTATTTATTTGTATGTATAGATTATTCATGATATCAAAGCTGGACGCTTTGAAATCATGAATAATCTATATGATGAAACAAAACAATTTAATAGAAGCGTTTTACCTACCAATAAAACGCATATTAATTTACTTACCTTATTCGAAGCTACGTTTCCCGCCATCATATTATTACTATACTTGTTTTTTCCGGTTGTCCCCACTATCGTCCCACCATGGTGAAGAGGTAGGAAGTTGATAAAAGTGAGCTAACTCGTCTGTCAAATTATTGCGGCTAGAATCACCAGGCAGAATTTAAACCATAAGCTTCGAATAAGGTAAGTAAATAAATATGCGTTTTATTGGTAGGTAAAACGCTTCTATTAATTTGACTTGTTTATTCGAAGCTTATTTAATTGAGAATTGTTTGTTATCGCCTGGTGGGATCGAAAGTTTACATATTATGTAATAGACGCCAATGTGAATTAGACAAAATTATATTTAATTTTTAGTTTATTATAAACTAATAATTATAAAAATAATACATAATACGAGTACAATGTTACTAAATGTAACATTGTTAATCACAACTGATTGTTAATCAATACAAAATAGTTTTAAACATACATATATTATTTATAATATTAAATGAAACAAATCTTTTTATTCGATTGCATCAAAAAATCTTGTTACGGACTTACTTGAAGCCGATGCGGGTAGAACTTCACGCCTATAAAATTTACAAAAAGTATTCTGGGATCGCCAATTTCCCCTGGATAAAACATCTTCAATTGAAAAATTGTCCAGCCAATTTTTTGACGCAACTGCTGATCAAATACTTCCCGGCGTTGCAGTTATACCCGCATCTTTGAAAAGGGATTTGATCCACCCTGAAATAATAGCTTTTGAGGCAGGTTTAACCCGTCCTCTGAAAGTTTATTATTTAATTTATGTGTATTCTGCCTAGAATCAAGTACTTCAATAGTTCTCGTTACCCAGTAAATTGGATCTAAATTAATATTCTCTAAGTTAGCAGTCAGTTTCCAACCTGATTGTCTGTAGTCAGATGTGTCCGTTTTTGAGCCAAAATATAATTTCATTAACATTATGGATACAATAGTCATTACCAATTTTTAATAAGGTTAAATCATGAATTCTCCTACCAGAACATAAAAGTAGTAAAATTGATGTTTGTCTTTGTACTTGGAAAGGGTTATCATGTTCTATAGTGTAAGTACTTAGATATGACGCAAGACTATCTATATTCCAAATTGGAGGTTTGGAGTTAGTGGGTTTTTGTAAAGCTATGGATTTCAATATCTGTTTCACAAGGATATTAGAACTAATTACTCCAGCCGAATTCGGATTACAAAGAGTTGATACAACAGACTTGTGCAAAAGAATAGTGTTATAAGATAGATTATGAATTAAATGAAGGCCTGATGAAAATCTGGCTACATCTTCACCCTGTGGATTATGTGGATCAATCCGATTTTGATCTGACCATTGTAACCATCTTTTCCTAGCAAAATGATACGTCTTTTGGGTAGAATTACGCCATGACTTACTCAGAAGATCAACTTGCTGTTCGCTCCAAGCTTTTAAGCTCTGACTCCATCCCCACATTTCCACACCTCCAATATCATCTCGTGGACCTTGGGTAGAGCCAGACCCTTCGACATGTCGATCAGAATCTTGTCCAGGTGTGCAATTGTGTATGGGGCGGCAATTGCTCGGGCTTTCAGATCTGCTCGCCAATAAACTTTGCTCCAGCGAGGAACCACCAGCAGGTTTATATAGGCAAGGTAATATGCCTTGTGCATGGTTGAGATGACTCAATACTTTGGGTATGAGGCACGGCGGCGGGAATATCCAGGCTAGCTGGAAATTCCATTCTCGTGAAAAGGCATCGTGAAAAACTGCCCAAGGGTCTTTTAGATTGAGTGAAAGATAATTCGTTGCCACGTGCGCCTGCCTGGAAGCGAAGAGGTCGATCACCGGGATGCCCCATCTGTGAAAGATCTTGTTTGTGCATTTGGACGTCAGATGCCACTCTGGGCTCCGACGAAGCCTTGACAATGGTCGCCGTGGCTGTTGTACATCCCTGGAATGTGAAACACTTTTAGGTGTATCTGATATCGTTCTAATATTTGGAAAATTTCAAATGTTAGATTAAGAAATTTTTGTGATTTGTTGCCGCCTTCGTGACGAAGGAATGCGATTACCGTTTTGTTGTCGCATTGAACTAGAACTGTGCTTCTACTCAACATTTTATAATAAATTTGAAAGACTTTTAATAAGGCTATCATTTCCTTTTGATAGGAATGCAAGTTAATTTCGTCTTGTGACCAAAAACCTGACAGACTCATATTGTTAAGACGAGCACCCCATGCAATATCGGAAGCATCAGTTGTCAGATAATGAGTTGGTGGAGGCAAATGAATAGCTGAAGGCTTACGGCAGTTTCTGAACCACCAATCCAGATTGTCCTTGGCATTTTCCGGAATCCACCTGGTGTCTGATTTTAACATTTTGTTGAGCAGCAGTTGCAGCGCGCGTACGTTGAGCCGACCTGTTGGGACAGTAAAACTAGCAATTTAGAAGACCTACTAAGCTTTGTATCTCTTTCAGAGTTGTATGTTGCTTATTTCGAACTGTAGAAATTTTTTCTATTATACAATTAACTTTCTCTGTAGGAAGTTGCTTTACATTAGTAGAAGGGTTCCACTTGATGCCTAAATAAATTATTGACTTAGATGGAACAAGAATAGATTTCTCTTCGTTGATAATCCATCCTAACAATTTTAGAGTTTGTACGACAACCTGAACATTAAAAAATCATCTAAATAAACTAATATACGAATATCTTTTTTGCGAAGAATTTGAGCCACCCAGTTGGTTACTGTTGCAAAAGCTTTTGGCGCAGTACTTAGCCCAAATGGTAAACACGTCATTTCCAAGAGTTGTTTTTGGTATATCAGGCGTAGGAACCTTCGATGACTCTGTGCGATACGAATGTGAAAGTATGCCTGTGACAGGTCCACTTTGCAAAGCCAATCTCCTGGTTGTAGGAAATCTGGCACCCGAAACATGTTCAAAAGTTTTGAACTTCTCTGTCTTGATGTAACGATTTAGAGCCTTTAGGTTGAAGACAGGTCTTGCAGTACCGTCTGTTTTGCGAACTAAAAACATCAATGAAAAAAAGCTTGGTGATGGATTGCATCGCTCCAAGACTCCCTATTCGCTCATTTTGAGGATAGCAGCAGTCATGTCGTGAGAACGAGGAACTTCTACAGCTCTTTTTTGTATCCCCACATGAATAAGTGGGGGCTTTTTTCGAAATGGTATACGGTACCTGGAAATTATTTTTATAATTGTGTCTGGAGCTCCTAACTGCCTCCATTGGTCCACGTATTGAGCTAGACGGCCTGCCTGAAAATTCGTGTCAAAAACGACGTCGCTTAGCATCTCCTGCGTTGTGGGAGGGTGAAGCGGCACGCTTATGTCCAGAACCTCTTTGGTTCTGGTGTTTGAAGTGTGTACGCGAGGAGCCGCGTCCACGAAATGTCCCACGATTACTCGGAGTGACTGAATGAGAACCGTGGTGACTGCCACCTTGCGTAGGCAGATCGTTAGGGTAACAACCACAACAACCCTGTGAGGGCTTTTTATTAGACGCGTGCGTCTTCTGTAAGGAGACGCTGGGCTTTTTACCCTCTGCCTGCAAGGTGGTCGTACGAGATTTCCTTAAAGGCTAAAAACACTTCCGAATTCCACCTGCTTTTTCTACTGTAGAGGTGAATTTTTCTGCGTTAAAAAGATTGATGCACGATGGAGGTATTTTCCGTATCACAGCTTTTATTGACGGGTCACGAACTTGCTTTGTGATAACCTCACGTCTCATCTGCAGCACCTCGGCTCGGTGACCGTATATAATCTGTAACATATCTGAGGAGATTTTCTAGTAGTCACCTTCATAAAACAGCTCTGACAGCTTATTGTTTATACCTGTATAATCAGGATTCTCTTCTTTAATCCATTTTGTGAAGTCTATTAGTAATTTTTGAAGAGAATCCCGTTGTTTTATAACGCACATAATGAGTGCCCCAAAAGCTTTGACTAATTGTATTAGATGGCGAGAGGATTGAAGGTTCAAAACTTCTTCATTGGTTTCCAAATCCGTGAAACCAGTACAAGAAACATATGATTTCTGGGCTTCTGCATACCTTATGTCATTCCAAGATGTATTATTTAAGTGTTGAAGGTCAATTAAAAGTTTTAAATGACTTTCTGAAGACTTGGGAATAGATGGTTCCTTTAGCCTCGTCTCAATATTAAGAGTCAACTCTTTCTCTTTTACTGTGTCACAGTCAGAAATGCCACCGTTAACGTTGTAAAGGTTGCGACTTACGTTAGAGAAAACTGATATATTATCTTCGTATTCATTAAAATTTTGTTCATTACTCTGATGTGACCGAAATTGGTTGGCTAAGAATTTTTTTATATCGTGCATTTCTTTAAACATCTGAGTGTATTTATGATCAGAGTAGTGTCTGCGTTTGCCCTTCCTCCTTTTCTTGCTTCTAGAATAGCGGTGCTTAGCCGAGTCTGAAGATCTAGAAGAGGAGCTATCGCTGTCAGAGCTAGAGTCTGAACCGTCATATACCTCTCGCCGAGACGCAGAAGGTCCCGCAACTGGCTCATTAGTACCAGACATTGCACTACCGTTTTCATTCAACCTAAAAAATAGAATAATTTAAAAAGTTCATACACGCGTTTATCCCAATTACTGTAAGAAAGGGTTTTTAACCGTATTAGTAAATAATAAATAAAAGTATTTTTTTTTTTAGTTTCATATTATAAATTATTATTATTTTTACTATCTAAATATTGTTTTATAATAATTTAAAGAAAAATTTTATATTATTTTTTCTTTTAATTTATATTTTATATTAATTAAAATTGACATACCTGATGTTTTATTATTACTTTCTTAATTTATTTTATACCAATAAAATACCTGTTGCTGTCTAGTAGACACAACTGGGCCCGGCGGGAAACAAGACGCCAATGATTTGACAGACGAGTTAGCTCGCTTTTATCAACTCCCTACCTCTTCACCATGGTGGGACGATAGTGGGGACAACCGGAAAAAACAAGGATAGTAATAATATGATGGCGGGAAACGTAGTGCCTATCTCCAATTAAATAAGCTTCGAATAAACAAGTCAAATTAATCAGAAGATAATCCAAGAGTGATTGTATTAATGTAGTAACTTTCCATTTCATTCATCATTTTATTTTGCCTAGTTCCTTTTTAATCGACTAATTAAAACGAATTCATAATGCCAAGATATTTGTTATTATACTTTTGACTAGAAGCATAGAAGTCTTTGCTTTAGGCCATTTATCTCTTTTCAGTTTTGCCATGATGGGCAACTTTATACCACTATGGTTATTGTAATAGGTACATAATCGCTAAATATTCAAATAAATGGACAATGGATGGATGTACAAGTCACGATGTCTATTTAAAAATATATCTAAGTAAGTATTCTCAAAAAAAAAGATCAAGAAAGAGATCTCAAAGAAAAAGATGTTAATCCTTATACATACAATGAAATTAAATATATATATATATATATATATATATATATATATATATATATATATATATATATATATATATATATATATATATATATATATATATATATATATATATATATATATATATATATATATATATATATATATATATATATATGTATTAATATTTACTATTTTTAAAATTACTATTTTTATAATTTTAAATTACAAACAGACACTTCAATTTTATAAGCTATGTAGAAGATTTCCGCTCTATTGATTGGTCTATGTAATACTATAAAATTCGCAAAAAAAAAAAATGGTTTTTACGGTCCATGTGACTTCAACGTGTAAACAGAGTTTTTTTTGGAATATAAGATGTAAGAAACAAAAAAATATATATTGCTATGACTATTGTCATATTTGTTTTAGGATAGATTTTATGATGGTCGTAAAAGATATTCTGAAGATTTGAGTCAAGTATGGGGTATTACCAACGTAACAATTGCACTTAGTTGTAAAAACCAAAGTTCAGTACGATTTTGATTACCAACATAACAAATGCGCTTGGTTGTAATAACCAAAATTCAGTACGATTTTCAGTACGATGCACCATTTGGCTTGGTTTGAATTAAATATTTTTAAATAATAAATTCGAACAAATTTAAAAGGAAATAAATAAAGTAGATATTATGTACCTACTCAATGTGTGAAGATTTTGAAGAAGAAGAGAAGATTGATTACTGTCGTCCAAAAATTTGAACTACTTAGGTAATTATTTTGGTTTAATGCAGCAACACACCTACTAGCTCATTTTATTTTGCATTTACGAAATAAAATGAGTTATTATATAATTATTGCTGCATGAAACCAAATAAGGTTATTGATAGTTAATATTTTTATATTCCTATTTAATGTCGCCAAAATTATAACATTATGTTATTAGGAATGAGGTAAGGTGATTCTTTAAAGTAGTTGATAAGGTGGATACTTGACTCATTTTTCTTTTTCGGTCTTATATTTGAATCATATTGAACTTTATTATTGCGAATTCGGTACTACCGCTTATTCACTCAGATGACCCCTTGCTTATATTATGTTAAATACGATTCAAGTTCCTACAAGAGCCACTTACCATATTATATTATTGAATCCTAGATAACTGGTAAAAACTTTGATCTCAATGATTGTTCTAAGCATAATATTTTTATTATTATCATTAAAAGTAATTTCATATTTCGTTGCCGCATTAACAAATATTATAAAGCTTTTAACGTTACTGTCTTTAACGTAAATAATATAATAAATTAATTAAAAACCCACTGCGTAAAAACTAAAAAAACGAGAAAGTCCAGTTAATCGAGATTTTTGTTATCGAATATTATTAAATAACTATACCTACAATTTAAATAGTTTGGCGATCGATAGATTCAAAAAGAAAACATTATATTATTAGGGAACATTACTTTTTAATAAACCGGGAAGCCGGATTTTTAATGGGTCCAGACTGTTAAAATCGTAATGTTTTTTATTAGAATGTTTTCTTTTTGAATGTATCGATCACTAAACTATTTCAATGCTTGGTATAGTTATTCAATAATATTTGATAACGAAACTCTCGATTACTGGACTTTTTTTATTGGAGTTTACTCCTTAAGAATCGATTTTCATATAAGGTCCCCGGTATGAAAAAAATATGAGGTGTAAAATCTACTGAACGAATGACCTCGTTACGTTTTCGTGCGCAACCTATTCTGCGCACCTGTCACTTTTTTTCACATGGCGCGAATTTTTGAACTCAAATCGATCGCTAAATTTTTTGTTCCTTCTGAGGGACGTGTTTTACTTTTTAGAGTAAACTCCAGTAGTGCGTCGGAGCTGACACACACTTTTTTTTATTTCATTTACGCAATCGGGTTTCTTTTGTAATTAATCGTATTTTATTTTACACATAAGTTTTTGTTTATTTATCAAAATCGGCCCACGCGTTTAGTCGTATTAGTGCCCCAGGTGCAAATACACATACATATGCTGATAAACACATAACCACTTCCTTTTGTCGCGCAGTAGTGTAAAACGGCTTGATTTAATAAAAAGTGTTTTATTTGTTACCATTTTCCCAGGAACATATTCTTGGGAAAATAAACTGATTAAAGTTGAAGTTTTTTCACCCATAGATACAAGTAGGTAAAAGCAGGGTATTTAAGTATGATGGTTTTTATTACCCAAGTTTCTGGTGAGGTATGTATTATTAGTATAAACTTATTGTAGTTACGACTCAACACATTCAAAAGGTACAGTCTAAGTGATTTTACGACTTCGTAAATTTTTGTTCGTGGTCTATAAGCTCAATGACAACGACTTACTTCTAGGTACGACTTATTACAATGAAACATCTAAAAGAAATATTGGTGTATAAACTATTTTTACAAAAAAAATTGATCGTAAATCCACGCTAACTCCTAAACTAAGAGACTGACAATAAAATAATGTTGTCCATTGCAAATAACATAAAAAATAACATATATCACTTAATAGAGTTAATGTAGGTGCATACAAGAAAAAATAGTTTTTAGTCTAACATTTTTTTTCAATTTTGTTTTTTGCTTCTCCTGTAAAGTAGGGTATTGGCTTTTGCGAACTTTACCCCAAAGTATCAATTATTATTATACTAGCTTTTGTCCGCCGCTTCGCCCGCGTGGAATTGTGTTCTTGAAGAAAAAACTTCTTGAGCAAATAACTCTACTGACTGCAATTTATATACTTCTGTATTCAATATTGAAAATAATTTTTAGGATTTCGTACCCATTGGGTAAAAACGGGACCGACCGGCCGGTCCAACCGCTATGTTCCTGCTTTTTAAATCTGTAATATCAACGAAAATATTCATTTAAATTACATGCTGTAAAGGGCCATAATGATCTATGTTAAATGCACAATGTATTTAAGGTACTAAATTGGATACGGATCGATACTGTATTACTTACTTAAATTTTTTCTTCGTAAATACCCAAGCCATTATTTCTCGTAAAAAGTAATAAATAAAGGTTATTGTGGGTTATCCCTAAGAGATAGACATATACCATCGCGGACTTTGTACATTGGCGGACACTGTAGCACATTATTTTGATCTATCTCGCAGAGGACAGCCAGTGTTTGCGCAAAAAATTTGTTTATTTACGATATTAGAAACCTCTCAAATTATGAGTGTTTCTCTACTATATTATGCTTGTTATATACATATAAACCTTCCTCTTGAATCACTCTATCTATTTAAAAAGCCGCGCATCAAAATCCGTTGCGTAGTTTTAAAGGTCTAAGCATACGTAGGGACAGAGAGAAGAAGCGACCTTGTTTTATACTATGTAGTGATTAATACGTGAAACTAGAAGCATGTGGTATTAATAAATGAGATATAAAATGTGTGACAAGTTCTATTTATTTCCTTTAAGCCCTTAATCTATTCCAAAGAAAATTAAAATATTGTGTGTTACATTTATGTTTTCATTCATTACATTTGATACTTATTCATCCAATGTTACTCAACTTAAATATTTACAGATAAATGCATATGAAAATTAATATCAAAGTTCAATTTGAACCCATTGGGAAGAATCATCCCGTTGCTAAATTACTGTATCATTATACTAACAGTATAAACCATGACTTGTACCAATACCTATACTAATATTTGTGCTTGTATATTTTATTAGCATATTTAATGTTTATTTATATGCAAGGACTGTAATATATTAGCACAAATGAAACCAGAGGCGTGTGGTATTAATGAAACAAATACAAAATTTGATTTATTATCTTTATATGTAATGTACCTATATTATATTTTATTCATTACTTTTACACAAATTAAAAAAAAAAATCTACATAGAAATATCTTTAGATACAAAAACTGCTTATGATGATTTAAATCAAAGGTCAATCCTTCCTCAATGGGAAGAACCGGCCTGTTCCTACCAAGATGTTATATCTATTTATATAGATATAAATAGATATAACTATAAGATAATATAAGAGATGTAATTTTATTTATTTATATAAATAAAATTAAAGTGTCTGTTTATAATTTAAAATTAACAGCTTTTCACTTGATGCATATGAAAGTATATACTTAGTTGCATATTTTGAAAACTAAAAATTGATATTTGATGTTGGCATCTACTGTAGAAGTGCTATCCATCATAATATATTAAATAGTACATATAATAATTAAGTTTTCCATTTGTAGATTTATAATAGTACCTATACAATATTTATGATAATGGAAGCTGGTTTCTCAATCTTTTTTAAATTGAAACTTTTATTACATCGTCTCAAACTTTTTTTGTAACATTGCTTGTCTTTTTATCGCAAAGCTTTGATATTGGTGTTCTGTCTGGAACCAAAAATAATTAGTAAATAACTTAGATTACTGATAACATTATGTAATATTTGTTGAGAACATGAGCAGCAGGTAAAGTAACCTGTAGTAAAAAGACTTTAAAATGTATGGCTTTCCTAATGGCAATTATGTAACTTGACAATTGTATCTTTGAATAAATCTTAGAAATTTGTGAATTTTCTTTGTTTAGCTCGACGGCTTGTTTCCCTGAAATGAAAGATGATTACAAAAATTTGCACAACTGTGTTATTTGTATTTTGTAAGTAGGTATGGACTATGGACAGACACGAATTAAGCCCTCTACCTGGCTGGTTGGCTTGCGGTTTCGAATCCCATCATGTAACCAGAAAAACTACATAATAATGTAAATTCTGTAACCAATTATTTAAAAGAATCTGAAATAATATATTTTATGTTTTTAGTTTTTATTATAATACGATCAGATGATGATAATAACAACTTTAATAAAATACGAGTACGGTTATGGCGACGTGACGCGTTTCCACTATTTCAGTTATAATTTGAGTGGCATTAATATAGGTATTTCATGTTTTTCTTTGTAGCAAACTTAGCTTGTATCTCTTGTTCTTATTCCATAGCATTAAATGAGCGACCTAGATTTAATTATAATAATAATAGTAATAATATCTATGGACGCTTCACACCACGTCAATCCGGCCCCGTGCTAAGTATCCGAAGAACTTGTGTTACAGGTACCAGAAAACGGGAAGTATATTTAATACTAATATTTAAGATTTTCACATATATTTAAGATTCACATATATTCACATATATTTAAGATTTATATTATATTATACACATATTTAATATACACCCATGACCCAGGAACACAGAAACACTTTTTATTCCTTCGGCGGGATTCGAACTCGCGACCCCCGGCTTGAGCACCAACGCGCCGAACCACTGAGCCAAAGAGGTCGTCATTGCATTTTTATAGGTTCTTATCAATAAATACCTAACTTAATATTTAGTTTAAAACATTTTTAAAATTATACAAGATAGTTCGACGTATCCTTTGTCACAAACAAATTTTAAGAGATAGAGAATTGAACGTAACTACACCGTCCGTCAAATTAGTGTTCCTCCAGTTTTACTACATAAATAGAACTTTCGTTTCAATTTTCAACACCGTATTCCTATATAATCAATCAAAGTCCAAATATATTATAGTCAGTACAGGCCATGAGTCATGTCAGTCGATTCAATAAAGTGGTTGAAGCTTTACTAAAAATTCCTAGGGAGTTTTGGCGGGAAACACAAAATAGCACGTTTTTAGAAGTTGTATCACTTGCCCACACCTGTGCACGTTACGGATATTTAATGGTTATATTCTACCAATATTACACATTAGGAACAGAAATAACACAAATTTATGAGGAAATACGAATTCCACAACGTCACCCACTGAACTCCCCGGCAAAACTTTTACATTATTGTTGTAACAATAACGTGTACGTTGACGCTTGTCAATATGTCACAAGTCACAACATTAGTATTTCCTTTTTATGTGAGAGGCAAAAGAACCTCTACTAAAACCTAAACTAAAAGTTCAAAATTTCCAGCAAATTTAAACGTGAGTTCTATAAAATATTATAGGATATTGTTTGGGCTGGTACCAACTTTAAAGTTAAAATTGAGTTGAGAAATAGTTAAAATTTTAAAAGGGGAATTTAAATTAGGAAAATATTTATTTCATACTTTTTTGTGTATTTTTACTTTGGAAGTCGATTTAATTTTTTGTTAAAAATAATCATTTTTCTTTTTTTAGTGATATTTGTTAATTGTTATTAACACATTTTATGAACGTTTAAAATAAACGATCGAATGTATAATTAAATACGCGCCAAGCTTCCATTAGGTATTGTAAATAAGATGATGATGATGATTACTGCAAGTTACATAGTGGCATATGCTTGCAGTTCTTTTAAACAATGCCGAAATTTCCAAACGCGTGTCTTTAAAGTTTGAGGAGTTCTGTTCAGTGCTTTAGGATTCAGGGTATAACCTTGGTGCAAAATCTTATTTTTTGGTAGCATATGCTTGGACTACTTCAGAATAAGTCGAAATCACCATATGTGTCCATATAAATTTCGAGTAGTTCCCTCAATTCCTCATGAATTCCATCATCAGGTCACCACGTGTCAAAGGGACCAATTTGGGATTATACTATACACGTAACAAAAAAATAATTTTGTAAATCGGTCCACAGACGGCGGAGTAATCGTTGACCATAGAACATACAAAAAAAATATATACTTACAGCCGAACGTATAACCGCCTCCTTTTTTTGGAAGTCGGTTAAAAATATATATAAATTATTTCAAATTTCGACCACTGGGCGAAATATTAATTGTAGTAGAAAAAAAAACGCAATTATGACGTCAAATGTTTTTAAATAAGTAACGTATATAATATGTTTTGCCAGTTTTTGCAAACTGGATTTAAGATTAGGTGAAACAAGTTTATTATTATTTTTTCGTCCGGCACACCCTACGTCTTAATTTAAATAGCTCAATTATTATTTATTAAAATATTTAAAAATAATATTACAGTAATATGACGGAACAGTCAAAGTCGTAATATTATTGTCTTATTTACGTTTTTTTCTTACGTGGGATAGCCATTTTGGGCACGAATGGGCTAAACCGGATTCATACCACGGCCTCACAGAAAACCAGCGTGTAATGCGAGCTTGCGTTGTGTTTCGCCGAGTGAGTGAAGTTACCGGAGGCCCAAGTGGGGATATGGAATTTTAAGAACCAGGAGCGCAACTCCACTCCTCATAGGCGGCCCGCGGCGGTAATCGCTTACCACCAGGCGATCCGTCTGCTAGTTTCCTGGTCCATTTCATTAAAAAAACCGGCCAAGAGCAAACAGCAATAAAACAGGTCTGATGCATGGGAACCTCCTTATATGTATATTTATTTTATTCTGTTTTTAGTATGTTATAGCGGCACCAGATGATGATCTGTGAAAATTTCCGACTAGCTATCACGATTCATGAGATACAGCCTGGTGACAGATGGACAGGCAGACGGACGGACAGCGGAGTCTTGCGAGCTTGAGCTTGAGAGCGGAGCGGAGAGCAATAGGGTCCCGTTTTACCCTTTGGGTACGGAACCCTAATAAGGTGCAAAGGTTGTGAAATATGCTTGTAGAGCAGGGTCGTGTACACTACAGTGGACATTCTACAGAATGTAGAGTGAAAAGCTAAAAAGTTATCATCACACTTGGCATGAAATTTTTCTTTCTACGGAAGCATAGACAAAATGACAGATTGACAAAGGAAAGCTGTCATTTTGTAAATATGATCTGTCAGTATTCTTGTGGAGACAAAACGTATTTCTATGGTGGTCATGCTAATCCTGCTGGCAACGTTTTACATGAAATTATTTATAGTTAGATAATCTACCTTATTTCTTTAGGATATTACGTAAGCTTACATAACTATTCTAATGTTTCCATTGTGTCATTCTAAATATTATTTTCTGTATTTAGTAAGGTACTTTATTTAAAGTGTTTCTAAAATAACCTACTGAATTTAGTAGGTTATTTTAGAAAAATTAAAAATTACCTACTAGACGTACAAATCCTACAAAAACAAAGATTTTCTCATTCTTAGAACAAGTTTGTAGAAATGTAAATAAATGGATCATTAATTTTTTTTTTTTTGCTAAAAATATTTTAAAATTTGCTAAAAATATTTTAAAATATATAAAAAGTATGTAGTAAATAAGTACTTTTAAACTAGATAGTATAAAAGGACGTATCTACTTACAATTTGACGTGGTGTAAATTCTTATCTATAAGGTTTGGTAAAATCAATTACGGATATTTTGGCCATATGATCTACTGCTAACGTAAAGGACGTTTTGGCAGAAAAATAATTTAAAATTTCGAAAAAAAAAAAAACTTAATAACATTACATTCTTTACGGCGCTGCGGAGGTCATTGACCTCACACAGCTGGTTGAATTTATATTATTTAGGTAAAGTCTGCTTTCGCTTTAAAGTCAGCTATTTCTGTGAGGTTAATGACCTCAGAGCCTTATAGAGCGCAATGTAGTTTTATTTAGGATATTTCTTCCAAAATTTTAAATTATTTTTCTGCCTAAACGTCTTACCAACCCAGCGAACTTACCAACTATTTATAATCGTTTGTTCGGTATTCGGCGTGACCCGAATTTATCGTACTCCAGATTATCAGAATATCATTATCAATACGCTAGTAAAATAAATAGTATATATTATATAATTATTATATAGTTACATTTAATAAATGTCAGATCATCTTCAGTAGGCTTCTCAGCCTGCACTACAGTCTACAGTAGACACAAACACATTGTCCAAAATATTTGGCTTAAAACTGCTTGTAGACGACTAACTAAGAAATGCGTCAATTTTCGATAATTTATGCCTAGTTTTTTCTTTTTTTATTAAAATTAATATGGGTATCCTTTTCTAGGTTTCTGGGGGTGCCGATTAGAAAAAGTCATCCATTTTGAATTTCCAAGATGGCGCATATTTATTTTTTGTAAAATTGATAGGTTAAATAAACCTATAGGTGTCGTCTATAAGGTTTTATAACGAAAATGACATCCATTTAAATTTCCGGGATGGCAGTCAGTTATTTTTATTATACCTATTAATTAGTAATGGTTATTTTTTTTTACTTACTTATTGAAGAAAATATGTGGTGTTGGGTGTTAGGGGGGAGCAAATTTTAATTATTTTTTCTGTAGGTGCATCCTACAGAAAATTGGTTCCAAGATAGAAGCGATCATAGAAAAAAAAATCGATGGTCAGGACGGCTCATAGGCTATGGAAATTTTGAAAACAACAGAATTATCAAAGTCATCCACTTCAGAAACTTAAAAATTTCATAGTAACCTTGAGATGCCATGAAATTTTGAAGTGGATGACTTTTTGTAATGAATTGAGTATTTTCAGGAGCCCCTATCCGTTTTACGTTAAATAAAATATGAAATCCAACTTGGAATTTCAAAACGGATGTCATTTTCAAATTCAGCACCCCCAGAAACTTAGAAAACGACACTTATAACAATTTTACAAAATAAATTGCCACCATTTTTGAATTCCAAAATGAATGATTTTTTTGTGATCTGCACCCTCAAAAAAATTAAAAACATGTGCTCTTATGTTTTTGTAAATAATATAGCTCTGACGGTTTGAAATATTTAGTTAACAAAACTGGTATGTATTTAGTCGCGGTATTTTTTGTGTCAATACTCTTTCGCAAAATTAATATCAGTAGTATTATTAGAACCTCTGTCATTTTTCACATCCTATATTTGAAGTTTTTTCGCATGTTTAAATACATGTTGAATACAGAATATTAATTTTTATTATTTGTTTATCATTGTTAATTTATTTTATCAGTATTTATATGATTCATAATCATAAAAAAAACTCTTAATAAATATTTCTCGACAAGCTTATGTAGTTTGTTGAGAAATATTTTTAAAAGTTGGTAACACTGTCGAACGTTAGCAATACGTGGGCTCAGTATCCAGCTCTAAATAAATTTTAAAATATTACGCGCCACTCAACCCGGACGCGTGTAGTCGATGGCGTGCCGAAAAACTGGATTTTCTCCGACCGGAGAGATTCCGGTAGTATAGTCCCAGCCTAAGCATACCATTTTGCCACTCGGACTGAGATTTATGAAGTCGAAATTATTGATCTATTGTTGCACGACGAAAGATAAGACGTAATATATAACTTTAAAATGCGCAGTTTCCCAGTAATAAGACCTAGATAGACCGATTTTTCTCCCTCAAAACTCCCTGCGAACTTTCGTTTTTCACATCCTATAATAATGGCTGTAAATATTTCCATGAAATTTATTTCATTTCATCAACACCTAGTTATAAATATGATTCACTCGAATTTCTTTATTATAATCAAATCACAGTACTGTAAATTCATCGTGAAATTTCATCATCCAATTTTCCCGCAACATTTTGCAGTAACAGCCAACAGCTCCTAGTAATGACGAAATATTGTAAAAGAGGCGATGACTTGACCACATTGACTATGACTAACATCCTCAATTCCAATACCCCCTTATTAATAAAAATATTTACACCACGGAATACGGATACGCTAATCCCTATTGCTGTATTTGTCTGATAGGTTGGAAAAGCCACATGAAAGACAAAAACAGCAACATGGATTAGCATATCCGTGGTGTTAGTATTTTTATTGATACGGTATCCAAGGCACAAGTCTCTTCATTTGAGGGTTAAGTACTACGCTTGTCTACAGCGGCGGGTCGACTGGCTTTTGGGTTTGACTTATTAGATTGACACCTCCGTGGTCTAGTGGTTAATAGCTTAACTCTCGACTCCAACGCGGGGACAATAACAATATTGTTTTCAAGTCTAGTTATGACAATGCAGGCTGATTCACCTGATTGTGATGATCCATGCGTCGGACGGGCATGTAAGAAAGCGTTCTGTTAGGGGTCTCTTCGGATTAGGCTTTAAAAAAAAAGGTTTATTTCCACAACCAGTTTTATTAAAAGAAATTACAATAGTATATGAAAGGACCCTTAGGCAGAATCGTCACGACCGAGGACTGAAGACCAACTGGGACTCACAGCTAGAGTCTAGACCAGACTAAACACGGGATGTGCTGATTCGACGTTACGTCAGCAACAACCCTAACAGAGACGGGACATAACACCTTCCCCCTAAGATGTAACTTCGGTGAAACATCGAAGTTACAGCTGAAATTCTCAAATCTACTTCGAATATTATTAATGTTTCCAATTTCTATATTATCTTCAACATTCTGTTCAGTGTCTTTAATTTCTATTATGTCACACTGAATATTTTTAGATACTTTGGAATTAGAGTAAACTTTTTCTAGATTCAATTTTAAGGTTCTGCTGCACGGTTTCACAGAGTTATAAAATCTAAATATGGAATAAAGAAATATTACTATCACTATAAGTATGACTAATACGGAGTAATGTGTCCCGTATTTAACTATATGAGGATTTTCTAGAATATTTTCTGAGTCCTTAAGATTTTTAAGAAAAATTTGTTGATTAAATTTAATATTATCTAAATCAAAATTTTGTAGTTTGATAGGGGTCATATTCCTCGCGCTTAAATTTAATTTCTTAAAATTACAACAGCTGTCATTAATAAGATTAAAATCAGGTATTCCAATTTCTATGGTAGCGTTGACAAAATCGTGTTGAGTTATGCGAGTATTGCTTTTATGATAACCGATACAATTACAAGGAAGTGACATAATGCCAGTACCTAAAATTTTAATTTCGGATGCTTCGCTATTTCTACAATCTATAGAGACTTTACCGGGTACTGACTGTACAAAAATCCATTTATTATTTTTAAGCGGTTTCCAAATATATAACTCTCCAAAAATTTATATAGTTTCACAATTTTCCGGGACTTTATTTTATTACGATTATTTTACTCATAAACTCTGTTTCACATGTGGACTTAGTTTCTGTTACATAAATTAATGAAATTTCACAAATATAGTTTTCGTTTAACATGTTTTTGCAACTATTTACATCTTCTAAGATACAATACTGCGATTTGTCTTTGGTCATTGCTATGTATTTTGAATTACGTATTATTAAACTGAAAGAGTTGGGTTTGCTAGAGTCATGAGGAGTCGGTAATCCAATATTATGAAATAACATAAATTCCTTAATTAACACTAACAAAATTTGGAGAACAAAAAATATCTTATTATCGACATAATAACTATCAATTTTAGATTTTATTTATTATTTTAGTTAAGTATTAACATAGAACTCATTGAGGCTATGTCGAGGCTCACAGGATACTTCATATTATTAGGTAAATATTGATGGTTATCGGCAAGTTCTCTGAATAACTGCTGTGTCGTGATTAAAGAAGGGTGTAAAATATTTTGGTTACTGAATAAAATAGAATTAGTTATGTCTTCCAATTGGAAGGATAATGCTAAAATTGAAGTTTCTAAATTAATAATAACCTGGTTAATACTGATCTGAGACCAGAGCTCATCCGTGATGATAGATATGTTACGTACTTTAACAGAGAGGTTGTCGATAGCATCATTCAAATTTAATTCGTTAATTTTAATTTTATTTATAGTATCGTTATACATCGACATGGTAGATGTGGTAAGTAAAATATTATTTTTGACAAGAGAAACTAATTTATTTTGATTGTTAAACAATACTTTTATAGCCTCATCGTATTTAAGACCATCATTCTCATCTAAATTGCCAAATACATGTTTTATTATTGAGCCTATTCCACTCACCCAAGCACGCTTTGATTTCCTAGTAACTAAATGGTAAAAAAAAGATACAGAACTAAATTCCTTATACATATCATTATATCTAACAGCTAGCGGCTCGAGGAGATAGTGACAATCGACATTACTAAATGTCGTTTTCTCACAAAGATCCATAACTAATTTTATATCATAGTCTATATTTTCAATATGCGTTCTTAAGTGAGTCTATATGTCTATCGGCATCAAGATATTTAATTTCCCGTTAATAACGCTGAGCTTGCCAAGATAGTCGAAATAGATCCGGACTTGATTTAAATTGTTGTACGTAATGATTTTGCTGACTTTCAGCATGTTGATGAGTTCTGCAAGAATAGAACAGTATCTTGCTATTATAAATTATAAAAACTAATATTATATACTTAGTGTGCACTAGTATGAAGAGTAAAAAAAAGGAAAGTAAAAGTAATTTGTAAATAATGTATAGGTAAGTATAATAAAGAAAATTTTAAATGTAAAGTATGTATATACGCAAAAATTTTACGAACTCTGCACTTGAGCAGGTTTGACCTGGTCATAGTGGTGTACAATATGTCGTCGATTAAATAATATTGGCAATGTATTATTACCATTGATCTTGATTATTTTATAGGGGCCTTTCCACACTGGGGACAAGGCTTTCCGCAGTCTTAAATGATTCTTTACGTAAACGTATTCGCCAGCATGATAGCTGACTGGTCGTGTCCGTGTATCATAATATGTTTTGGAACTTCCTTTAGATTTATTGATGAATTCTACGGCTTTTTGCCGGGAGTGCTTGAGACGATTCTGCAACATGCGGACATATTCAGGGTATGTAGCCCCTGGGGATTCGTTATAAATAGAATTTGGTATAAATGGTTTATTACCGAACATTCATTCATATGGTGTAATATGCGTAGTAGAGTGGACGGATGTATTGTAATATGGCTTATAAGCCAGCATGGCTGTACATAGGCTGCACTAAAAGTATCGGGAATGGAATATTTCCACCGTTCCTGTCATATTAAAATCTTTTTAATTTAAAACTCCTTGGTTTTAAAAATCGAATACCGTTTATTTATTTAAAAAAAGATTCTCGGTCTTGTCACAAGGTCTTGTCAAACTTGTTTAGTCGTTGAGAAAATGGAATTGACTCGAGAAAATTCTAGAGCGATGATTTATTATGACTTTCGAAGTGGTTTAACACAAAAACAGTGTGTTGACCGGATGATTTCTGCATTTGGTGATGAAGCCCCATCCAAAATCACAATTTATTTTTGGTCGCTGGTTTGCTGAATTTCAACGTGGACGTGTCAAGCTCAGTGATGATCCCCGTCAAGGTCGTCCAAAAACTGCAGTCACCCAAGAAAACGTTGATGCTGTGCGAAAGCTGATTGAGGAAGATCGACATGTGACATACCGTGAAATTCAGGCAACTTTAGACATTATCATGAGTCAAATACAAATAATCTTGCATGAACAATTAGGTGTAAAAAGGTTGTTTTCCCGATGGATACTGCATTTGCTCTGTGAAGAGCAAAAAGCGGCTCGCGTTACTTGGTGCGTCAGAACTCTCGAAAGATTCCAAGCAGGATCCTCAAATGCTGTATACAACATCGTATCAGGTGACGAATCCTGGATATACGCGTACGAACCCGAAACAAAAAACCAGTCACGAGTTTGGGTGTTCGAAAATGAGTTAAAGCCAACAAAAATTGTTCGTTCACGGAGTGTTGCAAAAAAAAATGGTGGCCACGTTTGTCTCCAAAACCGGCCATATTGCGACTATTCCTCTTGAGGGACAAAGAACGGTTAATGCAGAATGGTATGCTAACATTTGTTTGCCACAGGTCGTTTCTGAACTCCGTAAAGAGAACTGCAACCGCCGCATCATCCTCCATCACGACAATGCGAGTTCTCACACCGCGCATAGAACAAAAGAGTTTTTAGAGCAAGAAATCATAGAATTATTAGGCCATCCGCCGTACAGCCCCGACCTAAGCCGTAATGATTTCTATACTTTCCCTAAAATAAAGAATAAATTGCGTGGTCAGAGATTTTCATCACCTGAAGAAGCTGTGGACGCCTACAAAACGGCCATTTTGGAGACCCCAACTTCCGAATGGAATGGTTGCTTCAATGATTGGTTCCATCGTATGAAAAAATGTGTCAAATTTCACGGAGGATACTTCGAAAAGCAATAAATACATTTTTAAATAGTAATGTCGTGTCACTTCCTTGATTCCCGGAATTTTCAGTGCCGCCCTCGTATATATATTTCGAGGCCAGTTTGTTTGTTCCTCGTTAATGTATGATTTTAAATATTCCTTAAGGGTGGAATGGCTTCGTTCAAGAGCCCCTTGCGTCTGTGGATGGTAATGTGAAGCCCAAAGATTTTTGATTTTTAAGAAGATTTTTTTTGATTGTGAGGATAATTTTGGGTATACCAAAAATTGAGATGTAATGAAGGAGACATTCACATATTTCCTCCGCGGTTGTAGTCCTAATAGGATATGCTGAAGAGAATTTCGTTAGATCATCTTGAACTGTTAATATATATTTCAATTGACCGGGACCAGATTCTAAAGGGGCCCGATAATATCAAGAGCTACACGTTGACAAGGTTCTGTTGAAGTACTAGTTATTTGCATGGGAGCGCGATTTATTTGCCGGAGTGCTTTATTTTCTTGGCAGGATTTACATTGTTTAACATATGTTTCTATGTCGCTACGCATCCCTTTCCAATAATAAATTTCTTTCATCCTATTATAAAAACGAGCAGAACCTAAATGGCCAGATATCGGGACATCATGATTATCGTGTAATATTTTCTTTATTTCAGTCAGGAATGGGAAAATAATTTTATTATGATATATTTTAAATTTAATCTGCGTGTTATGAAAAAGGTATGTTAAAATATTAAATATTTTAATAAATGAATGTTTTTCAAAAGGGTTTTTCATATTTGATATACCTATTTCGTTGGTATTTCCGAAAATTAATAATTCATTACGAATCCTCTTTAAGGTTTCAAATATTTCTGGATAGGATGCTTCATCAAAATGATGAATTTTATAAAATAACAAATAACATATTTTATTATTACGTTCTATTTTATGGAAACCAAAAAGCTCTCTTTCAGAATTTAATATTGTTTGATTTGTTTCAGGATCATTCAGCATTTCTTCAAGATAAAGGTTGGATTCATCAAGGTCAATAGATGTTGGTACAAGAATTACTTTAGCCGGACATTTTAATAAACTTTCGTTATATTCTTCGATTACAGTATTAAATGTCTATGGATCAGGAGGAGTATTTAAAAGTTCCGATGTAGATTCAGTATTTTCTCTCGGGATCAAAGGATGGCGGTGTCACTAACAAATCTAAAAGTTCTCTATCTGGTGAGTACGGTTGTTCCTCCTGGGGCTCTGATGCTGAAGCCAATCCAAGCCGAAAACCCATCTCGGGTTTTCGGCTTGGATTTCTTAGGATTTCTTAGGATAACTTTCCAGGATTAAACGGCACTGGGGATATCCGATCCCACCGCATGCCACCAAAATGTTAGGGGTCCCTTCGGATTAGGCTGTCTAAAAAAAGGTTTATTTCCACAACCAGTTTTATTAAAAGAAATTACAATAGTAAATGAAAGGACCCTTGGGCAGAACCGTCACGACCGAGGACTGAAGACCAACTGGCACTCACAGCTAGAGTCTAGACCAGACTAAACACGGATGTGCTGATTCGACGTTACGTGAGCAAGAACCCTAACAGGGACGGGACATAACACGTGCGCCTGATTTCTCGCCAGTCGTGTCGGTCATCCGTCTCACTGGGTTACGAGAGTCAAGGACCAGAGGGCTCTTAGGCACTATAAAATAACTCATGCGTAGCTGGTCTGGTTTCAATGAAACCACCAAGCCACCGTTAAAATATAAGTACCTGGGTAACCGAGCTTTCCTCGAAGTTCTGACAAATTAGAAGAATCACAAAAATATTTATCGAACCGAGATTCGTACCCACTAAGTACATTCCAAATTTTCCAACAACGCAAAAATTATACATAAGCCTACCAATCTGCCAATCGGACTGTCATAATAGAGTCGAAATTATTGATATATTGTTGCACGACGAAAGAAAAAACATATGTAGCTCAAAATGCGCAGTTTCTTAGGGATAAGACCTAGCTAGATCAATTTTTCTCCCCCAAAACTCCCTGCATACTAAATTTCATGGTGATACTTGTAGCCTTTTTCGAGATTACGATTATATACATACAAGATTGTCTCGCTTAAAGTATAAGATATTCACTTACATACTATTATCTATTACTAAATAAATACACGCCTAAATGAATTCTAACCTCAAATAACCTCTCCCAGTAGTAAATTTACGATTGGATTGATGCAATGTTGCAATACCTACAGAGTGTAACCTGAAGGTGTGTCCAGTGGTACAGACACACCTGTGCTACAAATTTCATTCCAATGTGTTCACAATGACTATTTTGTTATTAGCTATTGCAATTGAGTAATAAAATCACATTATTCATATAATAAAAGCAAAGTTTGTTTGTGTGTAGTCTTGGCTGTGGTTTACACAAAAACCGCTGAACGGATTTGAATGAAGTTTGGCACATAGTTCGTTGCCCGGATTAGCTACTTTTTATCGCGGAAATATGTACATATCCAGTCAATGCGCGAACGAAGTCGCGGGCAACATCTAGTAATTCTAGTTTTATCTAGATCGGAATACTGAAATCGTACCTATTCAGAAGCCCAATTCTCGAAACTATGTTTTGTGATCATAAGGCTGGGGGGCCTTATGATGACAATAATATTATGATCCGGAATCCGGTGGGCCCGGGAAAATTCAGAGCACTAGGCTAATATTAGAACTCTGCGCTAATACTACAGAGTTGAAAATCGATGTGTCGAGTGTCGGCTGTCATATTACTCATATATGATATTTGACTCGACACTTGTGTGTTCGATTTTCAGCTCTCTTGTATTAGCGCAGAGTTCTTTTTTCAATTTTTTTCTCGGCCTTACGGATTCCAGATCATATTATAGTCCCAGCCTAATCCTGTTTCGGTCCACGCGGTGTCGCATTCACACACGCGTCTATCGCGCTTGAGCGAGTGAGACAGCGTGCGGACCGAAACACGATTATGATTACAAAATATAGTTACGAGAATTGGGCTTCAGAATGTTGAATGATTTAAATTTAAATCGCGACAAACTAGACAGAGTTTATTCCAAACATTTTAACATTTCTGTTGTGACCGAATTTATAACACGTAACTGCTCGTTTATTATTATATTATGGTAATTGGAACTAGACACTAGGTACTTATTATTGCATAAAGTGTTAGTCAAAAATAGTTCCTAGCTAGGTGGAAAAACGTCAATGATTTAATTAACAATTTGGAGCCACATAATAGAAAAGTAGTGTTAATATTATTATTTGAATTGTGATAATGATTTTTATCTAAATATTATACATTGTAGATACCTACGAATAGTTTCCTACTTGTCCTACATACATAATATGAAATGCGTTGTAACTTGTAGGCACATCTTAATTTATAATTTTATATTGTTTATGGTCCTATGTCATATTACGTACTACAAACGTATATGTCAAAATTGACCAATGACGCGCCGTGTTCATGTCACATGAACACGTCGGAATGAAATATGTAGCCTGTAGGTGAGGTAGGTAGGTATTGCGACATTGTCCAACTAAAGTAATCCATTTTGACATAAAAATTAATAAAAAAAATCGGTTGTCTGTAAAGTCGGTTTACTGACGATAGTTGAACGTGACGTCATGTTTATAGTGCGCACGGAAGTAATTGGCCACGCCTTAGGTAGGCGTGTTGCCGCCGCGAAGTCCGGCGCCGAACTGAGTAATAACATCAAGCACCCTCGCCTCTCCGTCCCACCGCTCACATACCTAAGGCGCGGCTAGCTGAGGTAACGGCAATGCGTCATATTTAGCGAGGTAACGCTGGTAACAGGTAACGCATGAGTCATGTTTTTTCGTGCGTGCAGCCGGCTCCATCAAATTAACGTCTTACGTTATCACGTCAAATAACCTGAAAGTGAACGTATCAACTGAAACGAAAAAATCAAGTAATCGAGACTTTTGTTATCGAATATTATTGAATAACTATACCTACCGTTGAAATAGTTACGTAACGATACATTCAAAAAGAAAGCATTCTATTATAGGGAACATAACGACTTCAACAATCGGGAGATGGGACCCATCATAAGGAAGCCGAATTTTTAAATGGATGCGTCCCTACATGCGTCCTTTGGGTCGCGCAGTCAGGTAAAAACAATCGCACAATGTTCGCGTAAATGTCCGCGCGAGGCGCGTAATTGAAGAATCCGAAATAGATTTGGCTAAGCGCCTCGTCCGCCCAATAATGTGGAGAAGTAGGTCGCTACTGTTTACTGGGTCAGTAATGCACAGACGAAGCTGTAAATATCACCCGCAGTGGGCAAACGTGGCGGGCTATAGTCTATGCCAGTGGCGTGGGGTTATAACTCCATTCATCATCGGTAACATCGGCATCACATGTCACTTATCTTTTGAAGACCCTCATCCAAATCCTTACCTATTACACAAGCTAGGGCTTCCCTATGGAGGAGAAGCCTTCGCCACTGGTCTATACTCCTTACATCCAATAATTCAATACAAGAGGAGGACCCTTGTTGCTTTGAGTTATAGAACTTTGTGCTGTAGTGCTGATTGGGAACGTGCCTGTAAAGCTACTATTTAAAAGAACGGCCAAGTGCCAGTCAGACTCGCGCACGAAGGGTTCCGTACCATTGTGTATAAAAACGGCAAAAAAAAAAACACGTTTGTTGTACGGGGGCCACATTAAAATCTATTTTATTCTGTTTCTTAGTATTGGCTGTTATAGCGGCAACCGAAATACATTATCTGTAAAATAAATACGAGTGGCACTCGGGGACTGCCGCGGAAAAGGTATTGCATAGCATTTTTTATACTTTCTCACAAACAGCTGCTTACGTATTCGTCCGATTTCGGAGCAGCTCGTCTCGATCCGTGCGAGCTTCGTACAGTCGTACCATATACATACACGTTAAGGTTCAACTAGTCGCGGGCTCGAACTCACTCATGGACGCGGCCAAAAAGCACGCTGTCTCACCTAGCATTGTGTCTAAAAGAGATACTAAGGCGGGTCAATAAGTCCGTGACTTTTTGAATTTCTAACCTCCTTACTGAAAAAGCAACACTACTCCTGTCAACAGGCATCTGTCAGTTGACTCCTATCAAAATTTGAACTTGCTGCGTCAGTTAGTTTGTGTTTTACAGCTATCTTTATCAGACTATCCAGTAACTTAAGGAAACAATGGAAAAAAGTGAATTTCGTGTGCTTATTAAGCATTATTTTTTGCGAAAAAAAACCATTACCGAGACCAAGGCTAAGCTTGATAAATACTATGGGGACTCTGCACCATCGATTTCAATGGTAAAAAAGTGGTTTACTGAATTTCTTTGTGGCCGTACAAGCACTGAAGATGCCGAACGTCCTGGACGCCCAGTTGAGGTCTCTACACCCGAAACAATCGAAAAAATTCACGATATGGTGTTGGCCGACCGAAGATTGAAAGTGCAAGAGATTGTGAAAGCCATAGGCATCTCGCATGGTTCAGTGGTTTCAATTTTGAATGATCACTTGGGCATGAGAAAGCTTTCCGCAAGTCGACCACAAACGCAATCGTGTAACAACTTCACAGGAAGGTTTGGCGTTGTTTAATCACAATATGGAGGAGTTTTTGCGCCGTTTAGTAACCGTGTACGAAACATGGATCCATCACAACACACCAGAGACCAAACAACAGTCAAAACAGTGGGTTTCTAAGGGCGAATCGGCGCCAAAGAAGGCCAAGGTGGGTTTGTCAGCCAATAAAGTTATGGCGACTGTTTTTTGGGATGCACGTGGGATAATCACATTGACTATCTTCAAAAGGGAAGAACAATAAATGGGGAATATTATGCCAACTTATTGAACCGCTTCAATGAGGATTTGAAAAAAAACCGACCTCATTTGGCCAAGAAAAAAGTTATTTTTCTCCAAGACAATGCAAGGGTGCACACATGTGCAGTTGCCATGGCAAAAATCCATGAATTGGGCTATGAATTGCTCCCACATCCACCCTATTCTCCAGATTTGGCTCCGAGTGACTACTTCTTGTTCCCAAACCTGAAAAAATGGCTCGGTGGAAAAAGATTTGACTCCAATGATGAAGTCATCTCGCAAACAAAGGCCTATTTTGAGGACCTCGACAAATCATATTTTTTGGAAGGGATAAAAAAATTGGAGAAGCGTTGGACAAAGTGTATAGAGCTCAAGGGGGACTACGTTGAAAAATAAAATGATTTATTTATCAAAAAATCTGTGTTTTATTCCAAAAGTCACGGACTTCTTGACCCGCCCTCGTAGAATCAGTTAGGAGCAGTTAGCAGCTAGTCTATACGCATACGTCTAGTCGCACGCACACAAACACCGTGCCGAACTGAAACGACGTTAGACGATGCACGGCTTTCAACGCCGCACCGCTGTGCCGGTCGGAGTGGGGGGTGTTAGGTTTATTTTCGTTACGGCATTTCTTGATTCGCTCGCCGCGCTCAAATCCCGCGATAAAAGCTATGCAATAGCTTAAAAATTAAACTTTCTCACTATTACGGTTCATGAGATACAACCTGGTGAAAAAGGGGCAGGCAGACGGAGAGACAGCGGAGTGTTAGTAATAGGGTCCCGTTTTACCCTTTGGGTACAGAACCCTAAAAATTGTTCCACACTAAGTTAGTATAGATAGGCTAGCCGTAGTCCAATCCTACTTGCGTTTAGAGCAGCGTGCGAGTCGCGACACATGAACGCTTCTCACCACGTCAATCTGGTCCCGTGATAAGTATCCGAAGAATTTGTGTTAAAGATACCAGACAACGGAAAGAATATTTAATAGATAGATAGATAGTTAATACACATCCATGACCCCAGGAACATGAAAACCTTCTCCTTCCCTCGGCTCCCTAGGCGGGATTCAAACCTGCGACCTCCGATTTAAGCGCCAACGCGCTGACCACTGAACCACAAAGGTCGACGTAAAAAAAATATTACCTGCTAAAATCTAAATGCTTACTTCATAAGTTCGTACTGCGCGCCCGCAGGGTCGTCACTCGTCACTCGTCAGCGCCCAGCGGTCGAAGACCCTGCCAACTTGCGGTAGGCGGTCGGTATTCCTTCCGTTCGGCCTGAACGGATGCAAAATCGTATCATCTGTGTGCAATTTGGAGATCGCATCAGTCGGCCGGATGGACTGAAGCGATTCGTTCCAGTGTTGCCATCTCTGTTCTTGCGAAACTACTAAACTCGCGTTGATTTCTACTAAAAACTACTAAAAGAATACTGAAAACTATTAAAAAGCTACTCAACTTAGGAATCCCTAAAGCCCCCCAAAAAACCACTGCAGTGTAGATTTTGTTATATTAAAATTTTATTATTTATATTATTATTATTATTTATAATTAAAATATACTAGGAAATATTACGTATGTAGTAATTAAACGGGTAGTTTTAAGAAAATTACGTACGAATGCTACGATGTATTATTATGATAAGGTGTAAATTTTTTTTTGTTTTTTTCTTGTGCCTAACCTAGGCCATTTTGCATATGATTACAATCTGGTTCTTTCCTACTAAAACACTACAAACAACTAAATTCCTACTAAGGAGGGAATAAAATACTTAATGTATTAGTAAAACTTTGTCAATTATCTAAGTTGGTAACATTAATTCTGGACTGAACGTATGGACTGAACGGACCATGTGTGACAAATCGCTTCAGTTCTTGCTAGAGCCGCGGCCGTGCGGGCGTGTATCGTGTACAAGCGTAGTGAGTTTACAATTAATAAACACGACCGTATCTCGTGGCAAGCCAGTGCCGGTTTTAGTACTACCAGCGCCCTGGGCGAGATTTCTACGGCGCCCCCTAACTGCAATTCAAACCCATACGAAAAAAGGCGAAGGATAATAATGAAATAACCATTTATGAAAAGAAATAAACATTTATTAAAAAAACTAATAAAATTTTACTTTTCTAGCCTTTCTATCGGCGAACTCTTTTATTAAGTTATCAAAGTCGATGTTTTCAGCAATTTCATTTTCGATTGACAAAGTTGCCAAGTTTGTCAATCTAGATTGAGATATTGTCGATCGCAGATAGGTTTTTATCAGCTTGAGCTTAGAAAAACTCCTCTCTCCACTAGCAACCGTTACGGGAATAGTTAATAATATTCGTAATGCTATCCAAACATTTGGATATAGTTCTTGTAAGTTGCGGTCTTTGATAAAATTTAAAACAAAAACAGGAGTAACCACTTTCTGATCAGGCAAAAACGATTTCAGACTTACGAGTTCATCGCACAACATACATCCATCTATATCTGATTTGGAATTTACATTTAATTTCAATTGAAGATCACTACAGAGTTTGATAAGGTCGTGTTTTTCTGGAATCTGTTTTAAATTGTACAAAAAAGACCAAGATTCCGAGTACTCACATAACTGTTCAAATCTTTCGTTGAGTGAAGTTAACGTCGTGTCCAAAAGACAGTTGAAAAATTCAACCTCAAATTTTTTTTCTGGAGAAGTTATAGGCTCATCTTGGGCAGTTTCACCAGCTTGGCGCTTAACACGTCGAATTCTTGTTGTCGCTCTAAACACAGGTTCTATTTCTAACTCTTCAGCCAATTCCTTCGCAGTTGAAATGGCGCTTTTAAAGCCTGTATTTCTATATTCTTCCAAGAAATTGCAGCATTTTTTCAACATGTCTGTGCATTTACCGAGATCCATGTCTGTTGATTGTAGAGATTTACTAACGACATTAATTTGAAAAAGTATGTCATACCAGACAACCAATGAAACTATGAAGCCGAAATCTTTTAGCTGTTCGGCTAGAGTAGTAGCCTCATGAGAGACTTGAACATCAGTTTTCTGAGTTTCAATAGCCAAAGTGATTAAAGCGTCATGGACGGCGCTAATTTGATAGCGGACTGCTTTAACACTGCCAATTCTTGCTTCCCAACGCGTGTCACTGAGTTTTTTTATAGTGTACAATCCCAAGTGATCGGTCAGAATTTTCCATCGATGAACAGAAGCTGAAAACAACGTAAACAACCTCTGAAGTACTCCAAACAAAGTGACAGATTTTACAGATGACTTAGCGGCATCGCATAGTACGAGATTGTAGCTATGACAGCCACACGGTACATATACAGCTAAAGGATTTATGTCCAGAATTCTCCTTTGAACTCCAATATTTTTTCCTTTCATATTTGCTCCGTTGTCATAGCCCTGACCTCTACAATCGTTCAATTCCAGTCCGTATTTATTTAAAATATCAATAATAACTTCAGTCAGCCTTTCACCAGTCGACTCATTAACAGGTATAAATTCTATGAAATGCTCTTTTACTGATATTTTATCGACATCTGATGATAAATCAACAAATCGTATTGTCAGTGAAAGCTGTTCTATATGACTAATGTCCGGAGTACAGTCAGCTATAATAGAATAATATTTCGATTTCTTTGCACGTGATATGATTTCTGACTTCACTTTTTCACCCATCAGCTCTATTAATTCATTTTGAATGTCTTTTCCGCAGTAGTGGTCAGAAACATCACCCTTTACAGCTAATCGCAAGTGCTCCTCCATAACTGGATCAAATTTGGCTAGTAGTTGTACTAAACCCAAGAACTTTCCATTATTTGGCGTATATAGTTTGTCGGAAGTACCTCTAAACGCCATATTGTTTTCAGCTAAATACAGTGTAATATGCATTAATCTAGACAAAATATTATTCCACCTTGTAGTTTCCTTTCTAATCAAATGTTGCTCTTGACAATCTATTGTTTTTCCCGTTTTTAATCTTAGTTCAGCCTCAATCCATGAGAGGTAAAACTTCTTATGAAAAGTGCTACTTTCATGAACTTTTAACATTTCTGATAAGTGTTTCCAGTCGTTATATCCTTCAGATACTAAATTCGACGTTGAGCTGCTATCAAATAGCCGGCAACAAAAACAGTAAACTCGATTTTTAGAAACTGAGTATATTAACCAACGACGCTGAATTATTTCATTGTTTGCAAGTTTTTTGGTAAAATGAGAATTTGAGAAATGTCGCCCTGTATCATTCTTTGGATAATTATCAATGTGAGTTTGCACTGGGCCATTAGTTATTATATGATCAATAATTTTGCTATTTCGAGTGAGTGGCCAAGTGGCTGGATCCGATATATTTGGAACAAGAGAACTAACGTCATCTAGAATTTGTATTTGTTGTACATCACCAATAGTGTCATCCTGAGCAGCATCTGTAATTGTAACACAACTTGTCTCCTCACTTCGGGAAACTTCGTCCACAATCTCTTCAACAGCTAACTGATCTGACTTGTCAGACAGAGACTCCACTACCGATGCATTCGCTTGTATTTCAGATGTAGATGCCACATTAAGGTCTTGATTTTTTGTTGTGATAATATATTTGCCTATATTCATAAACTTTTTTGTTTTTTCAAATTCCTTTTCTTTTTCTGCTTTTCGTTTTCTATATTTTGACCCAGATGGTTTGCTTTTGAAAGGATCAACGTGTTCAGACATTTTGTACTAATCAAATCTGCAACAAATTAAATCTGCATAAGTCCGATCATTTCTATAAATTAATTAAATATAACGCTATTGAGTGAGGACGACCAAAAACGCTTTATATTCAGGAAAGCGTTAGCATACACGTGAACTACGATCGAAAAATCTAGGTAAGGTAATATTGTCATGGCAGCGGAATAATTGTGAAATGTTATATTTAAAAGCTTGTGTTACGTGATAGTGCTTAGATTTGTATGAAAAAAATCACGATCATCCACTCGTTCCCGAAAAAATGACTTCTATGTACAGTCAGATGCAAAAGTCGGTGGACACTTTTCACCTTTAACACAAAGGCTTACGAATGAACAGTGTTCATCCACTTTTACACTTGACCGTACCTCCTCGACATTCATTTATTATCTCCGTGTTAAAATTTCATCAACATTATATAGTCAGTTCCAGAGATATTTTATAATATATAATTTACTTTAAATAGATTACCCCACTCCAAACATAACATAAACAAACAAACAAATGTTACCTCTTTAGTATAATAAGTAAAGATAGTTAAAATAAAATTGTACTTACCTAATTAGTGAAATAATCCGTCATAAAGCAAATACCTACTTAAACACTATTTGTATTTCAACTTTTTGGATAAAACCTATGTCACTCTGTAGTCGGCGACAAAAAGAAAAAAACATGCACTTCGTAACTTAGCGTGGACCGCCAGATTACTGCGTCTGTTTGTTTTAAAATATGTAATTGCGATAACTGTTTTTAAGTGCGTGCACCGATTGAATGAATAAGAATGAGCTGTGTTCCGCTCCATCAAAAATAACGCCAACTCTTTTGAACTAAAATGTTAAAAAGAGATAGATAATGTGTTTCTCTGTGGTCGGGGATTCCCAGTAAAATAAACTGTATGTATGTAGTGCTACGACCGAACGGATTGAGCACTGCGTTCCATTCTAGTGTTGCCAACACATCGTTTTTTTTTTTCGCTTACAGAGATGGGAATATAAAGGGGCGCCGCTTAACGGCGCCCCTCAAAGTCCGGCGCCCCTGGGCGGTCGCCCAACCGCGCCCTACCCTAACGCCGGTACTGTGGCAAGCCAGAACGAACTGATGCGATTTTCCCGTTTGTGTGCTCGAATACGTTCAGGCCGAACTAACGTCAGTTCTAACTGAAACGATGGGCCTCTCGTCTGTGGGAGCCTTTAGAGTTAAGACACTAGATAGTTCGTCACTCGTCAGTCAGTCAGCAGCGCCTATAATGCTCAAAACACGCCAATTTATCACAATAAAACGTAATGTTTTTACGTATAACTCTGTGAGTAAGCGTCAGTTCACACCGAAACGAAACGATTACGCGACGCGGCGCATTTTTAAGATAGCTATTTAAAATTGAACTTTATTCAATATACAAGAATGTACACGTTTAATTCCAAGAGTTCGAATGTCAAACTGCACCGCTCTGCATAGCACGGTGCCACTCTTGCAATGTAACGTGTTTCTCCTTTTGTACTGAATAAAGATCAATTTTGAATCACTATTTTTGAAATGCAGCGCCGCGTCACTTATCGGCTCGCTTCGGTGTGAGCTGACCCTAAAGAAATAAAAGAAAAACTGTCGTGAGTCAATAAAAATACGTTTAGCTAGAAATGAAAACAATAGGAATAAGGAAGCTACGACGAAAAATTCTCTCCGATGTCAAATGTAATGACCGGCCGGCCTTGTAGGCGAAATATTGTACTCAGAATTCAATAAATAACTATAATGATGTAGGAAGACTGTGTGTTGGTACAGGAATAACTGCGAAACATTTCCTATTCCATAATTCGATTAAAATGGCACGTGTATGAAAGTCAATATTAACATTGTTGTTTTTGAAGCTCGATAACGGCGGAACGGCCATGCTTCAGCACGAACAAGTCGACTTGACCGAAGAGATAATTATCACGGCCTCATAAATTAAAGCCAGCCCGAAATTCAGTACCCACCCAAAAATTTATCTATTATGACTTAAAGTAAGATTGTATACTTAGTACCACTATATTAAACCCCACCAAGACGAGCCAAGCGAAGCGCAAGGCCACTACTAGACCACCTTGTCTCGAAGCGTTTCGTTGATTTTTTGGACCCTCATAACATGGCTTTGGATTATACCAGATAAATGAAATTTTCAGTATATGTGCGCAGTAGCGGACTTATGTAATATATAAAGTTTTGATTGCATAGGTCTTCACTTTAGATTTAATTGATATCTAAAAACCCCTGATTTCATCGCTGACTCACTGATGATCATCAAAATTATATGGTACTTCCGGATGTCCTAGAAAGCTGAAATTTGGTACTTAAGCTTGTATAATTCTACAACTAACATAATAACAAAATGCTAAAATATATGACTCGCACTGTCAAAAAGTTATCTGATCTCATATTGTAAAACCAAGCTTCTGAATATACACGCCCTCGACAAACTCCACACCTCAGTCAAGATAATATGTGGCTTGGCCGTTTCGTTCGGACTACAAGAGTAGGTAGTATAACAGAAAATCAGTCAGTGAATTTTTCACCTTACGCCCAAGGTGGCCATTTAGGTAAATGCAGCGAAATAGCCAGGCCACATATCTTGACTAAGGTGTAGGGTTTGTGAAGTTAGTCTTGTAGAGTCAGGGCGTGTATAGTCAGAATCTTGGTTTTACATGAGATCTGATAACTTTTTGACAGTGCGAGTCATATGACATCGTCTTGGCAAATATTTTAGCATGAATATGTTATTGGTGGGATTTTCACATTACACGATAATGCGACAAAGATTAAAGATATGAGAAAGATAGGTATATATATCTCAGACAGGTATGTGGCACATACCTGATATAGGATAACGGATTCGATGGGAAAACGCACATGTACTAAATACAAAAGAGCGTTTCCGGTCCGAGAAGCAATATCGTATCGCGTAATTTGAAAACGCTCTCTCTAACACTGAACAAAAGGTAAATATAACCGCTATAATATTTCGACCAACGCACTGATTTCTCTATTTAAACACTCAAACAGTAGCTATTTGTGTAACATTTTCAGATTTCCTCGTTGTCGCCACTCGCCACGTGGTTGATAAAAAGTCTAAAAATAATAAGGCAATTATGATAGTCTATTTTCGTTTCAACAACTTTATAACACTGTACAATTGTTATTAGTACCGCATAAACTATTTTTGATTCTAATTGCATTTTAACCCCCGACGAAAACAGTATTATAATTTTGACGTGTCTGTCTGTGTGTGTGTATCTGTCCGTGGCATCATAGCTCCCAAATGGTGACAAATAAGATCTAGTTTCTTGTTTGAAAACTGACATGATCGAGTGTGTTCTTAGCTATAATTCCTCATCATCACCTCGCTCACTGCTTGACAATTCTAAGCTACGTACTTAACTTTACCTATAAAATATGTTCGGACAATGATAATGATACAGTGGATAAGTATGATATTAATGTCCTAGATGTTGAGAAGAATTTCACAATGTCACCCGCTACTTTGTGTATGGTGGTGACGAGTAATCGTGGGGTTACCAGTTACCACTATCAGCTTACTACGCCTGCTGAGTTATTGCATCATTGGTTTAGTTATTAGTACATTTTCGCGTATAATTAGTACCTTGTTAACCGAGATTTATTAAAAATGTACAGTTTTGCAGGGATAATAACTAGCTATAAATAAATAAATATAAAGAACTTTTAAGACTAAATTTAGAGAATTAATTTAAGATTATGTATCAGATAGCTTCCTTGCATGTTTTGTGTGTGTCGCTCGATATAAACTAAGGTGCGGCAAAACATCCGAATAAACTATTCGACACATATTTAAAGATTGCGAAACAGACCCTTAAACTTGGAACTTACCTGGAGCGGTGCAATCTAAAAGTCTTGTTAAAGTTATATTATGACGAACGTACACGCTAAACAGGAGGAGGGAGGGAGGGAGGGACATGCGGGAGAAGTGGATTTCCACAAAATCACAAAACGATATGCTTGTTTGTCCAGCGTGTTAATCTTGCAGAATAGTTTCAACTAATGTCAGTGAGGTGTATCGCTCCTAGATCCTAGTTATTTGCGCTTCAGTAGCGAAGGCTGATTCTCCATCGAAGGGAAGACCTAGCCTGTAGTAGCCTAGATGTTGATCATAGATCAGTTGCAGAACTTATTTTACCTACCTCGGACAAAAAAAAATATCGTGTCCGTAAAAAAGTACAAGTAAGTACTAGGTACTCATGATCTATAAGGCAATGTTGGTGACGAGATTTCCAATCACGTAGTAACTATTTAGTAATATGTGGATTCAAACTGGCATAGTTATTGAATGTTAATTGAACGTGAAACCGGCGTGAATCGTGGCATATGCACACGACTGGACGTGGGCCGGCACGTCATTTTCAAGAAACGTAACGAAACCAGTGACTTGGTTGGCGTCACCTGTTTAAAAAGTAGTGATATTTGTAACTAGCTATTTTTATATTTACTAATCATATTTGCATAATAACAAAGAAACGTTACATTAAATTTACATTAAACGTATAAATAAAATGTAAACGTTGATTTTTAGAAGAAAGTTAGGACTCAAAATTATACACAAATACAACGACGAACTGAAACAAACTAAATTTCATAGACGAGTCAAGTTGAGGCAAAAAGTGTCTCCAGTTAAATGCTCCCAATTTTGAGATCTTTGGGGCCGTTTTGAAATTTGAAGTATGGTGAAAACAAGATGGCGGACATTTGAAGTATGGTGAAAACCAAGATGGCGTAACTTTTTACTGTGTGAAGATTTGTTCTGTCAAATGTACGTCATTGAGTTTTGAAATCTTTGCTAAATTTACTTTAAATTTAAAGTGACTCTCGCTTCCCGGAATCACCAGCCGTTGAAATTATTTACAAACAGAGATCACTCTATTTTATTGTCTAACAAAGATTTCAAAACTCAAGATAGGCTATGACGCATAGATTATACAAATAATTTAGACTAGTCACACAGTAACGCATTTACAAAAATCACTTCTTGTAATTTATTTGACTTGTAACTAGTGATTAGGTTACATGCCGCGAAGCTAGTTATTGTATCTAGTGACGTGAAATAACGCCCACGTCTACACACGACGCTCTACGCTTACCGTAGCAACAACAAAAGAAACAACAAGGCTCCAAGTGCCAGAGAACGGCAACGCACGTATAGTGTTGCGGGTATTACAGATTACGGCAATCGCTTACCAGCTGATGATCCGTCCGCTCGTCTCCCGGACTTGAAAATTATGATGACGACATGGCTTAGTAGTTAGCGCGTTAGCGAAAAAGCGTAGCGTTCGAAAAAAATATTTTCTGTGTTCCTGGGTAATGGATGTGTATTATATAATAAAAATCTTAAATATATATAGTATAGTATATATAGTATAGTATAAAAGTATTAAAATTAAAATAAATATCCGTTGTCTGGTACCCGTAGCACAAGTTCTTCGAGAACTTAACACGGGACCAGACTTACGTGGTGTATAAACGGCCTTAGATATTATTATAACTATATGAAATTCTAAATACATAACTGTTATCGTCTGCACAAAGCTGGTCTACTACGCGACGGTCTGCTACATCCGGACAGACCGCTTGGCGAGCTGCCCGATACAGTGCGTCAAACGGTCGCGGCTGGCCTGATAGACCATAATATCCAATACATCAAATGCGAGCTACAAATGTCATAGATGCGGTCCGCGGTAAACAAGTGAACAATGAATTGTAGATAAATATTTAAAAATTTACGATTCACGTAAGATTTTTAATGGAGGAAGTTTATGGTGAAAGAAAAAAAATTAAAGGCTCGATTATATTATATATTTGATTCGGAACGAAAACACTTTTCTATATATGCATATTAGCTAACGATTGTCAATTTTCAGTTACCTATTCATCGTATCATTCACAAAATTTAGATATTTATTCGACATATCCACACATTTTCTCGCAATGTTGCGGTGAAGATGCAGCCAAATAGCCCGCTGATTAATCGATTGTTTCATTTGGAATTTTCTAGAGCTAATATTTGTATTAACAATAATGATATTAATTGTTAGTGTTATAATAGCCATACACCATACAATCTATGATCCAATCGACTTGATCAGTTTCATATTGACATAGACCGTCATGCCAATCCACGCCCATACACGGTCAGGATTTAAGGCTCGGGTCCCATTAGCGCGTTGCGTTCCGTTGTGTCATCGCAACGGATTAACCATGGAACTGGTAAAAAGCTCTTTACCAGCATGGTATTTACGCATTGTATTGGGACGACGCGACGCAAAGTAACGCAACGCACTAACGGGGCCTCAGCGTAACGGATCTAATCGAACTGTTCAAGTCAATTAGACGATAGACTGTCTGGTGAATGTCAGTGGCGTGGGGTCCTATAACTCCCTTAACTCCATTCCTGTCGGCTTCGCTTACCACTTACCTTTTGAAGACCCTCATCCAAATACCTACCTATTATACCTACAGGCTAGGGCTTCCCTATAAAGGAGAACCAGCCTTCGCCACTGCTGTATGGTGTATACATAAGGCTTACAACAAAACAGCGAAAGCATTAACTGATTACACAAAAAATAAACACAATATACACAAGCAAATTAGCGCTCTTCACACGTAAAATTTGGACCGCGGAAAATAGCACGTGCCGTTCCAACCTTCTAGTGTTTTAATAAGTATCGGATAGTTTATCAGAAGACATGTCGCTTACTTTACATCAAGCGACAGAGATAAAACATGCGAATAAGCTAAGTATTGAAATACGAAAGTAAATTTATCTCGATTCAGTCGCCACGACTGTAGCCATATTAGTTTGTCGCCTCTTTATTTTGACTCGCCATTTTGGTGTTATTACAGGATGTAGATTGTTACGTTTATTAGACTAAGTGTAAACTCACTTCCCGGCCACAAGATGCTGGCAGTTCGCCACCGTCTAGGCTAGGGTCAGTAGCTGGAGCAATGACTTGGTAATAGCATCCATCTGATTTCAAACTTTCAGTTTCGATATTTAGGAAAAAGGGGTCTATTAGCCAAGTTGTCTTCAACGACGAATTTCCTAAACAAAAATGTATGGGTATTTGACTTAAGATTCGGAATCGATTTGGGACCAAATTTGTAAATTTGACGTCAACAGAGTTTACGTCAAAATTTTTTTACGTTTATTATTATGTTGCTACTTGCTACGCACTATCATAGTATATTATGTAGGAGACATTCGTAATATGAAAAATTATAATATTTTTTCCCGCAGTTTAGATTGTAAAATTTCATACTGTGTAGTATTCTGAATAAAGTATAAACCCATGGAAATCTCCGTATGTTGAAACCGAAAGACACAAAAATACATTTTAATAACTTGTTACGGACACTGCGACACGAAAATACTGTTTCGCTAAACATATAAGGATATCTGTGATTTGAATAAACGGTTTCCAACTGAGGTTTCCAAGTCACATTGCGTCTCATCATGGCCAATGGTCATAAGAATAACTCATAGCCTATGGGTTTGCTATTAGGGTCAGCTAATGCCGTGACACGTGACGATATATACATATATTATATATATATATATATATATATATATATATATATATATATATACAGCCGAACGTATTTTCTTTAAACTTTAACTTTCAGCATTTTTAGCTATTCCTTATAGTTTCCTACCATGCCCACTTGTTCTTGTTCAACCTGTATATCACAACAATAATAATTATGAGCACCAGTGTTTGTATTTTGTTTCAACTGAGGATTATAGAGCTGTGAACTTCACGCGTCAGTCACAGAAATAGTCTGAGAGCTCACAGGCAGAAGCTATCAAAATAATATGTTTATTATAATTAGAATGGTAAACAAAGACATAAGTATGTATATCAAATATTTTTCTTGTTTGTAGAGCATCAAACTAATATTATTGCCAACTGTGCCAATTACTATTTAATAGTGTTATACTACATGGACCTATATATTTCAAGCCCCTTGTCGTTTGTTCATTGGTTCCCTGTGTCGTGTGCCCTGAAGGCTAATTCTCGTTATAAAATAAATCAGATAGCAGTATGGTTTCAGTCTCAGTATATTTTGTGTTAAAAATTATGCATGTGCAAATGCGGCCACTTACAGACTACTGCCATACTGCGAAATGAACATTTTGAATGACGAGAATTGGCCCTCTGAATCCCAATTCTCGCTCTAGCAATGAGACGTAGTATCTTCTTAAGTAGTAAATAAAGCTCTATCTTATTAAATCTCTTTCTTAAAAATGCAGCGTCGCGTCACGTGTCACGGCGTGAGCTTGGAAACCGTTTATTCAAATCACAGATATCCTTATATGTTTAGCGAAACAGTATTTTCGTGTCGCAGTGTCCGTAACAATATATATATATATATATATATATATACTTTTACACACATTGTATTACGCATATATTTTCAGCATTTTTAGCTATTCCTTATAGTTTCCTACCATGCCCACTTGTTCTTGTTCAACCTGTATATCACAACAATAATAATTATGAGCACCAGTGTTTGTATTTTGTTTCAACTGAGGATTATAGAGCTGTGAACTTCACGCGTCAGTCACAGAAATAGTCTGAGAGCTCACAGGCAGAAGCTATCAAAATAATATGTTTATTATAATTAGAATGGTAAACAAAGACATAAGTATGTATATCAAATATTTTTCTTGTTTGTAGAGCATCAAACTAATATTATTGCCAACTGTGCCAATTACTATTTAATAGTGTTATACTACATGGACCTATATATTTCAAGCCCCTTGTCGTTTCTTCATTGGTTCCCTGTGTTGTGTGCCCTGAAGGCTAATTCTCGTTATAAAATAAATCAAATAGCAGTATGGTTTCAGTCTCAGTATATTTTGTGTTAAAAATTATGCATGTGCAAATGCGGCCACTTACAGACTACTGCCATACTGCGAAATGAACATTTTGAATGACGAGAATTGGCCCTCTGAATCCCAATTCTCGCTCTAGCAATGAGACGTAGTATCTTCTTAAGTAGTAAATAAAGCTCTATCTTATTAAATCTCTTTCTTAAAAATGCAGCGTCGCGTCACGTGTCACGGCGTGAGCTTGGAAACCGTTTATTCAAATCACAGATATCCTTATATGTTTAGCGAAACAGTATTTTCGTGTCGCAGTGTCCGTAACAATATATATATATATATATATATATATATATATATATATATATATATATATATATATATATATATATATAGTATTTATAATAATAAAAGTTATAAATTAGTTTTCACAAAAGTGGCGACCTGATGATGGAATCCATGAGTAACTCCTCAAAATTTTTATTGACACATATGGTGATTTCGAATTTTTCTGAAGTAACCCTACATATTATGTAACTTACAGTAATCATCATCATAATCTTATATACAATACCTAATGGAGGCTTGGCGCACATTTAATTATACATTCGATCGTTTAAGTTAAATGCTCTTAAAATGTATTTATAACAATTTAACAAATATCACAAATTAATCAATTTCCCTAACCAGGAATCAAACACATCCTGTATTATAACTCCATTCGATAGTGTAGCTAAATGGTTGCTAATAAAGAAAATACGTGTGGCACTCGGGCACTGCCGCGGTAAAGCTATTGCATAGAAGTCTACACGCATACGTCTAGTCGCACGCACACAAACACCGTGCCGAAGTCAGCCGAACTGAAACGACGTTAGACGATGCACGGCTTTCAACGCCGCACCGCTGTGCCGGTCGGAGGGGGGTGTTAAGTATATTTTCGTTACGGAATTTCTTGATTCGGTCGCCGCGCTCAAAGCCCGCGATAAAAGCTATGCAATATCTTAAAAACAAATTCGCTTTCGTGGCCCAGTGGTTTAGAGCTTGGCCCTCGACTAGGCGGGTCGTGGATTCGATCCCCGGTCGTGGATTTTCAAGTATGGTCAGGACAATACAGGCTGATCACCTGATTGACTCTGACAAGAAAGATCCATGCGTCGGATGGGCATGTAAAAAGTCGGTCGGTAAATACACCGGCTTGTGGCGACAAGACACTGTACTAGAATTAGGTACTCAACTAAAAATTGATCAATTCGCATTAAAAAGACGTTACCTCCATATTAGGTGGGAAAGGATGGTGCAGATACCTTCTTCAAATAACACGTCCAATTTAGGAACGTAACAGCTCCCATGTAGTTTCGTCACAATTTAGATCTAAATTGATCGGAGGGCTTTAAGCCTAGCGATTATAGAAAGTTTTGACTAGATAATTTTAACTGAATAACATTATATTTAAAAAAAACTTAGGCCTTTTCAACCGTTATTGAATAATTTATACAGTATTCTCTCTAGAGCGAAGTAACCAAAGTCAAAGTCAAAGTCAAAAATTTTTATTCAAAATAGGTATTTTCATACACTTTCTGAACGTCGATCTACATGATGCCTACCACCGGTTCGGAAACTATCCCGGCGAGAAGAACCGGCGTAAGAAACTCGCGCGGGGCCAACTTTTATCAAAAAGATGGAAAATTGTTCTTTTAAAATATAAAAAAGGCATATATAACAATGTTATGACTAAAACTACATAACAAGAGTACAATAATATATGTAATTTAGAAGTAGCCTTGCAGGGGGTCACCTCATTCCCATGGTGTGCTATCATTCATAAAATCATTAACTTTATAATAGGCTTTAGCTAACCACTCTTGAAATACTGTATTGGCTGGGACAGTTGTTTTTTGAATGTCGTATGGTTGCCCAAGCACATACGGCATTCTCACAACAGTCAGCCTAGTCCAGAGGAATGACTGGTCAATACGTCTGGGGCCAACCGTGTGCGGGTTTCCTCACGATGTTTTCCTTCACCGTTAGAGCTAAGTATAATGTACTTGAGATCTGAAAAAGTCTCATTGGTACACGCCACAACCTGGGAATTGAATCTGCACTCTCTCGCGAGGCCTAGTGGGTAGTAACCCACTAGGCCAAGGAGCTCATAAAAATAATAATATGTATAAATAAACTACATTTTTTATTGAAAATCTATAACCCGACTACGTAAATTATGACTTATTTTTGAAAATCGGACCAGTTGTTTAGGCGCTACGGTGGAACAAACATACAAACATACATGCAATATATACAAATACTGCCAAAATCATAACCTTTCCTTTTGGCTTCGCCGTAGTCGGGTAATAAAATGAGGATGAAATAGAATCTTAATCGAATGTAGGTGTGCTTCCGTTTTTCATTTTTGCAATATCCGCCTATAGAGTAGGTAGTAGAAAGACACTAAATAAATAAAAAATATTGATTTGAACTTAAACTAAAAAAGAAATACATACAGAAAATAATTTAAAAAAAAGTCCAAATTTTCTTCCAGGCAACCATTCCAGGCAAATTACTAATCCTACTACCTTTATAGATGTGAAAGTTTGTGAGCATGGATGTTTGTTACTCTTGCACGCAGAAACCACTGAACGGATTTTGGTTAAATTTGATAGTATAATAGTTTAAATTCTGGATTAACACATAGGCTACCTTTTATCCCGAAAAAGTACAGTGTTCCTGTGGGATACTGTATATACGCGAGCGGAGCTACTAATATTAACCTATAGGTTTATTCTTGACCATAATATACCGTGGGAGAGCCATGCTTCGGCACGAATGGGCCGGCTCGACCGGAGAAGTACCACGGGCTCACAGAAAACCGGCGTGAAACAGCGCTTGCGTTGTGTTTCGCCGAGTGAGTGAGTTTACCGGAGGCCCAATCCCCTACCCCCCTAGAAATGCCGCAGTTGAAAAGCAATTTGTTACCCCAGGAGGGTACCAACTGCGTTGGAGAATCCCTCTCTGGACGTCCATGCTCAGGAACCCCTGGAACTGAACGTGGACGTCCAGGCTGACAAAGACGCCCCCCTCGATATTAAACATGGACTTTTGTAATAACAGGGGATTACACTCCAACCTTAATGCCGTCCATTACCACCTTGAGACGGCTAAGCCGGCTTTGCTCTTTTTAACCGAGATGCAGATATCATCTCCGAGTGACACATCATACCTTTCCCACCCAGGGTATTCTCTCAAGCACTCCTTTCTGCCCAAAGCTGGAGTGTGTGTGTATACAGACATGATATCAGCTCTCGCCGCCTCAGCAATCTTGAGTACAGGGACCTGTCAACGTTATGGCTCCGCATAGATTGCGACGACCGCCCTCGCGTCTATGCGTGCCTATATGTATAGGTCCCATAGTAGTGACCCCGAGACGGACCGACTCTTGGAACACCTGCAAGCTGCTTCAGATTTTGTGCAGCGGCAGATCCCATCCGCAGAGATCATAATACTTGGCGACTTTAATGCCCACCACGCCGACTGGCTCAATTCCAGTAAAACTGATCATGCGGGGAGATCTGTCTGCAACTTTGCCCTTGCGAACGACTTGACACAACTGGTTACTACGCCTACACGAATCCCAGATGTGGATGGTCAGAATCCTTCCTTGTTGGACCTTCTGATGACTTCAAATCCTGACGGCTACCAAATATCTGTAATCGCACCACTTGATTCATCGGATCATTGCCTTGTTAGGAGTTCTGTGCCACTTACGACGGTGTTACGACAGCGTGCTGTTAAATACCGTCGTGTGTGGCACTACAAGACAGCAGACTGGGATGGGATGCGGTCGTTTTTTGCATCCTATCCTTGGGGGAACGTGTGCTTCTCGCCGGATGATCCCGACAACACTGCCAACTCTGTTGTCGATGTGGTGATGCAAGGGATGGAACTTTTCTTTCTTTCCGTCCTCTGTAGTACCAACTGGCGGCAAATTTCGTCCCTGGTTTGGTTCATCCCCCAAAAAAGCTTCTCGCCGGAAGCAGGAGGCTTACCAATCCTGGGCCAATGCAGTGTCTGCTCGGGATTTAAATACCAGCACATATAAAAAGGAGTACAACCTTGCCTCTAGGTCCGTCAAGAAAGAGATCACTCGGGCAAAGAATCAGCACGTCAATAGAATTAGTATGAGACTTGAGCACCTCCCCTCGGGAACCCGTGCATTCTGGTCTCTGGCCAAAGCTATTGAAGGAAATTTCTGCAAGCCAACCCTACCATCCCTACACGTAGGAAATGGATCGTTGGCCCAGGACGCAAAAGACAAAGTCGATCTTCTGGGCAAGCTCTTTGCGTCAAACTCGACCCTGGATGATGGGGAGCAGAAACCGCCGACCATACCGCGATGCACGAGCATCATGTCGGATATTCGGTTTCATCAGCGCTCAGTGCGAAATGCCCTCCGTTCCCTTGATATTCAAAAGTCGAGTGGGCCTGACGGAATCCCTCCTATTGTGTTGAAAAAGTGGGCTCCAGAGTTAGCTCCGGTCTTGACGCATCTTTTTCGGTTTTCCTACTCTTCTGGCATCGTCCCGGCTTCTTGGAAGATAGCCTTGGTGCACCCGATCCCTAAAAAAGGTGATCGCTCAAATCCTTCCAACTACAGACCAATCGCTATAACCTCTCTCTTCTCGAAGATAATGGAATCCATTATCAATAGCCAGCTTCTTCGATACTTAGACGGCCAGGGATTACTAAGCGACAAACAATACGGGTTCCTTAAGGGTCGCTCGGCTGGTGATCTCTTGGCGTACCTAACTCATCGTTGGGCTCAGGCAATTGAGTCGAAGGGAGAGGCATTGGCTGTTAGTTTGGACATTGCGAAGGCCTTTGATCGGGTTTGGCATAAAGCGCTGCTATCAAAGCTTCCATCATACGGGCTGCCCGAGAAATTATGTAAGTGGGTCACTAGTTTCTTAGCAGATAGAAGCGTAAAGGTCGTAGTTGACGGCGAATGCTCGGAAACTCAGTCTGTTGATGCTGGTGTCCCTCAGGGCTGTGTGCTATCGCCTACCCTATTCATACTGCATATCAATGACATGTTACAGACCAACGGCATTCATTGCTATGCGGATGATAGTACAGGTGATGCTGTATATACCGGCTCCACTAATATTTCTCGGCTAAATGTCATTGAGAGTCGAAACGAACTTGTGTCTAAAATAGAGAATTCATTGGAGAAAGTCTCTGAATGGGGTAGACGTAACTTAATCCAATTCTTCATTAATCAATCAATTTAATTTCAAACTTAAACCCCGCCAAGGCGGGGTTGAATTGGACACAAGTCTGCGCGTTCACCACTAAAAAGTCACCAATGGTCTTATATCCTCGTTTCGAGGGCACATCTTTAACCATCTCCCCTAGCATTGAGATACTTGGCGTCAAGCTTGATATTCTTGACGGAACGAGACAGTACTTCATTACGGACCAACGCCTACAACTCTACATCTGACTACTACATCTCATATATTAATATTGTTCTCATCTCTGGGCAGGGGCGCCAAAATACCAACTGCTCCCTCTGGATCGTATCCAACGAAGGGCCGCTCGAATTGTTGACTGCCATAGTGTTTCAAACATCTTGGACCCCTTGGAATTACGCCGAGATGTAGCTTTACTGTGCATCCTCTATCGGTTGTATCACGGGGAGTGCTCTGAGGAATTGTTCGGAATCATACCACCTGCAACTTTTCGCCATTGTCCCACGCGAAAAACATACCATCCTCATCACCTTGATGAGTGGCAGTCTTCCACCGTGCGCTTTTCGTGTAACTTTCTGCCGCGCACTGTAAAACTCTGGAACGAACTGTCACCAGCAGTATTTCCGGACCTATACGACCTGCAAACCTTCAAGAAGAGAGCGTATTCCCTCTTAAAAAGCCGGCAACGCACATGCAGCTGGGGCGACGATAGTTGCTTACCATCAGGTGACCCGTTTGCTCGTTTACCCCCTTATTTTATAAAAATATATATATATATATATACCTTACTAGCTGTTTCCCGCAGCTCCGCCCGCGTAAATATACGATCGAGTATCCCGCGGGAATACTGTACTTTTCCGCGATAAAAAGTAGCCTATGTTTCAATCCAGAGATTAAACTACTACCATCCAAATGTCATCGAAATCCGTTCAGTAGTTTTTGCGTGAAAGAGTAACAAACCTCCATCCATCCATCCTGACAAACTTTCACATTTATAATATTAGTACGATATTAAGTAGGATTACAGCAAATATACGATACATATTATTTATATTTCATCTCCTTATTTACGTTTAGATGAATTTGGATTTGTATACTCGAGTCTAGAATGTAATTTGAGGCATTTATGGTGGTGTGAGACTGATAGGGTAGTCGTATTTAGGTACCTACTAAATAGTACTAGAGGTGGTAATAGTACTGTGTCGAAATTCAACCATAATTTAAATAAAAAATTTTAAGATTCAACTTTTTTAAGGGTTCTTTTGCGTCTTAGATACACAATAAAAAATACGTTAATATTGTCTATAGAATGTGAAAGTAAGATTTTAGATATTGTTATTATACAAACGCATGGTTAATGGGAGTGTGACTTGTGAGTGAGGTACTTTATTTTACTAACTTTATTTTAATGTAATGTACCTATTTCTTAGCTTAATTGAAAAAAAAATAGCTTTCTGCACACCTTTCTCCACATATAATTCATCTGTGCCAAATTTCATACTCCTCCGTTTTCACAATTCTCGTTAAACTGCACTGAAAGTTTTTGCTTCACGTATTAATACATATATACGATTTAGTAGATACCTATTAGGTACACACTACACAGGCTTTCAATACTTCTTCACGGCCAAATGTTCTTAAACGGCTATGCTAAATGATGTCAAAGGTTCTTGTGCTCAGTTTTACCACACTAGATTAAATAAACAGGAACAGATAAACAGCTACATAGTTAGATTTCGATTTGATTGCACTAGAGCTACGTTTGTTATGGTGCTAACAATATGCTGGCTGCTGAGTGACCACCAATTTGGTAAAATAGAAACAAGTTATGACGTTAATTTTTTGTTTGTTGTGTTTATATTTTACCATATTTCTATTCTTCTTCTACTTTACAAGCATGCGATGTGTCTACAATTGTGTGGAAAATTTGTGGGCCGTTGAAAGGGACATCAGAATTTTCAAATGTGGATCGATTTGGATCGTTCTATGAAAGCTGTTTCCTGTACGTAAGTATGTAATGTATTTTTTATGTATCACCAATCTATGAATACAAAATATTTGAAAACAAACTTGAGGCCTTGAAAATGTTCATGATAAAGCCAATTTACATACAAAAGGGAGTTCATTACTGGTTTCCGATAGATAATGTTGTTTTTACAGGAAAACTCAGGTAAGTTGTCCTGTAAAAGCATTGTTGGTCCATAACATAATATATTAAGTGACGCATATTATAATGTCAAGTTTTGTTAGAAAAGAATATTACTTACTATACACTAACGACTCAGGCTGGAACTATATGCACCGGAATCCGGAACGACGTAGAAAATTCTGAGCATTGAATATAGAGCTCTGCGGTATAACAATAGAGCTGAAAATCGACCACACAAGTGTCGAGTCAAATGTCAATATCATATACAGCTCGACACTCGACACTTCCATTTTCATCAACTCTATTGTATTAGCGCAGAGTTCTATTTTCAATGCTCTGAATTTTCCTCCGTCTACCGGATTCCGGACAATATGGTCCCTGGCCCCAGCCTTAAAAATTAAACTATATTTTTGTTATGTTTCTGAACAAATGAAACCTGCGCGTGCGCGTGCGAACCGTAGGGGGTTAAGTAGTTACTACATAAGTTGTATGTAGTATATTATACGTACTATGTTCATTAAATAGCCTCCGTGGTCCAATAGTTTAGAGCTTGGCTCTCGACTCCGAGGTCGTGGGCTCAATTCCCGCATTGGTACAACAAAAAATGTTGTTCCCAAGTTTTGTTACGACAATGCAGGCTGATCACCTGATTGTCTGACAAGAAAGATGATCCATGCGTCGGATGGGCATGTAATAAGTCGAACCTGCGCCTGATCTCTCGCCAGTCGTGTCTTTTATCCGTCCCACTGGGTTACGAGATTAAAGGAGGATAGAGTGCTCTTGTATATTGCGCACACACTTGGGCACTATAAAATTACTCGTGCGTAACAGGCCTGGTTTCAATGAAACCGGCCACTGTCACCGAAATCGGTGTGGGGGAGTTTTTATTATTCATCAATGATCAAATCCGACCAGATTAGGCTTCTCTTTTATAAATACGAAGAACGAGAGAGATAACGTAAAGCTCCGGATTCCGGAGCATATAGCCTCAGCCTAAGACCGTAAATCTAGAGTATTAAACCTTTTTAACCTAGATTAAACGGGAACGAATACGCGAACAAAACCTAGCAAAATAATTAAAAATAGACTAATGTACAAACTACAGGCTATTATTTCACGTAGTCACGGAATCAGGTCAAATATTCGACCTATTGTGCATTGTGCTATTTCAATTTAAAAATTCGTCTGGAATTTTCGACCGCTTCCCATTAATAATTTGAAACATGATCGTTAAGGCTCCCACAGACGAGAGACCGATCGTTTCAGTTAGAACTGACATCAGTTCGGCCTGAACGGATTCGAGCATATACACGGAAAAAATCGCATCCGACCGAACTGACGTCAGTTCGGCCCTTAGATTAATAACGCCTAGATAGTCTTCAAACAAACGCATCGTACAAAGTGAAGCAAGCAATATAATATAGATGTAAGCGACACGCACACAAGCAAAACTTTAAAGTTGTGGAGTGTGTACGTACAGTTTTAAGGGACAATTGTTGCTCTTAAAATTGGAATTATTGTATTTGTTTTTCTTAATATTGTGAGATGTAAAATATGACTTATATTTAAATTTAAACCATCTAAACACGATTTGTGAACATTATTTATATTAAACTGGTATTAAGGAATATATTAAGGATTATCTTAATACTGGCAAAAATTTAAATTGATAGTTAAAAAAATAAGAAAATATTTAAAAAGTTGTAACTATTATTATAAGCCATGAAAATTTTGAAATAATTTTTTTAATAATAAATTTAATAAAGATTATTACTATTAACACTTTCACAATTCACAATAGGGCAGCAAGATGGCGACATGATATGATTTTATTTTAAAATGTTTTAAATATTTGGCTTAATACAAGTCAAATTTTTCGGACATAACATTTCATAAGTACTTACATATGAAAATTATGTCCGAAGCTTTTTTAATTCTTGTCCGATGCATTGTGACACCCAATAACGACACAAACCGTCATAATGTTTTTAATAGTCGGAGATGTATGCACTAGCGCTTGACATTGACAACTGACGGGTCGTTCGAACAAACTGAGCCGACATGGCTCCTAAAACTACCTAAAACAATAGTTTTTGATTAATGATAAGTCCGACATTAAATAGGAATATCTACAGTACCCGGCGATAAATATTGCACATCGACCTTTGGAAAGAGAATCGGCTAATTTCGGCTTAGTAGAGCGTTATCTCTGTCGTACGAAATACAAACAGTCTGGTATCTTACGTTTCGGTATCTATCGTTTAGGAGCTGTGAAACAATTATGATTTGCTTCTTTTGATAATTATTTTTATTATTTGTATAAAATACACCAATTTTTCTAGAAGTTGATGGCTTTAGGTTGGGGTAAAATAAAATAAAAAAAAAATTCCCTAAAGTTGCCATAGTACAACTTTAGATTATTTAAATTTGGGGGTGTTAACAACTCTAAATATATAATATTTTAACTGGACGCGACCGCACTGTATCGCATTTGAACAACGACTGACAAAACGTCACGTAGTGTGCGACAGGGATAACGCTCTACGAAGCCGAAATTAGCCGATTGTCTCTTTCCAAAGGTCGATGTGCAATATTTATCGCCGGGTACTGTAAATACTAAATAGTTACTATTTGGGTAATCGAGCATCAAATTGTATTGCAAGGACCGTATTAGGTTATAATATGTAAGACCTTTATATTATTAAAGACGAGGCAAAAAGTGTCCACACTTAAATTGCCCCACTTTTGGGGATGTTTGGCTTTTCGGGCAGTTTAGGTTTGACATTTGTCATCGTGACATTTTGCCATTTGCTTTCCGCAGATTAATCAAGGTTTAGGCTGGAACTTTAATATGACCCGGAATCCGGAAGGCCGGACAATATACACCCAGCCTTAATCAGTCCGCATTATTTGACAAAATCTTCTGAAATCAGTATGGCATAGGTACCTAACTTTTTTTGAATGAAGATTTTTTTCTGTCTAATGTATGTCATAGCCCATCATTAGTTCGGAAATTATTGTATTTATGGTAACGGTGATTCTGGATACTGCGGTCAAAAAATTTGATACAGTAATATTACCCAATGAACAGAAAATATTATCTTTTAATTTTTTCATGGAATTGAATAGTGTAATTTTTTTTTTCGGGTAGGTGTAAATAAAGTTAATACATGTCTCTACATTTCTCTTAATTAAATTAATTAGTTCTAGTAAATTTTTACATAAGTTATTATTAATTCTAGTGCAATACATACGGTTTTTTGGAGGTTTAATGTTGGTAGAACTTTATGTGACAATCTAACCATATAACTAATACACCACCTGTCAGCTGATTATCAACTTAAATATTTACACCATTTACAAATTCAAGCACACAAGATAAAATGTCACAACTAAACGACATCCAAAAGGCACAGAAAAGCTTATAGGAATGTGTAATAAAGAAGATGGAAGAGCTTCAGGCACAGTTGCAATGTGACGCCGCTAAGGACACAGTAGCTAAAGTTGCTGAGGAGTTCCGCACATTTTGTGAGCTCACTTTTTCCATGCTCAACTTTCCGAAAACAAATAGCAGAGTGTTCCAGGGCTGTGGATATCATGGAAACCAGAAAGCGGAAAGTTTCTGATTATCTCTGGTGTTCCCGAGCAAAGTAGTGAAAACTGTGTGTCTTCAGTTCTGAATATAGTGCACCAGAAACTTGCTATGAAAAACATAACAGCAAATTCCATCAAGGCATGTCATCGACTGTGTAGCCTTTTGACTCCCAGCAGTCAACACAAAAGCCGGCCTATACTGGTTAAGTTCTCTGCTGATATCAAAAGAGCTGTCTTTAGAGCTAAAACTAAGCTGAAGGGTACACCCTATTCTGTTAGAGAGTTTTTAACGAAGGCAAGACAGACAGTGTTTAGTAAGGCGAGGATGCACTTTGGTCTGAGGGCGTGTTGGACTCAGGATGGTACTGACTACTGTTGTCGTTAAGAGTTCCGATAGTAAATGCCACAAAGTGACGACCTTAGAAGAGCTCCAGCCCCTTTTGATAAAGTACCAAAAGGCAGCTCCATCGGTAACTTCCTCTAATGACGGCTAATGTTTTTTTGGCAAAATTTAATACTGAGTTTAGTACTTCGTATAATAAGTTTTAGTTTGTGGTGCGTTTCTATTCGCTATCTTCTTTTTTCTACTTTGTTTTCCGTTATTGTTATTGAATATTCAGATTTCCGATTGTTATATATATATTATATATTGGTATACTCATTGTTTATATGTAATTTTTTTTTTTTAAATGCAACCCGGTTTTTGCAAACTCACGTCACTTTGACAATATGTCATCTGTCAATATCATTTGTTTTGACTTCTGACATTTGTCTTGGAGGTTGTGTGCAGAAACGTAATGATCTTTTAAATAATGACAGTGTAATAAATTGATTTATGAATGAGTACTTATCTCATGGCGTATTAAGCTTAGTATTAAGTATAAAAGTACATACATAGCATAATAAATTTATAATTTTAAAATTGTGCAAAGCGTGTCTTTGACTTATATTTGTTTTTTTGTTATAAAAGTGTAATTTAATTATTCTGTATTGTTTTTAAAGTCAGCTGGCGGGTGGTGCAGAGATTACTACCACCAAATAGTTTTTTTTTTCGAAAAGGCATACTTAATATCATATTCAAAATCAAAATCAAAAATGTTTTTATTGAAAATTGGTACTTTTAAATACTCTTTTTGAACGTCGCTACTACGTGATGCCTACCACCGGTTCGGGAACTAACCCAGCGAGAAGAGCCGGCAAGAAACTTGTCTGGGGCCATCTTTTACCAAAAAGATGGAAAATTATTCTTTTAAAATCAAAATTATTACAATGTTTACTTATGTCTATGTAACAAATAATAAGATAAGATAAGGAGCCACCTTATTCCCAAGGTGTGCCGTCTTGAATGAAATCATTAATTTTATAATACGCTTTGGCACACAAACGTTCTTTAACTACTTTTTTAAACTTATTAATGGGAAGGTTTTGAACCTTTTCTGGGATTATATTGTATAAGCGTATACATTGGCCTTTAAAGGATTTACTAACTTTGCTTAGTCTGAACACTGGCATATCTAACTTGTTCTTATTTCTAGTGTTTAAACAATGATTATCACATTTCTTTTTGAAGTTGTTTAGATTCTTTCTTACATATGACACATTTTTCAAAATGTATTGAGATGCGACGGTTAGAACTTTTATTTCTTTAAACTTTTCCCTTAGAGATTCCAAAGTCGACATCTTATAAATAGAACGTATAGCACGTTTCTGCAGCACAAATATTGTATTAATGTCCGCAGCGTTTCCCCACAAGAGGATGCCGTACGACATTATGCTATGAAAATAGCTAAAGTAAACTAATGCGCGGTCTCTATGTCGGTAATTTCTCTAATTTTTTTAACAGCGTATGCTGCAGAACTCAGTTATCTGCCAATTTAGCAATATGTGGTCCCCACTGTAACTTACTATCTAATGTTATACCTAGAAAAACAGTGGTGTCTACTAATTTCATTTTCTCATTATTTAATAGTATATTGGTTTGTGCCTGCGTAACATTTGGCAAGCTGAACTTTAAACATTTTGTTTTATTAGAATTCAACAGTAAATTATTAGCATTAAACCAATGTACTATTTTTGAGAGAGCACTATTTACCTCGTCATTGTTAGATTGTCGTCGCTTCACATTCAAAATTAGTGAAGTATCATCAGCAAAAAGTACTATCTCATGCTTATCATTAACTAGATAAGGTAGATCATTTATATAGATGAGAAATAGAAAAGGGCCCAAAATAGACCCCTGTGGCACTCCCAGTTTAATTTTAGTACCATTAGACCTTTTGTAATTAACTTCTACAGTCTGTGTTCTATTTATTAGATAAGAGCTTAGAAGCTTTAGAGCCGTGCCCTTTACACCATAATGGTATAATTTCCTGAACAGCGTATCATGCTCCACACAGTCAAATGCTTTGGATAAATCACAGAATATACCAAGTGCATCCTGTGACCTCTCCCAAGCTCCAAATATACTCCATAGAAGACTAATGCCTGCATCTGTTGTGGACCGACCTTTACTAAGACCAAACTGATTACTATGTAACAAATTATTCGAGTTTAAGAAAGAAGAAATAAGAAATATTAATACTAATTTAATTTATTTTGGCAAATATAATATATATTGTATATTATAATGTCTATTTCTGATAATGATTCATTTTACTCAGCTAATAATACTTCTATCAATTCGTCTGCCGACGATAGTTTTGGTTCTATTAATGATAGCACTCTTGGAGAACTTTTGCGTAAAAACTTTACTTCACTGAACAGCCAACTACTAAATGTGTGTCATATAAATGCACAAAGTGTGCCTAGCCACTTCAACGACATCTTAGACACTTTTTTGGGAATCAATGTTCACGCACTCCTAATTTCAGAGACCTGGTTAAAACCTAACATTCTTTCTACAGCTTACAGTCCGCCCGGCTTTGTTGTTTTTCACGCATGGATACTAAGCAGCTTATGGTGGACGCTGCGGAAATTAATTGGGATCTTTTAGCAGCTCCCACCGTTGATGACAAAGTTCAGTTTTTTAATAATTCAATTCTTGCTCTTTATGATGTACATGCGCCGATCAAAAGAATTAAAATAAAGCACCTTCCGGCACCATGGATGTCGGCTGAGATAAGAGAGGCGATGAGACTTAGGGACCGTGCTTTTCGCAAATACAGGGCTAATCGATGCGATACTAATTGGGACAATTTTAAGAAAGTAAAAAATAGGTGCAATCAGATGATACGGAATGCTAAACGCCGACACATTTTTCATAATATAGTTAATAACTCTACTTCATCTGCTACCTTATGGGAATTCCTTAAAACCATTGGTATAGGTAAATCGCGTCATGTAGAGTTGTCGTGTACGATTAGTTTGGATGGCATTAATATCCATTTCTCTACTTCCATAACCATAGACATCCATACTAAATCTCAAACAATTAGCTATTTAAACGGATTACCAAAAGAGATTATAGAATATTTTCAGTTTACACCAGTTACTGCAGGCGAGATCAATACAATCATTAGCTCTCTTAGTTCGAAAGCCGTGGGCTGTGATGAAATCAGCCGCCAAATGATCATTCCCATCCTTGAACATCTCTTGCCAGCCATTACACACATTATAAATTTCTCCTTTGAGTCCTCTACTTTTCCCGATTTATGGCGTAAGGCCTACGTCCGTCCTTTACCGCAGGTACAAATTTCCATTCTCCCGTTCCTCTCCAAAGTGATCGAGGCGTATTCTCGAGGCAGTTGTCTCGGTTTGTGTTCAAACACAACATTCTCTCTCCACTACAATCTGGATTCAGACCTGGACACAGTACCACTTCGGCTCTATTAAAAATTACTAGCGATATAAGGACAGGCATGGAGGATTCGAAAGTCACTATTTTAGTGCTGATTGACTTTTCAAACGCCTTTAACAATGTTAACCACGATATTCTCCTGGCCATCCTCTCCCATCTTATGATCTCACCTGAAGCGTTAAACTGGTTCTCTTCTTATCTTCGGGGCCAGTATTTTTCTGATTGGCGGGTTCTCGAAGCTGGGGTTCCTCAAGGCGGCTCTACCTCGGCGTACTCTCTACCTCTTTTATTTTCTTTATTTATAAATTTAATTTCCTATGTTCTTCGTACTTCATATCATCTGTATACTGATGACTTGCAAGTGTACTGTCAAGAAAGGGTTGAACATCTGTCCACTGCCATCGATGATAGTTTATATCATCGATGGCTTTTAGATTTAAACGCTATTCACACCTGGTCCACTGAGTTTGGTCTGTCAGTGAATGCTACGAAGTGTCAGGCGATTTTATTAGGAAGTCCAAGACTATTGAGTAGAGTTGACACAGGAAGTCTCCCGCCTATTATCTATAACGGAAACATTATTCCTCTCAGCTCGTGTGTTAAAGATCTCGGTTTATATTATATTGATGCTAATCTTGACTGGCCTACCCAAATCGCTAATGTTGGTAATAGTGTTACCAGTTGCTTGCGATCTCTCTACCGTCTGAAAAATTTCTTGCCTTCCAATATAAAAACTATGCTAGTTCAAGCCCTTATATTCCCAATACTGGATTATTGTAATATTTGCTACTTCGACCTTAATGCAGACCTACTCAACAAACTCGACGGGCTTCTTAATAGTTGTATAAAATTTGTTTTTGGCCTTCGAAAGTACGACCACATCTCCTCCTTCCGCTCTAAGCTTCATTGGCTGCCAATACGACAACGTCGTTCTCTACGGGCTCTGTGTAAACTCTATTCCCTTCTTCACTCCCCCTCTGCTCCTCACTACCTAACTCCTCATTTTAAATATCTGTGCAGTAGCCATGATAGAAATCTTCGTTCTATAAATAATTTGCTCCTTCTTTGTCCTTCTCATAGCTCCTCCCTTGTCCATTCATCCTTCCATATTCAGTCCATTCTCCTTTGCAGGAATTCACTACCCCAAGAAGTTAGGATGTCTGAGACAAAAAATGTATTCAAACGCAGAGTTCGTGAACTATACATAAAATCATTGGCAGACTAGAAATAGACTAGAATAAATAAGTAAATTATTTAGATATATTATTATGTTATATATTATTAGGTTTACAAAGTAAACAAAGGTATTTAAAATATGAAGTAGGTTAATTTTAAATAAGGAGTTATATTAGTATTTATATGGTAGTATTTATTATTATTATATATTTTATATACGAGGGCGGCACTGAAAATTTCGGGAATCAAGGAAGTGACACAACATTACTATTTAAAGATGTATTTATTGCTTTTCGAAGTATTCTCCGCGAAATTTGACACATTTTTCCATCGATGGAACCAATCATTGAAGCAACCATTCCATTCGGAAGTTGGTGTCTCCAAAATGGCCGTTTTGTAGGCGTCCACAGCTTCTTCAGGTGATGAAAATCTCTGACCACGTAATTTATTCTTTATTTTAGGGAAAGTATAGAAATCATTAGGGCTTAGGTCGGGGCTGTACGGCGGATGGTCTAATAATTCTTTGATTTCTTGCTCTATAAACTCTTTTGTTCTGTGCGCGGTGTGAGAACTCGCATTGTCGTGATGGAGGATGATGCGGCGGTTGCAGTTCTCTTTACGGAGTTCAGAAACGACCTGTGGCAAACAAATGTTAGCATACCATTCTGCATTAACCGTTCTTTGTCCCTCAAGAGGAATAGTCGCAACATGGCCGGTTTTGGAGACAAACGTGGCCACCATTTTTTTTGCAACACTCCGTGAACGAACAATTTTTTTGGCTTTAACTCATTTTCGAACACCCAAACTCGTGACTGGTTTTTTGTTTCGGGTTCGTACGCGTATATCCAGGATTCGTCACCTGATACGATGTTGTATACAGCATTTGAGGATCCTGCGTGGAATCTTTCGAGAGTTCTGACGCACCAAGTAACGCGAGCCGCTTTTTGCTCTTCACAGAGCAAATGCGGTATCCATCGGGAAAACAACTTTTTTACACCTAATTGTTCATGCAAGATTATTTGTATTTGACTCATGCCAATGTCTAAAGTTGCCTGAATTTCGCGGTATGTCACATGTCGATCTTCCTCAATCAGCTTACGCACAGCATCAACGTTTTCTTGGGTGACTGCAGTTTTTGGACGACCTTGACGGGGATCATCACTGAGCTTGACACGTCCACGTTGAAATTCAGCAAACCAGTGATAAATTGTGGTTTTGGATGGGGCTTCATCACCAAATGCAGAAATCATCCGGTCAACACACTGTTTTTGTATTAAACCACTTCGAAAGTCATAATAAATCATCGCTCTAAGATTTTCTCGAGTCAATTCCATTTTCTCAACGATTTAACCAGTTTGACAACACCTTGTGACAAGACCGAGAATCTTTTTTAAAATAAATAAACGGTATTCGATTTTTAAAACCATGGAGTTTTAAATTAAAAAGATTTTAATATGACAGGAACAGTGGAAATATTCTATTCCCGATACTTTTAGTGCAGCCTATGTATACTCAAAATGTCTAAATCTATGTTTCCTTTTAATACTATGCATCTACCTCACACTGTCTCTGCATCACCCATAGGTTGGCTGGTAGAAAATGCCACAAGGCATTAAGCCCGCCTCTGTACCATATTGTGTGCATAATGTATAATAAATAAAAAAGTAAATAAATAATTTACATAACAATAGATAGATACAGTACCGTACCTACTTGCTACTATAACAAACACAAAAGTCAAATGTCACCTTCAAATTTCAATGATTTATTGACAGCAGAAGCTGGGTTGAGGATTGAAATAAAAATGCACATAAAAGTATGAAATAGCAACCAACTTGAACGTGAGTTCTATTTAAAATATTGTTTTATCGGGATGTTGTTCGGGCTGGTACCGACTTCAAAATTTTGAAGATCGAGTAGAGAAAAAGTTAAAATTTTTGCCAAATTTGAAAATGGAATTATTTAGATAATATTAGGTCATTACATATGAAATTGGAGTCTTGTAAAGGAGGAACATTAAGTCGATTTTTTATATATTTATTTAATCAAAGTTCGTTGCTCGTTCATTGATTCCTTTACTAAAAAAACCATTCGAACAGAAATCAATAAAATCTTTGAAGGCGTAAAAGCCTTCAAAGATTTTATTTGATTTGATGATTGTATTAAACTAACACACTGTAAAAGTAATAAATGTTATTTGCAATAGAACATTTTTTTTTCTTTGTTTCAGTATTTATGGCAAGACTAGGTATACAGCCAAACGTATAACCACCTCCATTTTTGGAAGTCGGTTAAAAACAAGCAGCGCACTCGTAACTCCTCCAGTGGTGCGACTATCATAGGCAGCGGTAAGCAGACGATCCGTCCGCTCGTTTGCCGGTTTTCCGATTCTAAAAAAACAATACTCAATGACTCAGTTCTTACAGCGTTTTTTCAGTAAAATCATGTCTACGAAATCTACGAAATTGCCTGTCTAGAAATATGCTACCTTCTTCCTGATTCATAAATTGTATTTTTTAAAGACATACTTTTATTTTAATTACTTAATTTTCGTCACAAAATGTTTTTTACTAAACGAAATAATCGTCAAAATACTTTCTATATGTGCCATTGTATGACTAAACGCGGAATTCTATATTCTATATTCTATCGCCCTTGCTACATTTACTTTATTTTTTACATATTTGAAATTTAAATTATGACTAACTATTAAAACTCATGCACGTAAAGGTAAGTTCACACCGCGACGATACTCAACGCTACGCAGCTCTGCATTTTTTAAATAGCTAGGGTATTTAAAATTAAACTTTAATCTCTACACAAAAAATACACATTTCATATGACATCAGTATACACTGCACATGCTGCGCTGTGCAGCACGGTGTAACTCGACTCTTATAATGAAAAGCGTATCTTCTTGTGTAACGAATAAAGTTCAATTTTATAAATATGCAGCGCCATGTCGCGTATCGTTTCGTTTCGGTGTCAATTGACCCTAAGTGATTCAATTTAGCGTCTAGCTTGTCAGTAGAAGTTGGCGATTACTATGAGTTATACCGTATTTTCTACTGACTCGTACATTTTTGATGACGATCTTGCAATAAGCACTGCCTTATGTCATAATGAAACAAACGGTAGGCCATCGCAACAAGCCTACTAGATGTGAAAGATCTTAATTACTTTGTAGTCTTTGTACAAAGTACATAATATATGTTGTACAGTAACGAGCACTAAAAATGTAGGGGCTAAATTGCCAAAAAAAATGTAAAGTATATAAAAAGTATTAGGTGAAACATAATAATGGATATCGGAACATACGAGAGGAAAAAGCACAAAATAATGACAGTTTTTTTTTATGATTAAATCTGCGATCAGTCTCTTGACTATAAGCAAATGTGTTTGTATTGTGGTTATTGTCATTTCAGGTCACTCCCCAGTAGGAGGCTCCTCCCAGTTTTACCAACGGTCTTTAAGATTTTGTATGTCAAAACGCTTCAGACGTTTGCTACATGTCATGTTTAAAAGTTGGTTTGCCAAGTCAGTAGGTTGGTTTTCAAGTCGGCATTTATACGCAGAAAAGGCGTGTTTTATTTCCTCTTTCACTGTTCTCGTGTTAAGTTACTCATGTATTTCAGCATTCGTGATAAACCATGGTGCATTTGCTATACTTTTTAAAATGGTGTTCTGTAGTATTTGTAGGATGGCAATGCTGGAGTTGCATGCACTCCCCTGGAGCTGTAGTCCGTAGACAATAGCTAGATATTTTTCTACATACTGTTCTCTACGTTTAATATAGTGCTGAAAGATTTGGTAAATTCTACATAATCAACGTGATAGTTATCACTTTCTACTGGCATAATGAACTATCTATAATTCGTACTAATGCATATAAATATAATAACGTTTTCATGTTAGTTAATTGTAAATTCCTACGATGTCAAGTTCAGGGACATTTTAAACATAATTAGGTACAATATAAGGCGCTTAACACACTGGACCTTCGTTACTATTTCGCGTCGTTAAAATAAAAAAAATATTTTTATTTTAACGACGCGCTCTTGTAGTTATTTTTAATTCTCAAAAGGTTTCTTATGATTTTTCTAACCGTGACGTGACTACATTTTCACCCTGAATTGGTAAGGTTCCAATTTTGGCGTGAATTCACAGCAATATTATAGACTGTTGATTGTAGAGAAGCCGAGAAGAAAAACCACCTCTACAGAGTGTGTCGTTTTGAGGCTAATGAATTTTAACAGCAGATAATACGTTTAATTTTATTGACTAAACACCCCTCTTTTGGGGTTCGCAACTCTCACCGGATGCAACCCTTAAATGCCTAAATGCCCACTTTGGGAGTCGCATCGCATTTTTAATAATTTTTGTATGCAATTTTAGTATTGTTGTACTTTCTACAGCTGCTTGTCTGCAGAAGGAATAAACTTTCGGTATTGTGTTTTATGTCAAAATATAGGCACTATCATCAGGAATTCTGGTAATAATTAAAATTTGTAGATACAAAAAACATTTAATAAGAACAAATTTAGGAAAAATTTCTTAGACTTTTTTTAAAGATTCAAATGTATTTTTTAGTTTTTTTAAAGAATATATAAAAAAAATATTCAATAATTTTAAAAATATTATTATCTATAAAATGAGACCCTTTAGTATATTATATTGTACAGCCACGGAGGCTGTATATATATATATATATAGTTTTATTCAACGTTCATATAGCGAGCTATAGGGTTGAGACTTGAGGATTGCGAGTTGCGATTCTCAAAAAGGGGTTAAGGGGGTTGTTATGTCGCTAAATTAAACCTATTATTATAATATAATATTCTCTTCATTATTTCCTTATATTTAATCTGCTGATTAAATTTCTTAGCCTGGAGACGACCGACTATATTTTTTATATGTAATTTTTCAATCGCTTACTTGTTTATAAGAATTTGTATAATATATTTACGGCTGAATACTAGAATGATAGTTATATTAAGTGACGCTCAAGTCACATGCTGTCCTTGTCGTTTCGGCTAGCAGTGACAGCGACAGCCTGTAATAGGAGGGCTCTTAATTTTGAATAGCGTTTCAGTATTCGGCCGTTAGTAGCTTAAACCCGTGTGTTACTAGCCTTAAGTATGTAAATGTGTGAGGTCTTGTGTATCGTATCCCCCCTGTCAGCTGCCTCTCAACCGAAATAACAAAGTGCGCACTACACTAATATTATTATTAATAGTGACTCGCACTTGGCCGGTTTTTGTCACCTCGACTTTATGACTTTATACATACATATATATATATATATAAATTAATGTCTTGAAGCTCGATAAATAACTACGAACTATCAGTGCCAGTAGAATAAATAACTATGGAGAGATCACAGAACTAATCAACACATTTGAATTTCGAATTTAAGGCATTGGTTGAAAATTAGCGTGTTTATAGATGCTAAAAAGCATGACTGACGCGTGTTTTGCCAGGCCAAACAAACACAGAGACGAGATTTGACATTGAAATGTCAGAATAATGTCAGATGTGTCAGAACCTAGGTGAAATAGAGGGCATCCCGGGCAATCCACGGACCTTTGTGTCAATCTTGATAGTGTTTAAACCAGCCAAGTGTGAATCGGACTCGCGCGTTAAGGACTCCGTACAAAATGGCAAAAAAATCACCTTTGCTGTGTGGGAGCCCCGGCCCACCTCAATATTTAGTACTTACTTTAATCTGTTTGTAACTCCCGACAAAAAATAAGTGGTGTTATAAGTTTGACAGTCTGTCTGTCTGTATGTCTGTCGGACTGTCTATCTGTCTGTCTGTATGTGTGTCTGTCCGTGGCAACCTAGCTCCTAAACGAAACGTCTGATTTAGATGCGGTTTTTTTGTATGAAAGTTAATTAATATTCGTTGTATCGGCTGCAACAGAAATACATAATCTGTGATAATTTCAACTGCTTTTGCCCGCAGCTCCGCCCGCGTAAATACCGTATCCTACAGGAACACTACTTTTTCAGGAAGCCTGTTTTAATCCAGAGCCTGCTGCTACCCTACGAAATTTTATTACAATTCGTTTAGAAGTTTTAGCGTGAAAGAGTCACAAATATCCATCCATCCATCCTCATAAACTTTAACACTTATAATAGAACTAGCTTTTGCTCCGCCCGAGTAAATACAGATCCCAGTATCCCACGGGAATAGTGTACTTTTTCGGGATACAAAGTAGCATATGTGTTAATCCAGAGCTTAATCTACTACCATACCAAATTTCATCAAACCCGTTTAGTAGTTTTTGCGTGAGAGTAACAAATATCTATCCATCCATACATCCATCCATCCTCACAAACTTTCACATTTATAATATGTAGTACATATGTCGCAGAAAGTTGTTTTTGTAATAAAAATAATAAAAAATATATTCTTTTATTTCATTCTATGGTAGATTTATAATCAGATTAGTTTAGTCAGATAAAAATATTACTAGATTGCGACAGTAAGATAGTAATGAATCACTTTCGTTTAACATGTTACGGTATATAATTATTTTCCTAGGGATATAACTATATTACGGCTTTATCTATCGTACCTATCTCTTCTGTCGACGACATCGCTGCATCGCAATGGTCTGGTGCTGTGCTCAAAAACGCACGAATAGCGACCAATTTGTATGTACCTAATATAATAGTTGTGTCGACGACGCACGACCCGCACCAGGGGGTCTAAAATGGCCACTTTAGGTGTTTCATATATTTTTTTCAACTCATATTATTTGCGATACTTTACGCGTTTCTACTGAAAACCATAGCCGGGCACCGTTAATCAAATAGTTAACTTCGTTAATCGTTAATCCGCTACAAAAAAAGTTAGCTTCGTTAAACGTTAAAGCGTTACATTTCGGAGAATTAACGCAAGTTAACGTTAATCGTTAATCCGTTAATATGTGTAAAATTGGATCTTTATATCGTTGCGTTTGTGAACTTATATAACCTGTTGGTTTAGGTTCTAATTCATTCATCAATTATCAACACGCAAATGATCACTGACAGTAATTTATAATAACAACAAACAAACAAAACACTCGTCACTCTAAGCACCGGCGCTAAGTAATGAAATGATCAAACGAAACAAATCTCTTCGCAGTTTTCTTTCTCACTCGCACGCGCGGGCAAAATATATCTAGTTTTATTTTTGTTTCACTCGCTGCCACGCGCCGCCCGGCACTTGTCGGTGCCGTGCGGTAACTATTAGGCATTGGAATAACGATTAACGGACTTCTGCATATTAACGGAAGTTAACGTGTCCGTTAACATTTTTAAAAGTTAACTTAAAAGTTAATCCGTTAATCAAAATGTTAACTTCGTTAATTAACGATTAACGGATTAACGAGTTAATGCCCAGCTATGCTGAAAACTGTCAAAATTGATGTTTTCTAATATGATGAAATCAGTATGAACCATGTAGCCATTTTAACATTTCACGATTGTTGTATGGAACAATATATATGAAACACAATATTAAACACATAAAGGGGCCTTTTTAGACCCCCAGACCATCGCAATGCAGCGTAATTCGTGACCCTGGGGTCTGTGACATTGAAGTGTCAAACGTGTTGCCATAAAAAATTACAGCTAGTTTGCGCCATTCTATTGATTCTTTTGATTTATATGCTTTGTAATATGTTTACCTGCATAGCGGCCGGCGAGCGAGCGCGCGCTGCAGCAGGCTAATCGCGCTACTGTTTATCGTTTAAATTCAGGTTCAACTCTGCTTTGGTTATGATTCAGTTGAGGTTCGCTAATAGATCATGCTAAAACTATTTAGGAAAATTATTTTGAGCGAAATCGGACAATGACTTTTGAAGTAATTCAAAGAAAACCTATAATATCGCGTTTATAGTTACGGAACCCTCTTTAGACATGTCCAGAAATGCTCTTGGTTAGGTTATTAAAGGCACAGAATACGATGCAGCTTAACTGACGAATAGCTTTATATTCGATTCCGGTGCGGATGAACAAATTTCAGTATCGCATTATCCTCCCAATCGTAACTCAATTTTATTTTTATTTTACACAAGTCATTTTTACCACATATTCTCAACAATATAACACACCAAAACAAGAAACGTTTCAGAAACGTGCGAGAAAAAGTATCAACATTTTGTTTTGACAGCGTTTGCGCTTGGGCTGCGGTGCGGTTGCGTTCCAACTATCTGTCAAAACGTCACGCGATACCGAATCATACAAAAAGTCGAGTAACGTTCACGGTTCGTTTACGATTCAACTAAAACGACTTGTCGCGTGCTACATAGGCTGCACTAAACGTATCGGGAATGGAATATTTCCACTGTTCCTGTCATATTAAAATCTTTTTAATTTAAAACTCCTTGGTTTTAAAAATCGAATACCGTTTATTTATTTAAAAAAAGATTTTCGGTCTTGTCACAAGGTCTTGTCAAACTTGTTTAGTCGTTGAGAAAATGGAATTGACTCGAGAAAATTCTAGAGCGATGATTTATAATAAATTGATTTATAATAAAACTTTCGAAGTGGTTTAACACAAAAACAGTGTGTTGACCGGATGATTTCTGCATTTGGTGATGAAGCCCCATCCAAAACCACAATTTATCGCTGGTTTGCTGAATTTCAACGTGGACGTGTCAAGCTCAGTGATGATCCCCGTCAAGGTCGTCCAAAAACTGCAGTCACCCAAGAAAACGTTGATGCTGTGCGTAAGCTGATTGAGGAAGATCGACATGTGACATACCGCGAAATTCAGGCAACTTTAGACATTGGCATGAGTCAAATACAAATAATCTTGCATGAACAATTAGGTGTAAAAAAGTTGTTTTCCCGATGGATACCGCATTTGCTCTGTGAAGAGCAAAAAGCGGCTCGCGTTACTTGGTGCGTCAGAACTCTCGAAAGATTCCACGCAGGATCCTCAAATGCTGTATACAACATCGTATCAGGTGACGAATCCTGGATATACGCGTACGAACTCGCAGCAAAAAACCAGTCACGAGTTTGGGTGTTCAAAAATGAGTTAAAGCCAACAAAAATTGTTCGTTCACGGAGTGTTGCAAAAGAAATGGTGGACACGTTTGTCTCCAAAACCGGCCATGTTGCGACTATTCCTCTTGAGGGACAAAGAACGGTTAATGCAGAATGGTATGCTAACATTTGTTTGCCACAGGTCATTTCTGAACTCCGTAAAGAGAACTGCAACCGCCGCATCATCGATGCGTCGTGATGGAGACGACAATGCGAGTTCTCACACCGCGCACAGAACAAAAGAGTTTTCAGAGCAAGAAATCATAGAATTATTAGACCATCCGCCGTACAGCCCCGACCTAAGCCCTAATGATTTCTATACTTTCCCTAAAATAAAGAATAAATTGCGTGGTCAGAGATTTTCATCACCTGAAGGACGCCGCCGACGAAGCTGTGGACGCCTACAAAACGGCCATTTTGGAGACCCCAACTTCCGAATGGAATGGTTGCTTCAATGATTGGTTCCATCGTATGGAAAAATGTGTTAAATTTCGCGGAGAATACTTCGAAAAGCAATAAATACATTTTTAAATAGTAATGTTGTGTCACTTCCTTGATTCCCGAAATTTTCAGTGCCGCCCTCGTATATTGCCCAGCTGATCCAACATTCATTCTTTACCTAATACAGGACCTATACCTATTAAATGTACCTCTGATTTATAAAAAAATCTATAGTCTATTCGCGTTAAGAAGGCTGTGAATAATGCGTACAAATATCAAAGTTGACTAATAAATAATGACGCATAATCTGTGTTCACAAGTTCACATTACCCAATTAAAGTAAGCCATTTTGACATAATAATTAAGCATGATTCACTGCCTTCATAACGCAAATAGATTATAGTTTTGTTTCTGGGGCACGTATTTTAGTATTTTTCGGGGATTTATTATAAAACCCATTTAACTATACTCCTTGATGAAATTTCCTGGAATAAATATGAAACAAATAACTTTATTTGTTTTAGATAGGCGTTTATTATAAGAAATACGAAACAAATATTACTATTAATCTATTTATATTAAAATTATTAATCTAGTATTAAAAGATAACTCCGACTTGGTCAATCCTCGCAGATAAGTTGATTAAACGATAACTGGCTCTTTGTTTACGAGAGTATTATCTTAACTTGGATTATTTGTCAGCAGACAGATAGCTATATTATGCCGTCCGCGTGAATACAGTGTCCCAAGGAACTCTGTACTTTTTCGGGATAAAAAGTTGCAGAAAAATGCAGATTTAAAATCAGAACTTAACAAATTAAACCAAAAATATGAAAACATCTGCGAATATAACTTGGAATAACAGTGTCGTGGACGGCTTTGACAATAATTGTAGAGTGGAATACGAACAGTCTCTAGAAGACACTTGTTACATTAAAAAGAAGCTACAAGATGCTCAAGAGTGCATAAAGTCCCTAGAAAGTCAGTTAAATAGTAAAAAATCAGAGGAAACACAAAGTTTGTACGATGAACTATTAGGGAGTGTAAACGACTCATCCAAAAATAACATAACTACCATAGACTAGACTGGGGATGACACAATAACGATCTGTCATGCTACGAATAATAAAAATAAGTTAAAAAAAAATGTGAATGTTTTTTTTATTTAAAAAATACAAAATTTATTACAAAAAAAAACAGAAATTTGTAAAGCAGCTTAAAAATATATCTAAAAATAAATTATTAACAAAAAAGCAATTATTAAGCTTGAGCTAGGAGTTGAAAACACTAGGATTGACATAAGGCGGATGTATAAAGCGTTCAGTCTGAAATTTCAGAATTACACAGCTCTAACTAAATTGATTAACTAATTATTAATTAATCAACTAAAATAAAAATTTACTTAGGTAAAATCCATACGAAATTTCATCGAAATCCGTTCCGTAGTTTTTGCGTGAAAGAGTAACAAACATCCATCCCTCCGTCCTCACAAACTTTCACATTTATAATATTTGTAGGATAAAAAAATGACTTTCGCTAAATTAGATTACGTGGTCAGTTGACGTTTTTCAGCAAGTTTTTTTTTTAAATACCTTTGATTTGAAATAGTTTAGTAATGTTTGTATTTTACAGTTATGTTATAACTTCTGTACGTACTTAATTTTCTACTAGCTGGTGCCCGGAACTTCGATTGCATAGAACTAACGGAAACGGAACCCTATTTTTTTTTCAAACAGAACCCTAAGATATAATATACAAATAGCCGGGTGCCTATGCTACAGTTGTTAATCTGAGGTTTTTCTTAGATCGTCTTGTCATTTTCATAGAAAAACGAATAATGCCGATGGCCATATTGATTTTATTTTAATGATCACCTAATTCACGATTGTCTGACAGGAAAGACGATCCATGCGTCGGATGGGCATGTAAAAGTCGGTCCTGCGCCTGATCTCTTGCCAAGTCGCCAGTCGTGTCGGTGATCCATCCCACCAGGTTACGAGAGTAAAGGAGAGACACATTTTGTGACTTGTGAGTACAAAAGAATTAACGAAAACGGAACCCTATTTCTTTGAGCAGAACTCTAAGATAAATATTATACTAATAGCGCAGTAGCGCACACACTTGGTCACTATAAAATAACTCCTGCGCAGCTCGTCTGGTAATACCGTCCGCCGTCACCGAAATCGGTGTGGCGAGCTTATGTTATTAGTTATTAGTATTGCTTATTATTATAATTAACACTATTAACAATAATTATTATCCGTTCAATAATATTGGCATTGTTTTTTCCTTTGGCCACTGCGCAGTAGCCGGCGCGGCGCGGCGTGGCGTGATAACAGCTGTTGATAAGGTGAGTTAGGGCTGATTCACACCGAAATGCCAGCGGAGCGGCCAGCAGCGTAACTGTCATATAATTTTAAACTTTGCCTCCGCTGCCATTTCGGTGTGAATCGGCCATTAGTCACTTAGGCTGGGACTATATAATATGATCCGTAATCCGGCTAGCCCGGGAAAATTTAGAGCACTGAAAATAGAACTCTCCGCTAATAAAATAGAGTTGAAAATTTATGTGCAGATTTTATTAATCTATAACTACCTAATTTCATCCATTTTTAGTGTTCCGTACCCGAAGAGTAAAACGGGACCCTATTACAAAGCCTCCGCTGTCCGTCTCTCTGTCTGTCCGTTTGTCGCCACTCGCCAGGCTGCATCTCATGAACCGTGATAGTATTAAGACAGTTTAAACTTTCACAGACGATGTATTTCTGTTGTGAAAACGTGAATTTTCGGTCGTGTACGGACCTCTTCGTGCGCAAGTCCAACTCGCATGTGGCCAGTTTTTATTATTAATAATTACAGAAAAGCGGACAGACAGACGGATGGACAGAGCGAAACTATAAGGGTTCCTTGTAGTACTAGGGAACCCTAAAAAAGTAATATTTTATTTCTAAAATATTAATAGAGCTGTAATAGCCTTATCCCTTATCAGGATTACAATACAATGCCGCTTATTTAAGACCGATGCATGTAAATTGTAAAGTCAGTCATTTTTGATTCCTTATACAGCCGCTCTAAGTATCAAGCGTCGTCTATGTATCAGGCGTCGTCTATGGACATTTGTAACACCAGAGGACGAACGTTATGTGCTTTGTCGAGCGCTGCAAATGAGGGTTTTTGATTTTTTTTCTGCCGCTAGGGGGCAGACCCAACTCACACAAAGCGTCATCTGGTGGCGTAAGTGGTATCAAAAACAGTAAATGATAATTTTAATAATAATAATTTCGATTATTTCTCTGTCACCAGGCGGCGCTTGGTAGTCCGACTGTCCTTGTCGTGTCAAAAAGCTGTGTCTTCACCGCACGCCAAAATATCGCTCTAGTCTAGTTCTGTACTAAGAAGACAATCAGTCTGAAACTTAAGTCGCTGCCTCGAATTGCGCGCGGCGCGGTGCGGCGGTGCGGCAGCAGTCACCGCTTAACAGAAGTGCATTTCTGCCAAGCGGTGACTATGGCGCCCGCCTGCTTGCGTTTCCGCTGCCGCGCCGCTCGCTGACAAATTCGAAGCAGCGGCATTAGGGTCAACTCACACCGAAACGCAATGCGGCGCGCACTTTTTAAGATAGCGATTCAAAAGTGAAATTTATTCATTAAAGAAAAAAAATCACGTTTGCAAAAGCAGCGCTGCGCAGCGGAGCGCGGTTCAGGTCGCAATTTTTCAATTTTGAATCGCTATCTTAATAAAAGTGCGCACCGCATCGCGTCTCGGTGTGAACTGACGCTTAGATAACAGCAGGGCTGGCCAGGGCCTGTAAAAAGGTTGTTATTCAGACTTAGACAGAATATTATGATCGTATCAGATCATCCATATTTTGATCGATGTCCTTAGATAATAATAATAGATAGCATGCAATTGTTTACTTCTTTGTATCACAGATAATAGTGTATTTAGAAAAATACGTGGCGTAAACGTGTTTGAATACTTAGGTATTAATGCATCGCGAAAAACACAGGCAAATAATAAGTATCTACACTCTACTAGTCTACAGTATAATTATTAAGGAGAAAAAAAATCACCTAACAACACTGACAAGCTCTATACTTGCCAAATCTTATACTATAAACGAGACGATCTTGTATATATAAGGTTTGGTAAAATCAATTACGGGTATTTTGGGCATATGATCTCATCTACTGCTTAAGTAAAGACGTTTAGACGATAAAATATTTCTCATACACAAAGTAAAAAATCATCTCATGCATGGGTGGCTCTCCGCTAAACGCAAACTCGCTCGTATGACGAAATCATTTTTATTTTCGAGTAGGACAATTATTTTTCTGCCTAAACGTCTTTACATAAGCAGTAGATCATATGCTCGAAGTATCCATAATTGATTTTACCAAACCTTATATATAATCGGTATCTCGACAACGGCTACAAGTATTGCCATGAAATTTAGTGTGCAGGGAGTTTTGGGGGAGAAATGGTAAGGACCTAATATTATTTCCTTTTCTTTTATACATTTTTTTTTATTTGTTGTTTTATTATTTCATCGTTCTACTAAAACACCGAGTAAAGCCCGATCTCCCAGGTATTTATTATTACACAATTTTTATTACATAGTAATACTGTATAAGTGTATAGCATAAAATGTAGTCGTTTCCGCTGTCTGTATGATTAGAACTTTTAAATACAGTTTTCAGCAATAGATAGAGTGATTCAAGAGGAAGGTTTATACTAGCTTTTGCCCGCAGCTTCGCTCGCGTGGGAGTGCAATAGAGTAATAGCACAGAGTAAAAATGTACACTTTATAATAAATTTTCACACGAACTTTTTAATTTTAAGATATCTCCTAGATATAATCTCCTAGATAAGGATAATTAAATTGTATCCGTCTATATAGTTTCTGAAAATACCACATTATTTCTGATCATTTTTTTAAACTTAGAATGGGTATAGTAAACTATCCTTAAAAAATAGACATATCTATGCCATCGCGGACTTCTTTGTAGACCTATAAAAGAGAAACAATCCCACCATACATTGTTTTATTATTTATCTCCAACGGGTTAGGTTAGGCCGCATTTTCGATAAAAGTTTCCAGGCGGCTTGATTTTTCCGACACCTTCAACAATTATTGTCATAAACCAAACAATTTCCACAAAACCTTAACAAATTATTATCGACCTAAACCTTCCTATGGAACCACTCTGTCGGTAAATGTAAACGGCAAGAAAACCCTTTCAGTAGTTTTTGAGATAATCGCGAACATACAGACAGACATCTCAGACTCGGCGGGACACTTAAGTATCCTCCGTCTCCTAGTCCTAAGATACCTCCCCAAATTTTAGCTTTCTACACACCTTTCTCCACATAAACTTTAATCATGAACAACTGTACCAAATATCATACTCCTCCGCACGTTTAGTTCTCGTAAAACTGTACTGAACCCGGGCAATCATTACGAATCTTTCGACACCTCATTCGTTAAAATCGAATCAGTAGTTTAGGCGCTACGATAAAATAAACATACATACATGCATACATTCTGCCAAATTTATCACCCTTCCTCTTGGCTTCGCCATAGGCGGGTAATAAACATTCGTCAGTATTGGAACGAAGTTTCCCTAGCCGGGAAAAAACGTCCGTAACGTAAGATTTTTATGTATAGTCTTTATTATTTTCTTTATACCTCGAATAGAACTTAAAATTAATATTTTTATAATAAGGAACTTCGTTCCTATCCGGTGTCCCACGACACCACACGGTTTTATTTTGTAGTAAAGGGACACCTCGTAGTATTGCCACGGGCCTCTTCCTCTACGTCAATAGAATAGAGAGAATGACCGCCGACCGGTGCGAACGGTGAACCGACTTGGCAGATTTGGCAGGGTGCCAGACTTCACAGACGGCAGGATATTTGTCAGATATGCCGGCATTCGAATTAAAGGTGGGGCAGCACTAGGCGTAACACGCAACGCCACCCGGCCAAATATTCTTTGTATATACAGAATGTTTTTTCCGTCAGTGACCAAACTTTCAAGAGTGAATATACTATTCTATATAAGAAACTTTTACTATGGCAATGGTATCAACTTTCCTACATGAAAATAAAAACAGCTGTTTCCAAAAGGACATCGGCATAGATAGCATTTATATAGTTATATGTAAATGCTATATAAACCATAACCCTATAGGAAGGGGGGGTGTTTTGTCGATACAATAAGGCCAGCTATTATCTGCTATTAAAATCTCTTAAGCTCGAGACGACACAGTACACACACTTTATCGGTAGAAGGTTGAAAGATTATTTTTTGTATCGTCACTAGGTACTTTTAATCCTAAAATAGTAAATGAGGTGAATTTGGAAAAATGCTGGCCTCATTTTTATTACATGTCTTCTTTATTGACTGACCATATTCGAATAAAACTAGTATCACCTAGTATAAAATGGAACAAAAACATAGATATCGTATTATACTTATAAAGACATGAAAGACTATTCTAGACTAACTCCGACCTCGGCCCAGAATCAAGAGTGCAATGGTCTTTGGTTGCCCTGACTTGTTCACTTGTTGTATAACACTATGCTATGTTAATATATATTATGTATGTTGAAATATATAATAATAAAATATTATGTTGCTTGTTATCGGTGTTTAACGTATTCTATTCATGTATGTCTACATCGTTATGATGTTCTGGAAAAATAATTTTGATAAATATTCATATACATATATAATATAATATTATAATAATTAAATCTCGCTCGTTCCGCTCATTCGTTGTTTGAACCGGAATGTTTTCTTTTAATGCACAATGTGCACAGTATTTCAGAGCTTAAACTTTGAACTTATTTTACCGGTAAAATATGAAAAGAAAATTTGCTCGCTCGCTCCGCTCACTCGAGTTTAAAACAAAAAGCATGATATTAGTTATAATTTATAAAGTATAAGCTAACTAGTTAGCTCTCATAGTAAGTGCCAAAGAATATTTATTACTAACGTAAAGAACCGTCATTCAATAGACTCACACGAATGACAGCTCGCAGCTAGACGTATGCGGGGGGTGCGCGTGGCGAGCGGGACGTGAGTTTTCTCAAGACAGGACTTTTGTTCACGGGGCTGTCCGCTGGTAGTTTCGTGCTTTGACATAATTGACAATATATTCCATAATATTAACTATAGATTTTTCTCACGCGACGTTTAAAAATATTTCGGTGTGCACCTTATAGGTTTACGTCAACATGGCTGACATTCAACGGCGCTCGAGCTGTCATTTGCAGGGAGTGTCGCCTCTGTGTCACTGCCCTAAGATCTAGACATCGCCCATGACAACCCGCGACATGAGAGAAGGTCATAAGCACAGAGTAAAAATACTTACGTTCCCAGTACATTGCCGGTATTTTCAATCGTATCTGTGCCCAAGTACATATGGATGCCTATTGCCTTTCAGTCTTGATAGCATAATGTTGACTGTTACGACTGGGTATTCGGTACAGTCTTTCATTTCTATGAAAGTAGGCTACATTGTTAAGTGTGTGATATGTATATTGACATAGCAGTGAGTCAGTTTGTTGTCTGTTTGTAGACTCAAGTTGTATGGGTTCATTTGACTCGTTTGTACAGCTGTGGATTCCATTTCATCAGCATTGTACATGATTACTGCCACATGTTGACGGTATAGGTATAAACATGATATATACGAGGGCGGGTCAATAAGTCCGTGACTTTTGGAATAAAATTTTGGAATAAAACACAGATTTTTTTAATAAATAAATCATTTTATTTTTCAACGTAGTCCCCCTTGAGCTCTATACACTTGTCCAACGCTTCTCCAATTTTTTTATCCCTTCCAAAAAATATGATTTGTCGAGGTCCTCAAAATAGGCCTTTGTTTGCGAGATGACTTCATCATTGGAGTCAAATCTTTTTCCACCGAGCCATTTTTTCAGGTTTGGGAACAAGAAGTAGTCACTCGGAGCCAAATCTGGAGAATAGGGTGGATGTGGGAGCAATTCATAGCCCAATTCATGGATTTTTGCCACGGCAACTGCACATGTGTGCACCCTTGCATTGCCTTGGTGAAAAAGAACTTTTTTCTTCGCCAAATGAGTTCGGTTTTTTTTCAAATCCTCATTGAAGCGGTCCAATAAGTTGGCATAATATTCCCCATTAATTGTTCTTCCCTTTTGAAGATAGTCAATGTGGATTATCCCACGTGCATCCCAAAAAACAGTCGCCATAACTTTATTGGCTGACAAACCCACCTTGGCCTTCTTTGGCGCCGATTCACCCTTAGAAACCCACTGTTTTGACTGTTGTTTGGTCTCTGGTGTGTTGTGATGGATCCATGATTCGTCCACGGTTACAAAACAGCGCAAAAACTCCTCCATATTGTGATTAAACAACGCCAAACCTTCCTGTGAAGTTGTTACACGATTGCGTTTGAGGTCGACTGTGAGCATACGCGGCACCCATCTTGCGGAAAGCTTTCTCATGCCCAAGTGATCATTCAAAATTGAAACCACTGAGCCATGCGAGATGCCTATGGCTTCCACAATCTCTTGCACTTTCAATCTTTCGGGTTCAATCAAATCAAATCAATTGTTTCGGGGTAGAGAGAGGGCTCTACACCCGAAACAATCGAAAAAATTCCGATGCCGAGATGCCGAACGTCCTGGACGCCCAGTTGAGGAACTGGGCGTCCAGGACGTTCGGCATCTTCAGTGCTTGTACGACCACAACGAAATTCAGTAAACCACTTTTTTACCATTGAAATCGATGGTGCAGAGTCCCCATAGTATTTATCAAGCTTAGCCTTGGTCTCGGTAATGGTTTTTTTTCGCAAAAAATAATGCTTAATAAGCACACGAAATTCACTTTTTTCCATTGTTTCCTTAAGTTACTTGATAGTCTGATAAAGATAGCTGTAAAACACAAACTAACTGACGCAGCAAGTTCAAATTTTGATAGGAGTCAACTGACAGATGCCTGTTGACAGGAGTAGTGTTGCTTTTTCAGTAAGGAGGTTAGAAATTCAAAAAGTCACGGACTTATTCACCCGCCTTAGTATATAACTGTATATATGAAATATAATATATATATTGTTACGGACACTGCGACACGAAAATACTGTTTCGCTAAACATATAAGGATATCTGTGATTTGAATAAACGGTTTCCAACTGAGGTTTCAAGTCACCACAACAGAACACAATAATAAGATTATGTACATAACACAATTCTGCCAACTTTACCACCGCATGCGAAGTGTTACACGCTTCCGTCCCATACTTCACAAAATCACTCCCATAGAAGACAGATAACCAGAGGAAAAAACCTTCTAAATACGAAGCGAACGAAGGGCTCCCAACAAAATGGCAAAAAAACACGTTTGTTACAGACGCACATCGGAGTCATTGTAATAGGGTTCGGTTTTTACCCATTGGGTACGGAACCCTAAAAAAGTATGTGTTAGGTAGGAAGTTTTGTATTAGTTACATTCCGTGAAATAACCACATAAAACCATGGACACATTATTAAATTTCATATCAAAAAACATGATATTATTATGTAGACCGTAAGTGTGTATAATGTTACAGAAATATTTCTCTTATTAGTCACTAAATTATATACATTACAACACTGAAATTTCTAGAAGTCTGAATTTTTCCTCTCGCGGTAGGGCGTTACCTGCGCCCCGCGCGGTAGGGCGGAACTTGTGCCCCGCGCAGCTGGGCGAAATTTGCGCCCCGAGCGGTAGGGCGGAATTTGTGCTCCTCGCGGTAGGGCGAAATCTGCGCCCCTCGTGGTAGCGTGAAATCTGTGCACCGCGTGGTAGGGCGGAATTTGCGCCCCGCGCGGCACGGCGAGATTTGCGCCCCGCGCGCGATGGGAAAATCGCTTTAAGCAGCTCACACCGAAACATGACGATACGTGAAGCAGCGCTGCTGATTTTTAAAAACAGTGATGCAAAATTTAACTTTACTGAGTAATTGTGTACCTAACAATAATAAGATACATGTTTCATTGCAAGAGCGGCGCCGGGCTACGCAGAGCGGTGCAGTTTGACATTCGAACTCTTGCAATATACGTGTATCTTCTCGCTATATGAATTATGTAACCCCCGACACAAAAACTATAAAAAGTAAATAAATAAATTTCTATTTTAACCTTTCAATATTTTTATATAGCATCTTTTTAACATGTGCGTCGCCGACTCGGGGGACCGCGGTGTGAAGAATTCTCTGTTTCTATTCGTTATAGCTAAAAGAAACATGCGGTTCCCCGACTCGGTGACGCACATAATAAAATTATATACTATATAAAAATATTCAATGGATACTATATAAAAATACAGAATTTTATATATTTACTTTTTATAGTTTTTTGTGTCCGGTTACATAAAATTTTAAATTTTGTTTTCATTTCATACTTTTGACGTGATAACGTCTTATAATTTGATGGAGCCGGCTGCACGCACGAAAAAATATGACTCATACCGTTACCACCGTTACCAGCGTTACCGCGCTAAATATGACGCATTTGCCGTTACCTCAGCTGGCCGCGTCTTAGGTATGTGAGTGGTGGGACGAAGAGGCCCCCGCCTCTTCCCCCCCTCTTCGCGCTTGATGTTATTACTCAGGTCGGCGCCGGACTTCGCGGCGGCAACACGCCTACCTAAGGCGCGGCCAATTAGTTCCGCGCGCACTATAAACATGACGTTGTCACGTTGAATTATCGTCAGTAAACCGACTTTACAGACAACCGATTTTTTTTTAATTAATCCAATTAGGTACAACCTTCTTCTAACTGGTATCTGCGAAGTCCATTCCATTTGAAATTCTGATTATGCCCATGCTATTGACCATAATTAGAAGGTACCACGGACTATAGATACGTATATTTTTATCAGCACATATAAAGTTTGCATACATTTTATTACATCCTATTCATTGGAGCCTTTGTAATGAGCCCAAACACAATACATCTGCTGTAGGTACTTTAGTGGAGAGTTGTAATTTCTGCAGATTCCAAGTAATACTATATCATGAGGTGCAAATGCTCACTATTTATCTATATCCTATTCATTGAGATCACTAAAATGAGTACCAACACCACACCTCTGCTGTAAGTTTGTGAGGAGTTGGGTATCCTACAGATTCCAGGTGATGCTGCAGCATCAGCTTAACGTTACCAAGTGTAGGCAATATTGTTAAAGGGCCAGGATACGAAACGTGTTGAAAAGTGTGGTGTCCTGGGACACCGGATAGGAACGAAGTTCCTTATTATAAAAATATTAATTTTAAGATGTATTCGAGGTATAAAGAAAATAATAAAGACTGTGCATAAAAATCTTACGTTACGGACATTTTTTCCCGGCTAGGGTACCGCCTCCGCATCGCCCCGTAAGGAACTTCGTTCCACAACGTTCTTTGGTTTAGGTAATAACTGACTGAATCTTCATTATCTTAACACGTTTAAAATAGTTTTACGGCTATGTTAATGTTATTAATTACAATATTTTGGAGATACTTATTATTTAGACCGTTTACCGCTAGTGTTTATTTCATATTTTTCAATTTAAATATTAAATAATAATAATTCAAGTAGGGAAAATATTGTAAAATTAATAATTTACTGAAATTGTAAGTAGGGAAAATATTGTAAAATATTTTTGTGTACGGTTTTTCCTCCTAAAGGTGTTTAAAATTAAACTTACCGGTTGAAGTTTGTCGAATTAATTTGCGATTCAATAACAAATCGTGTGTCTGAGGTTGAACTCCACAATAGGCTAGACGACAATTTTTTTTTATTGCATGAATGAATAGTACTCTTAAATATTAGTAACTTTTCAGAAGAAACAATATATTAAAAGTCAATATTTTCAAAGGTACAGCAATTTGTATACAAAATTTCGCAAGTCTCGTGAAAACGCTCCATACTAAAGTCGTACCTAGCTATGACGTCACGCCTAGATTAAAGTGTATGAAGTATACGGTCGCAGGAACATATTTGTAAATATCTCCGATATTTGTGCGTTTAAGTTCATACTTACCATAATGAATGTTTTTGTATATGATGTGAGTAAACTAATGATATGAGTTTTGTTTACTAATTTAGCAAAAAAGAATTTAAACTTTTTTGTACTTTTTAGATGTATCTAATTAATAAACTACACATAAAATATTATATTTTTTTACATTTACCAAGTAGTAATGCCTCATTATTTCTAAGTATATTAATGAAACTAAATATTTTAGATGTAGTCGTCATCCCTATTCTACTAAGCAACTAATATTTAAAATTCGAAAGGATGGAAGGTGGATTCTGGTCCATTTAATTAAAAAAATAAGACTCTTAGGCTGGAAGTATATTTTCTGGAATCCGGTAAACCGGGAAAAATTCAGAACATTTTAAATAGAACTCTGCGCTAATAAAATAGTGCTGAAAATCGAACACACAAGTGTCCAGGCAAATGTCAATATCATAATATTATATCACAGCTCAAACTCGACACTCGACACATCCATTTTCATATCTATTGTATTAGCGCCGAGTAATATTTTCAGTGCTCTGAATTTTCCCGGGATCACCGGATTTCGGATCATATAGTTCCAACTCCCAGCCTACCAATACCTTAATCGCAAAGAGAAGAATAGGCTACCTTTTATCTCTACTCCATGTGCGCTAGTTGTAGTAGATAAAAGCCCCAACGCGAGATATATTATGTCTATCCGTCATTAAAACTTTCTCGCGCCGACAAAGTTTAGCGTGAGATAGGTTTGTCGATGACGCTCTATATCCCCTGTCGCATCGCATCTTCGATTGTGCTAGGGCGGGGGTCGGCAAACTGCAGCTCGCGAACCACACGCGCCTCGTTGGATGTGGCGAAGCTACGGCTCTTTGATCGATGACCGAAGATAAGACAATCATTTCTATCTTGAAGGCTACTATATAATACGGAATCCTCCGAGCATTGGGGCCGGGAGAATTCAGAGTACTGAAAATAGAACTCTGCGCTGATACAATAGAGAAAATCGTAGTGTCGATTGTCAAGCTGTCGTATATGACATTGACACTTGACTCGACACTTTTGTGTTTTCGTTTTTCAGCTCTATTGTATTAGCGCAGAGTTCTATTTTCAGTGCTCTGAATATTCCCGGCCCCCACGCGTCGTCACTGTCGTCAGTCCGTCGGAAGCTCTCGAATGACGCCCTCGTCGGAAACTTTATTTAAGCAAGTACTTACTATTCATTGTTGGCATAAAAATAGATGTGGCTTAAATAAAATCTTTAATATTTTGTAAATTGTAATTCTTTTACTCTTCCGACTCAGAAGGTTACCGACTCCGGTGCTGGGGCGGTGGTATCCGTTCTGTGAATGTAGTTTATGTACTCGGTAAACGAATGTTTGGCTGTCACTTGCATAACTAAGGATACAACAATACAGTAGTAACAGTGCGAATGTGGTGTTTAATGTTTAACGTTTAACACAATAGTGCATCATCATCATTAACTGAATAGAGTCAAAACTACTACTAAAATAAACGTACGCCCTGGTTATTACATAGGGTACTTTTTATCCTAAAAAAACATATTTTTCCCGTGGGATGCCGTATTTACGCGGGTGGAGCCGCGGGCAAAAGCTAGTCTTTGCTAATATTATTGACGCTAAAGTTTGTGTGTATGGAATATGGATGTATGGATGTTTGTTACTCTTTCACACAAAAGCTACCTACTGAGTGGATTTTGATGAAAATTATTATGGTAGTCTATAGTCTATACTGATATTATAATACAGAGGAAAAGTTTGTTTGTTTGCATTGAATAGGTTCCGAAACTACAGGACCGATTTTGATTAAAGGCAGATTTTAGTAGACCACGGGAAAGGACATAGGCTACTTTTATCGCTGAAAGATGTGCGGTATCCGTAGGATTAACTTTTGCGCGCACGAAGGCGCGGGCAACATCTAGTCGCCAATAAAGGTGTCGTCAATATGGCGGTGACATGTTGGCTAATGTGTCTAGTAGTTTAAACTCTGGAATTCTGGATTAACACATAGACCACTTTATATCGCAGCAAATCTTACGGTTCCTGTACGATTTGACTAATCGTACAGTATACCCATATACTGACTAGCCAACACTCCGCCACGCCCGCCAGTCCAACGGCCACAAGATGACTAACTGACGTCTCCTGTCACTGTCATCTGTGACATCAATGCACGAGACGATCCAACACCTTCACACACACAGACACATGCTACAGCTCCCTCGGGGTTTCGTTTTGCGCGCACGGAGTACAAAATGAACTTGAATGCGCGAGCTTATCAGGATGGATGGAAAACCGCAGAACTTTGAATGACCTTGCACCGTGCACAGAACATAGTAGAGCTAGAGATCGGCGTCGAACACGGAGGTCACCGCAAACAAGCATTGGACCGCTGTAGATCGCCCCTAGACCCTTTGACCCTTGACCTTTGATATAAAACCGCCGGTCTGGCGGTCCTACATTTTTTTTATTGGCCAAAATGTGTGGACATTTAGCTCCAGCTTTATAGTGGAAAACATGGATTTCGAGAAAACAGACGAAATAGAGTTCCCGACTCTTGCGCGATTGAGTGAAATGTCATTTCCCAGTTCGCAAAATTAAAATGTAGCGGAATAATGTCCAAATACCAAGACGGTTTTAAAATTGAGAGGCACGCAAGTCGCATGCTGTCTTAGTTATTGAGCTGAGCAAAATGTGCAAAATGAGCAAAATGAGCAAAATGAGCAAAATGAGCAAAAAAACCTGTGACTTAAGTGCCGCTTAATTTAAGTAGCGGTTAGGTGTTCGTCAGTTAAGCTGCGTCGTATTATGTGTCTTTAGAAATGGTAAGTAGTCTTCTTGATGGAGTCAAGTAACTAGTTAACATTAAAGTTTCACAAATAAAACGGCAAGTACTTAGTATATTGTAGTATCTGCATATATTATCTTGCAAAATTTATAATAATGCTATGTTTTTAGGGTTCCGTACCCAAAGGGTAAAAAAGGGGGTCTCGTATTACTAAGACTCCAAGACTCCACTGTCCGTCCGTCCGTCTGTCTGTCGGTCCGTCACCAGGCTGTGTCTCACGAATAGTCAGACAGTTGAATTTATCACGAATGAAATAAAATAACAATTTACTAGAAACAGAATAATATAAACATTTAAGAGGCGCTCCAACACAACAAATGTGATTTATTTGCCATTTTTTTACGCTTGAAATATTAACAGAATATTAATTTGTGTTAATCAGTTTAAAAACATAAACACGTACAACGAACTTGATTTTTATTTAGATAATAGACGTACTAATAGTTATATAGATAATGTTACGGACACGGAACCCTTTGTGCGCGTGTACGACGCCCACTTGGCCGGATTTTTAGCTTTACATATTATGAGCACACCTGCTGCAGATAATTAGGGACATTCGTCACAGTGTGTGCCTAATTTGGAGTTGCACGTAATTTTAAACAACATACAATTATAGGTACCTAAGTAGTTGTTTTGGCAACAAATTCAAAACATCGATGTTGATCACTGACTAGCCGGTGCCCGCAACTTTATTTGCAGGAAGTATTGAACTGTTAATGAAAATGGAACCCTATTTTGTAAACGGAAGTCTAAGTTACTCCTTATGACATTAGCTATCTGCCAGTGAAAGCCCGGTCAAAATGGGTGAGGCCGTTTAAGAGATTAGCCGGAACAAACAGACCGAAAGACGGACAGATGGACAAAAAATTAAAAAATTGTTTCGTTGGTGTAGGTAGGTACTGTATTTAATAATTTCTATCATAATATGAGTAATATGTGCAAAGCTGTTAATTTGAAATTACAAACAGACACTTTTCAATTTTATTTATTTGTATAGATGTACAGATTCAGCTAAAGTGCGGTCGCGGAGCACGTGCTGACAACACGTACACACATGACGACCTCTGTGGCTCAGTGGTTAACGCATTGGCGCTCAAACCGGAGGTCGCGGGTTCGAATCCGGCCAGGGAACAAAAAAGTTTTCTGTGTTCCTGGTTCATGGATGTGTATTAAATATGTGTATAATATAATAAAAACTTTTAATATAAGTATAGTATAAAAAGTATTAAATATATTTCCGTTGTCTGGTACCCGTAACACAAGTTCTTCGGATACTTACCACGGGACCAGACTGACGTGGTGTGAAGCGTCCATAGATATTACTATTATTATCTATTATTATTAAACATTCATAGTAGGCAACTTACAAAAATTCCTTTCAGATACATGGTCTATACTAATATTAAAGAGAAAAGATTTGTTTGTTTAAATTGGCTCCGAAACGACTGAACCGATTTGGATAAAAGTTGACTCAGACATAAAGTATACCACGGAGAAGTACATAGGCTACTTTCTATTGCGGCAAAATGTACGGTTTCCGAGCAATTTCCCTTTGTGCGCACGATGTCGCGGGCTATATCTTATATTAAATAAAAACCTGCCAAGTACGTCTCAGGCCACGCATAGTATAGGGTTCCGTAGTCGACTTACTATTTCATTAGTTTTGTACGAAATTTTCCAAGGAAGCTCATTTCACCAGTTAGGCCTCTGGAACTCCTGAACTAACACAGTTATATAAGCTGTTATAGTTTTCCTTCAATGTTCATAACATCTAGTACCACCATGTTTTTTTTTTTCAGAAACATTAACACTCATATTCTGACTAAAGTTTTCACTCTTAGAGTTTTTAAAAACATTATGCGCTATATAGCGTTCGTATATTATGCACTCACTATGTGTCAACTGCGAGGCCGCTGTCCTTAACAAAAATATAATAATGATCCGTACATTTTTACAACAAACCTAAGAACGCTTTTAATTTAAAATTTCAATGGTTATTTTCGACCCGACTCTACTATTAGGTCCTTAGATATGAAATTGGCATTTTGTCGTCCTGGCCACTTTGATCTCAAATAATATATCTTCTTTGGTTAGGAATTCCAATTTCAAATTTATACCGCTATTTACTTGTGCATTTGGGTTTCGAAAACCGTAATTCATTTGTTTTTTTCTCTTTTTGGTTTTTTCTTTGCGTCACTCTGTTTACAAAATGGAAAACTTGAAATATCGTATCATTTTCGAGTACGAGTTCCACCGTGGCACCAGTGCTGCAGAAACGACTCGAAGGATTAATGATGTGGCGGCGGTGTCGCAAAAGAAAACACAGTGCGTTTGGTTCCAACGTATTCGTTCTGGAAGTTTCGACCGGCTGCCCCGTGGACGGCCGGAGACCAAAGTTGATAATGAAGAATTGAAGGCTACTGTGGAAGCGGATCCATCGCAAACCACGTCCGAGTTAGCTGCAGGCTGCGGTGTTAGTGATAAAACTGTTTTAATCCACTTGAAGAATGTGGGAAGGTGAAAAAGCTAGAAAGGTACCTCATGTAGGCCGCCGCAGGGGTTTTAGTGGGTAAGAATCCCACATAACCTTCTAGCCCAATCCCTAGGCTAGAGGTACCGAAGATTACCCCTGCAAAAAAAAATAAAAAAGTCTGGTAAAAAGATGACTGAATTTTAAAGATTTCAAAAGTAAGGATGAGCCAATACGAGCCGAATCCTACTCATACACGTAAATTGACCCAAGACATTATTACTTTGTTTTGTTATATAGGCGATACACCATCCAATCTATCGTCCAATCGGCTTGATCAGTTCGATTGGATGAAGTATAACCGACCGACGAAATGTTTATGTCAATATGGAACTGATCAATACCGACTTCAAAAATAAGAAGATTGAGTAGAGAAATAGTTAAATTTTATCAGAATTTCAAAGGGGAACTACTTATATCGAGAATAATAATTTTCTTTTTTCGAGAATAAGAATTCTTGAGAAGAAGAAATTCGATTCATACATTTCAGTGAATTTTTAAGAAAGTTACTGCTTTTACTTTGGAGGTCGGTAATATTAGTCGAATATTAATAACCATACACCATACAAATCGCAATCAATCCTATCGATTGTACGGTCTATGGCTGTTGTACGCCCGCAGCACTCCTCTGACTCGCGGACCGGACATGTCTAACGGCCCGTTCCAATAACCTATCTACTAATAACTATTTGTTATAAATGTCACATTTGCATCGCAAAAAACAGGCAAACGATTGAATGATGACTTTTTAGGGTTCCGTAATACAAAAGGAACTCTTATAGTTTCGCTCTGTCCGCTGTCCGTCTGTCAGTCAGTCCGCGCTTCGAGCTTCTGTAATTATGAATATAAATTGATAAAATTTGGTATAGTTATAGATTATGTACAGATCTCGGTTTTACTATCATAAAATAATGATAATTTTATATTTTAGCGGGCGGGTTACCCATGCGTGCGAAGTGGGATGAAAAATATTTTTTCATCCCACCCGATCGTGTAGGGTATCGTTGAATAGGTATTTAGCATTAGCACACAAACGTTATTTAACAACTTTTTTAATTTATTAATGGAAAGATTTTGAACCTTCTCTGGGACTCTATTGTAAAGGCGAATGTATACATTGACCTTTAAAAGATTTACTTACTTAGCTAACTCTGATCACCGGTATTTCTAACTTGTTATTATTTCTAGTATGTTCTACAATGGTTGTCGCTTTTCTTTTTTAAATTATTTAGATTCTTTCTGACATACAACACATTGTCCAAAATGTATTGAGAAGCGACGGTTAAAATACCTATAAAACTCTCAGACATGACATCTTATAAATAGAACGTATAGCTCGCTTCTGCAGCACAGATATTGTGTTAATGTCCCAAGCGTTTCCCCATAGAAGGATGCCATATAACATTATACTACGAAAATAACAAAATAAACTAGTGGCGCTGTGTCCTCATCAGAAATTTATCAAATTTTTTGACTGCATATGCTGCAGAACTGTGCCTATCCGCCAGATTTGCAATATGGGGACACTGTAATTTACAATCTAAAGTTATTCCTAGAAATACAGTGGTATTCACTGAGTTCATTTTCTCATCGTTTAATAGTACATTGGTTTGTCAGTCCTGCCTAACATTTGGCAGGGTAAACTTTAAACATTTTATTTTATTGGAATTTAAAAGTAAATTTTTAACATTAAATCAATGTACCATTTTTGAGAGAGCATCATTTACCTCGTCATAATTTGACTGTCGTTGCTTCACATTCAAAAAGTGTCATCAGCAAAAACACCTTTAAAAAGACCTATTCAACGATAACCCACACGATGGGGTAGAATGAAAAAATATATTTCATCCCCACTTCACATGTATTACCACTAAAATATGAATTTGACACACAGACAGACGGATGGACAGAGCAAAACTATATGGATTCCTTATGTATTACGGAACCCTAAAAAAAAGTTAAAATAATATAAGTAATTGCTAAATACTTGTCAGAAAGGTCAACAGGAGTTTATTTGACGAGACGCAAGCTCTACAAGATGGCGCTTTGACGGAGTCTAGTCTGAAGTTCGTGCGAGCGACATGGTGGGGATGTGGTGGGGCCGATCACGGTAACGAGCCACCACTTCTCTACCAGTCGTTGCGCGGGCAACAAGCCCAGGAACTGTCTAGCGTTTCGTTATAAAAGTAATTTTATTAAAGTGTAGTTAAAATTGTACTAGTGCTAAAAGTAAAGTAAATGCTAAGAGTGAAAGTTCAGTAATTGAATATAGTTATTTTCCTTGCTGCTTGTTCCAACGCCCACAGAAATGTCGGCCGATGATTCTCACATACCTCCGACATACTTATATTATTTTAACTCGTCGTTAAGTCGCCGCGCCTGTGTCATTTTAAATTTAAGTTAGGTGTTACTAATGGAGATAGAGTTTCGGAAGTTTCTAATTAAAAACTTCCTATTCTTTTAGAATATTTTTTCAAAATAATAATAATGCAAAAGCCATAGACCCATTTTTGACATCGTAATTGTTAAAAAGCACCAAAAAGGTATTAGCAGGTAATAAGGGCACTAATCAACCCAGTAATATTCCACTGATACAATATAATTAGGGAAGACCACGCGCGAGAGCGCACGTACGCATCGCGCGTGCGACCTCGCGTGTCGAGAACTAGATCAATGGGTTTTTTTAAATAAAATCTCATAAAAATAAACATTTAAGACAACTTTTATTATGAAAATCTATGTCTGATGGTTTTTATGCAATGAAACGAGCAGACTGATCGCCAGTAACTCTTAAGTAACTCTTCTAACTCCTCTGTTGTTGCGCACTGGCATTCCTGGTCCTTAAAATCCCCAACCCTCCTTGGGCCTCGGGTAGCCTCACTACTCACTCACTCATGTCACTTATGTCACGCCGGTTTTCTGTGAGTGGTCCAGTCGCGCCGGCCTATTTGCGCCGAAGCATGGCTCCCCCACATTCATAATGTGAATATGGTACATTTGTTTGGCTGTAAGTATGTCCAGTCCCACAAAACGCACTTGTATCTCCCTAAAACTAAGTTGCTATTTTATAACATCATTAAATTGTAGAACTAATGAGGTTTGATGATAATTGTTACTTCGTTTCGTCCCAGATCAACACTATAAGAGCTGTTTATTATAATAAATGCCATTAAAACTAGCGTTTAATGCCAATCTTAAGTATTGTAATACACAATAACATTTGTAAATGACATAACCGCAAGTCCCGGTTTCAGCGAAAGTGAAGGAGCGAGGGGTGCAGGTCGTTGACCGCGGGGTCAGTGCCCCCGGTCAGCTGTGACCTAGATGCGAAGGTTGGCGCTAATCGATACTAGATAATTGTAAACTGCTTTAAACCGTCCTCAATTCTATGTCTTCTATGAAATATGTCTTCAGATCTGTCATTTGTATATTAAAGGTACTTACTGTAGAGTACAAATTATTATATTTTTAAGTAATTTAAACTTCCGTTCAATACAAACTTTGTATTTGTATATACATAAGCCCTTAAAATTCTTTTTATTGATTGTCTGTGAATATATCTAAATTTTAATTTAATTGCTATATGCTATATTGCTTTTGCCTGCGGCTCCGCCCGCGTAAATCCCACGGTCCTGTCAACCCTTGCACAAGCTGTAAATTTTTAAAAATAAATAAAAAAATATTCCAATTACCAATATTATTGTCATACTTTGAGTAATAAAGGAGAGCACTGTCATAACCTGAGGGATCCCCTTTTCCTTTTTTCTGGGCATTGCACTGCCATATTATGGACATTTTTTTTTGTTTAATTAACTCTATTTCGTTTTTAAACGCGACGCAAAAAGCCGTCTACAGAACAATTAAGGAGAAAAAAAACCGACGAATTCGAGTCGGCCTCGCGCATGAAGGGTTAAAAACAGCAAAAAAATCACGTTTGTTATATGTGCGTACCCCTTAAATATTTATTTTATTCTTTTTTTAGTGTTTGTTGCTATTGCGGAATTATAGAAATACATCATCATTTATCTGTAAAGATTTCAACGGTCTAGCTATCACGGTTCATGAGATACATTCTGGTGACAGACAGACAGACAGCGAAGTCGCAGTAATAATTTAGATATCCTTAAATAAAATGAAAGCTGATACTTTTTTTCCTTTTTTTTTCTCACTAGGTTACCCTACACACGAATATCACCTAGCAAAAAAACTTTCTTGTTTTGGCAATGTTGGCATTATTTTAGTTACCTAGGTTACGATTTCAAATTGTTTACATACTTTTCCTCGTAATATGCTGAGACTTACTCTTATCAATCCTCTCCAACCAAGTATATAATGAAATGTATTTAACAGCATGAATCTCAATTTTCAATAAAAACAGCGCATTTTAAGATTTTCGATACAAACTTTCAACCCCTATTTCACTCCTTTAAGGGTAGATATTTTCAAAATCCCTTCTTAGTGCGCGTCTAGTGTCTACATTGTTAATTAAAACTACTGTCCAAATTTCTACCATTTACCAGCGGATACGGCTGTGCGAATGTCAGTCAGTCAGTCGGTGAGGAGATCCTTTTATATATAAATTATAATTATATAGATAAAATAGGACAAAAAAATGTTTAATGTTGCATAGTATAATAATAATAATAATAATAATAATAATATCTATGGACGCTTCACACCACGTCAATCTGGTCCCGTGCTAAGTATCCGAAGAACTTGTGTTACAGGTACCACAAAACGGGAAATTTATTTAATACTTTTATACTATACATATATATAAGATTTTTATTATATTATACACATATTTAATAGTGTTTAATTATTATTATTATCCAATTAAATATAATATTTGACACTTGCGGCCGCACTCAGAGACATTTAATGCTTACTTAAAGAGCTACTTAGTAGAGGTTTTGACAGAAATTCCATACAGTTTCTGTCAAAGTCTGTACTAAGTGACGCCTTAATTAGGCATTAAATGTCTCTGAGTGCGGCCGTTAAATGCATAATGAAATGAATACTGGGACTTATTACCTACATAATAATATAATTAATATGTGATAAATAAAATTAAGTTACACTACAGTAATTATTATGGCAGTAATTCTAAAGAATCAAAATAATAGTATTATTAATAAATAATTAGTTAATTAATAAAATAATTATGTAATAAATTTACTATTGAAACATCTATTATTATTAATAGATGTTTCAATTGTAAAATAAAAATATAACATTTTATATCCCTTCTGCTTTCACGTACACATTCAAGTCTCAACCCTACGGGAAACCCTCTCTGTAATTATTATTTCTATTGAACATTACCAAGTTATTGTGAGAAAGAAACACAAAGGAAATAATAAAAACTGATTGAATATTTCTCCCTTACAATTGTGGGAACGGACAATAAAATAGTTGTTGAATTAATCGTCTGATTTTATTTACTTTTTTGATACTAAAACACATGAAAGTATATATTATAGACGGGGCATGTTGAGGCAAAAACTGTCTCCACTTAAATGGGCTCACTTTTGGAGTTTTTGAGGGCATTTTGACATTTGAAGTATGATAAAATCAATATGGCTGACATTTGAGGTATTGTCGAAACCAAAATGGCGTAAGTTTTTCTTGTATGAAGAATTGCTCTGTCAAATGCCTATATTTAGTTTTTAAATCATTGATAAAAGAACTTTATCATGGCTGGAGTGTACTTTTTGTGTGGTGAGTGGACTTTTGCTAAAACTTTTATACACAATCGTGAATGTATCCAACATACGAGTGGGTGCAATTAGGGCATGCAATATCGAATCTCGGAATCTCGTAATATCGGAATCTCGGAGCGTTTGGACCGATATTACATTATACATACATACGAGTGGGTGCAAATAAATTGCAATGCCTCTATTGAAACAATGTTTTCAAACTGAAAAATCCACGAATCCTTTAGTTTTTACCTCTTCAAGCCTACAATGCAGACAAAAATAAAAGAAAAATCAAATCTGCATAGTCTCGCGACGGTGCATTTTATACCATACTCCTATGACAATAAAGGTGAGTTCAATGTCCTTTATAGGTGTTTTCACTTATTTTCATGTTCCATACAGAGTTCACATAAAAGTAGCGTAAAGGCTAGGCAAAGGCAAGGACGCCGCGACGCTCTCCATAGTTTGGATATTTTTATCCGACTTCGCAGAAAGATGGGTTATGAATTTAGCTTAATGTTTGGAAAAATCTAATAATATATTGGAACTAGACACGAAACTGTCAAAAGCTATGCTAGCTACTCTGTTCAAATCCAATTTAACGTAAACAAAAAAACAGTAAAACGATATGAGGCTACCAATTTAAATGACACTTATTTGGTATTTACCGCACAATAAAGAAATATAATGAAACATTAATTAATTCAGTGGAGTTTTATCATTTTGTTTACAATTAGATTAAATTTGAACTGAGCGAAATATACACCTGTGGAAATATCCTCCTGTTGAGGAGAGAGCTGAGCGCCAGCAGTAGTATACACGTGTATTCTGCTCTGCGACACCCTTTTCCCTTATCAGCGATCGGTCACGTCCAAAAATAGTTTCGATCTGCGCACACGCAGCTAGATCATTGGCAAAACAGCAAACCTGATACACGAATCGAACGTTATCGACATATAATTTAACAGTTAATTATTATAGGTTTGACGCTTATGAAAATGTGTGTAGGCCCTACACTGGAGGGCCTACACCTATTTTCGTAAGTAGGGTTTTAGGGCCTACACTGTAGGGCGAGCGCTCACTTGGCACACGGCAGTCTTAAGACTTACTAAGAAGACTCTTTAGAAGAGTCGTAAAACAGGATTGTCTATGTGAGACAATCCTGACTGAATGACTAAAACACCCACAGGTTTAAGACAATTGTGTCTCTCCTAGACAGTTTCGTCTATGATACGTTATGTTTCCAGTGTGCACATCTTCATACATTTTGTAATGCGCTAGTCAATAGACTGTCTTGAGACTGTCGGGTGACGTGTCTCAAGTGAGCGCTCGGTCTAAGTGTGGGGTCTCCGCACGCTATTTAAATTTTTTTGAGGTTAAATAACCTAACCAATAGCATGTCACGACATGTCTAAGGAGGATTCCGCACAGGGACCGGAACCGCTTTCCCTTTTAAGGGTTTTATCAGGGTTTTTGGAACGGCTGAATATTTTAAGTTGATTAAAAACCCTATGATTTGATGTCCCATTCGTTCCACTTACCATTTAAAATGGTAACCTTTTTAAGGGGTAACCCACAAACAATTCAAATTGTTACCAATTCACAAAAAAACCCTTATGAAGGGGTAACCCTTTACAAAGAGGTTACACATATAAAGCGCTTTCCTGCCTCACATCTCAAGCGAGTTTCGTATTTATGTGTACTACGGTAACTCCTTTTTGCTGTACACGAAGGCGCGGCGTCGGCGCGTGGTACACAGCACATCAAACGTCGCGCCGCCTATTCATTCGAAAGTACGCCTTATTAGTATAGTACAATCTTTGTTGTTTGAAATGCTCGCCGAACCGCCTGCCACCCGCCGCCGTCGCACCCCCTGTGCACTGCTCGCTGTGCACGTTGCGAACTTGTTGACACTTGTTAGTTGTTTGTTTTTGTTGCATCATTCTTTGATTAATTCCGCGCGGGCGCAATCCAAAAAATATTTTCCATTTCTCGTGGTTTTTCATTCATATTTTATTTTACTATGCCTCCACCAAAAAAAGATGCAGTTCATAGATATTTTGATTATGAAGAGACTAATAGTAATAATCACAGCCTGTGCCGGCTGTAAAAAGAATGTAAAAAGAAAGATGAAGATGAAGAAAAAGAAAGTGGATGTAAAAAGAAAATTAAGGTAAGTACATATTCCACTACTAATAAATATACTTAGTGCTTATTTAGGTACTGTCGAACTCGCCACGCCGGTCGCCTCGGTCACGCCAGGCAGTATTCGATACTATACTAGAATTATTTTAAGCAATTTTGTCCAACGGTTGCAGAAAAAAAGTTTTTAAATCTATTTTTTTATGAAATTACCACTTTTCATCACAAATCTGGCTGTAGTTTCGACCAAAATTAAAAATGTTTAACTTTGTTTCCTGTAGGCTGTATATGTATGGCACGTTATCGGGTTAAAAGACTTTGACCAGTGGTCCCCAACCTTTTTTTCATACGGGCCACAAATATGTTTTGGTCTTGGTGTCGCGGGCCGCAACAAAAATTTTTTAGGGTTAAAAAATAACGTTCTTCAAAATTAACGATTTAAAAGTGGAAAAAATTTTCGACTTTTCGAAAAATTTTCACGACTTTCACGACGACTTTACATTATTTTGCCGGTGGGTGTGAATTTCAAAATAGTTTAACATCACGCGGGCTACAGATAAAGTCCCGGCGGGCCGCATGCGGCCCGCAGGCTGCGGGTTGGGGATAGCTGACTTTGACGGTACTAGTCGGCGAGACGCGGCACAGTGGTTCCAATTCCAAAATTCGTGGACATAGACCCCGAAGTCGAAATTTCGACTTGATTTTTTTTTCTGTGATAGAAAACAACATTTCAAACAACTTTTACTTTTGTACAATTCTTCGAAAAACTTATATTTTTCAAGATATAAAATAAATTAAAAAAAATTGTATGGAGAAAAACACATTTTATTTTTTTTCTTCAACTGCCGTAGTTTGCGGGGTGTTTTGAGGCATAGGCGTATTAGATAAGGTGACAAGGAATATAAAAATAATTTTATTTGGTCTCGCAGAGTGCGGCCGCGCAAGAAAATTAAGTTTAATTTTTTTTTTATGAAAACGCTTTTTTTACAAAAAATGAAATGTTTTTCGTAATGTTGTTCTTCTTTTTTGTATTTTTACTTTTAATTATATCATCTAAGAGTGAAATATCCTATCAAATACTATAAAAAATGGTTTTTGTTGAAAAATTTAATTTAATTTTATTCATTATTTTTACAAAGTTAAGACCTTTTTTAGGAATGATTTGTTACTTGTTAGCAGGATTAAACGTCTGTTTAGTTAAAGAAAATGCTATATCATAACAAGAGGGTCTGAAATGTTTTGAGACTCTATAAACATTACTTCTTCTTCTATAACATCATCAACATCATCGTTGTGAAGTAATTGAACTGCTTCAGGGTGTAAATTATGATGCGATAATTTGAAGAATTTAGGTCTAATATTGGAAATGTGTGGATCAGAGCTAATCAAAAGACCTTGAATAATATCTTCGTTCGTCTGGATCCTTCCTATTTTCCGTGTATGTCCCTCTATTACTTTTCTGAAATCCTTATTGCTAGCTTCTGATGCTTCTTCTGATAATATACGAGGGCGGGTCAATAAGTCCGTGACTTTTGGAATAAAACACAGATTTTTTGATAAATAAATCATTTTATTTTTCAACGTAGTCCCCCTTGAGCTCTATACACTTTGTCCAACGCTTCTCCAATTTTTTTATCCCTTCCAAAAAATATGATTTGTCGAGGTCCTCAAAATAGGCCTTTGTTTGCGAGATGACTTCATCATTGGAGTCAAATCTTTTTCCACCGAGCCATTTTTTCAGGTTTGGGAACAAGAAGTAGTCACTCGGAGCCAAATCTGGAGAATAGGGTGGATGTGGGAGCAATTCATAGCCCAATTCATGGATTTTTGCCATGGCAACTGCACATGTGTGCACCCTTGCATTGTCTTGGTGAAAAAGAACTTTTTTCTTGGCCAAATGAGGTCGGTTTTTTTTCAAATCCTCATTGAAGCGGTCCAATAAGTTGGCATAATATTCCCCATTAATTGTTCTTCCCTTTTGAAGATAGTCAATGTGGATTATCCCACGTGCATCCCAAAAAACAGTCGCCATAACTTTATTGGCTGACAAACCCACCTTGGCCTTCTTTGGCCCCGATTCACTGGTGTGTTGTGATGGATCCATGTTTCGTCCACGGTTACAAAACGGCGCAAAAACTCCTCCATATTGTGATTAAACAACGCCAAACCTTCCTGTGAAGTTGTTACACGATTGCGTTTGTGGTCGACTGTGAGCAAACGCGGCACCCATCTTGCGGAAAGCTTTGTCATGCCCAAGTGATCATTCAAAATTGAAACCACTGAGCCATGCGAGATGCCTATGGCTTCCACAATCTCTTGCACTTTCAATCTTCGGTCGGCCAACACCATATCGTGAATTTTTTCGATTGTTTCGGGTGTAGAGACCTCAACTGGGCGTCCAGGACGTTCGGCATCTTCAGTGCTTGTACGGCCACAACGAAATTCAGTAAACCACTTTTTTACCATTGAAATCGATGGTGCAGAGTCCCCGTAGTATTTATCAAGCTTAGCCTTGGTCTCGGTAATGGTTTTTTTTTTCGCAAAAAATAATGCTTAATAAGCACACGAAATTCACTTTTTTCCATTGTTTCCTTAAGTTACTGGATAGTCTGATAAAGATAGCTGTAAAACACAAACTAACTGACGCAGCAAGTTCAAATTTTGATAGGAGTCAACTGACAGATGCCTGTTGACATGAGTAGTGTTGCTTTTTCAGTAAGGAGGTTAGAAATTCAAAAAGTCACGGACTTATTGACCCGCCTTAGTACCTAGAAAAGGAATTTAATTTCATTAGAGTAAGCCAAAGAATAACAAATCACTATATTATATTAAATAAAAATGAAGTAATATTGGCTTACCTATGGGTAAAACTGAATAATGTTTGCAAATATCAGCACCATGTATCAGAAGTTTGTGGACGCTTGTTGGCATATAATACCAAGGGTAAAGCTGGACGTACTTTTCTGCTGTTTCTCTGCAGTATAATCTGAAGGCCTCAATATTTATCGACTTTCCTGAAGATATGGCTTGTAGAATCACGGAAAATCGGAATATTAAGTTTTCGTCAATTCCTGTGATTCTAGATGACCTTTTATAGTCATCAAAAAATCGCCTTGCAGTGTTTCCATCGTTTGTAGTTCCAAAACCCTGTCAATTGAAGAAAAAAATAGTTAATCATAGGCTTAAATTATAAAAATAAAAGCTAATCAAGTAAAAAAAGCATTCAATTCGCAAATGAGGTAGGTACCTGTATCACAATATCGATTAGTAATCCGGTTTGCTCACGATATTCTTGTTGTGTACACTCTTTCTTGGCTTTTTTCAATGTCTGGTCTCCAGCACGAGCACTCCATTTCTTGAAGTCCATATTATACGATATGTGAAGAAGACACTCCATACACCGAATTCTCATATGGAGTGAGGATAGACCATACAAGTAAATTTCTTCACGAAGTGACTTTTGAGCCAAGACATCTAGTTTATTCATTTGACTTGGTGTTGCCAAGCAAATGGGGCATGTTGCTTGCGATGGAACATCTGCTATTGTGTTTACCACTTTCCCATCAATCATCGTCATATGCAGTTCGTGGGATATCTCCGCATTATTATAACGCGTGGGAGTCAATTCTGCAATCGCTACCTTCATATCAGACTCTTCAGCCTTTATGAAATCTGAAGTTTCCGTTGAGAAGGTGAATTTGACTGGTTGACAGTAATAAGTTGAACAAGGAGCTGGATTCTCCCAAACAATCAACTCATTTCCATCTACCAGTCGAAGTGGGACGACACTGGTCATGACGTATATTGTACTCGGAAGCCTCTAGATTCCACCGTTGTTTATAGATACTCTGTGATGAGAAGCCGTCAAGACCCCACTTTCATATCATTTTTAACCCTTCATCATCTATGACCGGGTATACAAACTTTGCACTATCCGGTCATAGTCGATGTTTGTTCAAAATATTTTTATTGCGGGAGTTATTACAAATAGTAGGAATTTCTAAATACTAAGGCGGGTCAATAAGTCCGTGACTTTTTGAATTTCTAACCTCCTTACTGAAAAAGCAACACTACTCCTGTCAACAGGCATCTGTCAGTTGACTCCTATCAAAATTTGAACTTGCTGCGTCAGTTAGTTTGTGTTTTACAGCTATCTTTATCAGACTATCCAGTAACTTAAGGAAACAATGAAAAAAAGTGAATTTCGTGTGCTTATTAAGCATTATTTTTTGCGAAAAAAACCATTACCGAGACCAAGGCTAAGCTTGATAAATACTATGGGGACTCTGCACCATCGATTTCAATGGTAAAAAAGTGGTTTACTGAATTTCGTTGTGGCCTTACAAGCACTGAAGATGCCGAACGTCCTGGACGCCCAGTTGAGGTCTCTACACCCGAAACAATCGAAAAAATTCACGATATGGTGTTGGCCGACCGAAGATTGAAAGTGCAAGAGATTGTGTAAGCCATAGGCATCTCGCATGGCTCAGTGGTTTCAATTTTGAATGATCACTTGGGCATGAGAAAGCTTTCCGCAAGATGGGTGCCGCGTTTGCTCACAGTCGACCACAAACGCAATCGTGTAACAACTTCACGGGAAGGTTTGGCGTTGTTTAATCACAATATGGAGGAGTTTTTTAACCGTGGACGAAACATGGATCCATCACAATACACCAGAGACCAAACAACAGTCAAAACAGTGTGTTTCTAAGGGTGAATCGGCGCCAAAGAAGGCCAAGGTGGGTTTGTCAGCCAATAAAGTTATGGCGACTGTTTTTTGGGATGCACGTGGGATAATCCACATTGACTATCTTCAAAAGGGAAGAACAATTAATGGGGAATATTATGCCAACTTATTGGACTGCTTCAATGAGGATTTGAAAAAAAACCGACCTCATTTGGCCAAGAAAAAAGTTCTTTTTCACTAAGACAATGCAAGGGTGCACACATGTGCAGTTGCCATGGCAAAAATCCATGAATTGGGCTATGAATTGCTCCCACATCCACTCTATTCTCAAGATTTGGCTCCGAGTGACTACTTCTTGTTCCCAAACCTGAAAAAATGGCTCGGTGGAAAAAGATTTGACTCCAATGATGAAGTCATCTCGCAAACAAAGGCCTATTTTGAGGACCTAGACAAATCATATTTTTTGGAAAGGATAAAAAAATTGGAGAAGCGTTGGACAAAGTGTATAGAGCTCAAGGGGGACTACGTTGAAAAATAAAATGATTTATTTATCAAAAAATCTGTGTTTTATTCCAAAAGTCACGGACTTATTGACCCGCCCTCGTAGAACGTAATGTGGACCGCTAAGACCAACCTCAACTCCATTTGAGCCCCCAAAGACCCTGCTTGGACCCCCAAGACGTTTAATCCCGCCAACAAATCCTCTAAGTAACAAATCATTCCTAAAAAAAGTCTTAACTTTGTAAAAAAATGAATTAAAATAAAATTAAAATGTTCAACAAAAACCATTTTTATAGTATTTTATGGGATATTTCACTCTTAGATGATATAATTAAAAGTAAAAATACATAAAAGAAGTACATTACGAAAAACATTTCATTCTTTGTAAAAAAAGCGTTTTCATAAAAAAAAATTAAACTTAATTTTCTTGCGCGGCCGCACTCTGCGAGACCAAATAAAATTATTTTTATATTCCTTGTCACCTTATCTAATACGCCTATGCCTCAAAACACCCCGCAAACTACGGCAGTTGAAGAAAAAAAATAAAATGTGTTTTTCTCCATACAATTTTTTTTAATTTATTTTATATCTTGAAAAATATAAGTTTTTCGAAGAATTGTACAAAAGTAAAAGTTGTTTGAAATGTTGTTTTCTATCACAGAAAAAAAAATCAAGTCGAAATTCCGACTTCGGGGTCTATGTCCACGAATTTTGGAATTGGAACCACTGTGCGCGGTGGCGGCGTGTATCAAAGGATTTGTCGACTCTTTCTGATTCGTGGCGTCGGCTCTGCCCACTCGCTCACTCGCTGCGTACCCGCCTGTTAATTCGTTTTTTCGTCACTTGTCAGTGCGTCAGTTGGTGCTCGAGCTTGTGTTTTTTTAGACGTGCGGATAGTGTTGGCGCATAGCAGTGCCATACACGCATGTTATTTACATAGTTGGATAGCTTATTAAATGTAGATTATGGGGATACAAATAACTCAATACCGACAATAAGGTCCCTTCACGCTGATAATGACACAAATATCTACTTATAGATAAGTAGATACATAAGTAGATAAATATCTACTTATGTATGCTTTGTATGCTCGTTTTACGGCTTGCTTAGCAATAAGTAGATAGGTAATTATTAGTGTTCTGTGAGGTAATCAGTTACTTTCAAGAGCACGGCGAATACACTCCTTTAGCTCCTCAGTTGCCTACATCATTAAAAAATGCTCACTTTAATCACAATACATCACACGATCACTAAACTAGTACTCAAGCTACTACTAGCTACTACTAGCTACGCTAGTAACAAGCACTGAGTTGAGCGATCTGCGAGAGACGCGAAGAAACTAAATTGCCAACTAATATGAAATACCAATCACAAATCAGAACCAAAAATCGGACGTGTGTGGGGATAAAATCCCTTGAATAGCGGAAACCCAAACCAGGAAGCGCTTACGTTTTCTTTAGGGTTTCCCAGTTCATAGGGTTTATTAAGCGCTTAACTTACTTGAAGGGGTAACCCTTTCAAAGGAAAGCGGAAAGCCAAATACTGCTCGAACTGGGTTAAGCGCTTACCCTGTTTTAAAGGGGTAACCCTTTCTAGAAAAGGTTAGCGGTTAGTTTTTCGATATTGCTTAAATATCCCCTTTAAAAGGGTAACCCTAATAGCTGGGTTATCTTATAAACAGTGTTTCCTTAATTTTGGGATATTTTGTTAAAGGATTATCTATTTAAAGGGTATTCATATTAAGCCGCTTGTCGGTCCCTGGACCGCAACTATCAACGCGCAATAGGTTTTCTTTGAATTACTTCGATTTCGCTCAAAATAATTTTCCTAAAGAGTGTTTAGCATGATCTATCAGCATAGAACCTTACAAATTTCTATCTCTTATAGTTTAGAAATGCCAGAGGGTGACCTACTTATAAACCACTTTGGAGGCCGATTACTCAAAAATATTATTAACATACCCCTAAATCTAGGGTTCCTAGTAATAAGTACCCAATTTGGTTCTATAAAAGCCTCATCAGAACACTTTACTAAATCCAAAGCTTATACAAAATTTAAACTTTCTGGAAATCCTAGACATTACGATTGGTACTTTTTCCATGTTCAGAGCATACACATGCACAGATACATTACTCGAATCGAAGACGATCTCAAATTTAACATCAAAGCTTTTTGGCGTTACACCAAGATCAAACATATAACAAATAACATCCCTAGTTTTATGCACTATTGTAACAAAACGACTAGTACGGGCAAAGATATAGTTGATCTGTTTGCAAGTCATTTTTCTTCAGTCTGTCGCAATAGTACGGCCAGTTATTATTACAGTCCCAAATTCCCTCCATCCAGCTACCCCATCGGCAACCTGCACATTCCGAAAAACGAACTTTTAAAAATTATGCAAAATATTGACGCTTCAGAAAATGGGGATTCTGGTTACTCCGCTGTCTATTATATTTGAAAAATCCCTTGATGAAGGTACATTTCCAAGCCTATGGAAGATAGCTGAAGAGACGAGTCTAGAGAGAAGGAGATGGATCAGTGACTTAAGTACATTGCACAGAATAGCTAATTGTATCTTTGACACTCAATTGTTTAGCCAGTTACATTTTAAAGTCCCTACTCGATCTGTGCGCACTCCGAAAGTATTTGATATTCCCTTTAGTAACAATAATGTTTCCATGAAAACATGTCCTACCAACGCAATATGTCCTGAGGTAGATTAGTTTTTTCAGTAATTTTAATGAATTCAGAAATAATCTTTTTGTTGATTGATGAAAATTGTAAGCAATTATTAAGTACTTGAGTAGTAAAACACTTTTTCTAACTAAGCTTAATCTAAATTGTAACATTAATTATTGTCTTATAAAGATTAAAGCAAATAAATAACACTTATTTATTGCAATAAAATCTGTATACAGTTATAATTGGACTGCAAATTAATCTAAGGTATATTGTTGAAATTGTTCTAAATTGTATAAAGTTTTGTAGCCTGTCACTGTATTTCATAAATAAATAAATAAATTTATCGTTGACTTTGTAAAAAAGTCATGGATCAAACCCTGCTTTTATTTTAAAATCCCTTTTCAACGATACCCCACACAATGCGGTAGAATGAAAAAATCTTTTTTCCTCCCCACTATACACATGTATGGAGAGCCACCCCTAAAATATAAAGTTATTATTATTTTATGATTCCAAAACCGAGATCTATACATAATCTATAACTATACCAAATTTCATTCACTTATATTCATAATTACGGAAGCTAGAAGCGCGGACAGACAGACAGACAGACGGACGGACAGAGCGATACTATAAGGGTTCCTTGTGTATTGCGGAGCCCTAAAAATTAATAAGCACTGAATACTACTTAATACTAATTGCATACGCCATACGTCTTACAAATACTCGGTCAATAAACAAAATTAAAAATTTTCAGTTGACCCGTCATTGTCAAGCAGCTAGCGAGCTGATGATGATGAGTTATAGCTAAGATCACGTCAGCTTTCGAAAAAAAACTAGCTCAAATCGGTTCATCCGTTTGGGAGCTACGATGCACACACCACATACACACGCACGCATGGAAACACACACGTCACGTCAAAAATAACAGAAGAAGTCAAAATCACTAACCACTATATTATGTGCCCATATAAATTTCGAGGAGTTCCGTCGATTCCTCATGGATCCCATGCCCATTATCAGGTCACCACTTTGGTGACAATGGTACTAATTTCGGATTATAGGTAACCTTAACAGCAAAAAAAGGATTTTGAAAATGAGTCCACAGACGGCGGAGTAATCGTTGAACATACAAAAAATAATTTTTTTTTATATAAATACTCAGCCGAACATAATAACCGCCGCGTTTTTGGGAGTCGTTTAAAAATGCGTTTACTTGGAAAACGTCCTACAAAAATAACGGAATATTAAGTAAACATGTGAAATATTGGTGTAATGGTACGGAACCTTACGTGCGCGAGTCAGACTGGCACGTGGCCGGTTTTTGTTTCTTTAAGATCACTTTAATTTTTGCCACTTGCCCCACGTGTGTTACAGTTGTCAGCAATTATCTTTTATTACATAATTTAAAAGTATTTTAGTAAATACCAAACATTGCCATTATCAAATTATACAACTGCTTGCGTTGTAAATATATCAAGGTCGCATTCGTATCTGTTTTGCCTAATCTTTTTTTATGTTTATCGCTTTAAAATGCGCAGAATTTTGCAAAATCATCATCATCATTCTAAAAAATTTGATTTAGATTAAAAGTTTAATAAGCTGTTTTAGTATTGTTTAATCAAATAAATAAAATTAAAGCCCAGTAATGGATAAAAACTATAACTATTGAGTATTGTTTAAAATAACTAACTGGAAACAAACAGTAGATAAGTAAATATCAGTGAGGACGAGTGACATGTGACAACCTTTTTACTATTTAAGGCTTTAATGGGTTAAAAACTTGCAAAATAAGCTAATTTATTCCCCGGCTCTACGGCCTTATATTCAAGCGCGGATGTACCTATATGGGATGTGTGGGCCCACAACCTTATTTGATTTGTGACGTCATTATTTTGCAGCCCTAGCCGGTTGATATCGATAGGGCGCTATATTCGTATCTCTTTTTATAAATATAATGGACTTTAAATATTATACAATGAAGACAACGATAGTTTTTAAATCTGACGCGTTGTAGGCTGTTGCGCTCTATGTTGACAGTATATCTATTAAATCTTAAATCCATATTCATATACCTCTAATAGGACCTTTATGCCGATGACATAAGTAAAATAATAATAAATAATAATAAATAATAATTTCCTTGCCTTGGTTGTACTGTCAAACATATTTTTATTCGGTATATGCGGTTATTCGGTACACTTTATATATTTTTCGGTTATGAAACCGAACTGTCTGATGCTGGCGATAGGTATATTGCCTAAAAAAAATGTTTTCGCCTATTCGATTTTACACAACATGTTAATAAACAATCTAGAACCCATTTTCGTATATCTTTAAAAAATAACGAAGATACTAACAATTTAAATTTACAATATGAAAGAGAGCGATATATCTGCCTGTGACGTCACGAGTTGCACCTGCTATACATTTGTCATTAGAAAATGTATGGCGGTAGCAGCTTGTGACGTAACAATTCGTTTTGCGAGAAAGAAATGGGCAATATTTTTTATTTGCATATAATTTTTAATCGCGTCAGTCTAAATATTCTTATTTCTTCGATACATAAATCTTTTAGATTTATGTATCTTTAATTGACAATTTTAAAATTTATTTTAAAAAATGTGATATTCCTAGTCGGTAACATCCCTATTCCAGTTAAGGGGGCATAATATATTAAAAGAATTTAAAAAAAAAATATATATTTTCAACGCTACGCGCGTTGAAAAGCGTGCAGGCTGGACGGACTGAGAGACCTTTTCAGTCCGTCCAGCCTGCACGCTTTTGCAAATCTAGCACCGGTGCTAATGGTCGTCATTACTCATTAGTGTCAATGGGTCCTGGATTTGTAGGCTGGACGTCCGTATAGCCTTTAAAAGTTTAAACTCATAGATATGGAAACTTTCTTTTACTCCGCAGCTGATTTTATGCCCAGTATTTTTCAAAGTTTTAAGCCTTCCAGAAACAGAATATGCCAAAAGTGGTGTCCACTCACTTATACATTTAATTTCCTAGCAACCGCTGAACGTTTTAATCGCAAAGTTAGCAATTGTATAAAAGGAAAAATAAATAAATAAGATATAATCAATAAATCAATAAAAACATTGCAAATATTTTAAATATTCGCAAAAATATATACAAAAAATGCGTAATTAAGGATGTCCACCTTACACCTAGTTAACTTTACAGTGTATTACTGACAACCCAGAATACCCCACCAAACCATCACTGAAGTCAGATAGTGCCCACGTTGCACTCTGTCGACTAATTGGGAAGCTTTGAGCATAAATACGGTTATTTTGTTTGTTAAAATGTTGCTCAATTATAAAAAAAATCTCATCTAAATTGTATAAAGTTTTGTAGCCTGTCACTGTATTTCATAAATAAATAAATAAATTTATCGTTGACTTTGTAAAAAAGTCATGGATCAAACCCTGCTTTTATTTTAAAATCCCTTTTCAACGATACCCCACACAATGCGGTAGAATGAAAAAATCTTTTTTCCTCCCCACTATACACATGTATGGAGAGCCACCCCTAAAATATAAAGTTATTATTATTTTATGATTCCAAAACCGAGATCTATACATAATCTATAACTATACCAAATTTCATTCACTTATATTCATAATTACGGAAGCTAGAAGCGCGGACAGACAGACAGACAGACGGACGGACAGAGCGATACTATAAGGGTTCCTTGTGTATTGCGGAGCCCTAAAAATTAATAAGCACTGAATACTACTTAATACTAATTGCATACGCCATACGTCTTACAAATACTCGGTCAATAAACAAAATTAAAAATTTTCAGTTGACCCGTCATTGTCAAGCAGCTAGCGAGCTGATGATGATGAGTTATAGCTAAGATCACGTCAGCTTTCGAAAAAAAACTAGCTCAAATCGGTTCATCCGTTTGGGAGCTACGATGCACACACCACATACACACGCACGCATGGAAACACACACGTCACGTCAAAAATAACAGAAGAAGTCAAAATCACTAACCACTATATTATGTGCCCATATAAATTTCGAGGAGTTCCGTCGATTCCTCATGGATCCCATGCCCATTATCAGGTCACCACTTTGGTGACAATGGTACTAATTTCGGATTATAGGTAACCTTAACAGCAAAAAAAGGATTTTGAAAATGAGTCCACAGACGGCGGAGTAATCGTTGAACATACAAAAAATAATTTTTTTTTATATAAATACTCAGCCGAACATAATAACCGCCGCGTTTTTGGGAGTCGTTTAAAAATGCGTTTACTTGGAAAACGTCCTACAAAAATAACGGAATATTAAGTAAACATGTGAAATATTGGTGTAATGGTACGGAACCTTACGTGCGCGAGTCAGACTGGCACGTGGCCGGTTTTTGTTTCTTTAAGATCACTTTAATTTTTGCCACTTGCCCCACGTGTGTTACAGTTGTCAGCAATTATCTTTTATTACATAATTTAAAAGTATTTTAGTAAATACCAAACATTGCCATTATCAAATTATACAACTGCTTGCGTTGTAAATATATCAAGGTCGCATTCGTATCTGTTTTGCCTAATCTTTTTTTATGTTTATCGCTTTAAAATGCGCAGAATTTTGCAAAATCATCATCATCATTCTAAAAAATTTGATTTAGATTAAAAGTTTAATAAGCTGTTTTAGTATTGTTTAATCAAATAAATAAAATTAAAGCCCAGTAATGGATAAAAACTATAACTATTGAGTATTGTTTAAAATAACTAACTGGAAACAAACAGTAGATAAGTAAATATCAGTGAGGACGAGTGACATGTGACAACCTTTTTACTATTTAAGGCTTTAATGGGTTAAAAACTTGCAAAATAAGCTAATTTATTCCCCGGCTCTACGGCCTTATATTCAAGCGCGGATGTACCTATATGGGATGTGTGGGCCCACAACCTTATTTGATTTGTGACGTCATTATTTTGCAGCCCTAGCCGGTTGATATCGATAGGGCGCTATATTCGTATCTCTTTTTATAAATATAATGGACTTTAAATATTATACAATGAAGACAACGATAGTTTTTAAATCTGACGCGTTGTAGGCTGTTGCGCTCTATGTTGACAGTATATCTATTAAATCTTAAATCCATATTCATATACCTCTAATAGGACCTTTATGCCGATGACATAAGTAAAATAATAATAAATAATAATAAATAATAATTTCCTTGCCTTGGTTGTACTGTCAAACATATTTTTATTCGGTATATGCGGTTATTCGGTACACTTTATATATTTTTCGGTTATGAAACCGAACTGTCTGATGCTGGCGATAGGTATATTGCCTAAAAAAAATGTTTTCGCCTATTCGATTTTACACAACATGTTAATAAACAATCTAGAACCCATTTTCGTATATCTTTAAAAAATAACGAAGATACTAACAATTTAAATTTACAATATGAAAGAGAGCGATATATCTGCCTGTGACGTCACGAGTTGCACCTGCTATACATTTGTCATTAGAAAATGTATGGCGGTAGCAGCTTGTGACGTAACAATTCGTTTTGCGAGAAAGAAATGGGCAATATTTTTTATTTGCATATAATTTTTAATCGCGTCAGTCTAAATATTCTTATTTCTTCGATACATAAATCTTTTAGATTTATGTATCTTTAATTGACAATTTTAAAATTTATTTTAAAAAATGTGATATTCCTAGTCGGTAACATCCCTATTCCAGTTAAGGGGGCATAATATATTAAAAGAATTTTAAAAAAAAATATATATTTTCAACGCTACGCGCGTTGAAAAGCGTGCAGGCTGGACGGACTGAGAGACCTTTTCAGTCCGTCCAGCCTGCACGCTTTTGCAAATCTAGCACCGGTGCTAATGGTCGTCATTACTCATTAGTGTCAATGGGTCCTGGATTTGTAGGCTGGACGTCCGTATAGCCTTTAAAAGTTTAAACTCATAGATATGGAAACTTTCTTTTACTCCGCAGCTGATTTTATGCCCAGTATTTTTCAAAGTTTTAAGCCTTCCAGAAACAGAATATGCCAAAAGTGGTGTCCACTCACTTATACATTTAATTTCCTAGCAACCGCTGAACGTTTTAATCGCAAAGTTAGCAATTGTATAAAAGGAAAAATAAATAAATAAGATATAATCAATAAATCAATAAAAACATTGCAAATATTTTAAATATTCGCAAAAATATATACAAAAAATGCGTAATTAAGGATGTCCACCTTACACCTAGTTAACTTTACAGTGTATTACTGACAACCCAGAATACCCCACCAAACCATCACTGAAGTCAGATAGTCCCCACGTTGCACTCTGTCGACTAATTGGGAAGCTTTGAGCATAAATACGGTTATTTTGTTTGTTAAAATGTTGCTCAATTATAAAAAAAATCTCATCCGTAAACATTTTTTTTCTGTGACCTCCCTTTGCGTACCGCTTCAGTAGTTGTTTCGATTTTACCACCCTATTCTTTCTTAAATTATGATTATTATTCATATTGAAATGACCAGTACGTACTATGTATTTATTATGTCAGTTCTTTTTAATTATTCCTAAATACTTTTAAAAACACAATTCAAAACTATTTATCATATTTCACATAAATTGATTGACTTAAATATTTTAAGGTGATGATTCGTCATATCCACTAAGTAATTTTACGTGCAAGCGGATAGAAAGCGTTACTTAGTGGAATCATGAGGTCATGAGGGACATGAGGAAGTGTCTTACATGTATTTTTTTTTTAATTATCATACCAATGCTATAATTTTTTTGTTGTTATAAAAAATTGTAAAAACCGTTTAATCATTAAGGGTTTAATTTAATCGTTAAGGGCTTCCTTCCTCTAAAGAAAAAAAAAAATCTTGTAGGATCACTTTGCTCCGTTCTTCTGCCTGTCCGTCTGTCAATAAGCCTAAGATAAATAGCTGAAGAGCCATTGAAAAGCTACCTGTATGTATTTGACCAGACCTGGGGTTTTGTACACTGAGGCCCCTATACCTACCATACATGAGGTGGGGAGTCACTAAGCCCAAAGTGGTGGACGGGGGGCGCGCTCAGGTAAGACAGGTAGGTATCGATTTTTGGCGAATTTTAAATGCATTTGACCACGTCTGCCTTTTTGAAATTTGATAATTTATTATTATTATTATCTAAAAACAACAATGGCAGACTATTATCGCGCGTTTAGCATAGTATATTACATATTACATAGTAATTGACCAGTTCTGCCATATATATTTTATTTATTAGGGTCTTAAAAACTTTTAAGACCCTAATAAATAAAAATTTAATGTTGATCACGGCAAACGACTTCATTGAGTACTCACTTCGGCAGACAACAAAATCTTAGCTAATATCCGGTCAGATGTATGCATCGACTGTCTATAGTTGTCTTTATTTTTTCCTCTGTGGTTTACTATTATACTCATTCTAGCCTATAGTATTTTCTTTTATAGTTACTAGCATTCAAATAACCTCTCAAGCGCCTAATCGCTTGCCGCCTGGCGGCAAGGTGGGAACGCCCATAGAAATGTATTCTCATTTATAAGTGTTTTGTTTGTACCACATCGTTTTAACATTAATGTAAATAATATTAAGTTTTTTATGCGTATACTAAGTATTTTCCATAATTCTACTATAAATTACTTCGGAAAATCAATCGAAAAATTTACGTTCTTATTGATATTTATTCATAGTGAGTTGATGATTTTCTTGTAAAATGCATTTTGAATTGAACGTTTTATTAGAACATTATGTATTCTAGAGTCTAGGAGTATACTAAGTATACTAAGTATACTAAGTAGACTAAGCATTAGTCTGGCCATAAATACTGTTACAATTAAAAATAAACAAAATATTACATTTGAATTTGGAATCTTTAATTTTTATATGATTGTTGAAATCCAATGGGATTTTTCATTTTGGCGCCAATATATTGTACAATATTTTGCAATATTAAAATGGAGTGGGGTGATAAAGAGAACCGAATCGCTGTGATTGCATTACACAAAGTAGGTATGGAGCCAAATGCAATTTTTAAATCTCTCCATACGCTTGGTCTTAGTAAAATGTTTGTGTACCGGGCTATTAATAGGTACAATGAGACCTCCTCTGCTTGTGACAGAAGAAGATCTGGCTGTCCACGTAGTGTTCGTACGAAAAATGTGGTCAAAGCAGTAAGGGAAAGAATTCGAAGAAATCCTCTCCGGAAGCAAAAGATTTTATCTCGGAAGATGAAGATAGCACCTTGAACCATGTCGCGTATTTTAAAAGATGACTTAGGACTTGCAGCCTATAAGAGACGTACTGGTCATTTTATAACTGATAATTTAAGAAAGAATAGGGTGGTAAAATCGAAACAACTACTGAAGCGGTACGCAAAGGGAGGTCACAGAAAAAAAATGTTTACGGATGAGATTTTTTTTTATAATTGAGCAACATTTTAACAAACAAAATAACCGTATTTATGCTCAAAGCTTCCCAATTAGTCGACAGAGTGCAACGTGGGCACTATCCGACTTCAGTGATGGTTTGGTGGGGTATTAGCTATGAAGGAGTGACTGAGCCATACTTTTGTGAAAAAGGTATCAAAACATCGGCATAAGTGTATCAAGATACCATTCATGAGAAGGTAGTGAAGCCTCTTAACAACACTTGGTTCAATAACCAAGAATGGTCATTCCAGCAAGACTCGGCGCCGGGTCATAAAGCTCGGTCTACGCAGTCTTGGTCGGAAACGAACGTTTCGGACTTCATCAGAGCTGAAGACTGGCCGTTGTCTAGTCCCGATCTTAATCCGCTAGATTATGATTATATATATATATATATATATATATATATATATATATATATATATATATATATATATATATATATATATATATATATATATATATATATATATATATATAGTATATGTATATATAGATATAGTCAGCTTTAGAGAGTACGGCTTGCTCTAAACGCCATGATAATTTGGAGTTTCTAAAACAATCCGTACGATTGGCAGTGAAGAATTTTCCAATAGAAAGAGTGCGTGCTTCTATTCATAACTGGCCTCAACATTTAAAGGACTGTATTGCAGCCAATGCAGACCACTTCGAATAAGCTTTTTATATTTTAAATTGTTTTATATTTATGTATTAAACTAACACACTGTAAAAGTAATAAATGTTATTTGTAATAGATTTCTTTTTTTCTTTGTTTCAGTATTTATGGCAAGACTAGGTATATATGGATAATAATAAGTAGATTATTTACTATGATTGTTTTTGTAAGACATTACCGTCAAAAAAGGGCTATTTTCGAAGTGTTCAATGAGGGAGCACCACCATTGTGCATTGTATAAATTGTTGTAAATTAAAGATTTAATTAATATTATATTAACATCCTGAACTGAATAAAAACATTAAAATATGTCTATTATTATGTCCCAGTTACAGTTTATTGAGCAATCAAACGTGTACTATGTCATGTACTATGTCAGATATTTTCCATAATAATTGTAATTAGTTTAGCTTCAATTCTTGTTAGGACATGATGTTTTTGTATTTAAATTTTATGTATAAATTATAATGTAAATAAACCTACCTAGATTAAACAAATGTCACTATATAGAAACATAAATGTTGCTTTATTTGAGGTTTGAAATAAAGTATGAAAAAAAAGACGAAGTATTAAGTATGTTTGCATCATGATTCCTCTTATTAAATTAGTATATTTCTAAATTCCATTTACATCATCACGTTGGAAATTTATTCTACTTTTTAAATATAAATCATGCATAGGTTTATACAACAAAGGTTGCAACATTATAAAAATATAATTTTGAAAAAGAAAATCGCGGGACGCTTACTTGTTCTAGCTGTCAAAGTGACGCGGCGCTCGACATGTTAAGTCGGGATTTTTCCAGATGTTTTCAGTAACTTTGTGAAAGAAGTTATCCAAATTTCGAAAAAAATGGTAATCTGTTGGAACAAGGTCCGGGTAGTACGGTGGATGTCTTAGAAATTCCAATTGAAGCTCCTCAATGTTTAGTTGTTGTTTAGCAGCTAGCTTTAGCATTATGATTTGCAGTTGCTGGCAATAGACATCTGCCGTAATCGTCTAGCCAGATTTAAGAAAGCTTTAGTGAACGACACCGGCACTAGTTCACCAAACGCTCACAAATAACTTTTTTTGAGTCAATTTTCGCTTGGGGCAGGCTTTGGCTGGTTCGCCAGGGTTCAGCCATGGCGATGAGCATTTCCGACTATCGTACAGGATCCACTTTTTATCACAGGTAATGATTCGATTTAAAATCCCTTCATTATTGTGCCGGTTGAGTAATCATGTAATGTAACGCAGCAGTCGACGCGCGTGTGTTGGTTTGCTGCACTCTATTCATGAGATAATCTTTCAAGCTTTTTCACCTTCCCAATTTGCTTCAAGTGGATTAAAACAATTTTATCACTAACACCGCAGCCTGCAGCTAACTCGGACGTGGTTTGCGATGGATCCGCTTCCACAATAGCCTTCAATTCTTTATTATCAACTTTGATCTTCGGCCGTCCACTTGGCTTGTTCTGGACTCTTGCAGGTCGAAATTTCCAGAACGAAAACGTTGGAACCAAAAACGCACTGTGTTTTCTTTTGCGACACCGCCGCCATACACATCATTAATCCTTCGAGCCGTTTCTGCAGCACTCGTACTCGAAAATAATACGATATTTCAAGTTTTCCATTTTGTAAACAGAGTGACGCAAAGAAAAAACCAAAAGAGGAAAAAACAAATGAATTACCGTTTTCGAAACACAAATGCATGACTAAATAGCGGTATAAATTTGAGGTCAAAGTGGCCAGGACGACAAAACGCCAATTTAATATGTAAGGATCTAATACATTATTTATTTAAATAGGTATTTAAAAAAATAAAGTTCTAGTTTATAAAAAAGTCAACGAATATTCAATTAAACTGCTATTTTTTTTTTATTAATTTTAGTACAATGTAGACGTGACCTACTATTATCCTTTAAGTGACTTTGTCCTATTAAAATTATGCCATTTTGCCATGAAGCTCCGCGAAGAGGGGTGTACGTAACGTATGGACGACAGTCACGTGCTGCAACTTTTTATAACCTCACTTTTATAATTTTATCTATTTGTAAAACCACGAGGTAACGATACCAGATTGACCTTGCTCTACTAATTCAGCGCGTATTCAATTCATTTAACGCTCTATCGTCTGTTCCTCAACATTGACTTACATTACTGGCGTAAGGACAGGGCATCTCCAGGGTAAAAACATCTCTAACGCCCCGTCGATGCACTAATTATAGACACGAGACTTACTCTAGCTCGAATTACGGAACATTGTGACGACGAAGTAATATCAAGTAAAATACAACTACAACTTCTCTGTAAAATATTATAACGTTTTGTAAAATCAATTACAGAAAAGAATAAGGGGCAAAACGTCCCCACCCTTGTAGCACTACAAGACATATCAAATGAAAGTACTCAAAAAGTGTGTAATTTTATTGTATGATGAAAATTTACTAAACGATGGTAGAAAAAAGTTAATGAAGGTTAAAGGTTAAAAGAAGTTAAAAAATCCCCCTGTATCGGAAATAATTACTTTCTGGAAATTATTTCTTACTAGCGACACTATGGAATGGTGCATTGTTAAAGAATGTATTTATTTCCTTATCTGTGGGTTCGAAACCTGTCCTGGAAAGTTGGTTTATGTAAAATCTAATGATGCAGATCAAACAATTACATTCAAATACATACAATTAAATAGCAAAAATATTTTTAAACGATTATGTATAGAAAAAAAGCAAAAATGATTAAGTACATTCTTCTGGGCGTTGTAAGAGAAGTCTAAAACAAATTAGGAATAGCAATTTAGCACAACGGAATGTCGAGTCCGAAGTGATGAAAACTTACACTGCATCATTAGAATTTTGATATCTCAATTTTCCTAGCCAGGATTCGAACCTATAGATAGGGAAAAAAATACATCAAATACAGGATTTTTAAACTTATTTTAACCCTTAACCCTCATTTACTTTTTTCTTCCATGGTTTAGAGATTTTTATCATACAATAAAATTACACACTTTTCAAGCCCTTTCATTTGATATATAATTAATAATCGCTCATTCAGAATTGAAGTGACCTAATCCAAAAATTTGAGTTTTTGAGTTATAGTCATAGAATGACTTAAAATTGGTATTTCCATTGACCCACATTAAAAGACTGGCTAATTTTGGTGTAAAAAGGACAAAACAGTATAACTTCGGTCCCTTTCGTATTATCAGTTTTCAGTGGATGAGAGGCACAACTTGTAATACATCACGAGTCGATGAAGCAAGTAGTCGCTTATTGATATTGCTAAGAAAGAGACCTAAAGCGCATTGTATAACCTCTATAAGCTAAAACATAGGTGTTTGTACGATGTTTGATAATGTAAGGACACTTTTTCGTATTAAGTCTATTTAATTCTGTACTGTCTGTGTGTACTTGTAACTGTGAACTGATCATAATTGAGTCCGTGTTAAACTAAAAACAAATAATTATTTGTTAAATCGGCCTCTCTAGAAATTAAATTAATGTTAATGTGTCGAAATTTATGATAAATAAGTCTTTCATTTAATAAATAAGCTGAAATCTAGTTGACTGTTTAGAAGATTGGTCTATCTATGTTCCTCAGCCTCCGTGGTCTAGTGGTTAGAGCTTGGCTCTCGACTCGGAGGTCGTGGGTTCGATTCCCGCATTGGAACAAAAAAAAATGTTGTTTCCAAGTTTGGTTAGGACAATTCAGGCTGATCACCTAATTGTCTGATAAGAAAGATGATCCATGCGTCGGATGGGCATGTAAAAAGTCGAACCTGCACCTAATCTCTCGCCAGTCGTGTCGGTTATCCGTCCCACTGGGTTACGTGAGTAAAAGGAGGAGAGAGTGCTCTTGTGTACTGCGCACACACTTGGGCACTGTAACATAACTCCTGCGTAGCTGGCCTGGTTTCAATGAAACAGGCCACCGTCACCGAAATCGGTGTGGGAGCTATTATTATTACTATTACTATCTATGTTTAAAGATATAAAATATTAGGAGAATTATTAATGTTTACCCACAGTTTAACTGCATTACTAATTTTATACAGAGTTTAAGCCCAGTTACCAAAAAAAAATGAAGAAAAGCGCAGATTATATTTATTTTAGAAACTATTAACATAAATTAAAACAAAAATAGGTCAGTTCAATATTATCTAATAAAATTCAATCCATCTTTTAATTTATATTTACTTACCTATATATTTATAGTTACTTACCTATCTGTATTTGTTTTTCTTTCAGAAAAATGGTTCTGAACGAAATGATTCAGAAAAATCTCTTAGTATCGACCCTATTTTGGTATGACACTTTTTTTACAAATTTTACAGAGTTACTAATAAATTGTAGGTATGATTATCATCATACCTACTATTTTTAAAGATTTGCTTGATTAGAAGAAAGCTTTGAACAATATAGTGTACACCAAGAGAACCCTGATGTGGTATGTACAATTCAATAGCTCAAATATAATTACACTAACAATAAAATATAATTTCAGTTTACAGTTATCTAAATGTTTTTATATAGTACGTACATATAGCAATGAAAATATATCAGCATGTGTCAGTCCATCAGTTATAGAAAACTTTTCACTCTTCAGATACATGCCATTTTATAATGATCATAATGATCTTAATTAATAAAATATGTGGCGATTAAATAAAAATATTAATACGATAATTTTGTTCTCAGATGTTATTATTTTGTTTAAGGCATAAAATGTAGACGGAATAGATAAGAGCATACAAGAGATGGTAACTTCTCAAAAATCACTGAACTCAGGAATAATAGGACCAACGATTGCAATAAATCAAGAGACTCTTCGTACAGTAGTTCATCTAGCTCGTCTTCTAGTTTCAGCTCTAGCTCCAGCTCTAGCATCAGCTCTAACAAGAGCTCAAGAGAGAGTGACGTAGACATACATCCTACATTTGCTGTGGATGAACAATACAAGCTTAGTAAGAATAATGCCTATTCATTGAAAATGTATTTTGATACAAAACTTTGTATACAGAGAAGGAGTTTACCATGATCGATATGGGAAATAAGAGAAAAAAAATGCCTTATTTATTAGTTAGTTATTTGTATGTTTGTATTTAAAGTGTTAAACACTAAAATGTTATGGTGATAATACTATATTGTACTATATTGTCAATAGAATATTTTGCCTTTAGAATAAATAAAACATTTTATTAATGAATATATTTTATTCAACATAACATATATAAATATCATAACTTGTCTTATGTGTAAGAAGAGCTTTATTTAATTAAAAACTCTTTTTTGAGGTATCTCAATCATGAAAATTCTGTTATTTAATAAAACAGTTGAATATAAAGTTAATATTGTTTTATTCTTTCCAAAGTTACAAATATGCCTAATAAAAAATCTAAATTTCACTACTAAAAAGTCTTTTTTAGAAATAATACAAAACAATTAGAGTTTAATTAGAAACAAATAGACTTAATCAATAAAAGGTCTTGTTGAAAAAAAGAATTTCATTATAGTATAGACCTAAAAAAACACATAAAAAACCCATTTATTACCTACTAAAACTAATAACACTATGTTGATTTTTTTTCCTGTGAAAATATAAAGTTCATAAGTTATCTAACAATTAAAAACATAACTTACATTTATAACAAAGCAGACCCCAAACTAATTTGACTCAATTGTGAAATTGATAAATTTTCAAACTTTTAAGTGGCGTTTTCTCAAAACTCGTTATTTTGGATTATGTCACTTTAATTCCCAACGAGCATTATCTTGTAGTGCTACAGTAGTGGGGACGGGCTCCATACAAAAATACCCCTTCTTCTTTGGCCACGTGATTATAAGACGTTTAAGCAGTAAAAAAAAAATATAAAAAAAACCGAACAATTATTAATAGCCTGTGATAGAGGTACAGAGGAGAGGTCAATAGAGGTCAATATTTGTTATGCTATTGACCTCACACAATCAGCTGATTCACATCACAGCAGCTGTACTTTGCCTAAACGTCTTTACATTAAAACAGTAAATCCTATGCCCCAATGTTCTGTAATTATTGTTTAAATAATATAATGTGTTTTCTCAATCATCCACGAAACAAAAATAGCCCAGAAAGTTCGAAGCTCGAGGTCGGGTGGTGCCCTTTCAGTATTTCAGGGCGTTTGACGTCAAAGCATCACCGTAATAGAGAAACGTGCATTATGAGATTGTATGTGATCTTCAGTTTCAAGCGAAATTGAACTGTATTCTGTGGCATTAAGGCGTATTTTAGTGCATCTGAGATAAACCAAGATTCTGTACAAAGAATTAATTGGTTGTTAGACGATGTTCGATGAAAAATTTTAATTATATTTAGACTTGTGTTTCTTTTTCGATAAAACATAAAATACTTTAAAATGTTTATAAATAACACTTTAAAATGTTATTAGACTCTATTTTGCCTTTACCAAAAAAAAATAGATACAGCTGTTTGTTATAATGAGAGCTTTTGTAACGCTTACTTTATCATATTTAAGTTAGTGGGTTCAACATCAAGCAAAAATGTAACTATCGTTATATAATCTCATTCGGTTTACTTTGTTAGTTATGTTAGCAGTAGGTAGAAGTAAGTAAACACATTTATCGACCACAGGTGACATGACCTACTCAACTACAACTCATACAAGTATCCGCAGATTGCCGATGCCACGAGATCAATATAACAGAAACGTAGCCCACTTGTAATAATAATAATAATATATCTTTATTGAACACACAAGGGACATTAACACGGCTAAAAAGAAAATAAACAAATCGAAAATCAGAATCAAATTCCCACACCACATGTTCAAAGGGAAGGCATCTATCACGGCGGTGCTGCGCCGAGGCGCCTGATATTCCGTGGTCCCCTATTAGTTTCCCACTTAACTTCTGTCTTTTAGCTAATATTTGGTATACAATCCTACTAATATTATAATTAATGTGAAAGTTTGTTAGGATGAACGGATGTTTGTTACACTTTCACGCAAAAACTACAGAACGGATATCGATGAAATTTGGTATGGTAGTAGTTTAGGCTCTGGATTAAAACATAGCCTACTTTTTATCCCGAAAAGGTACAGTTTTAGCGAGGAATACTATATTTACGCGGGCGGAGCCGCGGGCAACAGCTAGTAAACATAAAGGGAATTTGTTATCCTGCGTACATGGGTATATTCGTCACTCGATGTAAATTAACACACAGAAAATTATAGTTACTATACGTTAACATACTCACATATATTTAAGTCGAAGAAATAAAACCTACTTAATACCTAATACTGTCGTAATTAATCTGGGGCCACATAATATTTTGACTAAGGTGTAGTATGTGGAGTTAGGCTTGTAGAGTAGACTGTAGACTCGGAAGCTGTGCTCAGAAGCTTGGTTCTACATGAGATCTGACATGAAAATGTTTTGGGTGGGATTAATATTACCTCTTACATAAGTATTCTATTTGGGTAGTTAGTATATTAAGAATTCTGTAAAACAAGTGTTACAATTACATACCAACAGACTGGCAAGAGTATGTAAATAAACCTACAGAAATACAGACAAATATTTAAATTATCACCCATTGTTAAATAACTAGGACACAGCCCACAAACGCAATAACTGGTAGACTATAATTATTATTTGCTTTACGCGAATAGGAAATATTACGTGAATGTAATATTAATTTCATCAGACTGTTGCCATCCATTGCTGAACGTAGATCACCCTCTATGTTCCAACCGTCCCAGCCTTGGGCAGCCCTCATCCATCTGCCAGGCACCAGCTGGCAGCTACCTTCTTCAAAGCGTCGCGTCGCTCCATCGCGCCCTAGGACGTCCTACGCTACATAATATAATATACTATTATATATTTTGCTTTTGCATGCATGATGTTATTTAAAATAATTTAAATCACTAATTTTGTTGAAATGTTTAAATAAGTTGCACTATCTGCAGTGCTATTCTCTAGGACCGTTTTCGTATCTCGATAGCTGAAACCGATGTGAGATTTCAAATTAGTTTTCTGTAAACTTCGAACGCGCTGGTGGCGCCTCACTCTCGAGTGCGGAAATGAGACGAACCCTCTCGGTTGAATATTTTGACATAATATGAACTATAAGTTTGGTATTCTGTAAGCAAATTCCACCCTCTCAAGGCGGAAAGGACACTGGCGAATCCTGCCTGATTTTCCATCAAGAGCGGCCAAGTTTTGAACATAATATATGGTTTTATAGGACTTAAAAAGTTAATATATAAAAAAAATACTATACTATACTATTTTGTAAGTATCTTCATACTATACTTGGGAATAAAAAGTTATGAATCTCCGAATATCAGAGAATTGATGTACAAAATACGTACTTATCTGTGGTAATCGTTTTCATCATATCTATATATGGTTGTGTCCTCAAATTGACAATTTACAGCATTGTAAATTGTCAATTTGAGGAGTAAAAGCTCCATGTAGTAGCCCAGTAGATGGATTTATTTTAATTGGAGTATAAAGTTATATTTTTTTTTAGGTAACTCAGTAGTTTCGTACTAGTTTTATGAAAAAAATGTTACTTGGGGTGTGAAATAGATCCCTCTATACTATTTATATTTATATACTACGAAAAATAATTATTATGTTTTTGGTTTTCATAACGTGAAAGAGACATAATATATCATTTATCTGTTAGCATATTGCGTTTCTAAACAAACTAGTTATTAATTTACAACAATAAGTTAGGTTTTATTTACTTAATCAATTATCTTTTATCCCCCGAGTTTGATGTATAATATTAATGATTTTTTGTTCCTATGTTCATAAAGTATAACCAACTTACAATAAATACTTTTTGTAGCCTCGTATTTTAATTACCAGGCTGTAAATGTATAGCGACTTGCCTATATCCTTTGAAACTTTCGAAGCTCATTTCACATGTCATTTTGTAAGTTGCTCAAGTAGTGTCGAGATAAGAGTAAATTTGTATTAAAACATGATTAAAACACTCAAGACGGTTTATTTGAGTATAAAGTAATAAACTAATAACTTAATGTGCGGTAAAAGAGTGTTAACATTGCGTTAATTAGGTAAAATACGTATTTAAAATAACTTCCAAACTGATGTTTACACATTGCGAAAGTAAAGTCAGATGAGTTTGATTTCGAAGAGTGTTCATTCGTCTGAGTGAGTCTCAAAAGCGGTGTAGCGTTTTACAGAATCGCACTTCTGTACTTAGTAGTCAGTACCCACCTTGCATTACAAGGAAAAATTGGCATAATGCTTACATATCGTAATAGAAATATAATAAAAGCATATCAAAAACATAATAAATCATTTTCAGCGACGTAATTCTGACTAACCTTGCGATATCGGATAAATCTACAATTAATTTTACTATTATCTTAAACAAAAGAAACAAGACAATGTTTATTTAAGGCTGACCCCACATTAGGTGTGCGCGTTCCTCGGGTGTGTGAGTGGCGCGAGCAGCGCCCGCATCGCTGACACGCAGCGCGCTCGCGGCGCGCACGCAGCGCCCGCATCGCTGACACGCCCGCGGAACGCGCGCCCCTAATGTGGGGGAGGCCTAACTTTCTTGACTACAGCTGACGCGCAGTCCAGGCGGTCTAAAAAAGGCCACTTTAGGTGTTTCATATTATGTTTCATATATTTTTTTCCCTACAAAAATCGTAAAATGTTAAAATGGCTACATTATTCATCTGATTTCATCATATTAGAAACCATAAATTTTGACAGTTTTCAATAGAAATGCGTCAAATGGCGCACATAATATGAGTTGAGTACGCTACGCGGCACTGTATTTTTAGGGTTCGTAGTTCCGTAGTCCGTACCCATCGTACCAAGACAGATGAAATTTTTACAGATGTTGTATTTCTGTTGCCGCTAATAATAAATAGCTCTATCTTGAAAATGGAACGCTATTTATTTTAATTATATATATTCGGTCTGAATTGACCCTAACTCGGTATATTATATTATATTCAAGCCCTAGATTTTCAACCCCCTTGTTATGAAATGTAATGAAATGATTTTATTTTTTATTTCCAAATGAAACTTGACAAGCTTTTTTCGGAAAGTCAACATAAAAAGCTACCACCGGTTCAACCTTAACCCGCCGAGAAAAACCAGCGTAAGAAACTCGCAACTTAACGGCGTAAGCAACTCGTTACGACGTTACGTAGGATGGGGGTTAAAATATAGGGGTTCGACACGGAATAAACCCCTTTCTCTTAACGCATCTTTTTTCACGTAGAAAGAAAATCTATTCCGATGGCTAATTACCTGCTGATATACTATGAAGTGTGAATATAATATTCCGATATACCTTATCGTATTCCATGAAATACTTATAAAATAAACTAAATATCTTGTGAGTTGTGAGTGTGACCAGTAGACCAAGCAGGAACAATTGACAAGCACGTATTTGTGACGTTATCGAATGTCAACTGTATGGGCGCTGTCATAAGTTTCATACAATTCTCTTTAGACAACGTTACTAATACGCACTTGTCAATTGTTCCCGCTAACTCCACTGAAAAAACTGGCACTGTAAGCCGCCCTTGTGTTCCTCTTATTTAGCTAGATGTTGCCCAATTCGATCGCGAAAACAGAAATGCCGCGGTAATTGAAGACTAGCTAGTGTTGTCAGGTGCGTTTTGATTAAAACCGGGACAGAAGTCATAAGAAATCGGAATTAAATACTATAAATCGGGAGAGCAAAAAAAAAACAGCACCTTAGCGGCGACCCTTGTCTCTTTACAAATTATTCTTTTTTTTATTTATTTTTTTATTAAATAAGGGGGCAAACGAGCAAACGGGTCACCTGATGGTAAGCAACTACCGTCGCCCATGGACACTCGCAACATCAGAAGAGCTGCAGGTGCGTTGCCGGCCTTTAAACTTTTTAGCTTAAAACGGATCATATGAAAGTACTAAGGCGGGTCAATACTAAGGCGGGTCAATAAGTCCGTGACTTTTTGAATTTCTAACCTCCTTACTGAAAAAGCAACACTACTCCTGTCAACAGGCATCTGTCAGTTGACTCCTATCAAAATTTGAACTTGCTGCGTCAGTTAGTTTGTGTTTTACAGCTATCTTTATCAGACTATCCAGTAACTTAAGGAAACAATGGAAAAAAGTGAATTTCGTGTACTTATTAAGCATTATTTTTGCGAAAAAAAAACCATTACCGAGACCAAGGCTAAGCTTGATAAATACTATGGGGACTCTGCACCATCGATTTCAATGGTAAAAAAGTGGTTTACTGAATTTCGTTGTGGCCGTACAAGCACTGAAGATGCCGAACGTCCTGGACGCCCAGTTGAGGTCTCTACACCCGAAACAATCGAAAAAATTCACGATATGGTGTTGGCCGACCGAAGATTGAAAGTGCAAGAGATTGTGGAAGCTATAGGCATCTCGCATGGCTCAGTGGTTTCAATTTTGAATGATCACTTGGGCATGAGAAAGCTTTCCGCAAGTCGACCACAAACGCAATCGTGTAACAACTTCACAGGAAGGTTTGGCGTTGTTTAATCACAATATGGAGGAGTTTTTGCGCCGTTTTGTAACCGTGGACGAAACATGGATCCATCACAACACACCAGAGACCAAACAACAGTCAAAACAGTGGGTTTCTAAGGGTGAATCGGCGCCAAAGAAGGCCAAGGTGGGTTTGTCAGCCAATAAAGTTATGGCGATGCACTGTTTTTTGGGATGCACGTGGGATAATCCACATTGACTATCTTCAAAAGGGAAGAACAATTAATGGGGAATATTATGCCAACTTATTGGACCGCTTCAATGAGGATTTGAAAAAAAACCGACCTCAGCCAAGAAAAAAGTTCTTTTTCACCAAGACAATGCAAGGGTGCACACATGTGCAGTTGCCATGGCAAAAATCCATGAATTGGGCTATGAATTGCTCCCACATCCACCCTATTCTCCAGATTTGGCTCCGAGTGACTACGTTGAAAAATAAAATGATTTATTTATCAAAAAATCTGTGTTTAATTCCAAAAGTCACGGACTTATTGACCCGCCCTCGTACTATATGCTCCGGAATCCGGAACGCCGGTGAAAATGTAGAGCATTGAAAATAGAACTCTGTGCTAATACAATAGATGTGAAAATTTATTGAAAATCGAACACATAAGTGTTGAGTCAAATATCAATGTCATATAAGACAGCTCGACACTTGACACTTTGATTTTCAGATCTATCTTTTTGACACTTTGATTTTCAGCAGGGTTCCATTTTCAGTGGAGATTCCGGATCATATAGACCCAGCCTAAAATATGATTTTTCTGATCGCTAAGTGGCTAAGCTCTTTACGTGTAGAATATATTTTAGTTAAATGCGAACGAGCAGAGCGAGCGAGCAAAATTTTATTTCTAATTTAACCTACTAGTTAAATTTTGTTAAGAAAATCCCTATCTGAAAGACTGTATACTTGGAAAAATAAACAATAGCATAAAACAGAATATAGGTATTGCAATATACTTTGCATGTTAAAAGCGAGCGAGCGGAGCGAGTGACTAAAAATATTTTCTAATTTTGGAGGTCAAAACTTTATCACTACCTATTTAATGACTTTGCATCTTAAAGAAGCAAAAGTGTAAAACAAAAAGTAGTTACTAAATGTTAAATTATGTTCTGTATATTAAACTTAAAAGCGAGCGAGCAACATTTGTATCCTATTTTGTAGGGCAAATAAAATTTGTTAAGCCATATAAGAATTTAAAAAAATAGGACATGTTGACAACATGGGGACATGTTGCCATGTTGTATAACTGTAGATTACTACAACTACAAGATCCAGTCTACGTATGCTACTCCTAAATACGCTCCTGCTGCACCGCATTATGCTACAGTTACTTTTTATATTCAGAATTTCCACCTGATCAAGACACACACACAAAACACAATATTATGTTCAAGTGTCAATTGTCAAAAGGTTTCGTTTTTTTCTTTCTGACCAAATTAAGATGGCCTCGGAAAATACTCTCTCTGTAATGAGGATCAGTCATGTTTTTTGTGTGGTATGCAGACTTATGGCGACAAAAAATCAGTAAATACTGTAAAAAAATATTAAATCTGACCGAAAATGACGAAAATACAGCAAGTTTAGTGCATCATTTCCAGAAACGCACCCGAGAATGAAGCGACGAGCTGTGACGTCATGTGTTATGTCTGTAAAAGTCTGTAAAAACGTCATATATGAAACCTTGCCTTTATTTTAAAAGTTACCTATTTAACAATGATGCTGAGGGGTAGAACGAAAAAAAATTTTCATCCCCTCATCACTTGTAATCGGTAGCCACCACCAAATATAAAATTATTATTGTATTATGATGCCAAAACTGAGATCTATACACATTATATACTTTACAAAAATTCATCCATTTATATTCATAATTACAGAAGCTATAAGCGCATACAGGCAGACAGACATACTAATGGACAGAGCGAAACTATAAGGGTTCCTTCAGTATTGCGGAACCCTAAAGAGCGGCGCTGGCACACATACTCACGTGTAAATTAGTTTAATTTAAACCACGTCTGCAGTGGTAGAGGCCACACCGCTTTAAACACTTTGAGGCGTCCCAGTACAAAGGAAAATGTTTAGAAACTGGTCGAGGAGGAACTTTGTCGATACTATACATCTAATGCTTACAAACTATGATTTTGCACAAGATTTATGTATGCAGCCCCAGCTACTTGATATTGTGTTTTGTTTTGTTTTGTCTAGGTACAAGAAGCACATAATAATAAATAATAATAAGCAGGTCATGGTTTATATACAACTGCACTAGTAGTTGGCATATTCCTGTAAACATTTGCCAATATTGCTAAAAGAAAATCAAACCATAGACTAAGCTAAGAGAATAATACCTATATTATGGGGTTTGCCGTTTGAGTAACCGTCTTAGTCTACAGCCTCCGTGGTCCAGTGGTTTAGAGCTTGGCTCTCGACTCGGAGGTCGTGGGTTCGATTCCCGCATTGGAACAACAAAATGTTATTTCCAAGTTTGGTTAGGACAATGCAGGCTGATCACCTGATTTTCTGACAAGAAAGATGATCCATGCGTCGGATGGGCATGTAAAAAGTCGGACCTGCGCCTGATCTCTCGCCAGTCGTGTCGGTCTGTCCGTCCCACTGGGTTTCGAGAGTAAAGGAAGAGAGAGTGCTATTGTGTACTGCGTACACACTTGGGCACTATAAAATAACTCCTGCGTAGCTGGCCTGATTTCAATGAAACCGGTCACCATCACCAAAATCGGTGTGGGGGCTATTCTTTTATATTATTACCGTCTTAGATTAAGGCTGGGACTTTAATATGATCCGGACTCCGGCGATCCCGTGAAAATTCAGTGCACTTAAAATATAACTACAATTGAGTTGAAAATGTAAGTGTCGAGTGTCCAGCTGGGGAGTTTTGCCGGGGAGTGCAATGGGTGATGTTGAGGAATTTGTAAAGCTTCATAAATTTTTTGTTATTTCGGTTCTTAATGTGTAATATTGGTAGAAATATTAACCATTAAAAATTCGTTATCGTGCAGAAGTGTGGGCAAGTGGTACAACTTCTAAAAACGTGCTATTTTGTGTTTCCCGCCAAAACTCCCTAAGAACTTTCAGTAAAGCTTCTACCACTTTACTGAATCGACTGACATGACTCATGGACTCTACTGACTATATATTTGGACTTTGACTAGACTTTAGACTTGACGATATAGGAATTCGGTGTCGAAAATTGAAACGAAAGTTCTATTTCCCGCCTTTTTAACTTGACACTGGCAAATGGTTATAAGCCGATGCCATATATAAATTAAAAAAAAAAGTGTCGAGCTGTCATAATATATGACATTGACATTAGACTCGACACTTGTGTGTTCGATTTTCAACTCTATTGTATAAGCTCAGAGTTCAATTTTAACTGCTCTGAATTTTTCCAGGCCTTACGGATCATATAGTTCTAGCCTCCGACCACCGACCACGGGGTACAGGTTCGACATTATAGGTTTATTAACCCTTTCAATTTCCCTTTTTTGATACAAGAAAGACCAATATTTCGACGGCTTTTTCAGGTTATTCAAAGTTAGTTGCGCACCAAATGACTTCGACCAATGCGCAAAATGCTAATATGCTCTACGAAAACAAACTTGTTCACAGTTTAGACCATTCTGCCAAGATTAGCAGCATAAAATGTGTGAATACAAATGTATCAAACTTCGACCAGACCAGCAGGGCAAGCGCGCTAAGTTTTTTCAGTTGAACCGCAAATGAATCGTGAACGTTTCTCGATTTTTTTAATGATTCGGTATCGCGCTAACGTTTTGACAGATAATTGGATCGCAGCCGCGCCGCAGCCCAAGCGCAAACGCTGTCAAAATAAAAAGTTATACGATGCTACTTTTTCTCACACGTTTCTGAAACGTTTCTTGTTTTGGTGCGTTAAATTGTTGAGAATATAAGGTAACAATGAATTTACCGATATCTATATTTCTAACTTCGATACAACAATGGCTCGAGTTGTATCCAGACGCGAAAATTTAAGTGATCGCATAAAAATAAATGCCTTTACGTTATCCGATTGTATGTTACTTTAAAGGTACCGTCATTCAAAGGCATGAACAAGAGCCTAATTTAAAAAGTGGCACCCAACGTGCCACCAACCTTGCGTCTTTGGAAACCAAAACTAACTACGAAGTATGTCAATTGACTTCTTTTAATTATGGTGGCCTCGGTGATGTCATTGTCAAACACCCATAGACCATAAAGCAGATAGTGCGAGTGCGCAAGCAAAATCAATGCTCATTTATGCTAAAATCATTGATATTTACACAAATATTAGGTTCGCATCCCTAATGTCTATCGAAAGTTTCGTTTGAGTTTCGTCTGAGGTTGAGTTACGTTTGAAAGGAGACTGCGATACTGAAATCTGATCAGACGCATCGGAAACGAACCGAAACTGAATCACAACCAAAGCAGAATTGAACCTGATTTCAAACGGTAAACAATAGCGCGATTGCCCTGCAGACCGACCGACCAGACCTAAACGAGATCTGTCTTACTAACAGAAGAAGCACATAATAATTATTAGACCTAAGTAGCTCCAAAAAGCATGGCAAGAACCAATGAGTGAATGATGTTCTGAGTGTGTCTTATTAATTCTTATATGGAATGAAAGCCGACGGATCGCCTGGTAAGTGAATGGCTATCAAACAAGAGAAGAGTATATGCATTGCCGATCTTTTAAACACCATCCTTTCGTTTAGCCTCTGGGACACTCACGCCCACGGCGAAATAAAACGCAAGCCTTATTTTCTACCGGTTTTCTGCGAGTATATAGTATCTCTCCAATCAAGCCGTCCATTCGACTTGCATAAACTGTAGATTAGTCATGCTATCGATTTACCTATGAAATCAATTCACTTCAACAGCGTGGCCTTGACCGAAATTGAGGTTATCTCTCTTTAGACAACATCGCGATTCGCGTGCATTGTACTTTGTAGGTCCTCGATTAACATGATCTGGCATGGTAGGCTTTAAGCACTACCATAGTAAATATTAGATCATTACATATGAAATTGGCGTTTTGTAAAGGAGAAACATAAAGTCGATTTTTATACATAATATATTTATTAAATCAAAGTATATACCATTGCTGTCTATGTACTTTTGAATCAATAAAATATTTGAAGGAGCTTTGGACTGCCCCATCGGAATGGAATTTTTTCTCTTGCAAGAAGTTATCCAAATTTTGAAAAAATGGTAATTTGTTGGAGCAAGGTCCCGGGAGTACAGTGGATGTCTTAGACATTCCAATGTCTAACGTTGTCCTAAATTGTAAAAATGCGGTACCCACCTTTCAAGCTTTTTCACCTTCCCAATTTACTTCTTGTTTTATCACTAGCACCGCAGCCTGCAGCTAACTCGGATGTGGTTTGCGATGGATCCTCTTCTGCAGATTCAGCAGGTCGAAATTTTCAGAACGAAAACGTTGGAACCAAAAACACACTGTGTTTTCTTTTGCGATACTGCCACCATACACATCATTAATCCTTCGAACCGTTTCTGCAGCACTGGTGCCACGGTGGAACTCGTACTCGAAAATAATACGATATTTCCAGTTTTCCATTTTGTAAACAGTGACGCAAAGAAAAAAACCGAGGAAAAAACAACTGAATTACGGTTTTAGAAACACAAATGCATGAGTAAATAGCGGTATAAATTTGAAATTGAAATTCCTAACCAAAGAAGATATATTTGAGATCAAAGTGGCCAGTACGACAAAACGCCAATTTCATATGTAAGGATCTAATAGTATTATGTTATTACTAGTTTTTTCCCGTGGCTCTGCCCTCGTAAATATAGTATCAGATATTCAACGGGAATACTGTAATATTTCGCGATAAAAATAGCCTGTGTTAATGCAGAGCTTAAACTACTAACATACCAAATTTCATTGAAATGCGTTCAGAAGTTTTTGAATGAAAGAGTAATAAACCTCCATCAATCCATCCATCCTCACAAACTTTACATTTATAATAGTAGTATAATAGTCTGGAAACTGGGGATTATGGAATAAGGCTGGCAAACGGCAAAAATGGTAAGCCATTAGATTCCATTGGCGTGGAGTTCCTATAACTCCATTCATATCAGCTTCACTTACCGCTTACCTTTTGAAAACCCTCTTCCAAATCTCTATCTATTATACAGGATAGTGCTTTCCTGTGAACGAGAACCAGCCTTTACCACTGTTAGGTACCTATGTCGCCTATTGAGGACAGACTGAGACATTAGGGACCGCAACACCGGAGAAGCTGTGAATACTCCGCTACCCTCACTCATTGCTCTGGTGAAAAGCACTCAGCATGTAGAAACTTTAACTAACCGCCTGGCCACTGAGGCTAGAACTAAATTGTCCGGAATCCGTAAGCCCGTGGAAAAAATACAGCACCAAAAATAGAACTCTGGACTACTTAGAATACAATAGAATTGAAAATCGAACTCATGAGTGTCGAGTTCTCAAATTTGACATCGACACTTGATTCTATTGTGAACTGATGAACTCTATTGTATTAGCCAAGAGTTTAGTGCCCTGAATTTTGTCCGGCTTTCCGGATTCCGGATAATATAGTCCCAGCCTAACTCGGCTGAGGTAAATATTTGCTTGTCGAGGGCCCGCGACAAATTATTATGGTTTTGGAACGAAGTTCCTTATGGCGCGTTGCGAATTGTATTGGGGCTGGACGGATTATTAGGCACGACACTTTTTGGCACTCGAAATCTTATATATATTTATATTATAATATATATATTATAACTTCGTTCCATCCGGGTGTCCCTTGACACCTCTCAAGTTTTTTCCATAAAGACCATAGCTCAACCAGGCCACAGGGTATAGTCCGACCTGTATGCAGCCACTAGCTAGGCCCAATAAAGTTAAAATTAGAGTTTCGAGTTTGCATTAAAAACTAAAAATACAACATCAACTCTTTTGTAACTGTCTTTTCTAGTTAAAACTACAAAAGGTTATACTTATCTATTAGCTTTTTAGGGATAAAAATGTATCCTATGTGTTATTCCAGAGCTTAAACTACTACCACACCAAATTTCATCAAAATCCGCTTAGTAATTTTGTCGTGTAAGTGTTACAAACATCCATCCATTAATTTATACATTCATCCATCCATCCTCACAAACTTTCATATTTATAATAGTATATTCAAGAAAGAGAGTGAGAGAGAGAGAGACGCTTAACGACATCGTACCACACACAATTTAAATTTTAAAACGTATGTTCGCCATGGAAGTTTCCAGTAGGTTTGCATATAGTTACGTATTGTAATCCTTTCTATGAGATGTATAATCGAAGCTAAAATCAACTTGCAAATCAAACACGCCGTTCAACATCAAAATCAGTCTGTTGCGTCTTTACTGGGACCGTATGGTCCGAAATCCGGAAGGCCGGGGAAAATTCAGAGCGCTGAAAATATAACTCTGCGCTAGTACGATAGAGCTTAGAACTCTGCGGCGTCTGCGCTACTACAATAGAGCTGAAAATCGCACACACAAGTCACAATAATGTCAATCTATAATATAAAAGGCAAAGCTGATTGACTGATGTATCAACGCACAGGCCAAACCCTTAAGGCTAGAAATTACAAATTTTGCACACGTATTACTGATAATATGACGTAGGATTAATTAGGAAAGGATTTTTCAAAATTCAACAAAGAGGTAAAATAGGTAAGTAATAAAAGTTTGTATGAAACTGTATATTAAAAATGTCCAAGATTTTTGCATGATATTTCATATGAATTGAGTACGGAAATAATAATGATTTACGTATTTCAGCGTATTCTGAAATTCAATACGGGATGAAAGTTTTAAACCTAATTTATGACAACAGCAGACAGTATCATAATATATGACAGCTCAACACTCGTAGACTCGACACTCGTTGACTCGACACACGACACTTCGATTTTCAACTCTATCGTCTTGTTTTTACGGGCATTGGCCCACCACACATTCCGACCACTGCTACTCCTGTGAGCCAGGATCCACAGTGGTAACCAAACTCAAAAACCCTTTGATGACCTTATGATCTCAAAGGTGCCCGAGGGACATGCAAAATCTGTCTTGGGACCCGCAACGAAATTAATCAGAGAAGAGAAGGAGTAGGATTTAGGAAGATCTCTTTTGTATTAGCTAGAAGAACTCTATTTTCAGTGCTCTGAGTAAGTGTCTAATACTCTGCGTTAATACAATAGAGTTGAAAATCGAAGTGTCAAGTGTCGAGCTGTCATATATGACATTGACATATTTTGACTCGACACTTGTGTGTTCGATTTTCATCTTTATTTTGTATTAACGCAGAGTTCTATATTTTTCAGTGCTCTCAATTTTCCCCGGCCTTACGGATCCCAGCCTTACTAATGTTCTCTTTCAATACTTCTTTTTACCTTCCTCATATAAAAGTACCGCTACTTGCATTTAGTATAGTTTGTTTATTGTAAATTACAAACAAGACATTGGGGCGTTTATGACCCGCTGTTTAAAAAAGTTTCGACCTCAAACGAAATTACTATTAGATTGTACAATTGTCGTTCACATTTCATTTGTTGTAAATATATTCAGATCCACGGAGAAGTGGATATAACCAATATATTGTTAATCATATTTTATATGAATATTAGTTGAACTATGGTTGAAATGGGTTAAAATATTAGGTCCTTTTATATGAAATTGGCGTTTTGTCGTACTGGCCACTTTGATCTCAAATATATCTTCTTTGGTTAGTAATTACAATTTCAAATTTATACCGCTATTGACTGATGCATTTGTGTTTCGAAAACCGTTATTCATTTGTTTTTTCCTCTTTTGGTTTTTTCTTTGCGTCACTCTGTTTACAAAATGGAAAACTTGAAATATCGTATTATTTTCGAGTACGAGTTCCACTGTAGCACCAGTGCTGCAGAAACGGCTCGAAGGATTATTAATGTGTATGGTGGCGGTGTCGCAAAAGAAAACACAGTGTGTTTTTGGTTCAGTTTTCATTCTGGAAATTTCAAAATTTTGGCCGAACACCAAAGTTGATAATGAAGAATTGAAGGCTATTGTGGATGCGGATCCATCGCAAACCACGTCCGAGCTTAGCTGCAGGCTGCGGTGTTAGTGATAAAACTGTTTTAATCTACTTGAAGCAAATTGGGAAGGTGAAAAAGCTTGAAAGGTGGGTACCTCATGAATAGAGTGCAGCAAACCGACAAACGCGCGTCGACTGCTGCATTACATTACTCAACCGGCACAATAATGAAGGGATTTGAAATCAAATCATTGCCTGTGATGAAAATTAGTTAATCCTATACGATAATCGAAAACGCTCATTGCAATGGCTGAACCCTGGCGAACCAGCCAAAGCCTGCCCCAATCGAAAATTGGCTCAAAAAAGTTACTTGTGAGCGTTTGGTGGACTAGTGCCGGTGTCGTTCACAAGAGCTTTCTTAAATCTGGCTAGACGATTACGGCAGATGTCTATTGCCAGCAACTGCAAATCATGATGGAAAAGCTAGCTGCTAAACAACCGAGGTTGGTCATCCGCTCTAGGCCACTGCTGCTTCAGGACAACGCTAGATCACACATTGCACAACAGACGGCTATCAAATTAGAGAAGCTTCAATTGGAATGTCTAAGACATCCACCATACTCCCCGGACCTTGCTCCAACAGATTACCATTTTTTCGAAATTTAGATAACTTCTTGCAATGGAAAAAATTCAACTCCGATGGGGCAGACCAAAGCGCCTTCAAATATTTTATTGATCCTATCCGAATGGTTTTTTTAGTACAGGAATCAATGAACTACCTATAAGATGGCCAAAGTGCATAGATAAGAATGGTATATACTTTGATTTAATAAATATATTATGCTTAAAAAAAATCGACTTTATGTTCCGCCTTTACAAAACGCCAATTTCATATGTAATGACCTAATACTCGTATATGAAAATTTATCCCACCTCCTACAGATATGCGACCTTTGTCGTTGTAATACAGGTATAAAAAAACGGCAGCATCTAGCCTAATATTGTCTTTAGTCGCCGTAGCAAATTGTTCCATAGAAAATTCCCAGTGGCCTTTTATTAATATTTCTTGATCTGAGTATCTGTTTTTGATTTTTGGCATAAAATTTGAGAGCGTACGAAAACAATTTTTTCCCAAAACATTACAAATTCTAATAAGCTTTTGTTTGCCTTGGTTTAAATCGCGAGGTTTTGACCCCTAAATAACACTTCGATTGTATTATGCATTAATTCCCCAGTCATTGACCCCGTTGTGAGCATTTTCGCCATGTCCTTGACCATGAAACCCGTGTACCAGTGACACGTGAATGTCAACAATATCATCACATTGACATCAGAAAGCGGCGCATACTAAGCCGGTTTCCGTACATTCAAAACATAAAACCAGCCAAGTGCGAGTCGGTCGGAAAATACCGGAGAAAAAATCAAGCTTCTTGTAACCATACAAGTATAATATTTAATATGTTATATTTAAATAGTTAATAGAATCAGGCGTTAGTTTGCGGAAATCCATAGCATACAATTTAATTATTATTATAACTAGCAATATTTCGCGGGATATTTTCTATAACGAAACGATTTCAATGGTAGGTGTAGTGACTACATTCGATATTATTCGATAAAAAATCTCGATTACTGGACTTTCTTGTCTTTTTTCTTTGCAATTTTTATTATTTTTTTAGTTTTTGGGTACGGAACCCTAAAAATGGCAAATATGTTTTGTTCCAGCAAACTTCATTAATCGAGAAACTTCATACCTTTTACAAGTACCATCCAAAATCTATCATTATTCTAAGTTCAAACATTACTGTGCCATAAAAATACAATATATAAAAAAGTTGTAATTAAAAAAAATCAAAAAAACCTCCATAAATCCACTATTCGACAGCCACTCAAATTTTTCAATGGATCCCGACTGTTCAGTTGTTATGTTCCATTATTTGAATATATTTTATTTTCTTCAATAGTATTCATTCAGTATTATATTATAGAATTCTAGACCACCGGACATCTAAGCGCTTGTTTTTTTCTTTTCAGTTTTTTTTATTATGTACGTAGTTTGGTTCACTTTTTACGCAGTTGGGTTTTTGATTTTTTTTAATTTTTTTTTATACTTTTTAATTCTATGCTATTCAGTCTGGTAAATTTCCTATCAGCATCAGTACTACCTACATCACAATTGCACTGGATTTTAAATTCTCGTAATGTAAGGCTCAAGGGATGATTATTTAAAAAAAACATATATATTTTTATCATTCATTATCTTGATATATTAAATATTTTATTTATTGATTTTTTTATTTATTTTACTGTTTTCTTTTTACTATATATTTTTTAAATCTGTGATAATATGATAATGAATAAATAAACATCCGGGCAAAATATCAAGTTAATACACGCAGCTCTTTAAGCTGTGAGATATAAGGCAGTCAATGTTATTGTTATATGACGGCAAATTTCGATCTAGACTTTAGCGTTACTTTAGTGTATGTCCGTCCACATTCCCACGCACAGTCATACGAAGTTTTCGTCTTTTCATCGTAAATTTCTATTGTCTAAAAACCTATATGTGATAATGGTTGTTACGCAACTTTAAATCGATATAGATCCTAAACGGTCAGTCGAATCGAAAAATGTGGAGAGAAAACTAAAAATGATTTTTAAATACCTATTCAACGATACCCCACTTGACATAGTTTGTTGACTTTCATTTTATTGATTTTTACAATATGGCGTCCAATAGTCGCCATATTGAATTTTCACTAACATCATGTCTTTAGTGATATTCGTCGGACTAAGAGGAGTCGATTGACGTGTGAATCATAAAAATCGCCCCAGGCGTTTGGTCTGTATAATGCTTCAAAGGAACATACAAACATATATACATACATACATACATAGGCTGATAAACACATTACCACTCCTTTGCGTCGCGCAGTCGGGTAGTAATATTTGGCTACTCCAGGCGCGGACACAACAATATAATTATTTTATCTCCGTACCAAATTAACACAGAATTAATTATCAATTTATTACTAGCAACTTGCCAGCAGCACCATAAGAAATTATTTAAAACAAACATCAGCGGTAACAACAAAAGCTGATATTGTAATAAACAATTGATCTTGTTTGCCTGCGGCTATCCGCAAATAGTTTCTTAAATTTATTTATTTACTGTTACTAACATTACTATACAATCTAGTGATTGAGTGCCAATTTCACCAACGACTTACTGTCAGTCGTTTATTCTAAATATCATGCCTTCTCTTTCATTAATGCGAGGATCGCGAGAGACGACATGATATCTAATCAACGGTTAACTTTAACAGGCGATGGTGAAATTGTCACTATGGTCGTTTCTTTTTACAACAATGTGAAACGAAACGTCCAAATTGGGGAATAGACATAGATTTATAACGAATAAATAATTTTAATTGAAGCTACAAACTAAGTAACAAATTATAAAAACCTTTCTAATGACTTAATGTTTTACATCAATTTATATATATCGTATTTTGTTATTCCCCATAAATATGTTACCTAATTTTTGGTTGTTCCTAACCAGTGTTTACGTGTACTCAGTTAAAAAAAAGCATTTGAATTACAGTATATTACTAATGAACGTTTGTGTTTGGATTTATACCAAAATTTTCTTTGTTTTTCAAAGCAAAATAATGAAAATTTTAGATTTACCTATATTATCAAAAGTTGTGTTTATGTAGTGTAACGGTATTGGGACATATTGTATTATTTAGATGTGTTGAATAATATCAAAAGCTTGAAAACTCACCGGGCCCCTGATGTATAATTCAACATAATAATATGTGCTGTGAAAATGTATGTTTTTTATTTCCCCTTAACCTTGAATTTGATGGCCGGTTACACTACAGTTCACAATAACCTAACCAATGATATTTTATAATACAAGAGGAAAATATCATTGAACCTAACCAAGAAAATGTCAGGTCAAGTCTAAGGAGGATTCCGAAACTAGCAATAGATTTTATTTGAATTACTTCAACACTTATTGTCCGATTTCGCTCAAAATAATTTTCCTAAAGAGTTTTTAGCATGATCTTTCAGCATGGAAACTCACAAGTTTCTATCTCCTATTTTTTAGAAAAGCCAGGGGGGAGACCAACTTATGAACCACTTTGGAGGTCGATTACTCGAAAATGGTTGACTTTGTAAAAAAATCATGTATGAAACCTTGCCTTAATTAACCAACTTCCAAAAAAACGAGGCGGTTATGCATTCGGCTATATATAGATACATGTTTGGGGATTCCGGCGTTGTTTAATGAATTGCAAGCGTATGCCACTATGTCAATTACGGTAATCATCATCATCAACACCATCGACACACCATACATCATCACATTATGATGATACACATAATAGGTACTTCTCATAGTATTTTACACCGACACGGATATTTTCGAACATTTGTCATTAATTTGCCGTAAATATGTGAACCAATTTGCAAAATTGTTTTGTTGTTGTAAAGGCTATAATTCGAAATTTGTCCTTATATTGTGTATACACATGTTTGGGGATCCCGGGGTTGTTTAAGGAACTGCAAGCATATGCCATCATACCACTTACAGTAATCATCATTATCATCACCACCATCTTCACACGAAACACCAACTTATTATTTTTCACGCAAAGCTGCTAAACTGATTTTTTTATATTGAGTAAAATATCCTGTTTATACTATTTTTTAATGTGCGAAGCCCCGAGCGGGATCTAGTTTGGTACAAGTGTAGATTTAATGTTGTGATTTTACAGTTGAATGTCATGATGATGTTCATGCACAAGAGAAGACCGTCAGGAATGAATGGATGAGTATGAAGGGAATGTAGGGCAGCTAACAGCTTGTTCACGGTTATAGAGTAGTCATTATAGCTGAATGGACCTCAAAGACCTTATTTTAGAGAAAAGCGCCTAATAGCCATTAATGTCGGGCGATTTACTTTTATCTAAAATAAAAACAGTTATTTTCTGGTCTTAAAGTTTAAACTATGTAGATTATACGTGAAGGACATTTTTTAATATTGTTTCTATATCAGTGAGCAGTGTGAGACTGGGACTATGTTCCGGAATCCGGAACACCGAGGAAATTAAGAGCACTGAAAATAGAACTCTGCTTTAATACAACAGAGCTGTAAATCGAACACACGAGTGTCGAGTCGAATGTCAATATTGTAAATGACAGCTTGACACTCGACACTTCCGTTTTCAGCTCTATTGTATTAGCGCAGAGTTCTATTTTCAGTGCTTTGATTTTTTCCGGCTTTAAGGATTCCGGCAATGTAGTCCCAGCCTAAAACCCTAAGACGGATGTGGATAAAATAATTCCAAGTGGAAATAGATTTAATAGTCGGTAAACATACTCTATAATATCTATGGACGCGTCCACACCACGTCAATCTGGTCCTTTACTAAGTATCCGAAGAACTTGTATCACAAGTACCAGACAACGGAAATATATTTAATACTTTTATACTATACACATATTTAAGATTTTGATTATATTATATATACATTAAATATTTAATACACATCCAAGACCCAGGAAAACGGAAAAACTTTGTGTCCCTGCAGCGGGATTCGAACCCGCGACCTCCGGAGTGCAATCCGGATAATTCGAAATTCAAAAAATTCGAAAACTCTACTAAACTATTTTCAATTACTAAATAAAATCCGGATATTAAAATGAAAATCCGGATTTTTCGAATTTTTCGAATCTTGGTTACTATTATGAAAAATTACGTATTTGTAAATATAATTAGGTAGTCTAGAGTCTAGAACGTACAATATTGGAATAATTAGACATTTTTTGTTGTATTGCTGAATTAATTGTCACGTTTTTGATATTATACAGGTTATTTGGTAGAACGTAGTTAATGGAGATCCGAGGATTGAAGATCCGCTGTATATACGGCCGATATTGGACTGTTTCTAAGATATTCACCATTTTATATTTTTTCAGTACCTAGTAGCAGGTGATCCGCCCTGCATTTTACTAAACACTAAAAAGTGTTTCAATTGCTCATGCAGTGAGAAGTACAATTAACAAATCTAAGCACAATTGTGTGTGTGTGATTTTGATTCATACACCTGTGATTTTTTTATCTTTTTAATGCTTACTTACAAAACAATGGTAATAATATACAAATCGCACTTTTAAGTTTCTGCGATCATAGAATGAAAAATAAAAACATAAAAAGAAATGTAGTAGTTTAAAAACAACTACATTTAATTATCTTCTAAATAATGTATACCTAACACCTGAATATAATCTCTATGACATATGAAAAAAAAAATTAGGAAGTAGTTCTAGTATCTAACAAGTTAATATCACGCCTTAGCTAACAAATACTTGATGATTTTATGTAAATATTTAATATTCTTAAAGAACAGAAAGCTAGTACCTTAATGTTGATTTTCCTTTAATGTTGATTTTTAAGATTTTAAATGAATATAATAATAATTACTGAGTATTTAATTAATTGTTTATTAAACAATTTGTTAGATTTTATTAATCTATTAGCTAACATATTGAGCAAGTAAAGAATTACGAATTATGCATATTAAATGAATATTTTTAATAGATACATACGTGTAAGGTACATTAAAAATTATTGCAAAAATTTAAAAAAATGTATAATAATTATAATTTGTTCAGATTGTGGTTTTATTTATTCAGATTGCATTTATTAATACTAACCTTCTAAGTTCTTTATGACATTAAGATAATTACAAAGATAATATTGCTTTAAATATGATTAATTTTGCGTTTGTTATAATTCAGTTTAGAATTTATTTAGTTATTTGAAACAAAGTGAAATATATTTTTACTAATGAGTGTCAGTTTTGCTAGTAAAAAATTATCCGAATAATCCGGATTTTAAAATTTTGCAATACCTAATCCGGCTTAAGCGCCGACTGAGCCACAGAGGTCGTCTATAATGTCACAGAGGCCAGCCGCCAGATGCTATATTTGTATCGACACTATAGACCGGCCTAAAATCATATTTTATTGTTATATTGCTTACAGACCCATTTATGCTGTCCTGTAAGTGTACAAAGCAATAAAAAAATATTTGCACGTCTTGATTCAAAAGTTGAACTTGAGTTTCTTTTTAGTTTTCCACTTAAGCTTCTTATTAAAATTTGAAATATAACACAGCTGTCCGAGCCACAAACATATACAATACACACCAAAAGCTGCAGACTAAAAATTGATGGTGTATTTTTACGTTTTGCTTTTTAGAATTCCGTAGTTCGCGTCTCGGATGGCGGAAACCTTGTGGTTTCCATTCATTCATTCATTTCATTCATAAAATCACGAAAGAGTTATATCTCATGACTGTTGAGTGGTGGGGTCTGTCTGGGGACGGGGTTCATACAAAATCCCCAATTACCCGTTAATTAAAATCCGTTCAGTAATGTTTGCGTGAAAGTGCGACAAACAACCATAAATACAAGCTTTCCCGTTTATAATATTAGTAAGGATTACTTAGTAGTACCATAGTCACTATTTATTAATCTGTTGTACACAATTTGGCTTCTCCAAAATAGATTGATCGAAAGCTGTCTTTAATTCGGAAACACGAATACTACTTAGCAACGTCCTGACTCGATTCTGGGAATATTCTAACCCTTACGAACTTACCCTCACTACATACCTACCTACAAAGATTTCAAAATGCTATGACGTACATTTGACGGAACAAATGTTCATACAAGAAAAAGTTATGCCATCATGGTTTTCGCCATACATCAAACGTCAGCCATCTTGATTTCACCATACTTCAAATGTCAAAACGGCCTAATACCTATTAACCTATACGTCTATGCACACCTACCTTATATTATTTTTTTTAACATAAAAGTAACAGAACTTGCCCTATGGTTATAATTTTTATTAATAATCATAATATTATTTTCTAGCGACCCGCCCCGGGCTCGCACGGATACAATACATACTTATAATATTTTATTTATGTAACTGCATTATATCATTTAGTAGTACGGATGCAATACATACTTATAATATTTTATTTATGTAACTGTATTATATCATTTAGTAGTATAATGATCTAAGCTAACATACAGTGGAAGCAACTTCGCTTTATACTGTGTAAAAATATAAATTTAGTAGGTAATCGCGGGCAAAATCTAGATATTTTGCCCGCGATTTCGTACGCGCAAAAAAGAAATACCGAGGAACCGCACATTTTGCTGCGATAAAAAGTAGCCTTTGCGTTATTACAGAGTCTAAACTACTACCATACCAAATTTTATCAAAATTCGTTCAGTAGTTATTGCGTGAAAGAGTAAGAAACATCCACACATCCATACATACAAACTTTCGCGTTTAAGCGACAGTTGATGAGGACGGATGGATGGATAGATGCATGGTAGAATGGATGGATGTTTGTTACTCTTTCACGCAAAGACTACTGAACGGATTTTTGTATTTGGTAGATATATAATAATAAAGAAATAGATTAAGCTCGGGAATAACATATATACAGGTTACTCTTTATCCCGAAAAAGTATAGTGTTCCGTTGGGATACTGTATTTCACAAAAAAAAAACATTCTCGCTTTCGTGATTTTATTTTAGCATTTTGTCGACTTGGTAAATACACATACATGGATATGTATGTGTTTTTACCAAGTCCACCATGCATGCATACCATGCATGAATATGCAGAGTTTATCTTTCTAGCACTGACCGTTCGGACGGTATGCCGAAGACGAACGGACGGACGAACCAGGACATGACGTAACCATAAGGGTTCCGAGACGTAAACCACGGAACCCTAAAAAGGAACAGATAAACAGGTGCATAGTTGGCTTTCGATTTTATTACCCTACCACAAGCATACGATGTATACACGATTGTGTGGGCCAATGAAACTTGAAGGGGACGTCAAAATTTTCGGATCGATTTGGATCGTTCTATGAAAGTTGTTTCTCTGTACGTTAGTATAACCTAGTCTTGCCATAAATACTGAAACAAAGAAATTGAAAATTCTATTGCAAATAACATTTATTACTTTTACAGTGTGTCAGTTTAATACATAAATATAAAACAATTTAAAATATAAAAAGCTTATTCGAAGTTTAATTTTATTTCATTGGCTGCAGTACAGTCCTTTAAACGTTGAGGCCAGTTATCAATAGAAGCACGCACTCTTTCCATGGGAAAATTCTTCACTGCTAATCGTACGGATTATTTTAGGGACTCCAAACTATCATGACGTTTAGATCAAGCCGTACTCTCTAAAACTGACTATAAATCATAATCCAGCGGATTAAGATCGGGACTAGACGACGGCCAGTCTTCAGCTCTGATGAAGCCCGAAACGTTCGTTTCCTACCAAGACTGCGTAGACCGAGCTTTATGACCCGGCGCTGAGTCTTGCTGGAAGGACCATTCTTGGTTATTGAATATGGTGTTGTTAAGGGGCTTCACTACCTTCTCAAGTATGGTATCTTGATACACTTGTTCCGATGTTTTGATACCTTTTTCTCAAACGTATGGCTCAGTCACTCCTTCATAGCTAATATCTATCCACAAAACAATCACTGAAGGCGGGTAGTGCCCACGTTGCACTCTGTCGACTAATTGGGAAGCTTCCCTAGAGCTTTGAGCATAAAAACGGTCATTTTGTTTGTTAAAATGTTGTTCAATTATAAAAAAGTTCTCATCCGTAAACAAAATTTTTCTGTGACCTCCCTTTGCGTACCGCTTCAGTGGTTGTTTCGATTTTACCACCCTATTCTTTTTTAAATTATCAGTTAAGAAATGACCAGTACGTCTTTTATAGGCTGCAAGTCCTAAGTCATCTTTTAAAATACGCGACATGGTTCTAGGTGCTATCTTCATCTCCCGAGATAATTTATTTTGCTTTCGGACAGGATTTCTTCGAATTCTTTCCCTTACTGCTTTGACCACCTTTTTCGTACGAACACTACGTGGACGGCCAGATCTTTTTCTGTCACAAACAGAGGAGGTCTCATTGTACCTATTAATAGCCCGGTACACAAACATTTTACTAATACCAAGCGTATGGAGAGTTTTAAATCTCAGTACCTACTTTGTATAATGCAATCACAGCGATTCGGTTCTCTGTATCACCCCACTCCATTTTAATACCGCAAAATATTGTATAATGTATTGGCGCCAAAATGAGAAAACCCAATAAACAATCATATAAAAATGACAAATTCTAAATTCAAATGTAATATTTTGTTTATTTTTAATTGTAACAGTATTTATGGCCAGACTAAGTATATTATATTATTTTCTACTCTGTGATAACCTACTGGAGTAACTACCTTCTAGCTACTAATACCAAGGACTATTTTATATTTAGTATGTATTGATTGATATAGTATTAATAGATCCATGGAGTCAAGTAGGTACTTTAAAAATATATTTTGACTTGGTATATTATCAGCTGACTGATAAACGGGGTTATCAGTACGTCAAATGTAAACAGTGTTTGTGGGCAGATACTCAGTTCCTTTTACCAATTATATTTGGATGTTATAGGTACCTTGGGTTTTTACCTAATAAAAAAAAACTAAATTTAAATTTAGGGATGTAGCCGTCATGAGTAAGTTATCGATATAAATCTTAATCCAATAGCAAATATTATATAAGTATTATTTTTTTGTAAATTTAGAAGATTAACCTAATTAACTATAGAATATTTTTATGTTATATTATTCATCTTTTAAGGAATACCATAGGCATAGAGTGTAGACTTATTCATATACACCAAAATCTATATCTAGGACCTAGGACTCTAGGAAAAATATTAGTAAAGTAAAAGCTAAGCTATTAGATCAACGTCATTGTTTTCTACATTGAACCCAGAATTTACGTCGTTCCTTTCTATACATAGCATCAATATGATATAAAAAAACCATTTCCTACAGGCAGCAGAGAAATCGTTATAAACATTTCGTGAGATTACGGCTTGTTATTGTTGGTCACGTAGGCATTAAAGTGAGACAACGATATTAAGGAGAAGCAGATACAGACTGCGCGGTTGTAATGTTTAGAGTGAGATGGAACGATGGCGTGACAACAAAGATGGCGGCACACGGGTGCCGGTCGAACCGGTTACCGGGTAGCTGTAACCACGTGGATATTGCGTCGTATTTCAACTCCCGTACGATGTTTGTCAACAAACGTTCCCTATGAAGGTCATATATAAAAAGGCTGAAAAGTTAAAAGCAGTTGACACGTAGGGTTTGCGATTCTAGTGATAAATTTTATTTTCATTACTTGCTTACAAAATTTCTTATTAGCATACTAAAAGACAAGTGAAAAACTTCCCCTATAAGCATTTAAAAAAGGTATCTTATCGGTTGGCAATTAGGTACTGCAGTTGCTCATCTGTAAATCATCCGATTAGCTTAGAAAGATGATGCAATTTTTTGTAAACAAACAATAGTGAGTAATAACGTAGTAATAATGACAAATAAGAATAATAAAATCAGGCATAATATCTGTTTGTACCTAAATAACTGCTGCGGAAAGAGAAGTAGTTAACAACTTTACCACTATCTTATTAAAGATACCTTAAAATTAAAAAAATGTAAAACTAAACACAACGAGACAAAAAAAATTATAAACACGTCAGCACCAAATGAATACGCATGCGCTAGCAACAGTGTACACGACAGTGGAGGAGAGGCGCGGCGTGCGGGGCAAGGAACATGATCAAGCAACTCGAACAGCAAACCGGCATATTCAGTTGGATTTCAGAACATCGAAAGGGCGGGCGTGTGTAGTATGGATCGATAAGGACACAAATAGTTTTTTTCATTCCGCCTTCTAACAGTGTTTGTTTAATTACCTTCTGGCACATTTTTCATACATCCTTCTCAACAGTGGTGCTTTTATACGTATGATTTAACGTTTTATTTCCTTTATTCAAAGCGCCGTTCCGATTTCTAGTCGAGAGGACAGCCGTACAAGTTTGAAAGCGGCTTTTTGGGTAGAAATATTATCTACTCTCAAAATTTTGTAATCGCAGTAACAAGAATCAAACAATCAATATGGTGAAGAAAATTATATCTGAAGAGAGTGTAGACAGCGGTAAGTGCAATTTTTGTATATTTTTATACTACTAATTTTATATCATAATAATTCCAATTACTTGTCAATGACAATTTAGAAAACCCATTAAGCGTGAGCTTTGAAATCTAAATTATATTTATCATAATATACACATCTTAATGGTTTAGATTTGAATGAAAACGGTTATTCTTCATTTTCATGTGGGGTAGCTTATAAAAAACTACTTCATATAGTTGACAAATCCATCAACTGTGATTTATCATAGGTCATACTGCAAAGCATTTTTTTTTCTTCACTGTTGACACTCATTTAGTAAGATTTTAATGTCATTTTAACAATAATTTCTTTTTTGTTTCTGTTATTAGATTACATAATATGAAATAAGTTATTTACATTAATTTAATCTATAAAAACATCGATATCGATAAATTTCGCACGGCCCGACGTACAACACTAATCACTTACAAAATTTTTGATGAACGGAAATTAATGGCTATAGGTATAATTTAGCTTTTTGGCTATACATTGATAATGAAACTGTATAAATTCTAAATTCGAAGTGAACCGAGGTTCTACTTTTTAACCACCAAAAATTTATAAAATCCATTTAATTATAAAACATTGTTCATTCATTTTTCACAAATTCCAATCAATTGCTTTCTCCGTTGGTCATAGAGCGAGAGGGATATGTATTCTTTGTTTTCATTCATAAAAAATGGAATGAGTGCGAGTGAGACGGAAGTAAAATAAAGGGATAGAGCAGGTTACGACGCTATAGGGGGCGGGGCAAATTACGTAGCACAATGTACACTATTTGTTTTTGTTTACATTTATTTGAAGAGTCGTCAATTCATAATTGACGACTCCTTAAATTCAAAAAGTTGTCTTCAGTCAAAAATTTGAGAGAAGAGCTGAGAAAAGCTAAAAATAATATTCAAAGTCGACGAAGTAAAGATAGTAAAAAACCGAAGAGTTCTTATTTATATTAGCATTATGTTTTTTTATACTTTATAGTTCGCGAATCTTTTATGTAATAGCGTGGCACAAATAGGTAAGTATCTATTTGCCAGCGATAACACTAAAGATAAGTTAGTTAACCAAATGCTCACTGATAAATTTATCAAAACAGCTAGGTTTATCTGCAATTTAAAAGTATGTCAATTATTAATGTAAATATTATAAACCTCGGATGATCATTGTTTATTCAACAACAATAATCTATAACAAGGGCAGTTCGGCTTAGTGTTAAGCCAAAGTACCACACTGCTCAGTGTTAGATCATATATGTTCTTATTTACCAAAATGAATACTTATAAAAGTGCGTTCATTTTCATTAGTTTGAACGCTTCATGGTTTCATTACCCATTTCAAGATGGCCGCTGGAGCGAGACGCCCCGGGCCCCCGTTCACTGCCAAGGTCATCTAACATTCTACTGCGCACTAAGCTTGATGTACCTAGGTACAGCACATCGGTACATTGTATACCATGTGTGATTGTTGCCCGAGCCTATCACATAGCAACTGCTTAGTTACTATTAGGAACTTACTGTAATATTATCATGATAAAATGACTATTAATGACAATAAAGGTGTAAAGACACGAAGAAGGCGTTTATGAACATGCTAGAGCGTCATAACTCATACCAAATTTGAATATAGGCAGGCACTAAGCTCGAAATAATCTAAATAAGCCGGCTTTTTTTACTTGTCAAATTGAACTACAGCTAACGCGACGGGGAATTCGTTAAATGTATGGAACGAATGGGTTTATGAATTATGTCAAGAGTTAAAAAAGTTTAATATTGTTATCATTGTAAATTATTAAATAACTACCTACCTATCTATCTTTTTCTCATTATTATAGGTAATATGTTAGCAATTAAAATAAACGTGGAACTATCAGCCAACACAATCTAACAATAATTTCTTTCAATGTTACATATCGGTATAACTACCGACCGTAACGAATAATACGAATTGTTACATTACAAAATATTTCTCTCATGACTCAGAATGCATTTCTTTAGGTTTCGTTAAGATAACCTTGACCGCACGTTGCCTGCGAAACTGCGCAAATACTTTCGCCCTTTTTATTTTACATACCTAGTTGAGGTGCGTTCAAGCAAAGTAGTTATTTTTGGTACTTAACTAGCACCTAGTAATCTTACTCGTAACTTAGTCCCGATTTCATACAACTTCTTAAAGCGCGCTTAACGCTAAACTAGGATCCTTATCTTTCTGTTATTCACTGTTAGAACGGGACAGACAGATCGATAACCGTAGCTCAGCCCTAAGCGTCGGTTTAGCGCGTTGGTGAAATTAGGGATTATTCTCCAAATGTGATTCCTAAATAGTCATCATTATTATTCGGAAATAGAGCGGAGGTCCAAGAACTCATGCTTTAACTATTGTTTTAACAAAATATAGACTTCTACTAGTTTTTGCCTGCGGCTCCGCGCGCGTAAATACAATATCCCACGGAAACACTGCACTTTTTCGGGTTATAAAGTAGCGTATGTGTTAATCCAGAGCTTAAAATACTACCATACCAAATTCCACTAAAATCCGTATAATGGTTTCTTGCGTGAAAGAGTAACAAACAGATCCATCCATTCTTACAAACTTTCATCTTTATAATAACATTTATAATAGTAGTAGGATTTCTGTAATAGATAGTACTACAATTTCATTTCAGGATGGCGAGCTAGTGTGATAGCCTCAATTAATTAAACACAAAAATACAGCATGTGTGATGTGAGCGTGTTAAAAATAAGTGCGCTCCCATTTTGTGCGATTTATATTGCTTCGCACATGTTGAGCTAATTTTTGAAGTGAAACTAATGTACGCACGCTTGACTCGGGGAGTAAGCTGGTGAATGCGTGACGACAGCGTTACGAAAAGTTGACGACAGCGTTACGAAAAGTGTTATCAAGCTAGGCAAACGCAATTTGAGAGGGAGATATAAGTTGTGAAGATAGGGAGATATAAGTTTGTGAAATAGAAAGAGAGTTACGTTTCGTATACTACTGTAAGGGCAAGAGAGAGGTGCGAGCACAATTTTTCTTTTTCTCTTTCTCTCATAGCAAGTGCATGAAAAAATAAGTTTTACTTCAGTCGTGTGGTCTAAAGCACACTCTTTTTTAAGGTTCCGTACACAAAGTGTAAAAACGGGACCCTATGAAGACCCCGTTGTCCGTACCACCAGGCTGTATTTCATGAACCGTGATAGCTAGACTTTCAAGACTAGATTAAATATGTAAGTGTGCGACGCTCCGATACGTCTTGTTTTGCCGTTTGGTACGGAACCCTTCGTGCGCGAATCCGACTCGCTCTTGTTCAGTTTCATAATACTATTGTTTCACTTTCTACCGCAGCTCAGGCGCAGTGTCTTTTGAATAATTTTATGATGCATGGTATCAAGTTTTTATGTACTTACCTGAATAAAAAAAATATTGTTTTCTAACCTAAAATACCTACTAATACATTATAGTACCTAATGATCATTAATTATAAAACGAGGTATTTATTATATATAAGTGACCTTTAACATTTATCAGAATAATTCGAGACTCGGTGATCTTTACACATGTGGTAATTGTTTTAAACACTTACGGATTGTGTCGCGGTGCACTTTTCTTTTTCCCGACGTTTCGGCTACTTTCCAGCAGCCGTGGTCACGGGAGGACTGACCTGACTGAGTTTAAAACAATGAACAATATTCGCGTAAACCTAAGAAATCAATACATGTGGTAATTTTACCCCGTGATTTCTGCACGGTTACGTAACCAAAGTGACTATTTTTATCTAGATTGATGAATATGGCAACTTACACTCAAAATAGGCATAATATTATGTCCAGTGAAAGCTGTTCCAAGGCAGAAACAGTCGTAACGCCCTCATCAAAGTTTCACCAAGATAATTATCTGGTTAGGCGTCAGTGCCTGTCGGTTGGTATTTGCATGCTGTATGTATTTTGTAACGTTCTAACTTCTAACGTATCGTGATTCATGACTTTTAACAACCCCGGCAAACGAGCGGACGGATCGCATGATAGTGTTGATGCCAAAGAACAAATAATAATAATAATAATTAATTAATTAATAATTAAACTATTATTAGTCCTGTGGTAGATACACGCCCAAGGGGGGGTTGTTGCATCACGACTCACGCAGTAACGTACAATAGGTAATAGTTTAATTATTAATTAATAATTATTATTATTATTTGTTCTTTGGCATCAACACTAGGTATCATGCGATCCGTCCGCTCGTAACACGAAGTTGTGGCCTTTTACATTATGTGTTGACTTTTCGATTAAATAATGAATATACATACTAATAGCAAAGAGGCACTTATTTTTCGACTAGCTGTAGCTTTGAAATAATAGGTACAAATCGCCTTAAACTGAAATAGTTTTCCATGTCTATCTGCGTGACGTAATTGGCGAGACTACTCTGTAGGTTAGAATAAGATAACCTTGTATCAAAAACAAACGTAGATATAGAATAATGTTCATCAGGCATATTTTACAAAACCGGTATTTTATGTGTATGGCCATGTGGGCGGAATTAAGTGGCAGACGGCAGTGTGTCACGTTTGCACAGTGTTTAATATTAATTTGGCCCAAAAATCGGACATCGTCTTTTTATCGGTTAATTCGAAAGAGTACTTAATAACAAATCCCCGAGTAAAACACCCATGAAGCTCACTTTGATAGTTTTAAAACTATCTCAAAAGTAAAATTCGAATCCCGCTTTGAAAAAAAAGTAAAAAAATTACAGTTAAAACCTAAGGAATAACCAAAAACATGTTGAACATTATTTGAAGAACATACATAAAGCTACATTATGAATCCTTTTCAAGTCGGCTATGACTATTGGAGGAATAAAAATAAAGAAAATAGAATTTTAGTTTTTTTCTGACTTAAGTTCCGCTTTATTAGTAAGTACAACATTAATCGAAATTAAATGGTGACCACCAACACTGATAAAAAAAAACCAAATTCTAAAACCGCGGAACTTCGTGGAAAAATTGTTTGTTAATATACGGAATTTGCGGGATTCGTCTTAAAGTCGAAAAGAAAATTATATACTTTTTCGAAACAGTAACATCCTTATTAATATTATAAATGTGAAAGCGTGAATGTTTGTTACTCTTTCACGCAAAAACTACTGAACGGATTTCGATGAAATTCGGTATGGTAGTAGTTTAGACTCTGGATTAAAACATAGGCTACTTTTTATCCCGAAAAAGTAGTGTTCCCGAGGGATACTGTATTTACGCGGGCGGAGCCGCGGGAAACAGTTATAAATACTGGTTAGGACCTGAATAAGAACAATAAAAATGGATAATGTAGTAAAAAAATCACATTTAAACCCTTTTTAGCTAGTATAATGAAACTGAATAAAAAAGTGAAACTGAACAAAATAATCTTGCAGGAAACGTACATTTTGCGGCGATAAAAAAATAGCCCATGTTATTGTGTCAAATGTCATCAAAATACGTCCAGTAGTTTCTGAGCCTATTTAATGCAAACAAAAAAACCTACAAACAAACAAACCTACAAACAAATCTTTCCGCGACACCTAGGCTTTTTAAAAGACTTATAATATTATCTTGTACTACTCTAACAAAGAGCATGTCAAGACATTCTTAAGGAAACATTTCGTCGTATTAACGTGCGAAATGTTATAATGAGAGTATAGCTTTAGCTATCATCTATCATCAGCTATCAATCTGTAATACTGTATTTTAATACAGGATTACAGATTGATCTGAAAACATTTTCTTAGCGTTTTTCTGTGAATTCTTAAAATATATAAGATTGTTATACCTTGTTAAATAGCTGTTTAAATGAAGATGTTTCAAGAAAAGTACCTCAAAGAGAAATACTAAAAAAATTCAGAAAATTGTTTTTTTTTCAATCGTCTACTACGACTTAGTTTTCATAGTTGGCGCCATCAATGGTATTAATAATTATGAAACAGCTCATTAGATGCATAAAAACTATAAAACCAATCCATTAAAATCACAAATCGTGAGTTTCTTAAAAAAACATAAAAGTCCAAATCTCCTAAAATTTTATTTTTGGAAAATGGGTTTCATTGAAGAAAATGATGGGAACTACAACCCTTTAAAGATTAAACCTCGACTTACCCTATAACCCTGTAAGTATAGTTTCGTGATTCGAGTCGCTCTTCGATCAAGAAGTATATCTTTGGGGATAATAATAATAAAAAAACACTATCAACTACGTAAATTATTTAGCCTTTGAAACCCGGGCTATTATTACGAAAATATTGACACCTTATTTATTAAAATCAGACCAGTAGTTTGGGCGCTACAGTGGAACAAACATACATACATACATAGACTGCCTTTTGGATTCGCCTTAATTGAGTAATAGTATGCGGCCAACCCTGCACCTTATATTGTTGTAGGCGCTGTTTTAGAGTGAAATATTGTGACGACCTTTCTTTTCTTCTATCACTTAGAGGTAAAAAGAGGTTAAAAGTTTGCAAAAATAATCTTACTAATAACATAAATGCGAACGTTTGTATGTTTGGCTGACCTTCACGCTTAAACGGCTGAACGGATTTGAACGAAAAGCACACGGGTAGTATGTAGCCTGGATGAATACATAGGCTACTTTTTATCCCGAAAAATTTACTGTTTCCGTGGGATAGACATTTCTTTTTGCGCGAAATTCTTGGGAACTCACTTTAAGTGTTATCGATGGCAAAGTGTATCCTATGCGCCAATTTAACAACGTAAACATAGTAGAGGCGCTTATTACCATTATATTAATGCAACTAACATTAATATAATTGTAAAACAAGTGACTTTTTATCTATATTATCCATTTTTTGTTGTTTTTATTGAAGTCCTGACCAATCTTAGTAATGTTGCTGTTTCGAAAAAGTATATAATTTTCTCTTCGATTTTAAGACGAATCCCGCAAATCCCGCATATTTTTAAAACCATTTTTTCACGAAGTCCCGCGTTTTTAGAATTTAATTTTCTTACCGGAGGTGATCATTATCTTTCGGTTAATGTTGCAGTTACTAACACAGCAGAACCTAGAAAAAATAAAAACTAATATTCGATTTCTTTGTTAATATGGCCCCCATAAGTCAGCCGACTTCAAAAGGGTTCATAAGCTTTTTGTATGTTCTTCAAATAATATTTTATATATTTTTGGCTGATCCTTAAGAATTTTTAAATATACAGGGTGATTGGAAGCTAGGTGCAAAGCTTTAAGGAGATGATAGTACAGACCAGTCTGAACATTTAAAGTCATATTTGTCTTAAGCGAAGTTAGATTGTTTTTTTTTTTACGTTTTTTTTAAACTTTTTTTCAAAATTACCCAAATTTTAACATTTCATTGCAAATTTTTGGTAAATGTTATGTTAAATAATTTTTTATTTATTTTATTTCGTTAAAGAAATGTGCAACAGAATTAAAAGACAAGTTTTAAGCATCTGTGACTGTAGCTTAAGTTTTTAGAGCCATTTGAAGTTTATAAAAAAATAATAAAAATTTGCAAATCTGTTTCTTTGACCTTATTTAAAAAAAAACTCGAGTTTCTTTTTTCATTCAGACCTTTTTAAAAATATGCTTAGTCATCGCTCTTTATTTTGAGGTCTCATTCAAGGAGATATCTTACAAATTCTTGAAATAAGGACCCAAAAACCAAATTGAGGGAGAAAATTCTAATTTTGGAGCAGACTAATCAAAACATTATTTATGCTAAATTTGGATGTTTCAAATAATTTTAATCATCATTGTGCACATGCAAGATATGAAAACCGAACTAAGGTTACATTAAATTTGATAGAGACGGTATCACGAACTTCCATAACCTTCATGAATGGGCCGACAAGGACCGCAATCCACACTGTAGAAAGAAACAAGTGTCCTTCCAGAGAAAATTCTCTGTGAATATCTGGGCAGCAGTAATAGGCAGAACCTTGATTGGGCCCCACATCTTGCCAGATAATTTAAACGGCGAAAATTATTTGCAATTTCTGCAAAACGAATTACCGACACTGATCGAGGAATCCGGTGCCCCGCGATACTTGAAACCGAACGTGAAATTATTTTCCAACAAGATGGCTGTCCAGCTCATTGGACGCTAATGGTAAGGGAACATCTAAATAATGCCTTCCATGAAAGCTGGATCGGAAGAGATGGGCCGATTCCATGGCCCGCCCGGTCGCCAGATTTAACTCCGTTGGACTTTTTTGTGTGGGGTCGGGCCAAGGAACTGGTGCACACACATGACGAAATAAATACCAGGCAAGAACTTATCGATAGGATAAATGCCGCATTTGCAAAAATGAAGGACGAGATGAAGTTAAAAATAACCACAACTGAAGTCAGAAAACGTGCTCGAATTTGTATCCGAAATCGCGGCGGACATTTTGAACATGAATAATAAATGATTAATTAAAATAATAAAATTGTTTTTATTTCTTAAATGTGCACAACAATGATTAAAATTATAATATACATTTATAAACAGAAGGTAGATCTTCTCTATTATTGCAAAAAAATTCATACTACTTTTTAGCCGGTTTATTATTTTAAAAGGTTCACAAGGTCGTTTTTGTTAAAACTAAATTACTATTCAATCTATATTCAACATTGTCTATATAAGACAGGCCTCTACAATGACTTATAGACAGACCTATAAAACGTAGGTACCATGTAGGTACTGAAGTTATTTAATTAGTAAACTTGGGTTTGAAATCTTTGTTAAACTTGTAACACGATAGCAAGTTTTGTTTTGGTTACTAGGTAAAGGTATATTAGACATAAGTGCATTCTTAACTTGGGCTAATCCAACATGCCATCGATAATTACAATGACGAACTTAGAAATAGAAATAGAGTATTGACGTATCGCACGCTTATGTCACTAAGCGAACGTTAAGTCAATCCCATATATTTTCAATTTCGAATATCGTCATTGTAATTAACGATGGCGTGTTTAGCCAGATTTTCTATTTAATGTTGCCCACTTTACAACTAAGTATTCAAAACGTTATCGAATATCAATTGTATGGGCGCTGTCATATTGTTCATACAGTCCTTGTCGATTACGTTATGAATACGTATTACGTGGTTGTAAATTGTTCCAGTGCAGTGGGCCTAGCAGGAACATTTGACAGCGGCGTAAACGTAACGTTATCGAATGAGAATTGTATGAAAATTCTGTCAAATTAATGACAGCGCCCATACAAATGTCATTCGTTACGTTTACTTTTACGCTACGTTATGTTAGGCAAACTGTATTTCACTACTACCAATGCTTCTCACGTAGATTACGAGTTTCTACCAGCAGCAGTGGTAACAAACCGGCTTCCGTGCTTTTGTGTTTGATGAACATTTGTTACAATGACTAATAGAGGTTGTTTAAAATGGCAGTAAAATCGGATACCTAGTTTAGTTACTATTAGTCACTTTAATCTTAAGTTTAATTACATAGGTACCTAGTTATTTAATATTTATAGTACGGTATTTAGTTCGTACCTAACTAAGTAATGTAACCATAGAGTAAACCCTACTACTATTACAAATGTGAGGATGGATGTATGGATGATGTTTGTAACTCTTTCACGAAACTGCTGAACAGATGTTGATGAAATTTAGTTTGCTTGTAAGTAGTTTAGGCTCTAGATTAAAACGTAAGCTACTTTTATCCTCAAAAAGTACAATATTCCCGTGGGATACCTACTTAATTTACGCGAGCGGAGCCGCGGGCAAAAGCTAGTAATACATAATTACGTACAAAGAAAAGGCTGTCATAGAAACTTAGAAAATTTTGTCAGGGTTGTCACAGAAGATTAGGGTAAAAGTAAATTAAAATAAGGCTAGCGTCAGTTTAAGGTTTTTGAGAAATTGATACATACATACCATATCCCGTCATCGAACCTGTGCCATCACGTGCGCGTGTGTGACTCTAGGGTCTATTCACTAGGCGAGGGATTTCCAAAGTGGATTCTGCGGAACCTAAGGGTTCCAATTTCCATAGAATAGTTATCAGGTTCAAACCAAAATTATTTATTATGCATATATTAATAATTAATATTAATCAAATAATTATCTGTTAAAATTAAAATAATACCACGGTTAAAATATTATTTGCCTATATTATATTTTGTACTTAGGTTTTAGGCCATGGATGCTCGTCGCTCTTATAATAAAGCAAGTCACCTACTAGAAAATTAAATACTTACTTTTGTTATTATCCTTGGGATAGTTAAAATAAGATATTTTTATTTATTCTAATTATTTTTCATGCATGCATTACATTTGTTTCATATTTTAATATAACTTTGTAATAATAATTATACTTAGTAATCAAATCCCGAGATTTAGTGTGTAGCTGATTATCTGTTCCTCTATAATCTGTGACGTAGGTATCCAAGTCCTAAGAGTCAAAACAAATGACTTAATGTTATAACTAATAATTCTTGTTATTCAAGATTACATTTTATCTGAGTCATTGACCTAACTCATGTAGTTGACGTAAGTAACTCATGAAGTCACTAGCCTGCATTACTGGGCCTTTAGTCAAGATGCATTCGATAATTTTGACGGCGAAGTTCGAAAACAAATGTGTAGGATTTGACATAAGGCATCGCAAGCCTGCGATGACTTGTGTCAAATCCCATACATTTTTGATTTCGAAGTTCGCCGTCGTTCGTTGCTTCTATGTATAAGTACCTATTTTGAAGATCAAGTTAGTTTTTCTCTTTGACCCATTTTCACAAAGACATCGCATTATCTTCAATTACTGCTTATAAATAATAGGCATGTAGGCATAGGCCTAAAAACTTTTTTAGTCTATTCGATGATAAGACAACATGTTAATAAACAATCTAAAACTCATTTCCGTATATCTTAAAAAATAACGAAGATACAAACAATTTAAATTTACATCGAAAGAGAGCGATATATTGGCCTGTGACGTCATACATTTGTCATTACAAAATGTATGGCGGTGGCAACATATGACGCAATAAATCGTTTTGCGAGAAAGAGATGGGCAATATTATTTATTTGCTTATAATTTTTAATCGCGTCAATCTATATACCTATTTCTTTAGATTTATATAACTTTATTTCATGCAGATTGCAATTTGAGACAATTTGTCATTTACATTTTTTTTAATTTTTTATAACTCGTTAGCCAAGGTTATTAATTATTATACATCCAGGCATAATTAATTATTATTTTTTGACAAAGTTTATTTTGTGGAATAACTAGTTAATTCTACTGCAATATTAAGTCAAAACATGTAAGTTTTATGGCGTTTTCGAGGTATAGTTAGGTACAAAACATTGTTACTCAGATATCTTTCGTAAACCGAGTTCGTGTATTATTTATGTAAAATGCCTCTAATGAATTATTAAGCAGCTGATGCTTCGCTTTGTACTTAAAAACCGATGTCATCGACGATATTATACGCCGAGTCCAGCTGAGTTGGCAAACAAAGCCGGGTCAACGACCTCATGGCCGCGCCCGTGCGTAGTTGCGTACGCGCAACTCGCTCGACGCGACGTTTCACTGCAGCTGCAGGGCCGAGATTATTCCAACACACGACAGTTCACTAATTAGACACACCTTCGATCGTTACGCAACAGTTTTGTGCAAAAATATTATCATTTTTCTTTGGAACTGTACCAATAGAAGTATCGTCCGTCTCATTCAGTGACATATTGTTGATAGAGATGAAAATTACGGACTATCACGACTCACGTGAAAACGATTACATAAAGAATGTTGCCTGGTGTGGATTATTACATTTTTATGAAATAAATTTTAAAATTGTCGATTAAAGGTGTTCAAAATGTGTCACTAAAAATATTACATAATCCTTTGATCGCGGCGAACTATATCACTCTTTTAGTTTTATAGTTCAATTGCTAGTTCACTGGGCACTATTTTCAATGGGCAACAGCACAAATCATATCTCACTATTCCCGTCCTCAAAATTGTTAGTTTTTGATGGTTTTTCTCGTTCATTTAACACAATGTTAATGTCACTGGCTGTGAATGAGTTTATGTGAATCAGCAAACATATATTATGGCGGAGCGCGCGAGTTGCATTCCGTTTTACAATTTAACGAGTTTCAGTTCGTTATCATATTATAATATAACGAAAAATAATTGTAAGTTATTTCGCAATCTGTTGACATTTTATAATCTCGCTAGTGCCTTCTATAAGCTAGTGCAATTACAATCTTTATTTACAATTTTACGGTGACATACATAGAGCGTGTGGAGTCAGGCGATGATCGTGATTCGTGAGCTAAAGATAATAATAATATGTCCGTATTGAATTTGGTTGGATGCTCTAAGGCATCGTTTCTCAATCATTTTTATGTCGCGACTCACGAAAAAGGCAAAAAGTTAAGTAAAAGTCTTGCGACCCCGTCACTATTAAATTATATCAATATGTACATAGCGCGTTATTTTTTTCAGCTATACGTTATATTAGCCTTCACTGGTTCGAACGTTCGAACGATTTGTATCTATATGTAGTTTGTATTTATTATTTTTCAAAAGACTGCGAATCCCTTAAAAAACAAATTCGACCCCCCAATGGTCGCGAACCACCGCTTAACAAACGATGCTCTAAGGTATTGAAAGGATGCTCTAAGGCAGTCTAAGATATTGAAACTGAATGAATGATTGAGCGACATGACGCAAGTGACCTAGTCCAATTATTAAACAAGTCAGTCGCGAACTACACACGTCTAGCATGAATCAATTTTTTTTAATGAAATCCAAAATTGCTAATTTTGGATTCAATTTAAAAACAAAAATTTGTTACGAATATGGCTGTTTTTTTGGAACCAAAATAAGTACCTATTTATAATTGATTTGTATGCGGAAACAGTTAATCCACAGTATCTTAAATGATATTATTGTACCATCTTTAAATGTAATTCTTTGATTAGTACGTAAGTACAGAAAAACCTTAAAAATGTTAATGTCAGGAGGAACTATTTCTATCTTCACTGACGCCGGTAAGTTATTGGCTTAATTCTTGGCAAGATAAATTGTTTTTGCAGTAAGGCATGCAATTATATAATTACATTCTTTGGAATTTAATATATTACATTGTGTAAGAAGGACTTCTCTCATGAGATACAAACTCTTGAAAACTGAGAGCTCGAAAGGAAATTTTTGAAGTGTCATTTGAATAAGACAAGAAAGTAGTATAATTAAACTACTGTACAACAGCACCCATAATAATATCATAACATATTACAACTAAAATACATTACATATTTTAAAAAAGGTACAGGGTATAGGGTAGAATTAAGATTAATTATAATTTATAATGTAGGGAGTAACAACTGTGCAATCAAAATATCTTGAAAGAACCATTATTATAATATAACAATAAACATACTCTATCCTTGTTTTCAGGAGTAGGCCGTGGCAGCAGCCAGTCTGGCAGCGAGCGGGAGTGCGATGAGGTGCATAGCGAGGCGTCTGCCCCTGTACCCATCCCCGATAGCGACGACCTACTGCGCCGTAAGGAGGAGGCGAGGAGGAAGCGCCGCAGGAAGAAGCGCTCTGGCAGCTCGGTGGTCACCTCATGTTTCCAAGGTCAGTTGGGTTATGGTTTAATGAGCCTTAGGTGAGAGGTCAGTTGGGCTTAGGAAGGAGCATTAGACATTAGGGGCCTTAAAGGGAATAAGGATAAGCAGTGCATCATTTTATTAATTACTGTAGATTGTAGATAAATATTATAAAACTATAAATTATGTGGGATTCCACTGCAGCGCTGTAACAAAGTCAATCAAAGCAAAACCTTGTGGAATTGGATACAGGGCGAGATTGCAATCCCTAGCACCCTGCAATTAATTGAGCAACGTGACATAATTTAACCTGGTCAGTTTGTTTTCAACGTCAGTTGTATCGGGGTCAGGACAAAAGGGTATAATAAGGGTAAGGGTAAGGGTAGAGTGTCGCCCCTGTGCCCAGAGTACTTGAGTTATTGCCTAGGTACTTATAATTATTTCTTTTTATCAAAAAAAAAGAGACAAATTGAAAATATTGACGAAGTCCAGACAAAAGACTATATGGCTGACGATATGCTCCGGAATTCAGTGGGCCAGGGGGAAATTCAGCAGTATAATTAGTGCAGAGTTCTTAAAACTCTGTACTAATGCAATAGAGTTAAAAATCGAACACATAAGTGTAGAGTTATCAGATTTGACATTAACATTTGTGATTTGACTTGACTCTCGTGTGTTCGATTTTCAAATATTGTACAAGCCCAGAGTTCTTTTTTCAGTGCTCTGTATTTTTCCGTGCCCGCCGGCTTCCGGATCATATTGTCCCAGCCTTAGTCCAGAGATATCCGGACTAATCACAATGGAAGGTAACTCTAGTCAAACAAACAAAATTGCACGCCCTAGAAATGAATTGAAAGCGAAGCAGAATGACGGATGTATTACTGACATTCGTCAAGTATGCTCTGGATTCATAGTTGAGGTAATGATCCGAATAATTACAAAGCCGGCCCATTCTCGTCAGTCAGTTGAAAACTTAAATCGCAAACGCTTTTAGTTTAGGGCGTAGAAGCAACAAAATTGCTTGCAATTTTTACACCAAAACAAATGCAATTGCTAACGATTCGTGCACTTTTCACAATACAAGAGTTAGATGTCTCTAGTGTACATTCAAGGCCATATAGCCGGCATTCTAACGAAATAATCTACATCGCAATTCGCGACGCATACCGGTACATTCAACGATATTATGCAGCTTAACTGTTTTGTTTCCGAGAACGAATCTATTCTTACTGTAATGCTATATTTGTTTTTTTTTTTCTATTTGAAATACTTAGTAAAGTTGAGTTTGTATATAATAATAATAATATCTATGGACGCTTCACATCACGTCAATCTGGCCCCGTGCTAAGTATCCGAAGAACTTGTGTTACAGGTACCAGAAAACGGGAAGTATATTTAATACTTTTACAGTCTTATTCATAAAAAGTTAAAATAGGTTTATCAGCTTGGTAAAATGTGAGTCCCGAAAAGTATTATTCATAAATGTTCAATAACGCTAAAAAGCTTTATAAGAATTCTATAGCGGCTTCATAACTTAAAACAGGGTGAACCCTACTATAAACCTTTATTAAACAGAAATATGGCCGACAAATGTGCAACAGCTGATTTTGTTTTCGCGTCCGGACCGTTTTATGGTTAGTTTTATTTGCAAGACAGAACATTTAAAAGAGGATTTGCAAGGAGCTGGATAAAATTTTATAACACAAATAGTAAAATTGTCTTTAGTGGTAATTATGCAAGCTTTGCAAGCATTAGATGCTATTGATCGAGCAGAACATGTTCCACGTCGCCGAAAGATTTACAAGGAGAGATGTGATCGATGATGTGATTGCTCGCCACTCTGACACCTATATAAAAATGCCAGAGTCCCTGGCAGAACAGCAAAAAGTTATGAGGGAATTTTTTCAGATAAGAAATTTTCCTTCTGTCGTGGGTTGTGTCGATTGCACCCATATAAAAATAAAGAAATATGGTGGTGACGCAGCTCAATACACACACAGGTACAGTACAGTACAGGTACCTATTTGAGTTTACCTGTGTAGCTATACTTACTCCAACTCCTATATCCCGCCCAAAAATTTACCGCAAAGGGGAAGTGAAAATTTACCTCAGCCATGTTATCCATATTTCAGGTAACTTGTGATGCTGAACTAAAAATAAGAGACATCGTTGCAAGGTGGCGAGGCAGCACACACGTCTCTAGAATTTTTAATGAGACCTCTCTTAAAGAACACTTTGAGCGAGGCGAGTTCAGAGGGAGACTTTTGGGAGATTCTGGGTATCGACTAGAGTCATATCTTTTTACACCCATACTAAGGCCTCAAAATGAACATGAGGAAAGGTACAATCGAGCCCAGATTGCCACTCGCAACCGTGTCGAACGTTGCTTTGGTATATGGAAACAGAGGTTTCAATGTTTATTAAATGGTTTAACAGTACACATGCACAATGTCAAACCAACCATTGTGGCACTTGCAGTGTTGCACAATATTGCAATAGGTACACCAGGTAACTTGCACAAAATAATTATATATTAACTTAGTGTGAAATGTCAACAATATTTATTATTTAAGCCAAAAACTATTTAAAACCAGGAAATCAGTAACCTATTTACATAGTAAATTATGTCATCTTTCTGATACTTAATGCAAAACCTAATTTAAATTTACAGATCAAGACAATGAAGAGTTACAAGATGCTGTTGCTGAACCACAGATTATTGAGGACAGAGGAAGAGGCCCAAACAATGCATTCTAGTCTTAAGAGCATTTATTGATAGGCATTTTAGATAAATAAGTAGGTATCTAGTTAGTTACAAGTATTTATTTACTTATTATCATTTTCCAATAATTGTACTTTTTTTCTAAAAAAATACTCTTTTAAGTCCAAGTTTCGGGCTCTCCTTTTTTCATTTGCCATTTGGACTTCATGAAGTTCTTTCCGACATGCAGTTTCCATACTCAGTGCAGCTGATGCCTAAAAAATAGTCGAGAATATAGACATTCGTAATTAATTTTCGTATTATTATAAAAACTCGATTTCACTAATATTTTATTTGAGGATTCACCTTGTTCACATTTTCTTTTTTTTTAGGTTTCTTTCCAGAAGACGGTTTTTTGATTATTTGATTTGATATTGATGAACCAGGAGATACAACCTGAAAAAATGAAACCTGTTTTAATAATATTTTGTATCTAGGTATATGTAAATAAAAATAGTTTTAAATTGACTGTGTTATTACCTTTTGTGTATTCTCTACCTCCTGAAGTGGTTCTTGTGTGACATTCATCACTTGACTTGTTGTGCCCTACAATAATTAAACAATTTATGAAAAAGGTAATTAAAAAGGTATTCTTTGAAATTGTACACACAGTGGCATATATTATGTAGTTTCTAAACACACTACACAAAATGCTTGTGTTTACATTGCTTTACTAATACTTACAATATCTGGAGTCTCATCTGGCACAGTTAGTAAAAGGCCATGTAACCCAGTTACATCCTGAAAAATTATAAACACAGTTATTTTACCACTGATTGAGAGGGGAGAAAATATAATAAATGAATATGAATAATTTATTAGAATTTGACTATATCTCACCTTTTTATTTATCTCATCCACCTTAATATCTTTTTTTCCGATGCCTTTCCAACATTGACCTGCAAGATTTGAAAAATTTCTTTAAATATTTATCTTATATTTAGGTATCAATGACAAATAACTACATAGTATAAAACAAAGTCGCCTTCTCTGTCCCTATGTCCCTATGTATGCTTAGATCTTTAAAACTATGCAACAGATTTGTAATTTGATGTTGTAACAAACATATTTTTCTGTGCTTACATTGCAAACGCTGGCTAACCCTTACGAGATAAATTGCCCTTTACAGCATGTGATTGAAATGAATATTTTCGAAGATATTTTTAAAAATTGCGGGACGTAGCGTTTGCGGCGGTGTAGTGTGTTTAGTAGTGTATTTAGTATGAGCATTGTACCCGTGCGAAGGCTGGGCGGGTCGCTAGTATACTATAAAAACGACAAGTGTACATGTACCTGATTTATACTGTCAGAATCATAATCATTTGTGTCAATGACAAATTCATTAGGCAGCCATGAGCATATGTTATCTGCATTATCAGGTTTTGTTGATGGGGGTGGACCGCCACCAGTCTGGAGGAGTTTCTTCCTTTCACCAGACTTAAGTTTTTTTTTTGTAATTTTAATTATGCTCCATTGAGCTTTGACTTGTGAAAGGGAGCGCGTGCCACCTTTGCACATAGCGTTAAAACTGGAATTAAAGCAAAATAAAAATTGACACATAATTGGCTCTCTGACCCAGATTTTTAACATTTGTATATTTAACATGGGCCTCCCAAAAGACAAATCTAAGGGACGCTATACACATGAATGTATCTGCATATTTTGGTTTGTATCTATATGAACGACAAAGCCCATATGTAGCGAAGGTGATTAGTAATAATAGTATACACATACCTGTTTAACAAATCTGCCCATGCTGCCAATTTTTTGGAGTTTGTATTAGTATCCGTGTTTTTATTTTCGATGACGGATACACGCTCCCTCACCAAATCCACCAATAAATTCTATGGAAATAAATATATAGGCCATAAGCTTCTCCACGAAAAATACATGTAAATAAATACTTGTGTAAGGAGGGAAATTGTTCAACTAACCTTATCTTCCTCCAGCCAATTTTCGCTTCTTTGCCTTTTCTTTGTATTTTTTTGGTTTTCTATTTTATAATAGAATACAATGAAATAAACGCAACGAACAAAGTCTCAAGCTCTCCAAATATTATCACAAGTGAATTGTCAAACTTTTTTTTTTAGTTTTTTCAGCGTTTTTTGACAGCTGTTTTGGCATTTAATCTATGGATTTGTCAGAACGACAACTTAATCACTTTAAAATATATTTTACCGACAAAATAGTTATGACGGGTTTATAGAACGTTTATGAATAGAACATTTTATAATAGGTTTATTAGTTCTAATAAGCATTTTAACTAATGAGTGTTTAAAACCTATTTTAGGGTATTTTTATGAATAAGACTGTTATACTATACATATATGTAAGATTTTTACTATATTATACACATATTTAATACACATCCATGACCCAGGAACACAGAAAATCTTTTAGTTCCTTGGGCGGGATTCGAACCCGCGACCCCCGGCTTGAGCACCAACGTGCTGAACCACTGAGCCACAGAGGTCGTCAATATATATACTTGAATGCAACTTTCAACACAAATATACTTCTCTCATACTTTTGGCTCCACCGTCCACGAACACCTGTTCAAGTTTTATGATAAACGACAATAATAATTATAATAATTTCTAGAATTTACTTATTTACCCCCAAAAAGTGGGTTTGATGCGAAAACCCACTCACATAAATATGTTGTAGCAAAGGTGGGTAAAAGAAAATTCACAGTTTTGCGTGAGAGTTTGGGATAGGTAATATTTCTGTCTAGTTGCCCAAAAATATATGAAACATGTCTGCCAATCATCAATGTGCGATTACGTTAATTTTGTCGCGAACGTACCGTCGACGTAAACCCCCAGAGTTCGCACTTCGCGTATCCCACTTTCAGAAATCCTTTAGGCCTATCGAAAACCTGCCCGCCTCTTGCGATGATGTCCATTGCTCACACAAATAATTAACTTATCACATGCGTGAAATAAAAATAATATCTATGGACGCTTCACACCACGTCAATCTGGCCCCGTGCTAAGTATCCGAAGAACTTGTGTTACAGGTACTAGAAAACGGGAAGTATATTTAATACTTTTTATAGTAGACATATATTTAAGATTTCTATTATATTATACACATATTTAATACACATCCATGACCCAGGAACACAGAAAAACTTTTTGTTCCTTCGGCGGGATGCGACCCCCGGCTTGAGCTCCAACGCGCTGAACCACTGAGCCACAGAGATCGTCAAATACGGGCAGTACTAACTTTTTTTTTCCACTGCCCAAAAGAGCTGCTGGGACTATATTGTCCGGAATCCGTAAGGCAGGAGAAAATTCAGAGCATTGAAACTATTTCAACTCTATTGTGTCTCCAGAGTTATACTACAATACAGTTGAAAATTGAACACAGGAGTGTCGAGTTCTCAGATTTGAACACTCGTGTGTTCGATTTTCAGTTACTAGCCGCTGAGTTCAATTTTTTGTGCTCTGAATTTTCGACGGCCTTACGGTTTTCGGACAATACGGTCCCAGCATAAAATGCACAAAAGTATGCACTGGCCACTAATAAGATTATTTTCCACAGACCTATACAAACTCACGGGGGAGGTGCTGGGCGAGGGCGCGTACGCGTCTGTCCAGACGTGCGTCAACATCTACACCGGCCAGGAGTTCGCTGTGAAGATCATTGATAAGGTAACAGTCGATAAAGTTTCATCAAAATCTTTAATCTACCCATTAATTAGGCTCAGACTGTACGATCCCGTATCCGGCGGGCCCGGGAAAATTTAGAGCACTGAAAATAGAACTCTGCGCTAATACAATATACTTAGTCGAGCTGTCATGTTATATGACATTGACATTTGGCTCGACACTTGTGTGTTCGATTTTCGGATCTGTTGTATTTGTGCAGAGTTCTATTTTCAATGCTCTGCATTTTCCCCTGCCTACCAGATTCCGGACAATATAGCCTTAATATTGTAGAGATTTACATTATTATGATAAAAAATTTCATCAAAATCGGCACAATTAGGAGCTGGGATCTACATTCTAGCCTCTTCATATTACGATTAGATAATATTGGATCTGTACGTAAGATAGTAGAATTTATCCCAAGCAATAAAAAATAAAGATATCAGCACTGATTTTACCTTCTATTCGTAGGTGCCAGGTCACGCGCGCGCCCGGGTGTTCCGGGAGGTGGAGACGTTCCACTACTGCCAGGGACACCCCAACATAATCCAGCTCATTGAATTCTTCGAGGACACCGACAAGTTCTATCTTGTCTTTGAAAAGGTATGCTTAGAAATTTAACAGCAATTTATGGAACATTGTTAAAATATAACTTAAATTATATTTTTAACTACCTCTGTGCCTCAGTGGTTGAGCGCGTCGGTGCTCAAGCCGGAGGTCGCGGGTTCGAATCCTGTCTAATAAGGAACAATAAAATTATTAAATATATTTCCGTTGTCTGGTACTCCTAACACAAGTTCTTCGAGAACTTAGCACGGGACCAGATTGACGTGCGTCCATAGATACTATATTAATATAGATATTTACAGGAAAACAAGAATTTTATTTCATATATACATACTTTTTTGTTTACACGTGATTTCAAGCTTTACAGGAGCTATGGTATGTTTAAAACATCACATGGTTTTAACATCCTATTTCCTAAACAATGTTTGCTAATAATTAATAGGTACTCAGTACTCACTTACCTGAGCAGTACTAAGTATACTATTTTAGCACGTAAACATGTTTTCAATCCAATGATGTCATGTCTTTGCTTTACTAACAAGATATATTGCAGATAAGTCACATCTTATCTATGCAGATCGAAATAAATTTATCGCAAGAGGCTAAATGTGTTAGACATTATAATAATAAGTATAATAATAAGCTTACCTACTAAGAAGGAGTTGATTTAAGATAAAGATAATCAACTGCAACTATATAATATTTGGTAAATGTATTTTAGATGCCTATATCTAAAATCTTTGTTTGTTACGCTTTAACGCAAAACACGACTAAGCAGATTTTAATGACACTTCTGCCTGGATTAACATAAAAGTTAGTTTATAGTCTACTATGTTTCTGTAGCAATCAAGTCACTACTTACTGGCACCTAAATATTATAGCAAAATACACGATCTTTTAAATAGAATAGTGAGCTGTTTATATGAAAACTCGGCATATATTGTGAAAATTCGGATTTCAAACGCATATCACATTATGTATTCCGAGATTTTCAACGTTTTTATTCCGAAAACTGCAAATATATGTATATTCACCGTTAATTATAAATAAGCTCTAGAAAAGTCGATTTTATTCAAACCACAATAAAGAGCAAAGTTGACTATATGACTATATTCTAGATACGACGACACTAAGTCGATAACAAGGTCACCGGTATACTTGCAGTAAACATTTACCGATTTAGAATAAAATATTGATTCAACAGTCATACTTTTAGGTATTTTAAATTAGCTGATGACTTATTATTACTCGTGATTATTGTCAGTTGGGGCAACATTATCTATGGGTAAATTTCAGTTGGGGCAACATTATCTATGGGTAAATTTCTACTCTCTTGCCTCAAATAACCTTATATAACAATATGTAGAATCGCTTGTTACATAACGTTGTGAGTTTAGGTATTGTTGTTTAAAATAACTTTAGGTTTTTCTTGTGGCTGACCAATCAGCGCCATTAATTTACATTGTAAAAATAAGGTTTCTTCTCAAGAATGATTTTACCTAACATTGTAACCCCTTAATTTTATTAAATTAAGCACACTATAATGAATTCAAACGCTTTCTAAAAATGGCTTCATGTGGATGGATACTTTAGGCCTTTTCATCCGTTATTGGATGATTTATACAGTATTCTCCGAGCGAAGTAACATCGCTGCGTTCCTGGTTGTTAAAATCTCCAACCCCGCCTTGGGCTTCCGGTAACCTTAAGATTGGATAATCCGGGTCCATAATGAACGAGCCAAATAAAAATACGTTCTTCTTGCCCTAGAAAAAAAATGCATTAATATGCTGCTCTTGTCCCTTCTAACATATTATTATATCAATGTTCCTCTCAAGTCTCACCCCATATAACCTATCATCCATTTATTAAAATGCTATCCTTGTTGCAGATCAACGGGGGCCAGTTGCTCGCCCGTATACAGGAGCACCACTACTTCTCCGAGCCCCAAGCGGCTGAAATAGTACGACAGCTCGCGAACGCCCTTCACTTCTTGCACGGCAAGGGCGTCGCGCACCGAGACCTCAAGCCAGAGAACATATTGTGCGTGAACCGTGATACACTGTGTCCAGTCAAAATCTGCGATTTTGACCTCGGAAGTGGTATATCGTTCACGTCGAGTCTCGCGAGCCCGCTAGCGACGCCGCAGCTCATGACTCCGGTGAGTGAAACCTTGGGGTGGGATGTAAACACCATCCAGATTTTCAAAGTAACGTAAATGTAAACAAACCTCAATATGAATTATGGACAGTTATAGTACTCCCAATTTAAAAGTCTCTTATTCACTGCGCAATAAAGAAATGCAGTGACATATTAATTTTGTCTAATCCGAACGGAGTCCATAGACAATGGTTTATGAACTACTAATATCTAACGTAAATCAAAAGTAACTTATTAAGTTACTTTTGATTTACGTTAGATATTTGTCTCGAAGGCAAAGTTATCTCTAATGTATAATTTAATACAGACTTATCGCCAATATTTATTATAAATTATTCAAAATGTTAACACTGAAAGTAAAGACATTTGCCACACTAGCAATGCTTGTAACCTGTAATATGAGATATAATTTACAGTGGCGTCAGTTCTAATTTAAACTACATCCAGTACTCTGAAAAATAAATACAATTTATAAAAGAAATAGTATACTAAAAATGAATATTTTCAAAGATATTGTGGTTTGTTTGAAGCACTTTTGTGAGTCTCGTGAAAACGCCCTATATAAAAGTCGTACAAGTAGGTGACGTCACACGCTACTAATGTTGTCACGAAATGTATGGCCATATGCACAAAATTTCTGATATCTCCCGAAGTTTGCTCGTTTATGTCCACACATACCATATTAAATAATTTGTAAAAGTAATATTAATAATCTCGTTCTGCAGGTGGGCAGTGCGGAGTTCATGGCGCCCGAGGTGGTCTCCCTGTTCGCGGGCTCGGCCGCCGCGCACTACGACAAGCGCTGCGACCTGTGGTCGCTGGGCGTGATCGCGTACATCCTGCTGTGCGGCTACCCGCCGTTCCGCGCGGACTGCGGCGCCGACTGTGGCTGGGAGCGCGGCGACAACTGCCGCGCGTGCCAGGACCTGCTGTTCACGTCCATACAGGTGTGTGTCTTATGTGGATAACCTTGAATGGAATGGAATCGAACACGAATGTTGCTACATATATAAATTTGCTTTTTTTATTAATAAAACTAATCGTAATCGGGGTATAACTTGTAGAAACAACTTAATATATAATGTAGTATGCTCCATCAGTAACTAAAGGAACAAAGAAATTACGTAAAGTGAGGACTGTGACTCATCGCGCTTTGTGTAAGGAGAAGATTTAACGTACCCACTGTTGAAGTTATTTTAAAAATGAATTTAGTATTTACCTCTTAAAGATTTGTCGCCACACATTGTGTTAAAAGTATTTTTTCATCATAGTAATGGTTTCCAATGATACAGGAGGGTCGCTACTCGTTCCCCTCGGAGGAGTGGGCGCACATCTCTTCCGAGGCGAAGGACCTGATCGGTCAATTGCTTGTGCGCGAGGCCTCGCACCGGCTGAGCGCCGAGCGTGTGCTGCAGCACCCCTGGCTGCTCCGCATCGCAACCACCGCCAGCGACAAACATCCGCCGCTGCACACGCCGCACAACATCAAAAGGTTGGTTTCCTTACCCCTAACTTGTATTACAAGTTATTATTGTCAGATGGGGTAAGAGTGCCGCACAATATCAAAAGGTTCCCTACTTCTAACTTGCGTAACTACAAGTTAAATTATAGTCAGATGGGATAAGATGTCTATAGGGCAAAAGTCAGTGCCATACATAAAGTTCATCTTACCCCATCTGACTGTAATTTCTTACTAACCATAATGATGGATTAAAATAAGTAAATAATATGTTATTTTCAAAATGAAATACTCCCAAGACCATTGAGATGTATAACTGCAAATAAATTGGGCACAATAAGTGAAATAAATACAGTTCTTCTTCTTTCTTTTCTTATGTATAAAAAGTAATTGCAATTCCAATGTCTCGCTAAAACTCGAGAATGGCTGGACCGGTTTGGCTAATTTTGAAATGTTTGTGGTAGTTCAGGGAAGGTTTAAACGGTGAGATATTGGAATAATTGTGAAGAGAATAGTAAAAACTACTTTGATTAAATTTTCCCACACTAACAGTTTACTTTGTTCAATTTGTCAATCGACTGTCAAATATTTAGAGCTGCGTTTAGTTTATCTGTTTAGTTATTTATTTATTCTAAATCGTAGTTAAGATAAAAGAATGTTTGTCGGGGCAGCTAGTATTATATAAAAATAGTTCAAAAACAACAAATCGGCTGGTTTGTTGCAGGAACATGTCGGCGCGTAACCTGAGCAACTTCGCGGAGTCGGCGATGGCGGTGAATCGCGTGATCGCGCAGCACTTCTCCATGAACTACTCGTACATGGAGCGGCCGACGCTGCGCCACAGCAAGTCGTGCCATCCGGCTGCGCTGCCCGAGGACGATGGCCTCGGTCTGTCGCCGCCCGCCGACTCGCAATTGTTGCGACGTCGCTCGCAACTCAAACCCGTTGCTGCGCACTAGCGCCAAGACGTACGGCTGCCGACGAAAATTCCTCGTCGTTTGGCAACCTTATGTGCAACTAGTGCCACCAAGCAGGGCTGCCGACATTTTAATATTTAGTGTTTAGGCAACCCTATGTGGAACTATGCAAACGCCATAACCGAACCGCGTTCTGTCGTTACTTCGTAAAATTCCGTCTGTTGGCAGCCCTATGAGTGTGTACGCGTTTCATATTCGCCAAACGAAGACGCCGTCCACGAGCTCTACGGCTTCCGACAGCAAACATACTGTGTACTATGTGCAGGGCTGCCGACTTTAACCATTTGTCCTCTTCAAAAACAGTGTGTTGGCAACCCTAAGTGCAGTGTGCGTGTACGCGTTTCATATACGTCGAATACGCAGCCGGTCCGCGAGCGGCCATTTCCACGGCGTAACTCACGCGCGCATCTGTTTTCTGAAGTACCTGCTGAAGTGCCGGATACATACCAAGAACATCCGATGCGCTTTGCGAAATTTGTAAATTTCCAAATGAGATTTCGTAGCCTGTCATCTGACAGGCAACTGTAACGTAATCTAAAAATTGTATTTAATGAGTCCGATGACCGATGTCGGGTCGGTTTATTCTATCGTCGCTCTTTCCTTTCGACAATCACTCAGCAAATAATAATTTGCCGAAACACTGGACAGTTTAGTTATAGTGGTTGGTCAAATTTTTTTAGTGTTCTGGTCCAAACGTCGATAGTAATTGACGCTTTGTTGGGTGAATATGTAGAAAGTAGTTTGTATGAGACGATAAAATGTAATGCCGGTGCCCTTTTTTCGACTTGCCAGCGAGCTGAGAAGTTTCCGTGGCTCCTGTGTGCTCCTCCAACTGTGTAACACGACAGGCATGCTTATTATTCCCACAAATGTATTGAGAGCAGCGACAACGGCTTGCCCCGCTACATTCCACCATGCCACGTTACGAAGGAACCCACCAACATGCATCGTTGTGTGTGAGATCTCCCATTACATATGCACCACAAACACATCATTATGTAATTCGAATCTTGTGCATCAATAATAGGTTGTGTTACATTGTCGATAGAACTGGTCAATATCGGTGAGAGACTGTGCCAATGGTTCATAATACCTCCAGTGATCCTATCACATAGTGTGAGCGGTACTTAGTGCTGTAAAGTTTTGTTTGAGCCTTGTAAAGATATATTTTTATGGGTAAATAAAACGACTGAATAGTTTTTATCAATATGTAGGGTATTTGTGAGTTTATGTAGGGCGGTGCCCGCCGCCTAAGCCGACCCTGGTCGAAAAATTGTATTATTATTGAAATAGCTGTTTGATTCTCATGTGTACTTTAAAAATAGAAAACAGATAATGTAATTATTTTGGATTTATAAAATCCGTTAATTGAGCTTCTTTGAATTGGATTATGTTTGTGGCCTATCTGTTGCATTGGAATTAAACAATATGTATTAAGTTTAGTAGCATTTGGATACTAGTCCAACAGATTGTTTTGCATTTTACGCTGACAGTGGGGAAAGATCACATCTCATAATGTAAGAATTAATAAATATAGATTTTATATAAGAGTTAGGGGCAATATGTGACATTTTCGCTTAGTTACAAGTGTATGTTTTGGGGTGATGATAAAGAAAAAAGCTTTGTATTGTCTATTTTCAAGAGGGCACTCGTAAACTGCGTCTCTGCCATGAGTTTACTGTTTTATAATAAAAACGTCAAAAACTGATTTTTTAAAAATTGGCACTTCTGATTGTAATTTATTTTTGAACAATTTGTTTCATAGTAACTGCAGGAATATGTAAACTCATAGTAGAAGGCACTGCAATGTGAATGTCATATATTTTTGACCACAGGTTCATTTTCTAACCCAATGATTTAGTTCTCTCTCTCAACTATGGTCTCAGATAATAATGGTTCGACAGTCGTTGGGTTAGAAGCATGAGCTGTACGGTTGGATAAGTGTTGCATGGAGTTCCATGGAGCTGCCATAAAATTGTGATCAGTTTGAATACTTTTATATTGCTGAAACGTTGATATAATGTTAAGATTAGACCTGCTAGTATATGGGCTGCGTACCTACACATTGATTGGAGATTTCAATGGTTTGCCACCAGAATTGGCACTTTTTGATATTTTTGTTAATTACTTATTAATTATAAATGAAATTTTCTTTTTGGTGGTTATCCAATCAATTATTAAACTACGGCAGTAATTACTTTGTTATAATTTTGTTTTCGACTAAATCATTATTTTGAACTGTCTTCGAAATACAGATGTTTGAATTTTATGCTTGGTTTTATTTTTAGGAAATTCTTTAATCTTACCTTGCCTTCTTTGATCTACTTGCCATAAAATATATAAGTTTTTTATTTGTAAAATGCATACAATTCAAAAACTATTTAAGAATTTGGAAACTAAAAATATTCTCTGCTTGGTTAAAACATTATCTAATGACTTGGTTCTTGGTTGACTGATTGGTTCAATCCCCACAATGAGCTAATTTAGTGCTTCTGCTGAGATCAATTTTAAGAAGAGAACTTAGGCATACAACGATGGCCATATTGTTATTTTTACTACATATACAGTTAGGGAAATATAAAAAAAAGTAAAGTAATTATGTTAGATGAATTTCATGAATAGATTTCGGGACACAGTGGTTTTACCATTTGCTACCTTATTCAGAGCTACAAGTAAGTTCATATACAATAAGGAATAAGATAGGCAAATGAGCAGTGGAACGCCCGATGATAACACAAATATCGCTGCCATGTAAGTACATACCCAAATGAGTCTACACTCTACACCCAGCGGGATCCCATGTCTGGGAGACTTATATTATGAGTCATGCAGAGAATTAGATCTGGGATATGTTCTACTGAATTATGCTGAAAACAAAATTTGTTCCGTATAAAGATCGGAAATATAAAGTTTTCTAACCGACCTCCAGCCAGCGGTATATTAACCAAAGTAACCTCTGATGAACTATAAATACTATCGCAACAATATGATGTACCAAAAACATTTTCATGTAAAGTGATACCAAGATGCCAAGGTACCATATGACTCGCAGTGTAAAAAAGCTATCAGATTTCATGTAAAACCCAAGCTCTAAGATCTCTACAAGCTTAACTACACAAACTCTACTCCTTAGTCATAATATGTGGCTTGGGCATTTCGCTATATTAGCTTGGGCGTAATAAGGTGAAATATTTACGGACTGTTTTTCTTAAATACTATTTTTGTAGGAACGAAACTGCCAAGCCACATAACTCGACTAAGGTGTAAAATTTATGAATTTATGCTTGTAGAGATAAGGCGTGTAGAGTTAGATTTTTGTTAGAGTCAGAAGCTTGGTTTTACATGAAATCTAAAAGCTTTTGTACAGTGCGAGTCATATAGCACCGTCTTGGCATCACTTTTCATGAAAATGTTTTTGGTGGGATATCACTTCTTTTTGACAATTGATAAGCAAATATTTAATTTTATTTTTATTTTTTTGTTACTATTCAATATAAAAATAGTATTTATAACACGGATCCCTACAACAATTATCAAATCTAATACTTAATACTCAATCAATTTCATTTTTACATTAAAATATTGCAGGTATTTTATATAAAAAAGACGTTTTCCAAGTATGCATAGAAGACAATTAAAAAAATTAAACAAAATTTATTTTAAAGTTCAATTTATGTCTTTCCGAAACATTTATTATACACGGTTATGAATCCAACTTAGTTTTAGATCGTTACAACTTAGCAGCATCTTTTTGCCGTTACAACCAGCGACGTGGAGGAACATGTAGGTATTCTGTTGGAAAAAAAATTTAAAGTGGGTATAAAAAATTTAACTTTTATACTTATTACTCCGTTAACGTATTACTTCGAATACCTACTGCGCCGTTAATATAACTTCATATTATATTATCGTTATATGTGTGTATAGAACTCCAAAATCAAACAAGAATATATTTCTAAATAAATTACAAAACATGGTAAGTAACATACATAAATTACAAAAAGCTTAAACAAGTAATAATATGGAATATAGACCTATTAAAAGATACCCCGTCTTCAAGGGATCTACGGTCCTTACTCTTAAACCACAACATTAAAAGCTACATTTCCTATCCAACGAGAAAATCATTGTGTATTGATTTAATTTGTAGCAATATGATAAGCCCCGACATTAAGCCGGAGGTACATTGTTTGGGAATGTCTGACCACGAAACCGGGCAATTAAAACATTTAAACACAGAGAAATAACTGAAAATAATAATACCAACTCAACGGGGTTTGATGATATCAGTAAAAAATAGTTAAGCTTGTAAATCACAAATAAAGTTACCCCTTACTCACTTAATCAACTTAACAATGGCCGAAGGTAGGTACTTTCTCAACAGCGTTAAAATTTTCTATCATAAAATCCTTGTTTAATAAAGGGGATCCAAATTAAATGAATAATTATATATTATAATATTATATTATAAGTTATATACATAATAATAATTATTAATTAATTAATTTTAATTATAATTATATCATTATAATTATACACTCATTCCAATATTATCGAAATTTTTTGAAAAGGTCATGTACGAAAAACTCTATAGTTTTGTCAGCATAACATTTTGCAGTCAGAACAATTTGGATTTAGGAGATATAAATAAACCATACACGCTACTCATATACTCTCTAGTAAAAACAATAACAGAGAGTCTAAACTCCAAAATACCAATGCCAATACCATGGCAATATTCTTAGACTTACTAAAGCTTTTGATTTTGTGTCCCACGAAAAATTACTGGATAAATTAGAAAGACTGGGTATCCGAGGAGTAGATTTAGATTGGATAAGAAGCTATTTGTCCAATCATCAACAATGCGCAAAAATTACAAAAAATTAAAAGCATACACAGGTCATCATTTGAACATAATGCATGTGGCGTACCACAAGGCTCAATTTTAGGTCCACTGTTGTTTCTCTGCTACATAAATGATCTATATGACATAAAAGTATTCTATTTGTAGATGACAATATATATTAAAAAGAAGGAAAAAAATGTTTTGGATTTTTTTTTAAACAGAAATAAAAAAATGTTACTAACCGTATAATAGAAAGGCTAGAAACAAATAATTTAAACTTAAATGTTACAAAAAAATAATAATTAACTTTAAAATAAAAGAAGACGCGAAAGCTCCCTATAAAGTTAATACTATAATTGAAGAAGTTAAATCCGTTTTGTACCTCGGTATAGCTGTAGACCAGCTTTGTAGCTGGAAAGATCACATTAATGAAATATGCACTAAACTAGACAGATATGTGTGTTCTAAAACAAAAAACATACCGGTTGTCTGTAAAGTCGGTTTACTGACGATAGTTGAACGTGACAACGTCAACAACAACAACAACAACAACAACAACAACAACAACAACAACAACAATAATAATAATAATAATGAGGTAAAGACAATGCGAGCTAACGCTGGTACTTGGTAACGGTACTTGGTAACGATAACGGGTAACAGGTAACGCATGAGTCATGTTTTTTCGTGCGTGCAGCCGGCTCCATCGATTTATAAGACGTTATCACGTCAAAAATATAAAACAAGTAGCATCAACTAACGCAGCTTTTAATGGCTTATCAGGATATGTTGGATCAATTCTAAGATACGGACTAATAATATGGGGTAATTCAGTGGATGTTCAGAGAGCATTTAAAGGACAAAAGAAGTGCTTAAACTCGCTACACACGACCCTAAAATCACTGGCGATATCGAGACAGTGAAATCGGGGCTGAATCGGCGATAAAATTGTCTCTACTCTACACACGTCCTTGCCTGTCAGTACGTAACCGACCGTGCTACAGACTGCTCGTTTTTCCGAAATGCCGCCGACGCTCTCAAAACAGCAGAAAATACGAATTGTCTTGGTACTTACTACGGTGCCACCTAACCAGAGATGAAAAAGGAGGATCTGGGTTAAAAACTGGTTAATGAAACGCCATGAATTAAGCCACATGAACGTCATGAGACATTTAGAAGCAGATGATTTCAGAAACTTTTTAAGAATGGATATTGAGTGTTTTGAAGAGCTCCTCAATATGGTGACACCATTTATACAGAAACAGGATACCGTAATGCGAGAATCCATAAGTCCGAGAGAACGACTTACAGTTACTTTACGTTTCCTAGCAACTGGACAAAGCTATGAAGATTTGAAATTCAGTGCCATAATATCGCCGCAACTTATGTCCACAATGATTCCAGAGACATGTTGTGCTATCTATAATTGTTTGAAACACTTTATTAAGGTAAGTAAACTGAATTCTTATAGAATAATTAAAACATCCATTTAAAAGTTTTATTTTATTTATTTATATTAAGCAAAAACATACAAGGTATTTAATACTTTTTATTTTATTTTTTATTAAAGATCAAAAAGTCCTTCATGTCTGAGCCAGTTCCTCTTTGAACTGTTGTGTCACTTGTACAGTTTGGAAATTCAGTGGTAAGATTTATGTCGGTCGACGATGAATGTGTCGCGTTGGTTGGATTTACGTATTCAGAAGAAGGTTGTTCAAATGTATATTGTGGGATAGACTGTAGAAATGGTTGTACAGTGGAGTTATACTCTGGAGATGCTTGAGGGAATTGTGACATCATATGATGTTGGGGTGGTTGAGGAGAAGGTTGTACCGTATGCTGTGGAGGTGTTTGAGGGGATTGTGGTATAATAAATTGTGTAGATGATTGAGGGGACGGGTGTATCGCATATTGTGGAGATGGTTGAGGAGACGGTTGACATGGCTGCGGTGATGAATTTGTCACCGAAGAGCCAGAGGAATAATGATAGTAGCGATGTGGAATGCGAGGATGTAATACTGTGTGTTGTGGAGATAAAGTGATACTAGATTCGTCTGCCAATTTGCCAAGTTTTCCGTAAAATAGGGCATCATTGATAATTTTTTGGGCAATCACTTGTTGATGGGTACTCAGGTTTTTTAATTGACTCGTGAACGCCTATTGACTTTCCTATTATCTCCCAATCATCGTCTTGTCGAGTCATCAGTGTCTGAGCAGCATCCAGCAGTTTTTCTTGTTTACTTTGTATGGACATTTTCTGCTTCTTGGGCTGTGAACTTTTTCCAGAGTCCGCGGGCCCCTCTTCATCACATATTTCTGTATTTATAATTTGTGTCGATGATGTCGATGCTGATATATCTGGTGACGTAACGTTCCCTTTACTTTCTGTTTCAGATGCCTGCAACGCAAAGTGAATGGAAAGATAATGCTAAAATGTTTGAAGACAAGTGGCAATTCGATCACTGTGTTGGTGCAATAGATGGGAAACATATATCCATAGAAAAGCCACCGAGGAGTGGCACGTTATTCTATAACTATAAAGGCTTTTTTAGTACAGTTCTGTTCGCCGTAGTAAATGCAAATTATGAGTTTATGTATATACATACTGGCATTAACGGAAGCGTCTCTGATGGCGGTGTCATAACTCATACATCACTGTATAATAAATTAATGACAGATAAGTTACATCTACCACCATCGTGTACGTTACAGGGCACAGATATTTCAGTGCCCTACACGTTTTTGGGAGACTCAGCATCCGGCATTAATAGACACATTATGAAGCCATACCCATTTAAGAACATAACTCACGAGAAAAGGATTTTCAACTACAGATTATCACGAGCAAGGAGAGTAGTTGAAAACGCGTTTGGAATTTTAGCAGCACGTTTTAGGATATTTCGTCATAGAATAAGTGTGCACATTGATAATGTCGACAAAATTGTGCTCGCTTGTTGTGCCTTACATAATTATTTAAGAACAAAGTCAAAAAATTATATCACAAAAACATGTGTCGATGCTAAAAATATCAATGATTCTACTTTTCGTTATGGTGACTGGCGGGAAGAAACCACAGGACTTGTATCTCTAGCGCAAATCAGTGAAAAAGAGCGCAATAATGAAGGCAACAACGTGCGAAATAAATTTACAACTTATTTCAATGGACACGGCAGAGTTTCTTTTCAGGAGGATATGTTGAGAGTAGTTCCTACATAAATTTAGTGTGTATGTGTATCTGACAAATAAAACATCAGTTTATAAATTGCATATATTTTTTTCTTACCTCATCCAAAGTATCCGTTCCAGGTCGGCATGGCTCCGTCGTCCCCTCTAGAAATTGGAAGAGGGGGTAATACCATAACGCTGGTACATAGATGTCATTGGACCCCGATCCTGTTTGCTTGGAAGCATTCACCTGAAACACGTGAATTGAGATGTACCAAAAAGCGTGAGCTTAAAGTAGGTAGCTCTATTTAACACGTTCGCGGACACTTGAACCGATTATTTAATGTCACTTTGACACTTCCTTTTTGTATGAAATGCTTTAGCCGCTCCGTCACTGGCAGAAGTTACCAAGTATTCAAATACGATCACTCTGGCTATAGCCTTCGCCTGCTATAGACGTTCCGTCATTAGTGATGGTCATAAAACATATAGAATTTGGACGTGCCGGTTATACCCTGCGCCTGCTTTTGTCGTTCTGTCACTGACAATACTCAATATGTATACATAAAGGCCGCATCTGCTATAGCCTGCGCGCTTCACGTTATCACCGTCTTCTTCAGAGTCGGATACGTGAGTTGTTGATGACCCGCTATCTACATTAGGTACGTAATTAGTATCTGAACCATAGTCAACATCTCAATCGTTGTACGGATCCTCTTCTGACTCTTCTTTTTCACTTTCGCTCGATGTTTCTGGTTCTTCTGACTCTGAATGACAAGAGAGTTCGCCTGAGCTCGCGTCATTGAATAATTTCATAATTCTTTCATTCTCCCGCTCATATGGATCGAGGACTTTTTTTGAGCCTTTTCGAGACATCTAAAAAGTAGACAATGTACTCAGTATAAGTGTATTTCATTTCGGAGGTTAAATTATAAACTTTACGTTGGTAATATGTTTTACCCACAGACTAAAAGAATAACATATTATTCTTTTAGTCTGAGGTATTACCAACTTAAAATTTAGTAATACAGAGAAAATTACATGCCTACATTGAAATACAACATAAGTTATTAATGACATAAGTATTTTGTGAAGTATAATCATTAAAAAATAAATAAAAACCAAATATACTCGATACTTACGTCGATCAAAATCCGCGCGCACAAACACTTCTACATCAGCGGGGCACTCGCCGGCCAACTGAACAAATCATCATACGATCGCCGCTGCTATAACAGGTGTGTCAGTGTGAGTGCGCACACAAATGTTCCTATTAGTATCACATTTGTATGTGTAAAAATACGTGTTATGTGACACCTAGGATATTGAAAATCTCAATTTGGGGGCACTTGATAATGAACTGTATGGTAGTAGTATGAGAATTCGACTGCTAAAGCATGTGTGTCTCTAGAGAGCAGAAAAATAACGACGGGTATAGCAGTCGCGTCATTCTACACAGATCACTGATGAATGCCATAGCCGGCGTGTCCGCGAACGTGTTAAGAGCGTATAACCCTCTTTTGGCGGGAAAATGAGAAAAAGACAAATATCTCGTGATTGAGAAGGAATTTTAGTAAAGTGCTCTATTCATTGACTGGGTAATTGTATTTACAATTTTTTAATACATTTTACAAAGTTTGATATTAATAAATGAAGCAACAAACGAAAAAAAAGCAATTTTTCATTTTTTTTTTAGTTTGTTCCTTCATTTAATAATATAAAACTTTGTAAAATGTATTAAAAAATTGTAAATACAATTACCCAGTCAATGAATAGAGCACTTTACTAAAATTCCTTCTCAATCACGAGATATTTGTCTTTTTCTCATTTTCCCGCCAAAAGAGGGTTATAGGCTCATAATATTCTACATGATCTTACCTTCTTCAGCTCTCTTCCATACGTAGTACGCATATTCTCAAGTTTTTTCTTGATGTCAGCCAGCGATGTATCTCTGCCGATCTATTCATTAAAAATTTGCACTAGCATATTTTTGAATGCCTTCTGTCTCATGTCGCGGTAGAAATAGTCTTTTTGTTTTTTGTCCCACAAATATGGTAAATCTTTAAATAAATCAATGACTTTTGTCCAAGCTTCTCGCTCATTTTCCTTCGCCATATTTTCGAAATAAAAAATAGTAGCCGTAAGCACGTCGTATCGCCCGCGGCGACAATAGTAACCGCAAGCACGTAGTATCGCCGCAGCGCTCGAGCGCAGACATCTATGGCGCAGACTGCGCAAAAATCAGTCCTGATTTCGCTACACACGTCCTGACAACGCTCCCTGAGCCGATAATCGTCCCTGAATCGTGAGCTCGCCCGTAGCGATTTAGGGACGACAAAAATCGGGTACGATTTGCCTACACACCAGGCGATTTATGATACGATCTAGGGGAGGACCCTACCCACCACTGTCCCGATATTGCCAGTGATTTTAGGGTCGTGTGTAGCCACTTTTATGATGCATTTTTCGATTAAACGATCTGCAGTCATGCAAACCACTTTTTAAACACAATAAAATACTACCTCTTTCAAGCCAATATATCTTTGAAATATGTGTATTTGTATACTACCGTGCCCCATGATATGACACAACAGGTGAAATATCATTTGGTCTACTTCTACCTAATGCAATAATTTACAATAATAAAAGAGATAGCAATATTTTTGTTGTTTCTCATTTCTTCTTCTTCTTTATAATGGCCTCCCTTGAGGAATAGTCAGTGTCAGTGTCAAGTTTCTTATTTTAGAAACATTTGACTTTGAAACTGTCACTATTAACAAAACGTGTCACGGTCCGCCATTGTATGTTCACTTTTGTGGTAGGTCTCCTGTCAAATGGTTATTTATGTTTTGTATAGATTTGAATATAAAAGGACATATAAATATCCATTTTAAACACAACAAAATACTACCTCTTTCAAGCCAATATATCTTTGAAATATGTGTATTTGTATACTACCGTGCCCCCAGATATGACACAACAGGTGAAATATCATTTGGTCTACTTCTACCTAATGCAATAATTTACAATAATAAAAGAGATAGCAATATTTTTGTTGTTTCTCATTTCTTCTTCTTCTTTATAATGGCCTCCCTTGAGGAATAGCCAGAGTCAGTGTCAAGTTTCTTATTTTAGAAACATTTGACTTTGAAACTGTCACTATTAACAAAACGTGTCACGGTCCGCCATTGTATGTTCACTTTTGTGGTAGGTCTCCTGTCAAATGGTTATTTATGTTTTGTATAGATATGAATATAAAGGGACATATAAATATCCTTTTAAATTCAACTTGAATGTTGTAAAAGTGATAATTAACATGCCTAAATTGTTGTGTTGCAAGGTGCGATGCAATAAAGACTAAAAATCAACCTCAATTGGATTTACACAGGTTAGTAGCCGGTTTTATGCATTATTATAAACATTTCATTGCAACGCAATTAGGTATTTGCATTTATTATATACATATCCATGTATATTTCATTTTAAAAGTTATTTTTATTGCATTTTATGTCATTAGATTTATTTATGTAATTGAAAAGTGTTGTACCGTTTGTAATAGTTATCGATAAAGATACAAATAATGAGGATCAATCACCTAATAGCAAATTTGATTTTTACTAAGTACATCGTAATTATGTGTAACTTACGCTTAGTAAGTTACACATACGATGTATTTTATTTTTTAAATTATTAAAATCCGTCAAGAAATGGTGGATTTATTAAAGTTTTTCGGAATGGCTAGTTTGAAACGCGCGGTTCCGCTGAATTGGTTACGATGACGTCATTTGTCGGGATCCGTGCAACAACGGCTTGATTGTACTCATACTTCATATGTATTTCATAAATCTATACCTCCCACGTAAGTTGATGTAACCCACATGCAATTTTGCATTTAAACTATAAAACAGCTTAAAACTTCGTAATACATACTTTAGAAGTGAAAGAAAAACGAAAACACAATTTTTTAAAGGATTTTTTAGACGTAAATAGTTGTAATTTTTGAACGAAGACATACTAAAATGTTGTATAGTCATTTACAACAACTTAAGCTGGGCACGGGGTTGGGGGAATCGTGCGGAAAATATCACTGGTATGTTTTGATTTTGTATTATTTTTGTCGAAGGAATTGATTTGATTATACTGTTTTTTTAAGAAATCAACCTAAAGTATTGATTACTTATAACAGTATACGTTGTTATGTGTGTGTTGAAAATGTTGTATTTAATACATACAACATATTACGTTGTCGTGCGCGCATCCAAAAATGTTGTGTGTAATACATACAACAATATAACATTCTACGTTGTTATTCGTGCATAAAACATGTTGTATGTAAAAGCCTAACCCTTTACGTTGATTTTAAAATAAAAATAAATGTTGTATGTATGTAAAATTCAACGATTTACTTCGGAGTTTGATATTCAAATCACTGTTGTATATCAAATGTTTTGTATTTTAAAAATGCCGAGTCCTGGCTGATTGACTAAGTGTTTGATACAATACCTAATACGCAAGGCACTATTATTTGATATAATAGTAATGTGAGATATGATTCTGACCCTCACTCTTGGTTATTGAATGTTCTAAAAATATATAAAATACACCCAAAAATTATAAACTTGTTAAAAACCACTATGACATTATACAAAGCTAAACTTAAACTCAAAACTTCCACTTACCCTGATAGAGACCCAACCAATACAAATGCAGAGAGCCTACATTTTAACGACAGATACAGACAGCAGACTGATACAATAAACCATTTACTTTACATGGATGATATAAAAGTCTATCCTGACAATGAGTTTGACCTATACCAACTGACTGAACCGACGGAACAATTTACAATTGATCTTAAAATTAACTTTAGGGTGGACAAAACTAAAATAAATTCTATAAAAGCAGGCCGTACATTTCAACATAGACACACACTACAATCCGGTGAGGGCATAGAGCCTCTTGATGAGGTAGAAACAACAAGGACACAAAATACAAATTAAGACAAAGAACACCGGCTCAATGCAATTATGACATCAAAATTATACGCCCGAAACAACTTAAAAGCAATAAATGCCTTCGCAAACCCAATATTGACTTATTCTTTCGGCATTATAAACTGGAATAAATCAGACTCATAAGTATACAAAGAAAAATCAATACGAATTTGAATAAATATTACAAACACCATCCAAGATCATACACTCAAAGACTGACGTTACTAAGAAAAGAAGGTGGAAGAGGTATTATCGACGTAACAATCTACATAACAGACAGTTACAGTATTTTTTCACTAGATTCGAATTCTCTACAATCCACAAAGTAATAGTTAAAAATTACAATAAATTTACACCCCTCAATTTACAAGACTCTCAAAACAACCAACATAAAGTAACAGATGACAAAACCAAACTGTCCCAGTGGGGTAAAAAGGCTCTTCATGGAAGACATCTGCATGACTTACACCAGACAAATATCGACAAAGAAGTATCAAACGCATGGCTGAGTCGTGGAGATCTCTTCCCGGAGACTGAAGAGTGTTTTGCTATACAGGACCGAACAATAGGGACCAGAAACTACCAGCGATATATCACTAAGCCCTTATCATTGACAACTGCAGAAAATGCCATAATTGCCCAGAAACCATACAACATGTTACAGGAGCGTGTCAAATAATTGTACAGACCAACTATAAACATAGACTTGACCAAGCTACTTGTATAATTTATCAGACTTTCCAAACAACGACACTTTATTACTGACTTAGAACCATAAAAATACAAACCTCTAAATGTCCTGAAAAATGCCTCTACCAAACTCTATTTATCGAACTGCACACACCGGCATATTTAGCGGAACATAAAATAAAGGTTTGATATCAGTATCATATAAGGTTGCTGGCTGGTTTATACGTCATTTAATTTAAAAAGAAATATTTTCAAATTAAGAAAACAACTCAACATCACATTTTATGCAATTGTTTTAATTTTATTCAAATACACCTTATCTGGAGCGAACTGCGAGTATTTCTTCCTTCTGAGTTTGATTTAAAATTTCATTAAAATACTGTTTTTTGTTAGTTTTTTTTTAATCGCGTATCTTTTTGGAGTTGAGAACTAAATTATGCCTGACTTAGCCCCAACGGAGATTGCCAGGGCACTCGAAATGCGAAGAAATGGTCAAACCTACAGAGTGATATCCAGAGATCTTCGTCGACCAGTTTCAACGATCCATCGCAGTATCCAACGGTTCAAGGAGACCGGTACTTATGTGAGAAGAGCAGGACAAGGCAGAAAAAGACGCACTTCGAGTAGGGATGATCGTTTCATTCGGCTTCGTGTACGTAGGGACCCCCGTTTGACGGCCGTCCAAGCCCGACATAAGCTAGAAGCAGTGCGGGGTGTAACCGTAAGTGAGCGTACGGTACGAAGAAGGTTCGAAGAAGCTGGTTTGGGTTCATTTGTGCCCGCCAAGGCTCTAAGGCTCGAGGTAAATCATCGTAGAAACAGGTTAACTTTTGCTCAGGAACATCGACTTTGGAATTGACGGCAGGCAAAGAATATACAGACGCAAAGGAGAACGATACATTCAGACAAATTTTGAAGCTACAGTTGCATACGGTGGTGGATCAATAATGGTTTGGGCGGGTATTTGTTTGGGAGCTCGCACAGACTTGGTAGTGATTGACAGAGGGAGTCTGACTGCAGACCGCTATATCAGAGAAGTTTTAGAAGAAAATGTCCTACCGTTTGCCCCATATATCGGTGACGATTTTGTTTTTATGCAGGATAATGCTCGGCCGCATATCGTTCGGGTAACTCAAGCTTATCTTAATGATATGAATATCACTGTTATGGAGTGGCCGGCGAGATCACCGGATATAAACCCAATAGAGCACGTTTGGGACTTGCTGAAAAGTCCCAAACGTGCTCTATAGTTAAGTCCAGAATTCCAGCTCCTGCCAACGTGGGTGAACTGCGAATCGCCGTAGTTGAGAAATGGCGGAGACTATCCCAGGAGACCATCGATAACATCATTCACAGTATGCATAGACGGGTAGAAACTTTAATAAGAGCACGTGGAGGAAATACGCGATATTAATCACCATTTTTCTAATTTAATTAATTGTTATTTTAATATTAATTTTCGCTTTTCCCGGTTACATGAAAAGTTCAAAAATGTACCATTTTTCACAAATAGCCTTTACTCGCAAAATCTGTTCTTAATGTGATCTCATTTTAAGTAAAACAAATGAAACTTTAAATAACAAAAGAAGTGTAGTAAGTAGATTTTAAAATAAAACCATATTTTTTTAATTATGGACCTTTTTTTTGTGTTCCGCTAAATATGCCGGTATGTTTATATTTTTTGACAGAACTACACACTGCAACATACCTGATACATATAACGCTATTAGATAAAATGAATAAAACTGCATACCTAATTGATATAGCCGTCCCTAACACTCACAATTTACAAAGTACAATAGCAGAGAAACTTACCAAATATATCGAACTTAAAGACAAAATAGCCCACCTCTGGCATCTGCAAAAAGTGACCATAGTACCAATAGTCTTATCAACTACTGGTGTCATCCCGAAACGATCACATAAATCCCAGAATATCCTTCAGCTACCCCCAAATTTAGTATATTTAATGCAAAAAGCAGTAATTCTAAATACCTGCCGAATAGTAAGAAAGTTGTAACGTTTGTTAAAACTTTCTTATTCGTGTGTATTTATCCATATACACACTTATATTCATAATATTTTAATCACGTATAATGTTGTATACATTACACATAATACGAATGTGGTATATACCATATACAACAATTAACGTTATCGAAACTTCGCAGTAAAATGTTTTAAGTATAAGATACAACAGCTAGCTAGCTAGCTAGTTCTTACAACACTTTACTGGGAGATATAGACTGTCTATATCTCCCAGTAAAGTGTTGTAAGAACCATATCTCCGGAAATACTTAAAATTTTATTTTGTTTTCAATAATACTATGTTTTATTTATGTACCAAATTTCACAAATATACAATGATAAGTAAAGTTCTTATGCTATTTTGAAACTTCAAAACGCTCCTGTAAAATTGCTATTTTGAAGATACAACAGATGACGTCACAGCGACTCGCTTCATTCTTAGGCGCGTTTTTGGAACTAATGCATTTCAATAATTTCTTTACACTATTTACTTGTTTTTTTGTCGCCATAAGTCTTCATACCCCACAAAACATCCTCATTATAATCATTACGTTGGCGTGCCGCGTAATGTTATGTATTCTTCGAAGACAAAAGACATTCTCAATGTGTTTTACGTAATATTAATATATGCTTTTAATAATAAAATTATTGTTCTAACCAAAATTATTTGACAAATGATAATAATAAGTAAAACTTGTTTTTTATAGGATGCCCAAAAGTGATGAAATACGAAAATTATAGTTGAAAACTATAGAAGAAGACAACATTAATCCCCGTCAAGAGAATCGCATAGACAGTTTTTGAACAAACTTAATTTTATTTAGAAAATATGGCTAAGGCTAAATGGTTAGCTTAATCTTTGGAATATAAATAAGTGGACATATCTCTTTGATTTTTATTTCTATCCCAACTTAGATATACCTAGTTGAATTTTTTTTAGTTCCATCTGTCAACGCCACCAGGACTTATTTGACAAGCTATAAAATGTAACACCTATTTATTGTAACCACATTTTCACCAAATAAAGCATCATTCCATTTCATACACCAATTTATACAGCTGCTGGGTCCTGTCGTATACAAATAAATATTTAACCAATATACCTACAATAAAATTATATTATATCCTCTGGGTCCTTTAACTAATAAAACATATTATGCGTGTTGAGTACAATAAAGAAATTGCAATTCCTCTCCCATGGTAAAAAAAAGGTAAATGCTCTACAAATATTTCTTTGAAAGTGGTCCAGCTGTTTTTGAATGATCGATGAACAAACTGAATAAAAGGATCCTAACCATCGAGAATGTCGGTTAAAAGATACTTGCGACTGACAAAAATAGTTAAATGTATAATGCCATTAATAAAACGAGTTTTTTTGTTTACGTCTAAAACATGTAAGTTATTGTACAACTTACAAAGAAAACCAATACTGTTCTGAGTTCGCGCCAGCACTGAAGTCCGATAGACGCGGCGCTAGCGCGACGCACAAAAATGTTGCCAGAGCTAGGCGTAATTTACCCCAAAACTAACATAAATTTATATGAAATTCGCGGAACTAGGATCTTAGGTTTGTTTGTTTTCCCTTAAAAATAAAATAATATTTACATCGCTATCTCTACCTATTACAAAAGGCAACGTCTGTCCGACATGTCGATGACAGTAAATAAGTAGTTATCACAATTTTCTAGCCCAGATTTTTAGGTATTTTCCTTTGGCCTCTTTAAAGTTCCATAAAGCATAAATAAAAGGTACTAAGGCGGGTCAATAAGTCCGTGACTTTTTGAATTTCTAACCTCCTTACTGAAAAAGCAACACTACTCCTGTCAACAGGCATCTGTCAGTTGACTCCTATCAAAATTTGAACTTGTTGCGTCAGTTAGTTTGTGTTTTACAGCTATCTTTATCAGACTATCCAGTAACTTAAGGAAACAATGTAAAAAAGTGAATTTCTTGTGCTTATTAAGCATTATTTTTTGCGAAAAAAAAACCATTACCGAGACCGAGGCTAAGCTTGATAAATACTATGGGGACTCTGCACCATCGATTTCAATGGTAAAAAAGTGGTTTACTGAATTTCGTTGTGGCCGTACAAGCACTGAAGATGCCGAACGTCCTGGACGCCCAGTTGAGGTCTCTACACCCGAAACAATCGAAAAATTCACGATATGGTGTTGGCCGACCGAAGATTGAAAGTGCAAGAGATTGTAGAAGCCATAGGCATCTCGCATGGCTCAGTGGTCTCGTAAGATTTATAAAACAAATTTAATGTACTTATGATGGATGTGATTTGCTATCAATGTTGAATACCTACTAGATCTTTTTACAAGAATTATGGTCATCGTGAATTAGGTATTTTATGATATCGCTATCGCTATCATTTGTATCTTGAATTTCACTATCAGAATCAGTGTCGCTATCACTCGCTGTTGATATTATGAATCTCTCTATTTCCACATCTACCAGTCCATCGTTTTTAAAGTATTCGTCTTCTATATTATGTTTTACGTGCTTGCACTGAATACGCCAGTCTTCAGGTGTGTTGCTTTCAAAAGCGGCTTTTGTCAGCTCCATTATTCGCTTTGGGTCTAGAGCTACATTTTTCTCAGCAACGAGTCTTAGCCGTGCTCCATATTTTTTCGATGGTATTCAAGTCGCAATGGTAAGGGGGTAGCTTTATCATTTCGTGATTATGTTGCTTTAACAATTTATCTACTTTATAAACCGATTGTTCTTTGTTGATTTTTCTGATATCATATAAAACGGGTATTGTCCAGCGCTTATCAAAAAGAATTTTCCTTTCTCTTAACTATTCTTGCATTTCTGATTTCAAGTTTGACATTGAAGGTGGTTTATGGATCTGGGTGTAGTGATATGGTGCGTTGTCCATCACCAGCAATGATTATTCAAGCAGGTTAGGTACTCGTTTTATTGGTCCATGGTAGTACCTTTTCAGTTAAAGTTTTAGTTAAAACGTTAAACCGTTAGTTAACGGTAAAAGTTAAAGTTAAAGTTTTGAGTATTCATATCGTCGTGATAATCAGCTGATTGCGACTGTGAATGAAAAATCAAAAGCGCATTATCAATGAATTCGTGCTCAGAACCGGCATGCGCAATTGTGAACAATTTTCCAACAACCCATCTTCCTCTTTGCTTTGCCAATAACTAGATGCATAGTAAGTGGGATGAATGTAGGTTTCATCCAAGAATGCCATAGGTCTCTTGTCCACGAATCTATTATTTCTCATTTTTTCGATATACCTGGCAACTCTTTCTTCACAACATAGAAGAAATTGATTTTCTGACGGATAGCACATAAATCCATAAGTCAAAGTCAAAGTTATAAGTAGACAGTTTTAACAGAACATCTGAATTAATAAAAATATTGATTAGGCTTCAGAATCGCGTTGCTGGAATTCATCACTGATGATAATATTTTACCCAATAATAGGCAAATACTAAACCTCTGGCCACCCTCAAATTTATCTGTCATGGCAGCGACTTGAACATTATCCAAAGATATCTAAACGCCTATATTCTTCTTCTCCATCTCACAGAAATCTTTCACCTTTAAAATCATATCCCGACCGCACTTTTCACTATTTTACGTTTCATAATCACTCTGATTTCAAGCAAGAATATAATAATTAAAACCACAATAAACACTCCCACGACGCGCCCTTCACAAATGACAAGACTGGTGGAGCTGTCAAATTTAGTTCCAGAGTTTAATTTCATATTTAAAACAATTTATAAAATTTTCGAAAAGGGCTATCATGTGTAATATTGATACGCAATATTGTCACTTTACTTCAAAATTAAACCATGCCAAACAATAACATAACCTAAATACGTTAAACATTTTCGCATTTATAAATAAGTATAATTATTGATTCATAATCATAATCATAATCTTCAATCAATTTAGATTTTTATAGAAAACTAGTAAGTTTTGATATTATTGGATTCTTTTCGATGTTCAGACCTATAAGATTCCATGATTGAATTGTTTTGTAAACTCACAGGCCACAATATTTAATACGACTGAAAATAACGATTAAATTAAGAGACAAGAAAAGAATATTTGCGATCGAAGTGGCTCACAGCGTACCTTTCTATGAAGCACAGCTTATTAATTACCTAGTAATATGATGTCTACATAGGATAATCGCCTCCTTTTTTGGAATTCGGTTAAAAATCTCGAAGCCGAGAGCACAATAGACCCCTGATTCGTTTGACAGTTCTCATTTCATGGCTTATGTCAAAATACACTACGTCACACAATTTGATTGATCTAAAGGGCGTTTTATTCGTTCACTGAAGGACAAAATGGCGGACTATTAAATTGTACATGCCCGTTGGCTTGCGCAATCTTTTTTGACATTTACCTTTTTAAATTGTGTTTTAAAAAGGTTGTAATGTCAAAAAGATGACCATGACCAACAAAAAATATACTTAGTTTATAATAGCCCCGCCAGTCATTTGGTCGAGAAAAAGGGGGGTTACCTGAAAGGTTTTGTGCGAGTTTTGATATAGAATTAAATAATTTTATTGTAGATTTTTATTTGCTCTTTTCGAATTTCAACTTTGCCAACTTTTGTCAAAAAAAATGCATCTTGATTAAGTTTTTTGGTGGTATCTTTTTTCCGACTAATTTTAAAATAAAATCATCTACCACAATATTAAACAAGAGATAATTCCCTACAATTCATGTCATATCAATGTTTTTGTAAGTTCAATACGGCGAACGAGCTCCGCAAACATAGGCGCTAAGTGTATTCCTTATGACCGTCTAAGGTACCCCTTAAAATATTTTTGTAAACATTATATAATTTTTAAAATAATCTTTATTATTTCGTAACTCTACTTTAATTATATTTAGTAGGTTAATATAAATTAATAATAATAATAATCATTGATATAAATCATCTTTAAATAATGTAAAATTTTGGATGATTTGACTCATCACAACTTGGAAGAAACGGAACGTTTTTGACAACTTCAAAGTCAAAAATCAATCTAAAATTATTTTAACAGCAGAGGGCGCTTTAAATCGCTCAGCCACGTAAGTCGGGGTCGAATTAAACTTCACAGATTTATATTTCGTAGTAAATTTTACTTTGTGTGTAACATGTGAGAATGGTAAAATAACATATAAGTGTGTGTAAACTATTAATGCTAACATTATAGCCTGTAATCGGTAAGTTTATTAGTCACTACACCCATCAGTAATTTTTTGTGAATTAGCATTAATTAATCGTTTTTGACAATATCATCTTGATATATAAATACAAACATAGTTCTGCTTTGTTATTGTACTTAGTGTAAACGACCAGTTCGTTCATATTATCAGCAAAATCCTGTTTCAGAATGACAAATCATGTCGCAAGCACCAAACCCTTACAACAGTGCTCCTGGCCAGCAACCACACAACCCGGGAATGTTCCAACAATATAATCCAATTCCAGCGAACAATCTACCGGGAACCGTAAAACAAGATGGAAATTCAAACAGTGCTATACCCGAGGCCATACGTAATGCTCCAACGAACCATTACACACAGAGTGCAAACAGTTCACCCGCATTCAACAGCTCAGGGATAATGCCGCCGCCCTCGAGCTTGCGATCCTCCCCTATGAGACCAATTAAACCTGTAGCTAATCCCAACCAAGTTCCAATGCAGAACATCCAGAACATTGCTCTGAGTGTAAACAATCAAGCTGCATCGAACATAATCCCTTCCCCTTTATATTATCCTCCCAACATCCAACAGGGTCAAATAAACAATAATGCCCCACCTCTGGTTTCTTCTAGTCAGTTTAATCAACCCTTGGTCAATGGTCCTTTGGGGCAAGCACCTTCGCAAAGACCACCATCTCAATACCCCCCATCATCAACATCATTTAGTCCCATTCCAGTTAGTCAACAACCATTCAGTTCAAACCCATACCCACCAGGAATGACACCCATGATGGGAGGTCAACGACCACCCACTTCAGTGCCTTCAGTTAGCCAGCCCAATGTTCCATTCAGTGGTCCCTCTATGTCAGGATCTAGGAACAGTCCGATAATGAGTGGGCCACCTCTTTCCGGTTCCAGGAATAGCCCCTCAGTGGTTCCTCCAACGAGTACCATGCCCACTGGACCACAAGGACCTGGGATTTCCCTTGTAGGTCCACCACAAATAAATTTGAATGGTCCAATGATGCCTCCACCACAAATGGCCCCACCTAGAAGCTTACCCAGTGGGCCTTCTTCCTTACTGCCAATGTCAGGAGTGAACCATCAAAATGGTCCTATGAGTCAACTTGCAGGTCCTAGTTACCAACAAGGACCTCCAAATGCCAATAGTCAGCCACCGAGTATGCCTTTTGTAAGTGGACTAAATATGCCTCCTGTACCGCAACCAATGCACAGTGGACCCGGTGCAACAAATGGTCCACCAAGATCAAGCTTTCAAAATAGATATCCTCCTATGCCATCAAATAATTTAACACCACAGCAGCAAGTGCAGATGCAACAAAACATAGCGAAACAGTTTCCGCAACCTAATACTTATGGTGTTAGCGGTGTGACGCAGCAAATGAATCAGTTGAGTGTGACAAAGCAAGGCTTTGACCAGCTGTGGGGTCACCAGATGGTGGACCTGATGCAGTGTAAGCATGTCTTGCCAGAGTACCCTGAAGATCCACCTGAAATTAAACTCGGACACCAATTTGCAGAAGCATCTAACTGTAGCCCTGAGTAAGTATTCTTATGTATTGTTTAATAATAGTTTATCAATCAGTTGAAAAAACTTATAAAAATTATTCAACTGTGATTGTAGAAAAACACATGCACATACACACAAAACCCAGTCTAGAATTAATAATACACTTCTATTTATTAAAGATAAATGAAGACTGTAGCTGTATCATATCATCGTATAATTTTAAAATTTATCTTCCTTATATAATTTGGATCAATATAGTATTACCATTTATTAAAGATTGCTCTGTGGTCGAAATTCGACCATAATTAATATTTAATTTTTGTAGTTAAATTTTTTAGGGTCCTGTTTTCTAAAAATTGTCTATGATATTAACAGTGTGCCGGATTTCCGCCAGACATTTGCCGCCCATAGGATATTAAATCCCCCGATTACTTCATGTATGCATAACACTTTAAGCGTTTTCACATTATGCATTACAATATAGCTTATCAATAATGTGAGAGCCAGCTATATTATTTTTTACATTGAAACATTTACCTACCTCATTATTTAATATTTTGCCTCTTAGATAGAAAAAAGTACAAAAAATAAATGTACAGATTGACAAACGTCAACCTATAATAAAATTATATCAAATGCACGGTAGGTAGCGTGATCTAACTGAGGTAACGATAATAATATTTTAAACTATAATTAATGTAATAATTAAAAGAATATCAGTCCAGTTCTACTATAATTACGAAAATTAAATTTTAACCCTTGTTTTTCACGATGAAACCGAACGGTCAAAACTCATATGAATTGAAAAAACGCATATGTGTTTGTTTATGTGATTTAGTACAAATCCATGGTAGTGTGTGTTGCTAATATTTTCATTAATTTAATGTATTTCTAAGCATTATTTTAATTAAATTTATAGACCAGGGTCGATAGTTTTTAAAACCAAAAAAAATTAATAGTAGGATAAAACCCATTAGAAAAGGAGGAGAATATTATAAAAATGAAAGGAAAAATAATTTACGAGCGATCTGAGGTCGGGAAGGGGATGGGGGTGAGTTTTTAAGGGTAAAAAACGGTTATCTCGATTTCCGGCAAAACTAAAAGTCCTATGAAAAAAAGTCAAATGGCAAATTGTAGATAACAAAAAGATCTAAAACTTTTGTATTTACACTTTTTTCATATAACCTCAAAATTTATGTGAAAAATTCAAAAAACCAAGTTTTTGGTTTTTTATTTTTATCTTTTACAATTTTTTTTTGTCACGAAATTTGGTGAAAACTTACCTTTTTATGTCCCAAATACGCTGTAATTTTTTTGATTAGAAATATTTATTTTTTCACCTTATTTTGAATTAATATCGAAAAAGCACCCTAATTTTCAATCGAAAATTCACCCGTCAAAATATCAGCTTTTTTCATAAAGTTGGTATGCTTTCTGTTCGTTGAAATCTCTACTTTCCGATGGTGAAAAAAAAAATATATGTTACTATAGTAAATCTTCTCAGAAAATGCGATGCGAATGCGAATTCGATTATTTTTTTAATTATTATATACAATTTAGAGCTATTTATTAAAATTTACACTTTAATTTCTCGAAAAACGTAAGATTAAATGTTACATTAATAAATAAAAAAATTGCAAATCAAAATATACTACTAACAAACAAATAAGTTAATAAAATTAATATTTAATACGACATCTACAATTTTTGGAGAAAGTTGTCGAATCTTCTTTAAATTATATGCGTAGGTGCCTATTTATAAATATTTTAAGATAACTTATATACCTGAGTGACCTACGAAAAATTTTAGCCCATCATAAGGTATTTCATAGAGAAGTGGGGAAGGGGCTAGGTGGGTCTGGGTCTTACTACATACATACCCACTATTTCGTAGCAGCTGTAACAACCGTTAGTCTAGCCAGTATTCGAAATACAGTACAGTATACAACATTGTTTATAAAAATACACGTGCACGCTGAGTTTCTTTAAGATAATTGTGACAAGTTTACTTAAAAAAAAAACTTTTCGAATCTGCATACGAAGGTAAATACTATCTCTATTTTTATCTGTATCAATCAACTCAAACATAAAAATAGTAATATTTTCTTTAAAAAATAGTATGCTTAACGTAACATAACCTAAAGATTAAAATTGAATGATATTTTAGTACAAGATTAGAAAAGATTAAAAAATACGGGTGAATTTTCGATTGAAAATTAGGGTGCTTTTTCGATATTAATTCAAAATAAGGTGAAAAAATAAATATTTCTAATCAAATAAATTACAGCGTATTTGGGACATAAAAAGGTAAGTTTTCACCAAAATTCGTGAAAAAAAAAATTGTAAAATAAAAATAAAAAACCAAAAACTTGTTTTTTTTTAATTTTTCACATAAATTTTGAGGTTATGTGAAAAAGTGCAAATACCAAAGTTTTAGATCTTTTTATTACCTAAAACTTTGCCATTTGACTTTTTTCCATAGGACTTTTAGTTTTGCCGGAAATCGAGATAAAACGTTTTTTATCCTTAAAACTTCACCCCCATCCCCTTCCCGACCTCAGATCGCCCGTAAATTATTTTTCGTTTTATTTTTTTAATATTCTCCTCGTTTTCTAATAGGTTTTATCCAACTATTATTTTTTTTCACTTTTTATTATTTTTAAAGGCTTCTACCCTGGTCTATTAAGCTTTACCACGCCTTCCCCAGCATAAACTTTAATTGTGCCAAATTTCACTCCGTACGCACAATTCTCGTAAAAATGTACTTGAAATTTTCGCTTCACGTATTAATTACCATTTATATTTTAGTAGAAAATAAAGTTTTTAAAAATATTAATTTCTTGTACAAGGTTGAAATTAAATTTAGCACAACAGAACTTGTATTTTCAAAATTACAATTTTTATTGATTACTCATATTGGCCTTGTATACGGATATGAGAAAAATATTATATGGGTTAAGGCTATGTAATTATTCTGGATGATTTGCTGAGTTTGGATAAAAATAAATTATTTTAAAAGAATATTAAAAGTAAAATATAAAATTAAGACTCCAAATTAATTCAAAACTACTTACTTGTCCTACTTGTCCCGACACACATGGTTCTGCGTTAACTAGGAACTGAAATTGCTCATCGTTTAAACCTTTCCTGAACTACCACATTTATTTCAAGCTCAAAATTAGCCAAATTGGTCAAGCCATTCTCAAGTTTCAGCAAGACATTAAAACTGTAATCCATATTTTATATATAAGATTACTGAAAACTTTTAAATGGTTTTTGGTTACAGTTAGTTTTGGATACCCAAAAGTTTTGAATATGTTACATAGCCCTATAACATTCCTATTTTGAATGCAAAATTAAAAATAACTTTTTTTTTTTCATTTTTCGATTTTTTTTTATGTCTATAACATCTGTGAACGCCGAATGTAATCATATAGCAATAATCATATACTTAGTAGTAGTGTGTAGACTGTAGAGTAGTCAGTTGAATACTGCATTAAATTTCGATATTACAAATTGATGTCTGACATTTAGAACTTATTAAAGAAATGAGTATTATGAATTGAATTTTTAAAGAATTATATTGTTGGTAAAAATGTGTAAAAAATTAAATATTGCTATTCAGATAACTACTTGACTGTGGAAGACAAGTTATTGTAACTTGTGTATCAACAACCCAAAACCTTCCACCGGTCTTGTTAAATATTGAAGTTGTATCTAACCAAGTGTTGACATAAAATGTGTATTGTTTTTTTTTACAGAATATTCAGATGCACTGTCAATCGTATACCGGAGACAAACAACTTGTTACAGAAGTCTAGGTTACCACTAGGTATACTGATACACCCCTTCAAGGACCTAAATGTGAGTATGAATCATTTTTTGAAAATATTATTTATAAGGTTACTAAAGGTTCAAAGTTCAAACTTACCTATTTAATATATTATAATATTAACAGAGTGATGAATTAACATAATATTTTTAATAACAAAATTTATTTTCATTAATATACTCAGAAATATTTAGGTATTACTACTTGGTAAATGTAAAAAATAATAATATGTATGTGTAGTTTATAAATTAGATACATCTAAAATGTACAAAAAAGTTTTTCTTTTTGCTATATTAGTAAACAAAACCTACATAATTAGTTTACTTACATCATATACAAAAGATAAAAACATTGATTATGGTATCTCAAATATTTGTGCATTTAAGTTCATACAAATATAGTAAAATATCTGTATGAACTATATATAATAGAGATACAAATATGTTCCTGCGGCCCTTATACTTCATAGACTTTTACCTAGGCGTGACGTCACAGTTAGGTACGACTTTAGTATGGAGCGTTTTCACGAGACTTGCGAAAATTTGCATACAAATCGCTGTACCTTTGAAAAATTGAATTTTGATATATTGTTTCTTAAGTTAAGCTGTTATTCGTAATTTTAAGTTTCTCTGTTATACAGTGTAAACTCATTAAAGAATATTAATATAACATTGACACAAGCATACAAGAGTTATAATATATTGGTAGTAGCACTTCACAGGGATGTTGCATTATCTTGATATCTTTAGAGTCTGACTGTAATTGGATTACACATGGCGAGATATACTACAATAGAAACTTAAAATTCTTGATATGCATCACAATAATAAACTTTAACGTCATTGTGTAGAGTATAAAGTTGAGTAAGAAAATCTAATGTAGTCGTTATAACAGATTTTATTTCAACATTTATCATTAAATTGATTGTTCTGTTACTAAATACTTATTGTCATTGTTATATTAATACAACTATTCTTACTGGTTCTTACTAATATTATAAACGCGAATGTTTGTGTGTATGAATGTGTGGATGTTTGTTACTCTTTCACGCAAAAACTACTAAACGGATTGTAATGAAATTTGGTATGGTAGTAGTTTAGACTCTGGATTAACACATAGGCTCCTTTTTATCGCAGCAAAATGTACTGTTGCCGCGTGATTTTTAATCATATATATTATCAACTAGCTTTTGCCCGCGGCTTCGCCTTCGTAAATACAGTATCCCACGGGAGCGCTATTTTTCGGGATAAAAATTAGCCTATGTGTTAATCCAGAGCTTAAACCACTACCATATCAAATTTCTTCGAAATCCGGTCATTAGTTTTTGCGTGAAAGAGTAACAAATATCCATCCGTCCATAATCACAAACTTTCCCATTTATAACAGTAACAGGATAATTGAAATTACAAAATTATCATCAGTTTTATAGTTGTAGCTTCAATTTTGTGATATCATCTAGTGTTCTTTTTTTTACTTTGTTCAGCTTCACAACTATAATATTTAGAGCCGTTATCAAATATGCTTCTAGTTGTCTCTTTGTTTTTAATAATTATTAGTCTCAGACAGATAAGGACGAAGGAAAAAGGATTATAAATTCATTAAATATCAGAATGTCTCAGATGTTAAAATATGTCTCAGAAAAGATTTTAAACAGACTCTGATACTTAACTATTTAATTTAACCTTGGTGTGATTTCAAAATATATATATTTAAGAATAAAAAATATTCTATTTTGAAATTTATTACAAAACATTTCAACAACTATTTCAATGTGTTCTTTGATTGTTAATTTTTATTCACCTACCAGCTGTTCTAAATTTAGATTTTTTTCCAACAGCCTATTGATTTTTTTTCTTTTTCAGCACCTGCCAGTGATACAGTGCACGACGATAGTGCGGTGCCGCGCGTGTCGCACCTACATCAATCCGTTTGTTTACTTTGTGGACGCCAAGCGGTGGAAATGCAATCTCTGCTACAGGGTCAACGACTGTGAGTTATCTATAGTTCTATATATTATGTGATGTTGAATGTTTTCCTTATTCAATTGGCCTCGTAAAGGTCAAATGAATAAGGAAAACATTGTAAAGACAGTTAGAATTAGGGTACTGCGAAAATTTCATTCTCATTTGATTTGTTGATGGAATTCTAAATTCCTCAAAAATCTCACTAATGCCCAATCAAATGTTTCTTAGAAAGTATGTTTCAAGATGACTTGACAGAATGACGAAGACATCATGCATATGCCTATAAAATACAAAGTAAATATTCTGCCGTATGTGTCAGCCAAAATAAAAAATATTTCCCCATACAATTAATCCTACTAATATTATAAATGTGAAAGTTTGTGAGTATGGACGGATGGATGTTTTTTTACTCTTTCACGCATAAACTAATGAACGGATTTTTATGAAATTTGGTATGGTAGTAGTTTAGGCTCTGGATTAAAACAGACTACTTTTTATCCCTGAAAGTACAGTGTTCCCGCGGGATACCTGATAGTATATTTACGCGGGCGGACCCGCGGTAAATAGCTAGGTTTCACACAGTTCTTTGTCGATACTAATCTAATAAAGAAAGGTTTGTTTGAATTGAAAAAACTCTTGGACCGATTTTGATTAAATTTGGCACACGTAGAGTAGACCAAGGGTCGACCAATGCACGATTCCCTTGGGATATTTTTTTTCGCGCAGGAAGTCGCGGGCAACATCTAGTTTTCTATTATATCAGATTTTTTTTAATCCATTCAGTGCCCGAGGAGTTCCAATACGACCCGGTGAGCAAATCTTACGGCGACCCGTCGCGTCGGCCCGAGATCAAGTCGGCCACCATCGAGTTTATAGCGCCCAGCGAGTACATGCTGAGGCCTCCGCAACCCGCGGTGTATCTGTTCCTGCTGGATGTGTCCCAGGTGGCCCGGGACTCGGGATACTTGCAGGTACTCACTAGCTTCTTTTCACTGATTCTTCACACCATATCATTGAATTACGTCAAAGTGATGTGTCCATAATGTACAAAAGCGTAATTTCGTAATGTGTTTCATAGCCTAGCGGTTTTTTTCCCGCCAGGGGCGTCTAGGTTCAAATCTCATTACAAATTAATATATTTCTTATCTTTCTTGTTTTTCAAATAAATAGGTTATAATCTAATTAGTAGTAGTAAGTTAAATAAATTAAACACTACATATTTTTATATTTTTGCTTTATTGCTGTCCGTATTTTTTAGTTACTTACCCATCTTTTTTATAATCTGCACTAATATTTACTACATAAATACAACTTGTGCCTTTTTCGTGTATGGTTTAAATAATAAAATGCAAAAATAATATAATTATAATATACGGCCGAAGTACTGCGGAACATACGCACTACAACATACACAATACACATTACACACACTGACGTTTCATTCTAGGACGACATTTCAACATTTTATATTTCGCATTTTCGCACTCCGTTCGCGTAGCACAAAGCTAAATTTTGTCTCCTGATTTTATACAATACATAAATACACAATAAAATTTGATATCCAATAGCCTTCCACATGAAACTTCAGTTATCTAACACAAAAAAAATTACAATTTCAAATACCTAGTTTTACTTTCTGACATTAGTGGTTTAAACTGATGAATAGTCTCTTCGGCTACATCATATTTATTGTAAATATTGTATTATTTAATAAAAATAAAGCGATTAACACAACGCGTGAATTATAAACGTAATTTACTGAAAACATGTTCCTAATACTCGTGGGGTACTCGTGAAGGACTTATTTATTAGGATTAGAATTGATTATAATAATTGATATAATTAAATACACTTTACAAACAAACAAAATAATATTTCTATATATTATTATTCATTCTGTTGTCAATCTTATATTTTTTTCTTTCGTCGTGCAACAATATATCAATAATTTCGACTCACTTACGTCAGTCTGATTGGCAGCTTGGTATGCGTACCTGCGTTTGATTTTTGCATTGTTTTGAAATTCGGAATGTGGTGGGTTCGAATCCCGGTTAGATAAATATTTTTGTGATTCTTATTATTTCTTTTAAATATTTTTTAAAATTATTTTATCGTTGTACTAAAACTCCGAGCAAAGCTCTCCGGTCTCTCAGGTACTTATATTAAAAGAGAGTTTTTGTATTTTCATTGAATACAATCAATTCATATTTTTTTCTTTACCTTTTTTTTATAATGTACACTAAGATTTACAACTACTTAAAGAAACGAATAATTAGGTATATCAGGGTACACCGGTATCAACAATATACTATAGTATATTTATTTTTATTAAATAATACAATATTTACAATAAATATGATGTAGCCTTAGAGAACAAGCATTAGAAAAAGAATAAAAAAAGATTGTCTGACCGGGATTCGAACCCGATACCAATTGGTCAACAACGCAAAAAGCCAATGGCCTACGTAGCTGCACTATCGGGAATCTAACATAAGATGGCGAAATTACTTATATCTTATTAGTATTACACGACGAAAGAAAAAACATGACAAACTAAGATCCTTATGTCGTTGGCATGAAGGTCAAGTCCGAGGTAAAATAACTTTTAGCGGACTTTCTACAATAAATTCTAATTATTTTTGAGCAGCAAAAAGCGGAATAAAATGACATACTTCTCCATAACAAGAGGCCTAAGCCGATACTGTCGGATTCCATAGAAATGAAAGAGATGGAACGACAGGTCGTCATTTCGCGATGTTTCAGTCGACTCGTCCGAATGTTTTATCATTGAAATAAATTAATCCTAACAAATATCTTGTTCCAATCGAAAAATCAAAAACGACAATTCCCTTCCTTTTATAATGTATTACGAAACTGTAAATAATTTTCTCTTTTTTGTTCACAAATGATCCAGTTACAACTTAAAGAATTTCTACGTATTTTAATGGTTATTTTGTGATTTTTTTATCGAGAAAATTTACAGAAAACGGTATTGAAAACGTATCCTTACAAATATGATCAAGATTAACATATATTTTTTTACTGCACCAAAATGTATTCATTCGACAATTTTTTTTTTAAAGAAACCTATTTTTACGATGTAGATCGTCTTAAACTTTACTTACAGAAAAATATTTTTCAAGTACATAATTTTTCGACACTGTAAGAAGTTACGAACCACCTACACACAACAATGTTATAGTGAATGTTATTTTAAATTACAGATAGCCTGCGACACCATCAAGGAGAATCTGGACCAAATGCCCGGGGACGCGCGCATGCAGATCGGCTTCATATGCTACGACGCGCACATACACTACTACCTCATGAGCGACAGCCACACCAGGCCGCAGGAGATGACCGTGCTGGACATTGACGGTAATACATCATCAGCTTAATCGCCAACATCATCATCACCATAATCAACCACATAAACAATCTGTGCGCCAAAATCCTTTCAAATCTATTCAGTGGTTTAAGCATTTAATATACACATACATCAATAGCACGTTAATGCGAATCACAGTATCGAATACGACTATAAGTTTGGCGAGCGAAGCACGATAATTTACAAATACTCGAGTTTCGGCGTGGCCTCTCTTTGGCCGAAACCGAAACTGAACCTTTCGGTCGCTCTCTAATTATAATCTAAAAAGTATATTGTTGCTCGTATCAATAATTTTCTAATTTGGAGTAATGGCGTAATTACGTCTAAATAAGTACCGCCAAATAATGTCTTTGGTATGTTAATTTAAACTAGTTACAAAAGTACTGCAGTACTACAGTACCCTTGCGAGTTTCTTACGCCGGTTCTTCTCGCCGGCCTAGTTCCTGAACCGGTGGCAGGCATCACGTAGGGAACATGCCCCAAGTGATATTATTATGAAATAAAACTTTTTTAATTTGAATTTCCAGATATTTTCCTGCCATCGCCCGAGTCGCTGCTAGTGAACCTGGGCGAGAACCGCGAGATGATTACCGAGCTGCTCACGATTCTGCCCAAGCGGTTCGCGCACCCCGGCGCGCCCGCGTCTGCGCTCGGCGCCGCGCTGCAGGCCGCCCACAAGCTTATGGTGAGTGTGCACATGGCTCGCTACGAGTGGGCCAGCTCGAGGGGGGGGATATTATAGCCTTACAGAAATACAAAGTGATTTTATTTAAGGAAATCCCAACATTGTCAAGCAGTATTAGCGAGTTGATGAGATGAGAGATGATGATGATCTAGCTATGAACCTTGATCACGTGAACTTTTAATCATTAATAAAAACCGCATCAAAACTGGGCGTATCCTTTTGGAGCTACGATGCCACCGCCAAAACAAAATGATAACCCCTCTTTTGCATCGGGGGTTAATAACAGCAAGAAATAATGCAACGGTGTGTTTCACCGAGTCAGTGAAGCGCTTTTTAGTTATTTAATTACTAGATATATAATATATATAATAGCCTTTTCCCGCTGCTTAGCCCGCGTAATTATAGTATAAGGTATCTCACGGGAATACTGTACTTTTTCGGGATACAAAGAAGCCTATGTGTTAATCCAGAGCCTAAACTACCACCACACCAAATTTCATTGAAATTCGTTCAGTAGTTTTTGCGTGAAAGAATAACAAACATCCATCCATCCATATAATAGTAGTAGGATATAGCCTATTCGCGTAGAAGACACTTAAATGTCAAGAAAACAAATCAAAATTGACCAATGATGAATAAGCCGTGTTCACATACAGGTCCGTATAGTAAGCCATTTTGACACGCGTGATTTTCTGACATTTACCGACTTCTTAACGCGTATAAACTATAGTTACGTATTACAGTTAAATATTGTGTAATTTTCTTAATTATTATTTTCAGACGCCAACCGGAGGTCGAATTACAGTTTTCCAAACATGTCTGCCTAACATTGGGCCGGGTGCATTACAATCTAGGTATGTTAAGGTTTCTAAAGAACTCTAATATATTTTTAAACATTTTGTAAAGTTTGTTATCAGTACTTAAAAAAATCCGACACAAAATGTTGATAGCAATTTTATTTAACTGAGCGCTCTCGCATTTATTATATCGGCGACCTGCGACACGCCGTAATCGCAGAATGTTACCTCACCATTATGTATTTTTGTATTTATTTATCAATTACAACCACGTTATTAATCTCCCTCAGCAATCATCACGTTTTTATGGAAATGACAGATGATGTATGAACGACGATTTCCGAAAGACATTATTAAGTTGCTTTCACTGTAAGGTTCAGTTCACACCGCGACGATACGCGACGCTACGCTGCGCTGCATATTTAATATAGCTATTGAAAATTGAACTTTATTCACTACACAAAAATAAACACATTTCATGCGCTGCGCACCGCGGTGCAACATGACATTCGAATTCTTTCAATGAAACATGTATCTTGTGTAATGAATAAAGTTTAATTTTGAATAGATATCTTAACAATGCAGCGCCATGTCGCGTATCGTTTCGTTTCGGTGTGAATTGACCATTAGTGCATGGAATTATTGTTTTAAAATTTGATTTAATCCCTTCAGGGAGGACCCCAATGCGCGCTCCGGCAAGGAAGTGGCTCATCTCAACCCAGCTACGGACTTCTACAAGCGGCTGGCACTGGACAGCAGCGGCGCGCAGGTCGCCATAGACCTGTTCCTGCTGAGCGCGCACTACTGCGACCTCGCCACGCTCAGTACGTACATTGCCTGTTGCAATGAGGATCAATCACTTAGTAGTAAATCTAATTTTGACTAAGTACATCGTATGTGTATAACTTACTGAGCGTTTTCTTTTTTAAATTAATTAAATTCGTCAAGAAATGGTGGATTTATTCAAGTTTTTCTGAACGACTAGTTTGTAACGCGCGCTTCCGCTGAATTGGATACGATGACGTCATCTGTCGCGATCCGTGCGACAACGGCTTGATTGTACTCATACTTCATAGGTATTATTCTCCGATTCTTGACGCTTATGCCTCACGTGCATTGTTTTTGTTAACGTTAAATATTTTAGTTGTGTTTAGACAGGAGGTGACGACGACAGATGACGTCACAGCGACTCGCTTTATTCTCGGGCGCTGCTGAAATTGCTGTATCTTTGTCATTTTTGGTCCGGTTAAAATAATTACTTTACAGTATTTACTGTTTTTTTGTCGCCATAAGTCTGCATACCCCACAAAAAACATGATCCTCATACTAAACATAGCGAAAAGTTAATTTGTGGCGTCATGATTGTGTATTGTATCTCTCTATTGCAATATGATTTCACGACAGCACACAATATACGTTTATAACGTGTGATAAAAAAATATATTTTTACACAATATTAAAAACTATTAATAGTTTTTGTTGTGGAACAATTTGACCCTGGACTTGCACCTTATACCTGACATTGTTGCTTGTGTGGTGGTGGTGTTTGCACGATCTTGCTGGCATTGTTGCTTGTGTTATGGCGTTGTTTGCACGATCTTATTTCTGAGGGTACACATAAATAGTGTGGGAGGAGGGAGGTGTTTGACGTATACTTATGCATGCACTCACACAACCTGCAGTTGTAGGTATTTCTTCGCGGGGTATTGTTAGATATAATATTAATTAAAAAAGTTCAAAATCTCGTAAATATTGGATTTTATTGTAGAAAATATTGAAAATAATGAAAAATAAAACTCCTTATTGGATCAACATTGATTAACCTATAACCTTGTATATCCAGATAATTTTCCCCCTAATTAATAAAAATATTTACACCACGGATTAGATAATCAAGAATGGCTGTCTTTGTCTGATAGGTTGAAAATGCCACTTGACAGACAAAGACAGCAACTTGGATTAGCGCATGCATGGTGTAAATATTTTAAAAGTAATAATAAATGTACTTATTTTTATTAATAAAAACGTTTATGTTTGCAGGTGGCATGTCGAAGTTCAGCGGCGGCAGTGTACACCACATCCCGCTGTTCCGCGGCGCGCGCGCGTGGCAGGCGGCGCAGCTGCGGCGCATGCTGACGCGGTACCTCACGCGCAAGATCGGCTTCGAGGCGGTCATGCGCGTGCGATGCACCAGGTAATGAGGATTTTTGGGTATAATCTAAGACGAGATCGGCGGCGCGTGAATCGTAAAGATCCCTTCGAAAGATCGACACGAAACTCTTTTTGAATGTTAAATGAGCGAAAATTATTTTGTTATAACCCGTTCAGATCCAATGCTACTAATGTAAATGTCACTTATTTATCGTGCAATAAAGAAATACAATTTGGTCGAAATTAATGTTTTCGTTTACAACAAGATTGAAATGGTCTAAAGTCTATAAATATACTTTTTGACTACCAGTGGCGAAGGCTGGTTTTCCTTCATAGAGAAGCACTTGCCTGTATAATAGGTAGGGATTTGAATGAGGTTCTTCAAAAGGTAAGTAAAGCCGATAGGAATCGAGTTACGGGATAAACGCCACTGTTGAGTACTCTATGATCTAAGATATTATTGTTATATAATATGCCATTTTTACAGAGGCATATCGATCCACACGTTCCACGGCAACTTCTTCGTGCGCTCCACCGACCTGCTATCGCTGCCTAACGTCTCGCCTGACGCCGGCTTCGGCATGCAGCTGACTATAGAGGAGTCGTTAGCTGACCTGCAGCAGGTGTGCTTCCAGGCCGCCCTGCTATATACCAGCAGCAGAGGTGAGCACAATCACAACAGTTATTTTGACGGCTACATCGCGAATTAGCTCGTCTGTCGAAATTTGTATTGCAATGTGCAATACAATGTATTGTGTATAATCCCTGGGGGCCCTCTGTAATCTAAAAGGTAAGCCGATGGAATGGAGTTTTTGAGACCCATCGCCGTTGGTTCATATTATGACTAGTGGTCCATTTGTGTGTCCCAGAATCCTATGGTCTAAACTTCCTGGCTCCATATGCTGCTATCAAATTTTTTTAAGCCTATTGCGATTGTGGTTCTAGGTTATGCTTACTAAATGAGCGTTTGAATGACCGTGTATATTAATAACGTTTTGTACATTTGCAGGGGAGAGACGGATACGTGTGCACACGCTTGCGCTGCCGATCGCCAACACTCTGCCCGATGTGTTGCACGCCGCAGACCAACAGGCCATCATCGGACTGCTCGCTAAAATGGGTAGGTCAATATTAACTACTACGTAAACAAACATTTTTGTCTTTATAGTCTATGGAGTCAATCGTCAATGATGACGCCAACTATTGCGTCGCTGGTATGATCGAGCTCTCCGGCGATTGTTAAACAAACGGCACATGGATCTAATAAGTCTTAAATGTACACTTTTATCTCAAGCAAACGTCCGTTTAGTTTGGGTAGGGCTAGTTAAAGCGGGTAGTTTGTTTTAGGTCGAGATAATTATTATTCTCATTTACAGCGGTGGACCGTTGCGCGAGCGCATCAATGTCAGAAGCACGTGAGGCGCTCACTAACGTCGCGGTCGACGTACTGTGCGCGCACCGCCTGGCGCAGAACCTGCCTGCCGGCGCGTTGAGTCCGTCGCTCCAGGCGCCCGTGACTCTGCGCTTGCTGCCGCTGTATATACTGGCACTGCTCAAGCGGGTAAGCTACATATTCAGGAGATTTTATTGACATAGACATAGGGACGTAAAAAGCTTTTATTAGAAAAGCTGGGATGCCTCATTTCCTTTGTATTAACTAATGTTCACAATTTGGAACATTCCAGAAAGCGTTCCGTACAGGGACTTCGACAAGACTGGATGAGCGCGTCGGCGACATGTGCCTGATGAAGTCGGCGCCGCTGTGCCAGCTGCTGCGCGCGGTGTATCCCGACCTGTACGCGCTGCACACGTTGGCGCAGTATGTCACAGACGCCGACCCGCGTGACGTCGACCCGCCGCGCATGCATCTCACCGCGGAGAGGTACAGTGTCCCACACAGTGCGGCGTGCTGCTGATCGCTGTGTTTTCTGCATGTTACTATAGCGGCCAATCTTACATATAATTTTCCTATACTTTGGCCAAGACAATGTCATAAACATATCTAAACTTTGAGCTATACCACAGAGTAAAAATATATTATACTTACGTACAGAGGAACAGCTTTCATAAAACGATCCAAATTTAATCAGTCACAGAATATGAGCTTAAATTAAAGTAAGTTTAGCGTCAGTATATGGTTATTGAGAAAGTCTAATTGGTACACACCACAACGAAGCATCGAACCTGCTCCATCACGTGTGTGACTCAAGGTGTCTATTCACTAGGGCCTAGTGACTAGGCCCTAGTGAATAGGTATAGTGGACGCTATTATAGCAAGATATAAAGCAAGGCACCTACACCTACTAGAAAATTAAATTATTATATTTATTAATAAATATAATAATAATAATAAATTATTAATAAATATATTTAAATATTTAATTATATACATTTTTCTTACCTATTATTATCCTTAGGATAGGTAAATTAAGAGATATTTTTATTAATTCCATTATTTTTCATGCAGGTGCATGTAAGTACAAAAAATGAAACCACTTTTAGGATCCCGTCCGTAGGTCACTCTCATCTCGTGTCTTTTCTAATTTTTTTGATTTAGCTATCTGTTTGCAGGATATCCCTATACTATTTAAAAAAAACTCATTTGTCCTCATGACAACCAACACTTATTAGTAGTACACAATTCTCAATCTCACAATGAACTGACATGACATAAAAACTCAAACATAAAATTTGAAAATTTTGACGTCCCTTTGACGGGAATCAATCTTAACCGGATTTTTCCACTATTCATCGAATGTTTACTAGTAGCTGTGTATCTGTTCGTCTTTCTTTGATCTGTGACTATACTTTGTTCGTATCCAAAATCGAATCCAAATGTAATCAAAGAAATAGTAGCACTTTTACGCTTTTATTTCTTTGTTTACATTGAAATAATAGCGCTGATTCGATAAGTGACATTTAAATTAGAAGCATTAGCTTCCAATTTAAATGTCACTTATTTGCCGTGAAATAAACAAATACAACGACACATTATTTTGGTTGCATTTAATCTTTTTGTTTAGACACGCTGGTTTCTTGTGATTCAATTGTGGGATTCTAGTGAACCTGACTTTTCGTGTCGAAGTAATCATTGTCATTTTTATCGTGATATCATGTGGTTGTATACCGATTTTGTAATTTGTGTATTTGTGATTTCAGAATAAACTCGAATGGTGCGTACCTGCTGGACGACGGCGAGACGATGATGATATACATCTGCCACGGCGTGTCACCTGCGTGGTTATCTGACACGTTCGGCGTGGCGGCTTACAGCCAGATACAAGACGACGCGAGAGATTTGCCCGTTATAGAGAGCGACGGCAATGAGTTGTTACATGCGTTTATTGAGAAATTGAACGAGGACAGACCGTATCCGGCCAATATTGTTGTCTTGAGGTGGGTTATCACTTATAATTTTAGCCCTTATTTTCCGAATTTGTTTTTGGATGTTGTTTGTTATAATATATCACGTATTCCGTTGTGCCTTCTGGCATAGGCCTCCTCCATCTGTCTCCACTGAGATCTCTGGGATCTTTGGCTACTCTGTACAATCATTATTTCTTTTACTTGTATATACTATCAGTGAGTCTAATTCTGATTATGAATATGATAGAGTGTTCTCATAATTTATTTGTATTCTAACGATGACTGCCTGAAATGCTACCAGTGTGCGTGTGTGTGCGAATTTTTGGCACTACTTGCCGTGATGAAGTTAAATACAACGGCGAGTAGTGACAAAAACTAGCACACTGGATAGGACATTTACGGCCCAATATTAGAATGATAGTTAAATTATGTGACGCTCAAGTCATATGCTGTCCTTGTCATTTTGGGTAGCAAAAACAGCAACAGCTCGTGAATAGGAGGAGTCTTAATTTTGATTAGCCTTTCAGTATTCGGCCGGTAATACTTCTAACAATTTAATTGGCTCTACTAGCACATTACAATTCTATCCTGTTACTTATCCTGTTTAGTTTCTTCTTTCGTTTTTGTTATCTTGAATGTCGAATCAATAATATGACATTTCTATTGCAGGGATAACTCACCATCAAAATTCACATTCACTGAACGGCTGGTGGACGACAGAGTGGAGTCAGCCTTCTCCTACTACGAGTTCTTGCAACACATCAAGAACCAAGTGAAATGAGTTGGTGATAGTGAGAGTGTTAAAAGTTACAACTATATGACATTTGTGAACGAAGTGTACGCCAAAGTATCTGTATACTGACACTGCCCTAGCTATAGAAAGTTTCCAGGTAAGATATCATTAGACTGTACAGAACATGAAACACTAAGGTAATCAATCATAACTATTCAAAAATGTTTGCTAAATTCTGTGTAGATGTTGCTTTGTTTTTTGCTTTTATAAATTAACAAAACTACTCAATAGATTAAAAAACTAAACCCATAAATGACATGACATAATATAATTTTTAATATTTGTTTTAATATTTTTAAACAAAAGGAAATTAACTATTAGCATCATACTATGAAACAAAAATATCATTGAATTAACGAAATAAATATTTAAGACTGGCATATAATATGTTAGTAACACAGTTTAGGTAGAAGCCATAAAATTTCTCAATTGCAAAATAAATATTGTTCTTGTTACAATTTTATAAAAGAACTTATTGATATGGAGCAATAAATTTTAGGGAATCAACTATAAAATTATGTAATTTGATTTGTATTATCTGAGTTTTACCTAAAATATTTACAAAAAATAAATTACTAAAATATAGTGTATTCGGTGGACGATGATAAATTGACACGTTGTATTTGAAGTTTAATCAATATTTATGTTGCATCAAGAAAGCTATTAGTTGAAATCAAATCGATTTTCGAACCGCCGTTAAACACAAGCAAGTATTTGAATTGTCAAAAGTATATCGTTATTTATTGGTGTCAATCCCTATGAGTTTAAACATTTCATTTCGCCGAGAAAAACTAGATTGAAAATTTATTTAATGGTGATTTTAGTGGGATTAAAAATAACTGGATTGATATTGTCGTTTCTTTTTATTATTAGAATAATATTTAATCTTATTATATTAATATGACGTAATAAGTTTTTTGTCCGTGGTATGTACTATCGAACAAGTTGCCGCTCGACCAGGCATAAGATGAAAATCGCATTGTTCGTTCATTATAAAAAGTGTAATATTTGTTGCATCACAAAATCACGTGTAAATAACGGACTTCAGCCACGTTTGCAGTCTTTGCAGTCTTAAATTTTATGAGGCGTCCCAGTGTAATGAAGAATGTTTAGAAGCTGGTCGAGCAGGTAGTTTGTTGTTATTGTATGTGGCTTGAAATGGAATATTTCAATCTGTCAAAACTAATATGGTCCACTTAATAACTATAGCATAAATGCAGCTGAAACAGCAGATTACTAAGACTTGTACTATAAAAAGAATAATCAAGATTATTCTTTTTACTGTTTCAACTATATGGTGATTATTTGTTGTACTTTTTATTTTATTTAAACATGTACATGTAAAGTGATTATATATTTTATCTTGAATCAGTTTAGGGCATGTTGGTATAAACACATTATTTTGAAGTATTTGTTTTTACTGTAATTCGGTATTTAGATACATGTTGTTATTTTAAAATTATTTATGTATATTCGATATTCGATTGTAAATTTGTTAGGTTAATAAGGTGCATAAAGATTAGAGACCCTGCGATAAATAAGAAAAAAATTTAATAAAGGAGTATGGGCAATCTGGTCTATCTACTCAATACACATGAGCAAATTTCTAATTTAAGGCTCTTTTTATTTGATAAATACTTTACATAATTTGGATTTGGGGGCGTGAAAAAGTTGTTATTCATCGTGGAATAACCAGGCTTCGGTATAAAGGGACTGGCGCGACCAGAAAAAGTCAGGCCAGGCCAACCAAATAATTTTGATAAAAATACACATACATATAATACACATTTTCGATATTGTTGCTAATAAGGCACAAATTATGGATAGTAATTTGCATTAAATTACTATCCATAATTTGTTAATATTTATAATATTTAATATAAATTACTATCCATAATTTGTTAAGGATAGAGTAGAATTTTAATAAATGGCTTCATATTTCAAAGAAACGTATGGGAATAATCGGTATGTTTTAATGATGAAAACCTCTCAACACGCGAAGATTTGCGTCTGGACGCCATAGTATCTTTAAGTCAGCTTAATAGTACTTATGCAACGATTCACCACAGGTAACACTATCGGAAACTTCAATTTTTAAATGTTGTGTAAACTGACATTCCATATGCAATGTTAGTAATGCATTGGGCCAATTCAAAAACTCCATAACTTACATACATCATTTATCAAAGTAAGAAGCTAAAAACTATAAACCTACTACGCAAATTATATAGCCAATGTTACCCGGGTCATTATTATGAATCTTTTCACAACTCATTCTTTAAAACCGGATCAGCAGTTTAGGAGCCACATTGGAACAAACAAACAAACATGATGTATGCATGTGTAGATACATAAATACATAGACTACTGCCAATGACCTTCCGTTTGGCTTTGCTGTAGTTGGATAAAAACACTCTTTCCAACGACATTTAAATTGTTCGTATTGAGTAGGTAGACCAGCGCTAATAAAGGATAAAGGAGGATGGTTAGAAGTCTGCCCATCCTCCTTTATCTGTCAGCTTGACAGCATTATTTTTGCCCAGCCTGGGTTGTTTACTTTTGCCGGTCTTGATGTGTGACATAAATTGTTGGCAAAATATGTCTGTGCAAGTTTTTAAAGTTGCAATATTATCAGCTCCGTCATTATAATGTCATAAATATGCACACAAAGTGTTCTCAATTAATTACTTTTTAATATTAAAACAGTAATAATTAATAATCAGGCAACTTACCAAATCTTAATGACGCTAGATTTTAAACTGGAAACATATTTGTATTACAGCTTTGTCAACTTGTACAGAATTGACGGCGAGTTCGTCTCGCTATTATCTAAATATAAAAGCTATTTTAATGTCAGTAAATCAATAACGTAGTTGCAATGATACTGTAAGCGTCAGTTCGCTGAATGATCCCGCTACAGATTTGTTCGACGTTCGTATTGGCCCGAGCTGCGCGCGAGAGAAGCTTATGTCGCGTCGCGGCCCGTCTACAGTGATTGTGCAAGGGGGCTGAAAGACGCTGGCATCACGCTTCTAGACTACAAGATCTCTTTTTGTGATCGCTTACATAATTTATTTATTGCAAACTTGGAAGAATTTTTCAAGTATTATTTTAAAAAGATAGCTTGATTGAATATCAATACAAATATTGAATAGACAGGTCCCTGACTTATGCTTATCACATATATAAGATCACACTTGCCTATGAATTATTTGAAATATTAGAATAAAATATAAAAGGCAGGTCTATAAAGACAGAGGTCAAAATATGTAGGCGAAATGCAAAAATTTCCAGTTCTGTTGCTATTTACTGGTATTTGTAACTATACTATACTAATAAATAGCAATCGATCTAAATAGGTATCTAGAATAGCAATAGTCCATTCCATTTTACGAAAGTGCTGATCTGACTTCAAGTTGTCAAAAATAAAAGAAGAAGAAGAAGAAGACTTGTCGTAAAGGCAGGAATTGTTTACAAATTATTCTAGACTAATTTGAAATGGATTATAATACTGAGGTTTGATGGTTCGCATAAGGTAGCCAAGGTGAAGGGATAAACTTGTATATGTGCAGTGTAAAAACCGTGATGAATTTAAAAAATATGAGATGTATAACATACTATAAAACCCCTCATAGGACAATGTGCATACAATCTTAAGTTTATTCAATAAATGTATCTTTGTTAAATAAAATTATTTAAATTAAAAAAACCTTTTATTTATAATATTTACATTTACACTTATACAGCAGGTATACATTATTTCACACATAAATTTTGAATAAATTTCCTTTATACTTTTAAGAAAATTTTGAAGTTATCGTGACTGTTACAGTCATGTATGTGTCACCGTAAAATTGTAAATACCGTTAGATTGTAATATAACTAGCGAGATTATAAAATGTCGACATATTGTGAAATAAACGTTCTGCTTTATTTTAATATAACGAACTGAAACTCGTCAAATTGTAAAACAACGCAACTCGCGCGCTGATTGGTTGAACCGTGAGCGGCATATGCCCCGCGCAGCCATATTTGTTTGTTTATTAATTTGCGAATGTAAACAGACTGTTTTGGTTATTTAAAATTGATTTCGTGTTTAAAATAACTCGCAGTTTTAGAATTAGGTATATAAAATTGTCGTGGAAGTTAATTAGATAAGTATGTGATAAGCCAAAGAAGTGCCGTTTGAATGATAAATTAGTGTTATTCACCGAACATGCCTACATTGTAATATATTTGCCGTGTTCTAATATTTTTATGTGATGAATTAACCTATGTGATTTTCATGTTATAATAGTAAAAACATTCGTTATCAAATGAATAAGCAAACAAATATGGCGGCGCGGGGCATATGCCGTTCAACCAATCAGCGCGCTAGTTGGGTTCTGTTTTACAATTTAACGAGATTCAGTTCGTTATAATATTATATAATAACGAAAAATAATGCGTACAATTGTAAGCACAATGTTTATTTCACAATCCATCGACATTTTATAATCTCGCTAGTTATATTACAATCAACGGTATTTACAATTTTACGGAGACTTATACATGTTATTTTCTTCCTATTGGTAGTGGCATATTAATGCAACACTTGGTAGCAGCACGGCGAATGCTGCCCCTTAAGGCGGCCTATATATATAATATACCTATTTGGTACTTAAAATTTAATTTGTGGCCATCACTTTTTGTATTTCTTCCTCAGTCTTTCCTCTTGTTTTCGGCAGGAATATAATGACGAAAATAGCAGCAAACAAATTCAACGCTCCGTACATGATATATGTACCGAAGCTGCCGATTTGGTTTATCAGTGTTGGGTGTAGGAAGGTCACGACGAATATGGAGAACCAACCGTACAGCGATATTATTCCAATCACCTTTGCACGAATCTAAAAAAAATATTAGCTATAGTGTGTTCAGATTTATTTTTAGCTCAAAGTTTCTATGTAACTGATCCTTATATCGTCGGCATAAAGGTCCTATCAGAGCAAAAATAACACTGAACACGGACTATGATGGTTTATGGAGATTGGAGAGCTATATGTAGGTAATTGGCTGCGGATTCCGGAATGAATAGTACAAAAACTTTTTACCCGACTACGGCGAAGCCAAAAGGAAGGGTAATGATTTTGGCTGACTATGTATGTATGTATATATGTTTGTTCTATCGTAGCGTCTAAACTACTGATCCGATTTTAATGAATGAGGTGTCATTAGGTTCTTAATAATGGCCCGGGGAAACATAGGCGACACAATTTGCGTAGACGGGTTAAGAGTTTTTAACTGTTGATTAATATCTCACGGCAGTCATTGCTTTTCTATGGCAATAAAAGACCACGCATATGTAACACGAAGTCTCCCGAAAGACATTAGAACGCAGGTAGTTAAACTGTAATTGGATAATGATAGCTCGATGGATCGATGTACTTAATAAGTGTTGTGTTGGCGCGGAGGTCAAAATATTATGTAGGAGAAATGTAAAAATTCCTAGTTCTGTTCTGTTGCTATTTACCGATACAAAGTATATTATACTAATATTACTTATAATAATAAATCTTTATTTCGGGCGGAATAGGCCCATATTATCCTAACATACATATTTTACAAGCAATTATATCGACGTGATGTAGGTACATTACATGTTTATTCTATTGTATATTATTATGTGTGTTTAATAAAGAATTTGAATAGCAATCTAACTAAATATGTATAGCAATAGTCCATTCCATATTACGAAAGTGCTAATTTGACTTCGAGTTGCCAAAAAATATCATTGGCTCAAGGAAATGGAATGGGGAGTTTCCGTCAATGAGGGTTTTTGATACATATTCCGTCGCTAGGGACAGACCCGACTCACACAAGGCGTTATCTGGTGGCAGAAGTAGAATCGAAAACTCTCAATAAGAATTTTCGATTCTTTTTCCGTCGCGTCATATTTGTGTCGGGACTGTCGTGTCAAAGCTGTAGGGAAGGCCACACTAGGCTCGTAGGGAAAAATCCCTACGAGCCTAGTGTAGAATATAATAATTTTATTAATTCAATTTTAAAATTGTTGATTATAGATACATAAATCTAAATGAAATAAATAAAAAATTATAAGCAAATGATAAATATTGCCCATCTATTTCTCGCAAAACGATTTGTTACGTCACAAGTTGCTACCGCTATACATTTTGCAATGACAAATAATGACAATATGTTGGGTGCAACTCGTGACGTCACAGGCCGATATATCGCTCTCTTTCATATTGTAAATTTAAATTGTTTATATCTTCGTTATTTTTTAAGATTTATTTAACGGGTACACGAATTTATTTAACGGGTTTATTGTGTTATTATGTTGTCTAACATCGAATAGACGAGATTTTTTTTTAGGCAACATGCCTATTATTCTGACACTATGGAGCCATCTAGAAAAAGAAGAAGAAGTAGAATGGAAGGCCGAGGGGGAAGGTCGAGACGACTTAATCTTACCTCAAAATGAAACATCTCAGTGACCAAAACGTATGGCAGAGGCGACACTCCGCCCGAGAACATGGCCGACGCGATCATGATGGCGACTACCGGCAGCCAGCTGGGTATATCTGTACCGTGGTCCTGTAACAGCGTCGCCGCGGCCAGCGCCAGCATGGAGACAGTAGTTATCAGATGAGCCAAACATAGTAGACGCTGAAACAAAAAATATGTGTAAGGCATATAAAAATATGTATCATGTTACACCTTCGCGTGGATACTTTAAGGCAACGGAATCAGAATAACCGTTTAGTTACCGTTAATTGTACCTTGGCCAGTCGGCTTTTTCTAGGTGTTCCTGAGCTTTTGAATTCTAATGTGTAAGTACTGGGTGTTCGCTACGTCTCCACCGACCATCTTATACAGGTTTGCAAAACCCGAAACTATAAGGAATAGCGAAAAATCCTGAATGGAGTCGCGAGCCCAATTTTGCTAAAAACTAAAATTGCATTAGGTTTTTGAAAAATCAATTTCCTTAGCCAGGAATCGAACCGATTTTGAATAAAAAATACACCACTCAAAAGCGTTGCTAATAAGGAACAAAGTATTCTGGATAATAATCACATACGTAAACGTAGACATCGTCAAAACATTACAAATTAATAGTTTTGTCAAGTTGGAATTTTTGCTGTTCCCAGGGTAGGTACAGCGTTCTGGCCAGGGTACTTACATCGAGAATCAGGTATGTTGTAACTTGTCCACTTGTAGAACTTTTTTAAACGTCTTAAAGACGATATGTAGTATGTATATTATGTACAGTTCTCATATTTTGGTGAATTATACCCAAATAACCGACATTCCAAAATATATACCTACCTAAAGATGGCTTATGTAGTATGTCGAGTAAGTCAAATTGTAATAAATAACGATTAACTGAAAATATGTCCGAGGTACAACAGGCACCCCTATAAATAGAAATGTTATTGCACTAAACTTAACTACTAAAAAAATATAAGGATAATTTAGCGACGACTTACAAATACTAAAACGCTACTCAAATAAAGTGGACACATGCTAGTCTTGTCATTTTGCAAAGCGAAGACAGTGACGGTCTGTGATTCAAATTCCATAATAGGGATGTTGCCTTGTGTCGAATATCACATTTATACAAATATAATTTTAAAATTGTTGATTAGATATAAGTAGATAAATCTAAAAGAAAAATGTTGCACATCTCTTTCTCGCAAAACGATTTGTGACGTCACAATCTGCTACCGCCATACATTGTATAATGACATAATATGTATGGCGGTAGCACATCACATACCGATATATCGCTCTCTATCTTATTGTAAATCTATATTGTTCGTATCTTCGTTATTTATTAAGGTTTTAGATTGTTTATTATAATTTTGTTACCTAACATTTCTATTTTAAGTAGCTTATCAGAGGGCTTAGCCAACATGCCATCGTTAATTACAATGACGATCTTTGAAATTAAAAATAGGTCCTTACATATGAAATTGGCGTTTTGTCGTACTGGCCACTTTGATCTCAAATATATCTTCTTTGGTTAGGAATTCCAATTTCAAATTTATATCGCTATTTACTCATGCATTTGTGCTTCGAAAACCGTATTTGATTTGTTTTTTTCCTCTTTTGATTTTTTCCTTGCGTCACTCTGTTTACAAAATGGAAAACTTGAAATATCTTATTATTTTCGAGTACGAGTTCCACCGTGGCACCAGTGCTGCAGAAACGGCTTGAAGGATTAATGATGTGCAGTATGGCGGCGGTGTTGCAAAAGAAAACACAGTGCGTTTTTGGTTCCAACGTGTTCGTTGGAACCAAAACTGGAAATTTCGACCTGCAGAACAAGCCCCATGGACGGCCGGAGACCAAAGTTGATAATGAAGAATTGAAGGCTATTGTGGAAGCGGATCCATCGTAAACCACGTCCGAGTTAAATGCAGGCTGCGGTGCTAGTAATAAAACTGTTTTTAATCTACTTGAAGAAAATTGGGAAGGTGAAAAAGCTTGAATGGTGGGCCTCATGAATTAAGTGCAGCTAACCGACAAACGCGCGTCGACTGCAGCGTTACATTACTCAACCGGCACAATGAGGAAGGGAATTTAAAACGAATCATTACCTGTGATGTGGATCATGTACGATAATCGGAAACGCTCATCGCAATGGCTGAACCCTGGCGAACCAGCCAAAGCCTGCCCCAAGCGAACATTGACACAAAAAAGTTACTTATGAGCGTTTGGTGGACTAGTGCCGGTGTCACGGTTCACTACAGGTTTCTTAAATCTGGCAAGACGATTACGGTAGATGTGTATTGCCAGCAACTGCAAATCATGATGGAAAAGCTAGCTGCTAAACAACCGAGGTTGGTCATTCGCTCTAGGCCACTGCTGCTTCAGGACAACGCTAGACCACACACTGCACAACATACGGCTACCAAATTAGAGGAGCTTCAGTTGGAATGTGTAAGACATCTACCTACCGTACTACCCGGACCTTTTTCCAATAGATAACCATTTTTTTCGAAATTTGGATAACTTCTTGCAAGGGAAAAAAATCAACTCCGATGGGGCCGTCCAAAGCGCCTTCAAAGATTTGATTGATTCCTGTCCGAATGGTTTTTTAGTAAAGGAATCAATGAACTACCTATGAGATGGCAAAATTGCATAGATAGCAATGGTATATTATACTTTGATTAAATTAATAAGGTGGGTGGACCATGGAAGGCCACGCTCCTTTGAAGGCCAACAATTAAAAAGTCGTAGTAATTGACACGTAAGGACATATCCCATCTATTGCATACTAAGATCCATCAAACTCAAGGCCACAACCGCGGCGGGCGGCGGCAAGTCGCTCGCGCCGCTATTTTGGCAGTGCGATCCCACGTTACGTAAACTTTAGTCGTCGACCTTACAATTGTTATTAGCGCGCACAGCAAAACGTTATTTTTAGTTAAAATATAACCTACTATTTTCTCATATTTTTTACTGTTTTTTTTTTTTTTTTTTGTCTTTTTTTTTTTTTTTTTTTTTTTACATTGTTAATTGTCATATAATGATTTTTTATGGTACTAAAGAAAAAAATAATATTTTTTCTCGATTTATGTTAAAATATTGCTAGTATTCTTAGGAAAGTCGGTAGTAGTTCCTTATAAAGCCAATCCAAAATTTGACGGTTGGCTTTGCTAGGATACAATTCTCTAGATTTTTCTTAGTTAAATTAATTAGTTCTAATAAATTATTTGCATAAGTTATTATTAATTCTAGTGCAATACATACGGTTTTTTGGAGGTTTTATGTTGGTAGAACTTTATGTGACAATCTAACCATATAACTAATACACCACCTGTCAGCTGATTATCAACTTAAATATTTACACTATTTACAAGTTTAAGCACACAAGATAAAATGTCACAACTAGACGACATCCAAAAGGCACAGCAAAGCTTAGAGGAATGTGTAATGAAGAAGATGGAGGAGCTTCAGGCACATTTGCAATGTGAAGCCGCTAAGGACACAGTAGCTAAAGTTGCTGAGGAGTTCCGCACATTTGGTGAGCTCACTTTTTCCATGCTCAACTTGCTCCAAAAACAAATAGCAGAGTGTTCCAGGGCTGTGGATATCATGGAAACCAGATCTCGCAGAAAGTTTTTGATGATATCTGGTGTTCCTGAGCAAAGTACTGAAAACTGTGTGTCTTCAGTTCTGAATATAGTGCACCAGAAACTTGCTATGAAATACATAACAGCAAATTCCATCAAGGCATGTCATCGACTGGGTAGCCTTTTGACTCCCAGCAGTCAACACAAAAGCGGCCTATACTGGTTAAGTTTTCCTCTGCTGATATCAAAAGCGCTGTCTTTAGAGCTAAAACTAAGCTGAAGGGTACACCTTATTCTGTTAGAGAGTTTTTAACGAAGGCAAGACAGACAGTGTTTAGTAAGGCGAGGATGCACTTTGGTCTGAGGGCGTGTTGGACTCAGGATGGTACTGTTGTCGTTAAGAGTTCCGATAGTAAACGCCACAAAGTGACGACCTTAGGAGAGCTCCAGCCCCTTTTGATAAAGTACCAAAAGGCAACACCATCGGTAACTTAATAACGGCTAATGTTATTTTGTTAAAATTTAATACTGAGTTTAGTACTTCGTATATTATGTTTTAGTTTGTGGTGCTTTTCTATTCGCTATCTTCTTTTTTCTACTTTGTTTTCCGTTATTGTATATTGAGATTTCCGATTGTTATAGGGTATAACTCTAAATTGTTTATATCTAAAAATTATAATTTTTAATGCAACCCGGTTTTTGCAAACTCACGTCACTTTGACATTATGTCATCTGTTACTATCGTTTGTTTTGACTTCTGACATTTGTCTTCAAGGTTGCGTGCAGAAACGTAATGAACTTTTTAAATAATGATAGTGTAATAATTTATGAATGAGTATCTCATGGCACAGTGTATTAAGCTTAGTGTTGAGTATAAAAGTACATACATAGCATAGTAAATTTATCATTTTAAAATTGTGCAAAGCGTGTCTTTGACTTATATTTGTTTTTTTGTTATAAAAGTGTAAAGTAATTTATTCTGTATTGTTTTTAAAGTCAGCTGGCGGGTGGTGCAGAGATTACTACCACCAAATAGTTTTTTTTTCTTCGAAACGGCATACTTAATATCGTATTAATAGGTAATTTTATTTATTTTGGCAAGTATTAAATATATATTATATATTATTATAATGTCTATTTCTGATAGTGATTCATTTTACTCAGCTAATAATACTTCTATCAATTCGGCTGCCAACGACAGTTTTGGTTCTATTAATGATAGCACTCTGGGAGAACTCTTGCGTAAAAATTTTTCTTTACTGAACAGCCAACTACTAAATGTATGTCATATAAATGCACAAAGTGTGCCTAGCCACTTCAATGACATCTTAGACACTTTTTCGGGAATCAATGTTCACGCACTCCTAATTTCAGAGACCTGGTTAAAACCTAACATTCTTTCTACAGCTTATAGTCTGCCCGGATTTATTTTAATACGAATTGATCGTGTTGACAGACATGGTGGCGGTGTAGCTATTTACATACGGAGTGACATGCTCTTTAATATAATTGCTCATTCACCTCCACAATATTCTGCTGCCGCTGAATTTCTTTTTCTTGACTCTCTCAATCACTGCAACTCAATGCAGACCGCATTGGGGGGACGAAATTAGTTCTTGGTGTAGTTTATTGTTCTCCTTCCATTGATTATTTTAGTCAAATTGAATCAGTGTTGGAGTCTTTGGGAGCTGAATATAGACACCATATCATAATGGGTGACTTTAATACAAATCTTTTAGACATCTCTTCCTCTCGCTCGCACAAACTACTTCACATTTTAGAATCAACCAGTCTGAATCATTTGCCTCTTCAAGTCACACACCATAATTTAATTGGTGAGGATACTTGGTTAAATTTAATATTAAAATCTGATCCCTTATTAGTCCATTCCCACGGTCAATATCCTGCCCCCGGCTTCTCGTTTCATGATCTCCTTTTCCTGAGGTACGTCATAAAACCGCCCAAAATAAAACCTAAAATATTGTTTAACCGTTGTTTTTCACGCATGGATACTAAACAGCTTATGGTGGACGCTGCGGAAATTAATTGGGATCCACTTTTAGCAGCTCCCACAGTTGATGATAAAGTTCAGTTTTTTAATAATTAAATTCTTGCTCTTTATGATATGATACATGCGCTGATCAAAAGAATTAAAATAAAGCACCTTCCGACACCATGGATGTCGGCTGAGATAAGAGAGGCGATGAGACTTAGGGACCGTGCTTTTCGCAAATACAGGGCTAATCGATGCGATACTAATTGGGACAATTTTAAGAAAGCAAGAAATAGGTGCAATCAGATGATACGGAATATTAAACGCCGACACATTTTTCATAATATAGTTAATAACTCTTTATATGCTACCTTATGGAAATTCCTTAAAACCATTGGTATAGGTAAATCGCGTCATGTGGAGTTTCTGTGTACGATTAGTTTGGATGACATTAATATCCATTTCTCTACTTCCATAACCATAGACGTGCATACTTAATCTCAAACAATTAGCTATTTAAACGGATTACCACAAGAGATTATAGAATATTTTAAGTTTACACCAGTTACTGCAGGCGAGATCAATACAATCATTAGCTCTCTTAGTTCGAAAGCCGTGGGCTGTGATGAAATCAGCCGCCAAATGATCATTCCCATCCTTGAACATCTCTTGCCAGTCATTACCCACATTATAAATTTCTCCTTTGAGTCCTCTACTTTCCCCGATTTATGGCGTAAGGCCTACGTTATTTACCAAAGGTACAAATTCCTGTGCAACCCTCACACTTTCGACCGATTTCCATTCTCCCTTTTCTCTCCAAAGTGATCGAGGCGTGTTTTCACAGGCAGTTGTCTCGGTTTGTGTTCAAACACAACATTCTCTCTCTACTACAATCTGGATTCAGACTTGGACACAGTACCACTTCGGCTCTATTAAAAATTACTAGCGATATAAGGGCAGGCATGGAGGATTCGAAAGTCACTATTTTAGTGCTGATTGACTTTTCAAACGCCTTTAACAATGTCAACCACGATATCTTGGCCATCCTCTCCCATCTTATGATCTCGCCTGAAGCGTTAAACTGGTTCTCTTTTTATCTCCGGGGCCGTCAGCAGCGTGTACGCGTTGACCAGTATTTTTCTGATTGGCGGGTTCTTGAAGCTGTGGTTCCTCAAGGCGGCTTACTCTATCCACTTTTATTTTCCATATTTATCAATTTAATATCCTATGTTCTTCGTACTTCGTATCATCTGTATGTTGATGACTTGCAAGTGTATTGTCAAGAAGGGGTTGAACATCTGTCCACTGCCATCGATGATATAAACCGAGATCTAAACGCTATTCACACCTGGTCCACTGAGTTCGGACTGTCAGTGAATGCCACTAAGTGTCAGGCGATTTTATTAGGAAGTCCAAGACTATTGAGTAGAGTTGACACAGGAAGTCTCCCGCCTATTATCTATAACGGAAACATTATTCCTCTCAGCTCGTGTGTTAAAAATCTCGGTTTATATATTGATGCTAATCTTGACTGGCGTACCCAAATCGCTAATGTTGTTAATAGTGTTACCAGTTGCTTGCGATCTCTCTACCGTCTGAAAAATTTTTTGCCTTCCAATATAAAAACTATGCTAGTCAAGCCCTTATATTCCCAATACTGGATTATTGTGATATTTGCTACTTCGACCCTAATGCAGACCTACTCAACAAACTCGACCGGCTCCTTAATAATTGTATAAGATTTGTTTTTGGCCTCCGTAAGTACGACCACATCTCCTCCTTCCGCTCTAAGCTTCATTGGCTGCCAATACGACAACGTCGTTCTCTACGGGCTCTATGTACACTCTATACCCTTCTTCACTTCCCCTCTGCTCCTCACTACCTAACTCCTCATTTTAAATATCTGTGCAGTAGCCATGATAGAAATCTTCGTTCTACAAATAATTTGCTCCTTCTTTGTCCTTCTCATAGCTCCTCCCTTGTCCATTCATCCTTCCATATTCAGTCCATCCTCCTTTGGAATTCACTACCCCAAGAAGTTAGGATGTCTGAGACAAGAAATGTATTCAAACGCAGAGTTCGTGAACTATACTTAAAATCATTGGCAGACTAGAAATAGACTAGAATAAATAAGTAAATTATTTAGATATCTTATTATGTTATATATTATTAGGTTTACATATTTAAAATATTAAGTAGGTTAATTTTAAACAAAGAGTTATATTAGTATTTATATGGTAGTATTTATTATTATTATATATATTATATATACTCAAAATGTCCTTTTAATAAAATGCATCTACCTTACACTGTCTCTGCATCACACATAGGTTGGCTGGTAGAAAATGCCACAAGGCATTAAGCCCGCCTTTGTACCATATTGTGTGCATAAAGTATAATAAATAATAAATAAATAAGATACAAGGGACTTATAAGGCACATCTATAAATCATGAACATGTAAACACTTAGTTTTTCGTTTTAAATACTTATCGTTAAAGTTTAAAAATCTTTTATATTAATATTTCTATATTTTATAAGATTTAGGGTAGGTTAGGTGTAGCTTTGGAAAATTTTAGCCTTACAAAGACCCGTAAATACGGACCCCTCAGTACGGCCATTTTAGGATAAAAAAGTTTTAGATTTAATTATAAAATGCATTAGCCAGTTTTGTGATATCAAAATAATACTCATTACTCGTTAGTGTCCAAGTAATGCTCGTTGAGTTTTTTATACATGATAAAAAATCTTATGTATTAAGCGTTTAACGTTTTGTTTATATGAGAGATCATATTATCCAGTTTTATTAAAAGTGGATAGGTATATCAATTGTTACAACTCTAATTTTAAGTTGAACGACTGATCTATAACAGTGTCCTTGTTTGAAGCCCTGTTCCTTGCAAAGCCATTTGGAAGAGGTTAATAAAACTTAAGTTTAATAAATAGTGTTTAAAGCTGGGTTAAAAAATATATTTTTTTATGGTATACAATGAACCAAAGTATTACTTAATATGTTTTTTTGTTTCATGTATCCAGTAAATAAACAAATAAAAAGCGTTTACTCGTTAGAGTGGCCGTCCATGGTCCACCCACCTTATATTATGTTTAAAAAAAATCAACTTTATGTTCCTCCTTTACAAAACGCTAATTTCGTATGTAATGATCTAATATATGGGATTGACATTACGTTCGTTAGCTGACATAGTGCGCTATACAGAGCATTAAACCATGCTCTAAGGCGCTTTACGTTGATCCCATACATTTTTGATAACTAACTTCAGCTTCGTTACCGTAATAAGTGAAGGTATCTAGGCTAAGGGCTCATTATTCGGCCGTAAAAGCTTCCTTACCTTTCTCTCAAACCGGTCAACAAACACAGTGAGAAGCAGAGCGGTCACTATCATGACGCAGGGAAAGCTAAATGTCAGGACCTCCGGACTGATGTCATAAGTCACTCCAGTGGATAACAGTATTGATAAGGCGTATGTCTGTATGGACAGAGACCCGTTCCAGCCGCGCAGTGTGAACATGATGCCGATGATGAACATCCATTTACGCCATTTTTTATCTTTTACTGAAATAATCAACAGTTAAAAACATTTATCCGACTACTTAAATTATATAGCTTATGTTACCCGGGATATTATTACGAATCGTTTGACACTTCATTTATTAAAATCGAATCAGTAGTTTAGGCGCTACGGTAGAACAAACATTCATACTGCCAAAATCATTACCCTCCCTTTTGGCTTCGTCGTAGTCAGATAAGAAAAAGGTCAATAAAGAAGATTAATAATATATAATACACATATTGAATATACATCCATGACCCGGGAACACAGAAAACTATGTACCCTGACGGGATTCGAAACCCACGATCTCCGGCTTGAGCGGCAACGCACTAACCACTGTGCCACTGAGGTCGTCAAAAGTATAATTAGTTTACTTGTTTACAATCATACAAAGTGATTTTTTAAGCATGCTTTATCGAAAAAAAGTGCAGTAGAATAACGTCATCTATAATTCAAGTAAGCATCCAGCGACGTTCAGAAAGAACGTCGACATTGGTTTTTAGGGCGAAGTTCAAAGGTTTTAAACACCGTTAACAGCTGTAAATAAAACACAGCCGCGACTGTCCAGCGGGATTGTAAACAGTGCGGGATTGCAATCTCAGATGATTGATGATTTAATGATGAGATGATTATAGATCCATAATAATATAGAGTCTTTATTTAAATAGAGAAAAGTACCAAAAAATATACGAACTTAATTCAAATGTTGATATTTCAGGAAGCTTTTTATTGATTGAATCTGTCTTCTGCATGTTGTCCACTACGTTTCTCACTCTACTGTCAGTCTTATCCAAGCCTCTGAGAAATGCGACACATTCTAGAGCTTCCTGAAATAAGATTATTATAAATAAAATGCACTATTATCATCTGTACTTAATTTTAACTCATTGGCGTCAGTTCACACCAAGACTTGGCCGATATGGTTTCAACGTTTCAGAGTTTTTTTTAATTTACATTCCGAGGGCTTAAAATAAGGGTTGAAAGTTTGAATGCATATTATTTAAAATCTGCCCCGATTTCCATGAAATTTCATATCTGAGCTAATAAATACAAATCATGGAATATTTTAGGCTCTACCTTCATAATGTTAAAGTTTTTTTTGAAAAACTTTAACAGTATGAAGGTAGAGCTGGGCGAGATGAGAGATAGATTGGATGCATCGGAATCTACCATCCGTGACTTACGTAGTGAATTACTACAGTTAAAATGTAATAATTCAGTAAGTAGGTCACCCGATCATTCAACCGCCTTTGTCAACACACGTCGTGGCGGCGCGCGAGCTGACACATCATTTTGCGTATCAGGGGTCGGACGAGTCGGCGACCGCCACCGCCCTCGCCTGCCTTCCCCTACGTATCATGCAGACGCCGAGTACACAAGCGACAAAAATTTTGCAATCGTCATCGATCTCCCCGGTCCTCCCCTGCGGGCAAAGACAAAGGGGAAGAAAGAGAGCCACATGGCTGTGGAGATGTGGAGAGCCTTGCAGGCCGAGCCTCCTCGACCTGATAAGGACTAGAGCAGGAGGTGCGATGAGAAGGGCTTTATACTGGTGGAAAGAAGAAAGAAGAGGTAGCCCGCCACCCGCCCGCGGCACCCGCGGTACGAGGTACTGGCGACGTCGTTATACGTATCCCGCCTGCACTGGTCCATGGAGGTCGAGGACGTCGTGGACTACATCCGCAAGAAGACGTCCATCACCTTGAGGGTCGAACGTCTGGAGTCTCGCCATAAAGTCAACTTCATTTCCATTGTGGTGAGAGGGCCGACGCATCTTTTCTCGACTTTCGAGGTGGAGGAGTTCTGGCCGACGGGTGTGGTCTACCGAAGGTTCTGGGGGAGTCTCCGGAACGAAGCGCGCATCATGTCGCCGACAAAACGTGATAAAGTTTAGTTTAAGTATATAATAATAATATGTATGTTAGTCTGTAAGGTATTTACATGGACCTATACCGCCCGAAATAAACGTTATTAAATTAAATTAAATTAAATTAAATTAAATTAAATTAAATTAAATTAAATTAAATTAAATTAAATTAAATTAAATTAAATTAAATTAAATTAAAGTAAATTAAATTAAATTAAATTAAATTAAATTAAATTAAATTAAATTAAATTAAATTAAATTAAATTAAATTAAATTAAATTAAATTAAATTAAATTAAATTAAATTAAATTAAATTAAATTAAATTAAATTAAATTAAATTAAATTAAATTAAATTAAATTAAATTAAATTAAATTAAATTAAATTAAATTAAATTAAATTAAATTAAATTAAATTAAATTAAATTAAATTAAATTAAATTAAATTAAATTAAATTAGATTAGATTAAATTAGATTATATCCGATCCGATCCGATCCGATCCAATTCAATTCAATTCAATTCAATTCAATTCAATTCAATTCAATTTAATTTAATTTAACTTTATAAAAATATATACAGAGCAATATTAATACATACAGGAAATAAAATATTTACAAACTGTACAAGTAGGTAAGTACTAAAAAACAATAATAACTACTCCAAAACTTAAAATGCTACAAAACAAAGAAATCTCCCAGGTCGTCCCCACCAGGCAGAGTACCTAGAAGGCTCAGAGAGTTTCCTCGCTGGATTGCGATACTTATTCTCTGGAAAAACTTACTTCATATATTTAAGATCTTTTTTTTATTATGCGCATATTTCATACACATCCACGAATCTGGAGCACAGAAAACTTTTTATTCCCTTGGAGGGATTCGAACCCGTGACCTCCGGCTTAAGCGGCAACGCGCTAACCACTGCGACACACAGGTCGTAAATCAGGTCGTAAACAGTCGAAAATTGCTCAAAGAGGTCATGCGCAGATGCTAGTAAAATTATACGTACATCGATCCGTCCTTCCTTCACAAGGTAGTCGGGTGACTCTGGCGCGCGTAGCGTCAGCAGCGTCACCAGGACGGGAACTCCAATCACGCAATATACAACATGATAGTAGTCCAAATAGGCGCCCAGCACGTACAACACAATAACTCCTATGTACTGAGTGATGGGCAATATTATCGCCAAGGCACCCCGAATACTGTCATCGCTTATTTCCTTCACGTATATGGGAACAACCATAAATACGCCACTGGCCGCTATGCCGCCGAACACTCTCGAGATTAATAGGGTTATGGTGGTGGGGTATATAATTTTCAGTATCCATGATATCTGAAAATAATATAATATGTTATAATTTAATCAAAAAATCACAACAAGCAGTTAAAAAGTTCAAATGGCTTAAATACCGCCGGCAACAAAACTAACATTAGTGCCATTCACACGTAAAGTTCGGACTGTGGTAAGCAGCACGCGCCATTCCAACCCTCGCTCCGAAATGAGCATGTAGATGGGCGCGCATTTTCCACAGTTTTATCCGCGCATCACGTGAGAACACAAAATAAAACATGTCGGTTTGAAGCGTCGACATTCTAGTGACATCAAAACTTTCGCTTATTGAGGCGAACGTTCCAAACGATGTATTTACATCAGACCCTATGTCAAACCAGCAGGCCAGCAGGTCAAACCCTATGCGCATTTATAATCGTTATTAGTAGGATAGTTTTGACAGCAGTCCAAACCCGGATCCTTCCGCTTCAACAATGGCTCGAGCTGTATCCAGACGCGAAAATTTAAGTGATCGCATAAAAAGAAATGCCTTTACGTTCGCCGATTGTAAACACACCGGCATATTAAGCGGAACACAAAAAAAGGTCCATAATTAAAAAAATATTAAAATCTACTTACTACAACTTCTTTTGTTATTTAAAGTTTCATTTGTTTTACTTAAAATGAGATCACATTAAGAACAGATTTTGCGAGTAAAGGCTATTTGTGAAAAATGGTACATTTTTGAACTTTTCATATAACCGGGAAAAGTGAAAATTAATATTAAAATAACAATAGAAAAATGGTGTTTAATATTGCGTATTTCCTCCACGTGCTCTTATTAAAGTTTCTACCCGTATAGGCATACTGAGAATGATGTTATCGATGGTCTCCTGGGATAGTCCCCGCCATTCCTCAACTACGGCGATTCGCAGTTCACCCACGTTGGCAGGAGCTGGAATTCTGGACTTAACTTTTCTTTTCAGCAAGTCTCAAACGTGCTCTATTGGGTTCATTTCCGATGATCTCGCCGGCCACTCCATAACAGTGATATTCATATCATTAAGATAAGCTTGAGTTACCCGAGCGGTATGCGGCCGAGCATTATCCTGCATAAAAACAAAATCTTCACCGATATATGGGGCAAACAGTACGACATTTTCTTCTGAAACTTCTCTGATATAGCGGTCTGCAGTCAGACTCCCTCTGTCAATTACTACCAAGTCTGTGCGAGCTCCCAAACAAATGCCCGCCCAAACCATTATTGATCCACCATCGTATGCAACTGTAGTTACAAAATTTGTCTGAATGTATCGTTCTCCTTTGCGTCTGTATATTCTTTGCCTGCCGTCAATTTGATTTAAGAGAATTCTGCACTCATCACTAAACAATACCTTACTCCATTGGTCCGCGTTCCAAAGTCGATGTTCCTGAGCAAAAGTTAACCTGTTTCTACGATGATTTACCTCGAGCCTTGGAGCCTTGGCGGGCACAAATGAACCCAAACCAGCTTCTTCGAACCTTCTTTGTGCCGTACGCTCACTTACGGTTACACCCCGCACTGCTTCTAGCTCATGTCGGGCTTGGACGGTCGTCAAACGCGGGTTCCTACGTACACGAAGCCGAATGAAACGATCATCCCTACTCGAAGTGCGTCTTTTTCTGCCTTGTCCTGCTCTTCTCACATAAGTACCGGTCTCCCTGAACCGTTGCATACTGCGATGGATCGTTGAAACTGGTCGACGAAGATCTCTGGATATCACTCTGTAGGTTTGACCATTTCTTCGCATTTCGAGTGCCCTGGCAATCTCCGTTGGGGCTAAGTCAGGCATAATTCAGTCCTCAACTCCAAAAAGATACGCGATTAAAAAAAACTAACAAAAAACAGTATTTCAATGAAATTTTAAATCAAACTCAGAAGGAAGAAATACTCGAAGCTCGCTCCAGATAAGGTGTATTTGAATAAAATTAAAACAATTGCATAAAATGTGATGTTCAGTTGTTTTCTTAATTTGAAAATATTTCTTTTTAAATTAAATGACGTATAAACCAGCCAGCAACCTTATATGATACTGATATCAAACCTTTATTTTATGTTCCGCTAAATATGTGTGTGTGTATGTTCATTTAAAGGTACCTACCGTCATTCGAAGGCATTAACAAGAGCCCTAATCAAAAAAGTGGCACCCAACGTTCAAGACACTTTTCAAAAACTATAAATAACTACGAAGTATGTCAACTGACTTCTTCTTCTTTTAATTATGGTGGCCTCGATGATGTCTTTGACAAACACCCATAGACCACAAAGCAAGTAGTAGGAGTGTGCAAGCAAAATTGATGCTAAAATCATATACATATTTACACAAATATTAGATTCGCATCCCTAATGTCTATCGAAAGTTTCGATCGAATTTTTTCGAATTTCGAATTCGAATTTCGAAAGTTTTTAGAGCCCTTACCAACTGTGGTAGAGCCAGTGACAGCAGGCTCGCTTTTCGTCCGTACCCATCAGTGATGCGTCTATACACCACCACGCCGACTATCGCCGACAGGTACATGATGCTGGCTATCCAGGCTATGTCTGTATTCGACACACTGTTGCCAGTAGGAGAGTTATCCGACTGTAGTAGTCTGGCAGTAGGAGACATCCAGCCCAATTCAAAACCATAGGATAAAGACCCGCCGTTTGCTAAAACACGGGAAGTTTTATACTCTATTCCAGATCCAATTTAAACCTTTTGTGAACTTTCAATGAAGCTAGATTCTCTCTTTTGCTCCACGCGTGTATATTTGTCAGAGAATAACACAGGTGTGGTAAGGCCAGCTCCGCGAGGGCAGAAAAGGGCAAAAGCTGGCTTGATTGAAAGTTTAGAAAATCGGAGCTGAGCAGCGCATAAATGCACACGTATAACTTAAAAACAATTTAAATTCTTTTTACTTAGGCTGGGACTATATATACCGGAAACCGGCGGGCCCGGAAAAATTTTCGGGTCACACAACACACAAGTGTCGAGTCAAATGACATTCACATTTGACTCGACACCTGTGTGTTCGATTTGCAGCTCTATTGTATTAGCAGAGTTCTATTTTCAGTGCTCTGAATTTTCTCTGGCCTTCCGGATTCTGGACTATATAGTCAATAGTCGTATTAATTGTGTTCAAAAACAAAAAAATAGTTTTATAAAAAAATATGGTAATCATAAAACATCAATATTAAAATAGAGAGTTGAAATGTAATTTCAATTTTCATACATAAGTAGTAGGGATTTGTGCGTTCTGGCTCACGGATCTGAAATCTCAAACGCTCCTATTTTCGCTCTCCATCGGTGGTCCGAGCGGATTCGCCGGCTAAAACAAAAGTTAGGTGGTCCGTTTTTGCGTATTTGCACTCGTTGGCGTTTTATCTTGTGCGCCAGAAAAGCTCCAATACCCAAATACCCATAATTAAGCTAATGAGCTAATGCTAATGATCTCCTCGGTGTCTCATTGTCCCCTAATGACCATACGTTTTTTAACTTATACAAATAAATAAAATTGAAGTGTATGTTTGTAATTTTATATTAACAGCCTTTCACTAAATGCATAATATGAAAGATTAACGTGTCTGTCTGTCGGTCTGTCTGTCTGTTTATTACGGCTAATCTCTGAAACGTCTAGACTGATTTTCACGGGACTATCACTGGCAGATAGCTGACGTTATTAGGAGTTACTTAGGCTCCTTTTTCTTAGGGTTCCATTTAAAAAATGATTAATAATAATTCCCTTTTCCGTTACTTCTACGCAAACGAAGTTGCAGCCACCAGCTAGTTTGCTAATAATATTTTTATGTGCCTCGTCACAAACAACGACATTCATTTTTCATGTTTTCAATAAGTGAAGCGCGGGGATTTAAAATAAAAGTTTGGTCCAATTTCAAAGAAATCCTTTATTTCGAAGTAATCTTTTAGTAACATTTTTAATCCCTCATAAAACAAGATTTGAACATCATATTCAAAAATATATCATTTTTAAGTGTATCGCTACCAAATTCATTTTGAAACTCTGTCAATGACTTGTTATTAAACTCATATAGTAAGTACATTAAACAGCACTCTCCACACACTGAAGTCTAATTGTTTTGTAGGCTACTATTATTAAAACGCCATTTCCTTGCATTTCTATTCAAAAACATTTTATGCATCCCCGTGGGAAAGCGACCATACGTATCAAAATATTCACCGATGCCGTGTCTGTCTATGTGGATGGCTACCCAGTGAGATCCTGGTTTTGAGTCCGGGTTCAAGTTGCTTATAAGGTACGCGGGGACCGTAACATACATTGGTAATCGGTTCGCAGCATACACGTTATTTTGTAAGCTTGGATGAATCTTTTTTAAGTATGATTGTATTTGTAAAGTATTCATCATTATTTAAAAAAAATACTTATTAATTCGCTCTATTACGCGCAAGTGAAATAAATAAGCTAAGATCTTCTTATTTATCATATAAAATGAAAGCACAACTTCAAAATAATCATTTATTTTTACACATTGATAACGTATTACAAAGAATATTAATTTTTTTAGCTACTATAGTCAACGGTTACATTACGATTTTAATCTATTTCAATAACATTATCAAAAAGAGCAGATTCAAAGCGAACTTCTAATCTAACACTGTCATGTCTTATTAGATTCCAATGATTAGATAAATTGGCTGATACATCAGTTGGTAGGTCAAATGCTAGCACATAATAACCTTTTGAATACTTATCATGAGATATCCCATTACCTTCGTTAAGATAATATATTCCTGTTTCTGAGAATAATGTATGATAGGTTGCAGTAAAAATATTAGTATCAAAAGATGGTTGTACAGCTTTTGAAGGAATTTGCTGACCGTCAATATATAAACAAAAGGAATTAATTTTATAGTTCTCAAAATTAAACGGATTTTTAGACAAACAACCGTTAAGTGCGACATTATTTACAAATCCAACTATACATCTCTTACCTAAGAGTAGTAGAAGTACCTACTTGACCCAAAAATATATTGTCTAATGTCTTACCCTGAACCCCTGACGGTATCATTAGATCTTAATAGATCTAATGATACTACTGCAAAATATCCTATAACTCGAGCCGAAGTAATCTTCGGCTCGAGTTATAGGATATTTTGCAGTAGTAGTGGCTACGACTTTTTGATGGGCAAGACGGATAGTATATAAATAAAATAGTTCACAGATTTCTTGACCGTCAGAAGAAGTTCTGTCACCGAATGTCATTGTGTGCGGAATCGATACACTACCCTTACGACCATTGACATAGCGCCAAAACATTTTCGTAGCATTCAGTGATGAGAAACTTACATCTAGTACGTAATAGCGAGAAGGAATCGTAATCTCGGGGATTTCCAAACTTCTTAAAACGCTTGTGGTATTTGTTTTTCTCTTTGATACATTTAATGAGCCCCTGACTGTACCATGTAGGAAAATTATTAGAGTTGTTTCTGACATAAGGCGTGTTGTCCGAGATTATTTGATACAACAGTTTATAAAACGTATCGACTAAATTATCGATGTCCTCTGAGGACAGCAACTTGTCCCAATCAACTTTGCTTAATTCTGATCGAGTCTTAGCGTAATCACACTTATTAAAATTAGAGCGTCTTTTGCTGCAAGGTTTTATAGAGTCATTACACAACGAATTAGAGACATTTACGCAATAAGCAATATGATGTGAATCGACTTTGCAAAGTGGAGTTGTTTCAGTTACGCTAATAGAGGATTGAGGTAGATTTGATAATACCAGATCCAGAAATCTATTGTTTTTATTGGGAATAACAATAAATTGCGCTAGACTACAAATGTTTATAGTTTCAATCAGTAGTTCAGCTTTATGGTCCATAGGATTAGAAGGCAAGAGAACATTCTCATTTTTACATTCTGGCACTGCCTGTATCTCGATATTGCAACTGCGGGAGATCTTTTCGAAGCTTGCAAGGCGAGAATTCAATTTAACAATATCGTTTTCAGTTTAACAATACTCATTTTCGCGTTTTTAGTTTCCAAGCCTCTAATATATTTTTAGGTTTTATCTATGTCAGCCCTGATCGAAGATTGCTCTGCGCATATGAAGTCAGTGGTAGCTGTGAAGTCATCCTTGAGAACTTTGAGAACCGTGTCCAGTTCATTCCTGACTAGCAACTTCACGTCCTCTCTAATAGCCGCACGAAAATCAGCCATGAAAGCAGATAGAGTGTGATGTAGCTTTTCATCTAGGAGAGTGCTGATTTTATCCATTGTTACATCTTCGAGATTTTGCGCCGGAAGGGGAGACACTGTTGACTGATCATAAACGTCACAAGACATATTGAGAGAGTCGTTGCAATGTGATTGTACGATGTTCTGACGGACAGGCGTGTTATCATTGCTCTGGGGTCGTCTGGTTACGTTACTGCAACCAGGGCAAATCCAAGATGATACGAATTCTTTTGTAAAGGCAAAAAAAAATTTGTTTGTCTATTGCTAAGTACTGGTAAGTGATATTTGCCAATGCACAGTCGGCATTTCAAAAAATCTCTTGTATTCAAGGCCTTTTTTACAACCACTGCAGTTCATACTGAATAACAATTAATTAATATTGCCACCTCAGTAATAATAGCAATTACTCGCTTATTATTTTTCCAGTCCAAGACACTTTTACTGTAGGCGTTTTTATTAGTTTCTCAGTGAATACTGCTGTTCGAAACAAGCGGTAGACAAATTCGGCCGCGATGCGCCTGATATGGTGGCTCAGCGGCACAGGCCCCCGCCAGCAACTCAGCGAACCCGGGTTCAAATCCTGCGCGGCCACACAAACGAAAAACACCTTTTCACCTTTGGGGGCTTCGAAGACAGCGCAGGCACACTCCTCCGGACCGAACACTGATGGGGCGAATCACCCTGAGACACCCGGCACCACAATTTAACAAATTTAAATATTTCAAAAATACTGCACACACGACCGCTCACAACCCTAGCAACCCTTGATGGCTGATGCCAACAGACGATGATAAATACAAAATAAAAATATCAGATGCGACTCTCCTTGTTCGAAGGACAAAAATTTACCAATCCGTAATATCCGAAAGTAATCTTCGGCTCGAGTTATAGGATATTTTGCTTCTTCTTCTGACGGTCAAGAAATTTGTGAACTATTTTCAGAATACTTTAGATCCGTCTACAACACTCCCTCGACGTCCCACGTAGACGTAGATCTAAGTAATAATATGCCAGAGTTCCTGCCGTGCACTCTAAACAATATTAGAATTAATCGCGAAGACGTACTACGTAAGCTGAAGTTGCTGGACATACGTAAAGGAGCTGGTCCTGATGATATACCATCAAAATTCCTCAAGGAATGTGTTGAGGAGCTGTCGCAACCTCTCATAATTTTATTTAATAAATCTATTTCTAGTGGTATGTTTCCTTCTTCATGGAAGGTAGCTCACGTAATTATATATAAATCAGGTCTTAGATCTCAATGTTCGAACTATCGCCCTATAAGTATATTGTCCGGCATTGCAAAACTTTTCGAATCGGTGGTCTATGTCCATATGTATAATCACTTTCATAATTACATCTCAACTAAGCAACACGGCTTTGTAAAAAATAGATCCACACTCACTAACTTAATAGAATACAAGAATTATCTCTGTCAGGTGTTTGCCTCTGGTGGACAGGCTGATTCCATCTACCTGGACTTCAGTAAAGCCTTCGACAAAGTTGATCATTCCCTTCTTATTTCCAAGCTTTCACATTATGGCATTCACGGTAGCTTATTGAGGTGGATAGCCTCATATCTCCGCAATTGCAGTCAGCTTGCTACTGTGAAAGGTTTCTCCTCCTTCCCCGTTTCGGTTCCCTCTGGGGTCCCCCAGGGGTCTCACCTTGGTCCTTTGCTGTTAGTCATATTTATTAATGACTTAGTTTTCCGATTAACCTGTCCTTCACTTTTGTACGCAGATGATCTAAAAATCTTTTCTGAAGTAAACAACAAAGATCAGTTTGCTGCGCTACAAAATGATCTCAATGCCATCTCGGACTGGTGCGTATCTAACAACATGAAGCTCAATGTTGAAAAGTGTAGTGTGATATCTTTCACTCGTAAGAAGTTTACGCACAATCATTCTTATAATGTACAAGGGAAAATCTTGTCAAGACGGCAGACAGTAAAGGATCTTGGTGTTATTTTTGACGCCCAGTTATCTATTCGCCCGCACTATGAGCATATATTAAAAAAAGTCATAAAATGTTAGGGTTTGTCATACGCTCCACAAAAGACTTCAGAAAACCAAATAGTGTGCTAACACTATTTTTTAGCTTAGTTAGAAGCGTTGTGAAGTATTGCTGTCCAGTTTGGTCCCCCTTTTACAAAACACACATCGAGAGCATTGAGAGGGTACAGAAAATGTGTTTGAGATATCTTACACGAAAACTTAATCTCGGTCGTATGGTAAAAGACTATGCCACTCAACTGTGCAAATTCAGCGTGTTACCATTATGTGCCCGTCGTGAGAGATACGATCTTCTTTGTCTACATAAAATACTCCATTCTTCTATTAATGCTCCTAATCTTCTATCCCAAATATCCATTAACACTCGCTATAGAACGCGTAAACCGAAAATGTTCACTATACAGGCATTCAAAAACAATACGTCCTATTACAATCCGCTAGTTAGAATGTGTCGTACTTATAATGACTTAGTAGTGGGTAGTTGGAGCGTAGACATTTTTCGTCAATTTTCACATTATAAGAAAACGATCAACAATATTATGAAAGCCAAGTATTTGCCATCTCTTGTTTCCAACTCTGATATAGAATGTTGATAACTCAGACAATAATGATTTTACAGACCTTTTCTTTTTTCTTAATATACATACTATTTATTTTGCTTTTATTTTAACCAAATTTAGTAATATAATAAGTTAAGCTAAATATAAGTCAATCAGTGTATACTCAATGTTTCGTAGTGGGTATTAGGTATCAGTTTTCTTGTTATTAGTTTAATTTTAGAAACAACTTTATGATAATTATGTTATGTATACTGTTTTTAGGCTGCTGTCTAGCCTAGAATTAAGATTATGTTTGTATTACCATGTAATGACTGTAACCTGTCTGTATACTAAATATAAATAAATAAATAAATAATCATCACCAGTTCCATGGCCCCATGATGATGATGAAGATGGCAAGTCAGGGCCTTGAAATTCTATGGGGCCATCGTCAGCTAAAGATGATATTGGTTTATAGTGCACCCACATTCCACTTCCTATGCTTGTTTGTGTCGATGGTAAAGAAAACAAATATAATTCAGATTTCATACATTCAACAAGAATTACTATGTAAGAAAAACATTGTTTTCAACTTATGAAAATATATCTCCTTGATATTGAAAAGTTAATTTTTGTTTCTTTACACCTCTTCCTTTACCGTTCGATGAAGGAATGACTGTCCCAAGACGTTTTTTTTATTATAAAGCCTGAACCAGACATGTTTAATTTATAAATTTTTTGATCTGCCCTTCTTTTCAAATTTGAACTAATTTCCTTAAGTCGTGATTTTATTGATTCATCAATGGGTGCCCTTATCATATCAGATATAAATCCAACACCCGCACACAAAGCTTCCTTTGCGATCGCTTTAGCACCGCTAGAAAGCAAAGGTAATACAGATCGAAAGAACCCTCCCAAAAATCTCCCAATGCCTTGACCACGATGATAAGGAACTCCTTTGTAGATGACTCCTATTCAAGAACCAGCTTGATGAGTACCTATAATATTTTTTTCTTTTATAATTTATATTTTGTCGTCCTTCAAGTCCTAGTGGTATTATTCTTAGTAAAGTGGTTATAACATCCCCAACAATCTGTGGTTCCACTATATCACAATAAACAAACAGTTGTGATGGTAATCCTAGATGTAAGTTTGCAGGGCGTTTGCCAAACATCTTTTCTGCCAAATTTCTATTAAGTTAAAACCCTAATTAAATTAATATTATTAAATATTAAATACCTAACTGAGGTGACAATGTCAAGGATATAATTGAATTATCTGCAATTGTCACCGATACAAACTTAGATATTTCATCGTAACGAAAGGTAAATTTTTCTCTTATATAGGTCTTAACCTATGAAATTGCCGTTTTGTATGAAAAAAAATAAACTAATTTTTTCATGTATTTTTTATTTGTATTAATTGAAGTAATCACCCATGCAATCAATGCATATTTGCCAACGCAGTGGCAGTTTATTGATGCCCTTCTTAAAAAAATCAGCTGGACGGGAGGCAACAAATTCTTTAAGGCATTTTGTACTGCCTCTCGGGTATTTAATTTTTTTCCCGCCAAGAAGTTATCCAAATTCTGGAAAAAGTAGTGGCGCAAGGTCTGGTGACTAGGGCGGATGATGGAGAGCTTCCAACCCCAGTTCTTGCAACTTGGAGACCGTCTGCTGTGCAGTATGAGGTCGCGCGTTATCGCGCAGGAACAGCGCAGACGAGCGATTGACCAATGCTGGTTGGTGTGCCAGCTTCTCCATCATTGTGTTCAGTTCTTCACAGTACACATCTGCAGTAATGCTCACCCCGATTGGTAAGAAGCTGTGATGAATCAACCCGCGCTAGACCACCAAACAGTGACCATCACTTTTCTAGGGGTAAGTTTTCGTTTAGGGCATTGTTTAGGTACTGAACCAGGATCCAACCAACTTCTCAGCAAGTTGGTTAGATCCTTGCTTGCGGTTATCAAACAGAATCCATTTTTCATCGCAGGTAACAATGTGGTTCAAAATGAAGGAATCATTTGTGTGTCTGTTGAGCAGTACAAGGCACGTCTCGACGCGTACTTCGCGCTGGCGATCATTGAGTTCGTGGGGCACCCATTTGTCAAGCTATTTTACCTTGCCAATTTGACGCAAATGGATCAATAGTGTTTTGACGCTAACGTCGAAAGCTGCTGCTAATTCAGCCGTAGATTGTGTATCATCAGCTTCCATAATCGCCTTTAATTCGTCATTGTCGACCAAAGTCTTCAGACAACCGCGAGGTTCATTTTTCAGGTCGATATTTCCAGAACGGAAGCGAGCAAACCAATAAGAGGTGGTGCGTTGGTTTGTAGTGTTAGCTCCGTAAACGTCGTTGATGTTGCGTGCCGCTTGTGCCGCGTTACTGCCGTCTGCCACGACGGTACTCATATTAAATAATTACTCGAATTTTTAACGTTTCCATGATGACGAAAAAGATTGAAATGCGATGAAAATGTAATACTAATCATTAAACAAATGACTACTTTTGAAAAAGAATTCCATGTTTTTAAAATAAAATTAATTTGAAATTAGAATTCTTAGCCAAAAAAAAATATTTTGATTTGAAATGGCCATTACTGCAGAACGGCAATTTCATAGGTAAAGACCTATTATTATTTAAAGCTGTTAAAATGTGATCGATATTGTAATAGTTGGTAGCGGGAATGTGTTTTTAATAGTGAACTGTGGAAGGATATTTTTCAATTGGCATTAACATTTTCTTAGTAATATAGACAATATTTTTATGTTCTTGAACAATAAAATCCTTGAAAGTAGTTGACATTTTTCAAATTGTATAAAGGTTGCATCTCATAAAAACACCATGTTATTTGGGAAAAAGATGTATTAAATCTTTCTTCCATATTATTAATAAATTTCGTAACAAAATTTGATTTTTCACAACCACTAGGTCCTGCAACTATTGCAGTAAATGGATTAATAAAACGTTTCAGTTTTCCTTACGTGTGGAGTAGACGTGGTCCAAGAAAACAATAAGTACTTTTTTCCTCTTAAAACTGTTTTATTAAACATTACAATAATATAATGGAGGTAAGAAATTAAAGTAAGTACACCTAAAACAATTTAAAAAAAATATATTTACAAATGATAATATTCCCAAAAATATTCTGAGAATATTAAGATTATGACAGTAACATGCACGTAAGTAAAGATATTTAAATTTATCAGTTTTCGGTAGTTAAGAAAGTTCTCTGTAATATGTTTTCAATGTGTTAATAAATGATTGTTTGGAAGTTGTGTTTTCATTTTATTTTAAAACCCCTGTCAATTGCATGATAAATAAGTAGGTCTTAGCTTATTTATTTCACTTGCGCGTAATAGATCGAATTAATAAGTTTTTTTTGAAGAATGATGAATACTTTACAAATACAATCATTCTTAAAAAAGATTCATCCAAGCTTACAAAATAACGTGTATGCTGTGAACCGATTACCAATGTATGTTACGGTCCCCGCGTACCTTATAAGCAACTTGAACCCGGACTCAAAACCAGGATCTCACTGGGTAGCCATCCACATAGACAGACACGGCATCGGTGAATATTTTGATACGTATGGTCGCTTTCCCACGGGGATGCATAAAATGTTTTTGAATAGAAATGCAAGGGAATGGCGTTTTAATAATAGTAGCCTACAAAACGATTGGACTTCAGTGTGTGGAGAGTGCTGTTTAATGTACTTACTATATAAGTTTAATAACAAGTCATTGACAGAGTTTCAAGATGAATTTGGTAGCGATACACTTAAAAATGATATGTTTTTGGATATGATGTTCAAAACTTGTTTTACGAAGGATTAAAAATGTTACTAAAAGATTGCTTCGAAATAAAGGATTCTTTGAAATTGGACCAAAGTTTAATGAAACCCGCGCTTCAATTGCTGAAAACATGACAAAGGAATTTTGTTGTTTGTGACGACGCACATCGAAATGTCATTAGCATACTAGCTGGTGGCTGCAACTTCGTTGGCGTAGAAGTAACGGAAACTGAACACTACGAAAAAGGAGCCTAAGTTACGTCTTATAACGTCAGCTATCTGCCAGTGAAAGTCCCGTGAAAGACCGACAGACAGACAGACAGACAGACGGACATACAAAAATTAAAAAAAAATGGATTTTTTATTGTAAGTACCTTCGTTTAAACTTTCATATGCATTTAGTGAAAAGCTGTTAATATAAAATTACAAACAGACACTTAAATTTTATTTATTTGTATAGATGTATAGAAGATTACGAGGGCGGCACTGAAAATTTCGGGAATCAAGGAAGTGACATAACATTACTGATGGAGGATGATGCGGCGGTTGCAGTTCTCTTTACGGAGTTCAGAAACGACCTGTGGCAAACAAATGTTAGCATACCATTCTGCATTAACCGTTCTTTGTCCCTCAAGAGGAATAGTCGCAACATGGCCGGTTTTGGAGACAAACGTGGCCACCATTTTTTTTGCAACGCTCCGTGAACGAACAATTTTTGTTGGCTTTAACTCATTTTCGGACACCCAAACTCGTGACTGGTTTTTTGTTTCGGGTTTGTACGCGTATATCCAGGATTCGTCACCTGATACGATGTTGTATACAGTATTTGAGGATCCTGCGTGGAATCTTTCGAGAGTTCTGACGCACCAAGAAACGCGAGCCGCTTTTTGCTCTTCACAGAGCAAATGCGGTATCCATCGGGAAAACAACGTTTTTACACCTAATTGTTCATGCAAGATTATTTGTATTTGACTCATGCCAATGTCTAAAGTTGCCTGAATTTCGCGGTATGTCATATGTCGATCCACCTCAATCAGCTTACGCACAGCATCAACGTTTTCTTGGGTGACTGCAGTTTTTGGACGACCTTGACGGGGATCATCACTGAGCTTGACACGTCCATGTTGAAATTCAGCAAACCAGCGATAAATTGTGGTTTTGGATGGGGCTTCATCACCAAATGCAGAAATCATCCGGTAAACTCACTGTTTTTGTGTTAAACCACTTCGAAAGTCATAATAAATAATCGCTCTAGAATTTTCTCGAGTCAATTCCATTTTCTCAACGACTAAACAAGTTTGACAAGACCTTGTGACAAGACCGAGAATCTTTTTTTAAATAAATAAACGGTATTCTATTTTTAAAACCAAGGAGTTTTAAATTAAAAAGATTTTAATATGACAGGAACAGTGGAAATATTCCAATCCCGATACTTTTAGTGCAGCCCTCGTAATAAACGTATTATACTTAGAGGACAATGAGATACCGAGGAGATCATTAGCATTAGCTCATTAGCTTAATTATGGTTATTGGTGCTTTTCTGGCGCAAAGTTAAAACTCCAGCGAGTGCAAATACGCAAAAACGGACCGCATAGATCGATCTGGCATGGCCGAAACCCCCTATTTTTACACCAAACTTTTTTTTAAGCCGGCGAACCCGCTCGGACCGCCGATGGAGAGCGTACATGGGAGGGGTTGAGTCCGAGATCCGTAAGCCAGAACGCACGAATCCGAAGTAGTAGTACTTACATACCCAATAGAGCCAGCATCCATTGCATATAGGTATTGCCCTTCCTGTTTTTTATATTTTCAGTAGACATATTGAGATTTTTAGATTTCAGCACCTAGATATTATTTGAGAATATAATATTTTTGTTCCAAATTTCCTTCGATTTTGATTTCTAGTTAGTTATTGATCACATTTCAGATTTTCTGTATCAGTCCGCCTGTAAGGTAAAATGTTGTCTTGTTACAACCTAAACTTAATATCGCTTTTAAAAAAAGATACATAAATATTTTAAAATATATGTAAACAGATTTCCAAAGTAAAAGCATAGTCCAATGATTTTAGGTTTTATCTGCGAAAACTTCCTAGTGAGCTGAATTTTTGTATACACCGTTGTAATGAACTTGTGAAAAATTGACATTGATATCGTGGCGGCCTAAAAAAGTTATAAAGTTTTAAACACTTACGGATTACGGACGGTGCACTTTCCAGGAGCCGTGGCCACGGGAGGACACGTGGAAATTGTCCTACGAGTATTTGTTGAAGTTGTTCAAACTACCCGAAGATTCTTCAATTATTGCCTATATTATATTCTTGTGTTCCGATCTACGCAAAACATACTAACAGTATCTTGATGCCGCGGCGTTTTTAAATTAAAATCTCGGTTAAAATTAGGGTACTTTCTAATTTCTATAGCCTCCACTGTGGATGGTTATGCAAACATAAAAAAAACAGATAAAATGACAGTTCTCTATGACTCATCGCGAGTCATCAAAGTTCTGACGTCACATAATTTATGGCAATAATATAATTGTTATGTTAAAGTTAATAATAATATAATTGTTATGTAAAGTTGTACGTAGTACATTATTATCTCTGTGGTTAAAGTTATGAGTTGAATCATATACTTAGTTTTTTTGTTATGTAATGGACCTAAAAAAGAGCAGACGGATCGCCAGCGCCGCCCATGGACCAGAGGAATTACACTTGTGTTGCAACCCTGCGTTCCTGGTTCTTAAAATCTCCAACCCTCCCTTGGGCTTGCGGTAACCTTAAGATTAGATAATCTATAATGAACGAGCCAAATAAAAATATGTTCTTGCCCTAGAAAAAAAATACAATAATATTCTGCTCTTGCCCCTTCTAACATATTATATCAATGTTCCTCTCAAGTCTCACCCCATATAACCTATCATCCATTTATTAAAATGCTATCCTTGTTGCAGATCAACGGGGGCCAGTTGCTCGCCCGTATACAGGAGCACCAGTACTTCTCCGAGCCCCAAGCGGCTGAAATAGTACGACAGCTCGCGAATGCCCTTCACACGCAAAATCTTCTGAACGGATTTTGATTAAATTTGGTATAGTAGTAGTTTAGGCTCTGTATTAAAACATAGGCTACTTTTTATCCCGGAAAAGTACAGTATTCCCGCGGGATACTCGATAGTATATTTTCGCGGGCGGAGCCGTGGGAAACAGCTAGTATAAGTAATATAACCACAAAATGCCCAGATAGAAGTTTTTAAGACACAAACATGAATAAAAAAGCAATAGGAGTTTACGTCTTGGTGTACGGTATATTATACCGTATGTTAGTGCATTCTAGTCGGTCTCTCAGCGCTCTACTTCGAAAACGGTTAATTTTACAGAAAAATTCAAGTCATTTTTTGTAGATCATTTTACGACTAACAATTTTTATATCTAACTCTATTGACCTGCGAGCGAGGTCGCGAGATATGTGTGAAAAACTGATTTTCGTGACCATTTGACATTTATAACTTTTTTAGCCGGCACGATATCAATGTCGATTTTTCACATCTTCATTACAACGCCGTAATAAAGATGTATACGAAAATTCAGCTCACTAGGAATTTTACCGCAGATTGGGGGTTTAAATGTCTAAAATTATTGGACTAGCAATAACATTTTTAAAAATCACTAAAAAGTATGAAATAATTCTTAATGTCGAAATAGTTCCCGTTTTAAGTTCTGCTCTAACTTAACTGTTTCTCTACTTAATCTTCTTATTTTTTAACAATATTGCCTAGACTTGGTAACGTTAAGGTGATGCTGCAGCATCACATGGAATCTGTAGGGTACCCAACTCTTCACATACAGCAGAGGAATCGTGTTTGGGCTCATTGAAAAGGCTCCAATAAATAGGACATACATAGATGGTGATAGTCTGCACCTGATGATGCAGCATGATCCAAGAACTTCGCTTATTACATTAAAAATGTATGCAAATTTTATAAGTGTCGTATCTATATAGAGTCCATCGAACCTTCCACTTATGGTTATTTAGTCATGGGTATCCTAATCAGAATTTCAAATGGAATTCTAAATTAATTTAAAAAGTATCAAATAAAAACAAAATTAACATTTTTAAGTAATACACAACACAAAGGATCTTTTTAAAATGTGCGTCGCCGAGTCGGGGGACCGCGGTGTGAAGATATGTCTATAGGCTATAGCTATAACGAATAGAGAATAAATATTATCGCAATAACTATTCATAAATGGCTATAATTTTTTAATCTAGGTATATAAAATAATCAAAACTGGTACCTGCATATTCTCTATTAGCTATACGTAGCTAAATGAAAAACTTCTTCACACCGCGGTTCCCCGACTCGGCGACGCACACATTAAAAAGATCCTTTAAAAATATTGAAGGGCTAAAATAGAAATTCATTTATTTACATTTTATAGTTTTTGTGTCGGGAGTACTTGATAATTCAAAAACTCAAGTAATATTTACCTGTTCTCTGTTTTTTTTGGTAGATAACTCTATAACACAACTTGCTTATTCGCTCTCCGTGTGAAGTCTGAATTTCGCGACATGCCGATGATTGTTTATCAAGCCTGATGCCTATGTAATTTTATATCAATTAATAAAACTTTCATATTTGTTTTTTTTTGTTATGTACTTACATCTTATCTTTATTTAGTTTGTCGTGACTGTTTTTTTATTTTAATAGCTTTATATTATCTAATGACCCGACAGACACTATCCTGTCTGATCCCATGAAGTATGAACTGAAATAAATAAATATAACTTACTACCTACTAAACATTATACAATTTCTATACTAACATATACAACACCTACACCTGCTAACTACACTTACAACCCACACCTACAGTCTACACACACAACCTACTAATTACACCTTAAGCCTACCTCTACTTCTACAACTTACTACTAATTACTAACTAATCTGAGACACGGGTTAGTTCACGGGAAACATTAGAAACGTCTGACTACAGATTTTATATTTGAACTTGTGATAACTTCCAAACTACATATCCGATTTCGATGAAACAAAGAGTATTCAATTTCTAACGCCCGAAATTAATAACGTATATAAAATCTTAGATTTACTTCTACTTAGATCTTAGTGGTCCCATACACGGTCCGGTTTTTCTTCAGTTATGCCTGAACGGATGCAAAATCGTATCGTCTGTGTGCAATTTCGAGATCGTATCAGTCGGCCGTATGGACTGAAGCGATTCGTTTCAGTGTTGCCAACTCTGTTTTTGCGAAACTACTAAACTCGCATCGTTTTCTACTAAAAACTACTAAAAGAGTACCGATAAGAATAAAAAAGCTACTAAACTTAGGAATCCCTAAAAGTTTTTTTAGGGATTTTGTGTTTACAAACATACATACATTTTCAGTTTTAATATTTAACCGTTAAATTAAAAAAATATAGTAGGAAATATTACGTATATAGATATTAAATAGGTAGTTTTAAGCGACTTACAGATGCGTGCTACTATGTGCTATTATTATAAGATATTATGATTACTGTCTAGCTATTTTCTACAAAACCACTACTAACAACCTTCCTAAAGGGAAAGGGAAAGGAAACCTAAAGGGAATAAAATTCAAAATTTAGTAGTAAAACTTTGTAAAACAACTAAGTTGGCAACATTAAATCTGACCTGTACAGATGGACTGAATGGCAATAAAATTGGACTGAACGGTAATAAAATTCGAGTGTAAAATAAAACCGGTCAAGTGCGAGTCGGCAAGATGAGTTCCGTACATAACGGAAAAATCACGTTTGTTTTATGTGAGCCTGAAATTTTTATTTTATTCTGTTTTTAGTATTTGTTGATAAAACAGCAATAGAAATACCTATATCATACATTTGTGAAAATTTTAACTGTCGAGCTATCACGGTATAAGAAGGTTAAGATACAGCCTGGCGACAGACGGACGAACAGCAAAGTCTCAGTAATAGGGTCCCGTTTTTACCCTTTGGGTACGGAACCCTAAAAATGGCACGTGGTCTAAAGAAATTTCATTGAAGTATTTAAAACTTTAGAGCCACTATGGTTCATAAAATCTAAAGACTATTTCTACTAAGGCGGGTCAATAAGTCCGTGACTTTTTGAATTTCTAACCTCCTTGCTGAAAAAGCAACACTACTCCTGTCAACAGGCATCTGTCAGTTGACTCCTATCAAAATTTGAACTTGCTGCGTCAGTTAGTTTGTGTTTTACAGCTATCTTTATCAGACTATCCATAACTTAAGGAAACAATGGAAAAAAGGGAATTTCGTGTGCTTATTAAGCATTATTTTTTGCGAAAAAAAACCATTACCGAGACTAAGGCTAAGCTTGATAAATACTATGGGGACTCTGCACCATCGATTTCAATGTTAAAAAAGTGGTTTACTGAATTTCGTTGTGGCCGTACAAGCACTGAAGATGCCGAACGTCCTGGACGCCCAGTTGAGGTCTCTACACCCGAAACAATCGAAAAAATTCACGATATGGTGTTGGCCGACCGAAGATTAAAAGTGCAAGAGATTGTGGAAGCCATAGGCATCTCGCATGGCTCAGTGGTTTCAATTTTGAATGATCACTTGGGCATGAGAAAGCTTTCCGCAAGATGGGTGCCGCGTTTGCTCACAGTCGACCACAAACGCAATCGTGTAACAACTTCACAGGAAGGTTTGGCGTTGTTTAATCACAATATGGAGGAGTTTTTTAACCGTGGACGAAACATGGATCCATCACAATACACCAGAGACCAAACAACAGTCAAAACAGTGTGTTTCTAAGGGTGAATCGGCGCCAAAGAAGGCCAAGGTGGGTTTGTCAGCCAATAAAGTTATGGCGACTGTTTTTTGGGATGCACGTGGGATAATCCACATTGACTATCTTCAAAAGGGAAGAACAATTAATGGGGAATATTATGCCAACTTATTGGACCGCTTCAATGAGGATTTGAAAACAAAACCGACCTCATTTGGCCAAGAAAAAAGTTCTTTTTCACCAAGACAATGCAAGGGTGCACACATGTGCAGTTGCCATGGCAAAAAACCAAGAATTGGGCTATGAATTGCTCCCACATCCACCCTATTCTCAAGATTTGGCTCCGAGTGACTACTTCTTGTTCCCAAACCTGAAAAAATGGCTCGGTGGAAAAAGATTTGACTCCAATGATGAAGTCATCTCGCAAACAAAGGCCTATTTTGAGGACCTCGACAAATCATATTTTTTGGAAGGGATAAAAAAATTGGAGAAGCGTTGGACAAAGTGTATAGAGCTCAAGGGGGACTACGTTGAAAAATAAAATGATTTATTTATCAAAAAATCTGTGTTTTATTCCAAAAGTCACGGACTTATTGACCCGCCCTCGTATAAAACAAAGAGAAATGATTTCTATAACATATTACTGGAAAAATGTATGACACAATAATTCAGTTTCGTCAATAGCGTGATTACAATTGCAGCAAAATACAATGAATAAATAAAATAATAGCCTAAACTGAACAAGAGCATGTCACATGTCTCAGGAGAGTTCCGTAACTATCAACGCGCAATAGGTTTTCTTTGAATTACTACATAAGTTATTGTCATAAAGTTATTACAAAAGCAGACAGACAGACGGATGGGCAGAGTGAAATTATAAGGGTTACTTAAGTATTACAGAACCCTAAAAACACGACCGAAGCTTGCGACAATTTTCCGTGTATGTGTTCGAATCCGTTCAGGCCGAACCTTAGATTAAAAAGCCTAGAAACCGGGTACGCTCATGAAAAGTGAAGCAAATCATACTGAACCATGTCGACTCCGTTTGTTCGAATGACCCGTCGTTGTCAAGGTCAAGCCCTAGTGCATACATCTCCGACTACTAAAAACATTATGACGGTTTGTGTCGTTATTAGGTGTTACAATGCATCGGAAAAGAATTAAAAAAGCTTCGGAGATAACATTTCATATGTAAGTATGAAATGTTATGTCCAAACAATTTGACATGTATTAAGTCAAATATCATCAAATATGCATGTCGGTATGTAATGCTTACGTCTACATCTATCTGTTGCTTGCTTCATTTTGTACGATACGTTTGTTTGAAGACTATCTAGGCGTTATTAATCTAAGGGCCGAATTGACGTCAGTTCTAACTGAAACGATCGGCCTCTTGTCTGTGGAGTGTGCCTTAGATTCTCAAACAAAAATTGACGTAAGTTGACCTGAAGTTAATCCTCGGATCGTTGTAATGTAGGTATTGAAATCTTGATCTCAGATAGCTAAAATGAGATTAGATAAGATAGATTATAAATTAGCGTAAAACAATACTCTTCTGGAGTACTACTACCTTGACTACAGTTGGCTATTGGCTGTCGCGGACTTTTTTGTAGATGTTGTATTTTTGTATCTATATATTATGTATCTAACATTATTTGGTTCTAACATCAATAGCTCGCGCAGTGTATGCACTATAAGATGTTTATGGAAAAAAAATACACATCGAGTCATATTATTGAAGTTTTAACAGGTATACCTATTTTTTTTCTAGTAATAAATATAGTAGCCTATACTAGCTTTTTCCCGCGGCTCTGTAACACTGTACTTTTTCGAGATAAAAGTAGCCTATGTTTTAATCCAGAGCCTAAACTACTACCATACCAAATTTCATCAAGATCCATTCAGTAGTTTTTGCGTGAAAGAGTAACAATTATCCATCCATCCATAAGTCCATCTATACATCCATCCATCTTCACAAACTTTCACATTTATAATAGTAGTAGGATATGTAATGGGAATAATGTAGCATTCTAATGGTGATTTTTTTTTAATCGGTCCTGTAGTTTTGGCGTGATTCGGGAACAAACATACAAAAATTCAAAAATACAAATCTTTCCTCTTTATAATATTAGTATAGATGTGGGATTTACACAGGGTCGATTTTCGCCGTGCAGCTAGTCACTTCACAAATCGCCTCACCATTTGTTAAGGCAAAATTGCTTTGCGACCTAGCCGAATTGATATTTAGACGGTCGATTTTCGTCGTGCGGCAATAATCGTGCTGCGTTAGTCACTCGTGTACCTAAATCCCTCACAAGCCTAAATGGCAATTTGGCTAGGTCACAAGTGACTAAAACCACAAGTCCCAATAGTGGATAGCATCCGACTTTAGCCGCACGGCGACCGGCCGCATGCGTCTAAAATCGACCGTGTAAAGCGATCAATTGCAGGCGATCGCCCACCGCATGAAGAAGTATTTTACTTAAGAAATTGAATAACTATTACAATGAGGGTTTTTGATATTTTTTCTGCCGTTAGGGGAGCAGACCCAACTCACACAATGGGTCATCTGGTAGCGAAGTGGTATCAAAAACGGTCAATAAGAATTTTCGTTTTCTTTTTCTTTCACCAGGCGGCGCTTGGTATCACGACGGTCCTTAAAAAAGCTGTCGGATGTCACGAATTTAAAAACCTTCATTCGGCCATGACAACCCATTCTGCTCAATATTTTCGAAGGATATTACCAAGCCGCATTTGATTTTAGTCAACTGTGTAGATAGGCTAGCTCCTGTGTAAATAGGCTAGCTCCTGTTTAGATAGGCTAGCTCCTGTGTAAATAGGCTAGCTCCTGTTTAGATAGGCTAGCTCCTGTGTAGATGGGCTAGCTTTGCGGCTTGGTGAGGTAAGTTATGAAGCGACAGCTCAGCCGTAACCGCTAATAGTAGAAACATGAAATTTGGACAGTAGTTTTAATTTACAATTTAGATGCGCACTAAGAAGGAATTTTGGAAAATTCCACCTTCAAAGGGGTGAAATAAGGGGTTGAAAGTTTGTATGAAAAATCTTTAAATCTGCAACGATTTCGATGAAAATTGAGATTCATGCTCTTAAATACATTTAATTAAATATATTTTTCGGGGTTTATTAGAATTCACCCTCTGAGGGTGTAAAATAATGGTTGAAAGTTTATATAAAAAATATTTAAAATCTGCTCCGCTTTGCATGTTATTTAATATACAAGCTAATAAATCAAAAATATTAAGTACGTATTTTATAGTTTTTTTTTTTATTTCGTCCCCTAAAAGGGTGAAATGGGGGTCCAAGCTTTGAATAGTGAATATTCAAATTATCAACATCCGGTCAGATTGCGTTGAATTTTGGCACGCAGATAGTCATTATGACGTAGAAATCCGTTAAAGGATCTTCGAAATACCCCACGGGGGTGCAATGGGGATACACGCGGACGAAGTCGCGCGCTAAAGCTACAACTTAATATACAACTCAATTTTCAGTGATAATTAAAGCGGGTAAACCGTTGCCGTTATTAATATCGACTATAATAATAATGCAAATATAACTTATGATCAACAAATTTAAGCGCAATGTAGTATTGCGGCAGTGGTTTGAGCTGTTCGTTGATAAATCATTCAATGAGTCAGTAATGGTTGTTTAATAAATACACAATATTATATTGACAACATAGGTATTTATCTAAATAACACAAATAAAATCTAAATTAATTAGAGGTAACCAAAAGATTAATTCTTATCATCCTGTGATGGAAGTTCGAACATAATTCATATATAAATTTTTAAGTTTAGAGATTAAAATCGGAGCCCATTATAAATAAAAGGCTTGATAATGTTACGAGTGAACAAAATCGCTAATCAACATGATGTAATGTAAATAAGGAAAATTTTGCACAGACCTAACAGTCGCGCGCAGATAACGGAGCATTACTAGATTACATTATCTGTACTAATATTATAAAGCGGAAAAGTTTATTTGTATGTTTGTTTGCATAGAATAGCCTCCGAAACTACTGGACCCATTTTGATGAAATTTGGCACACATATAGAGTAGACTACGGGGATGGAAATATACTACTTTTTGTCGCGAAAAATGTACGGTTTCCGCGAAATTAACTTGCGCGCACGAAGTGGCGGGCAACATCTAGTAATATTATATATTTACTCGTTGTTAATTATACAAATATTGGGTATGTTCTTAATATTTTTGCAAATAAATGTAATATATCTATTTGCAAATAAACGTAATTGTAAAGACTAGGAGCGACTGGCTGAGCAGCTTTTTTTATGTTACTTGGGGAAATCGTTTGTGGATCCCCGGGGGATTGGGGACATTGGCCATGTGTGGGATATCTGGGACTCTCCCGGGCGCGAGGTGATGAACGCACCCGGGGTTACCGCACTAAAACCCCAAGGTTCCTCCTCCTCTGCTTGTTGCTAGGCCGCCGGACCCGCCTAAGCGATAACAGCAGCGGCCCAGTAAGCGGCATCTGCTTTCATCAGCAGAACCTTCGCAGCAGCCTGTCGACGACAGCTGCTTTTCCTCCGGGAGAGCAGTCCGAGGCACCGGATGCTCTTCTACCGGATGGGACTCGTGCATTGGGCGACGGATTCCCCAATCCGTCACCCGAGTCCGTTTAGGGCGGGAGCTGGCGCTCATGGTTAGCGCGCCTGCGCCCTTCTCGCCCCTGCGAACGGGATCTGCGGCTACGTCCGATTCTCTTTCCCGTTCTGCGGTCTCCTTCTACGAGATTACGGCCTCGCAGAAGGTACTCATTGCCTCCCAAGCATCTTTCGACCAGACCATAGTACCTACAATTATTTAAAGGGAAAGAAGGTAACGAGTGACCATGATTTTAGTTTACCAAAACCGTAATGGACTTCGTAAACAATTATATTATATTATTTGCACCAGCACCAGCTAGTGCTAGTGCCCGCAACTTCGTTTGCGTAGAACCAACGGAAACGGAACCATATTTTTATACGGAACCCTAAGATAAAGTTGTCTGTGTTAAACCTTATATCCTCAGCTGTCTGCCATTCAAGACCCGTACAAATCGCTCCTGTCAAACAGACCGACAGATTTTTTATTGTAAGTACCGGATATACTTTCAAATGCATTGTGTGAAAAGCTGTAATTTATATAGATATATGTACATTGTATGTTAGGGTGTCCCGTAGAAACTTATTTTGGATTACCTTAACACAATACCCCGCAAAAGTTGTAAAATTTAATGTTGATTAAGAAAATAATAATAGAAATTAAATTATATCTTTGGGGCGCTACTCCTCTTTTAAGTTTTGAAAAATTGAGGATTTTCGTTAGATATTATGCTACGTGTTATTTTTAAAGATAACTATGTGTATGTATATATGTTATGTATTTCTTTAGTTTATTTATAATAAATAGTCGAATTATTGATTTGCATATACATATAAAAATAATTTCGTTCGGACTACAGATTAATTAAATTTTAGTTCGCAAGTATCGGTTTCTTCTTGTTTCGCAGTTTCCATACGTGACTTGCAAGTGTTTTCTATATGGTGTTTTTTAAGTCTGTGTCCAAACTTTCAGGAGTAAATATACCTACTCTTGAATTTATGCACTTTTACTATTGCTTATATACAAGAGTATATTTACTCTTGAAAGTTTGGACACTGACTGAAAAAACATTCTGTATATTGTCAATGCAATTGATAACATATTAAATTATTTTCGCGATTGTGTTAGCGGAAAATAAGATAATTTTATTGCTTATAAAAAAAGTTTTTGTGTAATACTAAAATTACTAGTGCTACTTTGAGGCCATCCGAAGAACTAAATGATCGACGACACTAGTTCTAAAAAAGTTTTCAAATATATTTTATACGGCTAGAACTAACTAGTTATGATTGTTATATTTTAAATAATATATTTAAAAAAACTTTTATTTTTTAAAATATCATAAAATTCAACTTGTATGAAGCGAGCATGTTACTTAGTTGAAAATATTATTTTCTCCATTTTCTAATTGGTATTTTGGAAACAAACGAGCACATTTAAAAAAAAATTATATATTTTTTTTAATACTCGAGTATATTGTCGGAAAGTGTAAAGTGATTTGTAGGTTTTTCCACAAAATAAATTCATTATTTCACACACCCACAAGACCTCTGCGTTAGTATGTTGTTTCGAGATAAAAAGTACGTTCGGGAGCCGATATTGTAAAATTAATAAATTCCGCCTCTTATGCCCGTTTTCACCAACTGACTCCTAATTTTAAAATCCTAAAAATTGTTTTCACCAACGCTTAGGTGTCACCTAAGACCTTAGGGGGGCCTCTAACTTTAGGGGCCCGATATTTCGCGCCTTAACAGTCACCTAACATTACACTGTGATTGAAAATACGTGAAGCCCTTGAAATGGAAGACGATCTAAGCCAGTTATTGGTAACTTTAGACGCTGTTGAAGTGCTTGAATTATTTTCTAATGACTTGTTACCAAAAAGACCCCGTTTATATCGCCAAAGAGTGGAACATTTTGATAAATATGATATCGACTTCTTCGTCCGATATAGGTTAACAAAACAACACGTACTTTTCTCGTACTTACCTACATACTCATTTACCAATGGAATTCATAATTTTCTAATGATACTTGAATATCATGTCGAAATCAAAAGCAGTGATTGTTCTTTTAATATGTATTTACCTGTACCATTACCTACTTGGACGTCTCTGATACAGTTTCATACAAATAGGTATGCCACAAGTAGCAGGCAGCGAAACATAGTTAATGGAAAATATTTTTAATTAATCTAATAAAAAATGGTATAATAATTAACAATAAAATAATAAATGAACAATTTGGAGGTTTTCAGACAGTAAAGGTGGTTGTGAATTGTAAATAAACAACATCAAATGACTCCTCTGTCACTCATCAGTGAAACTGACATTATTACTTTTTAATTTACAGCACAGTACATTTTTAAACATGCTGTACGTCATCGCTTCAGTAGTGTTACTTATCATCATGCGTCATCGTCTTACTAATTTAGTTATTAAAATTGCTGAATAATTTATCAAAGCGTACAAAAGTACACTAACTTGGATTTATTTATGTTATATTATTTATCTGTGAATTATTTATACTAGAATTTGCGATGTTACATTTATAGATAAAATATCAATAGTATGAGTGCAAATTAGAACAAAAAATATTCTGTCCCTTAACTAGGAGTTCCATAGCTAAGTGTTACCCAGCTTGATGAAAATGAAATTAGGTAGGTGCCGATTTTAGGAGACCACCTATCCAAAGGGTCACTTACATAAGAGTTGTTTAGGAATCAGTTGGTGAAAACGGGCATTAAAGTTCTATTACCTATAGAATATTGTAGTAATTTATAAATAATTTCCGATCCACAGCGACAGCCAACAGCCACTCATAAAAATGTATCGCGGGTTTGCGCGGCTACAACCGATTACGGTTATCGGTCGCCGGTTTGAGCCTAGCCGAACTTCAATAAATGTTAATTATTCAGACTTTGTAAATTTACGCAAAAGTATGCGTATCGTTACGATGTCTGGTCAGTTTCATACATTGGAAAATGAAGTACATGCTCAGTACGTATAGATGTCGCTACGAGTAAGCATTGTGAACCATGGAAACGTAAATCATATTAAAAGCACAATTAAACCGCCATGTAACTTGTTTTGTTTTACGTCAGTGATTTATTTAGTTTTATTCTTCAACATTTTTAATGATTACTGAATAAAATATGAATTTATCACAATATTTAATTCATACAACGCCATCTTTTTAAAAAATTGAATTGATAAAGTACATCGGCACTACGGGACTCTTCAAATAAAATGTCGTCAATTCACGATAGATGTCCTAGTTAAAACGACGACGCAACGCGCAGGCGGCGCTATGGGCGCTAATTTAACAATTTATCTTTAAAGCACAGAGATAATAATACTACGTTAGTAAGTAGATAATAATATACTTAGTTATGTTTTGTTATGTTCGTTCTCTGAAAATAGTGTCATTTATAATTTCCACGTTAAGTGCCATCTAGTAAGTTTTCTTAGTAAATAACATTATACTGACAATCATAGAACTCGTTGTAGTACCAAGCTCGCGCCACGGGCGCCCGCGCCGCGCGACTTAGTGTGGGGTCAAATCGATCAATGGGATTGTCCCTCTGTTGTAATTAGTATAATATTATTATCTCTGTGTCGTTACCGAATGAAAATTGCACAGGCGCAGTCGCAATTTTTACTTTTTACCAAATTCTTCGTTCTTGGGCTACAGTACCTACTGTAGCCCAAGAACGAAGAATTTGGTAGGTAATAAAATGTTACCTATGTAAAATAAATTACAGAAAATTTGGGTACATGGTTTATGTAAAGACGTTTAGGCAGAAAAAAAATTGAAATACGAAAAAAAAATTATATCTAACAAGAACACACACAGAACAAACCTTCGCCACTTTGGTCATTGACCTCAGACTATCAGCTAATTTACCTCACAGCTGATTTTAAAATAAGGTTTTAGTAAAAAGGGGGCTCGAAATTAGCTGTGAGGTGAATCAGCTGATAGTGTGAGGTCAATAGCCTCAGGGGCGAAGAATCGTTTCATTACTAGACAAACATATCATATTTTTTTACTTTAAATTTTTTATTTTACGTAAAAGTGTTTACATAAGCAGTGATTAGTAAATCATGTGTCCTAATTTTCTGTAATATTTTACATAACGTTATAAGTATTTACTTTAGATAGCACTGTAGTAAATATTCTCCAAAAATTAACACAGAACTATTTTGCAATAGAACACTATAGGTATGGAAAACAATAATCATTTAAACCTTTAAAGTTTGACGCAGCCGCAGGGGCATTTAGGTCCATAGAGATCAAATTTCCCGCCAAAATCTACTGTAACAGGCCAAACGGGTTTTGGACTGTACTCATTTCGGGCGAAAATCTGGTGATCGATGAGAGACCAGAGCCAGAAGTAAGCGTCAGCTCGAAGGAACTTAGATGACGCGTCCTGTACAGCCCGCACTGCTTGCTGGCAAAGTGAGTCTTCCTGGGGTTTTTTTATTTGAAAATCTTTGCTGTTGCACCGAAAAATCTGTTGAAATGAAACATTAAGTTAGAAACTGTTGTTTTCCTTGAAGTTTAAGTCTTCTTTTTAGGGTTCCGTAGTTCACGTCTCGGAACCCTTATGGTTTCGTCATGTCCTTCCGTCCGTCCGTCAGTCTTCGGTTCACCGTCCAAACGGTTAGTGCTAGAAAAATGAAACTTTATGCCCGCTACAGACCACAACGATAAACTGCACAGTAGACATATCTAATATGTGTGCGTGCGCCGATTCGGGCGGTCTAGTATGAAATGTAGTACTGTATATTATGTCTACTGTGACCGAACTGTGCAGTTTTGTCGTTGACGTGTGCAGGCAAGAGGCAAACTAATGCCTCTTGGATTTTGATTTCTTTCAAGTTTTTTGTTCGGCGGAGCGCGGGCTATGAAACATTAGTAGGTAAACGTAACTGTTTTCAATTGTTAAACAGTTATTTTGGCCTTTGAAATAAAAAAATCACTCCGGATATAAAACTAAACTATTTCATACTAATCTATTATCTATTACGCAAAAATCAAATATCAGTGGCTGTTTGTAATTTCCAATTACCAACTTTGCTCTAAATGCATATTATATGATAGTAGATATAAATAAAAAAAATAACTCCCCGCACCGATTTCGGTGACGGTGGCCTGTTTCATTGAAACCGAGCCAGTTACGCAGGAGTAATTTAATAGAGCCCAAGTGTGTGCGCAGTACACAAGAGCACTCTCTCTTCCTTTACTCTCATAACTCAGTGGGACGTATAACCGACACGACTGGCGAGAGATCAGGCGCAGGTCCGACCTTTTTACATGCCCATTCGACGCATGGATCATCTTTCTTGTCAGACAATCAGGTGATCAGCCTGCATTGTCCTAAAGAATCTTGGAAACAATATTTTTTTGTTGTTCCAATGCGGGAATCGAATCAACGACCTCCGAGTCGAGAGCCAAGCTCTAACCACTAGACCACGGAGGCTGTATGATAGTAAAATATCATAATGATAGTATAATAATATTATAATGTACTTAGTACATACACCATAAAATCAAATAAATTTTGTTGTCTGTCTGTGTCCGTCTGGCGTTTGTCTGTTTTTTCCGGCTAATCTCTAAAACGACTGGAACGATTTTGACCGAACTTTCACTGGCAGATAGCCGATGTTATAAGGATTAAGGAGTAACTTAGGTTATTATTATCTTGAGGTTCCATTAAAAAAATAGGTTTTCGTATTTCGTAAAAAATTAAGAGCTCCGTGGCCTAGTGGGAAGACCGTTTGATTCGCACTCGAGAGAGTGCAGGTTCAATTCTCAGGTTGTGGCGTGTACCAATGAGACTTATTCAGATCTCAAGTACATTGTACTCTAACAGTGAAGGAAAACATCGTGAGGAAACCCGCACATGGTTGGCCCCAGACGTATTGACCAGTCATTCCTCTGGTCTAGGCTATGATGCTTGGGCAAGGAGACATTTAAATAATAAATACCAATTGTCCCAGGCACTACAAGTATTTCACTTCGCTCGGAGAATACTGTATAAATCATCCAATAACGTATGAAAAGGCCTAAGTTTAAATAAACGAAGTTGAGGGCACTAGCTAGTTAAGTCTGAAGCTTGTCCCGGAATTTCGCGATTTTTGGATAGTTCCGAGGTGTAGTGAATAGTTAACGATTCTTTTTCTATGTAGTGACTGTCCCAATTTTTATGCTGAATGTTTAAAACATCTGGTATATTTTAACTATTTATAATTACATTACAATAAGTAAATAAAATTATATTACAATAATATGTATTCCGTTCTAATTTTCAACTACAACTGATCATACAACTAGCGCCATCTCGTGACATCAAAACTAACCATGAAAGAAACCAGAAACGCCAACGCTTGCATTCGAACAAATAATAATTCTTTAGATACTTATGTTGAACCTAATTATTAATGCTTTTAACATTTATCACATAGTAGATACAATTTTTTAACGATTTGAGTTTTGTTTCGAAGAGGACAAACATTTTCTACACCTACTTAAAAATAAAACTCAAAATTAACATTTCTACGTTAACCTTCATAAAATTAACAAATTACCTATAAATATATTTTTACTACAATAATTTAAACATAAAAATTTATACGTTTCAAGCCCTAAAACACTAATTAATATTTTTCAATGGCTAATTATAAAATCTGCGCCTCTAAAAGCGAAAATGCCCATAAACCCCAATTTGTTGCGAGCAAAGCTAAAAACAAAACGTAACGCGACCGCCGCGAAGTATCATCCATAGATAATACAGAATATGGTATCATCCGCGCGCTATAAGTCAACGTCGCGTCGTTATGTATTTTATATTGGATAATCTGGTCAAAATTGAAGGTCACGTCATGTTATACATTTTTTTTGAACGAGAATCGAATACTGATCACGCCTCTAAATATCTATTTCTGTTGGAAGATAGCCTGTATAATAGATAATATTTAATTTAATGTGGATTTTAAGTGCATATATTTAAAATGATGCAGTCTTCTTACCTGATGTCCACACATTTCTATCATACAGTAGTTTATATATTCAACTGGAATAAGACTCACGCGGAAGCCTAGCTTTAGAAGTTCACCTGTAAAGAAAATTCTATCGTGGACTACGAAGGGGTGATGACGACAATGATGATGGATGCTTTTTGAACCAAAACCATCAATTAAAACAGGAGTTCCTAAATTCCAGCCAACACGCTTAGCATGCCCACTATTTAAATGCGTGTTGTCTACACAAGAGTAGACATGCCTACTGACAGTTAATATGGTCAAAATGACGTGCAGATGCTGAAGTTTTCTCCCTTAGGGAGTAATTACTTATATCAAATGGGCGTGTCACCAAAACCATATTGTGTGCTAAGTGGAAAACGAGCAAAAAATTCAAATGGCCGGACAAAATATGTATTTAAGTGTATAGAATAGCATAATTTTTTTTTCCTTTCAAGAATTTACGATAGAAATTATAGGATTCACCTTTTAAGCCTTCAATTTTGTCGGTGCTATGGGACAATGAGTGCACTGTTTTGTATGATCCATAGTGTATTTTCACATACAAATAAGCCATGACAGTTCTTTGGCTTCCTATATCCTTTTTATAAATGCTATAAAAGTATATTTTTTTGACTTTTGACATTTTGACATACAATGTTTTTAATTCAGATTTAATAGATAGACTATTAACGGCTAGTTCCTAAAAGAAAGAGTGAGCGGGATAACCTTTAGGTAAAAATCCTGTGAGTATAACTTAATTTTTTATTATTATAATATGAATATTGAATATTCTAAATCTATTCTTCCTGTATTTGAAAATAGACACCTCCAAATTAATCTAAACGTAAACAAGAAGACAATATTAGTATATTATATAAGTATTAAGTATAGTATATAAAATACAATTATACATTAATATGGTCGAATCTAATATTTTTATTTACTTTGATCTGAGTAAAGTGGTCGAATACCGAAAAATGCGCAGTAAGCCAAAAAGGCTAAAGGATGCTGTAAACAAAGCGCGAGTCACAGATGTACAGAAATAACTGTGGAATGCCGGATATTACAGAACTACAGGTGACCAAACACTGGCATTCAGTACGCGCTGAAGACGCGACGCACGCGCACGTCTCGATACCGATACGATTACGAATATATTAAGTGACTGGGAGTGATGAAGGTCCTCTCAGCAGTGGACAAAGTGGCGAGTGTGGGAAATGAGAACGAACCTACAGTACATGAAGAAGTCAGGAAACTGACTAAAGAGGAACTTAATAGGTAGGGTGTGGAGTTGTAAAACATGACAACAAACCTAATGTTATGCATGATACTTTTAAGGTACTCGTATCACAAAATATTGTGCATTTCCACGTATTTTGTGGTATGTTTAATTATTACTTTTAAAAGTGGTTGTCCGCAGAAAAAATCATATATTACTTAAAAAAACGTAAATCGAAATGTAAAAGAATTTACAGTCGAAACATTCTACTTACAAAAATACTTCTTAGTCAGTAGTTTTTAAATATAATATTTCTACAGGTGTTTTTTTTTTACCAAAACAATAGAAATAAAATACTTTGGTTATATTTTATAATAGTTTGGTTTTAATGTAACACATCGAGAGGAAAAAAAATATCCTTTAATAAAATTATTACCCTATATCTTTTGTGTTTCTATATCTATTTTCGACCTACTTTTTCCAATTGTTAATGGGCTTAAATCATTTACTCTGTATCAGATAGAAATGCCTTTAAAAAGAAACCCATTTACTAAGGTTCTGTCTGAAAAAGAATGGCTCGGTTTTGTCAGACTCTTCGTTGTTCTCATAATTTCCTTTGCAGTTCAGTTACGTGAGCCAATTACAGGGGGGCAAAACCTTAAAAGGATTAATGTTGATGGAAACCCTAAAGCAATCCTCTTGGTCCTAAGACTCAATTTGATTTCTCCGATTAAGGAATCTATCCTGCGTCCTGAGATTATCCATTCATTTATGATCCCAAGTCACTTATCTCTAATGAACATTACGAATTAATTATGACATTATCAAACTATCTACTCAGCAAGTTCGCGTGCTAGGTCAGACGCTTGGCAGATGTCCAACATGACACAAGCCTCTGGTATGCGCAGCATGCTACTGTTTACGTAGAACGCGTCGAATTGTTGACGTTTTTTCGGGCCACGCGCATACCTCCAGTAATAGCCTTCTATTTTCAATATGTTCTCTGTTTACCAACGCTAAAGTTTTGTAATTTATGTTAAATTTAAACACTGTAAACTCAATGAACGAAACATGATTATGAAACATTCAATATAAAAACAATTTCAAAATTCAGCCTAAAGCAATATTTTATTTTAACAGAGGCTGTCCCCTTGGAGTATCTCGCGTGATTGACAATGTCTACGTTTGCGGAGCCCACTCGTTACCTGGGGCTGTGAAGGCACTACATCCAGGTCTGGTGATCAACGCAGCACCAGAACTGCCTACACCTCCAGAAGACTACGTGCCGATACACTTTGTTCCATTACTGGACACACCCAACTCAGACATGTTACCATACATGGATTGCGTTGCAGACTTAATAAATGAGGTAAGAACTAGTATTTTCCAGATGAAAGATAGTAATTAAACAGAACAATGGTATTTTACGTCAAGTTCATAACACTAGCCGTTGTTGTTATATAAAATACCGGTCATGGGAATCGGATTCAGATAAAATATGCCATAATCACAGTGTGCTCTTTGAGAGAAATCGAAATTTTCGTAACCATTTCATAAATGTTCCACTTTGCCCTTCCAATTAATGTACTTTACACAATTATGACTGGCAACATGACTGTTTCTATTAAGAGCGACTATTGAGGCAGCAATGGGATCATACTTCTGTACATGTGTCGTAATAAACATAAAATTTAGCCCATGTACTACTTGTAATAAGAAGAACCGATGCTATTAAGCATAGAAAATATTATTAAGTATTATGTTGTCTTTAGTTAATCAAATACCATTTACGTATTATTTAAATTAACTCAAATTAATTGCTTCTTTTAGTTCCTGTAATAAATATCCGCCATTGTTAGATGTCTATAATATAATAATTCCATCCCTCATATTTTTAGTATCGTCATTAATAGCTCATTTCTTGGTAGGTCGCAAGTAGAGACGAGAATGTACTGGTGCATTGTGTAGCCGGTGTTTCTCGATCTGTTACACTCTGCTTGGCGTATCTGGTCAAATGGCATAAGATGACTCTGGCTGAGGCTTATCATCATCTAAAACAGAGACGGTAAGATTCCAAGTTGTTTTATGTATTATCAGCTTCTGGTTCATAAACATCAGTTAGTTTAATTGCTGACCTTGGTAATAGTAGAATAATAACGCCTTTTTGTCATTACCATATGGACATCGATCCCCAATGTGAGAAAGATTGAGATCGAATTTATCTACCATGCGAGCTAATTTTGGGTAGTGGTTGGGATAAATTATTATCAACTGACTTTTAACCCCCGATGCAAAAATAGTCGTCTTATAAGTTTGACGTGTCTCTATGTCTGTGTGTCTATCCGTGGCATCACAGATCATAAAATAATGATCCGATTTAGATGTGGTTTTTTGTTTGAAAGCTGCCGTGATTAAGATGATTCTTAGCTATTATTCATCATCATCAGCTCGCTCACTGCTTGACAATTTGGGGGTACCTGAATTTTTTAAATGTTTTTAGAATTGATAAATTATTTCTTCCTTTAATTAAATAAAGATGATAACTTTAGACTATTGCTACAGACCCCAAATCCGACCAAACACGGGTTTCTTCAAGCAGCTGATCAAGTACGAGGAGAGGCTATTCGGCGAGTCTTCTGTGAAGATGGTCTACTGTGAGGCGATAGACAAGGAAATACCAGATGTGTACGAGCCAGACTATAGGGGTATGATGTTGTTCAGACAACGGTACGGACCGATAGAAAGGACATGAATTGAATGAATTATTTATTAGAACATCGGCCAGATTCGAAGAACCATTTAAAGAAAATCCTTAGCACTCTGAAAATACGCTCGAGAAAACGTTACGATGGTAGGAAAAGCTAATTGCCAGAAATGGTAGATAGTTACATTGATAAATGTAATAATAGTAAAAGCTGATAATTGTCGCTTAAATTTGACAGCAAAATACTCCTAAAAAATAGCACAGCTGATGGAGTACCTAGTAGTGGTGCCAAGAATCTGCACTAAGCATCATTTGCCCTTTTGAAGGGTTAATGTAAAGGAAATAAAAAAAAACGACGTTTGTGTAATGTTGAGGAGAGTGTAATACTTCTAAGATCCACCATAACTCGTTGCAAATAATTCGAATGAAATCTAAAACGAAATGTCGAATGTTTAAGATGAACGAAATGATAAGGTACTCTAAAAATTTTAATTATTTAAAATTGTCTAGTATATGACACGGTACAAGGTACGTGTTTGTCATTTTTCAATAGGTTATTAATTTCTATTTTACTTATATTATTATCTAAAGTTAATTATTACTTTAATGTAATGGAAACTGTAGGCTTAAACAATCTTAAAATTAACCTATGTAAATAAGACTGAGACTGGTAAATGCTTCAAACTCATCACATTTTTGACGTGATAAAGTGTTATAAGTCGATGAACGCCGACTGCATGCACGAAAAATTGTCACGTTCCGCCTGAGCTGAGCGTGCAAGCGAGAGCGCGTAACAAGCGATAGAGAGGCACGATCGGCCTAAGCGTTCGGCTCGTGAAGACGTTATCACGTAAAATTATCGTCCGTGAACTGACTTAACAGACAACCATTTTTTTTTAATTTTATCTGAGAAAATCACTACCTAGTTTTCATTTATGTTTTATTTTGTTGACATCCATCCATCATTAGTCTACTACTAAACACAAATACTTCAAAACAAATCTCTTTTTAATAAATTCTGTGAATATAATTTTTATTGTTTTTAAAAATATTGTCAAATTGGTAAGGATGATAATATTGTGATGAATGTAAAATTATCTAGATAGATTTAGGCTATCTAGATATTCTTAATACATAAACTATTTATTATAAAATGTTATTATTATTGTGATCATTTAATTAGGTATTATTAAGTTATAGATAAGTACAATGGGACCAAAATAAAATTTTAATAATTCTTACGCTTTTATTTCTACTGTGTCCATAGTTTGTTTTATCATGGAACTCCATGTGCATTCTTACTTTATGACCAGGTACAACAAAGAATAACTGTAAATGCTTATTGATAGGTAGGTATTATATATAATATAATACCTACCTATCGGCTAACGCGTAAGCAGAATATTGATCTCCCAGGCCCGCCTTATAGTCTTGCTGATAAAATATATGTATCATATCGACAGTGGCGTAGCGACTCTTAGCCTCCAATATATAAAAATTCACAAGAGATAAAATTGCTCGCATTTAGAGCGAGCGAAGGGAGCGAGCTAACATTTTTTAGTAAAATTGTTGTATCTGAGAACTCACTCACTTTGAAAAAAAACTGGTCATAAAATCGGCAGTGGAGTTCATTCAGGTACATTTTAGGTTATGTTCCTATTCAAGAGTTTTCGCACATTGTAAAAATGAATACTGAAATCATCAGCAGATCGGAGCGGGCCAGACATTATTTAATTACACTGGCGGACACATAAACTGCACCATAGTGCAAGAACACATTCATACAAATTTTATTACGAAATATGCAAACTTTTTAGATTTATTGGTATTGGAAAATAAAGACTGGTTTATAAACACAAAAATAAAATCAAATTTAAATATGGTACTGTCACAAAAGAAAGAAAATATTCTATGGAAGAAATTTTGTCAATTTACTAAAGATTAACTCGTTGTTACGTTAATGTTGTGATTGATGGTTATTTTTTTTTGTTTTGTTACATGTTGAATTATCGTTACTAATTGTTTAATTGCTAGTCTGTTTTCATTTTAAACACATTTTTCTCTCACGAATATGGACATATCGTCCGAAAAAGCCGCACAAGTTTCTGCACTAGGCAGCAATGCCTAGACGAACGAACAATTGCTGCAGATTTAAATGTAAACTAGTCTACGGTTTCCCGAGTTTACAGAAGGTTTATGGAGACAGGTTAATTCAAAAGAAGATGCGGAACCGGCAGAACTCGGGTGCCAACGTCTCGTGACGACAGGTTTATTGTGACAACTTCCTTACGAAATTGGTTTTAACGTCTATAAGCATTAAAAATGAGCTCCACCAGGTACGTGACGTTGCAGTTAGTGCACGATCACACCTTTCAGACCCGCAAATGGACCAAAATAAAAATGTCTGCAGCTCACAGGCAAGCTCGACTAAGATCTGCTCATGAACACTTAAATTGGACTGGAGAGCAATGGGCTTCCGTATTATTCACTGATGAGTATAGGACTTGTTTGTACTGTGCTAATGGTCGCAGACTAGTATAACGTAGACGAGGAGAGCGAGCGAGAGCTCAAAATTGCATTGAGGAGAGGGTTCCATTTGGAGGTGGGTCTTGTATGGTTTGGGGCGGCATATCGATGAATGCTCGAACTGAACTTGTGTTTATTGACGCAGACACACATGGCTATGGTAACCGTGGTTTAACATCACATCGCTATATAACGGAGATATTGAACCCTCATGTGGTACCTTTTAGCGGATTTATAGGCGAAAACTTCATTCTGATGCAGGATAATGCTCGTCCGCACGCAGCGAAACAAGTTGAGCAATATTTCACTCAGGTTGAGATTCGTTCCATGGATTGGCCAGCACGTAGCCCGGACCTTAATACGATAGAACACGTAAGGGACAATCTAAAAAGAGCTGTATTTACAAGAAATCCGGTCCCAACAACGGTCGCGGAGCTCAGAGTTGCATTGTCACAAGAATGGGACTATACTCTGCAAGATCTTTTAAAAACACTGATCAGGTCGATGCCAAACCGACTTGAATCAGTTATAAGGGCAAGAGGAGGTAATACACCTTATTAAAAACAAAAAAAAACTTTTTCCTTTCTTAGTATTGTAAAATTATCATAATAAAGCCGTTTTTGTTCTATTCACTGTTTCATTACAAAAAGCTGTAAAAGGAGTAATTTGATTCTTTTAGTGAGAAATGTTGATCTATACACACATGAATTGATTTTTTTATCAGATTAAGAACCAGTCTTAGCATTGTCATTGAAATAAATCAAAATAGTTTGCGCTTTCACTAATTATATTTAATTGAAAGTTATCTTGCACTATGATGCAGTTTATATGTCCGCCAGTGTATTATACGGGTTCAAATTTTATAAAACAATATAACGTAATCTGCAAACTCTACAATAAAAATATAGACTCTATGTAAATTGCCATTGTCTTTTGAATATTTTGTTTCGGGAAGGCTCGAAACTGTAAAATGGCTGGCTATAAAATGAACAGCGGTGTTAACATATTAAGTAAATTTTAGATGCTGTCTAAGAGTTTTCACACGTTGAATAATGACTTTAATAAGTTTTGTTCCTTACGTTATTCTAAAATCAAAAAATAAGATTGAAACTTTATCAGAATGTAAGTGAAGTGAGTTCGAATCCGCAACTTTAGCGCCTTGTACCTAAAAATTGGCCCACGGCACAAACTAGCGGGCATAAATAGTATTATGTTCGTTGTACACACTAATACTACTTGCAATATGGTGTATATTTTATCAGTAAGAATATAAGGATACTCAGTCCAATCCTACGAAAAATCACCTTGACAAAATTGTGTTGACAAGACTTTCTTAGAAACGAGCGATGGACACATTCCATAGATCAATTTATAAAAATAACACTTTTAAAGGATGTTTGGTGGCTGCCAATTTAATTTTCTTATAACAACAACAGCCTTCCGGCAAAATCAAACATAAGACTGATAGACAAACAAGGATTCCTATAGAAATGGCGTATTGCAAAACATCGCTGAAAGTGTAGGAGGCGTGTTTTCGCGGTATTTATAACACCGTTTGTTTTACATCACAATATGATCGCTATTCACGAAACGTGGAAAAACTTCATTCAGGAAGGCCGGTTGTTGGCCTTTGGCATTGAGATGAGGCCCGAGGTAATGAGGAAGGGGAACAGTCCAAAATAACCAGATGTAAGGACATCCCTTAGAACGGTAACATCGCTAAGCTGCTTCATTTGCAAAAAGTAATCATCAATTTCAATCAATACAATTTCATCAATTAATACGCGAAGAAAAAATTTTGTACCCAGTTTCACGAAAATCATGCAAACTGGAGAGAAGTATGAAATTAGGCACAGGTAAACTTTATATACATAGAAGGAATAAACTGTACTAATGATTAAAAATACATTAAATGAAAGTGACGTTACACGCACTACCTCAGTTTAACAACTCGCCCCGTGCGTTTGATACAATTCTGTCATACGCTGACGTTTGTCAATCTATCTTTCACAATCATTCAATAGACAAGAGGACAGCATTGTAATTTTTGTATCTTTCTTTTTTTGAAGTGAAAAATTCGTTTGGCGCACCGCACACATATTTTTTCGTAGGCTGTAAGTGAGGCTGAACCGTCACGCTCTGAGGTGAATGGCTCGATCGGGTGAACTCGGGACCGCCGAGTGTACCCGAGCGAGAAAGGACCGCACACATATTTCTTCGTAGGCTCGAGTGAGGCTGATCCGTCACGCTGTAAGGTGAAAAGCTCGATCGAGTTAGCGGTTCTAATATTATTTACTTTATTTACACGTAAATTGATTACGATTGCCAATGAAGTATTCACTTTTGCCGTGCGGTCTTAAGTACACCCTTATAATGTTCAAAATTATTAAAAAATTTCGACCACTTAGAACATTAAAATGTCGATATTTTTGAATTTGTGATATAAAGTAGGCTTCTTCTAGACTCTTAAGTTAAAATAAGTACTTGCAAGTTCGCGAAGGTAACCATTGCAGCACGGTACTTTAGTATTTTAATATTTTATTATAATATTCTTTAGATAAGAAGCACAGCGGTCGTTAGACTGAATTCGTTAGGTAAATACAAAATTAAATACTAAAAAACTTAATATACCTATCTTTAAGTTTGCTACCCAAAGTTATATTTGGCGCTAAAATTCCGTACTGATGCCAACATGGACTCATTATTTGATGATAATTTATGAAATTATTGCAACAAGTACGCCCAGATCTTTCGTTTACGACAGAATAATGGAATGTTCACCTGACGGAGCTTACGGTCAGAAAATATTGTGTTTGGTCATCTGCCAACAAAGATTGCGACGTTCCCACGTCAATTCTCTGACGAAAGTTTCGCCACATTTTTGTTTCCAATAGATAGGTCAATGTCAGAATTCGCACTCTTATACCTATCGTAATAAGACCTGTTTTCGAATTATATCTTTTCAACTATGACATCAAGTTCAATATTTCTTTTGTTTATTCCTTAACTTAATCAGACTTAAACTAAAACACCTATACAATACCTAAAAATAAAAAGATACTAATTATATAAATATAATTAAACAAACTTATATCCACAGATCGCAATATAATATACATACATACACATACATACAAATGACAAAATTTTATGAACCGATGACTATTAAAATTTTAATATTTTTTAGCGCGAGGCGCGGTGGCATCGTAGAGTTTCGTAGCATTAGATCGAACCGACCGTTTTCTAACTTCGCCGTCGAAATTATCGAATGCATCTTGACTAAAGGCCCTAGTTTTATATAGAATGTATACAAAACATGAAATTCGACCGAATAAGGGGAGAATTCACACCGAAATGGCAGCGGAGCTGCCAGCAGCAATTAATTTTAAACTTTGTCTTCATTACAATAAAACTCAGATTCGCTTGAGACAACCACCGCCGCTCACGGCCGCCGACGGTCGCTAGCGACCATTTTTTTAATGAAGATAAAGTTTAAAATTATATTACAGATATGCTGCTGGCCGCTCCGCTGCCATTTCGGTGTGAATCGGCGGACCTTAATATAATATTTCTTTATTGCGCGATGAAAAGGTGAAATTTGAGGCAAACTTAGAGGCACTAGAACAGATTAAAGAAAGAGGAACATATAAACAGCTTTCGCTTTCATTGCACTACTACAAGCATACGGTGTGTCCACGGTTGTGTGGAAAAATTGTGGGCCGTTGAAGGGGATGTCAAAATTTTCAAATTTGGATCGATAGGATCGTTCTATACAAGCTGTTACTCTGTACGTGTACATTATATATTCTACTCTGTGGCACCACAGGGTCAGCTCCCGCGCCGCCACGCTACGCAGTTCGGTGCAGCTCGAAGTTCGAAATTCTTGCAATCAGACGTGTATCTTCTTGTGTTGTGATGAAATTCAATTTTGAATGGTTATATTAATAATGGTGCGCCGCGTCACGGAGTATCCCAGTGTGAAATGACTCTTAGGTGAGATTTGTTTACATTTGGATTACATTGAATTGGAACGGAGTATAAACAATTTAACTCAAGTTAACACCTATTTTTCTTCTTAAATATATTGCAAATGAATTTGCTGAGAATTGCCTCGTTCGAAGTAATGAGATAAATATAATATTCACCTTGATGAAGGAATGGCATTTGGATGAGCACCAACTTTAGGGTCTTGTGGACGGTTTCTGTTATCTAGACAAAATATGAATTATATCCGTTACGTTGAGTGTCTGTGTTTAAGATCTGTATACACTATTTGGGAATACCTACTTGCTAGATAAACATTTATTTAAAATACTCGGCAGGGGTCGACCGCTCCTCGAGTAACTGTGAATTACCATATTTTGAATTAATAATTAATTACCCATAAACAGGGTTATAGGTTTAGCCGGTTTTGATCCCTTAAGGGGTTGTAGTTCCCATCATTTTCAACATTTTCTTACATGAAATCCATATTCCAAAATAATCATTTAATGATATTTTGGACATTACAGTTATTTTTATAAAAATTGACAATTTTTTTCTGTCTTATCCATTTAATCTTCAAAATGTGCTTTAAATTAATTTATTTCTGAAATTTTTATGTAGCTTTTCCGCTTTTCGGAATGCCGCTAGGTCGCATTTTAAAATTTGTAGTATTTTATTTGAGGCATGTCTAAGAAAAATATACGGCAGCTACTCTGCAGATATGTAAAAAAATCTACGTTTCAACAGTTTTTAATCGAGGCAAATCCATAACCTAAACTACTACCATACCAAATTACGTCAAAATCTGTTCGGTAGTTTTTGCGTGAAAGGATCACAAATCCTCACAAACTATTTTTTATTTAGGAAAACGTAGCTTATATTACACATAACATAGTTTTAACTTATAATCACAAGAAGGCAAATTAAAAGTTTTCCCAGATAGTACTAACTTTTACATTTTTAATAACAGTAGTAGGCCGAGGGCGCACCAGGATGCGGCAGCCAGGTGCGGCAGCCAGGTTGCGGCAGCCTGGCTGTGGCATCCAGAAGACAAATGAACATTTATGCCTGCTTAGTGCGTGGGCTGATGGCTCCCATACAACGTTCAACGTCATATGTTCTACAAGGTTGTTGCGCGCCAGGCCGAAGGATTCCTACTTATTTGTTGATTAGTCTAGACTCTAGAGGCTATATAGTAAGCCTATATACACTCGAATGGTTTTCTCTGTACAGCACTGTAAATATAGCTCTGCGCTAGTACAATACAGCTGAATCGAACACACAAGCGTAAAATTGCCCTCTTGCTCTATTGTACTCTACTAAGGGCCAATTCACACCGAAACAAAACGATACGCGACATAGCGCTGGATTTTTAAGATAGCTATTCAAAATTGAACTTTATGCTTTACACAAGAAGATACACGTTTCATTGTAAGAGTTCGAATGTCAAGTTGCACCGCGCTGCACAGACCGTGTGCGGTGTATGACTGATGTCATATGCAACGTGTATATTTTTGTGTTGCATTTGTAAGATATCTATTAAAAGTTCAATTTTCAATAGCTATCTTACAAATGCAGCACCGCGTAGCGTCGCGTATCGTCGCAAGTATCGTCGTAAGTCAATGTCGTCAGAAAAAACCGCTCGTGGGAACGGGTGCTTGTGGATATATCCTATTCAGCTTATTTACTTTTCACATCAAGTGAAAGATCTGAATAATAAGAACCAGATAGGTTGTACATATTCCGAGTAACTTAAGTAGGAACTCTTTGTTCAATACAAACATACGGGACACTGTAACTCGTAGTGGCCATACATCCACCACATCAAGGAACAACTCGGCCTGAGTTCTCAACGTTTTCGGTAAATTGTAATCAACAATCATGTTGTTGATATGAACTCTTGTGACATTTGTTTTTTCATACAAGCTATCACTGACATAACATATGACACTCACGGAAGTCGCTTCGAGTATGATGTACAAACTCAAAGTGGCAGAAGATTGGGGTTCTTCTGAGTTACAAATGTAGTGGATACAATAACATATTGTCAGTATGATGAACAGAAATGTGATCGAAACGGCCAGCAGGAGATGGCTGTTGAATGCTTTGTTGATTTGACCACACGTGTCACGGAGAATTTCATATGTGTGACATAGTGATTGTATCTTTCGACACTCCCTACTTGAATGAGAAACACGTGAAACAGCTCTACTATGTAAGCTTCTATGTTGAAAAACTTCTTTCTCCAGCATATCGTTTAATACTTCCAGTCTGAAATTCAATACATCGATGTACACTACGAACGAAAGTATTTGAAGGTAGCGTTGGAAATTTACTGGATAATTTAATATTCTTTGACTCGTTGGAAAGTAATGTATAAAACAGTCGGCGATGTTTAAAAAAATTATTGTACTGCAAAATACGATTAATGCGGACAATAATTTAAGTCGATATTGCTTATAACAACGTTTTGAAATCGCAGGGCTCAAGGCGTCGTCAATGGCCGCTATGTTCGTCATTATTCGAAGAAATTGTCCATTTACAGTGATATCAAATGTACTCCAAATGAATTGAGAGAAAATAATGATGTTTGCGATCTCGTAAATAATGACAGACACTTTGAGTGGGGTCTCACTGATGGTTTCCACTAGTTCCGCTGTATATGCTATATGACCAAAGAGAACAACACACAGAAGGATCATTGCAGTGCAAATGAAATTTTTCTTTTTTCTGCTCAAATATGTGAGGTTCCCGTTTACGAAACTGTACTTAAATATTCCGAGGCACCGCTCGAGTATTATCAAAGGTTTAAGCATGGTATCCAAATCGATATCTGTAGTGGTTTTCATTATTTAAACGGCGATAGTATTTACGTGTTGCTCAGTGAAGTAGTATACACGAACAATGTAAGCAAATGGATTATGGATAAATTAAGAATCGCTAGGTAAAAGCAACATTACATTAACTTAATGGTTATCAAACAAAACTATCGATTGTAAATTGTTTAAGAAATAACTAGATGTTCTCCCGCGACTTCATGCGCGCAATAAGAAATCTCGCAGGAACCGCACGTTTTGCAGCGATAAAAAGTTAGCTTTTTGTGTTAATAGAGAGTCTATACTATTACCATACCAAATTTCATCAAAATCCGCTCAGTAGCTATTGCGTGAAAGACTAACAAACATCCATACCTAATAAAAAATAATTACAAAATTATTTTGATTCAGATCCATGAAGAAGTAGATATAATCAATAAATTGTTATACATAATATATATATTAATACGTGAAGCAAAAATTTCAAGTACAGTTTTACGAGAATTGTGCGTACGGATGAGAGTGAAATTTGGCACAATTAAAGTTTATGCTGAGGAAGGCGTGCGAAAAGCTTAATTTTCTTAAATGAATGCTTAAAAATACATAAGAATGAAAATATCAGCAACATACACTACCATGGATTTGGTTCACTGATACGTACTTATAACCTAAAGACAGTTTGGACGAAGGAGTTGAAGGAGTACCATCTCCATACATGAAAAGTGTCCGTAAAATAGCGTTAAATAGGGGGCGCTACAGACGCAAGGGTGTAAAGCGGCAAAATTTAAAGGGATAATTAAATCTTGGGATCTTCTTCGGTTTTATATATAAAAATATTTTCAACTATACGAGTAATTAGAATATTCATGATTTACTGAATTAACTACTAAAAACTAGTCATAGTCATCAAACATTCTAACTTCATAGCACACACCCTTGACACTCTAGCGCCATTATGGCCAGTTTTGGAACTATTATTTAATTACTTTTGTCGGACACTTTTTAGCTTTTCTGCCATAGAGAGATGGTACGAATAACAAGTTATATATTTGAATATGAAATATAAAATATAGCTGTCTCTCACATTATCGCGTACGTTAAGCAACATCGTATCGCATAATGTGAAAACGCTCTAATAAGTACGTGAAGCAAAAATCACGTTTTCACGGTTATGGACCTATTTTAAGGGTCATCCTCACGGTCCAGTCTGCAAATCCAGCAGCCTGTCAATAATTTGTTTTTATCTTTTCATCTGTTATCTGTAAATAGTAGTAAATATCCAGGCGGAATTATCAGAAGGCGTAGGCGGGAAATTTTAGGGGGGCGGCAAATATGGTCTAAGCATTTTTTTTTCTTACAGAAATATAAAAACATTATTATTTGCATTCAAATATTAAATCCGAAAATTTGTAATAATGTGACATATGGCCTTGAAATTCAGATGGAATTACGCTTGCATCTAACCGAATTTTATCTTTGGTTACCGTGGATAAATGACCTTTTTAGAAAATACATAATAACAATATCCATGGAAGAGTTTTGCCGGGGAATTCAATAGGTGACGTTGTGGTTTTTGTACAGCCTCATAAATTTGTGTTATTTCGGTTCTTAATGTGTATATGGTAGAATAATATTATCCATTAAATATTCGTTAACGCGCACAAGTGTGGGCAAGTGGAACAACTTCTAAAAACGTGCTATTTTGTGTTTCCCGCCAAAACTCCCTAGGAACTTTCAGTAAAGCTTCTACCACTTTACTGGATCGACTGACATGACTCATGGACTGCACTGACTATTTATTTGGACTTTGATTTTAGACTACTACTTTGATTTTGGACTAGACTTTAGAGTTAACGATTTATGAATACGGTGTTGAAAATTGAAACAAATATCTATTTCCCGCCTTTTTAACTTGACACTGACAAATGGTTTTAAGCCGACGCCATATATTTAAATAAAAATAATATCTATAGAAGCTTCACACCACGTCAATCACGCCCCGTGCTAAATATTCGAAGATCTTGTGTTACGGGGACCAGGCAACAACGGGAAGTATATTCAGTACTTTTATACTATACATAATTCATATATTTAAGATTTTCATTATATTATACACATCTATGACGGAGGAATATTGAAAAGTTTTTAGCGGCGGGATTTGAATCCGCGACCTCCGGCTGAGCACCAACTGAACTCCAGAGGTTAAATATTGAGCTAGCTACATTATAACTTATGTAAAATAATGTAGATACGATTCTTAATTATATTTTATTCTCAAGATTTTAGTGTAATCGGAATAAAAGGTGTACGTGTGGACTGAGGGACCGACCTGAATGTCCCCAAAATAAGTATAGCAAATTTTAGTAGAAGTTTAGTAGAAGAAGGGAATTTGTACAAATATAGTTTAAGAACTACAGCCCTCAAGAGTGTGGTCCCTCAGTTCACACACCGCTATTATCCAGATCTCGAAAAGTATGTAGAAAATGATGGTTTTTTCACTACAGAATTTTAGTAGAACTTTTGTAAAAGTTTTTAAAAATTTATCAAATACATAGCATCAGAAATAAAATATCTATAACCACCCAAGTGTGGTACCTCAGTTCACACAAAAGTGACATATTCATTTCACGTTATGTTACTGACTTTTTTAATTATTTTTCTACGTAGAATTTTTGTACAAAATTTGTGGAATTTGTAGACAAAATGTCAGAAAAATCTACCGGCGCATTTTGAGGATATTCAACCATTATGTTGGGTCCCTCAGTTCACACACTGGTGTATAAGAAAAACTTAATTATCTATTAAACGAGAAAAATATCAGAAAGTCTACTGTACTTAAATTTTTGTAGAAGTTTTTTTCTCTTGGATTAGCACATACAATATTTAATTTCTTGCTTACTAGCTGAGACAATGTAAATTTTTTGATACTAGGAAAATATGAAGAGTAGGATTATCACACAACAGGCAAAATAAGGACAGCAGCAAAGATATATTATAATATAATATTATGACTACATCTAATAATAGGTTGAAAATAATTTTTGTTTGGCTAAGAATTCTAATTTTAAATTAATTTTATTTTAAAAACATGGAATTTTTTTTTCCAAAAGTAATCATTTGTTTATTGATTAGTGTTACATTTTTATCGCATTTCAATATTTTCCGTCATCGTGGATACGTTAAAAATTCGTGTAATTATGGAATATGAGTACCGTCGTGGCAGCAACGCGGCACAAGCGGCACGCAACATCAACGACGTTTACGGAGCTAACACTACAAACCAACGCACCACCTGTTATTGGTTTGCACGCTTCCATTCTGGAAATTTCGACCTGAAAAATGAACCTCGCGGTCGTCCGAAGACTTTGGTCTACAATGACGAATTAAAGGCGATTATGGAAGCTGATGATACACAATCTACGGTTGAATTAGCAGCAGCTTTCGATGTTAGCATCAAAACAATATTGGTCCATTTGCGTCAAATTGGCAAGGTAAAATAGCTTGATAAATGGGTGCCCCACGATCTCAATGATCGCCAGCGCGAAGTACGCGTCGAGACGTGCCTTGCACTGCTCAACAGACACACAAATGAAGAAATATTGAATCGCATTGTTACCTGCGATGAAAAATGGATTCTGTTTGATAACCGCAAGTGCTCAGCAAGTTGGTTGGATCCTGATTCAGCATCTAAACAATGCCCTAAACGAAAACTTACCCCTAGAAAAGTGACCTGTTTGGTGGTCTACGCCGGTGTGATTCATCACAGCTTCTTATCAAACGGGTGAAGCATTACTGCAGATGTGTACTGTGAAGAACTGAGCACAATGATGGAGAAGCTGGCACATCTCCAACCAGCATTGGTCAATCGCTCGTCTCCGCTGCTTCTGCACGACAACGCGCGACCTCATACTGCACAGCAGACGGTCTCCAAGTTGCAAGAACTGGGGTTGGAAGCTCTCCGTCATCCTCCCTACTCACCAGACCTTGCGCCTACAGACTTATACTTTTTCCAGAATTTGGATAACTTCTTGGTGGGAAAAAATTTCAATACCTGAGAGGCAGTACAAAATGCCTTTGAAGAATTTGTTGCCTCCAATCCAGCTTATTCCTTAAAAAGGAAGGAAATATCAATAAACTGCCACTGCGTTGGCAAAGATGCATTGATTGCATGGGTGATTACTTTGATTAATAAAAATAAAAATTCATGAAAAAAAATCGTTTAAATTTTTTCATACAAAACGGCAATTTCATAGGTAAAGACCTAATATTTATTATAATTTTAATTGTAAATATTTATTATATTACTTACTACGAATTACACGCATTGATATTAATAATAAATATTAAAATTCTTTACACGAAGTCGAGTTACTAAAAAAAGGTAGGTATGTAACTAAAACGATTAGACAGATTTTGACGACCTCCGTGGCTCAGTGGTAAGCACGTTGGCGCTAATGTCGGGGGTCGCGGGTTCGAATCCCGCCAGGGAACAAAAAGTTTTCTGCGTTCCTGGGTCATGGATGTGTACTATAATATCTCATGTACTATCACTGTACTATAATATATAAAAATCTTGAAAATATATTTTTATTTCTTGTTTTGCTATTTTTAGAAATGTGACTACCCCAAGTAGTAAAATATTCAATTAAAACTAATATCTATAAAGTACTTAGGTATATATATATATATATATATATATATATATACATGGGTACATATCCAAATTACGTGACCTGTTTAGGGGGCTTAAAATATTACGACGCTTGGTCACCGTAAAGTTGGTCGCCGGAAGGAGGAGGTAGGAATAGGTAAAAAGTGGTCACTTAGTTTGGGTACGTCCCCTAAAAGACCAAAGATTTCTATGTATTTTTTTAAATTGAAAATATAATAAAAATATCAAATTTCATCGTTTTATATACATAATTACATATAAGGAGTTAGCAAGAACGGACAGAGAAAAAGGGCGGACAGAGAAAAGGGCGGGCAGAGCGAAACCACAAGTTAATAATTGGTATAAGGGTTTGCTTGTAGTACTATGAAGCCGTAAAATAGTGAGAAGCTGTGAAACCGCGAGCAAAATGTAAATTTAATAAGGTATAACATACACAATGTATTAGCTACTCTCATCATTTTGCTTTTTGTGTGGTAACCCTACTCTGTATTTTTATAGAACCAAAAAAATAACATTATCTCAGCTAGGAAGCAATGAAATTAAATATTTGATGTGCTTATCCAAGAGAAAAAAACTTCTACTAAAATTTAAGTACAGTAGACTTTCTGATATTTTTCTCGTTTAATAGATAATTGAGTTTTTCTTATACACCAGTGTGTGAACTGAGGGATCCAATATAATGGTTGAATATCCTCAAAATGATCCGGTAGATTTTTCTGAAATATTGTCTACAAATTCCACAAATTTTGTACAAAAATTCTACGTAGAAAAATAATTAAAAAAGTCGGTAATATAACGCGAAATGAATATGTCACTTTTGTGTGAACTGAGGGACCGCACTTCGGTGGTTATAGATATTTTATATCTGATGTGTATTTGATAAATTTGTAAAAACTTTTACAAAAGTTCTATTAAAATTTTGTAGTGAAAAAAACATAATTTTCCACATACTTTTCGAGATCTGGAAAATACCGGTGTGTGGACTGTGGACTGAGGGACCACACTCTGATGGCTGTAGTTCCTAAACTATCTTTTTACAAATTCCCAGATTTGTTCTACAATTTTTTTTAGACTTCTACTAAAATTTGCTATACATATTTTGGGGAAATTCAGGCCGGCCCCTCAGTCCACACGTACACATAAAATGTAACGAATAAGTGTTTCAGAAAATAGAATACAAAAATAAAACGTTCAAATCCGTTCATTAGCTAAATATACTAGAATGTTCAGCCAGTTAGTAATTATTGGCAATAATGTCATGATGGTGGAATTTGGACAACCAACATTCTTGTGATTGTTACACCTGGCTTTAATTATAAAAAGTTACGAACGAGAGTGAAATTGCGAGTTAGGGTCATTTAACGTCACGCGGCGCTGCATATTTAAGAAAGCTATTAAAAATTGAACTTTATCCACTACACAAAAGATACAAGTTTCGTATGACATCAGTCAAACACTGCATTGCACATACGCTGTGCAGCGAGCTGCTACTTTACTCACTCTTACAATGAAACGTGTATATTCTTGTGCAATGTATAAAGTTCAATTTTGAATAGCTATCTTAAAAATGTAGCGCTAAGTCGCGTATCGTTTCATTTCGGTGTGTATTGACTCTAACACCACGAGAATCGTTGAGCAATTCCCATAACATACTATTATGCACTAGAGTCTAGACGATGCCCGCGCAAATGGGAATATGTGCGCGAGCGCAACGGAGTACGGACTAGGGACATACGACATCTGAGATACAAAACTTTTCAATTATAGATCTATACGTAATATAGATATACTGTAGTAGTCGGCGGAACAAATGTAGCAGTAAGCATTAAATATTATGTTATAGTAATGATAATGATCACGAACATAATTTTGGCAATAGTTAAATTTCAAAGACATTGATATCGGTGCACAAAACTGATGAGTCGTGAGTAACTATGTCATCCTAATAATATGTTGTTGTTTCATGTGAAGATAGTGGTGGTGGTGATGATGATGATTACTGTAAGTGGCATGATGGCATATGCTTGCAGTTCTTTAACAACGCCGGAATCCCCAAACATGTATCTAAAAGGACTCGGGAGTTCTGTTCAGTACTTTTGGATTTAGGGCATACCTTGATACAAAAGCTTACTTTTTGGTAGCATAATATGCTTGGACTAGTTCAGAAAAAGTAGAAATTACTATGTGTCCATATAAATTTCGAAGAGTTCCCTCGTATAATCATCGGAATCCATCATCAGGTCACCACTTTGGTGACTAAGGGACAAATTTCGAAAACGGCAAAGTAATGTTCAAAGACGTCGTCCATGTCGGTGTAAAATACTATGAGAAGTACCTATTACATCATCATAATGTGATGATGTATGGTGTGATGATGGTGGTGATGATGATGATTACTGTAATTGACATAGTGGCATATGCTGGCAGTTCTTTAAACAACGCCGAAATCTCCAAATGTATCTATAAAGCGTCAGGAGTTATGTTCAGTACTTTTGGACCCAGGGAATACCTTGATGCAAAATCTTACTTTTTGGTAGCAAATGCTTAATTTCTTCAGATAAAATTGAAATCACCAAAAGTGTCCATATACATTTTGACGAGTTCCCTCGATCCCTCATGGATCCCATCATCAGGTCACCACTTTGATGTCAAAAGGGCCAATTTGGGATTATACCTTTTACATAAAAAAAAATTTGAATATCGGTTCACAGAAGGCGGACTAATCGTTGAACATATATATTCAGCCGAATGTATAATTGCCTCCTTTTTTGGAAATCGGTTAAAAAGGAGATGTCCCCACTGACAGACTCACTGACGTATAGACGCTCGCACAACCGTAACCGCTAATGGTAGAAACGTGTAATTTGGACAGTAGTTTTTATTTACAATCTAGACGCGCACTAAGAAGGAATTTGAAAAATTTCACCCCTCATGGGGTGAAGTTCGGGTTGAATGTTTGTATGGAAAATCTTTAAATTTTCACCGATTTCGATGAAAATTGAGATTCATACTCTTGAATACATTTTATTACATACATGTTTCAGGGTTTATTAGAATTTATCCTGTGAGAGTGTATATGTCACCGTAAAATTGTAAAAATCGTTAGATGGAAAGAAATATTTATAATATAATATTTATAATTTTATAATCTAACGAAAAATAATGTGTCAAATTATAAGTAGAATATTAGCGTCCGCAGTCTTTTTACAATTTCCCTAGTTATATTAAAATCTTACAGTTTTTACAATTTTACGGTGACATATATATATATATATATATATATATATATATATATATATATATATATATATATATATATATATATTTATATATATATATATATAAGGCAGCGGTTCTCAAACTTTTTTGGTGACTGAACCCTTTTGGAAAGCAAAATACTTGACGGAACCCTACAATAAAACAATAGTTTTTAAAAGTGTATTATTTATTAATAAACATAATAAAAGTACAATGTAACAGTTACTGATTATTACTTACTTTAGCATGCCACATGGCAAGTACATTATTACAAGATATTAAAAAAGAAAAATCTAATAGGAGGTATGAAACTGTTTTTTATTTTTCATTAATTGGTTGATGTCAGGTTTGATAGAAGACAGTTGCAGTCTCATATCAGGTTCGGCGTCCAGTCTATTGCGATATTTTGTGTTAGTGGCTGCATACGTTGAGAATCCTGTTTCGCACAAATATGTTATTGGGAACGGGAGAAGAATATTCAGAGCCATTTTGCCAAGCATTGGATATTCATTACGAATTCTGCACCAAAAATCGTTGAGCGGCATCGTTTTGAACAGTGACTCCATACTTGTGTCTGATGACATTTCTAAAAGAGATTCATATATCTCGTTTGACATACTTTCGGGCTTTTGCAATTTGGGTAAAAAAGGATTATGAATCCATGAATTCAGTTTATTTTTGTATGCTGTTCTTCGGGAAAATACTTTTCAAAAGATGCGCGCATCGAAGTGAGATATTGGACCAATTCTTCAAACATATCATCTTGAAACATTTCTGAGTCGTTATCGCTAACAAACTCACTGAGTGACGTAAAGCTTTCTATTTATCTCTTATCAATACAAACAATCCATAAATCTAATTTTCTTTTGAAGGCAGTTATTTTGTTATAGGCCTGGAAAACTGTTGTCTCTTTACCTTGCAATGATAAATTCAATTCGATTAGTTTTTGAAAGATATCCGCCATAAAAGACAATCGGAACAACCAAGTTTTATCATACAAACGGTCTTTCAAATTAAAAGAAGTACATAGGCTGCACTAAAAGTATCGGGAATGGAATATTTCCACTGTTCCTGTCATATTAAAATCTTTTTAAATTAAAACTCCTTGGTTTTAAAAATCGAAAACCGTTTATTTATTTAAAAAAAGATTTTCGGTCTTGTCACAAGGTCTTGTCAAAGTTGTTTAGTCGTTGAGAAAATGGAATTGACTCGAGAAAATTCTAGAGCGATGATTTATTATGACTTTCGAAGTGGTTTAACACAAAAACAGTTTGTTGACTGGATGATTTCTGCATTTGGTGATGAAGCCCCATCCAAAACCACAATTTATCGCTGGTTTGCTGAATTCCAACGTGGACGTGTCAAGCTCAGTGATGATCCCCGTCAAGGTCGTCCAAAAACTGCAGTCACCCAAGAAAACGTTGATGCTGTGCGTAAGCTGATTGAGGAAGATCGACATGTGACATACCTCGAAATTCAGGCAACTTTAGACATTGGCATGAGTCAAATACAAATCATCTTGCATGAACAATTAGGTGTAAAAACGTTGTTTTCCCGATGGATACCGCATTTGCTCTGTGAAGAGCAAAAAGCGGCTCGCGTTACTTGGTGCGTCAGAACTCTCGAAAGATTCCACGCAGGATCCTCAAATGCTGTATACAACATTGTATCAGGTGACGAATCCTGGATATACGCGTACGAACCCGAAACAAAAAACCAGTCACGAGTTTGGGTGTTCGAAAATGAGTTAAAGCCAACAAAAATTGTTCGTTCACGGAGTGTTGCAAAAAAATGGTGGCCACGTTTGTCTCCAAAACCAGCCATGTTGCGACTATTCCTCTTGAGGGACAAAGAACGGTTAATGCACAATGGTATGCTAACATTTGTTTGCCACAGGTCGTTTCTGAACTCCGTATAGAGAACTGCAACCGCATCATCCTCCATCACGACAATGCGAGTTCTCACACCGCGCACAGAACAAAAGAGTTTTTAGAGCAAGAAATCATAGAATTATTAGACCATCCGCCGTACAGCCCCGACCTAAGCCCTAATGATTTCTATACTTTCCCTAAAATAAAGAATAAATTGCGTGGTCAGAGATTTTCATCACCTGAAGAAGCTGTGGACGCCTACAAAACGGCCATTTTGGAGACCCCAACTTCCGAATGGAATGGTTGCTTCAATGATTGGTTCCATCGTATGGAAAAATGTGTCAAATTTCGCGGAGAATACTTCGAAAAGCAATAAATACATTTTTAAATAGTAATGTTGTGTCACTTCCTTGATTCCCGAAATTTTCAGTGCCGCCCTCGTATCAGCTGAAAGAAACATTTGTAACTCTGCTCTAAGTTCAAATAGCCTTGTTAAAGTTTTACCCCGAGACAGTCATCGCACTTCTGTATGGAGCAGGAGTGTTTTATGTTTGCTGCCATAATCTTCACACAATAATGAGAACAATCAGGATTGTAGTGATCGTGATTTGATAAAATTAATTATTTTTACCGCTTCATCCATAACTAATTTTAGATTTGACGGCATTTGCTTCATCGCAAGTGTTGTCTATGCAGAATACAATGGCTGGAACTACAATTAGGCGCTTTATTTTTTATACGTGACACTGCTGCTGCTGTCTTCTTCAAAAGAACTTTCATATGGATATCTCACGATTACCAGCAAGATAGCCAGCCAGGCGAATCGTGTTTTTTGTAGACGTGTAACTAGTTCTTGTTTGACGTAGCTTGTCAGATTATGGATTCGCCGTGAAACAGTATCGTTTGATAGCGGCACAGTAGAAAGATGCTTTGCAGATTTTTCATCGAGCATACATTTTGTTATGTCTAACACACATGGCTTTATTAAATTTTCAGCGATAGTGTGTGCTTCACCTGCTTGTGCAATGCGATAGCTAACTAAAAATGATGCCTCCGTGGCCTTTTTATTGATAGTTTGTGTTACATGCATCATATTTTTTTGACTTTCCAATAACTGTTCTTTTCTGCGAACAAAAAATTCTTTATTCTTGTCTTTAGACTCGGGGTGTACAGTTTCTAAATGTCGGCGCAATTTGGCAGGTGACATGGAACTATTAGGAAGCAGTTTACTACATAGCATGCAGAGAGGTGAGCCGTTGGAATCAACAAATCCGAAACTGATATATGATTCATCATACTTCCTTTTTTTCGTCTTTGAAACCGTAGAGCTTGACGTCGTGGCATCATCGCCTGGATCGATAATTGCTGCATTCTCCGCGCGTACTGCTTTTGAACATTCAGCGTCTTTAGAAGATGTTGTTGCAACACGTTTAACGCCTTTAAGCCAACATTTAATTCTTCTTTATTAATAATGTTACACGTCAGGAAGACAGACTGGACTGGACAGAGAGCTTAGTATACGGTCTTGAAAACTTCCTGATTTGCCGAATGTCTAACGTTTTTCATTATGAAAGTCAACTTGCGTACGCGAGAAGTAGTTAAAGAGATATGCTGGCTGAATGAAAGGTTTTCGTCTATGTGTATGCCTAAATATTTAACGTTGTCCACGCGCTGCAGGGAAGGACAAGAACATGACAAATAATTAGATTTACAGGAGTGCATTTTTAGCAAGAGGGACAAAGGAGGCTTTGAAGAGGAAGTTATATGAAAGGCGACATATTTGGTTTTATGTACATTAAGCGTGAGTAGATTTGAGTTAAGCCACTTAGAAGCTGTATCGAGACCTGTTTCGGCATGGATCAAAGACCTCCTCCCAAGTGTTACCACGGAAAATTAATGCGGTATCATCTGCATAGCAGACAACGTCCGCTCCATCTAACTGCAGATCCAGAAGATTGTTCAAGTATAACAAGAACAGAGTAGGTCGAGAATACTACCTTGGGGAACTCCAAAGTTTATTGACAGAGAGTTGTTCACGGTACCGATAGACTTAATATATTGTAGCCGATCGGATAGATAGCTACTAAACCAAGATAAAGGTACACCTCTTACACCGAGGGATTCTAGTTTGCTAAGAAGGATTGGGATCGAAACCGTGTCGAAAGCCTTTGCAAGATCTAAAAATACCCCAAGACAGTATTTCTTTTGATCTAAAGCAGATGATATTATATCACATAAAAACATTGTCGCATTCTCGGTCGACTTATTACGCTGAAAGCCAAACTGTTTCTTAGAGATGACATTATGTAATTCTAAAAAACTAGTCAGACGTTTATTTATAATTTTCTCAAGTACCTTGGAGAAAATACATAACAACGATATAGGCCGATAATTGTTAGGACTATATTTGCAACCGTCCTTGTGCAAGAGAGTAATAGCCACCGTTTTCCATTTAGAGGGAAAGACTCCTGTTGAAAGGCTCAAGTTATAAATATGCGTAAGGGGGGTGAGGATAGCAGTTCCAACATGTTTAATTAATCGGGGACATAATATTTGATCTGATCCAGTAGAACTATCTATGCTTAGATCCGATATCAAACTGTGAATTTCCTGTGGGTCTGTGGGGGTAAAAAATAATGAGTCAGAAATTGATCGCGTAGGTTTAAAATTTTTTGCTAAGTTCTTTTCAGTCGTAGCAAGTTTTTTGCGTATTGTATTAGCCAAATATGAGCCAACGTGTGTAAAATATTCATTACATTTATTTAATGAGCTTACAGGGTCTGCCTCAATGAAATTTAAGGCATTTGCTTCACTTTTCTTGTCAGCTATTACATACGACATATTTTTTTAATGGAAGACCATAGTTTCTTGGGATTACCCTTGTTGAGTTCGAGCATTTGTGATTCATAAGCAATTTTAAATTTCGTTGGAGGTTAAAAAGAAAATTTCTGTACCTTTTGTATGTGAGTTCTGCTATTTTATTATTGGGATCTTTTCTCCATTTAATGTGTAGCTTATCGCGATTTCTTTGACACCTCATGAGTCCTGGGGTGATCCAGGGATGAATGTTAAACTTACTACGACTAATGCGGATTGATTTTGAATGTTTGTCAACAGATGCTCTTAATAAATGATAAAAATTTTCAGTGGCCTGCTCAACATTACCACTAGTAATAACAGAGGTCCAGTCAGCGGAATTGAGATCCTCTAAGATCCCATCATAATTAATTTTGACTCGAGTTCTCTGCTGTGGTCTCTTGTTTATTTTAAGTGAAGTTGACAGTATACATAATTCATGATCTGTTATATTTCAGTTTGCTACTATGCCTGTAGTGTGGGTTAGTAAGTTTGTGAACAGGTGGTCGAGACAGGATGAACCTCTTGTGGGGAGAGTAATAGCTGGCAGAAGCCTATGAGTAGAAAGCATACATAGGTATTCTGCGCAGCTATCGTCTAATGGTATAGACAGAGTATTTATATTTATGTCACCGCCCAGTATGAGAGTCCTTGTGCTGTTGATTTGCAGTAAGTTATCAAGTGATGTCAAAAACCGGTCAATGCATCTGAACGAGGGCGAACGATATATACCTAGAACGACTATCCTATCATACAGAGTGACTTGTAAGCAATTCATACGTTCAAGGGTTGATATCTCAAGGAGAAACAGAAGAAGCCTTCATCATTGAAGTTTTACGAGCCTTGCCTATAGAAAAAAAGAATGAAATACGCCGTAATCTTCTAAATGAACCTGGAGAAATAAAGGCTTTTTCAAAGGACGAAGCTCTCAACATTTTTATAGAATTAGATCTCAGCACAGCACAGTATGCGGAATTGCTTGATAGCAAAGAATTGCTTATTATTTCCATATTATAAATCAATCCAGGAAGCTAAACAAGATTGCTATCCCCCAGAATCTAACATAGAAATAACTAAAATCAAAGCAAAAATTAAATTGCAAGATCTCTTAGATCACACGACATCCAGGATTCTAAAAATAAATGGCGTTTTAAAAACAGGATCATTTCATTTAAAGTTATTTTCTAAATGGGGTTGTGATAGATCGAGTGGACAAAGTGAGTATAAACAAGTATTACCTGAAGAGAGTGACATAATTTCCGACACAAATTTATTTATATCATCAATGGTGCCTCTCAAACTTGTTGATACCGATAGTAATGAAACACTGTGGGAAAATCCTACTCCATCATCAGTCAGATTTTGTCGTCCAATTTTAATAGAATTTTCGAAGGAGCCTCCAGAAAAGACTCAAAGTGTAGTTGATGAAATAAATAATCAAATAACTACTCTTAATCCTACATTACTCAACGAAAGTGGGCAAGGTATTGAAATAAAACATATTTTATATTTAACAATGATTGATGGAAAAGTGGCTCAGGTTTTAACAGAGACTTCATCAGGTGCTGTATGTACTATTTGTGGCGCAAAACCTACAGAAATGAACGATTTGGAAAAAGTACAAAACAAACCTGTTGATGAAAGTGCTTAGCAATATGGTCTTTTAACTTTGCATTGTTGGATAAGATTCATGAAACTTATTTTACATCTGTCTTACAATCTAGCCATTGAAAAATGGTTTGTCACAACAACAGAAAACAAAGAATAAAAAAAACAAAAGAAAGCTTACGTTCAAAGAAGGTAGAACAACTTGGTTTAAATATAGATAAACCTAAACAAGTTAGCGGCAACTCTAATGATGGAAATACCGCACGAAGATTTTTCCAAAATTATCATTGCTCGTCAGAAATAACTGGTGTAGATGAAGAACTAATAAAAAGATTTTATATTCTGCTCGAAGTTATGTCGAGTGGTAGAAATATAAATCCTACTAAATTTGATCAGTACGCATTAGACACGGCACAACTTTATGTTAATAAATATAAGTGGTATTACATGCCATCTTCGGTGCATAAAGTTTTAATTCACGGTGAAAGTGTTATCCGACATTTTTCTGTATTGGCTCTCGGGCAACTCTCCGAATATGCCCAGGAATCACGAAATAAAGATTATAAAAAGTTCAGACTTCATCACGCAAGAAAATGCTCCAGAATAGCCACTAATGAAGACATTCTGCACACACTATTGTATACTTCGGACCCTTATATTCGCCGAAGCCTATTTATAGAAAAACTCAAGAACTTCTAGAAGAAGCTGTGGAACTTTTGGGCGAATTTTAGTAGGTTACTTTTTTGGTATTTATGTCTTTAAATATTAAATAACATAAATATAAGAATCTTAATAATTACGATGTTATTATTATAAAATACAAATATTATGGGTATCAAGTTGTTTGCGTGTTGTTCCCATGGGAATACTATATTAATTACAAGGGCGGAGCCGCGAGCAAAAGCTAGTTTTAATATAAGTTATTAGTCATTTTATATTTAATATATTCAATTTCGTTATTTTATGTAGAATAGTATAACATATAATATAAAGATTATCAAATATTCCCTTTTTTAAGTTTTTTTTTTACCAATTAAAAATATATTTATATAATCAAAATGTGTTTCTTTTGAAAGTGTGTTTATTCAAGAGTATAATAAATAAAATCATGGAGATATCTTGAAAAACAAAGAAGTTACAGATTTATGACACGAAAATGGCCTAAAGTGCACATAGTGCGGCGCGGCGCGGCGGGCGGAGTCAAATCGTACGACCAGAGAGAGATGTTTTGATTTTTTTTCCTAATTCTTGCGGAACCCCTACAGGGGTATCGCGGAACTCTAGGGTTCCGCACACTTTGAGTATTGCTGATATAAGGGTTCAAAGTTTGTATGAAATATTTTTTTAATCTGTCCCGCTATCCATGAAATTTAATATCCGAGGAAATAAATAGAAATTGAGTGCGTATTTTATAGCTTTTTTGAAATTCGTATATATATTGGTATTATAAAGGGGTGAAATGGGGGTCCAAAGTTTGTATCTATAGTAAAATATCAACAGCTGGTGGGGTTGAGTTTGTGGGAAGAGTGGATGCCCCAAAGGGAGATCTCCGACCGAGCGAGGTGGTATGCTCGGTCAGGCCGAAGCCCACTTGTAGTAATTTCAGGTGTTGTATATAAATACCGCCGATCGTAGAAAACTTCGATAACGCGATTCAGGATTGTGGCGCTAATTGGTCCGCCACAAGTTGAATAGTATATTGATAGATACCTACCTAGTTATTATGAGTTATGACGAAGAAATCAGTTTAAAAAGGTTTTTCGAAATAAATACTCCACGGGGGTCCACGCGGTCGAAGTCGCGCGAAAAATCTAGTTTTTGTATAAACATCACAGTATGACTGGCACGTGGCTATGTGACCTTGTGTGGGGCATCTCCAGCCGATGTGGTCTGGAGCTGACCTCCATTAGAAGCGTTTCACGCGATTTACGAGTGTGGCCTTCACAATTAGTGCGTGCTAGATAAACTAAGTTCTGTATAGTTTTGTTTTTGGTGAATAACAAAATCAAAATAATAATATTATGAATAGCAAAAGTGCGATTTATTAGATAATAGAAATTTTAAAAGTTACCTAGCAAGGAATTTTCGAGAATATTTGTCCATTAATTTGGATTCCAAAATTAAAATTGAATAGGCTCCGATACCTCTGGACCGATTTTTATGAAATTTGGCATAGACATAGAGTAGACCACGGGAATGGACTTTACTTTTTATTGCGACAAAATTTACGGTATTGGAGAGATTTCTCTTTGTGCGCACGAAGTAGCAGGCAACATCTAGTACCTATGTCTTAAGTGTGATTAAATCGTCAATGTTAAAAATCGCAAAAATAATGAATTAAAAAAACCAGTTGCTCATCACCCATATTATAGAAGGTTTCACGTTGGGAGCGCCTGGAACCAACGAGTATAAAAATATTATTATTATCTGAATATGTTTGTGAATGTGGATGAGAAATAAACAAAATCAAAAATTTTAAATACCCCCCAAATGTCAAGCAGTGAGAGAGCTGATGATGATGAATTATAGCTGAGAACACTCTCGATCCATCTGTTTTTGTCGTGGGTTAAAAAGAAGTCCATCAGGTACACACCTGTGATCAGTATTCTTTGCCTACTTTAATGGAAAATAACGAAAGCAAATGTATTTACATTTTTTGTATTGAAAGAATTGAGCAAGTAATTCTGACTGGTAAATCCTATAAGAACATTTGCGGACGCGAGAGTGTAACGGATGGTTACGACGGCTGTAAATTGTCAAGCTGGAAATAAAAAATCAGAGTGTATGAGTCGGCATTCCTCGACAATACCTCGCTATATATACTGCCAAGGCATTCCCGAATATTTTTATCATGCATAGTGCGCGCTATCAGCAAGGTTTTTGTTCTACTTTTTACATGATTTCGAGTAGCTGATAAGCGTGATATATGGACAGATAATAATTAGTTGCAATCATTGGGAGGTTCAGATGTAGTATCGTGTTTGTTAGCTTGTTCTTAGTTTCTGGATGTTGCTCGCGACTTCGCGCGCTCAAAAAAAAAACCGCAGGAATTGTTCATTTTCCCGCGATAAGATACTTCTTATCGCATAGGGCTTCTTCACATAGGCTACTGCCTAAGGACCTATGTCATTCCCCGCTGTCTATTCTCTATATCAGTGCCAAACTTCATCAAAATAGGCCCTGCAGTTTCGGAGCCTATATTCAATGCAAATAGTAGCCGAAAGTTTCTGAAAGTCGCCTTTTTTTTTCAAAGTCGAATTTAGCCAATTTCTGTACCCATAGGTTAATGAACTAACCAAGAGCATGTCACGACATGTCTAAGGAGGGTTTCGTTACTATCAACGCGCAATAGGTTTTCTTTGATTTACTTCAAAAGTTATTGTCCGATTTAGCTAAAAATAAATTTTCCTAAAGAGTTTTTAGCATGATCTATCAGCATGGTATTATAAGTTTCTATCTCCGATAGATGCCTATAGTAAAGAAATGCCAGGGAGGGGGTGACCAACTTACAAACCACTTTGGAGGCCGATTACTCAAAAATGGTTGACTTTGTAAAAAAGTCATGTATGATATCTTGTCTTCGTTTTAAAAGACCTCTACGATACCCCACACGATGGGGTAGAATGGAAAAATATTTTTCATCCCAACTTCACATGTATTCACCCCTAAAATGTAAAATTATTATTATTATATGACAACAAAACTGAGATCTATACACATTCTTTAAGTATACCAAAATTCATCTATTTATATTCATAATTACAAAAGCTAGAAGCGCAGACAGACAGACAGACAGATGGACGGACAGAGCGAAACTCCTCCTCAAGGGTTCCTCAAGTATTACGGAATCCTAATAAAAACCTCTGTCGCCAGGATGTATCTCATAAATCATGATAGCTACATAGTTGAAAATTGAAATTTTTAGTTGCTGCGGTTGAGCGGCTATTTCGGTTGCCGCCATAACAACAAATACTAGAAACAAAATAATAATAAAAGCTAATAATAAAATGCTCGAGTCCGACCTGGGGGTCTGAAAAGGCCACTTAAGGTGTTTCATATTATGTTTCATATATTTTTTCCATAAAAAATTGTGAAATTGTAAAATGGCTACACGATTCATCTGATTTCATTATATTAGAAAACATCAATTTTGTCAGTTTTCAATAGAAATGCGTAAAATGGCGCACATAATACGAGTTGAAAAAAATATATGAACCATAATATGAAACACCTAAAGTCCTAAAGACCCCCAGGCTGGTTTTTTATTCGTTAAGCAACCATTTTCATGCAACTCACCATCCCTCTGAGCCCTACTGTATCCTCCCGTAAGGGATTTCCGAATAAGGGTATCTCATTTTATATTTGGATTTTAGTATGGTCGACCAAAGGTTAGCAGCCTCTAATACCTTGTCAATTGAAAGCTCAGCACTGGCAACTATCCAGAATGAGCCAGAGGAATGGAAGTACATTCTAAATATTAATATTGGCGATTTTTTTTCACACTTAATCACCATCAAATTAAAAGTCTTGCGAGAAATCCCCGGCGATTAATATTAGAGAAAGCTTCAAATCCTTCAGTTATTTCTAGGAAAGAACGTGTATTGGTAAACACGCTTAAAATGTTTATTATAAATAATATGTTCTGTAACATTCTCATGTGAGTATTAATAGTAGTAAAGCTTGCAAAGTATCCTTAATGAATGTATAAGTATGTGAAAATTAGATGTTGAATCAATCAACGAGTGTAGATTTGTTTGGTCAAAAAATAAACGAAACCACAAAATATGGATACATACCATTGCAGAAGGATAGCCACTTCGATTTACCTACGGCCACTTTCAAAGATTCAGCTAGCGCTCGTGCTGATCGCGTAGAGCCGAAATCTCGTCGCGAAAGCACAGAGTCAGAGTAACAGTTGAAAGGGTGACCACTGAGCACCCAATTATGACCATTGTGTATTATTAAATACGGTTGACTCTTTGTCGCGGAGAACCGAAAGGGAGGCGTGGAGGAGACACGAGTCATGCTCGGATGCAGCGCGATCGCTGTCGCTACTCGAACGCTGAGCAAGCACGTGTGCTTTATAAGCAGGTATTTTAAACTTTATAAAATATTACGAAAGATGGGGACGATCTGGGGAAGTTTTCCTATTTACAGATATTTTTGAGATAGTCATATTATAGATTTATAGATTGTAGATAAGCCTTCTTTTTTAGTATTAATTTTTAAGTTTCTTTTAGTTTATTATTCGGCTTTATATTGTATTTTAATAATTGAAATAAAAGAGTACCTAAAGAAAGATAAGCATTTAATTCAAATGTTTCTAAAGATGTGATTCCGACGCGACGCGCGCTGTGTCTGTCACTCGTGCGAACCCGCTCTAATACTTTCAATTTCAGGTCAACCATTCTTTTTACTATCAACAGGTGTATTATTTACTATTTGTACGTACGTATATAAAATGTTAACGAAAATTTTACCTAAAACCTTAGGTGATAGGTCGCATTTCTTGGTAGAATAATCAAAAGTGAAAAAAAATAACCCAACCTACGCAAATTATATAGCCTATGTTACCTGGGCCATTATTACGAATCTATTGACACCTAATTCATTAGAATCGGATTCGTAGTTTAAACGATACGATGGAACACCGAAAAAGCACAAACATACTAACGGCCGAATACTGGAATGATACTTATATTAAGTGACGCTCAAGTTGTGACTTGAGCGTCACTTAATTTAATAACTATTCTTTTTTTAGCATATGTGCTGTCCTTATCATTTCAGCTAGCAGATACAGCGACAGCCTGTGTATAAGTGGGCTCTTAATTTTAATTAGTGTTTCAGTATTCGGCCGATAGTCTGCCAAAATCATAGCCCTTACTTTTATTCGCCTTTGCTTCGCCGTATCGAGTAAAATTCGTGTGTCAGGCCACTACCTACACACACTACACACCTAAGGCCACTTCGATGCCTCAGATTCACTATTTCTGGAGCAGCTTGTGATACTGATGATGGTGAAGGTGATGAAAATAACTGTCGCCTGATATGAGGCAGGTTGGAATGCGACGCGCGCGCATACCTGCGCTGAATTGGGTCGCCCAGCGCCGCCGCACCGGAATGTGGAACTTTTTATTGGAATTATGTAACCATTAGGTATTTATTTATGTTTGTCGGTGTAATGAGGGTAGCGGAGACTGCAATATGTAGGTAATATATATATTCTACACTACTACCAAAAAATAAAAACCACGTCAGATTATAATATATTTCATGCCCCATGTCTCTGATATGAAATATATATTAATCAGCTTTTTCTCACGGATCCACCCGCGTAAATATAATATCCTACGGGCATACTGTTTTTTTTTCTGAATAAAAAATAGCCTATGTTTCAATCCAGAGCCTAAACTATTCCGATACCAATATATATCCTCACAATGGAGGACAAATGGATGTATGGATGGATGGATGTTTGTTTCTCTTTCACGCTCAAACTACTGAAAGGATTTTGATGAAATTTGGTATCATAATAGTTTATGCTCTGGATTGAAACATACTTTTTATGGAGCCGTGAGAAAAAGCTAGTTAATATATAATTATTATGTCTTTACCTATGAAATTGCCATTTTTTATGAAAAAATTTAAACGATTTTTTTTCATGTATTTTTTATTTGTCGAAATAAAATTTATTTGTCGAGTTTTTATTAATCGAAGTAATCACCCATGCAATCAATGCATTTTTGTCAACGCAGTGGCAGTTTATTGATGCCCTTATTAAAGAAATCAGCTGGACGGGAGGCATCAAATTCTTCAAAGGCATTTTGTACTGCCTCTCGGGTATTGAATTTTTTTCCCGCCAAGAAGTTATCCAAATTCTGGAAAAAGTAGTTAGTATGTAGGCGCAAGGTCTGGTGAGTAGGGCGGATGACGGAGAGCTTCCAACCCCAGTTTTTGCAACTTGGAGACCGTCTGCTGGGCAGTATGAGGTCGCGCGTTGTCGTGCAGGAGCAGCGGAGACGAGCGATTGACCAATGCTGGTTGGAGATGTGCCAGCTTCTCCATCATTGTGTTCAGTTCTTCACAGTACACATCTGCAGTAATGCTCACCCCGTTTGGCAAGAAGCTGTGATGAATCACACCGGCGCTAGACCACCAATCACTTTTCTAGGGGTAAGTTTTCGTCTAGGGCATTTTTTAGGTGCTGAACCAGGATCCAACCAACTTCCTGAGCGCTTGCGGTTATTAAACAGAATCCATTTTTCATCGCAGGTAACAATGCGGTACAAAATTCCTTCATTTGTGTGTCTGTTGAGCAGTGCAAGGCACGTCTCGACGCGTAATTCGCGCTGGCAATCATTGAGTTCGTGGGGCACCCATTTGTCAAGCTTTTATACCTTGCCAATTTGACGTAAATGGACCAATATTGTTTTGACGCTAACGTCGAAAGCGGCTGCTAATTCAGCCGTAGATTGTGTATCATCAGCTTCCACAATCGCCTTTAATTCGTCATTGTCGACCAAAGTCTTCGGACGACCGCGAGGTTAACTTTTCATGTTGAAATTTCCAGAACGGAAGCGAGCAAACCAATAACAGGCGGTGCGTTGGTTTGTAGTGTTAGCTCCGTAAACGTCGTTGATGTTGCGTGTCGCTTGTGCCGCGTTGCTGCCACGACGGTACTCATATTCCATAATTACTACTCGAATTTTTAACGTATCCATGATGACGAAAAAGATTGAAATGCGATGAAAATGTAACACTAATCAATAAACAAATGACTACTTTTGGAAAAAGAATTCCATGTTTTTAAAATAAAATTAATTCGAAATTAGAATTCTCAGCCAAACAAAAATTATTTTGATTTGTAATGGCCAGTACTGCAGAACGGCAATTTCATAGGTAAAGACCTATTATTTCATATCAGAGAGATGGGGCATGATATAAATTATAATCTGACGTGGTTTTAATTTTTTTGTAGTAGTGTAGAGTTTTAATCAGGGTTTTATTAGGGGAAACCCAGTGGGACGGATGACCGACACGACTGGCGAGAGATCAGGCACAGGACCTACTTTTTAGATGCCCATCCGACGCATGGATCATCTTTCTTGTCAGATCAGGTGATCAGCCTGCATTATCCTAACCAATCTTGGAAACAACATTTTTTGTTGTTCCAACGAGGGATTCGAAACCACGACCTCCAAGTCGAGAGCCAAGCTCCAAACCACTGAACCACGGAGGCTGTTCGTAATATTTAGTGATGAAAGTGCAGTGAAAACATTTAATAACGACATTACTCATAACGACGAACCGGGTATTACGACGAGTTGTAGAAGTGCATCATGTCCCCATATGAACATTTTACTATCGTTTATAACGACTATCGGCTATTACGGCCACAATTTATCAGTTCCTTGAGCGTCGCTACAATCGGTTTTCCCTGAAGCTATTTTGGAATACAAAAATAGAGTTAGTTTTTAATTTGATCGTATATATTTTTGTCATCATACAATATAAAATTCAATTTTATCACCGATTTCACAGCAAGCATAAATGTCGCCCGCAATACAATCACATTTATTTAATCACTGACAACGAAATAAATATTTGAGAGTAGACAAAACATCAAAAGAGTATAAAATGTAGGCCGGAAAAATGGTAGACTGATATATTTTATTTAATACTACTTTAATTTTAACAAAAAAAAACTGTTTAATTTGAAAGCTTCTAAAATTGAGGCCAAACATCTCTTAGTTGTAGAAGGAAGAAGTCTTGGCTGTCCATGGATCTCTGACTAACTACAACTGAAAACTCAGATCTCTGAGGCAGGTAAATTGGGTAAATTGGTAATTGGCCTACATGGAAAAATTTTGTTTTTTTTACAACTTGATAAAAGTAAAAAGAATTAAGATTTTACGTGTAGTTTTGTTATTAGGACCATTTCAAAGTTACAAAAATGTTGGGGTATTTTTTACAATATTACAAAAAAAACTAATTCGAATACAAAAATATTTAGATACTATTGTAAGTATGATCATAAACGCAAACGCAAACTGCGAATATATCAGAGATTTTGTGCATATTACCATACATTTTGTTTCTACTTATAAGCGTGTGACGTCATATACCAGTACGACTTTTGTATGGGGCGTTTCCACAAGACCTACTTCCAAAAAAGGAGGCAGTTATACATTCGGCTCTATACCGGGTACTTTTTCAGTCAATATCCAAACTTTCACGAGTGAATATACTCTTGAATATAAGCAACTTTTACTATGAGATAAGCTTTCCTACTTGAAAACAAATCTGCTGTTTCATACAAAATGCTATCTATGCCGTAGCCCTTTTACAGGCAAATACCCTGTTGTAAATTTCTTAAAGTATGTTTAATGTTAATGCTCAAAATATTGTAATTACTAATTTTCACATGAAATAAAGCTCATTAAAATTTAAATTGATTTGAAAACGTCGTAAACACATAGACGTATATATTATAGACGAGGCATGTTGATGCAAAAACTGTCTCCACTTAAATGGCGCCACTTTTGGAGTTTTTGGGGCCATTTTGACATTCGAAGTATGGTGAAATCAACATGGCCGACATTTGAGGTATGATGAAAACCAAGATGGCGTAACTTTTTCTCGTATGAAGATTTGTTCTGTCAAATGTACGTCATAGCCTATCTTTAGTTTTCAAATCTTTGCGTAAACTGACGTAATTTGTTTACGAGAAACAAACAGACGAGTTGTAATGTTTATAAACAAGTAGCATCGTTTATTCTTCGTGTATCACGCTCTACATTGAGCTGGCGCCGCTGCAGGCGGCTGGAGGTAAACAAGGCCAAGGATACATAATTCTAGATGATCCGTCAGGTGCGATATAGAGGATATTCTTACTACTATTATAAATGCGAAAGTTTTCGAGGATGAATGGATGTTTGTGACTCTTTAACGCAAAAACTACTGAACGATTTTTTATGAAATTCTATCCCAAAAACAATGTGCTACAATATACACGTTGTGCTAAGAACTAGATAAATTCATCGTAACCATAAAATTACGGCGCGGCGCCCCCGTTTTCCAGAAACAGAAGATTTTGATGTAATTATAAAACTTACACTTTAATAATATAATAATAATTTATTTAATAATATAATAATTACTTTTATTTTTTCTTCCTTTTTGGAAGTCGCCTAAAAATGAGATCTTATCGGCAAAAGTAAAATCGTTTATCACTATCCTAACTTTTTAGTAAGTGCCGAGTATTATAACTGTTACCATATTGAAGAGTCAGTTCACACCGAAACGAGACGAGACGATACGCAGCACTGCATTTATAAGATAGCTATCCAAAATTGAACTTTACTCACCACACAAAAGATACACGTTTCATATGACATCAGTCATTCGCTGCACATGCGTTGTGCAGCGCGGTGCAACTTGACATTCGAACTCTTACAATGAATGGTGTGTATCTACTTGGGTAATTAATAATGTTAAATTTAGTATCGTTTCGTTGTGAATTGACCCAAATATCTAATAATAGTATCAACCTAGTTTTTTGTCAAAATCAAACAAATTTAATTTTAATGGTTTAAATTGTAATCAATAATTGTAAAAGTAAATAATTCTGCATACAATTTTCCTTCAGCAGTCAGCACCGATCATATCGTTCTATGTCTGTATGTGAGCTATTACAAAACTTTTTATACAAATACACAATATTTTGCGAATCATACAGACACACTCTGTATTATATTCGCAAAACATTGTCCTAGATTCATTTTGATGTTAATTTGGAAAGATTTATTAGCACAATCTTCATTTAACCCGTTGTTTTATGCGTTCTATAAAAATATAATCGTGACCTTATTATTTATAAAACAAATTTTAGACACACAAATAAAAATATTTTAAACTATCTTTTTCCCGCACCTCCACCCGCGTAAATATAGTATTATCCCATGGGAATACAGTACTTTTTCGGGATTAAAAGTAGCCTATGTTTTAATCCAGAGCTTAGACTACCATACCAAATACCTATCATCGAAATGAAAGAAGAGTAACAAATATCCATCCATTCATCCTCACAAACTCTCACATCCTACTAATCCTACTAATATTATAAATGTGAAAGTTTGTGAGGATGGATGGATGTTTGTCACTCTTTCACGCAAAAACTACTGAACGGATTTTGATGAAATTTCGTATGGTAGCAGTTTAGGCACTGAATTAAAACATAGGCTACTTTTATCCCGAAAAAGTACAGTGTTCCCGAGGGATATTGTACTTACGTGGGCGGAGCCGCGGGCAACAGCTAGTACTTTATAAATCATCCAATAACGGATGAAAACATGGCCTATGTTTTTAAGTGGGTTGTGCCTGACGCGACGTGAGTTTCCGTAATTTTGGGTTTAATTCTTTCAAATAATAAATCCGAAGACAATACAAAAATAGAACATTTTATTCAAAGAATTCACATTTTTTTTAATTTTATGAAATTATTATGCTGAAATCTGCATAACATTAGCAAGATAAATTAACGTGTCAAAATTGTAAGCCGCCAGAAATATGCTAATTTACCCACTGACTATTAATATTATTTTCTTTTCATATTTTTTCTATTGCAACATTTATCAGATGGGCATGAGGCGAGTATATTACATTTTTTGCATTTAGAATTAATGTTTGCGATTTATTATCACAACTATGTTTCACAATGTTTGTAGGTGAAATGTCTACTTGTGAAATGTCCAGAGTTTGCGAGCATGTATTTAGTATGATATTATTTTTGTTATTTTTATTATATTAATACGAAGCAAAAACTTTCAGTATTGTTTTACGAGAATTGTGCAACTGGTGAAACCTAGAATTTGAAATAAATAATTAAAAACCCGACTGAAAAAAACTCAGATACCTAAGCAACGCACAAAAGACCGAAACAAGATTGATTTAAATAATTGACATTATGTTTGGTAGCAGGCGCTGCCCATTTACCATTTATCATCAAAAATAAATGGGTCCCGCCTGCTACCAAACATTATGTCAATTATTTAAATCAATCTTGTTTCGGTCTTTTTAGTGCGTTGCTTAGGTATCTGTCTTTTTTGCAGTCGGGTTTTTTTTTATTATTTATTTTATTTTAGATTTTCTAGTTTATCTAACACTTACTTGGTTGATTTAAAGCAAAAATACGACTATTTGAATGCATTGATTACAATTAATATAATCGAATGATTTAATTTAAATTAAAAAGGGTTGTAATTATTCCTGATTAAATTTAAATACATTGACATATATGTTTATTTTTGAAATCTCCTTGTAATTCTAAAATATATTTAAATAGTCCTTTATTTTGATACTCTACTCGATATAGGTTTGGTTAAAAAAAATCGAACTACTTACAATTTGGAGCCAAAATCCGCCATTTTGTATTTTTTCTTTGTATTAGCTATCTAAGGGCACTTGGGTTTTTGAGACAAATCGAACGATATCTTACCTGTCTAAATCCATCTAGCTTGGAAGATACGTGGGAATAACGGAATTTACAAACATACATACATACAAGATACGCGCGAAAAACATAACCAATCGGGAAATAATAAGAATTAAGGTTGAATTTAGACCACAGGCAACATCGACTGCTGATATACTCTTCTTCCGTGGGTTCGTCCACAGGGGGGCGCCGTGTGGAGGAATCCATGGATATAATTATAAATCTAGTATAAATTGATACATATTGCAGCATTATTATACGGAGTATATTGCAGGATTAATTTACTGAGTATATTGCAGCATTCTTTTATTGCATAGGTAAGGGCTTTTTTTAAAGTAATTATTGCACACCGATTGATTCATTGCTCTTTCCCTGAACAATTTCGAAACTTCAAAGGAGCTAGACAAAGATAAATTATCACCTCGCAAAGTCGGCAAATGTCAACGTGTGTTGCATTCCTTCGCATACGCATGCAATCTGCAGGTTACAGACATAGCATAGAATATATGGACTGAAAATTAATCAAAAAATGTTTACTTCTTTTGCATGAATTAAACATTACAATTTGCCACAAAAAACACCAGAGAGACGAGAAAATGTAATGAGGTAATCTTTGTTAAGGACACTGGCTATATGCTGATGTTTATTGCGGAAGAAATATATTGCAATAGCCCTTTTGGATGTAATAACGTTGGGCTTGCTGTAGGTAAATTTTAGGGTCAGTTCACACCGACAAGACCTGGCGCGGCGCTGCATTTTTTAAGATTGCGAAAAATTGATCTTTATTCACTACATAAGAAGATACACGTTTAACTGCAAGTGTTCGAATGTCAAACTGCACCGCGCTGCATAGCGCGACGCCGCGCCGCTCTTACAATGTGTACAAAATAAAGTACAATTTTTAATAACTATTTTAAAATATAAAGGCTCAGCCCGAGAAACAACTTTCCTTAGTATTTTGAACAAAATTTAATTTGTATGGAATCATCAACCATGGTATGCCTATAGCTGATGGTATAGCTCTGAACCTCAATTCTCGTATTTAAAGTAGACTTTCATTTTACTTCGATCGTATTATAAGTGAAGCTACTTGTTATCATAAATTGATTTAACAAAGTTTCGACCAATCAGAACGCGTTTGACGCCGGTTTAACGTTTACGAGAATACCAGTTTGGCAGTTTTAGCGTATCGGGACTTGATTGTAATTGTAGTATTGCACGTTTTGTTTAGCAGAATTTACCCTCAGTTTATTCTCTATGTCTCTGCTTTGACCGATATTCAGTCTTTGATGGTAATGCGAGCTTCTCTTCCGTGAATGCCACAAATGATGCAACGAGTATCATATTTTACATCAGACAGATTTTGATAGTAAATATTTTGAACATAGGACTAGGTAGTATTTGTTATGGACGAGATTAGAACTCGCGAACACTGGCTTGCCAGGTAATGGCCCGTTTCAATAGCCAATCTACCAATAGCTATTTGATAGTAATGTCAAACTTGTATCGCATAAAACCGTCAAATGATTGAATGGCGACGTTTTTAACAAATAGTTATAGATAGATATTTTATTTAGATTTTTATTTAGGTTATTGAAACGGGCCCAAAGTCACCCAAGTTAACAAACTACAAATTCTATGGTAAGCCTCACCTTGGCCTGGCGTTTTGTTAACTTGAGTCAATTGGATATTTGCCTACATGTAAAAATTTTGTTTTTTGTAAACATAAGGAAATGATTAGGTATTAGAACATGATGGAAGTAAAAATAATTAAGATTTTATGTGTAGTTTTGTAATTATATGCATTTCAAAGTCACAAAAAGTTGGTATATTTTGTAGCACATTAGTATAAAAAGCCTACATAATACATTACATACATCAAATACAAAAAGGTTTACTATGGCAAGTATGAACATAAGCGCGAAAACTTCGGAGATATCAGAAATGTTGTGCATACGACCATACATTTCATCACAGCTTACAGGCGTGTAATGTCACCTGCTTGTACTTTTCTGCACACTGCAAACAATCCGCAATTTCTCTGAAAATATGGGTAAGTTCGCCTTTTCGCGTCCATCGCCCAATTCGCGTCCATTTTACGTATCTCCCATTGAAAACTCTCGAAATTAAGTATACTAACACAGGAAAAAGTCGAAAAGTCATTACCACCATGTATACCTCAATGTATAAGCGACACACACACGTAGTCAAAAGTTCCGTGCGCCCAACCAATCCTGTGTAGAAAAAATAGTTAGTGACGGTGAAAATAGGTAGTGTTCAACAAGAGAGCGCGGACGCTCGGGATTATAAGACAAAAATAGTGGGCAGCGGTGCGTTTGAAGGTAAGTATTTTATTGTTTTATGTGTATTTTCGATACGTAGCTGTTTCTAGACGTTGATAATGATAAAAGCAATTATATTAATTATGAATTTGCTTATTTTTTGTATAGTTAACAGTTAAAATAAGGTGGACGCGAATCACTACACCGAATTTATAAAACTTGCACTTTACGTCCGCAATGGACGCAAACTATACCTCCAGGGAATAATAACAAAAGCAAATCGCGTCCATTTTTTAAATTAATTCCCTACAATTGATTTGTTTGTATTTTTGAATATTCTAGTACATTTTTGATTATGACTACAAGTTTAATGCCTATTCTACTTTGAATGAAGGGAGTAATTTCTTTAATTCTTATTTTTTTCTGTTTAAGATGAGTTCTTCGGAGAGAAGAAAAAAGAAGGAAAAAAGAACATACACGATACGACGAACATATACAAGATTTAAGGAAAGCGTTGAATGAAATTCGAGACAAGAAGAAATCGGTAAGACAAATATGCAAAGAATATGCTATTCCCAAGACCACAATATTGGATCAGTGAAATCAGTGGGCGCTGACCAGATGGAGTAAAGAAACCGGGCCCAGAACCTGCGCTAGGAGTAGATGGTGCAAAAAAGGTAGTTGAATGGCTTCTTAACATTTCCAAATGTTTCCATTCCATTGATTTCCATTGTAAAAACAGGAATTGTTGGATACTGTTCAGAAAGTAATACGAGACGAGGGGTTTAAAAATAAATTTAAAGATGATCGCCCAGGTCAAAAATGGTTTGAATTTTTTTTAGCCAAAAATAAAGAAATCTGACTTAAAAATGCGGAGGGCATTAATAAAGCTAGAGCCCAAGTCACAGAAGAGTAAATCAGGTCAATCAGTAATTTAGGGTAAAAGTAACATAACAGATTATTGTTGAATTTGAAAGGTGGAATTATTATTTATTTACTAAAAAGGTACCTTATTTGTAATTAAATTTTAAGTTCTATAATGTTTAGAAGAATAAATAGGTGTTATTATTTTCTTTAAAATGATTTATTATAGTTAATATGTTGATTTTTAAATAACTTTAATTCTATAATAAATAAATTATTAAAATCCGATCTCTCTTTACATTTTCATAAAAATATCAACTCTTAACTCCTTTTTTAAGCTGGTGGACGCCAAGTGGTCCAGCGGGTGGACGCAAATTGGATTTTATGGACGCAAAGTGGGTAAATCGCCTAATTCTGAAGTTTGTCTTTTAAAAAAAAACACAAGATGTTTCGAACAAAACTAAAAGTTACATTAAAATAGACTATTATATTGAACACATTACATAAACTTTTAATTGAAATGAGTGCTGGGACATTTTTATTTTCTCCTTCAAACTTGCCAACTGCACTAAGTGGACGCGAACAGGCGAAATGACCCTATGTAATAAACAATACAGGTAAATACAGTATTGCAGCCTATTTCTGCAATCGAGGGCGCGTTACACATCAATGCAATCACAAAGACATGATGTCATTTCCGATATAGACTGAAGGAGCGCTCTGAACTTCGGCATGCTATAACAGTGCAGTGAATCACACTGCAAACATGCACTATGTTTAGACGGCATGCCCATTGTATACGTCACACAGATCCGGGATAAGAAACTTTAGTCTACTAGCGTTAAGAAGTCAGAGTATCATGCGTAGGTTGACAAAATGGAATATAATTTAATTAATATAATATCTAGAAATAGCCCGCGAAAAAATATCCAGAACCTGCAACCAAATGTGTGAGTGCACGCATATGCATGCGTAAAGCTTCTCCTAGAGAACAGTAGAATATCTTCAAATGTAAGGCAAACTGAAACTATTGTTCTATTGAATGGAAAAGGTATGGAACTAGTAGATACAGCTGTCTTTTTAGGTATAACTTTAGACGCAAAACTACAGTGGGGCCCTCATATTGCTGGGTTGGCTGACAGACTCAGTTCAGCAGCATTTGCAGTAAGTAAGATAAGACAATTTTCAGACGAAAACACAGCAAGAATTGTATATTTTAGTTACTTCCACAGTATAATGTCCTATGGCATTCTACTGTGGGGAAATGCTGCCGATATAAATACTATATTTGTGCTGCAGAAGCGAGCTGTTCGGGCTATCTACAACCTGGCCCCCAACACGTCATTAAGAGAGAAGTTTAATGAAACTGGAATCTTAACTGTAGCTTCTCAGTATGTACTATCAAATGTATTATATGTTAAAAAAAATTTAAACCTATTCAAAAAGAAAAGTGACAACCACAATAGAAATATCCGAAATAAGCATAAGCTTGATGTACCAGTGACTAGACTTAGTAAAGTAAAGAATTTGTTTAAAGGCCAGTGTATACGCCTATACAATAAGATCCCAGAAAGCGTTCAAAATTTTTCAATCAATAAATTTAAAAAAGTAGTTAGAGAACGTTTGTGTACTAAAGCCTATTATAAAGTTAATGATTTTATGAATGATAGCACACTTTGGGAATGAGGTAGCCCCCTGCAAGGCTACTTCTAATTTACATATTATCTTATTGTACTCTTGTTATGTAGTTTTAGTCATTTTAAAAGAACAATTTTCCATCTTTTTGATACCTCGAGCCTTGGAGCCTTGGCGGGCACAAATGAACCCAAACCAGCTTCTTCGAACCTTCTTCGTACCATACCCTCACTTACGGTTACACCCCGCACTGCTTCTAACTCATGTCGGGCTTGGACGGCCGTCAAACGGGGGTTCCTACGTACACGAAGCCGAATGAAACGATCATCCCTACTCGAAGTGTGTCTTTTTCTGCCTTGTTGCTCTTCTCTTGCTCTTCTCACATAAGTACCGGTCTCCCTGAACCGTTTGATACTGCGATGGATCGTTGAAACTGGTCGACGAAGATCTCTGGATATCACTCTGTAGGTTTGACCATTTCTTCGCATTTCGAGTGCCCTGGCAATCTCCGTTGGGGCTAAGTCAGGCATAATTCAGTCCTCAAGTCCAAAAAGATACGCGATTAAAAAAAACCTAATAAAAAACAGTATTTCAATGAAATTTTAAATCAAACTCAGAAGGAAGAAATACTCGAAGTTCGCTCCAGATAAGGTACTTGTGTACTTGAATAAAATTAAAAAAATTGCATAAAATGTGATGTTCAGTTGTTTTATTAATTTGAAAATATTTTTTTTAAAATTAAATGACGTATAAACCAGCCAGCAACCTTATATGATACTGATATCAAACCTTTATTTTATGTTTCGCTAAATATGCCGGTGTGTGTAGTATCCCACGGGAACACTGTACTTCTTCGGAATAAAATGTAGCCTTAAAATATAGGCTAGATTAAAATTTCGAAGTCTAAACTATTAGTATACCAAATTTCATCAAAATCCATTTAGTAGTTTTTGCGTGATGGGTGACAAACGTCATTATACATCGTCAACACATCCATGCATGCATACTTCCTAACAAACTTTGACCTTTATAATAGTAGTAAGACTCATATCATGCCGGTTCTTCTCGCCGGGCTAGTTCCCGAACCGGTGGTAGGCATCATGTAGATCGACGTTCAGAAAGTGTATTTAAAATACCTATTTTGAATAATTTTTTTTGACTTTGACGTTGACTTCATACAAACGTGCCGTGATTGGTTTGAATACATGCGTGCGCGCCGGGCGCATATCCGCACGCAGGCGCACATGTTATATAGTAATAGTGCGGGCTGTGCCGTAAACGGTCGCGTACGTATCGTGGTCACGCGCATTGAAGTGCGACGGCTCGCGTTCGCCTGCATTATTTTAGCCAATGATATCAAAACTAAGGATGGACTATGACGTAAATTTGACAGAAGAAATCTTCATTTAAGAAAAATTTATGCCATTTTGATTTCATCATACCTCAAATCCCAGCCTTCTCGATTTCACCATACCTCAAATGTCAAAATTGCCTCAAACAACCCCAAAAGTGGGAACAGTTTTTGCCTCGATATACCTCGTCTATAATATATACGTCTATGATTTTAACATTTATTTTGATTATGACTTCGAGCAGAAGCAAATAATATGGTAGTGTATATCTAGAAGCTTTTTACTAAATGAATACGATTACATAAGGATGAGAATTTGCTTATCTTCATCTGCTAAACACAAAGCTTTTCAAATATGCAGAAACGAGGGGATATATTTTCAATATGAAGTTTTTTTTTTTTTATAAATACAATTTTATAATTTAAAAATTTCAAATTTGTTCGTACTTCATTTATGAATTGGTAAAACTTTTTTTTGTGTTATAAGTAGAAATAAAAACCAAGAGCTGTTCCATGACACGGCAATAAGATGTCCTACTATTCTTTCTTTACCGTGTTTTTGGTATGGATTTCCCCAAAGTAACGCCTGTTATACGCCCGCCTGGAATAGGTTAATATGAACACGGCTTATGATTTACAGACTTCTCAACGGGAGTAGACTATAATTTCCTATCCAGGATCATTGTGACGTGTACATTGGGCATCCCGTCTAAATATAGTGCATGTTTGCAGAAGTACCTAGCCGTAATTTGGAGTAACAATTTATTCAAGAATATTTAAAAAGTTATTTTGTAAATTGATATAACTGTGACATTTAGGAAAATGATTCCAATAAGTAAATGTGACACATAGCCCTTAGCTTTTTTACAGTAAATTTTTTGGTCCATGTATAAACTAGATCTATATATAGACATTTTTGGTCATTTCACACCGAAACGGCAGAGGAGTGGCCAGCGTCATCTCTATCAAATAGTTTTAAACTTTATCTTCGTTACATAATATTAACGCTTTAAAAAAAAAAAACGCTATCAGCGGCCGTAAGCAGCGGTGGTTGCCTCAAGCGAAACTGTGTTTTATAATAATAAAAAAAAAGTTTAAAATTACATGACAGTTATGCTGCTGCCCGCTCCGCCGGCGCCGTGCGAATTAACCCCCACTTTACAAAGACCACATGGTTCAATTCCCAAACTCTTGAGTTACAAAGCTACTCGATTTGAAATGTCTGTTTACCGCAACTTGTCTACCGTGCCTGTATAATATAACAAATAACAATTTGCACTTTAAAATATTTGTTTATAATTATCAATTATTAATTAGTTTGTTTACGCTTTAACTTATTGAAAGGTTACAGAAGTGATTTCATTATATTATTTTAGGACAGTCTGCAGTGAATTGCGCCGCATTCAAATAGATGAACAGGTAAATTGGTCTGAAAATACGAGCATATTGTACTCACGAGTCACGACTCACGACCGATACGGTCGACTGAATGGTGTTGAGAGGATGGAACGGACGATGCAATGACAAATAAAAAACGACATAGTGGACAGAGATGGATAGTAGAATTTCATGAATATGTAAATGACACATTTGGTATGATTGGGATGATAAAAACGATAAAAAGAAGCTTATGAAGAGCCTAAACAGTAGTTTATATTATCGTGGCAAAATGTAAGGTTCCCGCGAGTTGTTTAGTGCGTGCGAAGTCATCTAGTAATATTCGTAACTGGCTCTTGCCCGCGGCTCTGCTCGCGTATATTCACGCCATGCATTCACGTGGCATGGCGTGCCACGGGAACATTGTCCTTTTCGGGGAAGAAATTGCCTATGTGTTAATTAAGAGCCTTATCTACTGCCATACTATCAATTGCAAAATAAAACTCTGCTAATAAAACGCTACTAGTGTGAAAAAAAAGGATTGTGTGGTTTTATGAAACCACGGTAAAAGTAAAACTTAATAACAAAATAGCGTGGAGCACTGGCACAAATGAGTACTAGTCTATACACTACACGGTCAGCTGATGCGAACTATAGGCGCCGCCATATTGGCCTCGGCTGCTCAGACGCTGCTTTCACTTTATCCCTCCTCCGCGGCCGACCGTCACGCGACATGCAACACACAGACGAAAAAGTTTGAGACGATGTAATAAAAGTTTCACTTTAAAATAAAGCTATCACGGTTATTTAGATACCTTGGAGATACAGAGATACTGAGAAGTAATGGGATCCCGTTTTTACCCTTTGGGTACGGAACCTTAAAAACCACTGAGTTAGAATTTAATTCTGCGTTCTAGTTATAATATTTCTACTAAAACCTTGAAACGACTTCAGTGCTATATAATATGTCTTTAGGTAATAATACATTTATTTTGAAGACTGACATACCGTGTCTTAAATTTTGTTATGTATCAATGATAAAGATTAGGTGACCGGCTATTTTCTTCAAAGGCGGAAATGAAATAGATTCAAAGGTAAAAAAATAACGGCGCGCGAAAATTATTACATCGATCAAATGTTGCTTGCAAAAAATAGAAGTGGCTATTTCGAACATAAAGGTGTGTATATACTGAACTGTTAAATTTTGTACCTCTATGAAAATAAGAAAAAAATGCGCGATTAAGACATCAAAATAAATATAATATTATTATAAATTGAAAATGAAATTTTTTATTTCCAAATGAAACAACAATTTTTAAGCTATTGCATAGCTTCTATCGCGGGCCTTGAGCGCGGGGACCGAATCCAGAAATTCCGTAACGAAAAAACCTCACGCTCCGTGCATCGTCTAACGTCGTTTCAGTTCGGTAGTCTTCGACACGGCGTTGTGTGCGTGCGATTAGACGTATTGTACGACTCTACGAAACTCGCACGAATCGAGACGAGCTGCTCCGAAATCGGACGAATACATAAGCAGCTGTTTATGAGAAAGTTTGCATAAGTTGATACAAAATGCTATGCAATAGCTTTACCGCGGCAGTCCCCGAGTGCCACACGTCTTTTTTTTTTTCAATTTTCTTTTCGCCGAGATGGACCAATTTCAAACCCAAGTCTTAAAAACTCAGTCGGGTACCTATTCATTGCAAATGAATTAATAAATTGACTGCAAGGCCAATTTCATAGCGGCTACCCGATATCAGGGCCACTACTCAGATATTTTTTTAATTCAGTGTCAAATGTCAATGAATTTGATGAATGAATGAATTAATTATTATAAATTATAATTATTATAAAAACAAAAATTATTATAAATTGTACACGTTTATCAGAAAAATATATCATACAAGGAACTTGCACCTCTATATGTTAAACATCGATCAAACTACGATGTAAACGATCTAACTACGCGTTATAGTAGGCCTGTAATGGTCGCCATAGCAGACATCATCAATTGTTATGAAATACCTTTTGTTCCATAATTACAACATTTAATATGTAGTTTCATCATCTTTTTCATCATCAGTTTCATCATCATCATCTGTTACTAGTTTTACCTGTAATGTTATATCTCGTTTTTCTTTTTTACTCGTTTGCCACAATTTTGCCGTCTCTTACAGTGCAACGCCGGTAGTATGGTGTCAAATGTGAAACTAGAGTACCCCAATGGGGCACTCAAAGTACGGACACTTAGCTTCGACATGCCACCGGTCACGTACCTAATATGCGTGTTTATGGGTTACAGGACTCCCTACATACATCGCCTAGTGCCCGTCACCAATAGGTGTGTAAGGTTAAGTAATAGACCGTTTCTTAACTGTCAAACGCTGTAACTGGCCAATTATAACTGTCAAACGCAAAACGCCCAAATTTCAATGATTTCCCGCCAGTTCAAGGTGAAAGGACTCACTTCACCCCGGCGGATTCTATTTTTGAATTTGGCAAATTCAGCTGACAATCCAACAAATTTAAGGAGGTGTGACTCAGGCGCGCGCGTGCCAGACGCCATTTTGTTTTTAAATAAATTAAAATGTCATTGTAAAACGTTACAATGTACTTATATAAACACGAGAAATTATATTGACTATTAATATTTCCGAAATAAGATTATGGTCTGTTTAAACAGTGCAATGTTTAAAATGTTTATTTCTGTCAGAATTCTTGGGAACGTTCTAAAAGAAGGTATTATATTGGGCATAAATTTACCTACCTATGTTTAAAAGAAAAAACTTGTAGAGTACACAAGTCTATAATTGTTTCATTCAACAAGATGAATGCATTTCTTTGAAAAGGTTGTTTTGAGTGAATTAAATAAAATAAATTTTTGCGAGCAAAATATAAAAATAAAAAAAAAACTACATTTGCATCGGTTGCTGCAATCTGTTTAACATTGCCAACACGTGAAGCAACAACAAACAAATGAATGCCTAGTCAAAAGTAATTCTCAGCTGGATTACGCCCAAGTTGTCATTTATTATCTAATGAGAAGCATATGACCAGGAAAGGATCTGACAGGACCCTTATGCCGACGACATAAGGATCACTCTTATATAAACTCCGAGGTAAAATAATTCTGGACTGTACAAAAGAATGACAAACACTACAATATTATGAAGAAAACTGAACTAGCAATTTTCGAAGGCTCTTAAAATCTGCCAACCTAATGTAGGGAGGGACATTATTGTTGTGTACTATACTGGCTGATGTCCATAATTTTCCACTTCTATTCTAGTACTCCACCCAAGAATATTAATAAGTAATATAACACCCAAGAATATTAAGAATATTAATAATATTAATAATAGCTCCCACACCCATTTAGGTAGCAGTGGCTGGTTTCGTTGAAAGCAGTCCGGCTACACAGGATTATGTAGTGCCCAAGTGTATGCGCAATATAAAGGAGAACTCTCTCTTGAGACCTTAACCATCGTAACCCAGTGGGATGGATGACCGACACGACTGGCGAGAGATCAGGCGCAGGACCGACTTTATACATGCCCATCCGACGCATGGATCATCTTTCTTGTCAGACTATCAGGTGATTAGCCTGCATTGTCGTAATCAGAGTTGAAAACAACATATCTTCTGTTCCAAGGAGGGGATCGAACCCACGACCTACAGTGTCGAGAGTCTTGCTCTAAGCCATCGGGGGCGTCGAACCAGTAATGGGAAGCTAATGGTTCATGAAAATAAAATGATCATTCTAAAAATAACTCAAAAAGAATGCAGATGATTACGAAATAACCTAATCTAAGTACTATCTGTATCTATATTCCCGGGGACTAAATATATTTGTTTAAATATAGTGGTGACTAAATCAGCACGTTAGGTTGGAATAATTATTGAAAGTACTGTGTAGTGACATCACGCACATCAATCCTGTTCCGACCGTTTAGCGCGGTCCTCCCACTTCATCACATGATTCAGGTAATTGAATATATAAAGGAGCGTGTTCATTGAGTGATCAATCAATCAATCACTGGGAAATAGGAATATAGTATAGTTAGTATTTTACATTTCCACTACCACTAGGTGTACGGTGAGCAATTAAGTAAGTCTTAGTTATTATAATCATACAATTATAATAGAGAAAAAAAAAATGTTCAAAATAAATAATTAGATAAAAATATGTGCTTGTATTGTTCAAAAAGTATCGGCTGACTCGTCAGATCTTTGTAAGTGATCGCATACAGATAAAAAGAAACCATAGGTAATCGTATGAGCTCGTATATTTTTGCGTTGTTAAAGGCCTCCACAGACGAGAGGCCGATCGTTTCATTTAGAACTGACGTCAGTTCGGCCTGAACGGATTAGAACACATACACAGAGAAAGTCGCATCCGACCGAACTGACGTCAGTTCGGCCCTTGAGATTAATAAGGCCTAGATAGTCTTCAAACAAACGCATCGTACAAAGTGAAGCAAGCAACAGATAGATGTAGGCGTAAGCATTACATACCGACACGCACATAAGCAAAACTTTAAAGGTGTGGAGTCTGTGCTCTTAAAATTGAAATTATTGTATTTGTTTTTCTTAATATCGTATGATGTAAAATATAACTTATATTTCATTTTAAACCATCTAAACACAATTTGTGAACTTTATTTATATGAAACTGGTATTAAGGAATATAATATTAAGGATTATCTTAATACTGGCAATACTTTAAATTTATAGTTAAAAAAATCAGAAAATAATATAAAACTTTGTCTTAGTTGCAACTATTTAGTTAGCCATGAAAATTTTAAAATAAATTTATTTTTACTAGTATCACTTTCCCAATTCAGAATAGGGCAGCAAGTTGGCGACATAATATGATATTTCATTTTAAAATGTTTTAAATATTTGACTTAATACAAGGCAAATTGTGCGGACATAACATTTCATACTTAGATATGAAATGTTATCTCCGAAGCTTTTTTAATTCTTTTCCGATGCATTGTAACACCTAATAACGACACAAACCGTCATAATGTTTTTAGTAGTCGGAGATGTGAAATGTTATGTCCGAAGCTTTTTTAATTCTTTTCCGATACATTGTGACACCCAATAACGACACAACTTAGTTGTTTTACAAAGTTTTGTATTTAATTCTCTCCTTAGTAGGAATTTAGTTGTTATTAGTGGTTTTGTAGAAAATAGCTAAACAGTAATCATAATAAGCAAAATGACCTGCTTCTATGTGCTATTATGACACCTTATCATAATAGCACATAGTATAGCACGCATCCGTAAGTCGCTTAAAACTACCGATTTAATTTCTATATAGTATGTAATATTTCCTACTATATTTTTTTAATTTAACGGTTAAATATTAAAACTGAAAATTTATGTATTTTTCTAAACACAAAATCCCTACAAAAACTTTAAGGGATTCCTAAGTTTAGTAGCTTTTTTATAGTTATCAGTACTCTTTTAGTACTTTTTAGTAGAAAACGACGTGAGCAACTCTGGAACGAATCGCTTCAGTCCATACGGCCGACTGATGCGATCTCGAAATTGCACACAGACGATACGATTTTCCATCCGTTCACGTCGAACTCAAGGAAAACCGGACCGTGTATCATGTATGGGACAAGGTGAGGTTAAAACAATTAAAATATTGACTCATTTTTTACACATCATTACAACGATGAAGCAACATCTTTTGCAGCTTGCCTTTGAAATGTATTTAATATATTAAAGTAAAAGTGCGATAAATTCATTCATTCATTGGTTTTACATTCACTCGATGCAGTGTGAAATAAGTTTTACATGACACAACGGGGAGCACCTACAACATACCATTGAAAAAATTGGCAGGAACGCACGTAGTGCTAAAATAGACGCTATTGCTGAAAAACAGGTGTTTTTCTGATGTTCAATTTTAAAATTAGCGTGTTTCCATTGTTTTCGGATATTATACATTGTTTTGGGCGATAGAGAAGAAGAACATGATTAGCAGAATATTATATTGTTTCTATCGAATCGATTCAGGAAAGTTTTTATTATTGATTTCAATTACGCTTCGTTGTTACTGAAATTCTAAATAACTTTTTAGGACGCTATGCGGCACTGCATTTTTCAGATAGCTATTCAAAATTGAGCTTTTTTCACTACACAAAAATAAACGTTTCTTTTGACATCAGTCATACACTGCAGATGCGCTGTGCAACCTGACAATCTTACAATGAAACGTAAACAAGAAGAAGATTATATCTAAATAATGTTGTGTAAAGAATAAAGTTCAATTTTAAATAGTTATCTTTAATAAATGCAGCGCCATGTCGAGTATCGTTTCGCTTCGGTGTGAATTGACCCTAACTTTAAGATAAACCTGTCAGTTTGTATTGAATTTTTATAAAATTGCAAGTAGACACCTCTTTTATTAACCGACTGCCAAAAAAGGAGGTGGTTATAAGTTCGGCTGTAGATTTTTTTTTGTATGTTCAACCATTACTTCGCCGTGTGTGGAACAATTTTCAAAATTATTTTTTTGGATGATAATTATATATTATAGAGTATAATTTCAAATTGGTCCTTTTGATATCAAAGTGGTGACCCGATGATGGGATTCATAAGGAATCGAGGGAACTCCTGGAAATTTGTCTTTTTCTGACGTAGTCGAAAGTTTCGATAGCATATGTTTCGACTCGAAACATATGCTACCAAAAAGTAATATTTTGCACCAAGGTATAACACCCTGGATCCAAAAGTACTGGACATAACTCCTGAGTCCTTATTATCTATAAGTTGGGGATTCCGGCGTTTGTTAAAGAGCTGCAAGCATATTATGACATCATACAACTAACAGTAATCATCATCATCACCACCATCTTCGAACGAAACACCAACATAATATTATGATGACATAGGTATTAACTAAGTTTGATGGTATTGTTTGGGCTGGTACCGAATTCAAAATTAAGTGAAGAAAAAGTTAAAATTTGAGTCGAATTGAAATGGGGAATTATTTAGAAAATTAGTTTTACATCATACTTTTTTGTGCATTTTTACTTTGGGAGTCGGTTTTAAATTTTTTAAGCGTAATATTTTTATGGTAAGATTTAATAACGATTTATTTGCTTTTCAAATTGCAGCCCTATTGTTAGAAAATTACGAACGTTTGGCTTACTTTTAGGTAAAATAGCTTTTTTATATCCTCATACCTGTACCCGGTACCGGGCACCCACAATGGACACAGGTCACGCATTCTTCCCATCAATGATGCCTGACGCCTGAGCTATTTCAGGGCACCTAAACGAGTTAACACGCACTAAACACATTATTATCTACTAGCAGTTTACTAGCTGCTATTATTGAGATTTATTTACGAATTACGTGGCTAGGTCTGACGTTGAATTCTTTAGAGACATATTTCATTACAATATAATGGGCGATAGGCAGTCTATAACAGATAGTTCGTTAATTATTATTCTGCTAGGTAAAAATATCTCCCTTCATGTTTTATCTACCATTATTCTTGAAGTTTTTCGCTCTAACTTCCACTTTTGAAGCTGGGATGATTTCACCTAAGGAGCGAATTTTTGCGAATTCCTCCGCATACACGCATGTTTTAATTTTAACGAACAGTTTGAAAAAAATTGGAATTCTACCCTAAAAAGATTGAAAGGACATTTTTCATTTTAAAATGTATTATTAGTATAAATAAACGAGCATATATACGTAATACTTATAATTGTGATCATTATCCTATGTGCGTGGCCTATAGTCTATGGTGCTTCTTATGCGTGGACTACGCTGCTGTAATTAATGTGTGTGGATTTTCAAATCTAAAGGCTCTAAAGTCTGTTATGATAATTATTATATTATTATATTATATCCAATAAAAAGACATAGCTTTTCAGTTTGTTCAGTGCTTAAAACAAGATAGATTTATAGTATTACTATATTTTTCCCGCGGCTCCGCCCGCGTAAATATAGTTTCCGAGATCCCACGGGAATACTGTATTTTTCGGGATAAAAACTATCACATGATAATCCAGAGCCTAAACTACTACTATATGTAGCAAATTCCATCGAAATACGTTCCGTAGTTTTGCGTGAAAGAGAAACAAACATCCATCCATCCGTCCATACATCCATCCGTCCGCACAAACTTTCATATTTATAATAGCAGGAGGTTAATGTGAATTCGTGAACGATCCCCCAACGCTTAGAACGGTCACGACTTACGTCGATGTCATTACACCTTGTTCCGATACTTGCGGGCGTCGGACGTCATCTGATAAATATAATTAATTGCCGCTACGTCACAGATTTTTTCGACACTACGTGGATACGTTTTACTATGACATTGCCCCAGCCGTTAAATAAGTTTTGGATTAATGGGTAATAGTACCGTAATAATACCGACGTTCGACGTCGAATGTTATCGTCCAAACACGCAGAGGAATTCCCGCGATAACATTTCGGCGGCGGAAACTCTTCTGCAGAATTAAAAAAAATTAAGTAAACCCCGAATCGTCAAGCAGTAAGCGAGCTGATGATAATGAATAAATCAGCATTCAAACAAAATAAAACTAAATCAAAATCGGTTTATCTGTTTGGGAGTAACGATGTCAGCAGACACACCTACATAGACTGTGTGTGACTGTGTAGGTGTGACACACACCATACAATTCTTGAAGTTTTTCGCTCTAACTTCCACTTTTGAAGCTGGGATGATTTCATCTAATTTATTCATCTATTTTACCCAAAAGTAAGCCAAACGTTCGTAATTTTCTAACAATAGAGCTGCAATTTGCAAAGCAAATAAATCGTTATTAAATCTTACCATAAAAATATTACGCTAAAATAATTTAAAACCGACTCCCAAAGTATAAATACACAAAAAAGTATGAAATAAATCTAATTTTCTAAATAATTCCCCATTTAAAATCGGCTAAAATTTTAACTTTTTCTCTACTTAATTTTGAATTCGGTACCAGCCCAAACAATATCATCAAACTCTGATGAGTAGTTAGTACCTATGTCATCTTAATATTATGTTGGTGTTTCGTTTGAAGATGGTGGTGATGATGATGATTACTGTAAGTTGTATGATGTCATAATATTTTATATAATTATATATTTCACATTTGATTTTCATCTGATTTTTATAAAAACACGTGACTCCACAAGACATGTCTATTTTATTGTATCTTCATAGTACCTTTTCAATTTACCTGGTTAACCGAGCTTTGCTCGGAGTACTGATAAATTAAAAAAAAAAAAAAAGTATCACAAAAATATTTACCTGACCGGGATACGAACCCACTACATTCCGAATTTTCAACAAAGCAGAAGTTGCATATTAATATACCAATCTGCCATTCGGTCTGACACTAAACGATCGAAATTATTGATATAAATCGTAGGATGCACGACGAAAGAAAAAACACACATAGCTTAAAAATGCGCAGGTACAGGTACTGGGGGAGAAAAATCGATCTATATAGGTTAGATAGATCGATTTTTCTCCCCCAAAACTCCCTGCATAATAATGGTAATTCCTTGGTAATTCTTGTAGCCTTTTTTGAGAAGTCGATTATATAAATAATATACAAGATTGTCTTGTTTAAAGTATGAGATAGAAACAAATAAACTCAGCTGCTACAGAGACAACATCACTGTATCGTGATGCGTGTCCAAGAATCTACTTGGCATTTGAATCTCGTAAAAACAATTCAAAATGTCGACAGAAATATCGTTTGTGTGATGATTGATTTGTGTTTGGCAAGCATTAGGAAGACGGCAGTCGATTGTTTGATGCAACTGCTTGTAGGGTTCGTTATAATATTACTCTGTCTATGGAAATTAAACAGTTAACATTTATTTTAATATTTCAACTTACGAAAACTTTAAAAAAAATGTGCGATCTTAAAATAAAAATAAATCATATTTTTACCTCTGTCCGTAATTTTCAGATCCTGCACATCATATTATTAAAGTCGAAAAACTTATAGAAACAAACAACAACGCCATCTATGTTTCTCAGTGTGATTTAATAACGCTAGCTAATTCAGACACTCAGTTCCAAAGTGTTTCCTTAAGTTCCGTTTCATACTACTAGATGTCACTTTTTAATGTGTTAATCACCAAGCCAAGATATTATATTTTTTAAAACTCTTATTTTTTCAAGCCAAGATAGCCTTTTGTAACTCTTATAAAAGAGTTTTACAAAAGGCCTGGGTTTGTGTTTACGATATTTTTTGTAAACACAATAGAAAGTATATGGACTAGTGTTCTAGGTTTCAGTATACTATCAAACAAGTTGCCGCTCGACCAAGCATAAGATGAAATTCGGAGCGCTGTTGAATCATGCACATGCACACATACGCACGTGAAAACACGTAGTTCAACCATGTCTGCAGTCGTTACGATCACTTCCTTTGTGTTTCAATATTTTGAGGCGTCCTAGTGCAAGGAAAATGTTTAGAAACTGGTCGAGCAGGAACTTTGACGTTATTGTACACATTAAGTAGTAGTATCCTACTATTAATACTATCTATTAATTAAAGTAACAAGTCCTAACTAATTCCTGACTTATAATCATCGCCGAGGCAAAACTACTGAAGCTAGAAACGTAATATTTGGACCGTGGCTTACTTTTGTGACGTAAGTGTAGGTCCACTAAGGGATTTTGCGAAAATCACCCACTAACGCGGGCGGAGCCGCGGGGAAAAGTTAGTGTAATCTAAGTATGCTTTCTATTGTATTTGCATAGAAAACAATTTGTAAAACTAAATTATAAAAAAAAAATACAGACTGTTTGCATTTAACGTACCAAGTTCTGGTTTATCGGTAAATTTCAAGTAGATTAAAAAAAAACTTATCTTTTGAACATGTATAATTTCATAAATTGACTAATCGCGATCGCCTCTAGACATAATTATTTGCTGAATCCACCATTATTGAGTAAATTGATTTAATATAACACGACTGTAATAATTTATCGATCCATGATGTAAACTGTATACTTACTGCTAAAACTCGCGAACGACTGGATCGATTTGGGCTGATTTTTGTCTTGAAATATTTGGAGAAGTGCAGGGAAGGTTTAAGCGGTGAGAGACATTAGAAGAACTGTGGAGAAAATTTTAAAAACGTCACTTGCCGACAGTCGGCATGGCGAGTAGGCAGGCACATATAAATTTATTTCTCATTTGTACGTGTTTTGTTTGTACCACATAATTTTAACATTTATGTAAATAATATTAAGTTTTTTATGCGTATACTAAGTATTTTCCATAATTCTACAATAAATTACTTCGGAAAATCGAACGAAATATTTACGTTCTTATTAATATTTATTTCATGAGTGTAGGAATGGAATAATATATGTTTAATAATAAGTATACGTATATAAGATAAATTGGTTTTTTTACATTTTAACAATATAAACTTGAAAAAAAAAACTGCGGGTGACATAGTGCGTTTTTATTTAATGGCGGCAAAACTACTGCGACAATTCCTCTTCCGAGCTGTCAAAGTGACGCGACACTCTACATGAACCTTTGTTCATGTGTTCCTTCACTGTGTTCAATTTGTCACTTGACTGTCAAATATTTATAGCTGCGTGCAGTTTATCTGTTTGGTTATTTATTTATTCCAGTTCATAGTAAAGACAGAACAACGTGTGTCGGAACACCTAGTATACTATACAACAAATAGATACCTCGCGCCGATTTCGGTGACGGTGATCGGTTTAATTGAAACGAGACGCACCCTTAGCATAACCACCACAGAAATGGTTTGTTTCTATGGAAGAATACACAAAATTACAGATTGATAAAGGAAAGCTGTCATTCTGTCCATAATGATCTGTCAGTATGTCTATTCTTGTGTAGACGAAACGCATTTCTATAGTGGACGTGCTTTGCGCAGTGCACAAGAGTACTCTCTATTCCTTTTCTCACGAAACCTAGTGGGGGGAATGACCGACTCGACTGGCGAGATATCAGACGCGGGACCGATTTTTTACATGCCCGTCCGATGCATGGATCATCTTTCTTGTCAGACAATCAGGTGATCAGCCTGCATTGTCCTACTCGTATCCACTTGACAACAACATTTTGTTGTTCCAACGCGGGGATCGAAGTCACGTGGTGTCCGACCGAAACTGGTTTTAATGGCCGCAACCGAAACTTATGGACCATGTTTTGAGGAAAAATTAAGAAAACGTTAGTATAATCAGCCAGTCTTTTTAGGTTTCTATAGTATTCAAAGAACCCTTATAGTTTCGCCCTATCCGTCCGTCCGTCCGTCCGTCCGTCTGTCTGTCTGTCTGTCTGTCCGCCCTTCTAGCTCCTGTGATTATGAAAATAAATGAATGAAATTTGATATAGGTGGTAATATATTGTGTATATGTACATAGTTCTCGGTTTTGGCGTCATAAAATAATTTTATATTTTAGGGATGACTTTCCATACATGTGAGGTGGGGATGAAAAATATTATTTCAGTCTACGCCATCGTATCGTTGAATAGATCTTTTAAAATGAACGCAAGGTTTCATACATGGCTTTATTAAAAAGTCAACCATTATCGAGTAATCGGCTTCCAAAGTGGTTTATAGGATGGTCCTCCCCCTGGCATTTCTAAACATATGCGTGCACTCGCACATTTGCTTGCAGGTTGTGGGTATTTTTTCGCGGGGTATTGCTAGATATAATATTATTTAATTGTACACGGGTATATATAATGAGATATCTTTGCTAAAACTTCCTGTTTTTAAGAATAACGTGTATTTTTTATTATGGAAATGCAGAGCATTGCTACAAAACTTAAATTACGTTTTCAAAGTACCCTGTTCTGTTTTGTACAAAAGCAGTTTATCCTTAAAGGGTTGGGACGGGATTCAAATTCGGGTATTCCCACACAATAGAAACAAAAATTGAATTCTATCAAAGGTGAGCGTATACCTGTAAATCTACCTTTATTTAAATAGACGATATCGTCAAAAGACTGATACAATAGACTTAATAAGGACATGCTAATGCATAAATTTAGCCAAAAAATTTAGTTATACAAGGAAAAACGCCATTGTTAAAGTTCGATTGAACTACGATGTTAGCGATCGAACTATGGATTGTAATGGCTTCTGTAAGCGTAGATAACAAACTTTAATTTGAAATTATTATGAAGTACCTTTATGTACTTTAATTTACAACAATTGATATTATTCTACTTTTATTCATTTTATTAAATCTCGTTTATCTTTTCTACTAGTTTCTCGTAATTTTGAAACCTATATTGTCAAATGCTCCAATGGGTCACTCAAAGTAAGGACATCTTTATTCCTTCCGGATTCCGGAGCTTATTTTTTAGTCGCTAGCATAGTTCATTTAGTCCCAGCTTAAAGACGGTCAGACAGAAATACTTAAATTCAGGAAGACGGACAGATGGAAAATACGGGAGGACGGAAATACGGAAAGACGGACAGAAGGGTAGATGGACAGATGGATAGATGGACAGATGGACAGACAGACGGACGGACAGAGCGAAACTATAAAGGGTTTCTTAAGTACTACGGTTAACGGAACAATATTAAAACCGAAATACATATTGTTATGTGAATTTCACAATATATGAGTGTAACTTGAGCGCGCTGCCGCGATTAAGCTCACTAACTTTTTCAATTTTCTCCTGAAGGCTAATTGAGTTTAATCGTGATATTCTCTCATAATGTTTATCATTTATTTTAAATCGACGAGTGACGATTTAAGTATGAGAAGTTGAGTAAAAGCCAGCTTTCTTTCTTTCTAGGATTCCGTCCCCAAAGGGTAAAACGGGACCCTATTACTGATACTCCGCTTTCCTTCCGTCTGTCCGTCTGTTTGTCATCAGGTATGTAAGTATTTCGTGAAACGTGGCTATAGTTGAAATTTTCACAGATGATGTATTTCCGTTGCCGCTGTAACAACAAATAATAAAAAATAGAATAAAATAGGTATTAATAATAAAATAATAATAAATATTTAAGGTCCCATACAAAGAACATATTTTTTTCGCTGCTTTCTGCTCGATGTCAATACAAGTTCACGAGAATTTTAATAAAAGTTGTGGCATAGATACGGAACCCACCGTGCGCTATTCCCGACTCGCACTTGGCTTTTAAATCCTTTTCGGCCTAATGGCAAGTTTGAAGAGTTTTAATAGTGCACAAGGCACAAACAGGTGTCCTTTAGGTCTTCTCTCAAGGGGAATGATATACCTAATATGATGCGGATGCAGTCTACAGATGATGGCAATTACCAATAATCGTGTCAGATTAACTAAATGAAGATCGCCTGATGGTAAGCGATTACCGCCGTCCTTAAACGCTTGTTTTCTGGGAGGCCGTGGAATTTAATATGTCGAGCCGGGCCATTCGTGCGGAAGCATGGCTCTCCCACGTTTTGTTTCTGTTTCACGCAAATGTTGTGGATAAATTACTATTTATTAACAAATATATTAGTTCCCTTAAGTTAAGCACAATTGCTTTCTGCGCGGACAAAGCCTATTCAAAATTTGTTTTTACCTCTACACTTTAACTACATAACAGGCCTCTACGCTTAGCCCTGATTTCAGCAAATTTCTTTAAACGCGCTTATCGCTAAACTCGGATTTGATCTCTTTCTCTCATTCAAACGTAACAGTAATAGAACGTAACAGATCTTAAAGCGAAGCTCAGCATTAATCGCCGTTTCAATACGTTGGTGAAATTGGGGCTTAGTGTTTAGGCCAATACAGTCAAGCCCCACAAACTTACCAACCATCAATACAGTGTAATATAAACATACATTTGTAAAATATAACATAAAGATATATCACAATGATTGCACAAAGATATTACAGTTTCGAACGTTTAGTTCATTTTTAAGTAAAGGGATACATCAAAAGTTGTTTTATAAATAAATAGGGGTATAAATTGGATACCTTACGTGTACTTGGCTCCCAGGGCTATCGTTAGCTCAAGGGTTTGTCGGGACCTACTTAACAGACCTACAAACTTGAAGACACGGACATTCAATTGCTGAGCATTTACCAGATGTCCGGAAAAAATATGTTACTCGTTCTCTCGGACGTCGAGTTAAAGTTCCAGATTTTTATCGCCCTTGACGGTCTCTGGAGGGGGGGTGGTGTAGGCTACTGACCTACTTATTATAGTGTATTAACACAATTACACATTTAAAATAATTTTATTTTTATAATGTCAGTTGGACATATCGACATTATTTATCGATATGACTCTCGCGCTCTAGTGCGGGACCGGTTCTTTGGTGTGCGCCTGCGCAGAGAGCTCACTGCTCGCGATACCGATAATGCACTCGTGCGCCGTGACACCACTATTTTCACTCTTCACATTTAAGTAGCTTTTAATTATGGAAATTTTATTTAAGTAATTAAAAATGATACATTAAAATTTTGCATAAAAACTGAAAAAAATGAAGTTATTACCAACAACTTAAGATTATGTTACTGACAACTATGGACTGTCACCTGTGTAATGTATGAACTCTGAAATAAAAATAAAAAACCATATTTTTATAATATCCTGTATTTGATAATTCAATTTCACGCGCGCAATAAAGCGCGAGCAAAACTACAAAAAATGTTAACAGAATGTGGGTAGAAGTTAAACTAACGTCTACCCACATTCTGTTAACATTTTGTATTCGCAATCGCTTCTTTCGCTCGCGTCTCGAACAGTATACGCCACCAGTCACCGCTCGTGGTCACCTCAACACCCTGATGTGGCTACTTTTCGTAATTACAAAATCCAGTCTCTGTATATTTTGTCTCCCAGTCGGAGATGTCCTGCTCCGAGCAGGAGGCCTCCGAGGGGGAGGACGGTTTTTAAACCGTAAAAGGTAAGAAGACCAAGAAGAGGAAACGCTCGGACGGCGCTTCCTCTGCGGCCTGCTACTCGCCGACGCCACCGGCAAAATCCGCGAAAAGCGGAAAGGGATTACTTTATAAGGGATTTAAACCGGCAACCCCACCCCGTGCGGAACCCATGCAGACTGACGGCATAACAGCCGCGGCCTCGGACAGCCCCAAGGCCCCCAAATTTCCGCCTCCTGTTATAGTACAGGAGAAGGCAATGTGAAACCTCATAAGTGCGGCCATAAATGAGCAGAGTATCAGCTACTCATCAGCCCGTAACAGCCCAAACGGTATCATGATGCAGGTCCCAACCCCAAACGACCAGCAGCAGAACGAAAAGCAGATCGGATACCACACATATGACCTGGAGGACGAACGCACTCTGCGAGTCGTCATCAAGGGTGTAGATAAAGAGCTCTCCACGGAATCCGTCCTCGAGGACCTCTGTAGACAGGGGATCCCCGCCAAAGAGGTACACAGGAAAGAAATACCAGTACAACATGGTACTTGTCATGCTCACCCACTCCGGAGGGGAAAGCCATTTTCAACATCAAAGATGTATGCCACATCACAGGCTTATCCATCGAACCCCCTACAAAAGGGGAATGCCGGGGAAGTGTCACCGCTGAAAACTGTACGGCCACTCAGCGCGGAACTGCTTCGCCAGACCGCGCTGCGTCAAATGCCTGGGCGACCACGGCACGTCCGAATGTCCGTGTAGGAACCCAGCTGAGGAGACTACTCCCCCAAGCTGCGTCCTATGCAATACTTCTGGCCATCCGGCCAACTACAAAGGGTGCAAACGCGCACCCCAAGAAAAGAGGCGCAAAGTACCACCAATAAGAGATGCCCCTCCCAAGCAGAGGTACGTCCCTGCCCCTCCTCCCTCCAAACCTGCTTGGGGGTTATCCAAAAAGGGTCCACAAGGACCTCCTCCTCAAAGGTCAACGGCCCTCCCAGCCAGTCCGACAAAGGTCCCCCCTCCCCCGGCCAATAGGGCCACAGAAACGGGACCTGCAAAACCGTCCCCGACCTCCAATTTCGGCGCCGACGTAGCGTTCGCAGCCAAATTTCTTAGCGACATCGATTCGATGGAGCTAAACATTTTCGTCACAAAACTGCGAGGTTCCTTCGAGGACCGCATATCAGCACTAGCAAGTCACACGGACTTGATAAACAAAATAAATGAGTTCTCCTAAACACAAAAACATGCACCCGCGTGATTAGAAAAGCACCGGGGTAGGTTACGCCGGCGCCTACCCCGAAGTCTTACACCAGACACGAACACACGTAAAGACATACGGACCGACTCAAACACGGGACCACCGGACTCGAACTCGGATCCGAGTTCGACTCCCACTAGTGAAGCCACACATAATTATGACCGCGACCGCGATATTGTTATAGAGAGCTCTATCAATGCTGCGGAAGCACTCGACATCAGGACATTCGCGCGCGAGTCCACCCGACCGCACGCGGAAGGAGGGAGGGACGGCCCTCCCAGATCTTTAAAACTGAGCTTCTCTATCCCTACAAACACGCCGTTAGTTTGTGCTACCGCGCGTGAGCAACCACACTCGTCAGTGAGTGAGGAAGGGGTCGAACCCCTCAGTAGGAGGGACTATGGTCTCTCCAGACCTAATAATAGTTTTCTACGGATATTTAGCTATTTTAAAAAACCGGTTCGCAGGGGGGAGTAAAACTCCCTCATCGTCTCCCCACCTAACGACAAGCCACATGGCAGTCACCAGACCGACTAAGCTAAGACGGCTAAAAGCCATTAGCGTAGACCCATTAAAAAATATATATATATATTTTGTCTCACTCGCACGTGCACGATTTCACGCGCGAGTGAATGCGCAGAGATGTCGCTCTGCTTAACTTCAGAAATTTTGGTGCGTATTTTCGCCGCACGGTGAAAATCGACGTGTAAATGACAATTCGGCTAGGTTGCAAGGCAATTTTGTCAACAAAAACGACAAGGCGATTAGTCAAGCGATTCGCGCGTCGCACGGCGAAAATCGCCAAATGTACATCGGGCATTAGGTGTTACATGCCGCACGTTCCCACCATACTAGCTAGATGACACTTTTATAACTTGGATAAGAAATGTAAAAATTCCAAGAACGAGGTAGGTGTGTATCAGAGAATCCTTATCATTTGATATTATTATGATATCAAACTGACATGTCACTGCCAATAACTGTATTGTGAGTTGTGACTGCATGACGTCAATAAAATACAAATAAAATAAGAGAACACTGCTGAGAACTACGACGTCTTGGTTTTTACAGATCCTTCTTACGCTTGAGTGGTGATAATAATAATACAGCAACAATTGTTATATTCTCCCTTATTGGTACATATGAGAGAGATGCTTAACACAGATACGTATTACATATGAGAGATGCCTAACACAGATAAAATTAAATTAAATTAAAATATCTTTATTAAACACATAAGGGACATGACACAGCCAAATTTTAACAAAAACAAGTAAATTATACACTAACGCACTATATCATTCAAAGAATACGAAAAGAGACAGTTTTAAAAACACAGCTGATTAAGGCTATTATTGAGTTACAAAAATACAAAAGGTACAAAAAAATAAATAAAAATAAAACACAACGCATATATACATATAATAGTATAGATACGATACTAATTACATTGTTATTATCGCTTCAAGCTGTTTATCTCACGGCGCACATAGTCACCGCACACAATCAGTCAGTCGGCGCAGAGACGCGTTCAGCGCTCCTGCCTCGACACGGGCGGCACGACAACGACGCTCGATATAATATAATATTACATAATTGAAAATATCATAATTGCGAGTAATAAAAAGATGTAATAATATTTTTAGTAAATATAAACATAATCATATAATATGTAATTCATAAATATACGGGAAGCGAGCAGACATTGACGTTGGTGATAAGAATTTACACCGCCATAACTCCAGCTTACAACACTTCGGTAAGTATAATGAAAATTATATCACACTTAATGTAATATACGTATATAAGATTGTAGTTATAGGGAGAGTATAATATATAGATAGGGTTTGCATTTTGCGATTCGAAATTAAATAATATATTACGGATAATATAATTGATATAAGTAATAACGACACAGTTATATATAAATTAAATACTAATTGGTATATTTACTATTCAGTTGTCATTAGTTTTGAAGAGATCGGTAAGAAGAAAGTTGTTTCTGCATTATAAAGGCTTTGTATTTTAACTTGAACCCCTGTATTGTTTGCAGAGCTCGGATTGGTGGCGGCAGATTGTTCCAGACCTTACTCAACAAATACCGGAAACTACCTCTGAATGCGGAGGTGTGATGCAGAAGATTAATAAGAAGATAGGATGATCCCCTAGTTGTGATAGTCAGCTGTTTATCTCCTGCCCACTGTAGTTTATTATAGAGATAGGTTGGTAATTTAAATTTTACTATCCCAAACAGCAGCGTGGCAAATTGCAGTTGCCTTCTATTATCCATTCTAAGCCAACGCGTTTCGTTAATGTAAGGGGATACATGAGCACGAGGAGGGACGTTATGACAAAATCTGACACAAGAGTTCTGAACCTTTTGTATTAGTTTTTTTGATTTACATGACAAACAGGGGCCGCCTACCACATCAGCGTAATTTAGTTTAGATAAGATTAGGGACTCACACAGTATAACACGTATGTTGACGGGCAGAACATTTCTAATTTTATACAGTACCTTTAGCCGGTAGAAACAATTTCTGACGGTTTTTATAACATGCTTCTCGAACTTAAATTTTTCGTCCATTAATACACCTAGATTACGAGACTCGTCTACTCTTTCGATTAATTCTCCATCTACATATACTTTTGGTTGCGATGCTTTTATTTTTTGAATTTGTAGCCTTGTTCCCAATGTCATGTACTTAGTTTTCGCTGGATTGAGAACAAGTGCATTGGCCTTAGCCCAATCTGAAATACCAGCCAGATCACTATTCAGCTTATTAACAGCCTCAATAATTTTATTTGGCCTGAAAGATATGATATGTGTATGTCGTCCGCGTAGATATGGAATTTGCAGTATTTTATGATTCGTACAATATCAGCACAGTATAACGCGAAGGCCTCTGGTCCAATAACCGACCCCTGAGGTACTCCCCTACTTACATCACATGGGTCTGAACGTGACGATGTTCCACTACAATCATCAATTATCTCCACAAGTTGGGTACGATTGTTTAAATAGATTGAGAACCAATCGAAAGAATTTTGATCGAAACCATAATATTTCAGTAAAGAGATGTTAATAGTATCAAACGCACGTGAAAAATCATGTAGTTCAAGTATAGTACCCTCGCCTGCATCTTGCGCAGCAAGAATATTATCTACTACGTCCATGAGCGCCGTGGTAGTGCTGTGTCTTCTCCGAAATCCCGACTGAGCCTCAGGCAAAATACGGTTTGTGTCTAGGTACTGAGTCCTTTGGTTACAAACAACCTTCCCGAGAACCTTTGACGCACAAGCAAGAATGCTTATAGGTCTCAAATCCTTTAGTTCGCTGACATTTTCCTTTTTAGGAACGGGTTTAACCAAGGCTAGGCGCCAGACTTCAGGGAAAACACCAGAGCTCATTGATTTATTGATTACTTGAGTTAAACTATTAAGACAAGCAGGATAACGACAGACTGTCTGTAGCATATCAAGCGTAATGCAATCAGCACCCATAGCGTTTGACTTAAACGAGTTTAGAATCTTTTGAACGTCATTACTATATACAGAGGTGAACGAGAAGGTAGAAGAGTTAAATCTATTCGATGTAAAGAAACTTAGGGAAGAAAGTGTAGAATTACCGCCTGGGATATCTAGAAGGTGTAAATTTATTAAAGTAGGATTTTTGAGATGTAACGGAAGAGAAAGGATTGTTTTACTATTGCTAATAGTTACATTCTCTTTAAGGCGGTTCCACATAAGTCGCGGCTGTTTGATATTGCAGTTTATGCACGATTGGAAATAAGCTGTTTTTTCTCTAGCCAGTGCCAGAGCCACTTCTCGCTTGAGGTTTTTATAAATTGTTACATTTTTACTTTTGCGTGCTCGCCGATGAGCCTCATCTCTTCGCCGCATCATTAATTTAATGTTGTAAGTGATCCATGGGTGTTGTTTTTGTTTGATGTAAAAAGTTCTTACAGGTGCAAGCAAATCAAATACCCATAAAACACTACTATTAAATTCACGCACCATATCATTAATATCTGCCTGCTGTTGTATTGTAGACCAGTCTATAGTACCAACGGCTAATTCCAAATCATCTGCTTCGATATTTTTTATAGCTCTGTAGTGCATTATTTTTGGGGTAAACTTTTCTTTGCGTATATTACTAGTGAAAGATAGAAATGCATGACTACTGAGATCCGGAATATAATCAACACAAACTTGAAATTGGTCTGCATTCGAACAGACCAAGTCAAGTAAGGTTTCCGTATCAGACGTAAAATGTGTAGGCTGATTTGTACACTGTCGCAATTGATGCAAAGTTAAGAAATCCTCTAACAAAAGAAAAGAATTATTATTTACATGTAAATACTTAATATTAAAATCTCCCATTAAATATATGTAGTCGTAAAAAGACAAGGTACTGATAGTGTCTGATAGGGCGTCAAGGAACACGTTGATTGACAGCCATGGAGGTCTATATGCCGTACCCACACATATGATACTTCCGTTAGCCTGAAAAGACAGCCACATCTGTTCTACGTTACTTGTCACTGGGTGCGTTAGGACACGTACCTTTAAAGTGTTTTTCAAATAGAAACCGACGCCGCCCCCGCGAGCTCGCACACTCACGGGTCTAGGTACGTGGACTAAGCGATAACCAGGGACCCGAGGCGCGCGGCCCTCCTCGCCAGAACGTAGCCAAGTTTCATTTATAGCTACGAGATCACAGTCATGAACATTCATAGCCACCAAGAAGTCATCATGTCTAGAACCAGGATTTAAGAATCCTAATTAAATATATTTTGTGTTTATCATTTTAGAAAGTCACTATATAGGTGGCATAATTGTATTAAGTGGTAAAAATATATAAAGTTATAATAAATACATTGTAGATTGTTTTTTAATAATAGGTATAGGGATTCGATAAGGAATAATTTAGTATATTTTACATTTTTAAGGATTGCGATTATGTTATAAATATGCGTGTATATAATAATAATATGTGAGTTATATATGTAAAATATCAAAGAATTACTTAATAATAAAGTAAGACTATGTGACGTGTGACAGTAACATAATTTTAGTTCAGTTGTTGGTTTAGAAGGGTAAGGCATTGCATATTCGCAATAGTACCACAATATTTTTTTTAATGATAGTCATTAGGCGTAATTTAGTAATGCGTTGCAAAATATACAAAATATTAAAATTTAAATGTGGTAGCCGAAACAAAAAGGTATATATGTATGAGACTAGTGTATGACAATATAATAATAAGTATAAGGACTTTGACCGACAGCGGATAGTCCAAAAACCCGTTTCAAGTCGCTCTCAGCTCGTATGCGGTGCACTACAGAACCTGGATCCCGCCTGGCAAAGTGGCCCCACTACGCGTCCAGATATATCGCCAGTTGTTACGTCGTCCCTCCTCCCGGACTAGGTGGAATATAGTACGGTTCAGTTTTGTTAGGCGCTCGTTTATATATATACGACGAGGCACTCCATCTACGACGCCTGATGTGTCGACGCCACGACGAACCCGCGCTGCCTTCAGGATATTGTCACATAATAATTTTCGTGAAAATCCGACAACAATGGGCCTGGAGTTCGGGCGGTCACTATCCTCAGCGCTGACTGCTACTTTTTTCCCGCCTTTCCGAACAGCACTCACAATATCATATTCGCCAATATCAACGCCTATCTTTTTGGCTACCAATCCAACCAGATGGACAACATTTTTCCCATTTTTTACGTATTACATATGAGAGATGCCTAACACAGATACGTATTACATATGAGAGATGCTTAACACAGATACGTCTACACTATATATAGCCTTTTGCCTTTTATATTTTAGCCTTTTGGATAACTAAAATAAACTAACTAGATAGGTTACGCTTGTGACATCTGCCACAAAGACATTAATATTTCTACTTTTTATTACTACTATATTATGCAACACCTCCCTTTTCAAGAAAACGTAAATTAATATTATAAGTACACAATTAAGTATTAAATACTACTTATCTAATCAATTTTTTCATGTATATACAATTTAGAACGTCTTACATTTCGACCAGACCTGGTTATATAACCGGTATTTTCTAGACTCTCCATAGGAACACAGCTATCATCGTTAATACAATTTTGATACTCTTATAGAATCGTCCTACTCCCTACATGATAACCTAAGCCCGGCGAGAAGAACCAGCGTAAAACTCGTCCGGGCCACCTTTTAGCAATACGTTGGAAATTTTTTTCTGTAATTGATTTAAAAAAATATTATAAATTAGCCGTATAGATTAAATTCACTTTGAATAACTAAACATATTAAAATCTAAGTGCACACGTATGTAAGTTCCTGACTTTCTTAAGTCTATGGTGTTCTGGAGATGTTGTTTGTCCCCGCGTAGATTACCGTAAGTGTCTCTGTGCATCTGCACCTGTGCCCTGTGACAACTTGACACGTATATGTTACGTTGTTACGTTAACGTACATGTCACGTAAACGAAAATGTCACGTTACTCTTAAATTCCTAAGAACTTTTCTTATGTGGTTTGTTAGGCTTTCCATATTACTTATATTCCATAGGTTTCTATGCTCTTCACCTCTTTTCTTCTTTGTAAGTTAGAACTTATAGTAGGTACAGAATGAATTTTTCCTAAAGGTCAATAATTCATACTAGCGCAGGCTGCAGAGTCGAAGCGCAGCGAAGCAAAATTCTAAAACGAGGATATGGGCATTGTGGTCTCTTTTTGTACTTTATTTCTTTTTTTAGAAAAAAATTTAAGTTGTAAAAGTTTTTTTAAACACTTTTTGACGTCAATTCCTTATGCACAATATATTAATTAATAATTTATTATTAGGTGCATTGCTTAGTACTTACAATATTTAATATTGACATTTTAATGTTGCTAGTTAACACAAAAAGTACATCTGGTTACAGTACAGTATTAAATATTATTAAAGTTATTCACAGCTTGTGCAATTTGCAACTGGACATTTTGATAAATTTAGATCACCATTTTTTTATATCAACAATTTATTACAAAAACATCCTCCTTTATTATAGAAAATTAGCCCTTATGTTTACAACTCCACAACGTTTCGCTGCGCTTCGATTCTGCGCTAGTATTGACCACTAAGCTGGGACTATATTGTCCGGAATCCAGTAGGCCGCTGGTCGGGGAAAATCCAGATAATTGAAAATAGAACTCTGCGCCAATATAATAAAGCTGAAAATCGAATACACAAGTGTCGAGCGAAATGTCATTGTCGTATATGACAGCTCGACGCTCGACACATCGATTTTCAACTCCATTATGTTAGCGGAGAGTTCTATTCTCAGTGCTCTGAATTTTCTCGGGCCCGCCGGATTCCGGATCTTATTTATAGTCCCAGTCATATATAATATATCTCCGTTACTCTGAGATAAAAACTCCGAGTCTAATATATAGGAATACCTGTCATTCACATCGAACATTAATGTACAGGCGTTGATTTATTTGAGCGTGATAACTGAATATATAATATATCTCGACTGCTCATTAGTATGGAAATTAATTATTTGACTACAAAGGGCGACAGACGCGTTTGAGTCTGAACTGTCCAACGCATTAGTTTATAGTTTGCCCTTATTCATAATACGTTCCATAATATGTTCTTATTCATAATATGTTCTAAGGTAAAATAGGTTTTTTTATATGAAATGGACCAGGAACGAGCAGGCGGATCGCCTGATGGTAAGCGATTGCTGCCACCCATTTCAGACTTGCAGGAACGCAAGTTGGACACTTGCGTTTATTACGTGACGCCACAATCATTGAATGGTACTATCATAAATTTTCTTCGGAATTTATATTTATAAATAGCTGATGTTTCATAGTGCGATTCACATAATGTGGCCATATTAGACCGATTAGTCCATCCAGTCGGGCCTGGCCTCCGGTAACCTCGGTCACGCGGCGAAACACAACGCAATCGTCATTTTACTGGTTTTCTGCTTCTTTGGCCGTGGCATTATCCAACCAACCAACCAACCCAATCAGCCAACCCATTCGTGCCGAAGCACGGCTCTTCCACGTTCAAGGTCACTTGTATGAATATGTAAATATTGTAAAAGATACATAGGTCGTAATTCGTAGGACGTAGTGTATGTAGCGGTGCTACGCGTAGTAACATAAAAATGCTACGCCGAAGCAGACACAGTAAGATTTTACGTTTCCTGCATCATTCAGCAGAACTAAATTCTTAACATCCCTCGGTATCACTACAGGAATGACAGATGTATGAAAAAGGCCGATTCCCGTTAGACATTAAGACGTTGTACTGTGAAGCGATCCGTAAACCATCCACCATAACTATGTAAACTTTATGTAAAATTAAACTGGAATCTCATATCACAAATTACAATCATCTAATGTGTAGTAAATTATCAATCACATATCAAAATCAACAAGTGCTATTGAATAATAATAGTTATATTTAATAGCCACTAGCTCGAACATCGTTTGAGTAGAACTGACGGAAACGGAACTCTATTTGTTTAAACCTTAGATAAAAGTAGCCTAAATTACTCCTTATAACATCAACTATCTGCCAGTGAAAGATCGTTCCAGCCGTTACAGAGATTAGCTGGAACAAATAGACAGACGGAGTGACTAAAAATTAAAAAATTGAATTTTGAATTTTATTGTAAGTACCGTATATACTTTCATATGTATAGATGTATATTTATTTATATGTATGTAATAGATACGGAGCTAAACTTTGGTCGTTGAAGTACACATTACGGTTTGTCACTTTTGTTTCTTTTAATAAAAATGTAATAGAAAATATTGAGGGTGCTTAGCACCAAACACGATAATGCAATTTCGCCACTCTGTAAATAATCTTAAGACACGTATTAGTGGCCACTATGTTGCAGTGGCGGATCTACGTTGGAGCTGCGGCGGACAAGCCCATAAATCGGGGCACTCGCGACTGTCGTCGAACCTGCAATATACGAGAGTTATAGGACAGGAAATTAATTCTGTCGACGCAGTAGGGTTAGGCAGGAAGCGAGTGGGATAACCACGTTGTGTCAAAGAGGGGTAATAGTTAATATTGTATGAAAGTTGTGCACATTCGTTAGAGAATCCATGTCTCTGAATACTTTTTCATGATTGAGTTTAAGCTTAGAAAATTTTTTTCGCCGGTTAAACCTTAATATTGTCGTAAAATCTTTTATATGAAAAGATTTTACGACAATATCCTTTCTTTACTTTATCTGATTAATATTAAATCACTCTTTTTAAATAAATAAAAAACATAACATTTGAAAATATAGTTAAAATAAAAACTATCATAAAAATAAAATAATTAAAACTCATTAGTTTCAGTCAAATTATAAAACGGTCTACAATTGTAGACCGTTTTATAAGTTGAAAGTTGAAATATAATATAAGTTGAAAGTTGAAATATAATATAAGTTGAAAGTTGAAATATAATATAAGTTGAAAGTTGAAATATAATATAAGTTGAAAGTTGAAGTATAATATAAGTTGAAAGTTGAAGTATAATATAAGTTGAAAGTTGAAGTATAATATAAGTTGAAAGTTGAAATTTAATATAAGTTGAAAGATGAAATATAATATAAGTTGAAAGTTGAAAATATAAGTTGAAAGTTGAAACATAATATAAGTTGAAAGTTATAATATAATATAAGTTGAAAGTTGAAATATAATATAAGTTGAAAGTTGAAATATAATATACGTTGAAAGTTGAAATATAATATAAGTTGAAAGTTGAAATATAATATAAGTTGAAAGTTGAAATATAATATAAGTTGAAAGTTGAAATATAATATAAGTTGAAAGTTGAAATACAATATAAGTTGAAAGTTGAAATATAATATAGGTTGAAAGTTGTAAAATTGTTTCTTTTTAATAAAATACAATTGTTATTAATGACATACAATAATAATTACACATGATAAAACTGATGGTCACCCTAACGAATACGACAAAACGCAATCGATTTTTCTCATAAGCAGCTTAGATGGGCGGCCGTAAGGCTAATACTCTGCCCTAGGGCCCTTACAAAGGCAAGTACTGTTGAAAAATAAAGAAAATATCTAGAAATCACCTTGATCGTCCGGGAAATTGAAAAGTTATGGTCACAGTTGTATCCTAAATGATTTTGTTTCAACTATTTTCAACATTTATTACTAGTTAAATGTTAGTAGTTAAATGATCCATCAGTAGATGGATCATTTAACTTTTATCACCAAAATTATTATTTCTCTACCCACTGCACTATACTTACTACAATTACTATAATAACTTAATGACTCAAATTATATTTTAACGAATTTCTCATTAAACAAACTTCTTGATGGCGACGTACAGCGTTTAATGTTCTACTTCAATAAAACTGGATATTCTATTGATAAAAACAAATAATAAGTCGATGGAAAAGTTTCTACGAGTTACAGATTTACAGAAACAAAGATAAGTCAACTTTTGGAAAGATAAAAGTTTCACAGACTCTGGCAGTTGTTTTCCGACGAACGTCCTCAGGTAAAGCGTCTGTGAAAACAAGTCTGAAGTGCTGTGGTTGTTACTACGAGGAGGCTTACATGCCTCATTGTAAGCCTTGTTTGTACTGTGAAATAGTGTTTTAGGGCTTTCAAAGATTTAAAAATGTTTATCACACCTTTAATTAACTTGCGTATTGAAATATTTGGAGATCCTACAGAGCAGTAATATAAGTAATCAAACGTTGAATAACATTGTAAGATAACATAGTCAGTACTCGTAGATAATGTTACAGAATGCTTATCATTTTTTGACAATTGAAACACGCACAAACACACGTTAATATCTATTATTATCTATCTATTTAAAAAATGACATGTCCTCACTGACTGACTGTCGTATAGACGCTCGCACAGCCGTAACCGCTAATGGTGGAAACGTGAAATTTGGACTGTAGTTTTAATTTACAATGTAGACGCGCACTAAGAAGGGATTTTAAAAATTTCACCCTTAAAGGGGTGAAATAGAGGTTGAAAGTCCGTATAGAAAATATTTAAATATGCACCGATTACAATGAAAATTGACATCATACTCTTAAATACATTTCATTAGAAACGTGTTTCAGGGTTTATTAGAATTTACACCCTGAGGGTGTAAAATAAGCGTTGAAAGTTCGTATGGTAAAAATTTAAAATCTTCAACGATTTCTAAGAAATTAAATATCCGGACTAATATATACAAATGATTGAACATAATATTGTATTTTAATTTTTTCCTAATATTAATATTTTCCTCTCTAAAGGAGTAAAATAGGGGTCCAAAGTATGTATGGTGTGATATCAACCACTGGACGAATTGCGCTGAAAGGAAGCAGATAGTTCTTATGTCGTAGACATCCGTTAAGATTCCACATGGGAGTACCATGTTCACGGGTCTACGGGTCCACGCGGACGAAGTCGCTTTTGCAACTTTTACAACTTTGTAACTGCTGTGTAGAAGCACCATAGTTAGTACTTATTTGGCAAAATATAATAAAAGAGAAACTAACTTCATTGGCAGAATTTCATAGTTTTTATACTATGAAATTCTGCCAATGCCTTTTCGAATGAAACCCTACATACACCTGTCCTAATGACACATATTCTATAGGATCAATCAGCCAGCCCTGTAAGTACCTGTGATTAATAAATCAATCCCGACGCTACACGGTAAGGGCGGAGAGTAGATTGATAGATCAAGCATAGTGGGGCCGTTCACATAGTATTGTTGTGAAGTTATTTATTACCAGTTCAATGTGTAGGTATTGAAGTAAGCATTTGTTTCGCATTTAACGTGTACTTAGTACTAACTTTGTTTTAATGTAATTTACATCTATATTATAATATCTATGCACGCTTTCACACCACGTCTATTCTAGTCCCGTGGTAAGTTCTCGAAGAATCGAAGAAGAAGACAACGGAAATATATATTTTAGTGCTTTTTATACCATACTTATATTTAAGATTTTTATTTTCTTACACATATTTAATACAAATCCATGACTCAGGAACACAGAAAACTTTTTTGTTCCCTGGCGGGATTCGAACCCATGATCACCGGCTTGAGCACCAATGCACTAACCACTGAGCCACAGAGGTCGTCAATAGGGGTGTTGACTACATGTAAAATAATTAGTTTAATTAATAATTTATAAATTATTCAGAAATATTGAGGTATTTTTACATGGTAAATAGTAGTTTAGTTTGTGTGAGATGCATCTAAATATTACAAAAAAAGTTTTTTGCTTAAGTCAGTTTACTTACATCATATAAAAAACGCAAAAATTTAGGAGATATTAGTAATTATGTTCCTGCAACCGAATTATTTCCTGATCTGTAAACGACTTTAGAAACACGTAACGTCATAGGTTCGGCTATTACCGCGGTTTTTTCTATGAAGCGTTTTCACGAGACTTGGAAAATTTTGTAAACATATCGATGTATCTTCTAAGATTATTAATTCACTGTGTCTTCTGAGAACTTACTCATATTTAAGGGTACTTTTCACATTTCATGCATTAAAAATATCAGTCGACAAGCAAGTATTGTAGCTATATAAATATGCTTTGAAATCAAATAAATTCATTAGGATAAGACTTAGAAGAAGATACTTGGTTTTACTCACCTACCAATTATTTTGAAAATAAACACAATTTTTAGCTATTTCAACCTTAGAGTTTTTAAGCCATTCGTTTCAGATGGTGTAGCTTTGTGTAATGTTATAAGAAATTTAAAAAATATAGTGAATTCTTAATGTATGGGAATAAATTCTCTGCAAGTTCAGAATTTTCAAATTATTTATAAGAAAAAGAAACAAAAAAATATCCGGCTCGGAGGACCGAACCATTGTTATTCAATAACCGCATCAACTTTTTCAATTCAATAGAGGATAATGAAGCAACTTGTAGACGTCATCGAGCAGTCAAACACATTTACACTTAAACAACTCACTCAAAAAGAAAGTATGGGTATCTTCGGAAATGACGTAAAATAAGTTGACAAACAGAAATCTGGAGGGGAAGGGCGGAAGGAAATATCAATCGAATCTCGGAGGGGAGCAGAATGCCATACGACTTACCTAATGACGCATTACTACGATTCAATACTTATAGGTAACGTCTAAGACAGTATAATCCACCCCACGATCGATTCTCAACTCTATATCTGCTTATCAGAGTAGAATTTTGCGTGGGCGGTATTTGCACTTATGGTGTTTCACATAGTCTGTCGCGGGCAGATGGCTCCACCATGTTCGGAAATCTATTCATTCTCATTGTCGTGTCAAACGCAACGACACTTCCTGACATTTCGTCACAGGATAAATAATGGATCCAAAAATGTGGCTGACTATACAATATAACGATAACGAACAACAAGAACGAACAATATAACAAATATCAATTACAGACTTTTAGGCAGAAAACAAATTAAAGTTTAAAAAAATCTAGTAATGAAACAAATCTTCTTTGCGGAGGCGTTGCACTATTAGCTGATGCGCCTCACAGCTGATTTAAAACGTATTTTATTACTGAAAAAGAGGATCCAACCCCCTTCTTTATTCAATGCAAGCAATTAACAAACAATCACATCTTTCTTATTCATCATAATATAATATTATTATAGTGTAAATGTGTCTTGTGTAATCTGAAATGATGAAATGTGATGAAAATGAGATGAAAATGTCGTACTAGACAGAAATAAGCAGGTCCGTGCATAAAGAATGGAACAAGAAAGGAGAAAAGGAATTTAGAGACGGTAAATATGCCGCAAGGATATAAATGTCAAAATTCACTTTTCTCTTTTAAATTGCAGCAGCATTTGCTGGATTTTTATGGACCTTTACATTATGTTGAATTCTTTAAACACTGTTAAACTACGAATAAGACCTGAAATTTGATATTCGATTACTTTTTACCCGATTACGCCGAAGCCAATAGGAAAGGTTAATGCTTTTGGTAGTCTATGTATGTATGTTCCAAGTGCGGCTAAACTACTGGTCTGATTTTAATATATGGGTGTCAATAGATTTGTAATAATGGCAATACTCTTGCTATATAATTTACGTAGTCGGGTAATAGCTTTTAACTTTTGATTATTTACATTTCACTTGGTCTAGAAAGTGTTAACTGTTCAGTTAAATTCACTCTCATTTGGTATTACTTTGTTCTATCCTGATTAAAGCGTTTTTTAACATTTATTATGAAGTATATTATAATATTTAGATACTTTCAATGCAATTTAAAGCTAGCTGCACGTCTTGTTCTAACATTGTTTATATAAAAACAGGACAACACAGAACCGTTACCTTTTATGTTCACTGCATCCATGAATCACTTGTGCAGTACCCCTAGCATGCATTCTAATCATTACAATGTTAGATCTCCATTCAAATTTGAACCCTTTCACAAAGAATTAGAGTTTATTATACTTTCTTATTCTACGTGAGCCAGTAATAGTGGCAAAAGTTCTTTATTTACAACCCAATTTTAGAAGTTTTTGAATGAATTCGCAATTTCTTCTGCAAGCTTGAAAATTATAACCTAAGTAAAATAAATACTGTAGAAGATACCTTTTTCAGAACCACGGATATTTAAAATTAAAATATCTCATGGTTACAAGTTAAAAACTGTATACATAATTATAATTATATTGTTACATTATTGTTGTAATATCTAAAGTGAAACACACTGAAACAAGTTTACACAAAATTAGGGGTAGTGATTAACTGTATTTTGGAGTAGTTCAAAGGTATTTGTTAATACCCCGTTATAAATAATTCTGAAATAGCAAAAAAGCGCCAAATGAGAACTAATATTAAAGTAATATTCAGGTTTTATATGAGATACAAGCTTAAAAGCAAATATAGGCCTGCTGCATGATACGTTTCAGAGCTTTGCGTAAACGCTCCCTTTCTCTTTCGCCGCAGAACGCACTCTAAATAAATAACAGTCGGAACACACACAATAGTTGTCAAAGGGCTCTCGTGGTGGTGGAAAGGCTAAAAGCAAACTGGCTGAGGGCTGACTGAGGGCGGGGGCGGACGGCTAGGGCTCGTTCGGATGTAAAGCGCGCGCGCACCTGTCACTCGCGTAGCAAACAAAGGGCGGCGTGTGGTACAAGTCATAAGCTACATAATTACTTCAACGCGCAATAGGTTTCTTTTTCAAATTACTTCAAAAGTTATTGTCCAATTTTGTGAAAAATAATTTTCCTAAGAGTGTTAGGCAATCATGGCATGGAAAGTTACAAGTTTTTACCTCTTGTAGATTAAAAATGACATAGATTAACTTCTTAGGAGGCCGATTAATCGAAAATGATTCAAATTATAAAAATACGTGTAAAAATTCGCCTCGCCTTTATTTAAAAACCTATTCGAAAATTCATCATAAAATGGGGTAGAATGAAAAAAAATCATCCCCATTTCACATGTATGGAGAGCCATCCTTAATATATATATTTTTTTTTATTTTATGCTGCCAAAAGTAAAGTCTATACGCAATATATAATCGTGCTAAATTTTATTGAATGACAGACGGACGGACGGACAGACGAACAGAAGGACGGACTGAGCGAAACTATAAAGGCATCGTGTAGTACGACGGAACCTTAAAAATAAAATATTAAAACTACCCTAAAAATGAAATACGTCCATAAATTATATCCAATCATAAGTATTATCATCAGATCAAAGGATTTTTTTATAATTAACTAGCTAGTTGCACTGTACTTTTTCGGTATAAAAAGTATCCTATGTTTTACCCAGAGCATAAACTACTACCATACCGAATTTCATCGAAATCAGTTCAGTAGTTTTTGCGTGAAAGAGTAGGAAACATCTATCTATCCATACATCCATCCATTTATCCTCACAAACTTTTATATTTATAATAGTAGTAGGATTCAAATCGCTAATTTCTTTACCTGTACCACGTCAGCCGACAGGTGTGTAGGATTGTCGATGGCGTCACTTGAATCCTTGATGCAGGGATTGAGTTTTAAGCTTTTAGCGCATTCCGAAGACTAATCGAGTGCACCCGGGGTTAGGGGTCCCCAGCATCCCCTAAGGGGTCTAAAATATTACAACTAATGGATATGAACTGCTTTTGTATGCAATGTGCTCCCTGATGAAGAAACTTTAAGGGTTAACTTTGCTATCGTGAAGTTAACCCTTAAAGTTTTTGCAATATTTCAATTGTTGCTTTGTATATAGCGATATAGAACAATTTGAACAAAAAATAGGTTGTAAATATTGTAAATACTCTATGTTATTGATAGTTTAGAACTTGCTCTATTATCTACTTAAAAGCCACCATATTGAACAATATTAGACTAAGGGTCAGCTCACATCGAAACTAGCGATTCACAACTTTTTTTGAAATTAGAACACCTACAATTAAACGTGTATCTTTTTGTGTAGTGAATAAAGTTCAATTCTGAATCGCTATCTTAAAAATGCAGCGTCGCGTCGCATCTCGCTGTGAACTGTCGATACTTGATAATGATACGACATAACATAATTGAGAAACTTACGTTCGACACACAATATTCGAGACAATCAAAAACATACATTTTAAAACAGAGCGTGTATTTCCTCACATGGTTGAGGAAATATGAAACAAATGTGACATTTCCATAACAGAATGGAGGTAAATGGTGAAATGGGTGAACGTTTGAAGGAGCAAGCACTCATGGGCTTTTATGGTAATTGTTCGGGAAAGCTTCGCCTTTGTAACGCAATCCTTTACGATGTGTCGTCGCCGGGAAAAATCGTAACTGAATCAAAACAAGCGTCAAAATTTGCTTTCTGTTTTTACCTACAGCGAAGGCAAAAGGAAGGGCAACGATTTTGGCAGTCTATGTATGTGTGTTCGTTCTACCACCGTAGTACCTAAACGACTGATCTGATTCTAATGAAGAGGTGTCATAAATTCGTAATAATAACCCGAGTTTCATAGGCTGTATGATTTACGCAGTCGGGTTATAGCTTTTATAAAATAAAATACTAGCTGATCCCGACAGACATTGTTCTGTGCTATTAAGTAATAATAGAAATTTAAAAAAAATGGTCAAAAAGAGATTTTATTATTTAAAAAATTTGGGGGTGGGTCGGGAGAACCACTCCCAAATTGAGATTAGTTTTGATTGAAATTAGAGGTTGAAAAAATTAAATTACGACCGATTCTCAGACCTACCGAATATGTAAAAAAAATCATAAGAATCGGTCAAGCCGTTTCGGAGGAGTGTGTCCCCGAACAATATGACACGAGAATTTTATATGTAGGAGATTATAGTTATTCAAGAAATAGTACCAAAATATATGAAAAAGCAGACGATTCTTGACACAGTGTTGAGTCCATTATTGTTATATATAATATTATGTCACGGTCAATGTAAAACAAACGAATTAACAAACAAATATAGTGGCGCGGAGCATATGCGTTCCGCCGTATGCCATTTCGCAATTTGACCGATTCTTTTCGATAGATTATAATATAACGTAAAATAATATATTAAAATGTACGGTAATATGACTGTTCCGGGTCATAATCTTTTAACATTTCACAATCTCACTAATTATATTATAATATTACTGTATTTACATATTTACGGTGACATATAAAATAAAAATCCACCAAACTAATTTTGATGATGTTCTTACCAACTATCATTTTATAATATGGTCCAATTTAGAAGACAAGATTTATATCATACTTATAACGGCCCGTTTCAATAACCTATCTATAACTATTTGTTAAAACGTCGCCATTCAATAATTTGACGGTTTTTTGCCATCGTAAGTTTGACGTTTTTAACAAATAGTAGACAGGTTATTGAAACGGGCCATAAGTCATTTCAAGCAAGAATATAGCGCTGTTTTGTTTTTTATTCAAGATCCTGACATTCATTTGTGTTATTTTTTTCTTTCTGTTGTACCATTTTGTGTATTTTCTGTATTCTGTGGAAAACAATAGAAAGCGATAGCTGTTAATACATACCGCAAATATTTCGTATGAGACCACACAAACCAGGGGCGGATTGACAGGGGTGACTTAAGGCTCTCTCCCTAACATGTCGACACCATGGCCTCAAGAACCCTCAATCTCTCACGATAGTCTTTATAACGTACGCAATAAGGTCTAAATTAGAAAACTGAGCAGGTTTGCATGGCTGGTTGTGCACTTGAAATATGATAATCGTCTCGTCTGATGATGGTATTCATAGATTGCAAGGAAAGACGGAAGCCCTAGTGGGGACTGAAATTACTGCGCTTTTCATGTACTTTGTACTTTGGATATTAAAAATATGTACATGAGGCTTTCGTGGGTTTTCAGGTGTATTGGATTATATACAAAAATATTTGATACTAGCTTTTACCCGCGGCTCTGCCCGCGTAAATACAGTATCCAACAGGAACTCTGTAGTTTTTTGGGACAAAAAGTAGCATATGTATTAGTCCAGAGCTTAAACTACTGCCATACTAAATTTCTTCAAAATTCGTTAAGTAGATTTTGCATGAAAGAGTAACAAACATCCATCCATCCATCCTGACAAGATTTCACATTTATAATAATAGTAGGATAGAAACTTAAAAAAAGAGTAAAAACTACGAAATAGGAAGATTGGAAACGGCAAAATAACAAAATGCAAACAAAAACTGTAGAAAAGAACGCGATGAAAATATTTGATTTCTCCGTTCGCGAGAAATATGAGGCGAAATTACCTGTGGGTATGGTTCCTTCGGGAAACCCTACCACCTGCAGGAACTGCGGAGAACAGAAATGTATGGCGCAGGTGAGTAATTTTTATTTCAGTTTATAATAAGATAAAATTATTATCATAGAATTTTTAATTATAAGAACGATTACAATACATGTCTTTTAATTTTTTTTTTTTTTACAAAGTAAATTATATATACAGGTCATTGACTGACACTTATTATATATATATATATATATATATATATATATATATATATATATATATATATATATATATATATATATATATATATTGAACGCAAAACGTTATGAAAATCGATAAAACTATCAAACTTGTCTGATAAAACAATTGAATAAAGGAAATAAATAAAGAAATGTAGACCGACTCTATGGCTTTCATTTTTCTAATTGATTTAGCCAGGGAACTATATAGCTCCCGAACGGCGCGTGGCGTGGAGCAACACAAAAACTCAAGTAAAAGGCTCATTTAAAAACTTATGGAACGATTCGCTTTGGTAGAAAATTGCATGTGCCTTTTCATATTCCTCCAGGCTTCTCTATTTTACAGGAGTGAGCTACACAGCCTCAAATAATGCCTGAAATTTACAAAAATGTTTACACGCGTGACATTGACCAGTACTACCTAAAATGGCCACATTAACTGAATTGTACTATAAAAATCGACTTTTGAACGGCCACATTAAGTAAATCGTAATATGAAACATCAAATTATTTCATTGGTTTTTCATCGTCGAACGTACCTAATATTATTATTATATCCATAAAAATCACACAATAAATTTTTCAATTTTAAGTTTATCTCCAAGTTTAAAAATTTACATAAACAATTTTTATAGAAAATCACAGTCTATTTTATTAACCGACTTCTAATAACCTCACCAAGAGCATGTCAGGACATGTCTAAGGAGGGTTCCGTAACTATAACCGCGTAAAAGGTTTTTTTCAAATTACTTCAAAAGTTACTGTCCTATTTTGTTCAAAATAATTTTCCTAAAGAGTTTTTAGCATAATCTATCAGCATGGAAAATGTCAAGTTTCTAAGTCTTATAGTTTAGAAATGCCAGGGGTGGGGAACAACTTATAAACCACTTTGGAGGTCGATTACTCGTAAATAGTTGACTTTGTAAAAAAATCATATATCATATATGATTTTTCCCTTTATTTTAAAATATCTATTTAGCGATACCCCACACGATGGGGTAGGATGAAAAAATATATTTCATCCCCACTTCACATGTATGTGAAGCACCCCTAAAATATAAAATTATTATTTTATCATGCTAAGTATCTATAATAAGTATAATGACTAATACCGAATTTCATCCATTTATATTCATAATTACAGAAGCTAGAAGCGCGGACAGACAGACAGACAGACAGACGAATGGACAGAGCAAAACTATAAGGGTTCCTTATGTATTACAAAACCCTGAAAAAGGAGGCAGTTATACGTTCAACTGTATATATTTTTTTGTATGTGCAACGACTACTCGCCGTCTGTGAACCAATTTTCAAAATTCTTTCTTTGCTGTATATGCTATAATCTCAATTTGGTTTTTGATGACCTGATGATGGGATCGAAGGAACTCCTCGAAATTTATATGAACACATATAGTGATTTTGACTTTTTCTGAAGATACCCAGCATATACTACTATAAAGTAAGATTTTGCACCAAGGTATATCCTGGATCAAAAAGTATCGAACAGAACTCTTGAGTCCTTATAGATACATGTTCGGAGATTTCGGCGTTATTTAAAGAACTGCAAGCATATGCCATTCTGTAACTTACAGTAATCTTTATCATTATCTTAAAGACAATACCTAGTGGAAGTTTGGGGCGTATTCAATTATACATTCGAACGCTTCTTTTAAACTTTCTTAAAATGTGTTATTAATAAAAATATGACTAAAAAGGGAAAAATAATTTTTTTAATGAAAAAATTAAACCGAATTCTTAAAAGTAAAAATGCCTAAAAAAGGATGATTTAAATCTTATTTTCTAAATAATTCTCCTTTTAAATTCAGCTAGAATTTTAACTATTTATCTACTCTACTGGGGGATTTCTCAACTAAAAGGGGAATTATTTAGAAAATAAGATTTGTTTCATAATTTTTTGTGCATTTTTACTTTGGAAATTGGTTTAAATTTTTAGGTAATAGTACATAATATAATTTGACATGTATAAAGTTTATTGTCGGATCAATAGTAATAAAAGTAAATAGCAACACAAGAGTGTATCCAACACATGCTTTCCACAGCAGCGCAGAATGGAGTCTTTTCAGCCTAGACAGATTCCATTTAAGCCGTTTTTACATTAGTCCTGCACAATGGCTGGCAAATACTGCACGCCACAGGATTGTTTACATGTCTAGACGTAATACAGTCTGTCTACACCATGTAAACAGATGGTTGGAAGGCTGGTATTATTTAATGCCAAGCTATAATGGTAATGCTAGTGTGAAACTGGTATTATTTATTGCCAAGCTATGTTTATTACTGTTACGGGGGAATTAAAATAAAAAAAGATTCTCCGTGACAATATATATATTAACTAAAAAAAAAGGAAAAGAAAGGGGTCGTAGGCAGAAGGCCGTACGGTCTGGTCTAGCCTCTTGGTGTCTGAAGAGGCTTTAAACCACGTGGGAACTTAGCTGTGGAGTCCCGGTCCTTAGTCCAGGATTCTAGCACGTGGCGGGAGAGCGAGATGGGGCTCCAACTTCAGGTAGCTTCTCCGTCACCGCTGTGTCCGATCGACGTCGATAGATCGTCCAAAAAAAGTCCCAGTCCAATTTGTACCAGCACTCAGAACTCCAGCTAGGTATAAGTCCTTTTAATTGGTGCCTCGAATGCTGTAGTTGGCGGTGTTTGTGCCCGTAACCAAGTTCCTGCAAATATTCACTATAACGTGTCGGTAGGAGTCCGGTCCTACAGCCTGTGTGATCTTAACCCCAACGATCAAAATCACGGGCTGTGTGACCATTACAAAGAAGGTAGGCAAAATAAAAAAAAGATAAGATGATATTAAGGACAACCAATATGATACAAACATTCTAACATTTTAATAGTGCTAGATTGGAAAGATGAAACTACAAATTGAGCACGTGGTATGGCTAATCAAATAATTGACAACTAATTTACCAAGATGATAGTTTACATGAAAGACTAATGCGTTTTAATACAAGCATGATTTTCTAAATATTCACAACACAGATATACTTAAAATACTCACCGTGGAACACGGGATTAAAATATAATTATTATAACGACTACATCTTGAGTATAGAAAATTTTATTCTAAAAGGAAATGTCATTCAAAGAAGTGCCATATATACCCTTCCTTCCTCTTTTTTAAACATTTGACAACTATCAACTAAAGCGTAAAGATAAGAAATCCAGAAATCAAAATAAAAAGATATTATATCAATAATCAATATACTATGTAATATAATATTACAAATCCACTGTATTTTCATTATTATTCAAAATTAAATTAGTATTTTTTAAGATTTAAGATGAAAAAATCGATCTACGAATTTAAGTATTAAAGCAAGGCTGACGCCGTTTTAGTAAGGACGTGCGCCGATAGATGGCGCTTAAAGCCTCTAAAAATGACTAAATAATTAATTATACAAATCATAGATGACGCGAGTAACGCCGAAATAATCGATTTTATGGAAAGGGAATGTAACTACGTTACATTACGTCATGTAAACTCTTAAGTGTGAAAATGGCCTTATATTATTATAATAGTAGTAACAAAAGTATTTCAATCTTTAAACCACCTGTCATTTGATTCTTACTCGCGGATTGAAGGGATTCTTTAATACATACGAAAATAAAATATTTTAACGTAATAGCAATAAATCGACAAACTAACAAAATATAACGTTTAAAAAATAAATTATAGGAGCTTTAGCACACGTTTTACTGCTCATGTAATGACGTTTAGCCAGAAAAATAAAAATAAATTTTAAAGACAATTGACAACATAACAAACAAACGAACGTCCCACGTTCATATTTATAACATTGGTTAAGATACATTCGCAGAAGTAGGAAGAAATGTTTTATACCGCAGGTATCCTTTGTTCTGGGCTGCAAAGGCCGGAAGCGGGCGAGGGACCGCGGTCGGAAGGGCGGCCCACTTAATCCACAGTGGTCTGCCGGGAAACGTATAAATTCACTCTTATACCAGAAATATCTTGGTTTTTTTAAATGAATAGCTTTAATTAATGGAATATTATTTAAATTATGCTGCAATTTTATTATAAATTGCCTAAAAGAAATCGTTTTATACTCGAATCACATTTTTTTTTTTGCCTGCTTCGTTGGTCAACCTTTAACCTAAAAATCTTTAAAATGGCAAAGTCACAATTAAAACTACTAATTCCGGCTTCTGAGGTTAATTTCGGTATTTTTATTCATAAGCGCTATTGGTTCGTTGATAACTTGTCAGTTGTCACTGAACGAAAAAGAGCGATATATAAGCTAAACTTAACTTAAGTAAAAATCCTCTTTTTAACCCCCGACGCAAAAAGAGGGATGTTATAAGTTTAACGTGTCTGTCTGTGTATCGTAGCACCCAAACGAATGATCCGTTTAGTTTGTTTTGTGTCACAGATAATTTTATCCCGAGTGTTCTTAGCCATGTTCCATGAAGATCTGTTCAGCCGTTTGAAGATCATCAGCTCTTTTCTAGTGGATTAGGGGATCTGACTAACTTCCTTATGTCCGATCGATTCGAAAATTTGTACCGTGTTACTTCAACAATATTTAATGAACATGGTCAGGTAACCATGACCTGATCAGCCGTTTGAAGATCATCAGCTCTTTAATAGTTGGTGAGGGTATCTAACTACCTTCCATATGTCCTTCGAAATTTGGTACCGTATTACTTCAATGATATTGAAAGAACATGGTAAAGTAACCATGACTTTAAATATTACATGTTAGGGTAAGGTTTAGATTTCGGAGGTGGGTAGTTAAATGGGATCAATTAGGCTCAATACCCACTGCGGCAGAGTCGAAGCGACGCGACGCGTCAATTGTTTACACTCTTTAGTATATTCAACTCTATTTCTATTGAGTAACGTTCAAATTCGTATGACGAAAATAAGAAAACGCGCTTCGAAGCGCGTCTACACCACTTCCAATGTGCGAAATGATGCGTCGCGTCGCTTCGACTCTGCCGCAGTGGGAATTAATCCTTAAGTTTGTGTATTATTACTTCTTAGGGCAGATTTTTCGATCGTCAGATACTCATAACCGAGGAATAAATATGTGACTTTGACAGCTTATGTATGAAATGTCAAAGTCACATATTTATTCCTCAGAGGCTATGCCAAAAGAAGAAGAAGATAAAATTTATTTGACGATTGAAAACATCAGCCCTAATTCTTATCAATTCTGCTAAACCTGATCTGTCATGCGGGTTATTGAAGAGCTTTTATGGTCCAGTTCAATAATAGCCACACCCTACAGACTCTTTACGCGACTTAAGGCCACGTACGCATGACCTTACGCGAAAGTTCTTTTCCCTAAATATACGACAGCTTTATCCACAGTGATCCCTTGCAGCTTATGCACTGTTACGGCCCAGCTTAAAATTATACCTAACCTTAGAGTAGGTAGTTAAAACTCAATCTAGTAAATTAAAACTAATATGATATCTAGTAACTAACTAAATTACTAACTCAACTAACTAATCACTATAAATACCTACCTAATATTTATACCTACTTTAAAAAGGACAAAATATAAGTGAACTAAAAAATTATATTTTAAACCTATTATAATTATTATTGTCACATATATTATGTAAGTTCAAATATTTTTATTTTCCAAGCGTCGTCGCATCGGGGGACCGCTAAGTGAGAAAAACAGGTGTAGTCGCAGATTAGAACAAAAGAATTTACACCGGAAAATTCGCAAAATCGACAGAACCGTTAACGTCGTCTGCCCTCACGTGTCTGCCCGGTCGCCGCACTTGGTCGCCCACCCCCGCGCCGCATACCGCACACCGAGCTCGCCGGCCGCGGCATTAGGTACGTCGAGCGTAGACTATGCACGAAACTTGAGATCGCTCTTATTAGGTGATTCGTAATAATTAATTAGCTTTTGTTGGAGAAATAGTTTATAAACATTAGCAGTCCCCAGACGAGGCGACGCTTGGAAAATAAAAATACTTGAACTTACTTAATATATGTGACGATAACAATAAAATAATAAGGGTTATTAAAATTTAAAATTTTACTTTTAATAATATATATAGGTATTACAAATTTTATTTTGCTATAATTCGGTAAGTGACATTATAGGAATTATAGGAAAACAAAATATTTTTATCCTCGAATTTGAAAGCGATTCATCTATTGACCACTAGACCTTTTGGCACTTTACGCCAGGTAAACTTAGTTTATTTACAGTTTATATAAAATCTTCAGAAACAGGGAATTAATAATTTTTACCACTTCTTGGTCTTTAAATTAATTCCTCACAGTTATAAAGGTCTAGCTTTTGCCCGTGGCTTCGTCCGCGTAAATACAGTATCCCACGAGAACACTATAGGTAGTTTTTGGGATAAAAAGCTCATTTGTTAATCCAAAGCTAAAACTACCACCATACCAAATTTCATCAAAATCCGTTCAGTCGTTTTTGCGTGAAAGAGTAACAAACATCCATTCATGATTTTGTGCCGCAGCTCCTCCGCGGCGGTGGCTGCAAAATCTATACAAAAACGGGCGGCGCTGCCGGAGCTGCGGTGCGTGTGTAAAGTCACTAAGGATCAATTCACGCCTAAATGAAACGTAACACGAAATGGCGCGGCATTTTTAAGATAGCTATTCAAAATTGAACTTTATTAATTAGATAATGAGATACACGTTTCATTATAAGAAATCGAATGTCATGTTGCATCGCGCTGCACAGCGCAGTGAATGTCATATGAAACGTGTATCTTTTTGTGTAGTCACTAAAGTTCAATTTTGAATTTATATCTTTAAAATGTTGCACCGCGTAGCATCGCGTATCGTCGCGGTGTGAACTGACCCTAACAGTGTAATACAAAGACAAAAATACTGTCACGCGAACATTTGTGTCTTTATGGTGGGCTTATTAAGGGCACGGTGTATTTACAGCGCCTTAAACCTGACGAAACTCTGTTAAGCCATAAAGGGTTCGTTCTATTAGGAAATCACGGAAAATGTTACGGGGTGAAAGTTTTTATAGCGTCTGGTGGGTGCTTTGTAATGCTTTAAACAAGTGAAACGGACTTTGGGTGTAGAATGCACTAGTTGCGGGTCCCAAGACAGATTTAGCATGTCCCTGGGGCACCTCTGAGATCGTATGAATGGGTTTTCGTGGTTGATTACCACGGACAATCCTGGCTGTATAGGAGTTGCAGTGGTGGTTAAGTGTGGTGGGCCAATTGTATAGTTTTTATAATAGCTAAACACCTACTGCAATTTGCCCGCCAGACTTGTGGTCCTCAAAAAGTTGTCCTGCGCCATAAAGTCGCGGGTATGCATACGTTCATTGATATTAACAGACACACACCAATACATACATACATATGACATACATTTTATCACTAAGAATATAAGGGGAGTCTGGCGGGTCTGAAATCTCAGTCCGGGAATAAAAATACACAAGAATAGAAAAATTGACAGCGTTTTACTAATGTTACTTAACTTACGTGCAGTTTAATCACAAAGCAAGGTCAAACCAGTTGAAACAATTTAGGGAAATTCTTTTTTCTCCGTAGAAAATTATACTCACAAATTACTAGCCGTTGGCACCAGATGGTGGAGGATGTTTAAAATTATTTCCTTTTTTTCATTACATCGAGATATTTAAAATTGCCACGCTTCGCTCGAAGGGGCTCCGTCAAAGGCTATAATCACGATGTAGGGCGCCGTCGACAATACGTAGGTACCTAAACTGGATCAAAAGATGAAAATAATCAAAGTAAAAAGTTCAATTTTGTAATGTACGAGCAATGATTTCTAAACTAAGGATGGGATATGATGTACATTTGACAGAATATATCTTCATGTACAAGTATAAATTATCTTGATTTCTGAAGATTGTGTCAAATAAATGGGGATTACATTTTGAACCTTTTCAAAGGATTAAACTGCGGAAAGCAAATGTCAAAATATGTTCGTGCGCGAGTGAAAAATACATGTAGCGAAAAGTCAATGTAGGAAACTCTACGTGCTCCGCGACCGCACTTTACTAGTACTAAACTCTGACTGCCATTCTTTAACGAAAAGTCTAACATTGAAATACCTAAGTAAATAGTCAAACGTTTCTTGTTAAGAATTACTGGAGGCCTCGCAGATGCTATTGAATGCTATTGGAAAACAAAAAAGCCTTCTGAAAATAAAATAGAAACTGACAAGAACAAGGGAATCAGCTATTTTAAAATTTAGACGTTATTACAATGTTGAAACATTTCAAAGCCGCCGTAAAAAAAATTGAAAATTGAGTTGCGAGTTTCACAGAATAATCACTTCTAATTGTGTTCAGCCGAAGGGCGACATTTGCATAATGCCTCCAGGGAGAGTACCGATCTGCATGAATAAATATAAAGCGAACACTATCGAGTTATGCCTGCGTGCCGCCAATTTTCCGGAGAATTTCCGTTTCCCTAGTTTTTTTTGGAGGGAAATACATAAATTTGAATATATATTGACTAGGAAATTTTGCTTGGATTTATTTCCATTACGTGTGTTATTTTTGGCCTTATCAATGCTTGTGTTCCTAAACTGTGGCAGAATTACTGGCACAGTTTAGGAATTACATTAATTAAAAAATTACATATTACAAATTACATTAATTTTAAACTTCAAGCTGTAAATCGTAAAAACTATTTTCTGTTAAAACTATTGATTTAAATAATAACAAAGAAAAGTAGTCTGGCCGCACTAGGCAAAGATCTTTTGAGCCACGTATATCGTATGAAAAACATCTTTAACGACAGTGCTTCTCAAGTGTTACATCTGCCTATTATTTTATAAGCTGAGGTGCTCCGTGACCGCACTTTAGTAGTAAACTGAGTATTAGGAAGGCTACGACTTCTGTAGCCTAGTGGTTAGCGCGTTGGAGCTCAATGCGAGGGTTGAATTCCGCCGAAGGAACAAAAAAGGTTTCTGTATTCCTGGGCAATCGATGAGTATTAATTACGTGTATAATATAATAAAAATCTCAAACACATATTGTATAGTATAAAAGTATTAAAAATAATTCCCGTTGTCTGGTGCTCGTAACACAAGTTCTTCGGGTACTTAGCACGTGCTGGCCGCCAGGTTGACGTGGTTTGACGCGTTCATACATATATAATATTAGTAAATCGTGCACACCTTTCCCACACAGCGTTTAGAATGTAAAATACAAGCAAAGCCTTCTCTTTGTTCTGGCAGTTTATATTAATAGATATGTAAACGATCGCAGAACTGCCGCCCTGCGAAATGCGCCCTCTTATTAGTGGCGTGCCAAGTGCGGCCAGCTAGTTCGTGACAATGGATTGGACGCTCAAAAATTCTCATTTATTATATTTTATGCCAATTTCACTAACTTCTGTTAAAGTTAATCGGTGGTTATAATGTATCATGATGTATCTCTCGTTCTCGTCTCGTTCGTTTATTGAAAGAAAGGGCATGATATTTAGATAAATTGGCGTTGGTGAAATTGTGACTTAACATAGCGCACATAGCGACTTAACATTATGTATAATGCGGGTCAAATCGCATTTTACATAATAATTATATACTCTGATTTTGAAGCACTGCGTCTATTACAAAAACGAATTCAATCCGTTACGTAGTTCGGATCTAAACGTACCCACTCAGGCGTCGAGCTTTACTGTTTTATTAATAACATTTTATTCCTTGGCGACCTATTTTAGAAGACCTACGCTTACGTAGGCGTGCATTCGCGTGGACAGTCCTTTGCTCTTCTCACACGATATCAACTACGAGTAGGATATAACTGTTGCATATTAATGTACTAATTAAAATGTATAATGTCAAATTTAAAAATGACAGTGAATTCGATGCCTTACTTAGTTTATTTTAGTTAGCCAAAAGGCTATGTTTAGTGTATACGTGTCTGTCATAAGCATCTCTCTGATACGTATCGTATAACACGTAAATAAAGAAGACTCAATATAAGTGTTGCTGTATCGTTAGTATCACCATCCTAACGGAATAGTGATAACAAACCTTAAAAATGGCCGTAAAATGGGCAGGACGCCACTGTCCTTAACGGGAGTGCGCCTTAATCGTGGATTGTTTGACGTCGGCATTAAAACAGAAATGTCAATATTTGAGCAGGACCGAGGCTGTAATCCAGCAAATACTGCCCGCCCGTAATACCTTCCCTGATATTTGGGCGAAACTTTATAAGCACCTGATTCCGAGTAGAGAAATGGGGTAAAACTTCTCGTATGGAACCAGGAAGTCCAAACGTCACAAAATCAGTTTACGATAACAAGTCGCTTCACTTATAATACAATCAAAGTAAAATGAAAGTCTACTTTGAATACGAGAATTGAGGTTCAGATATTCGAAAATGAAACGTACACAAAAGGCAAAACCACGAACGAGTACATGAATGTCATTTTGTAAAAAATACGTCTGATTTCCTTCATTTCGGTTCATTACACCATGTTTGTAGTTTATACTTCGCTGCGAGTTTCGATTTCGTCTTCCGCAGCGTTTCGGTAATTGCTATGAAATTCCATCTGCTTCTACGTTGTTATGGAATAATGGCATCAAGGAAATGTAAATTCAAATCTTATTATTAAAGGTAACAATGGATTACTTATCGTCCTTTTTAAAAATAATACTTAAAAAATCAAGAGCGTCTATGAAGTTTAAGCGCATAATCCTACTACTATTATAAATGTGAAAGTTTTTGAGGATGGATGGATGGATCGATGGATGGATGTTTGCTACTCTTTAAGTAGTAGTTTAAGCTCTGGATTAAAACATAGGATACTTTTATCCAGAAAAAGTACAATGTGCCCGAGGGATACTGTGTTTACGCGGGCGGAGCCACGGGCAACAGCTAGTACATAATATTATTAAACAAAGGCGAGAAACACAAGAATATGCAAACAAAAATGGTACAGTAATTGACAAACACTTAAATAGTTACATTAGTCTGTTTAGACTAATGTATTTAAACAGTCAACATTTTATTTTTCATATAAAACACTACACTTTGCATTTACCGTTCATAGCATCTTAATCTAAATTCTAAAGTTACTTATGACTTAATTTAACAAACATTCAAACCTAATACTATGTTATTAATAATAATAATAATAATAATAATAGCTCCCCACACCGATTTCGGTGACGGTGGCCTGTTTCATTGAAACCAGGCCAGCTACGCAGGAGTTATGTTATAGTGCCCAAGTGTGTGCGCAGTACACAAGAGCACTCTCTCCTCCTTTTACTCCCGTAACCCAGTGGGACGGATAACCGACACGACTGGCGAGAGATTAGGCGCAGGTCCGACTTTTTACATGCCCATCCGACGCATGGATCATCTTTCTTGTCAGACAATCAGGTGATCAGCCTGAATTGTCCTAACCAAACTTGGAAACAACATTTTTTTGTTCCAATGCGGGAATCGAACCCACGACCTCCGAGTCGAGAGCCAAGCTCTAACCATTAGACCACGGAGGCTGTTGAACTATGCTGGAGAACTATGTTATTATAAGTCTAACTAACCGGTACATTATTAAAATATTAATTATATTCATTTATGTGGTTATGTGGTATTCAGTAGAAAAAATTTAATTTCTTTTCGAATAAAGGCAGTAATTTTAATGCTTTTATATATTTTATTATGCTCAATGCTGTTATACATCATAACACCTTCAAACCTAGTATTTTTAATCCCATAATTGTTTATTTTTGTGAGCGATAAAGTCTTAGCCTTTATATATAAATCAAATAACAAATAACAATATGTATACATGTATTCGTGTTCCACTCCAATATCGCTAGATAACTCTCACATCTAGTAAATCGCAGCGTGAAACTATCTGGGAGCCTGTCCCGCTGGCTGCACGGCGGTAACACGTCATATTTCACGCCGTCACGCTTAGCCAGTCACGCTACACGCTCACTTGAGAGTTGTGACTTGTATTTGATTATTCTACGTCATTTACTGAGAATTGGGTTTGGTAGGTTCTAATAAAATTGTAAGAATATATTCCAAGTGTAACAAATAATAGTGGGAATGGTCAATGAATTACTTCTTAATTTTTATGATATTTTAAGATACATTACATACTTATCAAATGTTTATTATTTACCAACGCTAAAGATATTTGCACAATATAAACAACAAACTATAATGGGGAACAGGCATAGTTTATTTTATTGATTTTTCGAAGAGTACTGTATACATAATTAGTCAGATGCCTTGAAATACAGTTATCACAAAAGTGAGATCTTCTTTGGAGCATATGAAAGACGCTCTATACAATAAAATTATGCACGAGTGACGACACAGCAATTTAAAATTTAAGAAGATGAATACAAAATTGATTTTACTAACTTAGATACTGCGTTTATGTATATCATTGTTATAACAAAAAAAAATATTGTCTGTTAAGTCGGCTTACGGACGATAATTTTACGTGATGACGTCATCACAAGCCGAACGCTTAGGCCGATCGTCCCTTACTATCGCTTGTTCGGCGCTCTCGCTTGAACGCACGGCTCAGGCGGAACGTGACTTAGGCGAAACGTGACAATTTTACGTGCATGCAGCCGACGTTTATCGCTTTATAACACGTTATCACGTCAAAATGTCACATTTAACATAAGGATTTGAACAGTAATTTTTCGTTTTTTAATCATAGCAAAAAAATCGTTGGTTTTTTTAGTCTTCTTAAGTTACAGGACAACAGAAACTGCCTTTCAGAAAATATAAGAATTTTGCTGATTGCTAATTACACAAATGCATTTTTACTATTGTGTAATTTTTAAACTAAATAAAAATTCAACAAAGTATTAGGGCCGTTTATAACTCGACGACATACAGATTTCTAGTGGTTTCCGATTTGAGATAAAACATGGTAAACAACGTTTAAGGAAATCGGTGTGCCATCAATTTCGTCGGACATTCTCCACGTAATATATTCCCCTAACATTACTCACACTTCGGTGCCGACCGCTTTTGTCCTGTGATATATCACCGCGGACAAGGCGCGAGGTAAATAATTATTATGTATACAGCGGAGCAATTTATATGACGCATTGTATCGATAACTTAGGTTCAATTCACACCGAAACGAAACGATACGCTACATAGCGCTGCATTTATTTTAAGATAGCTATTCAAAATTGAACTTTATTCATTATACAAGAAAAAATTCAATCTCGCATGTTGCGGAAAATCAGGGAAATATTTTGAAATGTCATTATTGTCAATCTTCGAGATTTTTGAGCATCGCAGCTTTTCGCAGTGTTGCTGTAATAAAAATTGTTGACAAAATGTATTCGAAACTGATCATCATCATTGTGAAAACGAATGACAATTGCTTAGTTTTGAAAATACATAAATATTGTGGACAAAATGCGATTAAAATATTTGAAAATTTTGTTGCCTATATAAGTTTTTCCCAATATTATATTATACAATGACAATTTAATTTCCTAATATTTTATACAATTTAATAGCATTTTATTTAATTTTTTAATATGTTTCCCCCACCCTTTCAAAATTAATATATTAAACCATTTTATAATTTAATATTTACTTAATATCACAATACGAAAGTTCACGTTGAGTTATAAATAACGACGAATGAGAGTGTAATACAATTTTACAACCCAATAATATAATTTTAAGACACATTAGTAAACCAGTGATTCCCAAACTTAAATAGTTTATTATTTAATTCTTTTTTTTATAATCGTGCCATAAAGGAGTAGGAAATTAGCAATAAGCGACAGAAATCTTAAGATCTAAGATTTTGTTCTGTTTCCAAATTTTATTTCCTAACAAGTTGTGTTCCAGTTGTGAAAATGGAATTAATTTTTTATCCGCTTTCACAACTATGTATTTGACAGTTACGAAAGTGGAAGATTTTTTCATTTTCGTAACTGTAAACTAGTATTTAAACTCTTTACGATACTTCTTAAAAATAATTCACATTGAAAGTGTTTTCTATTGCAGACAGGTTATATAGTAGAGTTCATAAAGTGAGAAAGGTAAATTTTCGTAATGATACTTACGCAGTTATAAAAGCGGAAATAAACAAATTAAATTCCGTTTTCACAACTTCTTTGGAAATTACGTTGTAAAAAATGAACTAGGACCAAAAAATATATATACTTAAATAATGGATTTCTTAATTTTCATACTGAAACGCTTATCAAAATTTAGAGGGAATGGAAGGGCCATTCATAGGCTGTCGCTGTCTCTACTATCCGAAATGACAAGGACAGCATGTGACTTGAGTGTCACTTAATTTAATCATCGTTTCATTTGTCGGACGTTAGTATGTTTTAGTATGCTTTGAATAGTTAAACAACTTTCTTGATTTCAAAAAAATATGTACTTTCTAATAAATGTTTGAGAAGAATTGTTCGTATTATTTATTAAGGTCTAGGAAGTAATTAAAATGATTGTCCCCAATTATGGAATAATACAGTAGAAGGAATAAAGAAAATCCATAGAAAATTAACGATAATAACCCTCCTCAATGAAAGAGGGTGATTAGAACCAATATATTATAATAACTCTCTTTGTTATGTCACTATGTAATAATTTTCTGTATGTTAACACAATATTTTGTTCAAATATTGAAATTAACACCACTTTATTTTGGCCCCGAACAGCTTGTGCCTTAGCCGTCGTTCCTACGCCTCTGCTGTTTTTCTGTTGCGGCCACTAAGTAACGCTCGTGGGAACGACCAATATATTCCTTATGGGAAATTTTTAGCCTGTCAAGTGTCACTGTGTTTAATACACGGTCGTATAACGCAATATACAGTTATGTCATCAATCATACTACGTTTAAAATTAATAGTTTGACTATATGTCAATTTGAAGTAATAACATAGGAATGACTTGTAACAACATTAAATGTCGTCAAAAAGACACTTCTAAATATAGAACAAGAGCCGCTTAAGAAAGGCACATAACAGTTTATCACTATTCAGAATTATAAAATAGATCAGCTACTTAATAACATAGTAAAATTCCTGAGTGGAGTGAGGTGACACATTAATTATAAGCCTATCATTAAACGTATATTGACTAATCGTCATTTTCGTTATATACTTAAAGGAAAACATATCCTATTACTAGTAGCGTAAGGCTTAATATGATCAACGTCAGTGAATAAGAGAGGACGTTTTAAATATTAGACATAAATACGAAGGCCCTTTGTGGTATTGTAAAAAGATAGTGGAAAATGTCGGAGCCAATGCCAATATTTATTTTTAATTACCATTGTGTTGAAAATGCATTATTGGAATAATATAACAAAGACTATAGAATTTAATAAAATAAATCAAATTGTGAGTTTTAGTCTTTGAATGTTCAGTTTTATACAAGATCTTTGAGCTCTTTGAGTGAAACTGTTAGGCCTTATACGAATTTCACTTTATAAAAGTACTTCGTTATAATAAAATATATTTTACCTTTTTTGTGTCGTTAGTTGAATGGCTTTTAGCAAACATCAGTTTGTTGTTACAGTACAAACAAAGAAAAAAAAATGTGTTTTTGATGAAACCACGGTAAAAGTGAAACTTAATAACAATAAAATGCGCTTCTTGTGTCTTCGCGTGAACTACATAACGAGCTAAATGCGGTCTTTATCAATATACAGACTGTTTATGCGTTAGATTTTAAGTTAATTTTCTTAAGGAACTTTGGTTCTCATATGGCATACTAGATGGCGCTGATTTGCCGCTAGATCACGCTATAGGTAAAGCGAACCTATTTGCATAAGATGTTTATGAGGGCCTTACTAATGTGAAGTATTTATGGGTTGTAAACCAATCAAGAAAAGGATTGTGTGGTTTTATGATACCACGGTAAAAGTGAAACTTAATAACAAAAAATAGCGTGGAGCACTGGCACAAATGAGTACTAGTCTATACACTACACGGTCAGCTGATGCTAACTATAGGCGCCGCCATATTGGCCTCGGCTGCTCTGACGAGCGCCTTTCACTTAATCCCTACTCCGCGGCCGACCGTCACGCGACATGCAACACACAGACGAAAAAGTTTGAGACGATGTAATAAAAGTTTCACTTTAATAATTATTTTTAATTGTCAGGGAACCTAATTCATAAGCAGGTATATATTTTATTTGTATTAGAATGACGGCATGCAGTCACAATACAATTGTCAATGACATGTCAATTTGATATCATTATGTTACGATAATACGAACAAATTATGACAAGATCAACCAGCTTATGAGTTAGATTCCCTGATAGTAGATACGTAGCTATGCTCGTAGCTAACGCTATCGCTACGACACCTACGCCATCCACGCTCGTAGCAAATATGCGTTGAAACTTGAAGCTATAAAGATACTAAGGCGGGTCAATAAGTCCGTGACTTTTTGAATTTTTAACCTCCTTACTGAAAAAGCAACACTACTCCTGTCAACAGGCATCTGTCAGTTGACTCCTATCAAAATTTGAACTTGCTGCGTCAGTTAGTTTGTGTTTTACAGCTATCTTTATCAGACTATCCAGTAACTTAAGGAAACAATGGAAAAAAGTGAATTTCGTGTGCTTATTAAGCATTATTTTTTGCGAAAAAAAACCATTACCGAGACCAAGGCTAAGCTTGATAAATACTATGGGGACTCTGCACCATCGATTTCAATGGTAAAAAAGTGGTTTACTGAATTTCGTTGTGGCCGTACAAGCACTGAAGATGCCGAACGTCCTGGACGCCCAGTTGAGGTCTCTACACCCGAAACAATCGAAAAAATTCACGATATGGTGTTGGCCGACCGAAGATTGAAAGTGCAAGATATTGTGGAAGCCATAGGCATCTCGCATGGCTCAGTGGTTGCAATTTTGAATGATCACTTGGGCATGAGAAAGCTTTCCGCAAGTCGACCACAAACGCAATCGTGTAACAACTTCACAGGAAGGTTTGGCGTTGTTTAATCACAATATGGAGGAGTTTTTGCACCGTTTTGTAACCGTGGACGAAACATGGATCCATCACAACACACCAGAGACCAAACAACAGTCAAAACAGTGGGTTTCTAAGGGTGAATCGGCGGCAAAGAAGGCCAAGGTGGGTTTGTCAGCCAATAAAGTTATGGCGACTGTTTTTTGGGATGCACGTGGGATAATCCACATTGACTATCTTCAAAAGGGAAGAACAATTAATGGGGAATATTATGCCAACTTATTGGACTGCTTCAATGAGGATTTGAAAAAAAACCGACCTCATTTGGCCAAGAAAAAAGTTCTTTTTCACCAAGACAATGCAAGGGTGCACACATGTGCAGTTGCCATGGCAAAAATCCATGAATTGGGCTATGAATTGCTCCCACATCCACCCTATTCTCCAGATTTGGCTCCGAGTGACTACTTCTTGTTCCCAAACCTGAAAAAATGGCTCGGTGGAAAAAGATTTGACTCCAATGATGAAGTCATCTCGCAAACAAAGGCCTATTTTGAGGACCTCGACAAATCATATTTTTTGGAAGGGATAAAAAAATTGGAGAAGCGTTGGACAAAGTGTATAGAGCTCAAGGGGGACTACGTTGAAAAATAAAATGATTTATTTATCTGTGTTTTATTCCAAAAGTCACGGACTTATTGACCCGCCCTCGTACTATACAGAATGTATTTTTATCAGAATGAGATATTTTACCCAATATAAGGCTACAATATTACAAAAAATTTTGTCGTAATTAATAGAAAAATAAAGTCGCACCGACTTCGAAGGTCACTTGACCGCGGCTCAGTATCGGCCGCGCGGTTATGTGTCTTCAACTATTTTATATATGATAATCTCGTCAAAAATTAGGATCACATGTTACATTTATTTTTGGGATGAATAGATATCCTATAATAAGTAAACCCATTTTACACTACATATTAAAATGACGAGAGACCGAAAAGTGTGTAAGTAAGAAATTTCAAAGGATCTTTAAGTTCCACCAAATCTGACCACAATTCTATAGTTTAGTTAATCCAATGAGTAGCGGTCATCTTCCCGCGATATATAGGTATGGGACCGGCACACACGGAGCGTTGAGCGTATTGTTTAAAGCCTGACCAGAAAAATAAAAAACCTGCACTGGAGGCGCTTCATTTTTTAATTGCAGCAACACTAAGAGTGGCTGGGATGTGATTGGTTAAATCTCAAACATTTGACATTTCGTTTTAGTGCCGTGATTTCCCGCAACATGGCGAGATTTTTTATTTTTCCGGTCATGCTTTACATGGATACATCGACTACTGCCTCTACACTGAACTGTGGTTTAGGTGCACTGGACGTGACTTGGAAATAATATGATGATTATCCTACTTCTATTTGTAAATGTGAAAGTTTGTGAGAATGTATGGATGGATGGATGTTTGTTACTCTTTTACGCAAAAACTACTGGACGTATTTTAATGAAATTGTGTATGGTAGTAGTTTAGGCTCTGTATTAAAACATAGGCTACATTTTATCCTGAAAAAGTTCGGTGTGCCCGTGGGAAACTGTATTTTCGCGGGTGGAGCCGCGGGCAAAAGCTAGTCTATTATAAATGTGCAAGTTTGTGATAATGTATGGATGCATGTATGTTTGTTACTCTTTCAACTACTGAACGGTTATTGATGAAATTTGATATGGTAGTAGTTTGTGCTTTGTATTAAATCATAGGCTACATTTTATCCCGAGAGTGTTCCCGTGGCATACTGTATTTACGCGGCCAAAGTCAGTAACATAATATCCTTCCGATAAAATATATTATTGTAATTATAGATTCAGTTGCTTGTCCAGCGTGTGCGATCGCCATCACATCGCCGGGTAGTTGGGAAATATTTGTAAAAAATAATTGAAACTTATTAGTTTCTATAATATAAACTGAACTAAATATCGAATTAACTGTTTCTTATAACTTTAACATCTTATTAAGCTTCATATTATAAATGCGGAAGTATACCTATGTAAGTATACGTGTGACTGTTACTTTTGCATACGTGGCCACCCCACCTTACCTACTTATTAAAACCTACTTTTGTCCCGACAATGTACAGTGCTGTGGGATAGAATGATGTATAAAGGCCCTCCCAGACACCGCACCACACGGATGAGAGAAAATGTGGTGAATCTGTGGCTTCTGTCGTTGCGATGTGGCACCGACAAAATGTCGATGTTATTTTTTCTATGGACGCTTCACACCACGTCAGTGGTCCCCGTGGTATATGTGGTATATCCGAAGAGCTTGTGTTACAGGTACCAGACAACGGAATTATATTTAATACTTTTTATATTATACACATATTTAATACACGTCCATGATCCAGGAACACAGAAAACTTTTTGTTCCCTGGCGGGATCGAACCCGCGACCTCCGGCTTGGGCGACAATGCGCTAACCACTTGAGCCACAGAGGTCGTCATGTTATGAATAAACCCGTATAAATACTCTGGTGGTTGCGATGTGGTTGCGTTGCGGTTCACACATTACCACACGTGGTTGTGGTAAATGTGAAGGCCCTTAGGGTCAATTTACACTGAAACGAAATGCTGCGCTGCATTTTTTACATAGCTATTCAAAATTGAACTTTATTCATTACATAAGGAGATTCATGTTTCTTTGTAAGAGTTCAAATGTCAAATTGCACCGCACTGCACAGCGCATGTGCAATGTATGACTGATGTCATATGAAACGTGTATCTTTTGTGTGGTCAGTAAAGTTCAATTTTGAATTTATGTCTTTAAAATTCTCGCGCCGCGTATCTTTGCGGTGTGAACTGGCTCTTATTATTATTTCAATATTTTAAGTAAAGAACAAAAACAAAAAACGTAGCGAACATAAAACACACAAGTGTCATAAGCTTAACTTTTGAAGGATAAGCGAGCACAGGTGTGCACTGTGGACATATAAAATAGCATATCCAAACTGACATATATGTCTGTTTGTTTGTTTCAGACGTGGACGATAAATTCACTGCTTTTCTTGATTTTCCGCCATTTTTTGTCGCTCACATATATTTTCAAAAGTTTCTTTATAGTCCCGTTTTAATGTTTTAAACGAATGGAATAATATATTCGAGGGTTATTTTCTGATTACTAAGCAAATTTTACAAGTAACATCTATTTCATCACTTAGAATCACACAAATGGAGCTTTTTAAAGAGAGTTAGACAATATTTTTTGTATTATATGGAATATGGATAGTAACTAAATTACACCTATGAAGGTTTTGTTTGTGAAGGTTTTGTTTACGCTTTCATGGGATAACCCATGAAAGGATTTGATGTGCGAGTACAACCTGTTATTTACCATAAATATAGACACATAGACTTATTTTTTAATCCCAGCAAAATATCGCATCCACAATACCTACAGTGTCTACATCACGTTTAATCAAAATACTGAAATCTCAATATTCTTCAGTAAAAGAGATATGAAACGATCATCTATACAGCCTCTCCCTGGGGTGAACAATTGTATAAGAGCTTTGACTTATATATTATTACAGTTAGAACAGACCATGTCTACCGGCACAATGTCTTAAACGTAAGTGCCCCGATGGGGCACTCGAGACTTATCATCAATGGTTCGCGGTACTCGAGGTGTGGACAAACAACAGCTTGTGTGGACAAAATTATATCTGTTTAGGAAATTGTATGGAAAAGGTTTAGTAAAATATTCCAAGGGACTCCTCCTTAGTTTCGATTTCATTGCTTAAGAGCCTTTCCTCTACGTCTCTTTCACGTACAGATCCTTATTTATAATGTCAATGTTAGATGAAAACGGCTTCGAGTATTTGAATAGGAAAATGTTCGGTCAGTTTTAGTATTATATTACATGTTAACAATAAATGTTGCAATAGAGATTTTAATGATGTAGGTTTCATTTCTGCAAACAATATTATAATACTAATATTATAAATGTGAAAGTTTGTAAGGATGGATGGATGTCTGTTACTCTTTCACGCAAAAACAACTGAACGGATTTCGATGAAATTTGGTGTGGTAATAGTTTAACCTCTGGATTAACACATAGGGTACTTTTTCCTGAAAAAGAACAGTGTTCCCGTGAAATACTATATTTATGCAGGAAAAGGCTAGTTCTTAAATATTATTTTAGTTCGTTGCCAATTTTGTACTAAATCTCTTTATGTACTTCGAATGCGATCCTTCGTATCAATAGCCCTCTGAAGCCATCGATCTAGGAGCTGCAGTTTTAATCTCCTGCCGTAACGTCACACGACAGACGTTAAACGCTTTAATGAAAACAAATTGAACGAGCGCCTAAAACAAACGGTACTGCGGCGGCATGTAAGGGCGCGTTCCAAGGACAAAGGAATTTCACAAATATCAAATTAAAAAATCTTGCGCTTTTCTCAGTTTGGAATAAGAAAATAAAGTGAGTCTTATTATGTGATAACAGCTGTTTTCCGAAATTGAGGAATCTATTACTAACAAATAAACTACAAAGGAGGCTATGCAGCCAATTGTATATTTTTAATTAAAGGCCAGTTTGAATAACAATGTACCGACTTTAACCAAAATAATAATATCTACGGACGCTTCACACCACGTCAATCTGGCCCCTTACTAAGTATCAGAAGACGTTGGGTACCAGACAAATATATTATATTATATATTTATTATTTATATACGATTTTTATTACGTTGTTATTTTAAGTTGGTATAAAAATTTCAATTACGCTGCACAAAATTGTAATAATTGCATGATGCTGGCAACCCTTTACACAATGTTTACAATTTTTTTAAAATTTTTAATCTACCTACACCTGATGGTGACTTTGTCGAAACCGGTCATGTAATATATTAACATTAATGTAAAATACTTATTAAAGTGGAAATAGGGCAAGAAGTCCTGTGTGCTATTACTGTGGAACATGAAATTCCACCAAGAACCTACAGTACAATCAATAACATATTATCAAATATTAATGATCATGTTACATTATAATACATCCTTACTCCACCTCTCGTCACCTCCGGCTGTTTTGGCCGTGAACAAATTAAATCAATTAGGGTCCAGCCCTTGTTTTTTGCGCCGTTCTTTCATTTGTCCGCGTTAAGCCGGCTTTTTATTTGTCCTCTGTCTGACTACGATCGGCTGACATTTCGGTTGTTCATCGCACTAATTAAAGATCGAGCGACCAGTATAAATAAATCCCTTCGCTGCTGTAAAAGTCAAATAATTTAATTTAAAAATTAAACTACTTTAATATAATAATAATAATAATAATATCTATGGACGCTGCACATCACGTCAATCTGGCCCCGTGCTAAGTATCCGAAGAACTTGTGTTACAGGTACCAGAAAACGGGAAGTGTATTTAATACTTTTATACTATACATATATTTAAGATTTATATTAAATTTAAGTTATTATATTATACACATATTTAATACACATCCATGACCTAGGAACACGGAAAAACTTTTTGTTCCTTCGGCGGGTTCGAATCCCTATATAATCCCTAAATAGATAATCTATAGTCTATTCGCGTTATGAAGTCAGTAAAATGTAAAAAAAAATACAAAAAAATTTGACCAATGGCGCATAATCCGTGTTCACATTGTCCTACGCGTCATTAATTATTGACATTTACAATCTTCTTAACGCGAATAGAGTATAATAGACTATAGGTATGTTGCAATCATTATTGCGATAAAGGATATTAATATGTTATTTTTACATTAATTCATATATATATATTGCTATAAGAGTCTTAAAAATAATATCACATACTCATCTTATATCCGTTTTAAATGAACATTTTGTGCAGGAAAACATATAAACAAACAATGTCCATTGCACATAGAATTTAGTTTGCGGCATTCTTGCGGCATAAAAAGAACGTTGAAACAGAGCCAACAAAAAGTTGAAACAATGGCTTCGGTAAATCTAGGTATTGACAAAGTTGACCGTGTCGCTTTGTTGGAACATTTTCGCTTTGTATTTAAACATGCAATTTTTTACTCGAAAGTTGACGTTTTTGTTTAACTTTTTAACGGTTAGCACAATAACGACATCTGACGGGCGTGAACACTTTTTTGGGTCTGGGATAGATAATTTTATAAAATGTTTTTTTCATTTTTTCAGCAGCATTCGGTACACTTTTCTCCATTCATCGGTAGATAAATATAATATCACCAAGTACATCATCAATACATTTTACACTTTTAGCATTACTATGAGCAGAGATGTCTACACTCCTATCGTTTCTAACAGCAGATATAATATCACTATTTACTACACTTTACATGACGTCACTGTTACAATCAGCAAATGCGTCGCACTAACGGTATAGCCGTTGTAGTTATTCGGGGTTGCGGTGAGCTCGGTCTATTTGTGCGCACAATGCCAGGTGAAATCCTCTTATTTCGTCTTTGTGGCTAGTCCCTGTGGTTGCGAGTGGCGTAGGCCGACATTGTTTATTTTGTTCTCAACGGCTATACGCATTAATAAGCTTAGCTAAGTATGTTTGCCGCTCGACTAGGCATAAGGTCATAATCGCTTGACATCGCCGATGAATCGTACACATACTCATATGTCAATACGGACTTTAACCACGTCTGCAGTCGATGCGGTCACTACCTTTGTGTTTAAATATTTTGCGGCGTCCTAGTGCAAAGGAAAATGTATAGAAACTGGTTGAGCTGGAACTTTACCGATATTGTACAGTCGAAGAAATTGACTTGCAAAATCGTGCTGAAAATTATTATTATTTATAAAAACTGAATTGTTCCACTCGCAGGCCCGAACTTTGCACATGAATTTGTCGAAACGTGTGTAACGTAATGGCTCGCAAAATCTAGTGCTATATGAATGCAAACTTCCTCATGGTCTAAGATCCGGTATAGGAAATATACCTCATCTGTTATTTATTATTAACACGTACACCATCAATATGGCAGCCGACATGGGTGCTACTCAGCTCCTCAATCAAGGTGTTCAGATAAAGGTTAAACAATTTTGGTGATGTTAGCCCTCCTTGCCTTACACCGCATTCCAATTTATAGGGTTCGGATAATGAGGTAGACCATTTGACTAAATTAATTTGATTTGCATACCAGTATTGAAGCAAGCTAGAAATTTCAGTAGGTACTTTGATACTGTCTAGTTTCTTCCACAACTTATCATAACATACAAGATCAAATGCTTTTGATAGATCTAGAAAACACTCAAAAACCAGTACCCAAAAACCACACAACCCCCGGGTTTTGCGGTTTGTGTAGTACTTGATAGTTTGTTTTACAGATAGAATAGCGGCTTCTGTGGAAAGACCCGGTCGAAAACCAAATTGATTGTCATGTAACTTTAATTATTTATCTAGATGTTTATTTAACAAACTATCAAGTACCTTCGCAACTACCGCTGCCAGTGAGATGGGCCTATAACATTCATCACTTGTATCACCTGTTTTATTCTTTACAATTGGCATAACTACCGTTTTCATCATGTCCGTTGGCAAGTAAGAGTGTCCCATACATAACTTAAAAAAAAACACCAAGTATCCTTGACATTTTAATGAAGATAAAGTTTAAAATTAAGTATATGAAAGTTATGCTGCTCGCCGCTCCGCTGACATTTCGGTGTGAATCGACCCTTAGGGCGCAATTTAACTAGGCAACCTATTTGTAATGTGTCAATGAGAATATTATCTATCATTTATTTCTTATCACTAATAAATAACAGGGAAAGCGAATATATTTCTTTGCACTATCAGAATGTCCATTTTCCTCCTTTATTCTCAGTAATATAGTAATCAGTATTCAAAGGCGTTGTGACGCCATGTGCAATTTCGGAATATATTAATATTATTTCGCATAATCCAGGCAAAATTAATACCCCGCAACGTTGAAATGAAAAATGAAATTGCTCGTATTTTAATGTACAAAACATTACGTTGGGCGTAAAACATTATTACTTATAAAAAATTAAGTAATAAAACATCATCCAATGGCTTAGATTTACAATTCGGTCTGAATTGTAAATCTAAGCCATTCTCGAACACACACAAATGATTTCATCAAAATCGGTCGAACCGTTGGGAAGGAGTTCAATTACAAACACATGCACATAAGATTTATAAATATATAAAGATGGCATCTACCTGTATCATATGGTAGGTACCTCTAACAAAACCATGGGCTTTTTTAGGATCTGATCCACATGGATTAGTAGGTATTAGATGGTATTAGGGTAACCACTGTGGGTCGGCACTCGGCAGTGACAAGTGAAGTGTCTTCCGAGAGCTTCACAATGGTGTCAATATCAACAAGGTTTCCTAACGATGCTTTAAAGTGAAACTTAGCGGCGTTAAAAGTGAAATTTCAAGGTCGCGTCACGTCACGACACGATTTTTGATATAACGCCGTCTGCCGGAAGCTTCTCAATTCTTATACTTCTTACATAACAACTTAACTTTCTTAAATACGGCTCAATACACGAGTGCGGTAGGTGAACAAATTTTAAATTTTCTATTATTTTTTAAGTGATGTTCCGTAGGCACGATGGGAGTATTTTTGAATTTTAAATGATGATTTCAGTTTCATTCCTGCCACGTGTTAATTTGTAGACGTCTTGTTTTTTTTTTTAAATTGCATTGGCACTTGCTACCGTTGTATTCTAGTCACTGAAAAGACGCTCAAACTTAACTAAACTAATATTATGATAAATGTTTTGTTTCTCCTTATGTATGACAATGAGTTTTCGATCGTCGTAAGTTTTTTTCAATACTTTAGACACACGTTTATTTATTGGTTTTAAAATATTTTGTATGTTATGTTGTATAAATTAATATCTTATAAAAAAAAACAAAAATGCTATAATAATTAATTTTAAATGTTTGGCTACGAGAAGACTTTTGCCTTCTGTCTGCTCTGACATGTTATGTTGACAAAACTATATAACCGGTTGAAAGTAATCTATCGTTGACTAAAAATCATTATTTCCAATCTGGATATCATTAATCCTTGATCAATAGAACGGTAGATAGGATCTTGATTATAAAATAAATCTCTGCACAGCCAGACTGGCGACAGTGCCGTCTGGGAGAATATCTCTATATCCCAGCGCGACATATAATTTATTCTTATAGCTGTATTGACATACCATTTATATCATCACGCTTGTGTATGACTTGCACATGCATGTATGAAAACGATGATTCCATAGAGACATTAGGAATATAATTGTACTTTATAAAATTCGTAAATCATCATCACCATCTCCCTCTCTGAGTATGAGGGTTAGGGCTTAGGGACAGCTCGCACCGAAAAAAGACGATAAGCGACGCGGCGCTGCATTTTTAAACAGTGATTCAAATTTGAACTTCATTCAGTAATAACTGCAATTTTTATAATAAACTATAGCCCGACTACGTAAATTATATACCCTATGTTACCTGAGATATTATTACAAATCTATTGACGCCTCGTTTATTAAAATCGCAAAACATACATACATAGATTACCAAAATGATTACCCTTACTTTTGGCTTCGTCATAGTCGGGTAAACAGCGCCACGTCCTGTATCGTCTCGTTTCGCTGTGAACCGATGCTTAGGCTCTCTACAACACTAGCTTACTATCATATTGTACATTTCACTTGTCAAGGTAGATTAGTCTTTAATAACATGCAAGTTTCCTTGTCGTTATTCTTTAACGTTCATTAAATAGATTTTATATTTTCGTCCTAAACTTAGGCCTTTTCATCCGTTATTCCAATACAACCATACGACATTTAAAAACCGTCTGTCGCACTACTAAATCTGGATGATTTATACAAAATTCTCCGAGCGAAGTAACCACTCTTGAAATACTGTAATGCAACAGACGGTTTTCAAATGTCGTATGGTTGCCCAAGCACATACGGGATTCTCACAACACAGTCATGTCTGTCACGTCTGGGGCCAACGATGTGCGGGTTTCCTCACGATGTTTTCCTTCACCGTTGGAGCGTTCGTATAATGTACTTGAGATCTGAAAAAGTCTTGTTGGTATACGCGACAACCTGGGAACCGAACCTGCACTCTCTCAAGTGCGAATAAAATGGTCTACCTACTAGGCCACGGAGCTCTTAAAGTCTACCATATAATGAGTCTACCTAATAATTGTGATTACAAAATTGTATTATTCACGAATAGAGGTAGACAAAAAGATACAAGAGCTTAAATCAGTATAGGGAATTATAAATCTTGAAAATTTTGTGAACGTAAGATAGAAAGACCGTCTCAGTAGATGGGATCTGTTGATTAAGGCGAAATTATCCGGATAGGGATGTGCTTTATTGGATTAGCTTTGATGTCCGTTTACAGCGTAAGTAATAAAAAACGGGAACCCCCGACATCTTGCATTCTTAGACTTTAATTCCTTACCTTTTTTCCTTTAAGATCGTAATTATATTTGGCATGGGGTATTTTTATGTTGGATGTATGCACTTACATTACTAAAATACTTATGGGACGTACTTGTAAATACATTCACACAAAATTATACATCGAAAGTAACATGAAAGAAATAGGTCTGAAACGCCTATACCGTCGTTTATTAATTTCCCATCAGACAATTTTGATGATCAACCCTAAGTCCCTTGTACCTCAGTAAATATTATGAGCTTTACATTATTCAAACGGAAATATCAAGAACTTTAAACAATAATCATGTTTTAAGCACAACAATTTCGAGCTTCATTCAAATTCGTTGTGCTTAAGGAATTTTAAGGATTTTTAATTTGTCCCGGCTAGAAGGCGAGAAGATTAACAAGCGAAAGTAAAGTAGCCGATAATGGGCCGACATTTTGCTTTTCAGAGACAAAACAATTCGTCTGTTTTGTCTTGGAATTGTTTTTGGATATTTGATGAAACAGAAATGGGATTTTAATCAGGATTTTTCCACGAAGGTAACATTTACTCGGGCTGTAATTATTTATGAAATACACCGGAAAACGAGCAGTCAGATCACATGACGGTAAGTTATTATCGCTGCCTATGGACACCCGTAACACCAGTGGATTTACAAGTGCGTGTCCTATCTTTAAAACCCTTGGACCTTCGGTACCCGCAATCAGCCAACGAAACACAACATAAGCATTATTTCACACTGATTTGTTGTAAAGCCTTTTAACCCGTCTACGGAGAAGCCAAAAGGAAGGGTAAAAATTTTGACAGTCTATGTATGTACGTATGTATTTATGTATGTTTGTTCCACCGTAGTGCCTAAACTACTCATTCAATTAAAATGAATGAGGTGTCAATAGATTCGCAATAGTCCGAGTGACATTGGCTACAAAATGTACATAACCGAGTTATCATTTTTATATAATATTATAGTTATTTAATAAAAATCGATACGCTTATGTACTAACTAGCTTTGCCCCGTGGCTCCGCCCGCATTAATACAGATACTGTATTTATGCGGGCGGAGCGACGGGTGTGAAACGTAGTGTTGTAACACTACGTTTCGGGAAAAATTAATGTAGCCTATGTTTTAATCCTGAGCCTAAACTACTACCATACCAAATTTCATCAAAATCCATTCAGTACTTTTTGCGTGAAAGAGTAACAAACATCCATCCATCTGTCCATCCATCCATCCATACTCACAAAATTTCACATCCTACTACTATTATAAATGTGAAAGTTTGTGAGGATGGATGGATGTATGGATGGATGGATGTTTGTTATACTTTTACGCAAAAACTACTGAACGGATTTCGATGAAAATTGGTTTGGTAAGTATGTTTTAATTCAGAGCGTTAACTACAAAAGCTAGTTTATAATAGTAGTAACATTTCATCAAAAGTTAACTCAAAGCGACGTAATCAAGGGAATAGCGAGCTAATGAACAAATCGAACATTCTGGAACGGGAGCACGTTTTGCCAACACAACAGAACTGCTCACTGACCGCAGCGTAGCGCAGCGCAGCGCAGCAACTCAAACATTTACGGCTTACACTCATACATGCAACAGCAGACGCTTGGGCTAAAGGAATTCCATGGACTTTGGACCCTTGTTTCTTTATACTTTTAACTCCGTTTAATACTAAGAGAGTAAATATGGAAAATCTGGAGTTCGATTCTGCTAATTATATCCAACAATAATACAGTTATGATCCAGTCCCGATGACAAAACTGCAAAATGGTATTCTAATAAACGTCAAACCAACGTCGAGCCCGTATTGATTGGTCCAAACATAAAAAAACAGTTTATTATATCAAGATGATTCATTTATAATTCAATAAAATCAAAATGATTGTGTAAGTTAATTACGAGAATTGGTGTTCTGACGTTGGAATCCTCCCATTTAATCCCCTTAAGCTAGGACTATATGATCCGGAATCCGGCAGGCCAGGGAAAATTCAGAGCACTGAAAATAGAACTCTGCATTAATTTTATAGAGTTGTAAATCGAAGTGTCGAATGACGAGCTGTCATATATGACATTCACATTTGACTCGACAATTATGTGTTCGATTTTCAGCTCTATTGTATTAGCGTAGAGTTCTATTTTCAGTGCTCTGAAATTTCCCCTGACTTACCGATTCCGGACAATATAGTCCCAGCCTTAGAAGGTGACTTATGGATGACGTGAGACTCTTTCGAGGATGAGCCTAATGTTGTTGTAATGTTTGTTGTAATTCTGCAATAAATACTCTGAAATACCTTTCATAGAACAGCGGGACGAATCCATTCCTCCATGATTCACTTTTATTTGTCATTAGACTGTAATTATAATACCTCATTTTCTATTTCCGGATTCTGGATTTCACAAAAAATATATTTCTGTACTGTGTATATGTATAGAATATTGAGCACATGTCCGATGCCACTTATTAATTATGTTAAAACTTATTACCTCCTTTGATTTGACAGTGAACACGTCCAATATTTTCTTTCATTGATTAAATACATTAGCGTCCTCCACACGTAAAGTTCGAACCGTACACGTAAAGCACACGTCGTTCCAACCTTCACTCCGAAACGTACACGTACTCACGGTATGTGGGCGTGCGCACGACTCAACGGCGCTGTCCGCTGTTTTGGCAACTTGTTCAATAGTACATAATACATATCACCCGTGCGAAGCTGGGGCGTGTCGCTAGTATAATACAAAGCACAAACAGAACAATTTGTGAGCCGCAATGCACTCAACTCTACATTTGTTAGAGTTCACGTGCACTAAACTAATGTTAAACTATGTCGGACTGTTCGAGGTTCGACACTGATTTATTAAATCGAAAATAATCCAAATTTTGCTGGGAAATTCCCATTTTGGAATACTCCAGCGTGTTCGTATTCCAAGTTGTTTAGCACCACACTAAAATAACGGTTTGGCATTGATTTCTACGCTAATATTTTATTTGCTTTGTTTTAATTACAAACATCATAAATTACTAAATCTTGTCTGCGATTTCGTACGTGCAAAAAAAATCCCACGGGAACCGTACATTTGGCTGCGATTAAAAGTAGCCTATGGGTTAATCCAGAGTCATATACTACTACCGTATGAAATGGAACGTATGAAATGAAAAAAGCGATGCAACGCGGCGCTGCATTTTTATGATGGCGATACAAATTTGAACATTATTCTAAAAATTTTTTTTGTTATATAATTATATATAGATACACGTTTCATTGTAAAGGTTCGAATGTCAAACTGCACCGCTCTGCACAGCACACAGCACAGCACAGTGTATGATTAATGTCATAATATGAAACGTATATCTTTTTGTGTAGTGAATAAAGTTCAATTTTGAATATCTATCTTAAAAATGCAGCGTCGCGTTGAGTCGCGCCTCGTTTCTGTGTGAACTGACCCTTAGTTAATATTATTACTACTTACTGTTTATAGTAGCACATACCTATTTACCTACTAGTAGTAAGGACTATGAAAAAATACGCAACAGTTAAATACATACAAACATTGCGTACCGTTTGTAACTCATGGCGTTGCAGATAGCACTCGCACTGGCGAGTGTAGGGTGACTATGTTTTGTTCTATTTGATAAAATAAATTACGTTGTATACTGTGGTGGCTTAGACAGCAAATAATGTTCAAGACAGGTAGAACACATTTGAATTAAATTAATCCTAATCATTGCAAAATAAAACTCATTTTTAGTAATAACATGCCGTTTGGTTAGTCAGCACGCAAGTTGCGTACCTTCACTTGCCATTTTACAGTTAGACGCATTCTTCTCGATATATTAAAATCTAACGAAAAATAATGCCTCAAATAATGCGTTAAAAGCAGTATGTTCAGGTTCATAATCTTCCGATAGTTTACAAACTCGCCAGTAATATTATAATATTACGATATTTACAATTTTACGATGACATATTATCCAAAGTATCTATCAATCATACGGTAGTATATTATTTTATATTATTATTTTTTGCACACCAGAAAAATTTATAACATTACAATTTAACAAAGAAAAAGACGACTCAAAGGTACTGCTTATTTCTAAAAATAAATTTCTTACAGCAGCCCTACGGAGAGAGATGGGATAAAAGACAGCAGATAGGACGTGCACAATTACAAATTCACTACTTACATACTATTATATTCTTACTAAAATAAAGAATATAATGTGGTGTTTATACTATCAAAATATACATACTTAACAAATATAAAACACATAGTTGATACGATAAAATAATATTATATTATACCTATAATAGATAAATACTATATGTATATATAGTAACGGTATTTATATGGATTGAATTTCGAGGTAGTGCTTTTTCAAGCGTCTATTGTGTTTTAAGTGTATATTAATAATCTGAGGTAGTGTGTGTTGTAAGTCGTTGTTATTTTTATTAATTTGATGTATTTCTAAGCTTCATTTAAACATATTAGATTTCAGTACACCTTCTTACACCTAAACTTTAACCAAATAATCCTCCGTTTTCCACAATTATCGTAAAACTGTACTAAAGATTTTCTCTTCACTTATTAATATAGGTGAAGATAATATTAAATGGCTCGTGTTTTTGTGAAATTTGTGTGTTTTGTGAGATTTATCGTCACAGTACAATGCCATTACTATGCCCCATGCAATTGTAACTTTTTGCTAATCAGCCATCAAATGGGTGCATCTAAATAATGGCGGACGCATGCAAATCCATTATCTCAATGCAAATCTGAGCACCAGCGCTAATTACTGAAGCGTTTTGTTTGCAAATTAGTTTTATAATGTAGCAACACTAAGAGAAAACGTCATTGTTGCCATCGTCGTGTTTACGGATGTATTGTAGAGTGCTTTTCACGAATGAAGTCCCGTGGCCATTAGTGGAACTTAAATTGTTAAATTGTTATTACAATATAAAAAAAGTGCTGCCCGAGGAATGATACTCAAGGTAAGGGACTTTTGTGAAGCAGAACAGCAGAATCAAGGTATTCTGATACTGAAATAACTATAAATAATTATACTGACAACATCTAGTCGCGCGATCACAGCGCTGCGTCTAGGGCACTTCTTTCATGAAAGGGACTCTAGCTTCTAGTTAAGATGACAACCATGGAGGTTAGAGAAAAGTAGAACATTTAGTGTCCCAGAAATTCAACTAACTTCATCTACTTGTACTCATAAACAGCTAACTTCGATACTACTTAACGGCACTGGCGTAGTTCAGATGAGATCCCAGAGTCCTCCAACAGCGTTGAAGTGGACCACCGAGGGGTTTTTAGTGGGTAGAAATCTCCACATACCCCTAGCTCTTACCACGAAGAGAGTTTTTAGGATGATCTTATGAAGATTTTCCCCTCAAAAAAAAAACTTACCGACGGGCAGCGCGGCTTGTGCCTGAAAAATGAATTATACATTCTACAAATTTTCAGGGACAGGCCGGCTAATGCTATAGCACGTAGCTATCGTTCTTTTTTTCTATAACCTCCACGGTGAAGTGGTGAAAACTCTGAATGACATAATATTGTTTTTAAGATAATAAGTGAATTGACGGAATTTCCACGTAGTGTGGCCCGACTATCCTACTACTATTATAAATGTGAAAGTTTATCCGGATGGTAGGATCAATGTTTGTTTATCTTTCACGCAAAAACTACTGAACGGATTACGATGATATTTGGAATGGAATATGGTATTGGAAAATAGGCTACTCTTTATCCCGAAAAATAACAATCTTCTCGTAGGATACTGTAATTACGTGGGCGGAGACGCGGGCAAGCTAGTGGTGCACATTACACAATAATTCCTGGTTACTATCTCACTAGCTCTTAGTGATCCAGTGGTTCCATTTCTGTTGCAGTGTAGATAAACAGCCGCAGGTGGTTTCACTGAAACTCGAAACCATAATTTGGTTGGTAGTAGGTACGCCGAAATCACTAACCGTAATATAATATTAAGTTTAATTTTATTTTATTTTATTCAAAAGATACACCAACAACATATTGTGTGAAGTTAGTATTTAAACAAATAAAAAAAAACTTTAATTACGCTTACTTTTGTCTATGGATGATAAATATTATATTTTATTTTTCTCATGTGGTTCCAACTTGATTTGCTAATCATTTTTATCTATTAGCTGATCCGGCCAACTTCGCCATTGAAATATACACAACAAAATTTCATATAAATCGGTCCAGCCGATTAGGAGTTGGATGTGACAAACACGTAGTACCTACAGAAGAATTACAGCTGTAAACTAAGTCTTAACTATGAACTGGAATAAATAAATACCTACTAACAAGTACACCTACAGCCTACCCCTTCTACGTATATCTACACCTCCTCTACAACATACTCCGTAGTCTAGTGATTAGAGCTTGGCTCTCGGAGGTCGTGGGTTCGATTCGCGCATTGGAAGAACAAAAAAAACGTTGTTTCCAAGTTTGGTTAGGTCAATGCAGGCTGAGCACCTGATTGTCTGACAAGAAAGATGATCCATGCGTCGGATGGGCATGTAAAAAGTCGGACCTGCGCCTGATCTCCCGCCAGTCGTGTCGGTTATCCGTCCCACTGGGTTATGAGAGTAAAGGAAGAGAGAGTGCTCTTGTGTATTGCGCACACACTTGGGCACTATAAAGTACTCCTGCGTAACTGGCGAGGTTTCAATGAAACCGGCCACCGTCACCGAAACCGGTGTGGGAAGTTATTTATTATTATCTACACCTACACCTATTTTTTTTTTTCGGTTGGTCACCCCTATCACTTAAAGGTATAAAAATTAGTTTTTAACCAGTTCTCATATCAATAGAATACACCCGCAAAATTTCATAAAATTGTTTTGGAGGAGTTCTCTAACGGACTTAATTTAAATTATAAAGCAATATTAGTTAAACAAATGTATACACTTTGTCAATAATAATAATTGCATCAGAATATCGTGTTACATACGAAGCTAATTTTCTAAATCATTGACGGGGAAAATATGCTGCCGACAAATGTTCAAAGGGAACACATAATTTGATATTAACTACTTACTTTAAATTATTGCGTTTTATAAAGTATGTATCTTTTACAATGGAACTACCAAATTTAATTGTCTTTTTCAGATTATGGTAACAGGTATATCTGTTGAAATTAACAGCATGAAGCAGACAATCCTAGGATGTGCAAGGATTGTGTGTGTTATGTAAGATTCTTATATAATAGCCAGATAGAGGCCAATAAACCGGCCATTTTGAGTCGAACTTGCATACGAAGGGTTTCGTACAAAGCGGCCAAAAAGTAACGTTTGTTGTGTTTAAGCCCTTTAAATATTTATTTTATTCTGTTTTTAGTATTTGTTGTTCTACCGGCAACAGAAATACGTCACAATAATATGTGAAAAATTACTGTCTAGTTATCACAGTTAAGGAGGTACAGCCAGGTGACAGACAGACGGACAGACAGCGAAGTCTCAGTAAAGGGTCCCGTTTTTACACCTTGGATACGGAACCCTAAAAAGAACCTACATTCAGTTTCAACAAGGTAGTCCTGTAGGATAGTCCAGATTCCTGGTGTAGATATAAAACAATCTTCTCTGAATCTCCCCTGAGTTCTGCTACAACGTATATACAATATACATATACAGGCTTAGAGCAACCTCAACTCACTCAACTAGTGGTAGTCACCGAACATAGCCTAAATTGTAATATATTTCTCTTACGTGATTTAATCTATGTGATTTTGATGTTATAATAGTAACAACATTCGATAAAAAATGAATAAGCAAACAAATATGGCGACGCGGGGCATATTTTATGATTCGACGAGTTTCAGGTTCGTTATATTATATTATTACGAAAAATAATGCGAAAAATTGTAAGCAGAATGTTTATTGATTTCTTAGGTTTACGCGAATATTGTTCATTGTTTTAAACACTTACGGATTGTGTCGCGGTGCACTTTCCTTTTTCCCGACGTTTCGGCTACTTTCCAGCAGCCGTGGTCACGGGAGGATTTCAATTGACACCTCAGTCCTCCCGTGACCACGGCTGCTGGAAAGTAGCCGAAACGACGGGCCGAATCCGTAAGTGTTTAAAACAGAATGTTTATTTCACAATCTGTCGACATTTTATAATCTCGCTAGTTATATTACAATATAACGGTATTTACAATTTTACGGTGACATAGACATATCTACTTATTCTAAATATGTCTAAGCGTAGTGTGTGTGCACTTTGGTTCCACTTCTATCAGATATATGCCCTAAGCAATCCTACATTTTAAGAGATTCCTTTAAAATTCCCTTAAAGCCCTTAAAGTTAAGTCTTTGAGGGCTGTGAGGACAGGTAATTAATAAAGGGTTTAGCCCTCAGCCATGTTAGTTTTCGAATATTATCTCATGCGTTATTAATGTATCATTTTAAAAACATTTTTGTTGCAATGTTATGACGGCAGATGCAGCTTTGAGAAAAACTTTTCTCGATCCTCACTAGAAAGTGCATGATACTGGTCGTAAAGTATTTAATCATTACAATTTTAATATCATGTTTTTTTTTGTTTTCATTATTTTGTATGTTGTTAACGATTTCTATCCAACTAGAAGTCGCCCTGTGGTCGAAATTCACCCATATTATTTAGTATAATTTTTAATCTCGACTATATAACGGTTATTTTGTCTCTTGCGCGTCTTATGCGTCAGCCATGCATCCTAGACCTGTTTGTAAACTAGTCCATGCAGCGGTATAGGGTCGAATATATCTGTTCGATATGCATAAGTTTATATGCAATTTACTTGCTGGTAATCACTTTAGTCTATTTTAATGTACTGACATATTTTCAATAAACTTGTCAACATACCTTTTGTGCCGTTTTCAAATCGGACCGGAACATGTAAAAAAAAATAACAGATCTTTTCGACCTTATGTCCGCGTAGAACGATAAAATTTTAGTGATGTGCAAATAAAACAACGATAAAATAATATAATTTAAACTTAACTGATTACATACATACTCTTTCTATTAGAATAATTATTAAAAATTAACAATTATTTCACTTTTTACTTTTCAATTACTTCATCATTCCCAGTAGACATCAAAATCAATCCTCCTAGACCGCTTCATGATGGCGAAAATAATATTATGTAACCACAGTGAATAAAAAATAATGTACTTTAATAGTATTACGAGCATATTAAATAATTATTGATAAAATCGCATTGGTAGTCGTATCTATCGTGTTGCAACTGCACTTAAGCTCTGCACTACATAAACTGTCCTTAAATCTAGTGCGGCTATCAGGTGATCGGGTACAAGGTCGAAAGGGCCTGTTATCCGCACTAGATGAAAACAATCTTTCCTGTCGGTATCAGAACCAATCGACCCGATACGTTTTTATTGTAAAAAAATACATTATTTAACGAGACAATTATATAACAGTAACTGTCCCTTTTCCACTCCTAAGCAAACCTAAGATATTGGTCCCGCACCAGCGTTAGAAACAGTATTTTCTATGCCGCTCCGGCGGCAAATTCATGATCGGATCTATTAAATCTGATACCGCAATGAACGTGTTAATAATCGAAGGTAGTGTGTGTTGTTATTTTAATTCATTAAAGGCTTCAATTAAAGGCTATTTATTAGCTTTCAGCACACCTTCCTCCACTGTCCACATAAACTTTAATTGTGCCAAATTTCATACTCCTCCGTTCACACAATTCTCGTAAAATTATATATATATATATATATAATCAAAAATGCATATTTCGCGTTTTTTGTGACATCAAATTTCTGACATCTGACAGCTTTTTGACGACAAAGACCGTCGGGCTACCAAGCGCCGCCTGGTGACAGAAAAAGAATCGCAAATTCTTATTGACCGATTTTGATACCACTTACGCCACCAGATGACGCTTTGTGTGCGTTGAGTCTGCCCCCTAGCTGCAGAAAAAATATCAAATACCCTCATTATAAATTGGTGATTATAGTCACATAGTAATTTTATATTTTCTTCTCTACAGCCAGATAGAAAATATCCTTGATACTCCCCTCGGCACGTGTGACGTCATCGCTCGCGTCACAGATCACACGAGTCACGTGCGTTCTAATTGTTACCCGAATAATAGGGGGGTGCTAATTGCATGATTTTTAAGACATTTTAGAAAACGAGCAGACGATCACCTGATGGAAAGCCATTACTGGCTTTCCATCAGGTGATCCGCAATACCAGAGGCGTTACAAGTATATTCCCGGTCCTTAAAATCCCCAAACCCGCTTGGGCCACCGGTAAGTGTATTTACGCCTGTTTTCTGTCAGGCTGTTGCGTTTATCCAACCGAGCCGGTCCATTCTTGCCGAAGCATTGCTCTCCCACGTACAAACGCGTAACAGATCACACGAGTGGCGCACGCTAATTGTTACCCGAATACAAGGGGACTCTAATTGCTGGCTTTTTTTTGTTTTGTACAATACAATATAAAAATAATACCTACTTGTAAGTACAATACAAAAAGCATAATGGAATTTAATTGTTTGAGAATAAACTAGTTAGTAGGGTGTGTTTTATTTTAATTTATATTCTATGGCCGCTTTCACACCACGTCAATCTGGTCCCGTGGTAAGATCTCGAAGAACCAACCGTAAATATAATATAATCGTATACTTTTTATACTACACTTATATTTAAGATGTTAAATAAATATATACACATACTATTTCAATACACATCCATAACCCGGGAACACAGAAAACTTTTTGTTCCCGGACGGGATCCGAACCCGCGACATCCGGCTTGAGCTCCAACACGCTAACTACTGAGCCGCAGATGTCGTCAAATTTAATAGTGGAAAAAATTCTACGTTATTCAAAGAATGAGTATGAATGATGAATGTAAGAGCAACAGCAAGACTGTTTTCACATTTGGCGGGCGTGGCGTGGTAATAGGATTTTCATCATGCTGGAATCTGGCTAGCCATCTGTGTCCAAATCTTGTTTGAGACACACAGACGAAGTGGCTATCAAGCAAATTGTTAGGTGTGCTTGACTTGTAGACAGTTATCTTTAAAATGTAACGTTTATTAAAAAAAATGTCTTGAGTCTTGAAGAAGTTGATTAGGATTATAATTTTTGGGGTTAAGAGCTTTCATTAAGGAGTAAATGGAATTTGTATCTATACTAATAATATTGTAAAGACGAAAGATTTGCTTGTTTATTTGTATTGAATAGGCTCCGAAACTACTATACCGATTTTGATAAAATTTGGCACAGATATAAATTAGATTACGGGGAAGGAAATAGGCTACTTTTACTGGGACAAAATGTACGGTTCCTGCGAGATTATCTTTAGCACGCACGAAGTCGCGGCATCTAGTTTACAAATAAAGTCGTCCGTATCGCCTTGGGTCGTAAGCTCTTCAAGCAAAAATATGAACTTAAGTTTAAAATAAACTTAATCTGTTTTATTTTTCTTTTATTAATTATAACTCTACATTATTTTAATGCATTGTTCATTTTAAATTATTTTAGTTCGCTATTCTTTATGTCCGTGTGTATGGGGTATTATAGAGGTCGTTAAAATTCAATTGTAGCGGCTACCCCTCAGTAATAACTCTATTGAGACTGCATAATTGCAAATCATTTGTGGGTTTTTTGTTCCCGGGGTCCGTGGGGTCTTGGGGTCCATCCCAGCGTGAAATCCCGAAATCGAGACTACAAGAACAAGATAATTATTTTAGAGGGAGATTAGGGATTCAAAATGCATCACGTGAAATTATCATGCAATGTGGTTACGACTGGACTTAAATATCTCTTTTTGTGGCAACTCTTATGTTTTTTTATTTAACATACTATTGTGTATCTTAAGTATAACGATCATTAGCTTGTTATTTAATTTTACATATCCTTAAAAGTAGGTACTTTCAAAACTATTATATAAGAGGCCATGCATAAATTACGTCACACGATTTTTTAAATTAAACCTAAGGGGTTAATTTAAAAATTGTAGGTAAGCTCAGCCCTTGTCACAGATTCCATCACATCATCACACACATCACAAATCCTCTCTTTGATGTGACGTCACAAAGTTTTTAATTTTATATATAATATTATGAAACTATTTATTTAAAAATAATGAATAGAAACCTGTATTTTTTCTTATTTTACATGTCACATAGACTTAGACCCCCTCTCCAATTGTCATACAATTTCACATTCGTGTGATACTCTTCTACCTTTTAACGTGTAACGTCATTTACTACGATGAGTTAATTTACAAAAGCATCTTAATATTACATTAACGTAACACAATATATTAAACATAATATTATAAGATTATGGAAAATATTTATTAAAAACCCGCACTACATTATAAGCCTAACAATATTTTATAATCAACAATTCTAAAGTACAATCTCGTAAGACGAGAAACATAAATTCATGGAAATGTTTGAAGCAATCAAATAATTTAAGCGCCCCTTCGTAATAAAGTTGTAACGTTTTTATTAACGACAGCATTCAATAGATTACTATAAATGATTGTGATTACTCAGCGAATTGAAATCGATCAAGATTGATATTAATGACAATACAACCTGTTGACAATACAACCTGTTTACAATACAACCTGTTTACAATACAACCTGTTTACAATACAACCTGTTTACAATACAACCTGTTTACAATACAACCTGTTTACAATACAACCTGTTTACAATACAACCTGTTTACAATACAACCTGATTACAATACAACCTGTTTACAATACAACCTGTTGACAATACAACCTGTTTACAATACAACCTGTTTACAATACAACCTGTTTACAATACAATATGTTTACAATACAACCTGTTTACAATACAACCTGTTTACAATACAACCTGTTTACAATACAACCTGTTTACAATACAACCTCTTTACAATACAACCTGTTTACAATACAACCTGTTTACAATACAACCTGTTTACAATACAACCTGTTTACAATACAACCTGTTTACAATACAACCTGTTTACAATACAACCTGTTTACAATACAACCTGTTTACAATACAACCTGTTTACAATACAACCTGTTTACAATACAACCTGTTTACAATACAACCTGTTGACAATACAACCTGCTTACAATAAACGTGTAAATAATGCATCACGCTTTGTAAAATCAGTTATAGAAGTTTTCGGCACATGATTTTATGCTTATATAAAAATGTTTAGGCGGAAAAAGAATGAAACAAACCTTCGCCACTGCGGCCATTGACCTCACACTATCAGCTGGTTAACCTCAGTTGTGAGGTTATAACCCCCCTTTTTTACTCGATGCTTATGTTTGAAAATCAGTTTGAATCCAGCTGGTAATGTGAGATCGATGGCCTCAGAAGGTCTCTGATTATATATACTTATTGACTTTTTTCAACTGAAAAAAAAATCTCCTAAAAATCTTTAAATATGAAGTAATTTATAATATGCCCAAATTATCTGTAATTGATTTCACATGACGTTATATTCCTATTAGGTACTATCATTCTATTCCTAAAGATTTTGTATTAATTAATTAATACATGAGTTTTGTTATCGAAATCGGCATTTTTGGATACGGAATGCGATATTGGTAGTTAAAAATATTGCCCTTTTACATATTTCAAGGATTTGTTTTAATTTTCATACTTGGATAATAATGTGACCGAAGCGATGAGTCATGTCTTGCCAAGATCTGGACAATGTTAATGATGACAAGTTAGAACTCTTACACATTATTATGGTGTATATACATTTTAGATTAGTCCTTAATATAAGGTATTAAGATGGGTATTGGCGTCACACTATTCTGAGAAAGTTCGACTGAACTCAGAGGTCATAAAAGATTAGGGAGACGAATGGTATTTTTTTTCACAACATATTTATCTATGCTTCTATAATAATATATTATGGTACATATCTTTGCATCAAATCAAATTAATAATTTTACAGAATGTAGTTGACTTAAAATACAAAAGATACATCAGGGCCTTTAGACAAGATGCATTCGATAATTTCGACGGTGAACTTCCAAATCAAAAATGTATGGGATTTGACATAAGTCATCGTTATGTGACACGTCGCTTGCTATGTTATGTCAAATCCCATACATTTTGTTTTCGAACTTCGCCGTCGCAATTATCGAATGCATCTTGACTAGAGGCTCTGTTCCTACACATCCTGCTATAACAATGGTGTGTGAATATGCCAGCAAGTAATTATTATTATTTAATATTGAAAATACAAATTCAATAAGTTACATATTAGTAAGTTTTAATGTTAATACAAATATTAAAATTCAGTTTTTCAAAATGGACACCTACATTTTTATTTATATACATATATTAAATAAAAATACTGTTTTTAATTTTAAATCAACAGTTCTTCACTAAATGCATTTGAAATTGTATTATACTAAAAATTCCAGCTAATCTTTGAAACGGCTGGTCTGATTTTCACGGGACTTTCACTGGCAGATAGCTGATGTTATAAGGAGTAACTTAACGTACTTGTATCTAAGAGTTCCGTTGAAAAAAACGTCCGGGTTTCTGTTAGTTCTACGCAAACGAAGATGCGGGCACCAGCTAGTATATTAATAAATTCAAGAGCCATTTCGCATTAGTTACACTACGTAAACATAAGCCTTAACGAGGTCTCCAATCTAGGTACAAGCAATCAGCAAAACCTTTTAAAATATAATAAACAGCCTATGTAGGTTGCGCCAACACTACTACGAGACAGAAAAAAACGAAGAGACCGTTTGTATACAATAACTAATTTTTTTATAAATATTATAACCCGACCACGTAAATTATATAGCCTATGTTATAGGCTTATTATTAAGAATCTTTTGACACCTCATTCATTATAATCAGAGCAGTAGTTCAGGCGCTACGGTGGAACAAACATACATACATACATAGACTGCCCAAATCATTACCCTTCCTTTTGGCTTCGCCGTAGACGGGTAAAAATATTTCTTTTTGCTTTTGATAAAAACAAAATAAAACTTGTACCAATTGTATAAAATTGCAATTCACACTCCCCTCGCAGATTAGTTTTACGAGGGAGGGTCAAAGTGACACAATTACAGTGAGCCCTGTAGGGATAGTTGAGGGAGCAATTATTAGGGCTTCGCTAATTCTTATGGTGCTTAGCATCATTAGCCTTGTTTATTTGAGGATTTTTTGCCCTTTGTTTATCTGAGAGTCTTTGGATTTTTGGACAGATACGATCGCTTGTGATAAACATCATCTTTGTTTTGAAAGAGCGTTTATGAGGCTGGGACTATATGATCCGGAATGCGGCGGGCCCGGGAAAATTCAGAGTTACATATTAGTAAGTAACATATTATTGAAATTATAACTCTGAGATTAAGATCGGTATATTTTTTTTTGGCGCATGCGCATTATGATGTGCTCGTGCATGTTTAATCAATTTTTGACATTCTAAAAACAACTTCTTTCATTATCATATGATATGACATTTGACTCGACACTTGTGTGTTCTATTCTCAGCTCTATTATATTAGAGCAGTGTTCTATTTTCAATACTCTGAATTTTGCCCGACCTTCCGGATTTGGGACAATATTATAGTCCCAGCGTAACTTCGAAAAAGATTCCTGATGATGTAATCCTAGCCTCAGGGTGTTTGTGCACTACACTGAATCTGTCCAGCATCCGACTTTCTATTTATAACACTCTTATTATTATATGCATAGAGCGTTATAAGCAAATAATCGGATTGCCGGACGGTTAAATTCCGTACAGTGCACAAACGCCCATAGAATGAGATTCATGTTACTTTAAATAATTAATCTTTACCATACCGTGATGTCTGCCAAACCGCAGTAGGTATCTTAGTGGACAGCCTCATATTATGTTATACTAACTGGTATATTTAGTATAACATATAACTCATATTATATGTTATACTAACTGGTGCCTGCAACTTTATTTGCGTAGAACAAACGGAAACGCAACCCTGTTTTTGAAACGGAACCCAAAGACTAATGTAGCCTAAGCTACTCCTTATAACATTAGCTTTTTGCCAGTGAAAGTGCCCGTTAAAATCGGTCCAGCCGTTTCAGAAATTTTATTTATTTGTATAGATGTCTAAATTGAGGAGAAAGCTATAATCTAGTAGCGGTGACGAGTTTGATGATGATAATGATCATGATAATCAAGTTGCAGATAGTCTCATAGCATTGAACGCGGGAGAGCCGTGCTTCGGATAGTGGGCTGGCTAGATCGGATAAATCGTGGTATTTATCCGATCTAGCCAGTCCACGAGCCGACCTCACAGAAAACTCGCCTTGGAGATTTTAAGGCCCAGGAACGCAAGTTTCGTGTTGTGAGTGTATACTTCATAAAAAAAGGAATTATGTTGTTTTAATATCGGACGAATGATTAATATTATTTATTTAACATACAATTACGTTAGTTTGCTGGACTGAAGCAATTCTCCATTAGATATCTACCGTAACTACAACAAAGTTCTTTTTTAATTGGCAATTACTTGTGTCAATTACTACAAGTAAATCTGACGTGGAACATTCCGTATCTGGAGTCTGGACGTGTTCTGGACCCTCTGTAATTGGCGATGCCAGACCAGATAAGACGGTCTGGCCAAATTGAATACCATTCAATTCCGAAATACCATGTATGTAGTATTGATAACGTTTGATAAATCCCCGTACGAATATTAATCGGGTGTTTCATTTATTGGAATTGGAGGAGTTTTTGATTTTAAAAAATCCGCGTGTAATTTTTCATTATTTGTTTGGATCAGAACTCGTATTCATTTACTGCTAGTGCGTTATTAATTTTTGTTTCAATTATATCGGTTTATGTGTGTATTTTTAAAACCATGTTATAATTAATGACAAATCCTACTACTATTATAAATGTAAAAGGTTGTGAGGATGGATGGATTAATGTTTGTTACTCTTTCACGTAAAACTGCTGGGCGGGTTACGATAAAATTTGGTATAGTAGTAGTTTAGGCTCCAGATTAAAACATAGGCTACTTTTTACCCCGAAAAAGTACAGAATTCTCGTGGGATACTATATTTACCCGGGCGGAGTCGCGGGAAAAAGCTAGTAACCAACATATATCGTGTACGGTCTATCAAGTATTTCATATTATAGGCTAGCAAAACTCCTTGATTGATTGATTGAAGCAAGCTTCAAAGGAACCGCGAACAAAATGTCTGTGTACGGTCCTTGATCGACCCAATTTGTAGTTATATCTGATAAGCAAGTGTATTATAATAAAACCCCTTTTCACATCTTGTCAGGATGTGTATCCTTTAATTGCGATTTGTATCAAATATGGAATGTCAATAATTTATCGAACTTACTACTTTAATTAATTATATCGAGCGTTTCAAACACGTTTCAAACATGTCTATTGCCACCTATTATTAGGACTCTTTGTACGCCGCCGTGGTCCAATGGCTATCAGCCTCGACTCCGGAAGTCGCGAATTCGACCTCCGCGTTGGAACAACAAAAAATGTTGTTGTCAAGTCTGGTTAGCACAATGCAGGCAAACACCTGATTGTCGGACAAGAAAGTAACATGACGCCGTAAAAAGTCGGTCCTGCGCCTGATCTCTCGCCAGTCGTGTCGGTCATCCGTCCCACTGGGTTACGAGAATAAAAGAAGAGATAATGCTCTTGGGCACTATAAAATAACTCCTAGCTGGTCTGGTTTCAATGAAACCGACCAACGTCACCGAAATCGGTGTGGAGAGTCATTATTTATAGAAATTTGCGTTTGTCCCTCAACAATTTGTTCGATTGTCAAACTATGTCGGTGGTATCACGAAATGCGTAATGATGGCGCAGATTCGGGTACAGATTGACGGTAATTACGGGGAATTTGGGTCGCTTCAGGAGAAATTTTTGCTCGTTATGTTGGTGTATGACCCTGTTTGTAGCGATATTGCCTAGTCATGTAATTAATTACTAGCATTTTCCTACAATTTTGATCATAACAAAATCTCATCTTTGCCAAAAATATGAAAAACTAACCAACTTAACTTAACAGTAATTTTACCACTTAAAGAATAACGCTTGATAAAAATGTTTTATATAAAAATGGATTGCAGTTTCAATGTGTCGATAAAACTCAAGAATAAAATATAAATATATAATATATAAATAAATGTGTTAGCTCGGGGAAGATGTAAGCGGTGAGAAATATTGGAAAAATTATGGGGCAAATGATAAAAATTCCAAAAATATCGCCCAGCCGTGGTCGGTTGGCAGATGCAGATGTAAGTGTAGGTTAAAACAGAGCAACGAGTGTGGGAACAGCTAGTTTATACCTATTGATGAAAAAACTTAAACTAAACTGTCTTTGTATTACATTGCATATACAGGTACATCTGCACCCACTGAAGCTTCATAATATTTTTCAAGTTTTACCTGTAACTTTTAACGGACAGTTACCGTAGCAATTTAAATTATTATTAATTAGTAGCTTATCCGTAATAACTACACGTAATTCCATACTCCTTAACCCTCAGTAATCCCGTGCCAGGATACCTGCGACTATCTCGTTGCGGTCCATTGGACTCCGCCTGCTGAGTCATGTAACCCGTAAACCTTCGCACACGAAAGGGTTTACGATGTTGGATGATACTAACCCCGTATCTCAGAAACTGCACATAACGTCCCCAATGTAAAATGCTGACCTTTCCGTTCGCCTTTATGGTTTTAAAGGTGTGTTCTACTCCGATGATGAAGTATATATTGTTATCTTTACTGTAAATTATATTTGGGAACAATTTTATCAACCTTTTACGGCTTTTATTTGTCAGCTAAGCACTTGGAAGCTACTAGCGTAGTAAATATCAGCTAAAAATCGGCGCCACGTTCGCCGGTTGTAAAAAGTTACCTTACGATTTATCCTACCGGGAAGCAAGACCACGACCCGCGTCCGCGACCAGCAAACCAGCGAATCCTAGCTTCTCTAGGTCGCAGGGTTGCTTAGTACTCCATATAAATCGCAGTCGGAAGGCTACCTTCAGTGTTACGCTTACAATTAGCTTGCTTGTAATATAGTTGTAAAAAGACGTCAGATTTTAACCCGTATTTTCATTCGCGCATACAAAGCATGAGCATGTTGACGTGACACAAGCAAAAATAACCCTGCGCTGTGCGTGCTGATGAGAATCTACAATGTTGGTGCAGTAACATCCCAGCATATTATTCTTTGTTTTATACGAGCAACTGAGAGATATTTTTCCAACAACTAACCCTTCCGCTGCAGATGTCGAGTTATCTTTTTATGAAGGAGTATTTTTTAGCGAACAGATAACTTTTTTATGATGGTTGGCTTGAAAAAAAGAAGGCATGGAACTATGAACGACTGGGTTTTGTTTTGTCAAATTAATTTTAGAAAAATTCTGACGGTAACTACCGCCACAATGTTGTGTGACTCCACAGAACTCACAAACTCTACAGATGTGAATGCTATTTAATTACTTATTTGTATGCTGATTTATTATTTAAAAAAAACTTTTAATTCTTAAAATGTTGTTTTCCCTTAAAAGGTTATTATACTTTTTTACGCCCACCCTTGTAATAGACTAGAAACATTTACATGTAGTCATTTACCCTGTTGTAGGAAATCGGACCATCATTTCAACTTTAAAAATTGTATTGCTGGAATTTCTAAATTCCATGGAAATAAGAAACCTCCTTATTTTCCTACAAAAGATCCTCCGCCTTCGCTTCATTGTGAAATCTGAGCAAATCTCTTTAAACCGTCATTTGCACTTAGAGCGTCGTCACTAAATGAAAAATGAAATTTCACCGCTCAGAGCTCATTGTGGCAGTAAACAACAGCTTTGATGATTTAATATTTAACTTAGAGTTTAAATAACTTTTTGTCACTGTTTAAATCATATACCAGTTTCGAATAAACTTTATTTAACAATCATAAATAACGTTCATCCTTATTATGCACGTGAATTTCGTATATGTAAGTATTGCTATTTTCTATATATGTAGGTACCTAATATGAACGGCACCAAGGAAGCGCCACAATGAGGGTTTTTAAATTCATGATATCTGCTTTTTGACACAAAGACCGTCGGGCTACCAAGTGCCTCCTGGTGACAGAAAAAGAATCTAAAATTCTTACTGACCGTTTTTGATAACACTTACGCCAACAAGCATTAAATACAGTATTTATTTACACTGTATATATACAGTATTTCAAGAGTGGTTACTTCGCTCGGAGAGTACTGTATAAATCGTCCAATAATGCATGAAAAGGCCTAACCTAACGCCACCAGATGACGCTTTGTATGCGTTGGACCTGCCCCCTAGCGGCAGAAAAAATATCAAACACCCTCATTCATGTCGTCGCCTGTTCGACAGTGGCTACACAATAATCTGGTGACGCCACTGTCTTGTGCCGTCGAGCGTGCTCCCTTATTCTTTTTACGTTTGTTTTGTTTTCAATTTCGTTTGATTTTTATATTTCTAATACGAAAGCGCTGTCCGCGCTGTCCGTGAAAATTATTTCCCTGGATAACTGTTTCATCTAGAGAATTCTTTATTCACAATTCTTTTTTCAATTATTGCCTGTTATTTCAATTTGAAAATAAGAGCGTAGTCGTGTACAACAGGGCTGGTCTACAGACATTCGCGAGGAAAAATAAAGAGGATTTATCTGTATCGACAAAATGAACGATTAATCCAAACTGATTAGTTAACACAATGTTTTATTTGGGATATTTTTTTAAACGGGCATTGTCCCATCACATATTCCCACCATTGCAATTCCTATAAGACTTTATTGTCCGGAACCCGTAAGGCCGGTGAAAAATAGATACCACGAAACTCAAAAGTTTTAGGACAAAAATCAAAGTGATATGATTTTATACTGTTTCAATTTAATCACGAGCATTAGAAGTTTACCTGTATACTTTTTTAGTTTTGACCTTTGTCTTTTTGATTACAATATCATTAAAGAGGACTGACTGAAAACAAGTATTATATTTTCTTTCAATCATAAGATCTATCTTACGATATTCGTTTATAGAGTCGTAACTCTTGATAATACATTTACATATTTAGATATAGGTCGCATAATATTATCTTGAAGAAAATCCTATTCAATCAGCTCAGTACAAGGGCACAAAAGTGTATTGAAACTTATCAGCCCTGTGATTGATGCTGGCAAGGGACCGACACGTCCCTTATATATAGGTCCTATAGGCAGTGTTGCCAACTGTGTTTTCGAGAAACCACTAAACTCCCATTGTTTCCTACTAAAATAGATGCGTAAACTACCATAAAAGCTAGTTTGGAAATCCCTAAAAACACAAAAAAAAACATATTTTCTGTTTTATTATGTTATAAATATGATAATTTTACCGTTAAAAACAAAACAAAAAGAAGTGTAGCACATATTACATACCTATTTATATACTAAGGCGGGTCAATAAGTCCGTGACTTTTTGAATTTCTAACCTCCTTACTGAAAAAGCAACACTACTCCTGTCAACAGGCATCTGTCAGTTGACTCCTATCAAAATTTGAACTTGCTGCGTCAGTTAGTTTGTGTTTTACAGCTATCTTTATCAGACTATCCAGTAACTTAAGGAAACAATGGAAAAAAGTGAATTTCGTGTGCTTATTAAGCATTATTTTTTGCGAAAAAAAACCATTACCGAGACCAAGGCTAAGCTTGATAAATACTATGGGGACTCTGCACCATCGATTTCAATTGTAAAAAAGTGGTTTACTGAATTTCGTTGTGGCCTTACAAGCACTGAAGATGCCGAACGTCCTGGACGCCCAGTTGAGGTCTCTACACCCGAAACAATCGAAAAAATTCACGATATGGTGTTCGCCGACCGAAGATTGAAAGTGCAAGAGATTGTGGAAGCCATAGGCATCTCGCATGGCTCAGTGGTTTCAATTTTGAATGATCACTTGGGCATGAGAAAGCTTTCCGCAAGATGGGTGCCGCGTTTGCTCACAGTCGACCACAAACGCAATCGTGTAACAACTTCACAGGAAGGTTTGGCGTTGTTTAATCACAATATGGAGGAGTTTTTTAACCGTGGACGAAACATGGATCCATCACAATACACCAGAGACCAAACAACAGTCAAAACAGTGTGTTTCTAAGGGTGAATCGGCGCCAAAGAAGGCCAAGGTGGGTTTGTCAGCCAATAAAGTTATGGCGACTGTTTTTTGGGATGCACGTGGGATAATCCACATTGACTATCTTCAAAAGGGAAGAACAATTAATGGGGAATATTATGCCAACTTATTGGACCGCTTCAATGAGGATTTGAAAAAAAACCGACCTCATTTGGCCAAGAAAAAAGTTATTTTTCACTAAGACAATGCAAGGGTGCACACATGTGCAGTTGCCATGGCAAAAATCCATGAATTGGGCTATGAATTGCTCCCACATCTACCCTATTCTCAAGATTTGGCTCCGAGTGACTACTTCTTGTTCCCAAACCTGAAAAAATGGCTCGGTGGAAAAAGATTCGACTCCAATGATGAAGTCATCTCGCAAACAAAGGCCTATTTTGAGAACCTCGACAAATCATATTTTTTGGAAGGGATAAAAAAATTGGAGAAGCGTTGGACAAAGTGTATAGAGCTCAAGGGGGACTACGTTGAAAAATAAAATGATTTATTTATCAAAAAATCTGTGTTTTATTCCAAAAGTCACGGACTTATTGACCCGCCCTCGTAGGCTATGCTATAAAGTGTTATCATGATAAGGTGTCAGTACAATATATATATTTCATTGTTTTTTGTGCCAAGCATTGGCCATTTTGCAAAGGAGTAGTCTGGTGGCTGTAGGCTATTTCCTCTTAAAAAACTACTAACAAGTAAATCTTACTGATGAGGGAAAAAAACGACTAAATTAAGTTGTAAATCTACTAATATGGCAACACTGCCTATAGGCCCTTTATGTTGGGACATTTGTAGGGAAAATGTTGGTAAATAATGTCCTTTATTGTACACACAATGTTGGTGCCACTCACATCTCGGGCTAGACATTGTTGGTAAGATTTATTACTTTGCTGTAAAATATATGTGCTGTTGCTCTGTTCTATAAAAAAAAAATTTTGTGTGCCCCTGTATAGTACCCAGAGGTCGCATAGTGGTCAAAATTTGACCAACTTTGACATACGCAATAAAAATATGTAAATTTACATTACGCAATAAAAATTGTCAAATTATACAAATTGTCAAACCAACACGGTCTATTATTATTATATTTATATAAACGCTTGGTAGTGTGAGTTACTAATCTGAAATAGTGTGTATAACTTTGTTTTAATTAATTGTATGTATGTCTATGCATTATATTAAAAATATTAGCTTTCGGCACATCTTCCTCCACATAAACTTTAACTGTGCCGAATTTCGTACACCTCCGTTTGCATAATTTTTGTCAAAAGGGGGTGAGAAGTTTTCGCTTCGCATAGTAAGTAGGTAGGTAATATAATATTTTATTTGGGGTCACTGAATACAGAAACGTAATTTTTTTTCCTCAAGTTAGCTCTTATTTAATGATAATAATATGAAATTATTGTTATTATGAAACCTGTACAATTGATTAAAATTCAAAATGTTGTGTATGTATTTTAAAATGTTTAAAATATTTACTTGAATTTCATAACATACTAAACCGTATATATTATGTTTTAGGAAAATTTCCTTATTTTGCGCTTGTTTAAAGTGTGGTTGTGGAGCAAACTACTGAACGGATTTTGATGAAATTTGGTATAGTAGTAGTTAAAGCTCTAGATCAACACATACACTACTTTATATTCCGAAAAAGTACAGTGTTTCCTTGGTACACTGTATTAACGCGGCGGAGCCGTGGGCAAAAGCTAGTAAAACAATAATCTTGATATAGGTCCGGTAGACCTCTTGGCAGCGTCAGTGGGTACAAAAGACCACGTCGATAGCGATACGTTAGCGCAGTAAGGCGTTCCCGCAACAAGATAATAAATAACGGGCCCAGTGGTACGCCGTACGTGCTGTGGATGAGGTGATAAAATACAGAATAAAATAATCGGGCTATTTTACAATTGTGATGAAAATGCCTAAGGCTACTTTTTATATTGAAAAAGATAGGTGAAAAATTAAACACGCAACACCGTTTTTCACCACGCAGTAAAAATGTAATTGCGCTCTTCCAGTAAGTAAAGATCTTACTATCAAAATATTATTTAGACTTTTCCTAGTTAACCTTTTATATATGTTAACCGTCCTATCGTCTAGAGTTTGTACACTGTTTTACCAATTTTATAAGATTTTTTATATACATATTATGATGTTTTGCAAAATCAATTAAATAAACTTTGGGCACCTAATTTACAGCTTATTTATACATAGATGCTTAGTCAGAAAATTTAGTAAGTAGTTAGTCAGAAAATTTATACAAAATAAACATTTCACTCTTTACGACACTGACCAGCTGTGTCGTCAGCTGACTTCAAAATAGTTTTAATAATATTAATTTCAATCAATAGGCTACTTGACCTTGTTTTTATTTATGTCCTAAACGTTTAATAATTGTTTTATTGCACAAAAAAACATTATTTTGAAACCTATAAACCTACAAAAAAAATATTTTAAAAGTACACTTTTTAAAACCCGCGGCAAACACTATTCGCCATGTTCGTTGATAGATTATCTGTGCTGTGACGTCATACTAGTACTATTTGTAATCTGTACTATAGTCCGTAGTAGTAAAATGGCGGTGTGACGATCCGTTTGACGTTTTGACATAAATAACTTTTTATGATGTCATGAACTATTTATTTACAGAAACGTTCCGTTTCACTACTACATATTATGTGTTTAGTGTTGTGTCACATCCAAAGTTACTGCGAGGCGTTTTCATATTTAAAGTGAATATATACATACGTAGAAATTAAAAAACAAAAATACATATTTTTAAATCAACGATATTCATCAATCTTAAGTTTTTAAATTATGATATCGCTAGAATACGTTTTCCTAAGCCAATTACTAAAGGTATACTCCTTCAATGTATGAAATTAAATATGAGTCAAGTAGCGTATTGAAATCAGCTTTATATCAATTACCTTTTCAGCGGTGTATATTCATACATACTAGAATTTATTGCTTTCAATTTTTCTGACTAAAGACTCTTATGTAGACAGTAAATCATTTCCCAGTATTTTTCGTTTCTTTATTTACTAAGGAGGGTTTTGTTCGCCATGCGAGCATGTCATCCTCACAGGAATGTACATTTAAAACTAATAGTTATAATCTCAACTTAATGTCTAACTTACATAATATGTTGGCCTCCTTAGACGTGGGAAAAGCTAGGATACTGTTGCATACCTTACGGACATTCGTAATTGTTTTCACAAAACGTTATATACTTACCACATCTAAAACTTAGTCGCACATTGTAATCATTAATTACGTTGTTCGTTCTATTCGGTGGCGCCATTTCTTTGGTACCTCGGCCACCCCACCGCGACTTACCCGTGATATGTTGCACTGCCGTTCCAACGTATTACATGAAAATCCACAGATACAATCGCTTACTTTGATTGTGTTTCAAAATACGAACGCCAAAACGAAAAGCAACGTTAGCCAGAATGACAGACAGAAAGACGGATATACGGTCGGACAGAACGAAATTATAACTGTTAATTTTTCTTATATATGAAGGCTAGATAAATTAAGAATGTCGATTAAAATGTAATGACGTAGTATTTTAGTAACTGCCAGTAATAATTGGGTATTCTTCATGTCTATTTCAATAACTCTTTGACTTCTTAAAGTGTTGTAAGAATTCTCGATTACGAGCCATGTCTTTCTTTATCTTGTAACTGAAAATTTATTACGGAGTAATTAAAATTAAAAAAAAAAAACAATTTTACCAACACAATAATGAACCGCCCAATTAATTTAAATAATAATTAAAATTCAATAAAATTTAATTTTACACAAACATAATAATTAAATAACCGCATAATTAATTTAAATAATAAGCATGCATTCGTCACATTGTCGGCGGCAGGCTGTTCTAATTATTTGCGGCCAGCAATTTGTTGATCACAGGCCACGGCCATTATGGCCAACTTTAGGGTTGCCACGCGTCGTTTCACTACTAATTGCGGTCTCACGCCTAACCCTTGTTCTGCCTGCAGGGCTGGCACTATTAGGCATTGGTCTACAGGAATACAGAGTGATAGCGGTAGTTGCTAAGCAACCCTGATATGGTCACAGAGATGTTTCAAAGGACACCCTTGAAACTGTTTTAGATACAGTGTGTCTTAGTTACGATATATGCTGTGACAGTCTGCTTGGAATGTTGTCCAAATAACTTGAAACATTTTCCGCGAAAAAAATATTTTTAGTTTTACCTCATTTTTACAGCCGTTCTGCCATTGAAGGATTAATCTAAAAAAGTCTATAACTACTAAGCGTCGAAGCATCGAAGATTTCGACCTCTGGTCTTCGGCGGGGAGTGATGTGGCGCACCAATTAGCGCCAAAATCCTGAATCGCGCTATCGAAGTATTCTAAGATCGGCGGTATATACAGGGTGTGGCGTAATTAATGGATAATCCTTCACGTGCAGCTGGAGAATATCATAACGTATCAGAAAAATACAATTCATGCCTAGTAAAAGTATCATGGTTTTTTAATTTTCGGTAAATTTTTTAAAATCTAAGTATAAAAATGACACCCTTGCTCACTAATTTTGTTGTCACAGTCACAAAAACATGAATTATCTCTATCAGGTTTTTATGTATTAAGCTTGAATAGTTGTATTATTAAATGTGTCATTTTTGTGCTGTTGCCTAATTTAAAAAAAAAAATGCAACCTTTTTGTGCAACCAAATGCAACCAAAATTTTTTTTTATTCATTTTTTCTTTGTGTTTGATCGCACATATCATAAAAAAAGTATATGGGGACTTGACTGACCAATTTACAAATAAATAGACTATTCAATTGAGATTGTAAAAAGGTATAAAACATTTGATCCTTCGGTTTCGGAAAAATTGGGCTTCGGCCTGACCGAGCATACCATCTCGCTCGGTCGGAGATCTCCCTTTGGGGCTTGCCACTACCTCTTCCCACAATAAGATTGTTTCTATACCCCCAAATGATAAGGATGGCCGACATCGAAAAAATTGTTTTATTATTTTTTGTCATTTGTTGTAGGGGTAGGTAGTAGGTGTAGGTAGTAGTGTAGGTGTAGTTGTAGGTTGTAGGTATGGGTCGCAGGCGTATATAGTAGATGTAGGTGTAGTTGTAGGTTGTAGGTGTCGGTTGCAGGTGTATATAGTAGGTGTAGGTAGTATGTGTAGGTGTAGTTGTAGGTGTCGGTTGCAGGGGTGTATAGTAGGTGTAGGTAGGAGGTGAAGGATGTAGGTGTCGGTAGTAAGTTGTTGGTGTATGTTGTAGGTGTAGGAGTAGGTATTGGGGTAGAAACTGTAGGTGTATGTAACTAGCTGTTTTTAATTTATTTCAGTTTATAGAACAACGTCTGTTGGGTACAGCTAGTATTACATAAATATTCCGAGTTATATGAATATATTATGTATTTCATAAATGAAAACCTACAGGGACCAGCTAGGATAAAATATGAAAAGTGAACACAGTTGGGAGTCGCGTGTTACAAGTTGAGGAGGGATTTGACACAATGCAATTTTTAATTTTGTGTAAAAACTTTCCTGTCGCTATACGTCATTTGTGTAAATGATTTCGTGGAATGGGACGGAAATGTGTAACATACTTCCTGTGCGATGGTGAAAATTGCAGTATTGTGTTGTGTGTAGGTAATATGTCAGATGTTACTACTGGTACTGCATAATCATTATGCGACTACTGTTCATTTCTTTAGGTACAATATCGGCGACGTATCTGTTTAACCAGATCCTTTGCTCTAGGATACCTCAAAATATTTAAACACAAAAGAAGTGACTGCATCGACTGCAGAAGTGGTTAAAGTCAGTATTTACACGTATTGCGTGCGCACGATTCATCAGCGTTGTTAAGCGATTTTGATCTTATGCCTAGCCGAGTGGTAACCTGATCGATTGTCCAAATTTGCAATTCAGTAAATAACAAATCAATTGAATAGGCAATTTGAAGTCCAAATAAACGCACATTAAAATACACATTCTTTGTCTTCCAACATCAAAGTGAAAGCCCTGCGGCGGGTTTTCGCTCAATTAGTTTCACTTAATTCTCGATAATAATTGAAGGCTCCTTTTGTTCTTCACCTGTAAAACCTTTGATCGTGTATTCTTTGGACGCGGAAATTCCGATAATTGACTTTTGTCTAACTGTAGAAACTGCCCACTTTAACTAATGCTCGGTTTCTGAGGTGAATTTGTCGCTAGTTCATCTTTTTAGTTCCTGGGAGACCGGGATTTGTGCGTAGTTTTAGTAGAACGATAAAATAATTAAAAGAAATAAAATTTTACATTTGTTAATGAAAAAGAAATAAAGAGAATCACAAAAATATTCGTCTGAGCGAGATTCGAACCCGATACACCAATTTGACAACTTTTTTCAACATTCTACATGTCTATTTGAACACGGAATAATATTATGTTGTCTTCCTTTTAGGAAGATGGTAAATAACCACAAATTTGTATAAAATCGTGTAATAAGTTAAAAGGATCCCCTTCTCGGGATGTTTCAATTATGTCTTGGGTTATCTGGCCGCGGGATCGGGGGCTGGTCACGCGCCGAGATCTACGCGCGATAAGGCGACTGTTTTGCGTGGCCTTGTTGCGAAAATTATATTCGAGTTTCTCTATATATCTATATATCTATATATATTATGTAGTGTCGTAGTATAGGGCTAATATCTAAGGAAATTTATTCGGAAATTTTGTCGCTGCTTACTTTGTATCGAGCGACAGGGACAAAACATGCCAATAAGCTATGTGACACTTATCAGTAGATTGTGAAACAGGCTCTAAGTATCTTAACGCGTTCACTACCGATAAAAAAACCTCAGAAACAAGTTTTAAATTTTAACTAGTGTGACTTATACTTAATACAAATAATATAGTTTACAATAAATAATATACTAGGTAAGCTTGCTTTGAAATTGAACTAGGCGTTGTAATATAAGTGTCTATTAATTATTATCAGGGAATCTACTTCTTATGCAGATTGATTGCTGTCATAATAATTGTGCATTTAATTTTTGGCGCTTTTTTTACTTGGGAATACGGTTTAATTTTTTCTTTACAAATAATATTTTTTCCTTTTTAGTCACATTTATTATATTTTAATAACACATTTTAAGAAAGCTCTTAAAAGAGGCGTTCGAATGAAAATTCGCGCCTAGCTTCCATTAGATATTGTGTATAAGATGATGATGATTACTGTAAGTTACATAATGGCATATGCTTGCAGTTCTTAAAACAACGCCGAAATTTCCAAACGAGTATATTTAAAGACTGACGAGACGAGACGAGGCACAAAGTTTTACTTTTTGGTAGCATATGCTTTATTTACTTCACAAAAGTCAAATCCTAAAGATGGATGTACCTATAAATTTGGAGTTTCATTATTCATGGATACCACCATCAGGTCTCCACTTTAATGAGTAAAGGACCAATTCCGAATTATAACCCTTTACAAAAACAAAAGAATTTTCGAAATGTGTCCAACGGCAGAGAGTACTTGCAGTTCTTGACGCAACACCAATATCCTCAAACGTGTATCTATTAGGTCATTACATATTATGAGATTGACATTTTGTAAAGGAGGAACATAAAGTCCATTTTTTTTAATATAATATATTTATTTAATCAAAGTATATACCATTGCTATCTATGAACTTTTGCCATCTCATAGTAGTTCATTGATTCCTTTACTGAAAAAACCATTTGGACAGGTATCAATAAAATCTTTGAAGGAGCTTTGGACTGCCATTCATTGTGTCATCTCATTCGCTGCTCAGTGCTCGTGGCCCGCGGCGTACCTATGTTCGTGGTGTCGTAGACAATGCTACGTTTTTATTATTAATACACAGTTTAAAAAAATCTTCATTATTGTGCCGGTTGAGTAATTAACGCAGCAGTCGACGCGCGTTTGTCGGTTTGCTGCACTCAATTCATGAGGTACCTTTCAAGCTTTTTCACCTTCCCAATTCGCTTCAAGTGGATTAAAACAGTTTTATCACTAACATCGCAGCCTGCAGCTAACTAGGACGTGGTTTGCGATGGGTCGCTTCCACAATAGCCTTCAATTCTTCATTATGAACTTTGGTCTCCGGCTTGTTCTGCAGGTCGAAAACGTTGGAACCAAAAACGCACTGTGTTTTCTTTTGCGACACCGCCGCCATACACATTATTAATCCTTCGAGCCGTTTCTGCAGCACTGGTGCCACGGTGGAACTCGTACTCGAAAATAATACGATATTTCAAGTTTTCAATTTTGTAAACAGAGTGACGCAAAGAAAAAACCAAAAGAGGAAAAAAACAAATGATAACGGTTTTCGTAAAACAAATGCATGAGTAAATAGCGGTATAAAATTGAAATTGGAATTCCTAAGCAAAGAAGATATATTTGAGATCAAAGTGGCCAGTACGACAAAACGCCAATTTCATATGTATGGACCTAATATAAGGGTTCTGTTCTGTACTTTTTTATTCAGAGAATACCTTGGTGTATAATCTTACTTTTTGGTAGCATATGCTTGGGTATCTTCAGAAAAAGTCGAAATCACTATACGTCCAATTGTCCATATAAATTTTGACGAGTTCCTTCGATTCCTCATGGATCCCACCATCAGGTCACCTTGGTCACGGACTAAATTAGAATTATACCCTGTACAGCAAAAAAAGAATTTTAATTTTGATGGACGGTCCACAGACGGCGGAGTAATCGTTGAACGTACAAAAAAATAAAAATATATACAGCCGAACGTAAAACCGCCTGCCTAATTAACCGGTTGAAGACAACAATGTATGGTGGGGAGTGTTTCTCTTCTTCTGTCTATCTTTTAAGGGGGTTACTGTAAAAAAATAAACATTGTATCTCTTGTACTTTATTACATATAAAAAAAGTGTATTACATTCCTTTTTTTATTGGCAACACTGAACAGTGAACATTGAATAAAGCGACTAGTACTAAGATTTTGGCGTATTACTTTATAATTATTAGAAAATTAGAAAAAGTGACGAAAACCTAGAAAATAAAGTTTCAAACATAATCCGCACGTTTACATTGCAATACCCATTCTAAGTTTAAAAAATTACAAAATATAATGTGGTATTTAGACGAAAAGCTGTTTAGACGGATACAATATGAATCCTTATGTAGGAGATATATATTTTACTCAGTGCTATTACTATACTACACGTTTACAAAGTGGCGACCATGCTAAGGTACAATGTACCAGTTGGAACTTTCTTCTTCTGAGGTGGAAGGAAGACAAGATGCCAGCAAAAACTACGGGAAGAACTCCGTACACGATTTAACTCCGAATACGACCCTTTTAACGATTGTACCAGTTGGAACTTTCTTCTTCTGAGGTTGAAGGGAGACAAAATGTCAACAAAAGCGATAGGTCTCAGGGTAAGCATCGTTACAACATAGATTTAAATCCCAGCAGCATGACAAACACGGACATTGCAGAGTGAAACAGGGGGTCGAGAAACAGACAGAATACAGTTAGGGTAACCAGATCTGGCAGAGTTGTTAAAATGCCAAATAAATTTATAATATAACATTGAGCTTTTCTTATTATCTGTCACATTGATTTGGTACCTAACTAATTATATAGTTAAGATTGCTATAACATTTACCTTATAACTTGTGTTATTTTAAGGTATTCACATGTCTTATTTTCATGTGATATTTTTGTGCTTACAGGAGATAGTAACATTAAAAATAAAATTGTTAAAAGTAGATGTAAAATTGTTGATGTGTGTGTGAGAGTGTTGTGGTATGTTTCATAATTTGATGTGTTGCTACGGAATGATAATAGGTATATATAGGAAGATTAAAACAAAAAACCTGATATGTATTGCAATTTGTATGGTTTAATTTTTGTTTAAAGTAAAACTTGAGGTGTATTAAATGTTTCATTTTGTTTTGAAAAATATGTTTTGATTTTGTAATAGGGTAACATTTAAACATCATTTTAACTTGTTAACTAAATTTTATTTTAACATGATTTTAGCGAAATTGTGTTTATGTTAACGATATACCTTCGTATATTAATTTTCCTGGTGTGCAAGATGTAAAGAAATTTACATTGTCTCTGTTGTAATTTACTTGTAAAATATATAAAAAAGTGTATTACTTTCCTTTTTTTGTTGGCAACACTGAACAGTGAACATTGAATAAAGCGACTTGTACTGAGATTTTGGCGTATTACTATACAATTATTAGAAAATTAGAAAAAGTGACGAAAACCTAGAAAATAAAGTTTCAAACATAATCCGCACGTTTACATTGCAATACCCATTCTAAGTTTACAAAATTATAAAATATAATGTGGTATTTAGACGAAAAGCTGTTTAGACGGATACAATATGAATCCTTATGTAGGAGATATATATTTTACTCAGTGCTATTACGCATATATATTGCAGGTATATTTTTGCTATAGAAGTTTTTTGCCACGAACACTCTCCCACGCGAACGAGTCTGCGGGGCAAAAGCTAGTGCAAAATATAATTTATGGGATACACGGTCCGGTTTTCCTTCAGTTCGGCCTGAACGGATGCAAAATAGTATTGTCTGTGTGCAATTTCGGGATCGCATCAGTCGGACGTATGGACTGAAGCGATTCGTTCCAGTGTTGCCAACTCTGTTTTTGCGAAACTACTAAACTCGCGTCGTTTTCTACTACAAACTACTAAAAGAGTACCGATAACTATAAACTTAGGAGTCCCTAAAAGTTGTTTAGGGACTTTGTGTTCACAAAGTGCAGTAGTAATCCACAAATTTAGTAGTAAAACTTTGTAAAGCATCTAACTAAGGCTAACTAATAATAGTTGCAACTTTTTAAATATTTTCAGATTTTTACAACTATCAATTTAAATTATTGCCAGTGTTAAGATAATCCTTAATACTAGTTTAATATAAATAATGTTCACAAAACGTATTTAGATGGTCTAAATGAAATATAGGTAAGTTATATTTTTACATCTCACGATATTAAGAAAAACAAACCGAACCGCAAAAAATCACATTGTCAACCTGTCAATCAACTGACGTCAGTTGGGTCGAATGCGATTTTTTCCGTGTATGTGCTCGAATCCGTTCAGGCCGAATTGAGGTCAGTTCTAACTGAAACGATCGGCCTCTCGTCTGTGGGAACCTTTATTAGATTCGTTTTAGCGCTATTAATGAATTAATTAATCTTACACAAGCCATCTATATTGTCAACTGCAAATAAATTTTAAAAAAAAAGTTTTACTAGCTTTTGATCGGAGCTCCGCCCGAGTTAATACAGCAAAACAGTTCCCATGGGAACAATGTACTTTTTCGGGATAAAAAGTGAGCTATGTGTTATTCTAGAGCTAAAACTACTACCATACCAAATTTCATCCAAATTCATTCAGTAGTTATTGCGTGAAAGAGTAACAGACATCCATCCATTCATCCTCACAAACGTTTATAATATTAGTAGGAAGTATGATAGTAAGATTTTGGTCCTACCAGGTATGAAGAGTATTCTCCCAACTTATTCAATTAATACCACAGAACACAATATAAGTTATAATAAAGAAAGTTGTAACAATTAAAGTTGTTTGGACCGCCGCGCTGAGCTAACAAGGAGTTCGTTAATCACAGGTAAACACTTGCTTCCCGTTGGCGGTTTGTGGATCATTAACGTTATAAATAATGGGGGCAATTGATTTAATTATTTATTATTGTTTTATTTTATTTGGAAAACTTACAGCTTATAAGTGATAACAATAATAATTTAACTAATAAATGAAAAAGCTAATAACAAGTTTTCACTTATACATAGCAGGCACGAAATTCTCCTTTTCTATTTGATACCTGGAACATTATTAACTTTTTACTATCTGTAGTAAAGAGACGTGGAATTTTATTGTGAGATGGAATTATTTTATCGATTGTAATAAACCCGAGTGTGAAGGCTTGCTTGAGTGCTGAACATTTGATGTGGATACTACGAGCTTTAGAACACGATTTCTCAGTTTGGAGTAAGGTATCTACAAAAATCACATGCCGGCCATAAAATTAAAAACTTGAGAGGTATCAAGGGACACCCGGATGAAACAAAGTTATAATATATATATTATAATATAAATATATAGTTGACAATGAAGAATATATATATATATATACAGAGATTAGCCGGAACAAACACACAGACAATCCGACCGATCATACTTTTAAATGCATTAAGTGAAAATAAAAGCTGTTGAAAATAAAATTTCAAATTACTAACAGACACTTCAATTTTGTTTATCTGTATAGATATAATTATATTATACAAAACAAATAGTTGAACTAAGTATATTATATATTATAGTGCGCAGAACTAGTTGGCCGCGCCTTAGGTAGGGACAGGGGTGAGGGGGCGGGTTGCCCCATCCGTCCCACCGCTCGCATACCTAATGCCCGGCTAGCTAGTCACAATATGTAACAGTCATAACAGTCACAATGTGTAATTGCAAAATTCTGCATTATTGTCAAGGTGATAAGGTCGTTTTTTGTATCATTCTTAATAGTCGTTATTACATTGTGATTTCGAGTGGCAAAAAGTGTCGTGCCTAATCAATCCGTCTAGCCTCCATACAATTCGCAACGCGCCATAAGGAACTACGTTCCAAAAATAAAATAAAATAAATATAAAAATAAAAATACTGTACCGTTTTGATATCTAAACGTCATTTCACTACGCGGTACAAAATATAATATAGTTACGTAGAGAGAAACAGCTTTCATAGAATGATCTAAATCGATCCAAATTTGAAAATTTTGACGTCCCCTTCAACGGCCCACATTTTTCCTCACAATAGTGGACGCACTTGCTTGTAGCAATGCAATCAAATCGATAACTATGTAGCTGGTCGTCTTTCTATAATCTGTAATTTCACCTCGTTCCAAACTTTTCAAAGGCATATAGAGCAATAATAATGCAACCTATATACGTCATAATGAGCCATTTACGAACGGATACGTTATGAATAATTTCGAATTTTTATTCGAGTCTAAATTTTGTAGAGTTGTGGAGTCTAAATTTTTTATTTTATTTTTGAAATTCTTTAAAAATCGATTATTCTTATCTATTTGAAATTAGCGGATAATCCGAAATACTTAAATATGCGTATTCGGTATAATATTATATTATTCATATTCGTATCCGGGTTCGAAGTTTCATATACATAACATCATAAAATTGTATAATATTATATGTATAATTATTAATTTTTGATGTCTCAAATGTTTGATATGAATGCACCGTACTCACGGTCCAGCAGGCAGTTAATATTGACATATTGAAGCGGACTAGCAGGCAAACATTAAAAATGATTGACACGAATGATGGAAATAAATATCGGCGCTGGACTTGCATGCTGGACGGTGAGTATGACGTTATATTATTATTATTATAGGCATGTCTAGTATAATAGGCCTCTAGAATAAAAATACATTTTATATTATAATGTATTTAGGCGTTGCTCACATAACATGAAAAAACACATTCCCTGTTGCAGTCACAGTCGCATGGATTTACTGGTACTTTGAACTACTAAGTCCCCAGGGTCTCATTCATCATGGCTTCTTAATTGAGTAATGGCTGATGCGACAGCCTGATGGATGAGATCATGGTCGCTAAATATGAGTGATCGGGAACTTTGTGTATAGCTTTACTTATATTTAGGTTAAACGACTAATGTTTATTTGGTGTCTTAAATAGTTTGTGGATTTGAATGATTTTTTTATTAGCTTTCTAAAACTATGTCATCGATGAAAGCACCAATTCGTGGTGAAATTCACATTTTAGATTTTCCGAAAACTGTAAAATGCGTACTCAACAATTTGTATTTATAATCTCGGATATTAAATTTTATGAAAATCTGTGCAGATTTAAAGATTTTCCATACAAACTTTCAACACTATTGTTTAATTAAGTTTAAGTTTAATTTTCCAAAATCGCTTCTTAGTTACGGCTGTGCGAGTGTCTAGACTAGTCTAGGCTAGGCTGTGTAGTGTCAGTCAGTTAGTGGGGACATCTCCTTTTATATTAATACTTGAGATAGTTACCCTGCGTCAGTACAGTCAAACAGAACATTAAAGGTACGCGCATATTATATGTCGTGCCGCAGCGCGAAAATGCGCTTCTTAAATTTTATAATTATAAACTATCGTCTATCGCTCACTTTGCCGGGACGCAGCGGGCCGAGAAAGCAGTAGGAAAGTGTGGTATAGAAATCATTTTCGTAGAAGTTGTATATTGTTCTTCTAATAACAGGCGAAAAAAATCTTAGTTGAAACTCTGTGGGGCTGGCAGGGACATTTGACAGCTGCGTCAAACGTTATGTTATTGAATGAGAATTGTATGATAATCTGTCGAGATCATGAAAGTGCCCATACAAATTTCATTCGATAACTTTAGGTTTACGCTGCTCTCAAATGTTCCAGCTAGGCCCTTGTGCTCAAAATCTGTCAATGCGCTGCGGCCCTGTCCGTAATAAAGTGCTAAGTACACGTTTTGAACTGCGATGCGAACCACTTACTGCCGGTTTCAATAACCTATCTACCAATAACTATTTGTTATCGACGTTGTCCTTCAATAATTTGCCGGTTTTTTGCGATACAAATGTGACGAGTGTAACAAATAGTTATTGATAAATAGGTTATTGAAACGGGCCGTTAATGTGTATGTACCTTAACTGTTAGGACAGGGGTCGCCAAATGGCAGACCGCGGTCCCCATCCGGACCGCTGACCCATTTTGTGCGGACCGCGAGAACACAGTAACAAAGTAAATACTACTTCCGATATAAATAACTTCCGTGGCGCCAAAAAGATTTGACGCGAGCTGTAGGTACGTAATTTAATAAAAATGTATCCCCCGCATTATCTTTGTTGACGTCAAATCGAAAACGGCCTTGTTATTTCCTTAATTACATTTGTTTAATAAATATTTATTCTTATAAATAAAATGTGCGGACCTCGATGGTCATTTCATTTCTTAAAACGGACCCCGAGCGAAACCAATTGGAGACCACTGTGTTAAGACATAGCATATTGTTGCTTGTATAACTTGAATAATTGAAAAATGCACTCACGACTCGAAAATCTACACAAATACAAATTAAAATATAAAATTGAAGTGTCTTCTCGTCAATTCAAATAAACGGCTTTTCATTTGATGCATATAAAAGTAAATACGGTACATACAATTAAAAATCAATTTATAAAATTTTTGTCTCTCCGTCTGTCTGTCTGTCTATTCCGTCTAATTTCTTAAGCGGCTGGACTGATTTTCACGGGACTTTCACTGTGTTACAAGGTACAACATAGGGTACTAGGTTTAAAATAAATTATAGTTTAAAAAAACTAAAAAATCACGCTTTTATAGAAAATCTAACTAAAAAATAAATAATAAAATGTAATAAATTTGGATTAAGAATAGTGTAAATGAAAAATAAATGTTTATAATTGTAAAAAAGCGTGGGGTGCAGTGTATTCACCTGTACGTTTGTTTGTATGTAACAGACTCCAGTGGATTTGATTTTGATCCACTTCAAACGGCCAGATTTCGTTTAAAATGATTTTAAGATATTATCAAAGTGAAGATCCTTCTCATATCTGGCAATAAAATGTTTATAACTATTGACACTATGCACCCCACGCTTTTTTACAATAATAAACATTTATTTTTCATTTACACTATTCTTAATCCAATTTTATTAAATTTTATTTTTAGTTAGATTTTCTATAAAAGCGTGATTTTTTAGTTTTTTTAAATTATAATTTATTTTTTGCTTTTTAGTACGATTTGCCAAAGAGTAAGCCTGGAACTGCACGCATGATTATTTATTATAGTAATTTATAATTTTAATTTTTAAAATTATAAATTTTTAAATTATTAAAATATATATTTTTTTAATTATTAAAATTAAATTAAATCGAATTATTGCATTGTCATCGGTCTTTGACAGGTGTGCAAAGTTTGAATTAAATCTGATCGTTCAAAGTAGGACAAAATCGAGCCCAAAGGAGTCGGTTACAAACAAACAAGCAAGCAAGCAAACATACAGGTGAAACTAATAAAAGCGTTACAAAAATAGGGTTTCGTTTCCGTTAGTTCAACGCGTACGAAGTTGCGGGCACCAGCTAGTATTATATGAAGTCGAACTGCGTCAATATAGTCAAACAAAACGCTAAGGCTGTAGTCTGCAACAAACATTCGATCACACTGTGCGCATCACGAAGGTGGGATTGCCTCAATTTGTAGCTCTCACGTATTGCTCCGGGGTGGTTGTGATTATTATATTGTAAGATTTTTACTTAGCCAAATTATTTGATATTATATAAAAACTAAATAAGGAAAATTATGGGTGTAGGATTATAATGTTGCACAACAAAATTTAAATTTCGAAGTAATCGCCGAAATTTCAAGCGAGCTGATGATGATATAGGTTCATCCGTTTGGGCGCTACGATACCACACACGCACGCAGACTCGTCAAACTTGTAACACCCCTCTAAAGAGACAAGAACAATTTTGCTATTTGTAATTAAAAAAATATATCAATTAAAATTTAAAGAAAATGCGACTAAGAAATTTATGATATGATAGATTATGTTTACTGTTTATAAAATAATAGGTATAAGTTAAACTTTAACAGAGAACTTTATTCACCAAGTATAATAAAAATAATGAGAGTATCTTACTTATTTGGAAATTAACAAATTCTAAGTCATACATATATTTTTTTGGATGTTTAATTGTTATCTTTTAGGTTACAAATAGCAACTCCTCCAATAGCAAATACAACTCTCGGAATTATGATGTACACTTTTATTTCTTAACATTACGACGGATAAAAATGCTTGTCACAGGCTTGCTATGAAAATATTTAGACGAATTTAAGTGATAGTAAAAAGCTTCAGAGTAGCAGTAAAGTATAAAATCGCACTTGACAATAAACTTGCGGTTACGCCCCTAATAACTTTTTAAAGATGTTTGTGAGCTCGTGAACATCTTTCAATCATAAAAAATGAACTTTGTGCACTTTAATGAACTTTAATGTTCAAATGAAAAAATAATGGTTTCTTAAATGAAAATCATCTTTAAAATGTGATAACTACGCGAAGATAATTTTCAAAATGTAAAAGAGTTGTTTATAAAATGAGTTATTTTAAAATTCTTTGTTTGAATAACTTTTTAGTTTTATTTCTAAAGTTAAAATTATCTTTCTAATGTTCACGTATCCTGTAATATCCTAATCTTAGTAATTTTGAATTAGTAGCCTGCTTTTATATTCTAATGTCAATTATTTTTTTCATAATAAGGGTCAGTTCACACCGCGACGATACGTGACGCTACGCGGCGCTGCATTTTTATGATAGCTGTCCAAAATTGTGCTTTATTCATCACACAAAAAGATAATATACGTTTATTACATCAGTCATACACTGCACATGCGCTGTGCAGCGCAATGCTACATGGCATTCGAACTCTTACAACGATACGTATAATCATCTTGTGCAATTAATAAAGTTCAATTTTGAATAGCTATCTTAAAAATGCAGCGCCGCGTCGCGTAATGTTTCGTTTCGGTGTAAATTAACCCGTACGAAATAAGATGACAATACATATTTACTATATTACACTTGTAAAATTCCTTACACAACGCAATTAGCTCACTCCTATCTAAATACATATTAAATACACGCAACATTTAACATTTACATTCACGAGAAATTGTCAGTCAATTCTCCGGGTATTTCTGTGTCATTTACACGTGCAAATTGATATCCAAGAAGCGGGAAAATTAGAATTTTCGGGAACGTATAATGATACAAGATGTGCGTGCGTGTGACTCGTTCAAATGTTAAATCAAAGGATCATTATTCCAGAAGAGTTTGGGGTGTTCAAAAATAAACGTTAAACATTTGTCATTTTAGAAAATTTCAATGGAGTAAATTATTTTCTGTTGATATTACTTTATTTTAAGAAATCTGGTGTTTAAGTATAGGTGCCGCACGGTGAGCAAATAGAAATAATCGTTGCATATATAAAGTAAAATAGATATGTACAGCCGAACGTATAACCGCCTCCTTTTTTTTGGAAGTCGGTTAAATAATGTCTGACGTAGGTTAGACACAGCTCTTATAAAACTTTTTTCATAAACTGTAATGTTGTAATGTTAGTAGCATTAGACTACTTACGGTAAAGTGAGTCTGTTCTCAGTTTAGTATAACTGCTATTTTAATAGAAAATAGCCTAACCAAGAGCATGTCGGTAGTCAGGACATGTTTAAGAAGGGTTCCCGTTAACTATAAACGCGCATTTGGTTTTCTTAGAATGACTTCAAAAATTATTATGCGATTTCGCTCAGAATCTATCAGCATGGAAACTTACAAGTTTCTATCTCCTATATTATTTTTTTATTATTTTGATGACGTTTTGATTATTTTATGATGCCAAAACCGAGATCTATGCACATTATATAAATATTAAAAATTTCATCCATTTATATTCATAATTACAGAAGCTAGAAGGTTGGACAGAGAGACAGACTGATGGACGGACAGAGCGAAACTATGAGGGCTCCTTAAGTATTACGGAACCCTAAAAATACAAAACCATTTGAGACATGAGACAGGCTCCGCAATAAGGTAGAAAGTTGTGTCAATGGTGTCTCTACGACCGTTATTTCCTGGGCCATTGCGCAGAGAACTAATTTAGATAAAAAATTATACCTATTATTAACTTAACGTAAAAATCATACACCTATATTATAGACGAGGCATGCATGGTGAGGCAAATATTTCAAAACTAAATGAAAAAAAAAAGATTTCGAAGCTATGACGTATATTTGACAGAACAAACCTTCGTACAAGAAAAAATCGGTTGTGTGTAAAGTCGGTTTACTGACGATAGTTGAACGTGACAACGTCATGTTTATAGTGCGCGCGGAACTAATTGGCCGCGCCCTAGGTAGGCGTGTTGCCGCCGCGAAGTCCGGCGCCGACCTGAGTAATAACATCAAGCGCCCCCGCCTCTTCGTCCCACCGCTCACATACCTAAGATGCGGCCAGCTGAGGTAACGGCAAATGCGGTGGTAACGGTATGAGCATTGTTTTTTCGTGCGTGCAGCCGGCTTCATCAATTTATAAGACATTATCACGTCAAAAGTTACGCCATCTTGATTTTCACCATACCTTAAATGTCAGACATCTTGATTTCACCATACTTCAAATGTCAAAATGGCCCCAAAAACTCCAAAAGTGGGGCCATTTAAGTGAAGACTTTATATACGTGTATGGTGTCCGCAGTAATTATAATTAATTAATTAATATATAATTATAATTAACATAATTGCTTTCCGCAGTTTATTCTTCAGTTTATTCGGTTCGCATATATTTGACAAAATCTTCTGAAATCAAGATGGCGTAACTTTTTCTTGTATAAAGATTTTTTCTGTCAAATGTACGTCATAGCCCATCAGTGGCGTGAGGTTTCTATAATTCCATTCCTATCGGCTTCACTTACCACTTACCTTTTGAAGACCCTCCTCCAAATCCCTACCTATTATACACGCTAGGACTGTAGCCCATCCTTAGTTTTGAAATAATGATTAAAATGCTCACCGGATTTTACGTGACTTACCACTTTTTTAAATACTAAGAAATATATTTTATTATCATAATATCTTCTAGGTCCTAATTAGCCAGTGTTGGCAGTATCAGACACATATTTGTGTATAAAAAGTGTAAAATGAGAATGTATGTCATGTATGTCATGCATCTCATATTACTGGTAGGCAAGTATACCTCATTAGCTGCTCAGTGCTCGTGGCTCGCGGCGTGTATTCGTGGTGTCGTAGACAATGCTACGTTTTTATTATTAATACACAGTTTAAAATACTTTTTAAAAAATATATATATGGACGCTTCACACCACGTCAATCTGGCCCCGTGCTAAGTATCCGAAGAACTTGTGTTTCGGGTACCAGCCAACGAGAAGGATATTCAATACTTTTATACTATGCATATATATAAAATTTTATTATATTATACACATCCATGTCCCAGGAACACAGAAAACTTTTTGTTCCCCCGGTGGGATTCGAACCCGCGACCTTGAGCGCCCACACGCTAACCACTGAGCCACAGGGGTCGTTAAATACTGGTGCTAAAATGGAAAATGCCGTCGATTGTCACAATTTAACACGTTGGATGTAGCCATTACTTAGTTATCGTCGATAATTCTGTACAAAACCGATAGAAACATCACCAGCAGTGCTCATTAGAATAATCATTTCTATGAAGAATGAATATATCTTCTCAATATCACTGATAAAATCCGGCCAAGTGCGCTTTGGACTCGCGCATGAAGGGCTCCGTAGGAAACGGCAATAAATCACGTTTATTGTATAATTAATATTTATTTTACTCTGTGTTTAGTATTTCTTGTCATGGTGGCAACGGAAATACATTATAATACGAGAATATTTCAACTGTTTAGCTATCACGGTCGAGGAGTTACAGCCTGTGACAGACATACGGACAGACAGACAGCGAAGTCTCAGTAATACGGCCCCGTTTTTTACCATTTGAGTACGGAACCCTTAAAATATTTATAAGGATAGATACAGTGTTCGAATAAAGGAAAACCGTCACAGAAGTATGGATTTAAACATGAATACAGCAATAGGACTTGCTCGACAAAGGCGGATTCGCAAAGTTCGCGTCTCCCTTGTTGATTGTATGCATTCAAGTGTGCCGCCATCTTGCATACCTACTTTAGTGCCTATAATGTTATAGACTGGATATCGCCGTGATTTTGTTCTCGTAGCTAGCAAATTTATCCCAAAAAGCCAGTGAAATGAACGATACATGGTCCTGGATTTATGGCATTTTTCTAGCCACATAAAATTTTTGACTACTAAGCTTTTATGATAATCCAGACTGGCAAATATTTATGGACGCTTCACACCACGTCAATCTGGTCCCGTGCTAAGTTCTCGAAGTACTTGTGTTACGTGTACCAGACAACTGAAACATAATATTATTTAATACATTTATTCTATACATTTTATATTTAAGATTTTTATTATATGAACACATAGGAGGGCGGCAATGAAAATTTCGGGAATCAAGGAAGTGACACAACATTACTATTTAAAAATGTATTTATTGCTTTTCGAAGTATTCTCCGCGAAATTTGACACATTTTTCCATACGATGGAACCAATCACTGAAGCAACCATTCCATTCGGAAGTTGGGGTCTCCAAAATAGCCGTTTTGTAGGCGTCCACAGCTTCTTCAGGTGATGAAAATCTCTGACCACGCAATTTATTCTTTATTTTAGAGAAAATATAGAAATCATTAGGGCTTAGGTTGGGGCTGTACGGCGGATGGTCTAATAATTCTATGATTTCTTGCTCTAAAAACTCTTTTGTTCTGTGCGCGGTGTGAGAACTCGCATTGTCGTGATGGAGGATGATGCGGCGGTTGCAGTTCTCTTTACGGAGTTCAGAAACGACCTGTGGCAAACAAATGTTAGCATACCATTCTGCATTAACCGTTCTTTGTCCCTCAAGAGGAATAGTCGCCACATGGCCGGTTTTGGAGACAAACGTGGCCACCATTTTTTTTGCAACACTCCGTGAACGAACAATTTTTGTTGGCTTTAACTCATTTTCGAACACCCAAACTCGTGACTGGTTTTTTGTTTCGGGTTCGTACGCATATATTCAGGATTCGTCACCTGATACGATGTTGTATACAGCATTTGAGGATCCTGCGTGGAATCTTTCGAGAGTTCTGACGCACCAAGTAACGCATGCTCTTCACAGAGCAAATGCGGTATCCATCGGGAAAACAACTTTTTTACACCTAATTGTTCATGCAAGATTATTTGTATTTGACTCATGCCAATGTCTAAAGTTGCCTGAATTTCGCGGTATGTCACATGTCGATCTTCCTCAATCAGCTTACGCACAGCATCAACGTTTTCTTGGGTGACTGCAGTTTTTGGACGACCTTGACGGGGAACGTTGAAATTCAGCAAACCAGCGATAAATTGTGGTTTTGGACGGGGCTTCATGACCAAATGCAGAAATCATCCGGTCAACACACTTTTTTTGTGTTAAACCACTTCGAAAGTCATAATAAATCATCGCTCTAGAATTTTCTCGAGTCAATTCCATTTTCTCAACGATTAAACAAGTTTAGAGTGTTCTCATAATTTAATTGTATTAGGTCCTTACATATGAAATTGGTGTTTTGTCGTATTGGCCACTTTGATCTCAAATATATCTTCTTAGGAATTCCAATTTCAATTTTATATCGCTACTTACTCATGCATTTGTATTTCGGCAACCGTTTTCATTTGTTTTTTTCCTCTTTTGGTTTTTTTTGCGTCACTCTGTTTACAAAATGGAAAACTTGAAATATCGTATTATTTTCGAGTACGAGTGCTGCAGAAACGGCTCGAAGGATTAATGATGTGTATTGCGGCGGTGTCGCAAAAGAAAATACAGTGCGTTTTTGGTTCCAACGTTTTCGTTCTGGAAATTTCGACCTGCAGAACAAGCCCCGTGGACGGCCGAAGACCAAAGTTGATAATGAAGAATTGAAGGCGGAAAAAACGGATCCATCGCAAACCACGTCCGAGTTAGCTGCAGGCTGCAGTGTTAGTGATAAAACTGTTTTGATCTACTTGAAACAAACTGGGAAGGTGAAAAAGCTTGAAAGGTGAGTACCTCATGAATTGAGTGCAGCAAACCGACAAACGCGCGTCGACTGTTGCGGTTACATTACTCAACCGGTACAATAATTAAGGGATTTTAAACCTATTACGAAAAGTGTATCCTGTACAATAATCGGAAACGCTCATCGCAATGGCTGAACCCTGGCGAACTAGCCAAAGCCTGCCCCAAGCGAAAATTGACTCAAAAAAAGACGCTCACAGCGTTTGGTGGACTAGTGCCGTTGTCGTTCACTACAGCTTTCTTAATTCTGATCAGACCATTACGGCAGATGTCTATTGCCAGCAACTGCAAATCATGATGGAAAAGCTAGCTGGTAAACAACCGAGGTTGGTCATTCACTCTAAGCCACTGCTGCTTCAGGACAACGCCACACCACACACTGCACAACACATGACTACCAAATTAGAGGAGCTTCAATTGGAATGTCTAAGACATCCACCGTACTCCCAGAATCTTGTTCCAACAGATTACCATTTTTTTCGCAATTTGGACAACTTCTTACAAGGGAAAAAATTCAACTCCGATGGGGCAGTCCAAAGCGCCTTCAAGATTTTATTGATTTCTGTCCGAATGGTTTTTTAGTAAAAGAATCAAAGAACTAACTATGAGATGGCAAAAGTGTATAGATAGCAATGGTATATACTTTGATTCAATAAATATATTATGTTTAAAAAAAATAGACTTTATGTTCCACCTTTACAAAACGCCAATTTCAAATGTAATGACATAATATTATAATGACGGCATGCAGTTACGAATGTCACGATACAATTGTCAAAGACATGTCAGTTTGATATCATGTTAATAACATACTAAGTATGAACAAATTGCAACAACCGTCAACCTGCTCATGAATTAGATTCCCTGATACCTACTTTCTTACAAAATAGTTTAGCATAAATCTGCTGATGATTGTACCGTGCACACAGGAGTCAGAGATCACGTCGACATAGTGATGTGTCAGGACCTCGATATCAATCTCCAGTGACAAGTTAATGGACTACGTCACTGTCTCGTGTCGCCCGTCTACCGGCACGGCGAGACGGACGAGACAAAAAACTTGTTATGTAACGCCATGTCAATAGGCAGATGATAAACATTCTCTGTTATAGGAAGTTTTATGTTTTTCTTTTATACAGATCTCAATTTTTTTATATATATACAAAAGGAAAAGCTGATTGACTGATGTATCAATGCACAGGCCAAGCACTTAAGGCTAGAAATTTGAAATTTTGCACACGCGTTCCTCATAGGACGAAGGCGTCCACTAAGAAAGGATTTTGCAAAATTCAACCCCCAATGTGGTGAAATAGGGGATAAAAGTTTGTATGAATCTTTTTATTGCTTGGACATATTCGCATGCGTTTGTATTGAGTACGAAAAAATAATGATTTACGTATTTCGGCGGTTTCTAATATTCAATTATTTATTATAAAGATAGCCTTTAAAAACCAATTACACGCGGGCGAAGCTGCGGGTAAATGCTAGTTTAGTAATAAATAAGAACAGATGATTTGAACGAAATGATTACGATAGTTTAGAACTTTGTCAGGCGATTCACGACGGCTTATTAGATTTTAGATAGAATTAGATTCTATAATTAAAAGTATTACCATGTATTACTAACGCTCATTACAAAGCAGCAGCGAACCTTTCATTAAACTAACAAGACTATAAAACTGTACATTTACTTTGCAAACAGCATTTTACAACTATGTTACAACTCACAACTTACAAAACGTTTTCTCGTAAACATCTTATCGCGAATTAATTTCAAAGCCCGCCCACGCTTTTAGCCGGGATTCGCAATATATTCGGGCACACTTCCCCCGTGATTCCCGGTATGCATTGCGGGAAGCCGGGACTCGGGAGTCGCGGGACGACAGCGCGGCGCCATCTTGGATTTATGGTGCAGCATTCAGATTACTAGAATTAAAAAATAATAAGCGCGCCATTTAAATGTATAATGTTCAATTTATTGCATATTCTACACGGTTTCCTCATAACGGTCCTAATGGTTTTAATATTCATGATAAATAAATTCCGTTTATCCATTTATTATTGTGGATGGTGGTTATGAAAAATTATAAGAGCAAAACTTAAAAGCTCCACTCACACTGGTGCAGAGTCGAAGCGTCTCAACGCGTCATGATTTTCACCTATAGCATAATATTCATCAAGCTTTTTCTATTATTAAGGTACAAATTTGTGTTATTGAAATATGATAGAGCGCGACGTCGCGCGTCAACGCACGTTGGCGCGTCTACGTTTGTCACCATATTTCTATAATACAAATTTGTACTTTATTAATGGAAAATTAAGCTATACGTGAAAATCATGATGCGTCGACTGTCGAGTCGCTTCGCATGAAGTAAATCTAAGAGATTTTAAGTTAACAGTGTAAGTTTAACAATTTGTAAAGAACTGTGTAGAAATCAGACTTCAATTAATAAATGTAAGACAGAATAACATGGTTAAACCCTAGTCAAGTTAGCTAATATAATAAAGACGAATCAATGTTACCTCTTCTGTTATGGTTTAATTCGGAAATCATTGAACGAATCTACAAGTTGGCTTCGTCTCAGCCCGGGACAATATATAGACGTGCATCACTAATCCAAAAAATTGTTGCAACGTAAGGGCCAGATTACACCGACACGCGACGTGACGCAGCGCTGCATTTATTATTATAGCGATTCAAATTGAACTTTTTTCACTACTTAAAAAGATACACGTTTTATTGCAAGAGCGGCGCCGCAGAACGCAGCTCGAAATTCGAAATATTGCAATTATTAATCGCTTATCTTCCTGTGTACCCAGTGAATAAAGTAGAAATTTGTATCGCATCGCGCCTCGGCATGAACTTACGCTGAACTATAAGTATAGTTGATTTTGCTTGTCCCTGTCTATTGAAATATAAAACAGCGGAACGAGGAAGCAGCTTTACTATGCATGGGGACGAGAATTTCCGATGGAAGTAAATTTTTATGCGTTTGATGTGAACCCCCCGACTACCCGGAATATATTAAAAGAAAACATAAAACTTTGACGAATAATGCCTCTATCCGCCATGTTATTTACCTACTAAGGATCAGTACACACCGCGACGATCCGCTACGCTACGCGGCGCTGCATTTTTATGATAGCTATTCAAAATTGAACTTTTCACAAGATGCAGGTTTCATATGACATTCGAAGTCTTACAGGAAAACGTGTATCTTATTGTGTTAAATGAATAAAGTTCAATTTTAAATAGCTATCTTAAAAATGCAGCGGAATGTCGCGTATTCATTTCGGTGTGAATTGACCCTAAGTCCCTAATTTTAGGGACTCCAAATTATCATTACGTTTAGAGCAAGCCGTACTCTCTAAAACTGACCATAAATCATAATCCAGCAGATTAAGATCGGGACTAGACGACGGCCAGTCTTCAGCTCTGATGAAGCCCGAAACGTTCGTTTCCAACCAAGACTGCGTAGACCGAGCTTTATGACCCGGCGCCGAGTCTTGCTGGAAGGACCATTCTTGGTTATTGAACATGGTGTTGTTAAGGGGCTTCACTACCTTCTCAAGAATGGTATCTTGATACACTTGTGCCGATGTTTTGATACCTTTTTCACAAAAGTATGGCTCAGTCACTCCTTCATAGCTAATACCCCACCAAATCATCACTGAAGTCGCCCATATATATCGCATAATAGTGCCCACGTTGCACTCTATCGATTAATTGGGAAGCTTCCTTAGAGCTTTGAAAATAAATACGGTCATTTTGTTTGTTAAAATGTTGCTCAATTGTAAAAAAATTCTCATCCGTAAACAAAATTTTTCTGTCCCTTAAAGGGAGGTTTGCGTATCGCTTCAGTAGTTGTTTCGATTTTACCACCCTATTCTTTTTTAAATAATCAGTTAAGAAATGACCAGTACCTACGTCTCTTATAAGCTGTAAGTCCTAAGTCATCTTTTAAAATCTGCGACATGGTTCTAGGTGCTATCTTCATCTCCCGAGATAATATTTTGCTTTCGAACAGGATTTCTTCTAATTCTTTCCCTTACTGCTTTGACCACCTTTTTCGTACGAGCACTACGTGGACGGCCAGATCTTTTTCTGTCACAAACAGAGGAGGTCTCATTGTACCTATTAATAGCCCGGTACACAAACATTTTACTAATACCAAGCGAATGGAGAGTTTTAAAAATTGCATTTGGCTCCATAACCTACTTTGTGTAATGCAATCACAGTGATTCGGTTCTCTTTATCATCCCACTCCATTTTAATATCGCAAAATATTGTACAATGTATTGGCGCCAAAATGAGAAAACCCAATGAACAATCATATAAAAATGACAGATTCCAAATTCAAATATAATATTTTGTTTATTTTTAATTGTAACAGTATTTATGGCCAGACTAAGTAGTATAAAATGATTATATACTTTACTTCCCGTTATCAGTAACACAAGTTCTTCGGATACTTCGCACGGGGTCAGATTAACGTGGTGTGAAGAGTGCATATATATTTTTATATTATTATTATTGTCACGTAACCTTTATCTTCGTAATATCTTACATGGGGCTAGTGGAGCATACTTATTTTCATTCCGGGTTAAAGAGGAGTTTATTGTATACGGTACTGGCCATCACTAAGTCCGGTGCTTTAGCCAGCCAGGCAGCCTATCGAACATAGGTATGACGTTGCATGCGGCCCATGCAGCCATAAATGTTCATATGTTTTCTGGCTGCCCCTGCGCCTTGTATTATGAACCCATCATCTATTCAATTTCAATGGATGATGTTCATAATACGATTCACTTAATGTGCCCATTTAAGACTTGCTAGTCCCATTGATAACATCACATTTTTTGATATTTTATAAAAATATAAACACACATGCCCACGTCTATAGAGGATATTCCCAATAGAGGTAGGTACGCAGAGCAAAACATCAGCTATCTGTAGCGAATTTCTCGCCCTGGATGAAACTTTAAAAAATGCATATTCTGTTCCAACAACATTACATACAGTTATTGAATAGTTCGATAGACTCAGTTTAGAGGTTGCTAACGACGTATTCAGTGGCTGGGGAACTTTCGGGATATTAGCATAAAACATCAAAACTCGCATTAAACTGTCCGAGTTCCGCCGGTCTCCCCTAGCGCTCGGTCGGGCGAGAGGACTCAATTTATAAGAAACGGTTTACACCTCATTTTTTGTGTAACTTTAGTAATTAGTGAGAACAAAAATATAATTAAATATAAAAATAATATTAAGTAATATTAAACGCTTTGTCCAGATGGGCTATATTATGCGACTTTATAACTATGAACAGATGGTTACTACAATTGGCCACAAGTGTACAATCTTCGTGTGCCGTATCTCCTTAACCGGCTGAACATTTATACTGTCTAGCTATCAAGATAGACAGTTGAAATGTTCACATATTATGTATTACTGTTGCCGCTATAACAACATATACTAAAAACCGAATAAAATTAATATTAATATCGCATACAACAAACGTCATTTTTTTGCCATGTTCTGCGGAACCCTTCGTACGTGAGTCCGACTCGCACTTGGCACCGACCAAGTGCGAAATGTGCGTTTTTAAGAAACCTCTCAGCACATTTAAGAGTGAACACGCAGATTATGCCAATATACAATATGTTATCTGATAGACATATTTTCACTCTTTAACGGCCCGTTTCAATTACCTATCTATCTATAACTATTTGTTAAAAAGGTCATCATTCAATCATTTGACGGTTTTTGCGATACAAATTAGACGTTTCTAACAAATAGTTATTGGTAGATAGGTTATTGATACGGCGTACCTGATAATTACTAGAACGGGTAACAAAGAAACTTGCGGGCAAGCGTCAAGACCTATTAGACCAATAATCATATTGCATTACAAGCTAGTGAAGGAAGGGTTGTGCCCTCAGAAGGGAAGCCCTCGGCCCTGCCTGGCTTCTGCGGCTCGGATCATTGTTCGTGTTGAGTTTCATACGATGTAGGTATATGTGTTGGTATTGCTTCTAGATAATAACCTTCTATGTACCTTGTAGATTCTGTCTTATAGAGTAACCCCCTAAAAAAAATCGGTTGTCTGTAAAGTCGGTTTACTGACGATAGTTGAACGTGACAACGGCATGTTTAGAGTGCGCGCGGAACTAATTGGCCGCGCCTTAGGCAGGCGTGTTGCCGCTGCGAAGTCCGGCGCCGAACTGAGTGATAACATCAAGCGCATAATAATAATATATAATAATATATAATAATAATAATAATAATAATAATAATAATAATAATAATAATAAGCCGGCCCCTCCTAGTTGGTGTCCCCGGGCAACACTTGGGTGCGCCACCCCACTCTCTTCGGGGTGAGGTACTCACGTGGCTGATCATCGGCTCTTTCTTACTTTCTCGTCACTATCTTTTCATCACCTTTTTATTAATCACCCCTTGTTTTTGCATCTTTTTTTGGTTTGGTTTTGGTTTGTCTAATTTTCACCACCTTTATTTCTTCTCTTCCTATATTTCCTTTTTCGTTAACTCTTCCTATTTTTGTTCTAATATATTAAAAGAAAAATGCGACTACGTAATAGAAATATACTACCCCAGGCGGGTACCGGCGCGAAAAGCAATGGAGAATCCCGCCCCGGGCTTTCGGGCCCGGGCTGTCCCTCGTATTCTGGGGGGGGCACCGTATCGCATCCTACTGCCCAGTCTAGTACTGCTGCAGAGAATACTAATATCCAAACAATAAGCAACACATACTCATATCCTTCATCACCTACCTCATCCGTCAGCTTGTTTCCATCGCTTCACTCTTCACCGCAGTCATTCATCCTCAATAACTCATTGTCATCACGATCCACCACATTATCACCATTGTCAGACGATGTTACACAGGAAGCAATAGCTACTAATCCGGTGCCCATTCCTGACACGAGTCCGTCTACGAGAAATTCTGAATACATTAATCCGAATATCGTAGATCATAATACTCATACGCAGCCTCATCTCACAAACACTCCAGTAAGAAGTGTTTTGCAGGAAATGCTTCCTCCAACCACTCTCTCTGGAAAAAGTAGACAACGGATGAAATGGACTGATCAAATAAACAGAGAACTTCTCCGTTGCTACTACATTATAACATCATGCGAATCTACTAAGGCGGGTCAATAAGTCCGTGACTTTTTGAATTTCTAACCTCCTTACTGAAAAAGCAACACTACTCCTGTCAACAGGCATCTGTCAGTTGACTCCTATCAAAATTTGAACTTGCTGCGTCAGTTAGTTTGTGTTTTACAGCTATCTTTATCAGACTATCCAGTAACTTAAGGAAACAATGGAAAAAAGTGAATTTCGTGTGCTTATTAGGCATTATTTTTTGCGAAAAAAAACCATTACCGAGACCAAGGCTAAGCTTGATAAATACTATGGGGACTCTGCACCATCGATTTCAATGGTAAAAAAGTGGTTTACTGAATTTCGTTGTGGCCTTACAAGCACTGAAGATGCCGAACGTCCTGGACGCCCAGTTGAGGTCTCTACACCCGAAACAATCGAAAAAATTCACGATATGGTGTTGGCCGACCGAAGATTGAAAGTGCAGGAGATTGTGGAAGCCATAGGCATCTCGCATGGCTCAGTGGTTTCAATTTTGAATGATCACTTGGGCATGAGAAAGCTTTCCGCAAGATGGGTGCCGCGTTTGCTCACAGTCGACCACAAACGCAATCGTGTAACAACTTCACAGGAAGGTTTGGCGTTGTTTAATCACAATATGGAGGAGTTTTTTAACCGTGGACGAAACATGGATCCATCACAATACACCAGAGACCAAACAACAGTCAAAACAGTGTGTTTCTAAGGGTGAATCGGCGCCAAAGAAGGCCAAGGTGGGTTTGTCAGCCAATAAAGTTATGGCGACTGTTTTTTGGGATGCACGTGGGATAATCCACATTGACTATCTTCAAAAGGGAAGAACAATTAATGGGGAATATTATGCCAACTTATTGGACCGCTTCAATGAGGATTTGAAAAAAAACCGACCTCATTTGGCCAAGAAAAAAGTTCTTTTTCACTAAGACAATGCAAGGGTGCACACATGTGCAGTTGCCATGCCAAAAATCCATGAATTGGGCTATGAATTGCTCCCACATCCACCCTATTCTCAAGATTTGGCTCCGAGTGACTACTTCTTGTTCCCAAACCTGAAAAAATGGCTCGGTGGAAAAAGATTTGACTCCAATGATAAAGTCATCTCGCAAACAAAGGCCTATTTTGAGGACCTCGACAAATCATATTTTTTGGAAGGGATAAAAAAATTGGAGAAGCGTTGGACAAAGTGTATAGAGCTCAAGGGGGACTACGTTGAAAAATAAAATGATTTATTTATCAAAAAATCTGTGTTTTATTCCAAAAGTCACGGACTTATTGACCCGCCCTCGTAACCTCACAGCATTCAGACCATCACTCCATAAAAAATTCACAGAGTCCTACTCTGAACTAAGCCACATATCTGAGCAACGATTAGCAGATCAAATCCGAGTTATACATCGCAATAACAGAATACCGAGTCATGAAAGAGACAAGATAAAAAATACAGTAGCGCATACGTTCGATTATTCCAACGACCAGAACAATACAATATGTAGCATAGACACACAGCTTAGCCCCTGCGATATTCTTACCATCCCACATAATGCAACGAACGACCCGAATCTACAACATTCTACAATTCAACCCACAAATAATAATCAACCCATAAGTCTATCAAACTCTTCTGAAACTGTAGAAAATCTAATAGCACCAGAGACAAACAACGCTGAAATACTCACAACTGATGCCGATCAAACACAGAATCACAAAATTAGACAAGTATTTACAAAAATGTTAATCAAATACGCCGATACAGATCCAACACTTAGACCGGTAATACCAAAACTCCAGATTACACGCAACATAATAAAGACGATAAATTCACTTAACAAGTTAATAGGAGAACATCTAGAAGCGAAAGGAACGCCAGATTTAACGGAAATCCACAGTGCTATTTATTGCGCTGCAATATCAACTACAACTCTACACACTAAACTAAATAACCCCCCTGAAAAAGATATATCAAATAAAACAGGAGACCCGAAAATGCCAAAATGGCAACTACGAATTGAAAATAGAGTCAAGAAACTACGAAAAGAAATTGGACAACTTACACAGTACCTTAAAGGAAATCTTAGCCACACAAAACAACGAAAATTAAACCCCAACAATCTCACTGAAAATCAAATAGTAGAATTATTAGATACTCTGAAACAAAAACTGCAAGCACAATCAAAAAGGCTCCGCCGACTTAAAATCAGTAACTCTAGAAGAACGGGTAATTTATTTTTTACTAACAATCAAAAGCTCTTTTATCAAAATTTAAACTCCGAAAATATTAAAATCATACAACCGCCTAGTACAGATACAATTAAGGACTATTGGGAAAACCTATGGTCCAAACCAGCCCATCACAACGTACACGCTTCATGGCTTGATACCGAAATAAGTGAATGTCACAATATTAATCCAATGCCTGAAGTTATAATAGATGATAACGATGTCACATACGGCATAAAGAAGACTTTGAACTGGAAGGCACCAGGGCCAGATAAAATTCAAAATTATTGGATAAAATATTTTACTTCAACACATCACTACATCGCCAAAGCATTCAATTCAGCCCTTAAGGATCGCAAATTAGTGCCGCTATTTATGATGCAAGGAATAACATATCTAAAGCCTAAAGATAAAAACGATACTAAAAATCCGACTAAATACCGTCCAATCACCTGCCTTCCAACTCTTTACAAACTACTTACGTCAATAATCAAACAAAAACTAAATACTCACATTACTGATAATAAAATAATCCCTGAAGAACAAAAAAGGCTGCGCTAAAGGATCAATGGGCTGTAAAGAACAACTTATCATCGACGCCCAAATACATAATCAAACTAAAAAAGATCATAAGAACCTTTATTACGCATACATAGATTACCAAAAAGCCTTTGATAGTGTCCCGCATTCTTGGTTGATACATGTACTAAAAATATATAAGATTCATAATACTTTAATTCACTTTCTACAATATATAATGCATAACTGGTCTACTAAACTCAATCTAAGAACAGTCAGTACCACCGTCAGTACCTCACCAATCAAAATTAAGCGTGGCATTTTCCAAGGCAACTCACTTAGCCCCTTATGGTTTTGCTTAGCTTTAAACCCTCTATCTAAAACTCTTAATAGGTCAAACTTAGGATATATTATAGATAAAGTCAATAAAATCAAAATCACTCACCTTCTTTACATGGATGACATAAAACTCTTCGCACCTGACAGGCAAAAACTGGAACAACTATTAAAATTAACGGAAAAATTTAGCGCTGATATTTACATGACATTCGGAACTGATAAATGTAAAATTAATTGCATTCTTAAGGGCAAACATACACATACAGAACCACTCAACTTAGAACTACAAGAAGGAACAATAGACAGCATGCAAGCGAAAGACACATATAAGTACCTAGGTTATATACAAAATACAGCTATAGATCATAAAGAAATAAAAAATACATTAAAAAATAAATACAAACAGAGACTAAATAAAATTTTAAAAACGCAATTGTCAGGCCAAAACAAAATTAAAGCTGTAAATACCTATGCGATCCCTATATTAACGTATTCATTTGGAATTATCAGGTGGTCTGACACTGATTTGGAAACCCTCAACACCGCAACCAGAACCGCTTGCTACAAACACAATATTCACCACATCCATTCAGCAGTTGAAAGATTTACAATAAAGAGGAAGCAGGGAGGGCGTGGTTTTATAGACATAAAAAATCTACATTACACCCAAATAGATAACCTCCGAAATTATTTCAAGACAAAAGCTAACACAAGCCCACTTCATAAAGCCATTGTAAATTTACCTCATTCTGGAACACCGCTACAGTTAAATAGTGACAAATTTAACCCTAAAAATAAAATAATTAATGATGAAAACAAAATAGAAAAATGGAAAAGTAAGGCTCTACATGGTAAATTTCCGTACCAGTTAAGTCAGAAACATATCGATCAAGCCGCGTCATTCAGTTGGTTAACTAAGGGCAACATTTATAGTGAAACAGAAGGGTTCTTAATAGCTATACAGGACCAAATTATCAAAACTCGCAATTACTCAAAATTTATCCTCAAAGAAGCCATAGAAGCTGATAAGTGTAGATTATGCCACCAAACCACTGAGACAATAGACCATATTACCGGAGGATGCAGTGCACTAGCAAATAAAGAATATACTCACCGTCACGATAACGTAGCCAAACATATACATCAATTAATAGCAATCAAGGTTAACCTTATAGATACACATACACCGTACTACAAATACAAACCATCTAACGTTCTAGAAAATGACTCCGTAAAACTCTACTGGGATCGCGATATCGTCACAGACCGTACCATCCTAAGCAATAGACCAGACATAACCCTCACAATTAAATCTAAAAAAATCACTTACCTTATAGACATCGCCGTTCCAAACACCAACAACCTGAAACAGAAACACACATACATACTAAAATACATCCAAAAATACATAGCGCTTTCAGATGAGATCAAACAAATGTGGCATCAAAACACAGTAAAAATAATCCCGATAGTCATCTCCTCAACGGGCGTTATTCCAAAAACTCTTGCAGTTGCACTTAAATCCCTTAACCTTCACAAAAACACGTATATACAGTTACAAAAGTCAATCGTTATAGATACCTGCTCTATAGTCCGCCGCTTTCTTAATTCATCTTCATCCTTCCCTACAACTCACACCAATTAAACTTCTTTCACGCTACATGAACAGGATACTTGGCAATCGCCCGTACCTGCTTCATTCTACCGGTTAAGCCGAGACAAATATATGTTAAATAATAATAATAATAATAATAATGAGGTACCGGCAATGCGAGATAACGCTGGTACTTGGTAACAGTAACAGGTAACGGTACTTGGTAACAGTACTTGGTAACGCATGAGTCATGTTTTTTCCTGCGTGCAGCCGGCTCCATCGAATTATAAGACGTTATCACGTCAATATTTACTCAATAGATAAGCTATACAATGTTTTGTCCTTGTCTGTCAAGAAACTATTCTACGTATCAGACAAGGGCAAAACATTGTATAGCTTATGATTTGTGAAAATATTTATATTCGCAAGGGGGTTATTATAGTGGCTGATAAGACGGTGTACCACTTTTAAACCTTGTCATTATCTGAATTATCTCAGTAATTAGGTCAACAAGTAGTATGACGGTTTGTCGGCGACGTATATAATATACAATTCAAAATAGAACTTTATTCACTACGCAAGAAGATTCACGTTTAATTGCAAGACTTCGAATGTCAAACAGACAACAAACAGACTGCTCTGCATAGCGCGGCGTCGCTCTTGCAATGTAACTTGTATCTTCTTAGGTACTAAATAAAGTTCAACTTTGAATCACAATTATAAAAATGCAGTGCTTCGTCGCATATCATTTAGTTTAGGTGTGAATTTGACGCTTAATTAATGATTTCAGTGGTGTATTATTCAGAATATTTTGATGAGTAGGTAACGTAAAAGTAACCTCTTCACAACTCACAAGTGCTTACATCATTCATCATTATCACCAACCAGCATCGACCAAATTCTTCTGAGGCTTTAATGACTAGTATCTATTTAACATTAACAATCTCTGTGGTACAGTGTTTAGTGCGTCGGCGCTCAAGCCGGAGGTCGCGGGCTCGAATTCCATCGAGGGAACAAAAGGTTTTCTGTGTTCCCGGGTCATGGATGTGTATTGAATATGTGTATAATATAAAAGTAATAAATATACCTACTTCCCGTTGTTTGGTACCTGTAACACAAGTTCTTCGGATACTTAGCACGGGACCTGATTGACGTAGTGACACGTGAATTATTATTAATAATATTAAGACAATTAGACTGAAGTCCACCACGAGGTTAGAATAATCTAAAAAAAAAAACAAATCTTAACTTCACGGCTTTTGTTTAAGTCTAACCTATATGCGACAACAATGTAATTGTGTATCTTTTTAGCAATGTAGATTTTTCTATTGCCTCTTAATTACCGTTTTGTTTTCCTGTTAAATTAAATTAATTATTTGAACGAACTAAATATAGCAAAAGATATCCAAAAAAAACGCCATATGCTCTTGACTTAAAGCAGGATCTAATAAACTCTATAACATCTAGATACCTACATTGTAACACTTGAATAACATAATTATTCATCGCTCATTATTTTATGTAGTGGAAGAAATCGCTAGAAAACAACCGAGTTTCGCTATCGCAGGAAATGTTTTTATTGCCAAATAACATTTTACAAACGTTTTTGAGGGGAGCGCTTGCGTTAAGGTTCCGTCCCGAAGGCTAAAAACGGGACCCCATTACTAAGACTTCCTCTGTATGTCTCGTGCGATCTGTCCGTCCATCCGTCCGTCTGTCTGTCTCCAGGCTGTATCTCAAGAACCGTGATAGCTAGACAGTTGAAATTTTCACAGGTGTATTTCTGTTGCCGCCATAACACCAAAAATGAATTTTGCGATTTTTTAGCCGTTTGTACGAATCCTTTCGTGCGCGAGTCCGACTCGCACTTGGCCGGTTCGATTGGTCAGACTTTTACGTTAGTTTAAGAGAATACCATTTTGCTATTTTTACATATCGGGACTGGATCGTAACTCTATTTTTGTAGGATTTAATTAGCAAAATCGACCTTCAGGTCAAAAATACAAAGACAATAATAAGAAGAATGAAATATTATATTATAGCCCTTTACATGCCTACACGTCACAAAAGGTTTCAGAATCAATGTGCGAAATGACGGAAAGACGCATCCCCCATTAGGGGTAGCACACACGACGTTTTCCGTCAGACGTCACCCATTGTTTTGTATGCACTGGCGCGTAAACACCGTGTATAATCGCCCTAACGTATTCGTTGTATATCTTATAGAAAAGACAATCGTAAAAGTTTTATGTATAGCTGCAGTGGCGAGGGTCCCTAAAGTGAATAATAGAATAGCATATATTACGTTAGATATACCTAATGATACATTTTATTGGTATTAGGCGCATATACTTTAGACCCCATAATTTTAAAAAATATTTACACTACAGATACGCTAATCCATATTACATTGATTTAGATACATACAACATTGATTAGCGCATCCGTGGTGTAAATATTTTTATTAATAAGAGTTTACAAGTAGAAGACGCAATTATAGTGATTATTTTTTTACGTTGGAGGGCTCGGAAGGGCCTGAGAACCGTTGAGATATTGCGGCGTCACGGAAAACCGATATGAAATAATAACCATTGCTTTGCGTTTCGGCGATTCAGTAAGAGAACCGACGATGCCCCGGAAGAGTGGGGGTTTACAACACCAGCAAAGCACTTACAACTCTGCTTTTTTCTGGTTGGAGGCAGAGATCACTTACCACCAGGCGATCCGACTGCTTGTTTGCCGATCTTATTCGATATAAAAGAAAACCCAATATCTATAATCTTGTATCTAAAAACATCGGAGACAGTGCATCCCTGGTGGGTGTCAATCAGACTGACACGACAGCTGAGTGCGGATCCGTGTTACAACCGCTCAGGCAAGTAAGTATAATGACACTATATAGGACTCATAATATAAGATATCGATCCTGGATTTAAGTAGGCTATAAGTGGTGAATAGCAATACACTTTAAGGGCGCATTTCCTAAATGTGTTATTTGACAGCGGCTTAGTAAGCACTGATATTTCTTTAGTGTTCCATTTATCATATTGTTTTCATATTAATGAATAATATGATGTAGGGATACATTTTTGAAAATACTATAGCGGGTGTTTACGTCACCAAACCAATCTGCGAACAAAATCGGTTTACGGTCGGTTTCAATAACTTATCTACCAATAACTATTTGTTAAAAACGTCACCTTTGGTATCATTTGCCGGTTTTCTGCGTTTCAATAGACTAACATAAATAGAGGAATCTTTGTCTGTGACAGCGAGATCGCTGACAGCGATACCAAATGTGACGGTTATTCTTTTTTTTGGAACGAAGTTCCTTATCGCGCGTTGCGAAAGGGGGCTAGACGAAAAAAATTAAGACTAAAAGTTGTAACGACACTTTTTGCTATAGTTGTAAGCCGTGCGGCGTCGCGTGTTTCTCTGTCTGTCTGTCTCTCTCTCTCTCTCTCTCAATTATTACTAAAATTGAGCCTACTGATTAAGTTTATATTACATTATATTTGTTAATAATAAAAAAAAATATTATTATAACTTAAAAAAAAAAAATATTACAATTCCTTCACTAATTAATCGAAAGGAACTTCGTTCCATCCGGGTGTCCCTTGACACCTCTCAAGTTTTTTTTTAATATATGGCGTCAGCTTATAACCATTTGCCAGTGTCAAGTTAAAAAGGCGTGAAATAGAATTTTCGTTTCAATTTTCAACACCGTAAAGTCAAGTCAAGTGATAAGTCTAACCAAATAAATAGTCAGTGCAGTCCATGAGTCATGTCAGTCGATTCAGTAAAGTGGTAGAAGCTTTACTGAATGTTCCTAGGGAGTTTTGGAGGAACACAAAATAGCACGTTTTTACAAGTTGTACCACTTGCCCACACTTGTGCACGTTAAGGAATATTTAATGATTAATATTCTACCATTATTACACATTAAAAAATTAAATAACGATTATTGTTAGTGGTTGAAGTTTTCGTTACTTCTAATATTAATGACATATTAAGGTACAAACAAATCCTTTCTTCTCGTCTAGTTTTATGGTCATTATTTATTAATGCTCCTATAATAAATGTTGGGGAAAAAAGTTGAGAAAGATCCTCGTAATTGAGATAAAATATAAATAAACTTTGTTCGGAATTTGTTCGAAATCGAACAAGTCAAGCGCGAAGAAATGTTACCGCGAGGGTTCTAATCTATCGACTAAAATTGTGCTGGGAATTTCAGCACTCAAATTTACGTATTCTGGGAATTGTGTATTGGGAATATCATTTTAGAGTACTAAATATTATTGCTAGGTTTTAGCACTTTTTAATTACTTTAAAGTACGCTAAAAGTACTTTTAATTACGTGAAGTACCTACTCAGTGGAGCCTAGTCCTGGATTAAGGGGGTTGGAATTTTTTGGACTAAGTAGAAAGACGTAATATTATATATATAATTATTGATTTATTGTGTTTTAACCTAATACTTTCATACTATTATGATAAATGTATTATTATTTATTAAGCGTTAGGTGATACTTTTAGTTAGGTCCCATGGTCGGGATCCCATGATTAATACTTAATCGCGTAGTTAATGGCCTATTTTTTGATATAAAATGACAGCGATAAATTCATTTATCGTACTGTTTATATTAAATTATATATTTCATTTAAAAATTTTATATTAATCGATGGCTGTTTTGAACGGCGTCCAAAATTGTTATCATCAGCTTTTTAGTTTTCAGAAAGAGATTCTATGGCACTAGGAGATTTGATGCTGGTACCCTCTACAATATATAAATGTAAGAATGCGTTTAAAAAAATACTAAATCTATAACTTACAACATACGTTGTTAAATATAACAAACTCACGGAACCCCGAATTTCCAACCACTCACTTAGATTAGACGCCGAAATATGGTTCCGCAGTAAACATAAACTTTTCGCCACCCACTAAGTATTCTGTTAAGAGGTTTTTAAATTTATTCACCCTTCAATTCGCCACTCCCGAGTCGAAGAAGTTTCGAGATTAAATCGACTGGAGAACTCCAAGTTAAGGGTTGAATTTGCATGAAGATTGCTATACATTATTTAAATATTAAGGAGTTTCTTAGATGCTGCTCTAGTAAAGCTAGCCATGCCATGCTATGGATTGAGGTAACGGCTAACGAGCATCGGTGATCTTGTTGAAGCAAGAGTATAGGATCGATGCCGTTTGGAAAGTTAATTTTTTTTACGTCATCATCATCATCATCAGCCTATCGTCGTGCACTGCTGAACGTAGGCCGCCCCCAGTGAGCGCCAACCATTCCGATCTGGGGCCTCGTCCATCTGATGCCAGCCACCTTCTTCAAATCGTCGGTCCATCATGCCGCAGGATTTCCTACACTACGTTTTCCTAAGCGTGGTTTCCATCTTAACATTTGTCTGCTCCATCGACCTTACACCGCGCGGGTTCTTCTCACCGGGCTAGTTTCCGAACCGGTGGGAGGCATCATGTAGGACAATTCTATGAGTGTTATTTAATAACCTTTATGGAAATAAAGGTTATTGGATTGGTTAGAGTCCGACTCGCACTTGGCCGGTTTTTTTATCATAAGAGAATATTTGAAGAAGCAGAAGATTTCTTTTATAGATAGTAGAGTTAGTAGTCGGTTATAATGATGAAATTACTATCAAACTCCATTCAGAAATCCAAGGCATATCATACAGAATATCAGTCAACGTCCACGAAGACGCGGGGTTCCGGCTGGTGACATTTATCAACAGTTCTACATCGTATATCATAGCGCTACAAATGTACAATCAAGGACATATCAGTTTACCTTATTTCAACCATATTACAATGGGAATAAGGTTCGAAAGTAGGACACCGCGATTGTTTCGTACCGTATCTACTCAGCTCAGCGGTACAGTGAGCGTTAAAAGCGCTATTAGTTATCCTTTTGTGCCAAATGTATGCGAAATGGTACAGTCACAAGTACTTACTTGTTTCACACCACGTAGGTACATTCGTGACGCAACATGGTGAACATCGGCACAGTTTTCATTACATTTGATCCATAACCATACAAATAAATAAAAGTGAAGTGTCCGTTTGTAATTTTAAATTAACAGCTTTTCACTAAATGCGTATGAAAGCTTAAACGGTACTTACAATACAATAAAAAATCAAATTTTAAAATTTTTGACTGTCCGCCTATCTGCCTGTCGATCTGTCTGTCTGCCTATCTGCCTGTCGATCTGTCTGTCTGTTTGTTCCGGCTAATCTCTGAAACGGGTAGACCGATTTTTTTACTTCCACTGGAGCCTAAGTAGTAACATAGGCTCCTTTTTCTTAGGGTTCCGTTTCCGTTACTTCTACGCAAACGTAGTTGCTGGTGCCAGCTGGTTTGTAATGATATCTTCTGTTATTCAACTAAGCTCTGTTTCTGCATGATCGCTTCAAAGCACATACCTACCAATTTTTGTCTAGGTCATATTAATATTTCTGTAGATATGACCGTCAGACCGCCATTATTTCCTAATCTGAATAATATAATATACTGCAAAAGAAAGTACAACACTTTATTTTTTTTTCATAACTATAATAGTTAGAGATATTAAATAAAAACCCTTTTTTTTAAGTTTATCGAATTAGTTTCAGAAAGTTCATAAAATTTGCGATATTTTTTTTTTATTTCAAATCTCTAACATATATGTATGTTTTTGAAAAAGAATGCAATTTAAAAGTGTGGTACCTGCTTTCTTTTGCATCTGCGAAACTAAAAACGTAATTAATTTTGTCATCTCTCTTTTCAGTTGCGTAACGGATTTATATAATTCAGTTTGATTATTAAGTGCTAGCTGTCCCGACACACGTTGTTGTGTCTTAACTATGGATCGCAATTATATCCATTTTTTAAATTTATTTTTTATGAAATGAACCAGGAAACGAGCAGTCGGACCGCCTGATGGTAAGCGATTACCGCCACCCAAGAACGAGTGTTCATGGGTGGCGGCAACACCAGAGGAGTTATACTTGTAACTCCAGAGGAGCTTTGCGACATGCATTCCTGGTCTTTAAAATTCTCAATCCCCCCCTTGGGCCTCCGATAACCTCACTCACTCGGCGAAACACAACGCAAGCGTTATTTTCGGTTAAGCCGGTTTTCTATAAGGTCGTGGTATTTATACGGTCAAGCCGACCCATTCGTGCCGAAGCGTGGCTCTCCCACGGTTAAACTTTTATATTTCTCAACCTTTACCTTTAAACCTTCCCTGAACATGCACAATTATTTCAAGATCAAATTTAACCAAATCGGTCCAGCCGTTCTCGAGTTTTAGCGAGACATGGGAATTGCAATCAATTTTTATATATTAGGTCTTTACCTATGAAATTGCCGTTTTGTATGAAAAAATTTAAACGAATTTTTTTCAGGTATTTTTTATTTGTATTAATCGAAGTAATCACCCATGATATCAATGCATCTTTGCCAACGCAGTGGCAGTTTATTGATGCCCTTCTTAAAGAAATCAGCTGGACGGGAGACAATAAATTCTTCAAAGGCATTTTGTACTGCCTCTCGGGTATTGAATTTTTTTCCCGCCAAGAAGTTATTCAAATTCTGGAAAAAGTAGTAGTCTGTAGGCGCAAGGTCTGGTGAGTAGGGCGGATGACGGAGAGCTTCCAACCCCAGTTCATGCAACTTGGAGACCGTCTGCTGTGCAGTATGGAAGTAAAGGTCGCGCGTTGTCGTGCAGGAGCAGCGAAGTCGAGCGATTGACCAATGCTGGTTGGAGATGTGCCAGCTTCTTCATCATTGTGTTCAGTTCTTCACAGTACACATCTGTAGTAATGGTCACCCAGTTTGGTAAGAAGCTGTGATGAATCACACCGGCGCTAGACCACCAAACAATGACCATCACTTTTCTAGGGGTAAGTTTTCGTTTAGGGCATTGTTAAGGTGCTGAACCAGAATCCAAACAAATGCGGTTATCAAAAAGAATCCATTTTTCATCTCAGGTAACAATGCAGTTCAAAATTCCTTCATTTGTGTGTCTGTTGAGCAGTGCAAGGCACGTCTCGACGCGTACTTCGCGCTGGCGATCATTGTGTTCGTGGGGCACCCATTTGTCAAGCTTTTTTATCTTGCCAATTTGACGCAAATAGACCAATATTGTTTTGACGCTAACGTCGAAAGCTGCTGCTAATTCAGCCGTAGATTGTGTATCATCAGCTTCCACAATCGCATTTAATTCGTCATTGTCGACCAAAGTCTTCGGACGACCGCGAAGTTCATTTTTCAGGTCGATATTTCCATAACGGAAGCGAGCAAACCAATAACAGGTGGTGCGTTGGTTTGTAGTGTTAGCTCCGTAAACGTCGTTGATGTTGCGTGCCGCTTGTGCCGCGTTGCTGCCACGACGGTACTCATATTCCATAATTACTCGAATTTTTAACGTATCCATGATGACGAAAAATATTGAAACGCGATGAAAATGTAACACTAATCAATAAACAAATGACTACTTTTGGAAAAAGAATTCCATGTTTTTAAAATAAAATTAATTTGAAATTAGAATTCTTAGCCAAACATAAATTATTTTGATTTGAAATGGCCAGTACTGCAGAACACAATTTCATAGGTAAATACCTATTATAAGAAGATTTTCTTTAACGTTTACATGCATATTATTATCGAGCCGCGGTCATAAGCCAGTTGTTTATTCTCTATTGTAAATACCTAAGAATATTTGCATTTTCCTCGCATATCTTTAAAAGAACGCAGTGACAGACATTAGGCTCAAGTGACCGCATAGGTTAAGGGCCCGCAACGTAAGCGCCCTCCAATTAGGTGCAGCCCTCACTGCAGGCTCTGAAGAGCCAAGACGCCTCACTAAACTGTCACTCGGGGAAAACCCTTTAGATGTTGTATTTCGAATGAGTTTTCTGTTTTATTCAAAGGATAGGTAATATTATGTCAAAGCTTGAAAAGTTATTTCTTAGCGATCGTTTGACTTTAAACCCTAAAAATATATAAATATATATACAGCGGAATGCATTACCGCCTCCTGTTTTTTGGAAGTCGGTTAAAAAGAGTGTTGTCAGTTTGCTGCGTTTCTTCTTCAAAGTCGATTGATGTGTTCCTAACTATAGTTCATCATCATTACCAGTCCCTTTTTATGCAAATCGGTTGGTGTATAAAATAATTGTAAGTGTGGTATAATAAAAGTGAAAAAAAAATATTCCTTACAATAAAACATCTGTGAAAATTAAACGAAAAAAAAAACCAAATCATATCCAATCGTTTCCATAACAAATACAACGAATGTCGATATCAACTTATATCTGTATCGGCCCAAATTGAATATTCGCGGGGAGAATATCTTCAAAGCCACAAAAGAATTTCATCCTATTTCATTCTCCTCATTATACAGGTCAGTGCGTTTCACGACTTCATAGATCTTTAGATCTTTGATCTGCAGGAAATATCAGTTCCATGGTTCAGTTTGACTTGAGAACTTATTTAATTTGTGCCAATTAAACTTTCAGATGAAGAACTTAGCCTTTGTTTAGGGAAATTAATTGTTCATTATTATCGTCGTCTTTTTGGGCATTACTCATTTTGTATTGTCAAAAGGACATAGAAACTTGGAAGAAGAATATAGAGGGCAGGAACACAAAAGTCAATAGGTTTTTGTACTTTGGTTGTGATTTTGCTGGTATTTCTAATCGTAACGCGTACGACGTACAAATTCTGCCCCAGACTTGTATACTATAGACGAGGCATGTTGAGGCAAGTGTCCACACTTAAACTGGAGCAGTTGAGGTTTGACATTTATCATTTTGGCTTTTCGCAGTACAATCCGCATTTAACTGACAAAATCTTCTGAAATCAAGATGACTTAACTTTTCATTGTACCAAGAATTTTTCTGTCAAATGTACGTCATAGTCCGTCCTTACTTTTGAAATCATTGTGGAGCAGTATCATCATCATCACCGACAACTAGCGTCTCTACTACTAGCGCTCAGATTAGTGTCTACCACGCTTGCCTATTGCGAAGCTTCTAGAGAGTAAGGGCCCTTTTCATATTATTGTAGGTAATTAGTGTCGGGATAGCTTATTCGTAAGTTTTATCGCTACTTACTTTATATTGAGCCTCAGAGACAAAACTGACACTTATCCGTAGATTGTGAAACAAGGGTCAGTTCACACCGCGACACATAGCTCTTGAAAAATGAACTTTATTCACTACACAAAAAGATACACGTTTCATATGACATCAGTCATATACTGCACATGCGCTGTGCAGCGCGGTGCAACCTGACATTCGAACTCTTACAATGGAAAGTGTTCAATTTGGCTAAAATAGCCATCTTAAAAATGCAGTGCCATGTAGCGTCGCGAATCGTTTCATTTCGGTGTGAATTGACCCCAAGGCTATCGTTCGTACTTCTTCCGTCTTGGTGTTAATAATTAATAACAGTATTTAGGTCGAGGAAGTGTCCCGGGATATGTTTCTTGCCTTACAAATTATTCATCAGTCCTTTCTCTGCCCTTCTGTTTCATCAGTTTATCATTTCCGAGACATTATCTCGTTAATCATCTGTTGTCAATCAAAAGTTTTGTCTCTTTCCAATTTGATGTGAAATAACAGAGACGATACGAGCGATAGGCTAATTTACTTTTATCAGAACATTGTAAAACTTGCCCTTATTAAATAATAAAAAAAAAACCAAACCAATTATTTTTTAAATATTTATTCCAAAAATTTAAAATCACTACTAAAACGCTTTTTTATTAAACAATTATTATTATACTGCATCCATTTATTATACAAATACATACTATTCAAAACAATCCCGGACTAAATAACATTCACGCTCACAAAAAAAACTTTCAGTGAAATTTCTGCTTAATCGTTAAATTAGACATATTTTTATGTCTAGGTAGATTACAAAATACTCACTTGGGTATCATAAAAGTGACGATAAAATAAAAAGACAAGGAAAAATTATTCTAATATAAGCGTGACCTTATTAATTTTACATTAATGACTTTTTCAAATGACTAGTTTTTCAACAAAATGAAACGGACTTTAAGTTAATATAATGACTAGACCCTACAGTAAGTTGTGTGCTTACTTAAATTGTGGTAATATTATATGCAACATCTTTATTAGGCCTCATTTTCAAAATAACTTTACACCAAGTTTTTCTGTGTCTGTTTTTTTAATATAATATATTTATTCAATTAAAAACTAAACCTAGTAAAATAAAAAACACTGTGTTAAAACAGTCACCTATTTAAGTCTTAGGGCCTGTTTCACAATCTTCTCATAAGTGGCAGGCAGATAGCTTATTTGGTAGATCTGTCGCTGCTGGCACGAGCGAACACTGCGACAGAGACAAAACAATCGAATAACCTACCTGCACAAGTAATCAGTGATTATCACTTATCGGTAGATTGTGAAGCAGGCCCTTAAAGTTCTATCGTCATACAATAAATAAAGGCTGTGCACTGTATTACATTTATTATAACATTCAATTACTAAAAGTTACTTAAATTAAACATTAAAGTAAAAAAACACCATACATTCAATCGTTCAATCGATTTGAACAAATCGATTGGATCAGTTTCATATTGACGTAAGCAGACTAAAGAGTCTTAAACGGTCAGCAGGCCAATCGGGCTATTGTTTTTCGTTTAAATTCAGATTCAACTCTGCTTTGGTTATGATTCAGTTTCGGTTCGATTCCAGTGCGGCTGATCAAATTTTAGTATCGCACTATCCTTCCAATCGTAACTCAATTTCACTTTTATTTTTATTTTATTTTACAAGTAATTTTTACCACATATTCTCAACTATTTAACACACCAAAACAAGAAACATTTCAGAAACGTGCGAGAAAAAGTAGCATCGTGTTAACATTTTGTTTTGACAGCGTTTGCGCTTGGGCTGCGGTGCGGTTGCGTTCCAAATATCTGTCAAAACGTCACGCGATACCGAATCATTAAAAAAGGCAAGTAACGTTCACGGTTCGTTTACGATTCCACAGAAACAACTTAGCGCGATTGCCCTGCAGTTTTACTTGATCCAATCGAACTCATCGACCAAGCCGATTGGACGATAGATTTAATGGTGTATGACCCACATAATGCAAAAATAACTTAATTCATGCGGCCAAAGTGCAAAAACTGTATCAAAATATCGCTACCTTGTTACGATATTAAATTACAATTCTAAACTCATTTAATATGTATTTAAAAAAATTGAGAAAAGTGCATGTGTTATGGATAATAAATGCGATTGTAGATAACTACACAAGGGAGCTAACTTACTTTTAACAAATAAATATTTATGTTTTCGCTTCTATTTCGTTGCCTCTCAAATAATAAGTTATAAAGACTATAAATTCGAAGTGTCACAATAATAATGTAAACAAATATTTGCAAACATCGCTTACATAAAGTGTATCACAATTTGGTATAATCCCACTAAATAAAATATGCATTAAAGTGTAAATCTAGTTTGGAAAACAACGCCTCTCGACCACGGTGGCGCAGTCGATCCTGGACATTTCCCGAAAAATCCGCAACAAACCGACCAGCATATTAACATCGTTGTTCCTACATATCCACAGATTCAAAATATTCTCAGTCGGAGAACACGTGTTCGAGAAATAATAGTAAAACGACGACAACTTTAACTTCTCAGCTAGCATCCTCCAATCGTTGCCTTTCGACGACTGCCCATCCAATAGCTTGCAAAGGATCACCCTGTCCGATTTCGTCAAAACGTTACTTCTATAATGGGTATTGTCCGTTGTATAACTCCTATGCGAGTCCCGTCGATACACGCAGTCGTACCGCCCCTCTTTTTTCGTCAGGGAGGAGTAATTAAACGGATTTTCGAAGATATTAATGCTGTAACCCATTTCCACGCTCGAATAGCTGAACCGTTTATTACAGTTGAAATGCGAGTTGAAATCTTTCGTTTTCAAATTGAAGTTCACGGGGTTGGATTGATTTTTTTTCTGATGGATCGTCACATTCAAATCTAGACTGTTAATAGCTTCCAGCTGCTGGAGCAGAAACACGCAGTGTAGGGAACGTATGTTCATATTCCATACGTGAGAGAAGGACAGCTCGCGATAGCTTCCTTCCGATTGTATCTTCCATCCCGCTCCCACATCTCTCACGTTGATGCACAAATCGGAGCAGTTCTCTTGAAAGTACATAGTTTTAGGATCGCAGAGTAGGAATCCGTTGAAGCGCCTTTCAGTCTCAAAGCAATGGTGGAATGCGTAGGGGGTGTCGTTAAACACTCGTACATGCAAGTTGTAGTAGCCGTCCATCCGTTTGTTGAGAAAGAGGGCTACTTTTAAGAGTTTACCGTCCATGCCATCGAAGCTTCGGCCCACGAGGACAAAGTCACTGAGAAATTCACAAACAATGTACACTTTGGTGGGATCTACTTGCGTGAAGATTGGCGTTCCGGGCGTCTCTTGTCCGAGGGTCAGCACTTTTCTCCACTCTCTCGTATTGAGTTCCTCTGGTTTCTGGAGAATGGACAGGGTCCAGCTGGAGTTTTTGACGGCCGCACAGTGAGGAAAGGTCAATATAATCCCTTTCGGAAAATGGAAGTTCTTCGGACCACAGCGAATCACAGGACTTAGTTGCGTTTCACCTGAGGGCAAGGAATCTCAGTTTAATTCTTGGTATGGTTGAAATGTTTTAAGACTATTGGTAATATAGATTTTTAAGCTATTGCATAGCTTCTATCGCGGGCCTTGAGCGCGGGGACCGAATCCAGAAATTCCGTAACGAATAAACCTCACGCTCCCCACTCCGACGGGCACGGAGGTGTGGCTTGAAGGCCGTGCATCGTCTAACGTCGTTTCAGTTCGGCAGTCTTCGACACGGCGTTGTGTGCGTGCGATAATGCTATGCAATAGCTTTACCGCGGCAGTCCCCGAGTACAACACGTTTTTTTTATCTTTTTCCTCTGATACGTCATTGTCAATTGTATTGTGACTGCATGTTTAACAACTAAATTATGAATACAGAGTGTATTGTGTACCTGCTTATGAATTAGATTCCCTGTGAATGTTCTATACATTATTGTTAACGAACGCGCTAGTTGAGAGGAAATATTTTAGTAAGTAGACTGTTTGAATTAAATATTTCAGAACCAAGATTTGGGTTAAAAGGTCAGTTTATTCGGGTAATATCTGGGCCGGTGGGCGAATATAAGTCTGGAATTTTATAATATTATCTCGTTCAAACATTTCTGTCTATTATAAGTACTTATATGCTTTAATGATTTTAAGTCAAGTAACATTTTGAGCTATTTCGAAGGGGGTTTAGGATCCATTACAGGCTTTTCTTATTACCAGAGGCCCAAAAAGAAGTGGAGGTTTTAAAAACCAGCAATGCACTCTGATAGAGCCACGCTTTCCATAAAGTGATCCGTGTGCTCGTTTTCCGGTCTCATCTCATAAAAAGTCATAAAGAAAATTGCGCCATTTTTAACCGACGAAAAAACTGTAGAAGGTTCTCATGTCATACGCTTATATTTTTTTATGTTTGACCACGCACATTTTTTACAGAGTAGTCGGATTTTGAGTTTCTTTTTTTACTGTATATTGGAACTACTGACCTTCTTGCAAAATCGGCTTGTTCCATTCCTCATCGCAGACCTCCATGGAGAACAATTCTTCCCCTTCCTCCACTACTCCATCAGGGATGAACAAGCCCACACCACACTTCTCCAGTCTCAACCAATCTCCGTCTCCACTCACTATCTTGGATGTCGCGGTCTCCAAATACGTTTTGTTCAATTTCGAATCAAGCGACGCGTTGTTTTTCAAAGATGGCGAAATTTCTATACTATCGTTGCCGTACGACGTACCCGCTGAAAAAAAATTTTTTTATAAAGAAAACCGCAGATTTCAGGGTCAGCTGACACTGCTACGAGACGCGACGCGACGCTGCATTGAACTTTATTCACCACACAAAAAGATATACGTTTCATTGCAAGAGTTCGAATGTCAAGTCTATCGAAGCCAATGTCGAAGGTGCCGCTCTTGCAATGAGACGTGTATCTTTTTGTGTAGTGACTAAGATTCCATATTTAATAACTATCTTAAAAAAATGCACGTTGCGTATCGTCACGGTGTGAATTGACCCTTAGGCATCAAAACATGAAAAGCTTGAAGCGCTCGCAAAGTGTGGAGTCGAAGTACGTAGAGAGTGCACATGACCACGACCTCGATGTATTTCAGCAATGTAATGTGTAATGTGTAGTGTAATGAATAAAGTGCAATTTTGAATAGCTATCTTAAAAATGCAGCATCGTGTAGCGACACGCTTTGAACTGACCCTAAGTTTAGAGACAAATTACTATGACAAGATTGAAGAGGAAGGTAAAAACGTGTATATTTTGTGTAATTAATAAAGTGCAATTTTGAATGCAGCTCCGCGTATCGTCGCGGTTTGAGCTGACCCTAAGTTTAGAGAATCTCTATGACAAGAACTCTATGAAGACGAAAGTATCTATGTTGTATCGAGTCAATATGGTGCTGGGTGGGGTGCATCAACTCACAACTCAGAAAGCAGCTGGAGTCGGAGTGCTCCGACCCCGCGGTGTCGCGACACGCCAACTGCCCGCCCCTTACCTCGTGGTCCACCGGCGACACGTAGCTGTGGACAGATTGACTTTGATTGACAGATAGGCACGAAAAATCTATTTTATTTTTAGTGAATCCTACTTTAGTATAAATGTGAATGTTTGTGAGGATAAATATGGATGCGTTTGTTACTCTTTCACACAAAAACTACGGACGAATTTAGATGAAATTTGGTATGGTAGTAGTTTAGGCTCTGGATTAAAACATAAGCTACATTTTATCCCAACAACAAAGTACAGTATTTCCGTGGGATACAATATTTACGCGGGCGGAGCCGGGGGAAAATGCCAGTAATTTATATTGTTTTCAAAGTAAATAGGTATCAAAATACTAGCTTTTGCCTGCGGCTCCGCCCACGTATTTACAGTATCCCACGGGAAAACTGTACTTTTTCGGGATAAAAAAATAGCCTATGTTTTAATTCAGAGCTTAAACTACAACCACACCAAATTTCATCACAATACGTTTAGCAGTTTTTCCGTAAAAGAGTAACAAAAATCCATCCATCTATTTAATCCATGCTCACAAACTTTCAGATTTATTATAGTAGGGGGGTCACACTAAACAAATTCTACCAAAAGTGATTACAGCGTTCATACAGCGAATCCTTACTATATCACTACATAGTATAAAACAAAGTCGCTTTCTCTGTCCCTATATCCCTATGTATGCTTTAATCTTTAAAACTACGCAACGGATTTCGATGCGGTTTTTTTTAATAGATAGAGTGATTGAAGAGGAAGGTTTATATGTATAATAACATTCATTTAATAGTGGAGAAATACTGTTATTTTTGTGGTTTCAAATGTGATGTCGTAAATAATTACATTTTTTCCGCTTACATTGCAAACGGTGGCTGAACCCTACGAGATAGATCAAAATAATGTACTACAGTTTTGTTCATTATAAAAAAGCCTACAAAAAATTCCGCGATAGCATATATCTATCTATTAGGGATAACCCACAATAACCATTTTTTATCCTTTACTTTGATTTAAATTTAATAGCTTATTTACGAAGCGATTTTAAGCAATACAGATTTAATCCTTATCCAATTTAGTACCTTAAATACATTGTGCATTTAATATAGATCAATATGGCCCTTTATAGCATGTAATTTAAATGAATATTTTCGAAGATATTACAGATTTAAAATGCAGGTACATGTCTCGGCGGCACTCGCGAGTCGCGACTCGGTGCTCGCTCAACGAATATTCTGTACTGCAGTTCTGGAATATCCATAGAGGTAGTTGGCCAGTTTTGTTGGAATGTCAAATTATATTTCAATGGCAAATTAAATAATTATTCACTACGTAGTATAAAACAAGACGCTTTATCTGTCTGTCCCTATGTACCTATATTGTATGCTTAGATCTTTAAATCTACGCAACGGATTTTGATGCGGTTTTTTTAAATAGTCTTTTTATACTCAAGCGCGATAGATATAATAATATAATGTATATCAAGCGGTCGCGCATGTCGCGTCGAGGTGATAGGGTCCCATTTTTAACCATTTGCATTGGGTAAACCTATAAACATTTTCAATATTGTATCAGAAGTAGGTATATTGCTGTAAATAGAGAGTTACTCTCCGAAGTAGTTTTTCTCCAAGAACACTATACTACGCGGGCGAAGCCGCGGCCAAAAGCTAGTAATATTATAAATGTGAAAGCGTGGATGTTTGTTACTCTTTCACGCAAAAACTACTGAACGGATTTCGATGAAATTCGGTATGGTAGTAGTTTAGACTCTGGATTAAAACAAAGGCTACTTTTTATCCCGAAAAAGTAGTGTTCCCGAGGGATACTGTATTTACGCGGGCGGAGCCGCGGGAAACAGCTGGTAATAATATAAAAGCGAGCGAAACCACATGGTAAGTGCAAAATGTATCAACACAAGTAAAGTTTAACTATGTAAGTAGGTTGTATTTTGTACAGACAAAGGTAAAGAAATGGTGTTCTCGCGACTGTGGATAAATATCACAAGAGAATAAAATAGCTGTGATATCGTGATGCGAAATGTTTTTGTACACCATAATATTTTATATTCACAAAGGTATAGGAAATAATTACGCGCAGCAAATTGGTAGTGTCGGAAACAAAGCGACGACTGTACAAAATTACACAAGCCCGCATATCATACTATACATCGGGCGCGACCAACCTGCGTGCGACCCGCGGGCCTTTGCCATGCGGCCCCTGAGCTAATCTAAACCTTGAATCATCTAATCACGATTGTTTACAAACACGATCTACGAAAACATTCCGATATTCACGGACAAACAGCACCTAACCGACTGTGTTTGTAACGGTACGCCCGATATTCGGCTGGCGGCCGAGCGTTTATGATAATATTTGGTAATGCGTAAGTTTTCAAAAATATTGATTTTTGGCGTTTTGTGGACGAACTGTGGACTTTTGTAGATGTGCGACCCGTAGCAAAACCATTGCTAAAATTTGAAAAATTGGTACGCAATCTTGAAAAGGTTAGTCGTGCCTGCTTGTATACAGGGTATTTTTTCTGTCAGTATCCAAACTTTCTGGAGTGAATACACTCTTGAATATAAGCAACTTTTACTATGGGATCAACTTTCCTACTTGAAAAAAAAATGTGCTGTTTCCTATAAAAGGGCTACGGCATAGACATCAGTTTGTAAGTAAGAAACAGCAGTTTTTTTTTCAAGTCAGAAATTGATACTATAGTATAAGTTGCTTATATTCAAGAGTACGAGGGCGGCACTGAAAATTTCGGGAATCAAGGAAGTGACACAACATTACTATTTAAAAATGTATTTATTGCTTTTCGAAGTATTCTCCGCGAAATTTGACACATTTTTCCATACGATGGAACCAATCATTGAAGCAACCATTCCATTCGGAAGTTGGGGTCTCGAAAATGGCCGTTTTGTAGGCGTCCACAGCTTCTTCAGGTGATGAAAATCTCTGACCACGCAATTTATTCTTTATTTTAGGGAAAGTATAGAAATCATTAGGGCTTAGGTCGGGGCTGTACGGCGGATGGTCTAATAATTCTATGATTTCTTGCTCTGAAAACTCTTTTGTTCTGTGCGCGGTGTGAGAACTCGCATTGTCGTCTCCATCACGACGCATCGATGATGCGGCGGTTGCAGTACTCTTTACGGAGTTCAGAAACGACCTGTGGCAAACAAATATTAGCATACCATTCTGCATTAACCGTTCTTTGTCCCTCAAGAAGAATAGTCGCAACATGGCCGGTTTTGGAGACAAACGTGTCCACCATTTCTTTTGCAACACTCCGTGAACGAACAATTTTTGTTGGCTTTAACTCATTTTTGAACACCCAAACTCGTGACTGGTTTTTTGCTTCGAGTTCGTACGCGTATATCCAGGATTCGTCACCTGATACGATGTTGTATACAGCATTTGAGGATCCTGCGTGGAATCTTTCGAGAGTTCTGACGCACCAAGTAACGCGAGCCGCTTTTTGCTCTTCACAGAGCAAATGCGGTATCCATCGGGAAAACAACTTTTTTACACCTAATTGTTCATGCAAGATTATTTGTATTTGACTCATGCCAATGTCTAAAGTTGCCTGAATTTCGAGGTATGTCACATGTCGATCTTCCTCAATCAGCTTACGCTAACGCTAACGTTGATGCTGTATCAACGTTTTCTTGGGTGACTGCAGTTTTTGGACGACCTTGACGGGGATCATCACTGAGCTTGACACGTCCACGTTGAAATTCAGCAAACCAGCGATAAATTGTGGTTTTGGATGGGGCTTCATCACCAAATGCAGAAATCATCCGGTCAACACACTGTTTTTGTGTTTAACCACTTCGAAAGTCATAATAAATCATCGCTCTAGAATTTTCTCGAGTCAATTCCATTTTCTCAACGACTAAACAAGTTTGACAAGACCTTGTGACAAGTACGAGAATCTTTTTTTAAATAAATAAACGGTATTCGATTTTTAAAACCAAGGTTTTTTTAAATTAAAAAGATTTTAATATGACAGGAACAGTGGAAATATTCCATTCCCGATACTTTTAGTGCAGCCTATGTATATTCACTCCTGAAAGTTTGGGCAGTGACTGAAAAAACACCGTGTATGTACATATTCTGTATAAAACGCCCGCATATCATGTACATGACTACTCGTATGTTTGATAACGCAGATTTCGATTTACATAATGGCTTTTATATTCCACAGATTTCACTGTGAGATTATTACCAATTTCACATTTTGTTTATTACATTTTATATTTGTGGGAATATGGTGGCAAGCCCCAAAGGGAGATCTCCGACCGAGCGAGGTGCTATACTCGGTCAGGCCGAAGCCCACTTGTAGTAATTTCAGGTGTTGTATATATACCGCCGATCTTAGAAAACTTCAATAGTGCGATTCAGGATTGTGGCGCTAATTGATCCGCCACATCACTCCCCCCCGAAGACCTGAGGTCGAATCTTGAGTCGTCTTGCTTGAGTCGTCAGTGCCAGAGAGTCCCAGTGATTCGGAACTGTGCTGCTGCTGCACGGGCTCCAGTGAGTCGGAGTGCTGCCGTGCGGGCCGATGCTACGTACTGACCAGGAGAGATGTGCTCTGCTTGCTGACCGGTCGTTGTAGTGAGAGTGCCCGATGAAGCCGATGAGGGTTCGACCAGGCCGCGGTGCGTTGAGGCTGGTGGTCGAGGTACCCGATGAGGCTGAAGCTGGCTGGCGTGGTGCGGAGGGGTGGGGAGTGATGATGATGATGTCCAGAAGGAGGCGTGTTCTGTCGAGGGTCACCAATGTGGGAAGAGTGGATGCCCCGAAGGGAGATCTCCGACCGAGCGAGGTGCTATGCTCGGTCAGGCCGAAGCCCACTTGTAGTAATTTCAGGTGTTGTATATTATATACCGCCGATCTTAGAAAACTTCGATAGTGCGATTCAGGATTGTGGCGCTAATTGATCCGCCACATATTAATTAATATCAAAATAATAGTTATAAATAAATGAAATTAAAAAGAAATCTACAAAGGCTTTTTTGGCGATTATACAACAATATTTAAATGAAATACGTATTGTTGTTTGGATACAAAAAGTAATAGGTACCAGTTGCGTGGGATTCCTATAACTCCATTCCTATCGGCTTCACTTACCACTTACCTTTCAAAGATCGTCATCCTTCGCCGCCGCCAGATCGCCACGCCAGTCTTCCCTATAAAGGAGAACCAGCCTTCGCCACTGGTAGGTGCCAACCATTCCACAGTATAATAAATGTTTTCTCAGTATTTTATTTAATATACATAATTGAGAATGCAATAGAATTCAACAATTTCTCTGGAACTGCAACAGTCCATATTTACCTATTTGTTTTATTTGCAACATACAGCAGCTTATGTATGGTTGCGAACAGACCCTATGCCTATTTTGGATCTTATTGCCTTAGTAGTAAGTATAGGAATAAGGTCCGAAAAAGGTACATCAGTACAATCATTCATTAGGTGGACCTGCTATTTTTGGACCTTACTGCCATAGAAGTTACTAGTAAGTACATCAATAAGGTCCAAAAACAGTACTTCTGTATTCATAAAGTGGACCTGCTGTTTTTGGAACATATTGCCACAATACCTAATAAGAACGTAACCGGGTCTGTCGGCGACCCTCAAACTCCATACCTGTTAGCGAGCTGCGGCACCTCATAGAAGTGCTCCTGGCGGCGAGGGTCGATGTGGAACTCCTCGTGGATGACGTCAGGCTGGTTGGTCAGGGTCCGCTTCATCACGCTGCCGAAGTAGTTTGAACCTAAATAGTCCAAAACTTGTGTATTTTACGGTCCCTTTCCACAAAATTAAAAGCGTTTTTACATTACGCTTTAAGGATATCCGATATCGCCCCGACATGTAACCTTACAACATACAACTGTCCAAAAGGCTGTCTGAAGTTTTAAAACCAGCGCTTTCACATCACGCGATAACGATGTCCGATATCGCGTAATGTGAGATGAAGAATTCAGAAAAATATCACGTAATTTTTTAAAAACGTAATTTTATTACTGTGATTTTAGATTACGATGTGAGTTATCTTAAATACTAGTCTTAATAAAAGTAACAAAACAAATTGTGTCTCATTTATACTCAATAGAAATTATGTCGAAAATCTCACGTCTCAGGGGTGGGTACTCACTTCTGACGTAATTTATGGACGACCCTTAATCAATTTGATGTTGAAAAGTCTTAATGCTAATCTGAATGCTTACCAGGCATGGGTTTGGAGTAAGCCGAGGTTTCTGCGATCTTCATCTTCATATACTTGACGCTGAGTATGACCACCACTAGGAATATGAGGAACGCCACCGACAGAGCTATGAGTAGGGGCCAGTAGGAGGAACCTGGAAATAAAGGCTAGTTCTTCATCATCTTCTTTTTACCCGTACCTACTATGCATTGCCATGAATAGCACGACTCCGAGAGATAGCACGATCTTACAGATAACCGATGTTAAATAACGCTTGCGTCGTGTATCGCCCAGAGTTTTTTATAAAAAAATGACTAACATATTGATATTTCCTCAATTTAATGAGACATTTTTATCATACTCGTTTATTTTACAACTATTGTTTTGAGCGTTCACTAAAGTCCAATGTAACTATCAACACTTTACATTAAGGGACAGGTCACACCAAAACGAGACGATACGAGAAGCGAGGCTGCATTTTTAAGGTGGCGATTCAAATTTGAACTTTATTCAGTAGGTACACAAGAAGATACATATTTCATTGCAAGAGCGGCGCCGCGCTATGCTGAGCGGTGGAGTTTGACATTAAAAATCTTGCGTGTGAATGAGTGTTATGATGTTTTGAATAAAGTTCAAATTTAAATCGTTTTATTACGCAGCGCCATGTCGCGTATCGTCTCACACGTTTCGGTGTGAACTGACGCTCGCACATAAAATCTATCAACCATTCAACAATCAACAGAGTCCTTAGGGAACACGTTTTACAATAGGGGCCCTATTCCCCTAGCAGGCCCTTTTTCTCCCTTATCAATTACAACCATTTGAACTTCGAAGTTAAGTAACCGTTAACAAAGAGATTTTGTATAGCTTTTCTGTAATCCATCGGATTTTTATATCACGCACACACAAGGTTGTGAGTAATACTTATTTTTCAAGTTTTGTATGTTTTTATGTGGATTTCATACGCACGACCGACGCGTAAATTAATAACAAGTTATAATTTACTTTTCCAAATTTAAGGTTTAAAATAATAATAAAAGTGACTACTAATTTTTTTATAACATAAACAATTTTAGCTACTAATTAAAACAAACACATTGATTCGGGATTTAACTTTGCGGTAATGTAGAATCCCTAACTAAACTAAAGTTATCACGTTAAACCAATATTATATATTTTGAAGTAGGTACGTAAGTATGTATAAATTTGTCTACATTGTACCTAGCCGGGCTTTTACCATTAACCATAGTCTTGTGTAAAGACAACAACTTACAAAATCTCGAATATAAAGTAGTGACGACATCTGAGGCTCAGTGGTTGAGCGCGTCAGTGCTCAAGTAGGAGGTCGCGGGTTCGAATCCCGCCAAAGGAACAAAAAATGTTTTCTATGTTTCTGGGTCATAGATGTGTATTTAATATTATATGTATAATATAGAAAAATCTTAAATGTATGCATAGTATAAAATTATTAAATATATTTCCGTAGTCTGGTCGGAAACAAGTTCTTCGAGAACTTAGCACGGTACCAGATTGACATGATGTGGAAGCGCTCAGAGATTTTATTATTATTAAAAATTATGCTTTTCATAAGACCTCGTTTTCGTCAGTCAATCTAACATTGGCGACTCAGTACGGAGCCATCTATAAAAAGAAGAAGAAGAAGAAGTAGCAGTGTTTTAATATTCGGCCGTAAGTGACACAAAGCCTAAGAGGCCGGGACTATATTGTCCGGAATCCGTAAGACCAGGAACATTCAGAGTACTGAAAATAGAAGTCTGCCCTACAATAGAGCTAAAAATGGATCACACAAGGATAAAAATGTCAATGTCATATTATGTCGACACTCGACACTTCGATTATCAACTCTATTGTATTAGCGCAGAGTTATATTTTCAGTGCTCTGAATTTTCCCGGGCCCGCCGCTTTCCGGATCACAGTGGCGAAGGCTGGTTCTCCTTCATAGGGAAGCCCTAGCCTGTAGCGGTAGGGATTTGGATGAGGGTCTTCAAAAGTTAAGTGGTAAGTGAAGTCGTTAGGAATTTAGTTATAGGAACCCCACGCCACTGCCGGGTCATATAGTCCCAGCCTCAAATACTGACATGACATACCATGATGCAAATGCTCCGTTTTGGACGTCCGCACACATAGAGGACACTGCGCTACCTGGTATTCTTTGCCCAGGCAGGCGGCGCTGGACAGGCACCGTCTCCGTCTGGTCTGTAGACAGTCGGAGTCGCAGCGCGACCAATCCGACCATTGGGACCAGCGACCTGTGTGCAACAAAATTAAAGTCAGACAGTAAAAAAAATCCAATTTAATCATCGTCTGAACAAGAATATTAAATTCCACCATAAATACGACACTAACGTGTCTTTGTATTGCTTTATTAATAATAATACTGTGTACTTATAATCGAAAAACTTGTGCTACGGGTAACAGTGAACGCAAATATATTTAACTAGCTGTCCCGGCAAAGCCTTATAATTAATTAATTTATTTAAATTAATATTAGGTATTTACCTATGAAATTGCCGTTTTGTATGAAAAAATTTAAACGAATTTTTTTCATGTATTTTTTATTTGTATCAATCGAAGCAATCACCCATGCAATCAATGCATATTTGCCAACACAGTGGCAGTTTATTGATGCCCTTCTTAAAGAAATCAGCTGAACGGGAGGCAACAAATTCTTCAAAGGCATTTTGTACTGCCTCTCGGGTATTGAATTTTCTTCCCGCCAAGAAGTTATCCAAATTCTGGAAAAAGTTTTAGTCTGTAGGCGCAAGGTCTGGTGAGTAGGGCGGATGACGGAGAGCTTCCAACCCCAGTTCTTGCAACTTGTAGACCGTCTGCTGTGCAGTATGAGGTCGCGCGTGATCGTGCAGGAGCAGCGGAGACGAGCGATTGACCAATGCTGGTTGGAAATGTGCCAGCTTCTCCATCATTGTGTTCAGTTCTTCACAGTACACACCTGCAGTAATGCTCATCCTGTTTGGTAAGAAGCTGTGATGAATAACACCGGCGCTAGACCACCAAACAGTGACCATCACTTTTCTAGGGCTAAGTTTTCGTTTAGGGCATTGTTTAGGTGCTGAACCAGGATCCAACCAACTTGCTGAGCGCTTGCGGTTATCAAACAGAATCCATTTTTCATCGCAGGTAACAATGTGGATCAAAATTTCTTCATTTGTGTGTCTGTTGAGCAGTGCAAGGCACGTCTCGACGCGTACTTCGCGCTGGCGATCATTGAGTTCGTGGGACACCCATTTGTCAAGCTTTTTTACCTTGCCAATTTAACGAAAATGGACCAATTTTGTTTTGACGCTAACATCGAAAGCTGCTGCTAATTCAGCCGTAGATTGTGTATTATCAGCTTCCACAATCGCCTTTAATCCGTCATTGTCGACCAAAGTCTTCGGACGACCGCGAGGTTCATTTTTCAGGTCGAAATTTCCAGGACGGAAGCAAGCAAACCAATAACAGGTGGTGCGTTGGTTTGTAGTGTTAGCTCCGTAAACGTCGTTGATGTTGCGTGCCGCTTGTGCCGCGTTGCTGCCACGACGGTACTCATATTCCATAATTACTCGAATTTTTAACGTATCCATGATGACGAAAAAGATTGAAATGCGATGAAAATGTAACACTAATCAATAAACAAATGACTACTTTTGGAAAAACAATTCCATGTTTTTAAAATAAAATTAATTTGAAATTAGAATTCTTAGCCAAACAAAAATTATTTTGATTGGAAATGGCCAGTACTGCAGAACGGCAATTTCATAGGTTTCATTTCATAGACCTATTAATAATAAAAAATTTGTTGACGTACTGACATCAGCGCCCACACACACACACACATACACACAAAATGTCCACAAAATTGGTCTAGCCGTTAAGAAGGAGCTCAATTACAAACACACATACAGAAGTTTATAATTACACGTACAATTTAAATTTACGTAGAACCATGGAGGAATTATATTATGGTAGAACGTTAAATTTTTCGGAGTCTATTTATTGCAAACAAACAAACAAATCTTCCCTCTTTATAATATTAGTATACTTAGATAATAATATAAAGATATTAATACGTTATAAACTATACTTATATTTAATTATAAAAATATACTAAAATAATTAATATTTTAGTATTTCAACCTTATACTTTAAACGAGACAATCCTGTATATATATTATATAATCGGTATATCGGCAACGGCTGCAAGTATTACCATAAAATTGAGTATGCAGGGAGTTTTAGGGGAGAAAAATCGATACAGCTAGATCTTATCCCTTAGAAACAGTGCATTTTTAAGCAATATATATTTTTTCTTTCGTAGTCAACAGCATATCAATATTTTCTACTCTCTTACGTCAGTCGGATTGGTAGCGTGGTATGCGTCCCTATGTATAATATTTTCGGAAATTCGGAATGTGGTGGTTTTGAATCCCGATCAGATAATTTTTTTGTGATTCTTTTTTTTTGTTTGCCACACAAAATCAAAAAAGCGGCTCACAAAAACAATAGAATTAAACGAAGGGGAGAAATGAATAAACGCTAGCACACCGCGCTAACAGGGACACGTAACAAAGAACAATTATAATTGGGCTATTTTGAACAAGGGACTATTGTGTTTAATCTTTATTATATTTGACTGACTTTATATTCAAAAGCTTGGTGCTATTTGGTTTTCAAATTTACTAGTACGTTAGCTGGTTCTGTAAATAGACTGAAAAGTAAGCCTCATAAAAGCAAAGGAAAAGTTTTAACACAACGTTGAAAAGTTACACAGAAATTACAGTTACATTAGCGCCCGTTACACGTACAGTTCTGACCGCGGCGAAAAGCACGCACCTTCCCAACCCGCGCTCCAAACTGAGCGTGAAAATGTGCGGGGACGACAGTCCGATCTGGGCCTTTAGTCAAGGTGCATTCAGTATATTCGACGGGGAAGTACGAAATCAAAAATGTATGTCATCGCTCATCGCATAAGTCATCGCTAAGTGACATGTCGCTTTCTATGCCTTTTTACTACATTTTGTTTGAAGCATGTCGCTGACAGCTCATTTTCCACAGTTTGAACTGCGCGCTATGACTGTTTTTACGTATCATATAAGACGCCGGTAGACCAAACCGTGACGTGTTTTAGTCGTAATTAGCACGTCAGTTCGATCCGCAATCCAAATCGTACAAATCCCTCCGCAGTTTTGAACGCAATCCGATTTTTGGGTACCTACATAGAATGCAAATTTTGATAGATAATATGTAAGCGATTTATGTTGTTCGCGACTTCGTACGCTCTAAAAGATATCCCACAGAAACCGTACAGTTTGTGCGATATAAATGGCCTACGTAATAATCCAGAGTCAAATCTTCTACCATACCAAATTTCATCAAAATCCGTTCAGTAGTCGTGAAAGAGTAACAAATATATTAATTACCTTTCGCGTTTATAATATTAGTAAATGGGTTTTCTAGAATGTTCCGTGTGTTTAAAAAGTCATAATTAATGTAATCCGAAATTATATTAAAAAAGTACTAGGTTTGACCTAGGTTTGCGGTTTGACCTTCTACTCTGTGGCTCTGTGGTTGAGCGTGTTCGTGCTCAAGCCGGGGGTCGTGGGTTTGAATCCCGCTGAAGGACAAAAGTTTTTCCGTGTTCCTAGGTAATGGATGTGTGTTAAACACATGTATTATATAATAAAAATCTTACGTATAAGTATAGTATAAAAGTTTCAAATATATTTCCGTTGACCCCGTAACACAAGTTCTTCGAGAACTTACCACGGGGCCAGATTGGCGTGGTGTGAAGCGTTCATAGATATTATTTGATTAACTTACCCATTATAACTTCAGATGACTCATCCGCCGGCTCATTCAAACTGTCCACATACACGTCTGAAAGTATAATGCTCGTGTTTGTCACGCAATAACTTGTATTTTCTGTAACGATCATACAATCTAAGCAATCACAATTAGTATAGCTATGCATATTTAGGTTTATTTATGTAGCATAAGGGTCGATTCACACAGAAACGAAGCTATACGTGACATGGTGGCGCTGCATTTATAAGATAGGTAATCAAAATTGATCTCTATTCATTAAATAAGAAGATACACAATTCGTTGTACTAGGTCAAATGTCAGGTTGCACCGCGCTGCACAGCGCATGTGCAGTGTATGACTGATGTCATATGAAACCTGTATCTTTTTTTGTAGTGAATAAGGTTCAATTTCTATGAAAAACAATATTTAAGAATATCATAAAAATGTAGCGCCGCGTATCGTCGCGGGGTGAACGGAGTCTAATGCGCGGTTCATAATAATGTTTTATTTCTGCAAGACACCAATTGTAAACAGACATTAAAACTTATTCTGTGCCATTATATACCACCTTTTAATAATATGATTAACTGTAGCTTTTGAATAATAAAGAATATCACTGCTCCAAGACCGTATTCAAGGTCCAAAAATGTACATAAATCATACTTCATATATACCTGAGTCTTAAATTTGCACATTGGTTGGCACACAGGTTTGTCCCCATATATAGCGTATATAACGGTTGCCCCCTCTAATTAATATTATATATCACAAAATATCTACGCCCAAATTTTAATCTAAAATAAAGCTTACCTAAATCACACTCCAAACAGTCCTGAGTTTTCTGCACGTTCGGTCCAACGCAGGATTGTCCCCCGTTAAGTGGGCGCGGGGCCGTGCAGGAGCGTATTCGGCGGCGGCCCCTCTCCTCCGTGTGAGGCTGGCCGGGGCAGAAACAGTCGCCCCATGTGGACCAGGCTGTCCAGCCACCGTTCACTGAACAAATAATGAAAACCCATTAGCCGTACATGCGTGGGAGATATGAAACATCTAAATTATGACGTGGCGACGCGTTTCATTGTCATTTTACGCGTCATTATAGTATGGTCTGAACACAGATTCGACTAGAAGTAATTGGTAAATAATGTTATGTATATTTCATGTCGTAGAGCAAACGCGTAGCAAATATTTAAGAGTGCTACGAAACTGCTACGACGCTACGTACTTTACCTTACCTTAATATAATATTGTTATTCTTGGCCTTTATTCTTAGTTATAATTGAATAAAATGTAATCGTAATTAAACTTTTACTAACACTTTTTTTTTTATTACTATCCTTTAAAAATGTACTAACCGAAAACCGTAAGCAGCGCAGGTTCGGACATACGTTTGCCGGCCAAATTCTCCGCGACGCACGTGTAGTTCGCCATATCCTGCAGATAGCTTCGAGTTAACTTTTGCGGTACCTACCTTAAGGGCCTATTTCACAATATTTTAATAAGTGTCGGATAGGTATTGGGAAGTTTTGTCGCTGCTTACTTTATATCGAGCGACAGGGACAAAACATGCCAATAATCTATCTGATACTTATCAATAGATTGTGAAACAGGCCCTACGCATTTTAAAACTATGTTTTTATTTTCTTTGGCAAGATTTGCAATGGCGTATTACTTGTGTCATAACAATCAATTTGGACTGCACAAGCTAGGAAGCTTGTGCAGAGTAGGAACTCTTAAGGCGCCCATTACAAGAGTCTACATCAGAATTGCCTTTTACATGAAACTTTTCTTTATGAAATAAATCAGGAAACAAGCAGACGAATCGCCTGATGGTAAGCAATACGCCGCCCATGGACACTCGCAACACAAGAGGAGTTACACTGGTAACTCCTCTTGTGATGCGACTTGCGTTCCCAGTCCTTCCCCAACCCCCGTTGGGCCTCCGGTAACCTCACTCACTCGGCGATTATTTCACACAGTTTTTCTGTGAGGCTGTGGTATTTACCCGGTCGAGCCGGCCCATTCATGCCGAATCTTGGCTCTGCCACGTAAAACGAAACCGTGCTAGAATTGGGAACTCCCACAAAACTGTACTAGAATAGGGAACATGCATTCGTTTTAAAATCAGCAAAATTCTTATATTTTCCAAAAGACAACATAAATATGGACCGAAAAATGCAAAAAGTTGCTAAGTTAAAAAGTTACAAGACTAAACTACGATTTTTTTGCTAGGAATGAAATACGAAAATTACTGTTCAAATCCTTATGTTATTTGTGACATTTTTTTAATAACAATGATATTATACATAAGCGCAGTATTGAGGTTAGTAAAATCAATTTCATACCTATTTATCTTCATATATTTTCAACTGCTGTGACGTCACTCGTGCATCATTTTTTGCATGGAGCGATTTTAATGCTCTCCAACGATCTCACTTATGTGATGACTGTATTTCGTCAACGATTGATGGCCATTGCAAAGACAATATTTCTAAGCTTATTATGTAAGTACTATTCGAAAAGGCAATAAAAAAACTATGCATGTTCCCAATTATAGTTTTTTACTCGCTGATTCTAAATATTCAGCGAGTAAAAAACTGTATACGCCTTAAAACTGAAAGTTTTCTCGTATTTCTCAGTTATTGCAAATTTTAGTTTATAGGGAGTGACATACATAAGCGTACTCACGTATAGTTCGGACCGCGGATCGGACTGTGTTCCCAACCGCGGAGGAATCTGTGCTGTTTGTACTGCGGTTCGAACTGTTGTACTAATTTCAACATCAAATTCGTCCACGGTTTGGACTGCCAGCCTCATACATAATACATCAAATTACGTCATAGCCAACGGTTAAAACTGTGGAAAATGCATCGACATTCATCGACATTCCAGATTGGAGCCCCGCGAACTTACACGTTCGTCTTGGAGCGCGGGTTGGAACGGCGCGCGCATTTTCTCGCGGACCGAACTGTACGTGTGACGTGCGCTAATGATACAACAGCTTAAAATTTATTCATACAAATTATATATTTTTAAAGAGCTAACTTGATTCAAAAATGTATGTTTCCGTATTCAGTATATAAATATATAATATGATATTAGCATAAACATTTTGCTTTCAATCAAAAGGCACGCAAAATACATTTTCTTTTTATAGAACAGTGTTTGTTACCATCAGAGACGCCTGTTTGATGACAAGACTGCCCTCTTTCGACACTTGAACATTATCATCCTGCACCACGGGGGCCCCATTTTTCAGCCAATAGAGCTGGGCAAAAGGGGCCGCGGCTGGGGCCTCGCAGCGGAAAGTGACTGGAGTGTACTGCTTCGCCAGCTGCGACTGCGGCGCCAGTGTGAAGTGCTTCTTTATGTCTATGCCACACAGTAAAAGCGTTATTTGTCTGCCATTAGGTCTGTACGTAAACTAAAAAATATATGTTTTTCGTTATGTACTCGCCCCTGACTAATGCCCGCTACAAAACACAATGATAAAACTGCACAGGTCACGGTAGGCATATCTAATATGTGTGCCTTCGTGGATTCGGGCGGTCTAGTATGAAGATGTAGTACTGTATTATACGTTTACTGTGCCCGAACTGTGCAGTTTTATTGTTGTTATGTAGCGGGCATTAGGAAAAGATACTAGTACATTATACATGTAGCTTTAATGAAACAAAACTTGAAATAGCCAATTTAAACTTCTGTGGCGGGTATTAAAGCGAAGCTTCTATGCGGACGTTAGGGCTATCGCTGCGCGACCACTCCATCCGTACTATGATTCATCTTTTGAAGCTTAGATTTTTATCGTTACCGTTAACGGTAAAAATCTTAGTTTATCTTATAACACGCATTATACGATAATCAATGTGTCGATACACATCTTTTAACCTCGAGACGATGTCTCGAGGTTAAAAGATTTTAATAGCAGAAAATAGATTTAATTTTATCTACAAAACACCCATCTTCACAAACTTTCTTATCAATGAATAGTAGTGATACGTCGGTGTCCACACTTACAAGCGATCTCTATAGTGGCCGTCTGGCTTCGTATCTGCCCTCGGCTGGTCCAGGCGAAGCACGAGCACTGGTACTTTTCGATGCCGAAGTACTCCTCCACCTGGTCCTTGCTCACTGACTGTTCACCCTCAATGATCCTGACTCCAGTTTGGGGGTCAACGAACTCGAAGTTGAGGGCTTGTGTCTTGATACCGTTGCATTTGAAGTATACCTACAAATATGTTTTCTTATTGGATATTTTAAAGTGGAAACCTTTTTTAACCTTTTCGGTGCCACGCAAAAAAATTACTACGTTCTCCGACACGGCGGTCAGTCGTAAAGTTATTACACGTGTTACCCCTAAGGATATTGGAATATTTTTACACAAAAACAATTGCAGCATTTTTGACGTGATAACGTCTTATAAATCGATGGAGCCGCCTGCACGCACGAAAAAACATGACTCATGCGTTACCTGTTACCCGTTATCGTTACCAAGTACCGTTACCAAGTACCAGCGTTAGCTCGCATTGCCTTTACCTCATTATTATTGTTGTTGTTGTTGTTGTTGATGTTGTTGTTGTTGTTGACGTTGTCACGTTCAACTATCGTCAGTTAACCGACTTTACAGAAAACCGGTATGTTTTTATGGTAGAATTTAAGTTCACAATTTGCGATGGAAATGATTAGGTATTAATACAAAATAATTTCGGCTTAATAGATTTACGAATCAGGGTATTAAAGAGAATAATTAACTAGATTATACTATCGCAAAGATATTATAATGTAATGTCGGTTTACGGTTTTTTTAATTATATCTTTATTAATTAATACATAATATTTACTTACTTCTAATGCATTTGCTGCTCTACATTTCAATGTCGCCGGTTTATTTTTGACCACATAAGTATTTTCTGGTTCCAATAGGAACACGGGCAAATTATCTTTTGCCGTATGTAGTGGTATCTTGTCGTCTACTGGTATACTCTGGTTCTCCCCGTCTACTGAAGTGACATCTGGCGAATCTTTATAATTAGTTTCTTTACTATCATAATCGTAATCTAAATACGTTTGTTCGTCTTCGTCGTCATCGTCTTCGTCAATTTCCTCGTTAGTAAAAACTGGTGGTAGAAAGTAATCTTTGGGCTCAGTTTTGGGTACAGTTAGAAAGTCTAGAGGTTTATCTTCTTCTTTAATTTCTTTTGGTGTGTCACCGCGCCGATGTCGTGTACCTATAATATAGGTTTTAATTACCTTCTTTTTAGTCATCAGCACGCTTAGCATGACCACCGTTGAAAGGGTTTAATTCTATGGAAGAATAGACTAAATGAGAGATTGAAAAAATTCTGTTATTTTGTCTATATTATCTGTCAGTATGTCTATTCTTGTGTAGACAAGACGCCTTTCTATGGTGGTTATGCTAAGCGTCCAGGAAGTATACACGTCACCTATTAGACCGATACTAAATGGAATGTAATATTTAAAAATATCAAACCTAAGATATTATTATTCATACATAAAAAAAATATATTTATGTCATTTGTTAAACAGTTTCAACTGGACCCAAACTGTTGTTATACCCAATTATAATGAATTACAAAATGGTAAATAAAACTAACCGTTGTAACAAGAATTTTCTTATATACCAATAACTAGAGGTTTTAGTGGATTTAAGAAAATTCTTGTTACAACGGTTTTGACAACAGGGCGTTGTCGAAATTCGCCAATAACAATTCATAACATAATTTTAAAGTTTGAACTTAATAACCGTTGTTTTGCCGAAAAAAAATTAAATGTAATGACAGATTGGCAAACGTCAACGCGTAACAAGACTGTATCATGATTGTATGGTATATCAAACGCATGTGTGTTAATAATCTGAGGTAGTGTGTGTTGTTGTTATTTTTTATAATTTCATATATTTCTGAGCATTATTTAAAAAATATTAGCTTTCTGCACACCTTTCTCCATACAAACATTTACTGTGCTAAATATCATACTCCTCCGATCCCACAATTCTCGTAAAACATTAATAATATATTAGATAAAGTTTGGCTTAAAAAAATATCTCATGATTTCCATTTGCGATGTGAGTAATTGATTTCAAAAACTTACTTTATGTTTTAATTTAAACATAAAGTAAGTTTAAAATAAGTAAACGAAATGAAAACATGTTTCGTGTTTCGTTCATGGCGTCTTCTTTAGGTACGTATCCAGATATCATGTTTCGGAAATACGAAACCGCGCTTAGGAACTATAAAATCATTTTCAAGTTACCACACTATGTGATAAGAAAATACATACTTTTTCCCGCGGCTCGACCCACACACAATGCCAAATGCACATGAACAAGCAAAAATGTCCAAAACTTCACTTCCATTCCACTTATTTTTTTCACTTAACACATTCAACTTTTTTCCATTTTGTTCCATTACGGATATTTCGAAATTTTATTTATTTTCACACATTATAACATCGTAAAAGTTTGCGCGAGAACAGGCGTAGCGACTCGGCGATAGCTGCATGTAAACTAACTTGAGTCACTTGAGTGTTGCTGAGGCGAACTTACAAATTTTGTGCGCATGTCCGTACCTACAAAGTTAGGGACGTGGACATACCATTTACAGGGATATCGCATTCGTGATTCGCATAATATAAAGATTGTGTAATGAAAAATAAAAAATTAACAAAGTAGTAGGTACCAGTCCTCACAGACACGTACTGGCTCCACCAGTACCAATAGTAAAACGTATGCTTTAAACGTAGCATTGGTGATCCGCGCACCTAGTGGCATCCTTCGGTTTTGTCACCAGTTTGATACCGCTCATGCAATAAGTCTTTAGTGTAATAATGATCTAGTGAGCGAGGGTCCTTAACTTGTCGACAACTTCTGAACGGTTCACCATCCCTGCCCTCGTGTGCCACCCTTTCACCGTTAGTCTGGAATAAGAGGTCCCTGGATGGTACGTCGATGTACGATATGAATGTTGGTGAATAGATATTTAACGACGCTTAAGTCGTTAGCGCGATTGATGTTCATTATACATTCGCTTACAGTTTCGCTTTTAAGCATACATCACTTAAGCACGACAATAATATTCACTTAAACCCCTTTTTGCTTATGAAAGGATTATTGTTGATTTCAATGTAAAGAATTCAGAATATAAACCTACAGTAAAACCATGTTGCTAATGGCCATCGGCAATCTTTGTATTTCTATGGAAATGACACGGTTATGTATGAAAAACCTATGAAGAAGAATATTCGGGGCGGATAAATCAGAAGAATGTAGGAGTAGGAAGTGTTCCAGTTTCCCTCCCCAAGCAAAGCTGACAAAGGAAGACAACCAAATTGTAATGAACAAAAATGTCAGAACCGGAATGGGAAGCACCAGCCACCACGGGAATAATATAAGTTATTAGGCCTACTTATATAAATTGATGATAATATGTAGGTACTAGGTATATATAATTATGTAAAATGGCATTTATAATGGCAAAATAATATTGGATTGTTTCCAAGAGTACTCTTATGAGTATGACTAAAATGTAGTATATATTATACTACCATTAGATTAGGTTCTTAGATATTAAATTGGCGTTTTGGCTAATATATTTATTTAATCAAAGTATATACCATTGCTATCTATTCACTTTTGCCATCTCATAGGTAGTTCATTGATTCCTTTACTAAAAAAACCATTCGGACAGGAATCAATAAAATCTTTGCAGGCGCTTTGGACTGCCCCATCGGAGTTGAATTTTTTCACTTGGAAGAATTTCGAATTTCGAAAAAAAATGGTAATCTGTTGGAGCATGCTCCGGGGAGTACGGTGGATGTCTTAGACATTCCAATTGAAGCTCCTCTAATTTGGTAGCCGTCTATTGTGCAGTGTGTGGTCTAGCGTTGTCATGAAGCAGCAGTGGCCTAGAGCGAATGACAATCCTCGGTTGTTAAGCAGCTAGCTTATCCATCATGATTTGCAGTTGCTGGCAAAAGACATCTGCCGTAATCGCCTGGCCAGATTTAAGAAAGCTGTAGTGAACGACACCGGCACTAGTCCACCAAACGCTCACAAGTAACTTTTTTTTTAGTCAATTTTCGCTTGGGGCAGGCTTTGGCTGGTTCGCCAGGGTTCAGCCATTGCGATGAGCGTTTCCGATTATCGTACAGGATCCACTTTTCATCACAGGTAATGATTCGATTTAAAATCCGTTCATTATTGTGCCTGTTGAGTAATGCAGCAGATGACGCGCGTTTGTCGGTTTGCTCCACTCAATTCATGAGGTACCCACCTTTCAAGCTTTTTCACCTTCCCAATTTGCTTCAAGTGGATTAAACAGTTTTATCACTAACACCGCAGCCTGCAGCTAACTCGGACGTGGTTTGCAATGGATCTGCTTCCACAATAGCCTTCAATTCTTTATTATCAACTTTGGTCTCCAGCCGTCCACGGGGCTTGTTCTGCATGTCGAAATTTCCAGAACGAAAACGTTGGAACCAAAAACGCACTGTATTTTCTTTTGCGATACTGCCGCCATACACATCATTAATCCTTCGAACCGTTTCTGCAGCACTGGTGCCACGGTGGAACTCGTACTCGAAAATAATACGATATTTCAAGTATTCCATTTTGTAAACAGAATGACGCAAAGGACCAAAAGAGGAAAAAACAAATGAATTACTGTTTTCGAAACACAAATGCAAGAGTACATTATAAATTTTAAATTCCTAACCAAAGAAGATATTTTATTTGAGATCAAAGTGGCCAGTACAACAAAACGCCATTTTGATATGTAAGGACCTAATATTATTATGTTTTAAAAAAATCGATTTTATGTTCCTCCTTTACAAAACGCCAATTTCATATGTAATGACCTAATAGTAATAAACATAGTAATAATATTTATTTATTATGTTGTCTACTGCTACAGCAAAATCGCCTTCACATTCCATGGAGAAGATGACATACGAGGGCGGGTCAATAAGTCCGTGACTTTTGGAATAAAACACAGATTTTTTGATAAATAAATCCTTTTATTTTTCAACGTAGTCCCCCTTGAGCTCTATACACTTTGTCCAACGCTTCTCCAATTTTTTTATCCCTTCCAAAAAATATGACTTGTCGAGGTCCTCAAAATAGGCCTTTGTTTGCGAGATGACTTCATCATTGGAGTCAAATCTTTTTCCACCGAGCCATTTTTTCAGGTTTGGGAACAAGAAGTAGTCACTCGGAGCCAAATCTTGAGAATAGGGTGGATGTGGGAGCAATTCATAGCCCAATTCATGGATTTTTGCCATGGCAACTGCACATGTGTGCACCCTTGCATTGTCTTAGTGAAAAAGAACTTTTTCTTGGCCAAATGAGGTCGGTTTGTTTTCAAATCCTCATTGAAGCGGTCCAATAAGTTGGCATAATATTCCCCATTAATTGTTCTTCCCTTTTGAAGATAGTCAATGTGGATTATCACACGTGCATCCCAAAAAACAGTCGCCATAACTTTATTGGCTGAAAAACCCACCTTGGCCTTCTTTGGCGCCGATTCACCCTTAGAAACACACTGTTTTGACTGTTGTTTGGTCTCTGGTGTATTGTGATGGATCCATGTTTCGTCCACGGTTAAAAAACTCCTCCATATTGTGATTAAACAACTCTAAACCTTCCTGTGAAGTTGTTACACGATTGCGTTTGTGGTCGACTGTGAGCAAACGCGGCACTCATCTTGCGGAAAGCTTTCTCATGCCCAAGTGATCATTCAAAATTGAAACCACTGAGCCATGCGAGATGCGTATGGCTTCCACAATCTCTTGCACTTTCAATCTTCGGTCGGCCAACACCATATCGTGAATTTTTTCGATTGTTTCGGGTGTAGAGACCTCAACTGGGCGTCCAGGACGTTCGGCATCTTCAGTGCTTGTAAGGCCACAACGAAATTCAGTAAACCACTTTTTTACCATTGAAATCGATGGTGCAGAGTCCCCATAGTATTTATCAAGCTTAGCCTTGGTCTCGGTAATGGTTTTTTTTCGCAAAAAATAATGCTTAATAAGCACACGAAATTCACTTTTTTCCATTGTTTCCTTAAGTTACTGGATAGTCTGATAAAGATAGCTGTAAAACACAAACTAACTGACGCAGCAAGTTCAAATTTTGACAGGAGTCAACTGACAGATGCCTGTTGACAGGAGTAGTGTTGCTTTTTCAGTAAGGTGATTAGAAATTCAAAAAGTCACGGACTTATTGACCCGCCTTAGTATTGATTTTAAAATATTCGATCGTTAACAAGCGTCTAAAATTTTGGTAAAGGCAACAGTGGCGAAGGCTGCTTCACCTTCATAGGGAAGCCCTAGCCTGTATAGTAGGCAGGGATTTGGGTGAGGGTCTTCAAAAGGTGTTTAAGTGGTATGATGCCGATAAGAATGGAGTTATAGGAACCTCACGCCACTGGAAGGCAAATAAATTTTACGAAATTAAATAACTATTTTAAGACGAGAACGAATCACGAAACGGAAGTAATAATCTTAAATAAGTACCTACTTTAAACGAGACTATCTTTTTTTTATGAAATGAACCAGGAAACGAGCAGACGGATCGCCTGATGGTAAGCCGACGCCCATGGACACTTGCAACACCAGAGGAATCACAAGTGTTTTCTGTAAGGCCGTGGTATTTACCCAGTCGAGTAGAGTCGGTCCATTTAAATATGCCGAAGCGTGGCACTCCCATTATATAAGTGGATTGTATGTATAATCGGTTTCTCGGAAGCGGCTGCAAGTATAACCATGAACTTTAGTATGCAGAGAGAGAGAGCAAAGTAGATCTAGCTATGTATTATCCCTGGAAACTGCGCATTTTTAACCTATATATAATGATTTTTCTTTCGTCGTGGAACAATATAGGTACTTAGGTCAGATAAATATTGTTGTGACTTTTTTAATTTATCAAAACCCCTTTTTTAGGGATCCGTAGGTACGTCTCGGAACACTTATGGTTTTGCCATGTCCTTTAGTGCTAGAAAGATCAAACTTCCCATGAATATGTGTACCACGTCGACAAAGTACTAAAATAAAATCACGAAAAATATTTTTTTTGAGTTACATACACGTAAAGTGAGAACATTGAGAGGTTGCTAAGACGATTTTTAATTTAGGTATCCGTTTACTAGATATTCAACCTTAAAACGCATTATTTTGTAATAATAGGGCGCCCCTCTAAAAGCTAAATCGCTGGCACGAAAAATCTGACAAAATTCATGATGGTAGTCCATGTAATGAACTTTATAGGAAAACTATATGGGCTTATGTAACTAATTTGGTAGTTTAGAAGTTATAGATGCCCAACATGAAAAATGCGCTTACTTGCAAAACTTGGTACAAAAACTAATCTTGTTAAAAAGTAGTTCGTTAACTACTAATTAAACATGTAAAATATTGGTCTAATGGTGCGGAACCCTACGTGCGCGAGTGCAACTCGCACCTGGCCGGGTTTTTTTACTAAAGCTTATGTTTTAAAATCAGCTGTGAAGTGAATCAGCTGATAATGTGAGGTCAATGGCCCCAGCGGTGAAGATTAGTTTCATTACTAAATATATTTTCCTATGTTTCGGCCTGAAGACTAAATGTCCGTAAATACAGTAAAATATATGCCCAAACTTTCTGGAATTAATTTAACAAAGTTATTTATTTAGTAAACAATAAAAAAGGGATTGGAGTAAGACATAATTTAATTAATAATTTAATTTTACAATGGAGTATTTGATTAAACAGTATCTTTTTGTCTAGTGACTATAAAATTTATTTAAAAAAACTTATTGATTTATGGATGAACTGCTGCCCTAATAGGAACTTCAACTGACAAGTGGGAATGGGCTTCATTTAGACTTCATTTGAAGTTGTACCACTTGCCCACACTTGTGCACGTTAACGAATATTTAATGCTTAATATTCTACCAATATTACCCATTAAGAACCGAAATAACACAAATTTATAAAAAAAATACAAAATCCCACAGTCACCCATTGAACTCCCCGGCAAAACTCAACCCATTCCCACTTGTCAGTTGAAGTTCCTAGTAGGGCAGCTGTTCATAGAATAATAGACATAGAATTTTTGGAAGCTATGCCTAGAAGTGTCTCCGCAAAGATTTAAGATGCTTTACAAATTCAGTAAAACATAAGTATAAAAAGATCAGTCCTGACTGGAATTACTTATTACATGATCATGATTTTTAAAACTACAATAATATAATATGATTATTACACATTCAAAGCTAAAGTGGAGACAAGATAGATTTAAATAACAACTTAAAATTGATTCAGTATATTTTATTCTAGAAAATAATCTTACGAATATTCAAACTTATCATTTACTTATAAGTGACATCAGCACATAGAAATAGCATTTAAAATAATTATTTTTATAATAATAATATGATCAATCAAGAACATACTTAAAACACTACATAGAACATATTATTATACTATAAAATGTTAAAATCAATCTATTTGAAATCATAAAAAAATTAAAACATAATATTGATACAATATTACATTAACAAAACAAAATTATAAATCCAACTTTATAAATAATTTAAAAAATAAGTTGTCCACAATTTAAAATATTAGCATATTATTATCCTAGCTTTCATACAAATTTTTAAACTTCAAATAGTTCTGAGACAATTGTTTCGTATTTTTATAACTTTATTAAGCTTCTTGTAAAAAAACATTATAATAATTTTTAGGGTTCTGTAGTACAAAAATAACCCTAATAATTTTGCTCTGTCCGTCTCCAAAGTGATTTTCAAGTTGATCCCCCCCTTTTTCAAATTGATATAAGAGATAGAAACTTGTAACTTTCCATGCTAGAACATGTCACAATATTTTGCATGACCTATTGATTGATCGGAACTAAATATTCCTTAGGGAAATTACTTTGAACAAATCTTGACAATAATTGGCAATTATCAAAACATCCAGATTGCAATATGTGTTTAAACACATAATGTGTAACACATAATGTTAAAATCAATCACATAACACATGTGTTTAAACTTTAAACACATTTTTTGTATGTTTTGACAATGTATAATGATATAATCTATTACATTGATGGTTATGGAACCCTTCTTAGACATGTCCTGACAGACTCTTCGTTAGGTTAGGTTACTACCAACTCAATAATAATTATAGCTTTGCAAAAAGAGTATAAAATGATGGCAACAGGAAATAAAAATATCATCAATTGTACCATCTTTTATTTGATACATTGGACTGATATATATTATATTTCTTTATTATAATATTATATATTTTTATTAAATATGTCATCCCAGGCAATCTAGTTAGGATAAAAGATGATACAGTCAAAAATGTTTTAGTTCCTGCTGTTACCAAGCTGTAGGTACCTTAAATATTAAACATTAAAAATCACTTGTAATATTACAATAGTAGTAGTAAATGCTTATAAGAACGAATTAATAATGTAATTTCACCATTTTACTACTTCATTCAGTGTTTTGCTGTTCACTTTCTAACTAGCTTCTAACGGCGTTTCTTTTTATCATGGCGTCTGGCTCGTAAGCCAGAGGCACGATGGCCGGGAGACGACTGCTCAGAGCTGCAATCATCACTATCCGAGTAAGCCTGAAATGTAGCATAATGCGTTTTTAATATTATTATGTAATATATTGACCATTAACAAATACTGTCTACTGCTTTATAAAAATAAAAATATTAAAAATCAGTAACTACTTATAACATAAAAAAAATATTTAATAATTATTTAAGCACTTTAAAAGCCTACCTTTTCGTATGGATGGGATTCGCTTGTTTCGTCACTGAGAGTGACACAAACTGCAATGCAAAGCATTTGGAAAGCTGCACCAATGTACAGGCCATAACGAATCACCGTGCCCATTAAATCTTCACTATATATTTCATTAGGAATCATTGTTATGAACAGCAGGTATGATTTCCAGTCGGTCTCGTCTATAAGGGGTAAATTTTAAGGTTTATATAAATACATACGTGACTTATATCAATACTACTACAATTACAAATCGTGATCGAAAAGTGATCAATAACAGTTAAAATTTATAATTTTTATCACTTAAATCATAGATTTAAGTATTACAATAAAATGCAACTTTTCAGTTTTCACTGTTTCACTCCTGGAAATCATGGAGTATAGAGTATGTCTATACTCCATGAGACCATTATGACAGTACAACACCCGTGCGTTTAATTTTCATCTCAAATATATTACTATAGAGTTCTATTTACAGTGCATTCCAAGTTTTGTGCAGTGTTACAACTCTCAAGAATACTCTGAGGAGGAAAACTAAAAGCTTGACGTAGATGGCGCTCTCGTCGACTGTACCTTCGGTAGTATTACTTATCATGGACTAGGACTGTTAATATTTTTTAAAATATCGGATTCTCGATATATCGATATTTTTAAATATATCAATATCGGAGTTCGATATATCGAAAAAAAAATCGATATTTCGATATATCGGCTTTATTTAAAAAAAAATCGTAAGTCAGCTCAAAAATGATTACACAATTTATAGTCCAGTATATTTATTAAACAAATTAAATTATGAATGTACATAAATGTTGGGTTATAGTTCTTAGTAATTATTTTTTAAATTTAAATAAGTAAATTATGTATACCAATATTTTTCAGTAAGTTTTTAAAAATACTCTTTGTTTTATATGTTCAGCTGTGTGGCTACTACGATTGTTAGGCACTAAAAGATTGATTGTAGAAGCAACTCGTTCAGATGCTACAGATGTAGCAGAAGAAATTAAATATTTAACTGCTATTTCTGATAGGATGGGAGTAAAATGCCTACTATCAATCCAAAATTTCAGGGCGTTTGATTAATTTTTCCCGCATAAGTTGCAAGAAAGATTTCTTACATCAACTTTTTTAAAATACGTCCATGCAATGGAAGAATTGGCCGAAGAAGATATTTCGAAACTGAACTATTTGTATGTAACTAGATTTTTAATAAATTAATATGAATAAACACTTGCTTCAACCGCTACATTACAATAAACAGTAATTTTTCCTAACCTCTCTTTTTAACTTCGCTCAATATTAACCACAGACTAATCTACATAGAGCCTAGAGGTAAAGATACTAACTATGCTAAGCTGTGAACGCTGACAGCGACAACAAACATTTGAAAATTTTTATAATTTATTTTATTAAAAAATAATTTTTAAAAAATTAAAACATGAATTTTCACGAGAAGGTAATTTTAAAAATTATACTTGGAATTTTTCAAAAATAGTTTTTTAATTCTAATTTTTATTATAATAAAAAAAATCACAAATTATTGAATGTCGGCTAACTTAATTTTCATAAATAAAATACGGTAGAATAAGTTTACGATGATTTTGTAGATTGAATCAATTACGAAAAAAAATTAAAAATAAAAATTTATTTAAAAAAATATCGACCATCGATATCGACATTTCAATATCGATATATCGTCCAAAAAAATATTAGTAATAAATATCGATATTTCGAAATAATAATATCGATATTTCAATATATCGATATTTTATCAACAGTCCTACTATGGACTGTTCCTTGCTTACGTTGTGTCAAACTGTGGAGTGTGGCTGCGATTTATTTTTAAATTTTCATTGCGATAGATACATCATAGATTATAAGTACTACTACTGAAATACATGCTGCGATACATAGTAAAATATGTATTCATTGATGACTGTAAGCAAGCAACGAGCTGAGCTTCGGAGGAGAAATGCATCAACAAGTGGCAACAAAGCGGATCTGATAGAAAGGTAAATATTTAATAAATTTTAGGTTAATTGCTCTTACTTGTGCAAGTAAGTGAACTTACCATGGTTTTTATAGTTTTATGTTCTAAAGTAAAGCTTTTCATTCTAGATTGGAGGCTTACGGTGGTAACCAAAACTTTAGTGGCAATTTGGGCATTCCAGGACATAGTATAGTTATATTAGATACATCTATATATCTTTGTCTACCATAAGATACATTCAAAGATATTAACGCTCAGTCGTCTCTTCCGAAAATCAGTAAACATGAAATACAAGAATACTTCCAAAGGTATGTCGAGATCTTCGCTAAACCATAGTTCTAAACTTTTTTAAAGTTTAACTAGTGAAATAGGTTCTTAAAGCATTTTTAACCTTGTTGTAGATTCAGTACTCATTCAAAAGGACAACTCCTTTATGAATCTCGGCATCTTTTAACCGCCCGTTACTCTTCTGATGGTACATATACGTATTTAAGAGGACAATGTAAAGCCAGTATGAAGAAAGTGACTTACCAGGTGGATGCTAAAGTTACTCAAGAAGGTGTAATAGAGGCGTGCCGCTGTGAATGTGCTGCAGGAAGTGGTACATCAGCCAACTGCAAGCATATAGCTGTGTTGTTATTGGGTGTTCATGACATTGTGAATAATAAAACTATAAAATTACATCAGGCTGGATGGCAGGCAGGCAGGAATTGATGATGTTCAACAAACCTAAAAAAGTGTTTTATAAGTTGCTTACATACTACCAAGCAAACGAGTCAAGACATCTAATTAGAACCCATGAGCATCTGATATTATGCATATTTATGAGGATTATGTGAGGAATTTGGCTATAGGATATAGCAAGTGTTCGATGCCTATACTTCAAACTTATGAGGCCACTAATCCATATGGGATTGAGTGTGATCATACATATGTATATGATTTAAAGCATGGGCAACAACCAGCCATTTTGAAAAAACACAATTTTGAAAAATTACATTAGGTACTGTAAGTACCTAATGAAATTTTTCAAAATTGTGTCACTCACGGGAGTGACAGTACTCACTATTTGATAATTGCCGCCACTCGGCTTGCTCGATCAAATTCTTTGAGGTTTGCTGCCTCACGAGCGACACATCAAAAGATTTATTGCTTCTCAATTATTCTAAACTAGTTTATTCCAGATTATTCCTTCATTTTGCCTATATAAGCGGGTGTATGGCCTAAATGGTAGTTCAGTTCTATTTGAGCTTCCGAGGTGATAACTTGGACAAGCGATATTCTGGCGAACTGCTCAAGCCGTCAACTTGCTTTGTGACTTTGTGTGCATCTTGAGTGGTTACTAACTATAGTTTGTTATTAAGTTTATTGAACGAAAAGTAAACAAAAATGATGTCTGGAGGAAAGAAACGAAAAGTAGATACAGAGGGTCGCCAGTTTCAAGAAAAATGGACTTAAGAATTATTTTTTATCTTGCACAATGGTAAGCCTATTTGTTTGCTGAGTAATGAATCCATTTCAATAATGAAAGAATTCAATAGAAAGAGGCATTACTCAACTAAGCATGTTACGCTGCACTCACTGACAGGACAATTAAGAGCAGACAAAATCCAGAAGCTTACCGCAAATTTGGAAAAACAGCAACAAATGTTTCATAAACAAAGAACACAACTTGATAATGTTGTGAAAGCTAGTTTTATAGTTAGCTCAGAATTGGAAAATACATTAAAACCATTTGCCGAAGGAGAATTTATCAAGGAGTGTATGTTAGAAGTTTGCGGTATTTTGTGTCCTGAAAAGAAAAATTTATTTGAAAAAAATAGTTTGCAAGACGAACTGTTGTTCGACGTATAGAAATGATGGCTAATGATATAAAAACAACTTTGACTGACCGTATGGCTGGTTTTGAATCATTTTACATAGCATTAGAAGAGAGCACCGATTTGTCTGACACAGCTCAACTGGCTATATTTATTGAAGGTGTTGATAAGGAGTTCACTGTTACTGAAGAATTGCTTGCTTTACAGCCGCTAAAAGGAACCACTACAGGAGAGGATATTTTTATTGAAGTTCAAAAGGTATTCACAAGTTTTGGCTTGCCATGGTCAAAATTAATTGGAGTATGCACCTTCTATGGTCAGCTTACGTAAAGGTTTCATCAAAAAGCAACAGAAATAAATGTGCAAAAAGATAATTTGATAGTCCTTCATTGCAATATCCACCAACAGAACTTGTGTTCTAAGTCCATTCAACTCCAGAATGTTATGAATGTGGTAGTAAAAACCATCAACTTTATTCGATCCCGAGGGCTTAACCATCGTCAGTTCAAGGCGTTTTAGGATGAAATATCAACTGAATATAACGACGTAACATATTATTGTGAAGTCAGATGGCTGAACAAAAGAAAAAAGTTGAAACGGTTTTATGAGCTTAGAAATGAGATAGCAGACTTTATGAAAATAAAAGATAAACCACTATCTGAATTAAGTGACCCAAAATGAATATGTGACTTAGCATTTCTGGTCAATGGAAAATTCGCAAAAAGATTAATTTGTGCGTTTGGCAGTACTTATAAATGCGAACAGTTCTTTTCATTGATGAGTTAATAAATCAACACATCGTACAAGACTGACGATAATTTGGAAAATTCTTTACGTCTTTGTATCAGTGGAATTAATATAAATATCGATGGATTAGTTTCCCAAATTCAAGCTCAAGTGTCTCATTGATTTCGGTGTATTTAACTTTCGTAGTTTGTAACAATTGAAAATTTAACGATTTAATTATAATGTACCATTTTTTTTTATTTCATTTTGTTATTTTAATAAATTGTACTATAATAACATTGTCGTATTATTTCATGTCTAATATCTATCGCAAAAAATATTATCACTACTATAAAATGCACTAAGTACTTTTAAACGCGGCCCGCGAACGTATTTGCACGCAAAAGTTTGGCCCACAACATGAAAAAAGGTTGCCCATACCTGATTTATAGGATGAAATATTGGTAGTTATATTTAAAAAATGTAACAAGTGAAAAAGTTATAGCTGTTGAAGAAAGAACAAGGGGTCAACGTGCAAGCAAATAATGGCATGAACTTAGATCATATAGGATTACTGCTAGCATGTTTTATGTCGTGTGCCATAGTACTGCTGTATGGGATAAGACTTTGCTGCAAAAAATAATGTCTCCACACCAAGTTAAGACAAGAGCCATTTCGCATGGAAACATTCATGAACCATTTGCTTTAAATAGATATCAACACAAAAGTGTGTATGGTTTAAGTGTGCAACATTGTGGTTTATTTTTATCCCAGCAATGTCCATTTCTAGCAGCTTCTCCGGATGGGCTTATAGGAGAGGAGACAGTAGTAGAAGTCAAATGCCCATGTTCATCGCGGTACAGCCTGATCAGTGAAGCCAGTACCCTATTTTTAAAAAATTAAGTTTTGCATGTAAAAAAAAGGCATTCATAGATGCTCAAATCCAGGGGCAGTTATATTGCACAGTTAGGGGTTATGTACTGCAATTTAGTTATTTTTACATATTTTAAAGATATGAAAGTAATATCTGTGAGCAAGGATGATGCATATATTAATGAAATGTTGACTCACCTAACAAATTTTTATATTCACTACTTAGAGCCAGCAATTATAAATAAGTATTTGTACAAGAATTACTTATCATTAATAAAAAAACAAGTGACTATAAAGTGTGTTTTAATTATTTATTCTTCATGATTGATTCTCTAAAGTTATATGTGTTGTACATAACACATAAAAGAAACATCTTGTATGTTTTTGTTAGACCTATAATTCTCTCGATATGTACACGTTTACTGGCCATGTCTGGCTCTGTCTTTTACTATTGTTAGGCCAGGTAATTACTGGGATTTACCCTTCAAAAAAGTTGGTATTTTGACAGCAATATTTTTATCTGCAAACATATTTAGCTCTGTAAATCCTCTGTCTGCAAGTATGCTGTCACCACTCTGACACTTGGCCATGAGTCCACTTTGTTCCACCATTTGGCGGTCACTTAAGGATCCTGAATATGCTTCAGAACAATATGATAATAATCCACATGGTGTAGCTCCAACTAAAACTTTCAAAGTATTACAATGTTTGTAACTACTCTAAGAAGCTTGCTGAGAAGTAGGATTTTTTGGCTTCTGGACTTTTATTTCAGTTCCATCTAATATCACTCGGACATTTACGTCATACTTTTTAAAATGATCAGGCATGTAATACTTAACTAACTCTTTTCTAGGCCAAATATTTTACCTACTCCATAGCTGATAAATGAAATTCACCCAAGTTTTAAATATGTTTGAGACTTGTTATGCTAATATTTAAAAACTTGCTGAGTTCAAAATTGCACTTATTCTGTCTTGGTTTCATTAGTGTTAAAAAGAATTGATCTCCTGTAGATAAATTAATTACATTACTACGATAATATTGAATTTTATGGGCCATTGGACTAAGAGTTGCAAATACAAACTTTAATTTCTTATAACTTTCAAATCCCGTGTAAAAGTGAATTGATTTATCATCCTCCATGTACCTCTTTATTGATCCATATGTATGCTGATGATCGACTTGAGTGCTTTTCGATGAAAATTCAAGGTTATTTTTAGTAGTAGTGTGATATTTGATACACAATCTCTAGACACTATTTCTTCTTTATAAGCCACCGGTAGAATTAAATCAGTTACATCTTTGCTTGTTGTAGGTTGTAAATCTAATAGGCGGGAAAAAAGTCCGTAACGTAAGATTTTTATGTATAGTCTTTATTATTTTCTTTATACCTCGAATAGAACTTAAAATTAATATTTGTATATTAGGGAACTTCGTTCCTATCCTGTGTCCCACGACACCACACGGCTTTTTTAATATTTTAAGGGGCACTTGAAGGGAGATCAAGAATAAACTATACCATGTGTACAGTCCGTTCAGACTTATTTTACCTCAGATTTTATTTAAGAGTAACCCGGTACCGATCCGTTAGTTGTTTTTTATTTATTACAATAGGCATTTTGCCTAAAAAAAAATTTTTCGTCTATTCGATGTTAGACAACATATTGTGAATAAACAATCTTGAACCAATACAAACAATTTAAATGTACAATATGCGAGTGATATATTGGCCTGTGACGTCACGAGTCGCACCCGCCATACATTTGTCATTATAAAAAACATTATGGCGGTTGCAATTTGTGACGTGAAAAATTGTTTTGCGAGAAAGAGATGGGCAATATTTTTATATGCTTATAATTTTTAATCGCGTCAATCTAAATACCTACCTATTTCTTTTAGATTGATGTATCTTTAATCAACAATATTAAAATTTAATTTATAAAAATGTGATACACTAGGCAACATCCCTCTGTTCAGTGTAATACAAGTTTGTGTGATTGATATTTAGTCGATATTGTTCACAGCTTAAAGTTCATTCGCGTTTAATACTCATCACTAGTGAGCTGTGATTTGTGAGTAGTGAACTGTAAAGTGTAAGCTCTAATCTTCAGTATTAGTACTTATCATCTATGGCTCTAATGCGCGGGAACAATATGGAGGCGCGGTGTTATGACAGCTCAATAACAAGACGTGATAAAAATAACCTCTACAGTTTTATTGAAGAAAATTTATGTTCAAAGATAAGCGTAGAAATAACCCTCAAATCATCAGAAGAAACATGTAGGGACGTCGAAAGGCCTAAAAATGCAGACGAGAATAAAACAGGGCTCTTAGTGCCATCAGAAACTAATCCATCTTCGAATAATACTGAAGTTGCAATTTTACAGTAAGTTCTGAAAAATTACTGTAATTAATTTACTGATAAAATATATTATGATCTCTTGTTTATCCTGAGGACATGCATTAATAAAAATATTTATATTTTGTGAAGAACGAAATCAGTAACATGTCTATGTGATTGTATCTCGCTCCCACTTATGAGTTTCTTATTCGTGGTCCTTATCCCACTGTTTCATTTTTGGGCATTCTATTTTAGTACATTACCATCATGTTGGAGTTTGAATATCCTAATATTCTGTTCACATATGACAACAATATTCGGTAATGATTAAAAGGTAACTGATATCTTTATCTCTTATGGACTCATATCATATAATACAATAACATTGCATTAATGTGATTATGGTGTTCTGATAAACTCAAAACACATCATTTTGTGTTCCTGTTTTAATATAGTTTTCTATGATTTTTTTGATATTGCTGATATGAGTAATGAGATACATTCTGAACTTAAAGTGATCATTTCACTGTGTAACTCATATACATACAGGCAGATATAAAATGTTTATATTTAGGTGTGTAATTAAAGTGTGTTTGACTTAATAAAATAATTTAAATTGACTTCTTAATTAAAAAAAATACTTATATGATCAAGTGTTTATTACTTTATTAAGTATTTTTAAAACGCTCAAATTTTAAATAATATAGTGACAGTTTAGAATTTCATTTTGTGATAAAATGATAAAATTGTCTCTCTTTCTAAGAAAACGTGAAAGACAAACACAGTTCTTATAGCGGGAATAATTTTACAGCAACTCTAGTGAATTTAGTCAAGATGTGCCAAAGATATCTGTGGAATTGCCGAAAGCTCATTTGGACAAAATCAAGAAGAAAGTGGATGATAATAGTCCTCGGTATAAATGTGAATATGAGGGATGTGAAAGGACCTACAGCACGATTGGCAATCTGCGAACCCACATGAAAACTCATAAAGGTACTGTAAAACCTTCTTCATTTTTCTATGGAAATAACAGACAATGTATGAAAAACTTCTGAATGATTGCAAAAAATAAAAAATAGTTTTGTTCTAAAAGTTATATATAATCTTTATATTTATCACAATAAAATAAATAATTCAAGCACCCAATTATCTTTAAAGGTACCATTAATTAATTTTGATTTCTTATCATCAAAATATTCATCTATCTATTATATACTGTTATGCAATATATTGTCATTATTTGGAATTGTGATATGGATTTTTAAATTTATTACTTATGGTTAAAGTAGTAAAACTGCAGGACAGTTTTGTAGGACTCTAATATATTTAATTTATATTTTCAAAACTAATAATAAATAAATAGTTGATTAGTATATAGACATATCATTTTACATGACAATGCTTTTAAGTATTACCCCAAGATGTATTATGTACATTGTACACTTTTATAATTTGAATTTAATAAAAAGTATACTCACAATATTTTTACAGCTGATTATGACATTCTTATCACCATATTTTTCACTAAGTTAAAAAATTGCATAATAATATCTATGGACGCTTCACACCACGTCAATCTGGCCTGTGCTAAGTATCAGAAGAACTTGTGTTACAGGTATTTAACATTTTTAATTTATTATACACATATTTAATACGCATCCATGACCCAGGAACACAGAAAAACTTTTTGTTCCATTGGCGTGATTCGAACATGCGACTTGAGCACCAACTCCACGAACCACTTGGCCACAGAGGTTGTCAAAAATAATATGTAAATATGAAGTATAAAATAATATTAATTTTCAAAATTATGCAATTACTTCTAGCAGGGCAACTTTGCCCTACCCTTTTTAGGGATTTAATTTTGATCCACAATCCCATAAATTTTCTTAATCATGTAATAATTAAGAACTTATGATCAATTTACCAAGTCCTATAGCTTGTAACAAAAAAATCCTACTTGCAACAAAAAAGTAATAACACTTATTGTCTTATTAATTTATGACTAGCTTTTCCCCGCGGCTTCGCCCGCGTGAAATTTGGTTTAAACGCGTGCGATCGCTTCTAATCCTAAAGTGCTATAGGGCGAAGCGTGATCTTCAAAACAATGCGCTATTAATATAGGGACGCGCCACTGGCCCCCCGGCCGGTGGCGCGCTATGTCCTTGCATTTTAAAGCTGTAAAATAATCGAAAATATTAATTTAAATTACATGCTGTAAAGAGCCATATTAATGAATGTACTTTTAATGTACTTAATTGGATAAGGATTAATGTTGTATTGCTTAAAATCGCTTCGTAAATAAGCTATTATTTCTCGTAAAGGATAAAAAATGGTTATTGTGGGTTATCCCTAAGAGATAGACATATTATGCCCTCGTGAACTTTTTTGTAGACCTTTTTAATGTTTACAATACTGTAGTAGGTACATTATTTTGATCTATCTCGTTCAAATCAGCCAGGGTTAACAATGAAAGCGCAAAAAAGTGTTTATTTACGACATCATATTAGAAACCTCTAAAATTATCAGTGTTTATTTATTATATTATGCTTTATTATTTATATATATAAACCTTCCTCTTGAATCACTCTATCTATTAAAATCCATCCATCCATCCATCCGCATCCAACTCTGTTGTCTAGTTTTAAAGATCTAAGGATACATAGGGACAGCAGGAAGCGACTTTGTTACTATGTAGTGATATTATATAATATGATTAATATACCTAATATTAATATATTAACGGCTGAATACTGAAACGATAATTAAATAATTTCGGCTAACAGAGGCAGGGACAGCTTTTGATTAGGAGGGCTCTTAATTTTGATTAGCGTTTCAGTATTAAGATTATTATGTTAATGGCCTGTTTCACAATCGTCTAATTTTTTTTTCTTCTAATTAAATCGTGCAATCAGGTTTTAAGTGATAAGCAGCTTGGCAGCAGCATGGTCTGCTAGTTCATTTGTGTAGGGCGCAACTCCCATTGGAATACATCCCTTTATTGTTTACTCAGTCTACTATCCTGGTCAAATATGTCTCGTCTCTTTTTGAGTCTACGATTTATTTCTGGTATTGTTAGTTGCCCCGCTAGTTGTTTGTGATGATTTTAGAGTCTAAATTTGTATTTGTCACCGTAGGAAGTAATTTCCTACGAGGGCGGGTCAATAAGTCCGTGACTTTTGGAATAAAACACAGATTTTTTGATAAATAAATAATTTTATTTTTCAACGTAGTCCCCCTTGAGCTCTATACACTTTGTCCAACGCTTCTCCAATTTTTTTATCCCTTCCAAAAAATATGATTTGTCGAGGTCCTCAAAATAGGCCTTTGTTTGCGAGATGACTTCATCATTGGAGTCAAATCTTTTTCCACCGAGCCATTTTTTCAGGTTTGGGAACAAGAAGTAGTCACTCGGAGCCAAATCTGGAGAATAGGGTGGATGTGGGAGCAATTCATAGCCCAATTCATGGATTTTTGCCATGGCAACTGCACATGTGTGCACCCTTGCATTGTCTTGGTGAAAAAGAACTTTTTTCTTGGCCAAATGAGGTCGGTTTTTTTTCTAATCCTCATTGAAGCGGTCCAATAAGTTGGCATAATATTCCCCATTAATTGTTCTTCCCTTTTGAAGATAGTCAATGTGGATTATCCCACGTGCATCCCAAAAAACAGTCGCCATAACTTTATTGGCTGACAAACCCACCTTGGCCTTCTTTGGCGCCGATTCACCCTTAGAAACCCACTGTTTTGACTGTTGTTTGGTCTCTGGTGTATTGTGATGGATCCATGTTTCGTCCACGGTTACAAAACGGCGCAAAAACTCCTCCATATTGGGATTAAACAACGCCAAACCTTCCTGTGAAGTTGTTACACGATTGCGTTTGTGGTCGACTTGCGGAAAGCTTTCTCATGCCCAAGTGATCATTCAAAATTGAAACCACTGAGCCATGCGAGATGCCTATGGCTTCCACAATCTCTTGCACTTTCAATCTTCGGTCGGCCAACACCATATCGTGAATTTTTTCGATTGTTTCGGGTGTAGAGACCTCAACTGGGCGTCCAGGACGTTCGGCATCTTCAGTGCTTGTACGGCCACAACGAAATTCAGTAAACCACTTTTTTACCATTGAAATCGATGGTGCAGAGTCCCCATAGTATTTATAAAGCTTAGCCTTGGTCTCGGTAATGGTTTTTTTTCGCAAAAAATAATGCTTAATAAGCACACAAAATTCACTTTTTTCCATTGTTTCCTTAAGTTACTGGATAGTCTGATAAAGATAGCTGTAAAACACAAACTAACTGACGCAGCAAGTTCAAATTTTGATAGGAGTCTACTGACAGATGCCTGTTGACAGGAGTAGTGTTGCTTTTTCAGTAAGGAGGTTAGAAATTCAAAAAGTCACGGACTTATTGACCCGCCTTAGTATTTTACTGTTGGCATATTGAGAATTCCATGCAGCTGATGATGATGTTTTGAGAAACCACGGTGCATTATATATCTGCCTGAGTATGATGTTTTGCACTCTTTCTATAATGGATTGGTTACTAACCCCACATTATATAGCAGTGCCCCACAGTAGAATGTCGTATGACCAAATTGGCTTTATCATCGTTTTGTATACGAGTATCTTATTCTCGATAGACAGTTTGGAGTTTCTGCACATCAGCTAATTGAGTCCTCTGATCTTAATGTTAATTTAGCCGTTCTTTATTTAACATGATTTTTCCAGGTCATCCGATCCAAGTGCATTCCCAGATACTTAACAGAATTTTTATGTGGGAGTGGTGTACCATTTAGGAGGACCGGTGCAGTCTTCTTTTGGAGAGTGAAAGTTACATGAACCGATTTGTTGATGTTTGCGGATATTCTCCACTTCGATATCTATTTTTCTACTGGCTGATGCTTCAACTGGGATTTTGTCGGAAGCCAGAAGGGCAGTATCGTCTGCGAACGTAGCGGTTGTGACATTTGATGTTTGAGGTAAGTCAGATGTAAAGATGATGTAGGGGTAGTGTCCAAGTAACGACCCTTGTGGCACTCCTGCTTCTATGTCGTAAAACTGGGATGTAGATTCACCTTCTCTTACTTGAAATATTCTGTTAGATATATAAGATTTAAGGAATCTGTAGAACGTGTGGGGTAGTAGTGACCTTATTTTATATAGCAGCCCAGCTTTATGCACTACTTTGTCAAAGGCTGCTTGTATATCAAGGAACGCTGACGAGCAATATTCTTTTAGTTCGAACGACTTTCTGATTCTTCTACACACTCTATGAACGAGTTCTATAGTTGAATGTTCTTTTCGGAAGCCAAACAGGTGGTCATGTATAATTGACTTCTTATTTATTACAGAGCTCAGAATATGAAGAACAAATTTCTCAAACAGCTTCGAGAACATCGGCAGCAAGTTAATCGGTCTGTATGAGATGACTTTATGAGGAGGCTTCTCAGGTTTACGGAACATTATTACCTGAGAGATCTTCCACAGGTCCGGGAAGTGTCCTACTCTCAGTATATCATTGAAAACCATAGCGTACACTACGGGCTTATGTGGTAGTTCCTTTAAGATCTTCTTTTCAATGAGGGCAAATCCAGGGGCTTTATTATTTTCCATAGATTTGATATTTTTCTGGACCTCACTGGGTGTTACAGGGTTAGGCGGAAGGTCTAGCTGGAAAACTTTGTTGAGGACTAATTCTATATCAGATTCGTCAGCAGCAGGCGAGGCGTTATTTGGCTCATATGTCTCGCGAACACTTCCACCTTACTTTGTGCAGATCTACCCCATTCTCCATCTTGTACTCGCACTGAAGGATTATGGTGCAATGGTCGATCAAAGTATCTGCAGGCTTTCCAAAGTGAGTAGTCAGCTTGTTGCTGTTAGTCTCTCCAGATAGGTTTCTATGGAATTTTTTTCTAGGCTATATTGGGTCAATACGAACTTTTTAAGAGGGTATGCGTTAAATAATATCGAACTTGGTTTTTAAGGGACACCCTAATCTATGTATATATTAGGTCTTTACCTATGAAATTGCCGTTTTGTATGAAAAAATTTAAACTAATTTTTTTCATGTATTTTTTATTTGTATTAATCGAAGTAATCACCCATGCAATCAATGCAACTTTGCCAACGCAGTGGCAGTTTATTGATGCCCTTCTTAAAGAAATCACCTGGACGGGAGGCAACAAATTCTTCAAAGGCATTTTGTACTGCCTCTCGGGTATTGAATTTTTTTCCCGCCAAGAAGTTATCCAAATTCTGGCAAAAGTAGTAGTCTGTAGGCGCAAGGTCTGGTGAGTAGGGCGGATGACGGAGAGCTTCCAACCCACTGGGGTTGGAAGCTAGAATCTTGCTATAATTACTCGAATTTTTAACGTATCCATGATGACGAAAAAGATTGAAATGCGATAAAAATGTAACACTAATCAATAAACAAATGACTACTTTTGGAAAAAGAATTCCATGTTTTTAAAATAAAATTAATTTCAAATTAGAATTCTAAGCCAAACAAAAATTATTTTGATTTGAAATGGCCAGTACTGCAGAACGGCCATTATTTAAAAGCCAAAGCTGATTGACTAATGTATCGACGCACAGGGCTAGAAATTTTAAATTTTGCACTCGTATTTCTTATATGACATAGGCATCCACTAAGAAAGGATTTTTCAAAATTCAACATCCCTTGGATGTTGAATTTTGAAAAATTGAGGGTAAAATAGGTAATAAAACTTTGTATGAAACTTTTCATTCCTTGGACATATTTGCATGACATTTCGTATGAATTCAGTACGGGAAAAATAACGAGTTATGTATTTCAGTGTTTTTAAAATTCAGTCCCTGGGTGGGTAAAATAGGAGATGAAAGTTTAAAACATAATTTCACGCGGACGAAGCCGCGGGACATTAATGCTAGTATATTTTAGAGGTCTACTATAAGTGTCGGATAGTTTATTCGGAAGTTTAGTCGCTGCTTATTTTATATAGAGCGACAGAGACAAAACATGCAAACACTTAGGTATCAGAAGATTGTGAAACAGGCCCTTAGTATATTTTATGAATATTCTTCTAAGGAGTAGGTACCTACTAAAAGTATTATTGGTTCAAAATGATTTTAATTTTATATGAAATGCTAATTGGTATGTTTATTTTGTGATTTCAGGCGAGTACAGGTTCGTATGTCCCATGCAGAGCTGCAACAAGGCATTTCTGACGTCCTACAGCCTGAAAATACACGTCCGAGCGCACACCAAAGCCAAACCGTTCATATGCACGATAGCGAATTGTAACAAAGCGTTCAACACGTTGTACAGGTAAGAAATTTTATAAAAATATACAAAAAAATTGTAAAATAAACCTTTTCTGATATCTGTGACACAAGCTCTTCGAATTCTTACTACTTAGCAGAAGAGATTGTGTGGTTTGAATAGAGAAATAAATATTTTTTATAATATCTATGTTATGTATTACAATATATATAAAAAGGACAGTAGCCCAAGCAGGAACAATTGACAACTACGTATTCGTAACGTTGCCGAATGTCAATTTTATTGTAGGGGCGCTGTCGCATAATTTTCATACAATTTTATTTCGATAACGTTACGAATACGTAGTTGTCAATTGTTCCTGCTAACCCCACATACCTATTAGTCTCGTTGAGTTCTTTTCCGAAGTACCTACTCATGCTTTTATATATTTTCTTTTTTTCTCACATCCCCCATCGTGTGGGGTATCGTTGAATAGGTCTTTTATGAATGAAGGCAAGGTTTCATACATGACTAACTTTACAAAGCCAACCATTTTCGAGTAATCAGCCTCCAAAGTGGTTTATAAGTTGCCCCCCCCCCCCCCCGGGCATTTCTAAACTATGAGACTTAGAAAATTGTAATTTTCCATGCTTATAAATTGTTCTAAATACTCTGGAGGAAAATTATTTTGAACGAAATCGTACAGCAACTTTTGAAGTAATTTGAAAAAACCTATTACGCGTATAAAGTTACGGAACCCTCTTTAGACATGTCCTTACATGCTCTTGGTTAGGTTATTACCCAAAATACCAATTTCAATTTCACATAATAACAATTTAAAACAAAAACATTCCATGATTATTGATCAAATAACATTGAGACTAAAGTCCGATTAAACAATATTATATAAACTTAAATATTACTGATAAAGTATATACAGTCGTTTGTAGGTATTCTCCAATATATTTTTGCGGAACTTTTCATATATCGCATGTGCAGCGAGCCAGACAGTCCGAGGTACTGATGTAACGCGACGTTATGCTAATAATTAATATGTACAAAAAATTTCAATGTAACTTAATAGCGTAACGCGACATTTTTTATTCTGTAGGTATTAAACACACCTATTCCTTATTGTAATATATATGAGAGGTATAAAAATATATATACTTATTATTAATCTTATACTTTGAACGAGCAATTCTTAATAATTCTAAGAGCAATGCCGTTTTTGTAGCCTTTTCATTTTCGCGCGGCCATCAACTAAACCTTAATTTTTGGATTAAAGGTAATGCCAGGAATAAAACTTACTATGACCATTTTTCCCTAAACTCAGTATAATCAGAGATAATGAAGGGTTAAAGGTCAGAAAAAGAGCAAAATAAAACAAACTATATTATTGCACCAATTGATAGTGTTGCTAGTAAGGAACAATAGGCTACTTGACTCATATTTAATTTCATACATTAAAGGAGCAGCTTTTCCTTCAGTACTTGGCTTAGGAAAACGTTTTCTAGCGGCATCATAAATTAAAAACATTAAACACATATGTAGTAGTGAAACGGAACGTGTTTCTGTAAATAAATAGTTCATATAGTTTATATTATAAAGTGATTTATGTCGAAACGTTACACGGAACGTAACACCGTCATTTTACTACTACGGAGTACGGACTATATATAGCACAGATTACAAATAGTAGTAGTATGACGTCACAGCACAGACAATCTATCAACCAACATAGTTTTTTTTGCAGGTTTTTAGGTTTCAAATCAATGTTATATTAGTTTTTTGTGTGTAATGAAACAAATATGAAGTGTATAGGACATAAATAAAAACAAGGTCAAGTAGCCTTTTCCTGGAAAGTAATGATATTCAGCAAACATAAGAAAAGTGTTTTTTTGCGTCATCTGATAGAATTGCTCGTAAGGAATAGTATCTTAAAACTAATTGTATGCGAGAAAATCGTGGAAATAGCGTACTTTGTCTTTTAGCATTTTGTTTTCTCATAATATATTTTTTCCGCCCTTCTAGCCTTCTTGGATAATTTTAATTTTAAAGATTAAGAATTTCGTAAATGGATGGGTGTATAGATAGTGTACAAATTATGATTTTGGCATCATGGTGCTGGTGGCTCTCCAATCTCCATACATGTGAAGTGGGGATGGAAAATATTTTTTCATTCTACTCCATGGTACTCCATCGAATAGGTCTTTTTAAATAAAGTCAAGCTTTGATACATTACGTTTTTTACAAAATTAATTATTTTTTAGTAATCGGCCTCCAAAGTGGTTTATAAATTGTTCCACACCCTGGCATTTCTAAACTATAAGACGTAGGAACTTGTAAGATTCCATGCCCATAGGTCAAGCTAAAAACTCTTTAGGAAAATTGTTTTGAGCGTAATCGGAAATAATATAGCCTGTATTATTGCACCATTCGATAGTGTCGATAGTAAAAAACATTATCTGGATAAGTAATCTTATGCGAGATTTTTAGAGAATTAACGAAATAACATATTTTTAGCATTTTTTATATTTTTCCATACAGTTTTTCAAAACACTTATAAAGCAATTTATCAAAATACATCACTTTCTTTAAGTGTGCCATGGGGGGTAAAAGTTAAAAAACGAAAAAACATTCAGGGTGCACCATTCGGTAGTGTCTTAAGTAAGAAACAGTTTCTGGAAGGTAATGGTATACGACAAAATAATGGAAAGTGTTATATTTTGATAAACAGCTTAATAATTCAACGAAACGTATGGGAGAAAATAAAAATGCTAAAAATAAGCTGTTTTGCTAATTTGTTTCTTAATAGCGACACTATCGAAAGGCTCAATAATACAGAATGTAATTTATTAATAATCTACGGGTTCGAATCTTGTAATACCCTCTGATATTTGACAAAAATAGGCTAGACGACTGAATTTTTTTCTAATGCATAAATGAATAGTACTCCTAAATAGGAGGAAGTTCTCAGAAGATACAGTATATAAAAAAAAACTATATTTTCAAAGGTACAGCTTTATGTTTAGGTACAATATTTCGCAAGTCTCGTGAAAACGCTCCAAACAAATATCCTACCTACCTAACTAGCCGCAAGAACATTTGGAAATATCTCCGAAATTTGTGCGTTTAAGTTCATACTTACCTTATTGAATGTTTTTGTATATAATGATGTAAGTAAACTAATGATGGTGGTTTTTTTAATAATTTAGGTTTTATTTTTAACTTTTTTGAATTTTTTAGATGAGTCTAATTACTAAACTACAAATTTAACAGAATGTTATTATATTTTATTACATTTATCCAGTAGTTATTACCTTACTATTTCTGAGTATATCAATTAAACTAAATATTTTAAATGTAGCCGTCTTCCCAATTCTACTTCTGACTTGGTAAAATGTCGTATCGCGATCTGTTATCGAATTTACGAGGGCGGGTCAATAAGTCCGTGACTTTTGGAATAAAACACAGATTTTTTGATAAATAAATCATTTTATTTTTCAACGTAGTCCCCCTTGAGCTCTATACACTTTGTCCAACGCTTCTCCAATTTTTTTATCCCTTCCAAAAAATATGATTTGTCGAGGTCCTCAAAATAGGCCTTTGTTTGCGAGATGACTTCATCATTGGAGTCAAATCTTTTTCCACCGAGCCATTTTTTCAGGTTTGGGAACAAGAAGTAGTCACTCGGAGCCAAATCTGAAGAATAGGGTGGATGTGGGAGCAATTCATAGCCCAATTCATGGATTTTTGCAACGGCAACTGCACATGTGTGCACCCTTGCATTGTCTTGGTGAAAAAGAACTTTTTTCTGCCAAATGAGGTCGGTTTTTTTTTAAATCCTCATTGAAGCGGTCCAATAAGTTGGCATAATATTCCCCATTAATTGTTCTTCCCTTTTGAAGATAGTCAATGTGGATTATCCCACGTGCATCCCAAAAAACAGTCGCCATAACTTTATTGGCTGACAATCCCACCTTGGCCTTCTTTGGCGCCGATTCACCCTTAGAAACCCACTGTTTTGACTGTTGTTTGGTCTCTGGTGTATTGTGATGGATCCATGTTTTGTCCACGGTTACAAAACGGCGCAAAAACTCCTCCATATTGTGTTTAAACAACGCCAAACCTTCCTGTGAAGTTGTTACACGATTGCGTTTGTGGTCGACTGTGAGCAAACGCGGCACCCATCTTGCGGAAAGCTTTCTCATGCCCAAGTGATCATTCAAAATTGAAACCACTGAGCCATGCGAGATGCCTATGGCTTCCACAATCTCTTGCACTTTCAATCTTCGGTCGGCCAACACCATATCGTGAATTTTTTCGATTGTTTCGGGTGTAGAGACCTCAACTGGGCGTCCAGGACGTTCGGCAGCTTCAGTGCTTGTACGGCCACAACGAAATTCAGTAAACCACTTTTTTACCATTGAAATCGATGGTGCAGAGTCCCCATAGTATTTATCAAGCTTAGCCTTGGTCTCGGTAATGGTTTTTTTTCGCAAAAAATAATGCTTAATAAGCACACGAAATTCACTTTTTTCCATTGTTTCCTTAAGTTACTGGATAGTCTGATAAAGATAGCTGTAAAACACAAACTAACTGAAGCAGCAAGTTCAAATTTTGACAGGAGTCAACTGACAGATGCCTGTTGACAGGAGTAGTGTTGCTTTTTCAGTAAGGAGGTTAGAAATTCAAAAAGTCACGGACTTATTGACCCGCCTTAGTACTCAGTGTGTTACTGTGTTATCTATGCGTAAGAAAGCGCCTTCCTAGTTGTGGAATTTTATCCATATCTATAATATTATGTATGCCTTTGCCAAGTCTCGTGAACTTATTATATCATTATTTTGACCGTGTATATATATAATAAGAATAATTACAGAGTGTATATTTATCCGAATTAAATATTTAACTGAATATTAGGACACAATATTGTGCAAGTAATGACAGTAATTTACGAAAAAATAACTTGATTAACATAAACTGATAACTCTCACTACAGTTGGACGCTCCTGCAGTACCTACGCTGCGTCGGCTTTGAAAGTCACGCGACCGCGGCGCAGTATCGGCTGCGCGCCTATGAATTGAAGCTTTTATTATTTTATAGGATGCCTCTAAACGCCTCCTACCCCTCTTCTTTAGATAAAAGTCTTAAGTCACATGCATTTATGTCGCTTGCTGGATTACCACTTACCAGAGTACTTACAAGTGCGTACCCGGCTTTTAAAGCAGCCCCTCATCCTCTCAGATCTCTGGTATTCTTACTGGCTCGTCAAAATAACCGGCGTTAACAGCGAAAGCGTATTTCATACCAGTTTGCTACGAGGACGCTCGCGGGAACATAGCCTAACAGTCTATCGCGTTAAGTACTGAATGAATCATATTATGTCAAAATTGCTTACTTTAAATATTATTTTTTTATGTGAACTTCATTAACCAATCACTGACACTCACTGCCTTCTTAACGCGAATGTCATAGACTATAGCAAATAATATACATATATTAGGTCCTTACATATGAAATTAGCATTTTGTCGTACTGCCCACTTTGATCTCAAATATATCTTCTTTGGTTAGGAATTCCAATTTCAAATTTATACCGCTATTACATATACATATACTCATGCATTTGTGTTTCGAAAACAGTAATTCATTTGTTTTTTCTTCTTTTGGTTTTTTCTTTGCGTCACTCTGTTTACAAAATGGAAAACTCGAAATATCGTATTATTTTCCGTGGCACCAGTGCTGCGGCTCGAAACAGCTCGAAGGATTAATGATGTGTATGGCGGCGGTGTTGCAAAAGAAAATACAATGTGTTTTTCGTTCCAACGTTTTCGTTCTGGAAATTTCGACCTACAGAACAAGCCCCGCGGACGGCCGGAGACCAAAGTTTATAATGAAGAATTGAAAGCTATTGTGGAAGCGGATCCATCGCAAACCACGTCCGAGTTAGCTGCAGGCTGCGGTGTTAGTGATAAAACTGTTTTAATCCACTTGAAGCTAATTGGGAAGGTGAAAACGCTTGAAAGGTGGGTACCTCATGAATTGAGTACAGCTAACCGACAAACGTGCGTCGATTGCTGCGTTACATTAGGCAACCGGCACAATAATGAAGAGATTTTAAATCGAATCATTACTTGTGATGAAAGTGGATCCTGTAAGAAAAATGGGAAACGCTCATCGCAATGGCTGAACCCTGGCGAACCAGCCAAAGCCTGCCCCAAGCGAAAATTGACTCAAAAAAGTTACTTGTGAGCGTTTGGTGGACTCCTGCCGGTGTCTTTCACTACAGCTTTCTTAAATCTGGCCAGACGATTACGGCAGATGTCTATTGCCAGCAACTGTAAATCATGACGTAAAAGCTAGCTGCTAAACAACCGAGGTTGGTCATTCGCTCTAGGCCACTGCTGCTTCAGGACAACGCTGGACCACACACTGCACTACAGACGGCTACCAAATTAGAGGAGCTTCAATTGGAATTTCTAAGACATCCACCGTACTCCCCGGACCTAGCTCCAACAGATTACCATTTTTTTCGAAATTTGGATAACTTCTTGCAAGGGAAAAAATTTAACTCCGATGGGGCAGTCCAAAGCGCCTTCAAAGATTTTATTGATTCCTGTCCGAATGGTTCTTTTAGTAAAGGAATCAATCAACTACCTATGAGATGGCAAAAGTGCATAGATAGCAATTTGATTAAATAAATATATTATGTTAAAAAAAATCGACTTTATGTTCCTCCTTTACAAAACGCCAATTTCATATGTAATGACCTAATATTAGTAACGTAAAGAACCGTCATTCGATAAACTTACACGATTGACAGCTCGCAGCTATGTGTGCGTGGGAAGGCGTGGCGTGGGTAGGCGTGGCGTGAGTTTTTTCCAGCCAGGACTTTCGTTCACGGGGCTGGCCGCTGATCGTTTCGTGCTTTGACATAATTAACAATATAATTTCATGATGCTTATGATAGATTTGTCTGACGCGACGTTTTAAAATTATTTCGGTTGACAACCTAAGACTTACGTCGACATGGCTGACATTCACCGGTGCTCGAGCTGTCATTTGTAGAGAGTGTCGCCCCTGTGACTATAGTTATATATAATGTCTATGGACGCTTCACACCACGTTAAAAACAATATTTACTATTTAGTGCATACTTCGCTATACTTGACTGTCATCGTCTTGGGTCTACTACAAGGTCCCCTGACCGTTTCATTCACACTATATTATGTAATGACAAATATTGAAATGACTAGTTAAAACATTGTTGGAGGTTCGCCAGAAAAATCTTACGGCTCTATTGCATTAGTCAGACGGAAATATTATTTATCCTTTATGCTCTGTAATTTAAATTATGATAATCGCTCACAATCAGACTATACATTCCTATACACAAGTGAACAAGGTCGGAAAGTAATAAAACTGCTCATTTTTCCCTTTTACAAAACCGACAAGTGGGGAAAAAGCGTCAAGGTCACAGGAATAATAGAGGTGTTTCTGAGATCTTGGAACTTTTTTTTTAAACTTTAAAACAGTGACGTAATATTGTTTCAGACTCCGAGCACACCAAAGACTTCACAGCGGCGACACTTTCAACTGCCAAGCCGGCGGATGCACCAAGTACTTCACCACACTGAGTGACCTCAAGAAACACATACGCACGCACACACAGGAAAGACCGTACAGGTACCGCTCATAACGACTTTAACCAATATTTTACTAAATCAGTATCCGCTAGTTTCACCCACCTCAAAAATCCGGTTATTTCCGGAAAGAACAACTTAAAACCTGGTTTTTAATGGGCGCACATGTTAGATTAATCAATAACCAGAAAAAAACTCTGGAATCCAGTGAATACCGGTCGGGATGGGGTCAAACTTAGCTTACATAGTGATTATAATCAAATTATCGAAATGAACAATCTCAACGCTTATCAGTATCGTAGTAATGCTTAGGGTCAGTTTACACCGCTACGATGCGCTTAGCGCAGCGCTACACACGCGGCACTGCATTTTTAACATAGCTGTTCAAAATTGAACCTTACTCTGTACTCAAAAAGATACATGTTTCATAATACGACATCAGTCATACACTGCACATGCGCTGTGCAGCGCCGTGCAACTTGAGATTCGAACTACAATGAAACGTGAATTATCTTGTGTAATTAATAAACTTCACTTTTGAATAACTATCTTAAAAATGCAGCGCCAAATTTTTTTTTCGTGAGTTACTCGCGTAACCCAGTGGGACGGGTCACGGATGACCGACACGCACCATTTACAAGACCATCCGACGCATCATAATCTTTCCTGTCAGACAATCAGGTGATGAAATAATTCGATTATTATGGATCAGTGGCGAAGGCTGGTTCACCTTCATATGAAATCCCTAGCCTGTATAATAGGTAGGGAATTGAATGAGGCTCTTCAAAAGGTAAATGGGAAGTGAAGCTGATAGGAATGGAGTTACAGGAACCCCACGCCACTGTTATGGATTCTTATATCGTACATCAACGGCCCAGAATTTTTCTACACAATCGTGGACACCGTATGCTTGTAGTAGTGTAATCAATCGAAAACGGTGCGTTGCCGCGTCGCGTCGCGTCGTGCAGCTCGTGCTAATTCGCGGTACGGCCGCAGAGTCGCCGCAGAACGGCGCAGAATGTATCGGAATTCCACAAGGTGCGGCGATACGGCGTCGTGTAGTGCATTTTTAAGGAGTCGATGTGAATTTGCACGTTTGCGTTATGTCAACAGACCGTGCCGCGACACCGCAGCGTTTAACGCTAACGATGTCGTCACGTGGACATGTGGCAGGCCCTTAGATCATGACACGAGCCAAGTTCTATTTACAGTGCAGTTTTTTCTGTTGCGACCACAAAAAAACGCTCGTGGGAACGTAGCCTTATGCTCTTATGTCAAAATACAAAAGACCGCTGCGGAAGGAGGCTCGCGGCCACTTAATTTATTTCTTCTTTAAGCTCATACAAAAAAAATGCTAATATTTTATGCTTCAAATAAATGTTAAGCATAGTTCGCCCACGGCTTTTTTACCCGACTACGCTGAAGCCAAAAGGAAGGCTAATGATTTTGGCAGTCTATGTATGTATATTTGTTCCGCCGTAGCGCCTAAACTGCTGGTCCGGTTTGAATGATTGAGGTGTCAATAGATTCGTAGTAACAGCCCGGGTAACATGGGTTAATATAATTTACATAGCCGGGTTATTTATTTATTTTTAATTGTAGTTATGTAATCTGCTGAACCTTAAGTATCAAGTCATCTGTAAGCTTATGATGTCCAAAATACTATAGCTCAGATGAATTGGTCTATCGTCGGTATAGTTTGAAAATTCAGTCAGTCTTTTATTCGCTCCAACGGTAACAAAATAGACTAGATAATAATCTTTATATTTCCGTTGGAGTGGATAGGGTTTCGTGCTCATGATCTTCCAAAATCACATAATAATTTTTTACGCTATTTAATGAGCACCTGATGCCAAGAGAGATATCTCTACTTTCTCAATTCTAGATCCTGCAATGCTGGGTGCCAAATTTCAGAGTAACCCATTGATTCAGCATATTACCATTAAATACTTCCACTTAATTACCATACCTTTAAATTCGCACACATATTATTATACTATTAATACGTGAAGCAAAAACTTTCTGTACACTTACGAGAATTGTGCGAACGGAGGAGTATAATATTTAGCACAGTTAAAATTTATGTGGAGGAAGGTGTGCAGAAAGCTATCATTTTTTAAATAATGATTAGATATACATAATATATTTAATAGAAATAACAACAGCACACTACCTCTGATTTGATTTGATGTGAAAGTTTGCGAGGATGGATGGATGGATATTGTTACTCTTTCACGCAAAAACTACCTAACGGATTTCGATGAAATTTGGTATGGTTGTAGTTAAGGCTCTGGAATAAAACATAGGCTACTTTTTATCCCGAAAAAGTACAGTGCTCCTTTGGGATACAGTATTTACGCGGGAGGAGCCGTGGGCAACAGCTATAAGTTATATATATTATGAATATAGAATTTCGACCGCAGCGCGACCTCCAGTTACATTATTATGGATCAGACAAAATTTTTTAACTACCTCCCTGACCCGAGCCATATACCGTGATATAGTATCGAGCAATTATTACAGTTAAATTGAATATAATCGGCTTAGTGTTGATGACTAATTATTTAAAAACCCAGCTCTTATCGTCTGATGATAATTAATGTTGAGGGGGATAGAAACTTGCAAACGATGTTGCTAGTTCATCAAGTAATGATATCATTTTTGGAGAGGCCTTTTTTCTTATATTAAAGATAACCTATATATTATAACGTTGATGCAGTCGTGTTAATAAAATACGTTAATTACAAGCCAAATTAAAAAATAATAACACATTAAACCTAACCGTTATGTTACAAAGTAATCACGCACTAATAGCTTCCTGTCTTGTTCGTTTAAATATTTTAAAGTAATAAACGGATTTTAGTGCAGTTTTACGAAAAAAAAAATAAAGTGTTTCAAGAGGAAGGTTTATATGTAGTAATACATTGCACCCGTGCGATATCGCGTGCCGTGCGGGCTACTCGCTAGTAATCCTACTAATATTATAAATGTCAAAGTTTGTACATTGCACCCGTGCGATATCGCGTGCCGTGCGGGCTACTCGCTAGTAATCCTACTAATATTATAAATGTCAAAGTTTGTACATTGCACCCGTGCGATATCGCGTGCCGTGCGGGCTACTCGCTAGTAATCCTACTAATATTATAAATGTCAAAGTTTGTACATTGCACCCGTGCGATATCGCGTGCCGTGCGGGCTACTCGCTAGTAATCCTACTAATATTATAAATGTCAAAGTTTGTACATTGCACCCGTGCGATATCGCGTGCCGTGCGGGCTACTCGCTAGTAATCCTACTAATATTATAAATGTCAAAGTTTGTACATTGCACCCGTGCGATATCGCGTGCCGTGCGGGCTACTCGCTAGTAATCCTACTAATATTATAAATGTCAAAGTTTGTACATTGCACCCGTGCGATATCGCGTGCCGTGTGGGCTACTCGCTAGTAATCCTACTAATATTATAAATGTCAAAGTTTGTGAGGGTGGATTAATTATGGATGGAATGGATGTTTATTACTCTTTCATGCAAAAACTACTGAACGGATTTTGACGAAATTTGGTATGGTAGTAGTTTGAGCTCTAGATTAAAACATAGGCTACTTTTTATGCCGAAAAAGTACAGTGTTCCCGTGGGATACTGTATTTACGCGGGCGGAGCCGCGGGCTACAGCTAGCAGATAAATAAATTATTTATATTCGCTTATCTATTCTGTAGAAATTCATGAACAATGTCCACAACAAGTTTTCCTTAATGAATAACTACTTAAACGCGGAAGGGCCAAGCTTCGGCATGAATTGGCCGGCTAGACCGGATAAATAAAACGTCCTCACAGAAAACAGACGTGAAATAACGCATGCGTTGTGTTTCGCCGAGTGAGTGAAGTTACCGAAGCACCAAGAGATTTTAAGTACCAGGAACGCAAGTGCGCAACACCAGAGAAGTTACAAGTGTAACTCCTCTGGTGTTGCGAGTGTCCATGGGCGGTGATAATCGCTGACCATCAGGCGATCCGTCTGCTCGTTTTCTTGTCCATTTTATATTAAAAAAAAACCACTTATGACGTGCGTTGGCTACTTATACCTTGATTGTCCAAATCAACGCTCGTCGAGTCACAAGTTTATTTTCTTACAGATGCACAATAGACGGGTGCGGCAAGTCCTTCACCGCGTCTCACCACCTCAAAGCTCACTCCCGCACCCACTCCGTCACCAGACCCTATGTCTGCGATGCCCCAGGTTGTGGGAAACTGTTCACCACCATAACAGCCCTCAAGGCACACGCAAAGAAGCACCAAGTAAGTCACCCAGTAAAGTATCTATAATTCTATGTAAACAAAAAGATCTAATTCGACTAATTAACGATGTTTCATTTGAATTGATGACCTCTGTAGCTCAGTGGTTGAGCGTGTTGGTGCTCAAGCCGGAGGTCGCGGGTTCGAACCCGCCGAAGGAACAAAAAGTTTTTCTGCATTCCTGGGTCATAGATGTGTATTAAATATGTGTATAATATATTAAAAAGCTTAAATATGTGTATTATATATAAGTATTAAATATATTTCCGTTGTCTGATACCCGGAACACAAGTTATTCATGAACTTACCACGGCACCAAATTGACGTGGTGTGAAGTGTCCATAGATTTATATTATTATTATATAATCTTTTTTTATTACACGTTAAATAAGTGACATTCAATTTTGTGCTTTACCTTCTATTGTTCTCTTTGTTTACGAATATATTGAATTTAACGTGAACGGAGTATATACTCTGATTTATAATTAAAGTTTGTAATAATTAAATTTTTAATAATATCTATGGACGCTTCCACACCACGTCAATCTGGTGCCGTGGCAAGTTCTCGAAGAATTTGTGTTACGGGTACCACATAGACGGAAATATATTTAATACTTGTATATAGTCTAAGATCCCGATATAAAACGACCTTCACCGAGATGTTTATTTGATGAAACCTATTTTATATTAAATTTAATATGTCAATAAATATATTGCATATGGGTTGCCTAACAAATTTCAGTCCAGGATATGATTAATTAATATAAAAAAAAAAATTTAAACATTTCACCGGTTTGATTTTTAGTCAAATTCTATACCAATCGAAAGTATGAAGCCCATAGAATATGCAAACGTTAGGTTGTCTATTCTTTTCCGGTCACAACTATCGGGTAGCCAATATAAAAAAGGTAAATCGATACTAGCATTTTGCACCAGTCCGATTATTGAATTAAAATTAAATGAAATTAATGATAAAATTAATTAATGAAATGAACACGGTGGTATAGGGTTGCCTGCGAAAAATAAGTCCCGAATTTCGGTTGTCGAAAATGACAACGAAAATGGAGAAAGACCTACCCGCAAGAGAATGCGTTTCAATGAAATGTCACGAGAAATTCGACCATATTATTCTAAACCTAAGCAAATATGCATTACTGTAGATTCGTTTACCAATACGGAGTTATACAAAGGTGCTACAGAAATAGCAACAGATTAGGATTTATTATGGATCGTTGTCAAGAATCGATTCTGTTGGGTTATAACTGTATGATATCAAGTGACCACAGTGTGAAGCAAAAGATTGAGTATCTGCCTCCCATAGTCTATGAAATATTAAACATGGCTAAAGAAATCGCTGAAAAATGTCAGCAGCCAGAAATTATTGTGACATTAGCGATAGCAAAAATGGCAATGCAAATTCAAGAACATGAAAAACAGCTATACAATATAATTTTTGTTAACTTGGAAGCGTTCCACACAGATATGGCACTTTTTAGAGTCATCGGAAAATATATTGACTGCAGTGAATTAGTGGAAATACTGGTGCAAGCAGAAGTAGCCAGCAGCTCCATGAAAAGCTTTTTAGACAGCAAGCATTTCAATCGTTGCAAGCGCTTACATGCGCTAACCGCTGCCGCATTACAAATATTACATTTTTAACAGTATTTTTCCACAACGAATGTAATACTTGAGGCGATGGATGAACTGCTGCAAACGCAAATACAGAATGCATCAATCAGGCCGCGTATGACGTCAACGAAACAATCGAGTTACCAGAATTATTGAGTCGTATTTTGAACGGTTATAAAGAATTCTGCAATCAGACTTTGATCGGAGAAAATGGGAAAACTGCTCAATTTTATTACCAGTACTGTGAGTTACTTAATTTATACCATCGGTTTTCCAGAAGTATCCGCACCAGTAACTTTTTTGCGTTAAACCAGCCCAATTATGCCAGATGGTCCTTGTTATATTTGAGCAATTTAATCAATTTGTATACTAATAATTCATCTTTGGTAGCTGAATTTGGTTGAGGTGCCTTTGGAATTAGACGAACTGCAGCAAATTTTGCTCGATCACCGGTGGACTTGACGCTAGAGCAGACCATCAATGCTGATGCTAGCAATCAATTGGCTGATAACATTGCTGCAGACAATATCTGCACGTCAAAGATGGGCGCTCAGTCACAGCATGAGGACGAAGATATTAACATCTATCAAACAAAATATCGGATTAACGAAACAAGATGATACTTCGCACTCATTGCATCAAAGTAAAATTAAGAAAGACAAAAAAAATCTGAATAGTATCATTGAAGCAATAAAATGTACGATGAATCCATTTGATGACACTATTGACAAAAATATATTATTCAACATTTCAACAGGTAAAGCTGCATCTAAAGAAGTTGCTGATTTCCTGCTGAACGTGAAAACAGCAGGCTATCAACAAAAATTAAATTTTATCTCGGAATGCTCTTCAACTCTCGCAAGATTCGATAAACCTATAAAATTAAACCAAATCTGCAATTTTGCTTCTCAATGTATGACTAAGGCCTTGAGTACCAAAGATAAGAACAAGAAAGTATTATTGAAAATGGAACGAGACGTATTTGGGCGACTTTTGGCAATTAGTCTAAACAAGAAAATTAATCTCGAATTTTGCCTGACTTCTCCACTGCCCCCTACTCTTTTTTCACGTACTGGAGAGATGTTAAAAACTTCAAAATCAACGTTAGAAAAGATTTTGAAATCTAAAACGGAAATAGTTGAACCAACACATATCAACGTTGAAATAATAGATGGTTTTTACTACTTGCACCTAATCGGATCTTCTATAGCTCAAACTTTTGATAAAATTACCGAGTCGATAGTTATAGAAATATGTTCAACAAACGCAACAGAAATACATTTAAGTTTTGATCGCTACTTATCACCGTCAATCAAAGATTCTGAACGTGAACGCAGAAAAGAATTCGATATTACAAACTAGACTATAAGAACAAACTAGACCAAAAACTTTTTTTGGCGAAGCCTTAAAAATTATCGTTTTAAAGAGGCTCTGGTGCAGTTTCTGGCTGATTATTGAGAAAACTACAATTTGGTAACAATAATCCAAAACAAAATATCTTTTTAACCGTCGACCATCAGTGCTACTCTTATCATTTTCAGGAAAATTCCGTAAAAAAAAAACTGAAGAAACTAAATATAAATGTCATCACGAAGAGGCAGATACCAGGATTATTTTTCATACTTCTAAAGCGGAACCAGGCTTTTTTATTTTTATTTTCGTCAGTATCAGACTTTAATTTTAATTAAAGTCTTTTTAAATTCTCTCTCGTCTTTTTAATTAAAGTTTTGATTATTTTGTTAACAAATATGCACAATCTTATCGAATCAGAATTTTGGCTTGCCAGTTCAGCAAATAAGAAAGACTAATAATCAAACTGTTGATTGCATTAATTGCACCGATTTAGCGTTGAAGTTAGGAATCAAGTTATGCCAAAGTCTTCCCGCCTTCCATGCGTTTACAGATTGCGAATACACGGCAACATTTTATAATAAAGGAAAAGTAAAACCTTTTAAGTTATTTTCGAAAACTGAAAAATATCATATAGTTTTTGCATCATTATCAGATGCTGCTGATATTTTCATTGATGAAAAAATGAAGACCGTTCAAGAATTTACGGCTAGTATGTATGGTATCAATAACTGCACCAACGTGAATGATGCGAGATATCGCATTTTTATAAAAATTACTCTGCTAAAGAAGATATCACGCAGTTTTTAAAAAAAATAAAAGGCTTCCACTCCAACTGCATACCACCATGCTGGATATCATTAATTCAGAAAATTTTACGAACTATTTTCGTAAATTCCATGTGGCTTAATGCAACGGATCCATTATGCGTGAAACTTCAGCCTGAGAACTGCGGTTGGTTCTTAGATGAATATTTAAAACCAGTAGGATTCATTGGGGATCATACACCTTTAAAGATAGAAGATATTGTCGAAAGAACTGAAACGGAGAGTGATGACGAAGAACCTGAAGAATTTAAAAAAATAAAAAAAATGTATTTATAATTTTTTACAATAAACAGAAGTTTTTTTAATTGTTGTTTTTTATTTTGTCTTCTAATAATAAAGATAAAATTTGCAAGATTAGTATTATATATGTATTGCTATAACCTTCTTCTTTACTAAAGATGTATATATACTTTAGTGTCACATAAAAAATATACACATAAAAAAATATTTGATTAAAAAAAAAAATACTATTCCTCTATTTTAATAATAAACTACTCCAAAATGATGCACAGCATATACGAGTCTATCGCTATCCTTTTCATTTTCAGGAACATATAGCATGCGCACTCTCTTTCTTTAAATGGAACGACTTTAAATAGCTGCTATGCTGTGTCCTCTTCTATCGCATGGGATGGTTTCTTGGGACCTCTCAGTCCCACATATTCACTCACAGCAATATTTCATTTTTCAAAATTCGACAACCGAAATTCGGGACTGATTTTTCGCTTCGCAACCCTATACCACCGAGTTCTTGTTGAATTAATCTTTAATTTCATTTAATTTTAATTCAATAATCAGACCGGTGCAAAATGCTAGTATCGATTTACCTGTTTATACCTGGCTACCCGAGAGTTGTGACCGGAAAAAAATAGGCATCCTAACGTTTGCATATTCTATGGGCTTCATACTTTCGATTGGTATAGAATTTGTCTAATAATCAAACCGGTGAAATATTATTAATTAATCATATCCTGGACTGAAATTTGTTAGGCAACCCATATGCAATATACGAGGGCGGGTCAATAAGTCCGTGACTTTTGGAATAAAACACAGATTTTTTGATAAATAAATCATTTTATTTTTCAACATAGTCCCCCTTGAGCTCTATACACTTTGTCCAACGCTTCTCCAATTTTTTTATCCCTTCCAAAAAATATGATTTGTCTAGGTCCTCAAAATAGGCCTTTGTTTGCGAGATGAATTCATCATTGGAGTCAAATCTTTTTCCACCGAGCCATTTTTTCAGGTTTGGGAACAAGAAGTAGTCACTCGGAGCCAAATCTGGAGAATAGGGTGGATGTGGGAGCAATTCATAGCCCAATTCATGGATTTTTGCCATGGCAACTGCACATGTGTGCAGTTGCCTTGCATTGTCTTGGTGAAAAAGAACTTTTTTCTTGGCCAAATGAGGTCGGTTTTTTTCGATCGGTCCAATAAGTTGGCATAATATTCCCCATTAATTGTTCTTCCCTTTTGAAGATAGTCAATGTGGATTATCCCACGTGCATCCCAAAAAACAGTCGCCATAACTTTATTGACTGACAAACCCACCTTGGCCTTCTTTGGCGCCGATTCACCCTTAGAAACCCACTGTTTTGACTGTTGTTTGGTTTCTGGTGTGTTGTGATGGATCCATGTTTCGTCCACGGTTACAAAACGGCGCAAAAACTCCTCCATATTGTGATTAAACAACGCCAAACCTTCCTGTGAAGTTGTTACACGATTGCGTTTGTGGTCGACTGTGAGCAAACGCGGCACCTATCTTGCGGAAAGCTTTCTCATGCCCAAGTGATCATTCAAAATTGAAACCACTGAGCCATGCGAGATGCCTATGGCTTCCACAATCTCTTGCACTTTCAATCTTCGGTCGGCCCACACCATATCGTGAATTTTTTCGATTGTTTCGGGTGTAGAGACCTCAAATGGGCGTCCAGGACGTTCGGCATCTTCAGTGCTTGTACGGCCACAACGAAATTCAGTAAACCACTTTTTTACCATTGAAATCGATGGTGCAGAGTCCCCATAGTATTTATCAAGCTTAGCCTTGGTCTCGGTAATGGTTTTTTTTCGCAAAAAATAATGCTTAATAAGCACACGAAATTCACTTTTTTCCATTGTTTCCTTAAGTTACTGGATAGTCTGATAAAGATAGCTGTAAAACACAAACTAACTGACGCAGCAAGTTCAAATTTTGATAGGAGTAACTGACAGATGCCTGTTGACAGGAGTAGTGTTGCTTTTTCAGTAAGGAGGTTAGAAATTCAAAAAGTCACGGACTTATTGACCCGCCTTAGTATTTATTGACATTAAATTGAATATAAAATAGGTTTCATCAAAAATAAAATCTTGGTGAAGGTAGTTTTATATCGGGATTCTATACTATATACTATACATACATTTAAGATTTTTATTCATATTTAATATGTCATGGATGTGTAGATAAAGATTTTTATTCATATTTAATATCTACACATCCATGACCTTGAAGCTTTTTGTTCCTTTAGCAGGATTCGAACCCGCGACCTCCGGCTGAGCCACAGAAATCGTCAAATGGCACTCACATCACATCACCTCTCTTTCCTTCTGTGTTAGCAGAGATAATGTTTTTTGGCTACCATGCCCTATAGTCATAAATTGAAAAATTTATTCTTTATTAAAATTGAAACAGATTTAGTATAATTGAAAGTTCGTTAAGAGTTATGTGATGTGTGTATTGTAACTTGTACTGGTCCATGGTGTACCGTGTAACACGTCGCTGGTGCTTAACGTAATCAATAACACCTTAACAATAGAGATGTTGCCTAGTGTGGAATATCACAATTATATAAATAAAATTTTAAAATTGTTGATTAAAGATGAGACATAAATCTAAAAGAAATAGGCATTTAGATAGACGCGATTAAAAATTATAAGCAAATTAAAAATATTGCCCATCTCATTCTTGCAAAACGTTTTGCTATGTCACAAGTGGCTACCACCATACATTTTGTAATGACAAATGCATGGCGGGTGTAACTTGTGACGTCACAGGCCGATATATCGCTCTCTTTCTAAATTTAAATTGTTTGTGTCTTCGTTATTTTTTAAGATATACGAAAATAGGTTTTCTATTAAATTTTAATTTCTATTAAATTCTAGATTGTTTATTAACGTGTTGTCTAACATCGAATAGACGAAAAAAAAATTTTACGTAACATACCTATTAGACTCATCATAGTCGTGCGATAGACTGAATTTTTACATAGATTCAGTGGGTACATTTTAATTACTTTGCATTAGTTTTCAAATGTTGGGCAGTTACACTGTATGTATACTATAGATTTAGATACATATGCAGCAACCTTAACTCTATTTCCTAAAATTGTTAAATTTTTACCACATTTATTGTAATGTTTTCCAATTTAATAGCTACAAAAAATAAAATATAAACTTATATTTCAGCTCGAATCAGAAGAATGTACGTCCGATATGTCAAAGCCTTCTGGACTGAACATGACTCCCAATACCGAAATGATGAACTGGGACAGTCTACTTGAATCCTTCGGCAAAATCACAACAGAATCTAATTCTAACGACGGCAGCTTAGAACATATCACTAACGTCATGAAACCATTACCCACCACAAACATAGATATTACTGAATTGCTTTTCGATAACGCCACTAACACGACGCAATACAACAACACTAGTAACATACCGGACGATTACGACATAACAAACTTAGACGATCTACCACAATTCGGTTCTCATAAAATCAGCGACAGCACTGCGACTCCCTGGGTGAACGTAAGTAGTCTACAACCAATAGAGCCAGTACCCATTACCGAAAAAATCGGCGTGAGATCAAGAGCCATGCAGCTGGCTTTGGCCAATGAAGTAGAGGTACAAGCTCCGTGGGTAGATGTCACAGCCTTAGCGTCTTCAATACAAGAAACACCAGTAAGTATTGAAGACAAGTCACCAGAAAGTATATTCACCCTAGCCACTTTCGTCCCAACGCACATGCAGAGCTACATCGATCTTAACACGGAACCTCCTACGGCCAATTTAGTTTCCTCGACTTTCAATTTGGACACACCTAGTATAATCGACGTCAGTGATAAAGTTTTTAATGACAGCCAACTTGTCTCGAACTTAGAAATTAACAGATTAGACACTGGCACAGGTTTTGTGCAGGTAAACGATAAAGTAAGTGAAGACAGATGTCTCAACACTCCTTCGCCGTTGCACGTGCAACAGAAGATAGAAATCAATCCGGCGAATTCGGTTCTCTTCGACACAGATTTGGATCTGGAGGAGACGCTGCTATTTAATAACGAACCGCCGTCAGATATGTACGTTGTGAAGACAGAGAATATATTCGGCAAGAGAATGGGGAGGAATCCTTTGGAGCAACTAACCGCTGACGCAGGCATCTGCTCGTGCGTGGAGTGCAAGTGCGAAGCCGACGATGGAGAATGTAGGAATTGCGTAGAGCATAAGAAATCCGAAGGAGTGCCATGCAACGAGGACAAATGCTCCTGCATTGATTGTAAATGCGATCACGCCCAGATGAAATGCGCTATTGGCTGCGGAAAGGCCACGGATAATAATCATAACACCTTCATCGATTATCACAGGAGACATAACGATGCCCACTTGGAAGAATTCGGGGTTTACACCCACAATTCAGATGATACTCTAGTGGAATTGATGAGTGACATGAAATGCTGTTGTTCCAAAGATTCCGCCGGTTGTAGCTCGGACCTTGGCTGCTCTGAAAACTTCACTGGAAGCGGCAATCCAAACAAGACATGCTGTATAACCGTCTGCTTGAAAAACTTGAATTCCTTCAGACAATTTTTCAATCACAACGACATGATGGTGGCTCTTAAAAATGAAAACGTAAACCTTACTAATTAATACGCTTTTTTTAACTGCATTTAACCGTGTACAAAGCCTAGGTTCCTAAATGAGAGTAGTTTTAGTTGAAAGTTTAGTAAGCAAAGGGTGATAAGTTTTAGAAGAACAAACAAAGTAATCAATGCCTAATAAATTAATAAAAATAAGAATAGTGTCACCTGGGCAAATATTTAATTTGTCGGTTGAAGTGTACAATAAGATTTTTACGCAAGGAATATTTTTGTGATATAGAAAATGAAAATGAACAAAATATTTATCAGAACTTTTTACAAGTGATATATTTATTTATATCGATTTGTGATATTATACCAAGGGTTAAAAGTGCAATTACTAAGTTCTGTACTTAAAATATAGATTACGTTTATTTACAATCAAATTGTATTCAGTTATTTATTGTGCCATGAATTTAAGGTTACAAAACGTTGGTGCTATAATGTTAAATAATGCCTTATGTATTAAATGTTAATATATTGTACAAAATGTTGAATTTTATGAAATTTTTATTAGATTTAAGCACTCAATTAATGCTACTTCTTCTAGTCGATGTAACAAATAAAAGCTTTTTTGAAATTATTAAATTATGGCTTTTATTTATATTTTTTCGGTATGAAAAGATCTACTCAAAACTCAATAAGTATTTCAAAAAAAATGTTTTTGGATCGGAAAATAATATTTTCTTGTCTCGAGTCTCAATTCAACTTTTTTAATTTCGTTTGATACGACGAACGCAGCAATGAGTTTCGTTGTGACTTGTGAACAGAACTGAGTGGCAGGTCACGACTTAGTTTAGGCATTGTCATGGTATTTCTTCATATAAGATGCGACTCCCATCGTTTCGTCGCATTTCCAGACAGTTTCCTTCTTCCCAGGCCTGTCCCACTCCCCTTTTAGATATCGAAAATGTAAGTACGAGCGGCGGCCGACTCGAGCGGGTCAATCAGTCCCTACTGATGAGTCCCTACTCACGCGCTATCAGGGAGTGACGTATGCGCGAGATTCATTCATCGTTGTATGTAACGTAAGTAAGTTAAAATGCGCGAATTTATTAGAATCTAAAGTACTATTCACATCTACCGTAGGTTTATTTGGAATGAAAATTGTTCACTAAAGTACAGTAGGTAGGTTCTAGAAAAAAAGTTGTAATTAAATATTCAGATTAAATTATTCTTCCGATTTCGTCAGAAAATATAAGAGTTACGCGATAAAAAGAGACGCAACTTCTAGGTAAATTTAACCGTAGGCAATCAAGCGCTGCGTGATCTAAATTGAACTTAATCGTATCGTAGCAAGAGTCCCTATTTCCTTAAACGACTTTTCGGAGTGAGTCTTCTGTACTTATACTATTATGTATTCTGTGCTCTTACGCTTAGGCTTGCTTGTAGGTCATCTGCGCTGTAAACGTAAAAAGTATGGTCAAACAGCAAAAATCTGATCTATGAGATAAATAGACAATCCGTGGCCTTGCTTGAATATCGCGACTTAGATAACATTACAAAACTTAACCCTTAAGATTCATTTAACGCGAAACGGACGGTATGACCGCTGTTTTACTTTAGTACCGCCTATGGATAAGAGATGGCGCTTTCACAATCCGAATGAAAGTACGCGGAATAGGAGTGACAGCGAGTGGCGCCCGCACTCCAGGCTACAGTGAAGCTACACTCCCGTTATAAACGCGGTTGTTTGTCCGGCCACTGAGCCGACCGCACGCCCTGACGCGAATGTGCTTCGAAATTTCGCGTGTATTCTGTGTAGCACTTCAGTGAGAAAGAAAAACTTTATTACAAAAATGTGCAAAACCAGTATATCCTTGTATGTTTATGTGGTGAGCGCTTGTTTCTATTTGTTTATTTAAATCCTTATTTAAATACAGGTCAATTGGTAAACAGCACGAAAAATTCATCGTTAAGAAAACGCCGGGAATAATTTAGTTTTGAGATTATTCACATAAAAAAAGAAGGAAACTTGTTAAAAGAATTAGGTTAAATATACATACCTAAACAAGTTTTTATTTTATTAAGTTTAAACTTATTTAGTTATGTGTAATTTGAATATGTATGATGTTCATAATTTATGGGGTTCCTAGTGTTTAGATTCCAAACAGGCTTATGATTCACTAAGTTATAAGTGTCTAAATGAGGCTTTCTTTCAAAAGTGGAGTAGAAATGTGTGCCTTCTGAAGTCCTTAAAAAATCAGCTATATTTTCTTCATAGGAAGTTTTAAGTGTTAAAATCTCCAAAATGTTGCGACTAGAAATTGAAAAGACAAGACTTCAGATTAAAAATCGTTGGTATTGTTGAGGAATAATTTAACAGAATTTCAAGTAGGTAGGTACTCTACTTTTTGAGATTTATTTTGAGTTTCGGCGAAATTTAAATATTTTCTATCGTATATTGTGCTAATTCTGATACAATATTTTACGTAACATCTAATTATTTATTATGAATAAAATCGGAAATTAATTTACTTTCAATCAATCATCCTTTATTTCACTTCATTTACCTAAAAGATTTCACGAGTATCCAAATGCAAAAGAATGTTTTGCCCATATTCGAATAAGAAAAGAAGCTAGCGTCTTCGCGCGTTTCAGATTCATTGTACGCATTCGATTTATAAAATATGGAGGCAATAATTTTACGAGCTATGTTATAATGGTTGACTGAGTCATTGTCTATGCATTCGGAGCGTACCGTTGAGGGAGATAGGTAAAAAGGTTTGAATCTGCGGGTAATGTTATCTAAGTTTACTGTTATACCGCGTACTAACGTGTTATGAAGGTGGCTGACCTATGTTGTTTCCTATGTAATTATCGCTTATTGTTTTCTTCAACATTCATGGAGGTTGAATTTTTTTTTTCTAAACATTTCGTTTGGGATCTTCCAAATATCCAATTCAACTTGGATTTAGGTAGTAAAACCTAATCTCTTTTGCTTTAAGCCGCTAAATGACTAGCTGAGTCACCTGAACAACACACAACATTTGATAAACAACATACCTACATAACATATTTTGATAATAAACAGCAAGATGATAAAAGATAAATTCAAGTTGATGTGAAGATACCAAAGGACAGCTCTAAGTTTAAAATTTCTTCATTTTATGAGAACCCAAAAAAATATAGCCATAGTATTAAGTACCTGTAACTACTACCTACTAATAAATTTGTAAAGCCCAGAGATGAAAATAATATATATTTGAATGAAACCTAATGCAATTGTAGCCTATTGTCAATCTGAGAATGGCAGATTTTTGTGCTGATTTTTTTGGCAACTACATTCAACTAGACTCTAGGCTGGGTTAGGTAAAGCAAGACGAGATATGTAGCTATTAAAAGTAATCTCTTAGTTCAAAATCGCTAGGAGATTCGTTTTAGTAGTTTAAGTCGAATCTCCTAGCTATTTTAAACGTGTTTATTATAATAGTCTACATTTTATTTATGAGCCAGATTAGTACTGATTTTTCTTCAAATATCTATTTACAAGTTGTGATTTAAAGCGACGTAGACATTTGTTTCAATAGATATACCTATATTGTTCTAAATATTTTTATTTTATTTTACGGGCTTATGATTAAAAAATGTAGAGTTGTGATGTCTACCGGTAACCTAACAGGAGTAGGAACGCGTACCCCCGGGGGCTAAGACAATTTATTTCTTTCTTATACATTCGTTAGCAAAAAAACCGACACCTAAGCTAATTGACGATTAAAAAAATGGTTCTCTAATTTTATATTATAGAAATTTAAATTTTTGGTTATTGTAAATTAATAATTACCTAGTTAGGTATAGTTTTCTTTAATTTCATCATAACCTTATAAAGTAAATAAATAATAAAAAATATGGTAAAGTTCGAAATGCATGACTTTTAGCTGTATGCTAAGAAAACAGATAGCCAGTTTTTTATTATTCTTAGTTTTAAACTAAAACCAGTTATTGTTCAGAATAGAACGATACCCACTTTTGATAAGATTTTAGCCTACTTTAATCTCGGCATGTTAGCGGCTGTATTTCGTAGGTACACTTGTGTCTTGTGGTAAATGTTCTCACTTGTGTTGTTGTCTTGTGCTTTTTTTTTCGCTTAAAAACCAAAAATGAGTCTTTAAACATTCTAACAGACCTAATAGCGACGATGCCGAATGGTTATAATAAAATAGGCTTAAACTATTATTTAGTATTTAGTACTTATTTTTAAAATTACTGAAAACTATGATATACAGTGGCAGGACCACTAAAATTGGTAGTAGGTAATATATTAGGACCTTACATATGAAATTGCCGTTTTGTCGTACTGACCACTTTGATCTCAAATATATCTTCTTTGGTTAGGAATTCCAATTTCATATTTATACAGCTATTTACTGATGATGCATTTGTGTTTCGAAAACCGTAATTCTATTGTTTTTTCGTCTTTTGGTTTTTTCTTTGCGTCACTGTGTTTACAAAATGGAAAACTTGAAATATCGTATTATTTTCGAGTACGAGTTCCACCGTGGCACCAGTGCTGCAGAAACGGCTCGAAGGATCAATGATGTGTATGGCGGCGGTGTCGCAAAAGAAAACACAGTGCGTTTTTGGTTCCAACGTTTTCGTTCTGGAAATTTCGACCTGCAGAACAAGCCCCGTGGACGGCCGGAGACCAAAGTTGATAATGAAGAATTGAAGGCTATTGTGGAAGCGAATCCATCGCAAACCACGTCCGAGTTAGCTGCAGGCTGCAGTATTAGTGATAAAACTGTTTTAATCCACTTGAAGCAAATTGGGAAGGTGAAAAAGCTTGAAAGGAAAAAAACGCTCGTCGACTGCCGTATTCCATAACTCAACAGGTACAATAATGAAGGGATTTTAAATCGAATCATTATCTGTGATGAAAAGTGGATCCTGTACCGGAAACGCTCATCGCAATGGCTGAACCCTGGCGAACCAGCCAAAGCCTGCCCCAAGCGAAAATTGACTCAAAAAAAGTTACTTGTGAGCGTTTGGTGGACTAGTGCCGGTGTCGTTCACTACAACTTTCTAAAATCTGGCCAGACGATTACGGCAGATGTCTATTGCCAGCAACTGCAAATCATGATGGAAAAGCTAGCTGCTAAACAACCGAGGTTGGTCATTCGCTCTAGGCCACTGCTGCTTCAGGACAACGTTAGACCACACACTGCACAGCAGACGGCTACTAAATTAGAGGAGATTCAATTGGAAGTCTAAGACATCCACCGTACTCCCCGGACCTTGCTCCAACAGAACCATTTTTTTCGAAATTTGGATAACTTCTTGCAAGGGAAAAAATCAACTCCGATGGGGCAGTCCAAAGCGCCTTCGAAGATTTTATTGAATGGTTTTAATAAAGGAATCAATGAACTACCTATGAAATGGCCAGAGAATTCGCCAATTTCATATGTAATGACCTAATATATAAATGGATTGCAATTCCAATGTCGAGAACAGCTGGACTGATTTGACTAATTTTGGTCTTGAAATAGTTGTGGAAGTTAAGGGAAGGTTTAAACGTTGAGATGTATTGGGAAAATGGCGGGGAATGTCATTAAAAACGACGATTTAAATTTCCCATAGTAACCGTTCACTGAGTTGAATTTGTCACTTGACTGATATATATTTAGATGCGTTCAGTTTGTTTGGTTTTGTTTTAAATCGTCCGGCCCCTGTAAGCTGATAGGTGTATACGTAGGTGTAGGTTGTAAGTGGAGTTGTAGGTGTAGGTGTAGGTTGTAAGTGGAGTTGTAGATGTAGGTGTAGGTTGTAAGTGGAGTTGTAGGTGTAGGTTGTAAGTGGAGTTGTAGATGTAGGTGTAGGTTGTAAGTGGAGTTGTAGATGTAGGTGTGGGTTGTAGTTGTTGGTATAGGTTTAGTTATTTATTGATTCCAGTTCATGGTAACCTACATACGAATTATGTACTTATGTCAATATCTTGAAGGCTTAGCCGTCATCTACCTACCAGCCTACAGAAGATCTTCGAAATTGAAGAAATATGGGATCGACATAACGTTCGCTAAGTAACATAGAGCCCGATACGTCATTATTTCACTGATTTCTAACTTCGTCGTCGTAATTAGCGATGGAATCTTGGCTTAGGGCTCGGTTCGTAAATCGGGTGATTGCTTTCATATTTTTTTCTTTTTAAACTTCGTTATTGTTTAAATATGGCACTTTGTCTGAGTCTCCTATTACGAAGTCATAATTTGCACAATATATTTTTATGTATGCGAAATCACAAAATTGAGGGGAGTAAAAAAATTCTTGTATCAAGGAATCTAATTGATAAGCAGGTTGACTGTTGTCATAATTTTTTCGTATTCTATTAACATGATAATATCAAACTGACATGCTATTGACAATTCACAGTGTGTGACTGCATACCGTCATTATAATACAAACAAAATATGACATCCGCTTATGAATTAGATTCCCTGACAGTACATAATATATAGAACAAAAGCTGCTAAGTCACGGGCAAACGGAGTAAAAAAATAAGGCTGAGCGACATCTAGGGTAAGGTAACCAAACCATAGTATGAAGCAACTGAAGGTTTCGTCACCAATCACCACTAGATAGGACTGAATTGTCGAAAATAAAATATATCAAAGTCACACTCTCTTCTAATGCCGATTTCGCAAGTCATATCATAAGTATAAGTTTTATCGCAAACATAACAATACATATTATGTTTTTTGTACAAAATAACGGTTTATCTAATGTCAATTTTGCCTTTTATGTACCTGAATACATTGTACAGACTAAATACGTAGGTATGTACATAACAATACCACTCCAAATAATACAGATATATAAAAAGTCCTCGCGAGTTAAAGATCACATAACATGTACATTGACAAAGTTCCCGCTAGACCAGTTTCTAAACATTATTTGCACTAGGACGCCTCAAAATATTTAAACACAAAAGAAGTGGCCGCAACGACTGCAGACGTGGTCGAACTACGTATTTATACTTACGTGAGTATGCGTGCGTGCGCACGATTCGACGGCGCTGTTTAGCGATTTTCATCTTATGCCTGGTTGAGCGGCAATACTATCAACCGTTAGGTAGAGTCACATACTCCAACGTAGATAAAGCGACGCTTAGTTATCAACAAAATATAAACTACTCTTACCTACTTTTTTTTGCTATAAATCAGGCGCTCCGGTGGTTTTGTATTTAAGGAAATGAAAAGAAGGTATAGGTATCGAGTAGCGGCGTCTTAGGGTCAATTCACACCGAAACGAAGCAATGCGCGACGAGGCGGTGCATTTTTAAGATAGCTATTCAAAATTGTACTTTATACATTACCATGCCTGGAATAAACATATTTTATTTTATTTATTTATTACACAAGAAGATACACGTTTAATAGTGTTCGAATGTCAAGTTGCACAGCGCATGTGCAGTATATGACTGATGTCATATGAAACGTGTATCTTTTTGCGTAGTGAATAAAGTTCAATATTCAATAGCTATCTTAATAGTGCTGCGTAGCGTCCGGGCGTGAACTGACATTTAGATTAGTATATGGGCTTAATAGAGCCCATTCATTAGTTAAGACTATTCTCTCGCTTACCGTGAAATGAATTTTATCGGATATATATATATCCGATAAAATTCATTATTAAGCCCATATATATATATATATATATATGTATTATTTTTTCGGAAAGCCAAAATAAAAAAAACGACTACCGGTAGGTACTAACACGCCGAGAAGAACCGGCGTAAGAAACTCGCATGGGGCCTCCCTTTTAGCAAAAAATGGAAAATTGTTTTTATATTTTACATTTACAATATAAAAACAACACATATACTTAAACTATGTTATACATAACAAAAGTCAAAAGCACACAAGTACATAGAGACAGCCTTGCAGGGGGGCATCTTATTCCCAAGGTGTGCAATCAAAATGATTTTATTTATAATGAGCTTTAGCAGACCAACGTTCTCTGACTACTTTTTTAAAATTTGTTAATAGCTAGTAGAATGGTCTAGAAGGTTCTTCCGTGGTACTTACTCCCTTCTCCAAACTCTTTCAGACTAACCGCTCAAAAGTTAAATAACAATTGGCTAATATCGCGTTATCCAAGCTTACATATTCGTCCACAGTTTACATTTGCGTCCCAGGAACTACTAACAGCATAATATTACGGACATTATATGCAATTTGCAAACGTCTATACTATATACTGGTTGATTTTTATACATTTATACATGTATTGCAGAAAAAAAAATGAAATAACAAATAATTGGCACCCTATTGACCCCTGAGGGTCAATTCTGCTAAATAAAACCTACAATAATACAATTACAATCAAGTCCGATACGCTTAACGTCTGACGCCCCGACACCCCCGCAGTAGAGTGACCGAAATTCATGGTCTTTTTAAGATTTTTCAACTTTCAAATACTTAAGCTTTGACACAATTGCGTTTTTTCTCGAAACGGAATAAAATATCCTATCAAGTGGTAGGAAATATACCCAGTATGTTATACTGGGTATATTTCCTACCACTTGTAAATAAAACATTAAAACCGTAAACACTTTTGTTTGCCTCAGCAATTTTTGCTAAACCAAAAGCAATTTCATGCTGCAACATAGCCGCAAGCACAACAATATCTAGCTGCAAGGATAACAATATCTAGCTGCAAGCACAACAATATCTAGCTGCAAGCACAACAATATCTAGCTGCTAGCATAACTGGGGCAGTATCGAGGCCCTGCTATTTAACCGTAAATGTAAGCAGCTCGGAGACGTGATGTCCATACACTGAGGACACTTTCACTACATTTCACTTCATCATACACCAGCAGGTTACGAGGGCTATTATTTAATTACTTTTGCGTAATAATCAAATCCCTACAGATATAATCACGAAACAGCGACTGAGGCCCATTTCGCTCTCGTCTGTGCCTTTGCACATGGGGTTCAGAACACATCACACACACACACACACACACAAAAATAATAATATAACACAAACATATTAAAAAAAGGGAAAAAGCACCAAATCAATCGTCAGTTTGTTCACAATGTGTATTAAATATGTGTATAATATAATAAAAATCTTAAATATAAGTATTGTCTAAAAAGTATTAAATATATTTCAGTTGTCTGGTACCCGTAACACAAGTTCTTCGGATACTTACCACGGGACCAGACCGACGTAGTATGCCGCGTGAAGCTTCCATATATATTATTATTATTATTATTATTATTATAGTAGCTCGGAGCTTTTTCGATGCAAACAAAAACTCTTTTCCTCATTTTTTTATTATTATGCTAGCCAGTTGTGAACCACTGCTGGGCTAAGGCCTTCCCTCTTTTCCTCCATAAATCGCGATCCTTCGCTATGGTCGGCCAGTCTAAGATCAAAGGCGTCACGCCACCTTTTTTTGGGTCTGCCTCTGTACCACCGACCAATCGGTAGCCACTCCGAAATAACATGTGCCCATCTATCTGGGTGCATGCGAGACACATGCCCCGCCCAACACCATTTTAAGCAGCTTTCTTTCCCCCGACAGTCAGTCCCGTTTTGGAGCGCAGAGCGGTGTTTCGGATTCGGTCGATCCTTTTGACACCTAAAATGCTACGCTCCATGGCGCGTTCATGGCACCCTGAGTTTAGATTTTTCTGACGCGGTCAAAGACCAGCACTGTGCACCGTTTCCTCGTTTTAATATGAGTATAGATAACTATATATAGATAATAGATAACTAACTTACTACTTAGCTAATTTTGAAAGATTTACATCACAAGTCGCAGTAAGATAATGAAAATGACGAGTCCTTGTAAATTTATAGAAATATATATTTTTTTTTATGATTAAATCTGCGATCAGTCTCTTGACTATAAGAAAATGTGTTGTGGTTATTGTCATTTCAGGTCACTCCCCAGTAGGAAGCTCCTTCCAGTTTTACCAACAATCTTTAAGGTTTTGTATATCAAAACGCTTGAGACGTTTGCTATATGTCATGTTTAAAAGTTGGTTTGCCAAGTCAGTAATTTGGTTTTCAAGTCGGTATTTATACGCAGAAAAGGCGTGTTTTATTTCCTCTTTCACTGTTCTCGTGTTAAGTTACTCATGTATTTCAGCATTCGTGATAAACCATGGTGCATTTGCTATACTTTTTTAAATAGTTTTCTGTAGTATTTGTAGGATGGCAATGCTGGAGTTGCATGCACTCCCCCAGACTGTAGTCCGTAGGTCCATACAGGTTTGAGTATGGCCTTATCTATCAAAAGCTTGTTCGATGTATTCGATAGATAGTTTGGAGTTCCGTGCTAGTAGCCAGTGTATTGACTTATATCTATAGTTTAGCTCATCTCGTTTCGTTTTTTCCAGGTGCGCCTTCTGTCTAGATGTAGGCCAAGGTATCGGACAGAATCACATTGTGGGAGGGTGTTAAATAATAAATAATGGTCGATTTCAAAACTAGGTAAACCTAGGCATTTATCGTGGCCACAAGAATGGCCCTTGTAAGACATAATTTTATAGAATTTCATAGTAAATAACGGTTGATTTATGTTGTATAGATGTAGCCCGCGACTTCGTCCGCGCAAAAGGAAGGACATAAACCACCGAAAGTTTATTTATTATGGTTAAATAAAAAAAGTTTGTAATTTTATTTTCTTTTTTTACGGCGGTTTAATTTTATGTTAAACTTATTTTGTAATTATTTCATTTAAACCACAGAAAATTTTAATGAAATTGTGTTGCTTTTGGTCCTGACAAAATGTAAGCCAGCCGTGAGAATTTTACACAAATAAATATTCAAATCATCAAGAAAAATCGGCCACGTGCGAGTCACACTCGCGCACGAAAGGTTCCGTACAAGACGGCAAAAAAACGGCAACAGAAATACAGTCATCATCTGTGAAAATTTCAACTGTCTAGCTATCACGGTTATATAGATACAGCCTGGTAACAGATGTGACAGACAGACGGACGGACAGCAGAGTCTAATAGGGTCCCGTTTTAACTTTTGGTTACGGAACCCTATAAAGGTGGGTGTGCACTTGACACCGATTCTCAAACTGTGAGTGAGTGTGAGTTCAATGACATGTCACACCTGGCACGGTAATCTGAGGCCACTTTCTTAGCGATTGGACCCACCTCACACATTTCCGGACATATCTTTTTGCTCATAATATCATGCTTTCTAGGAAATTACTATTATAAACGTATTAGAAATCTTCAGTTCTCCCATAATATTATTTAATGATTATGACTTTCCAATAGTATAGAATTACACAGTGGAGTCAAGGTAGAGCCGATTGAAAAGTCACAATCATAACAAAAATTAAACCTTCAAAGGCAAACGAACATACATTACAATATTAAAAAGACATGAACGATATCTTTATTTTTTACGTAAGTATATAAGGGCTACATTGTATTTTTTTTAATTGTCAGTGGGATTGCAACAACAGAATGGCGGATGTTATCTTAAACTGACACTTATTAGCGCTATTGGTTACCGAATTTGGTAATTTTTTATTGTAACTTAGCTCAATGTAAAGGACCATGACACGGTCTATAGGCGAGTAGGAAATGTGTCAAAAAATAGGGTGGACCGACCACGGTAAGCTGAGTGGCTAATATAGGTACATTACCGGTTGAGATAAATGGAAAAAGATCCACAGGTACCAAAATCGAGACGGGGGTCCCACACGGATCCATTTTAGGACCCTTGGTTTTTCTGGTATATATAAATGACCAACCATACCTTATTAATGGAAAAAACGGGATAGTCTTATTTGCCGATGACACGTCACTTACTTTTAATATTAATCGCCAAAACTCAGGCTATGACGAAGTAAATAATGCTCTCTCAAAAATAGTACACTGGTTTAGTGTTAATAAGCTTTTGTTAACCCTTAACCAGGCCTCGGACAAATCCTGTAGTAACTATGATTTTTTTATAGATTTATATGAGAAACAACGTTTAGTTTAGAGATTTCATTGATTATATTTAGAAAACTAGCAAAAAAACTTTTAAAAAAAGCATGTGGGAAAACATAATGCCATTGCCGGTCTAGACATTGACTCTTATATATAAGTACATATATAAAAATCAAATAAGGATGTCTGTTATTTTGTTAGCATATTTAGCCGACTGTTTTTTTAACCACTTTCTAATGATGTAGACAATGGGACACAAGGTGGAGTTTCCTCGTCAGGTCCTTCATAAGATTGACAAGCATCGTCGTCTAATATCTGTAATTACTGATTTGACATACATTGAATTTCGTTCAATTTTTCGTTGAATGATTTTGGGACATAATCTAAATATACGTCTTCATCTTCATCATTTTTATCATCAGATGAAACCATCTCTTGTAGCATATTTTCAATCTGATAATCTTTTGATACCTGTAAAACAAAAATTCAGCTAAATTAGATACATACTGACCGACAAATCAAATGTCGACAAAAGTTTACCACTACCCACAATCTATATTTCATTAAAATAAAATGTTATTTCTTCTTTACTTGTAAAACAAAATGACCCTGAGCAAACTAACAATAAAACCCGCGGCAAAAAGCTAGTGCTAAATAAAGATTTCATTTCAACGGGCAATGGACACATAAGTCCCACAATAATCAGGTCTTGACAGGCTAAGGTCGTATAGTTCCCACATGTTTTATTTGATTTTCAAGTATTTACATATAAACTACGCATATATCACTAGAAAAATTCAAATTCTACAACATATTAAAAAATTGCACGACTTACCTTTCTCCGATTCGCCATTAGAAGTAAAATACGATGCACTTTTCAAAAAAAACGACGTTTTCACTGACCGCAGAAAAAATTGCCGTAAAAGACACGTGACATTGACATTCCGCTTCAGTTTTTTTTTGCTGTGTGACTATAGACAATATTTCTACTTAGACGTTTTGACAGTTAGTGACAATCTTTACCAAAACCTGGTAAAAACCACCAAAAATCTATGTGGGAGACGTTCAACCCATAGCCTGGATAGGGGTTAAATAGCAAAAAAAACTAAATGTATAAAGTTCACGTTGCCAAATGTAAGGCAAACTGAAACCAATGTACTATTGAATGGAAAAGGTATGAACTAGTAGATACAGCTGTCTCTTTAGGTATAACTTTAGACGCAAAACTACAGTGGGGCCCTCATATTGTTGGGTTGGCCGACAGACTCAGTTCAGCAGCATTTGCAGTAAGTAAGATAAGACAATTTTCAGACGAAAACACAGCAAGACTTCTATATTTTAGTTACTTCCACAGTATAATGTCCTATGGCATTCTACTGTGGGGAAATGCTGCCGATATAAATACTATATTTGTGCTGCAGAAGCGAACTGTTCGGGCAATCTACAAGCTGGCCCCCAACACGTCATTAAGAGAAAAGTTTAATGAAACTGGAATCTTAACTGTAGCTTCTCAGTATGTTCTATCAAATGTATTATATGTTAAAAAAAATTAAACCTATTCAAAAAGAAAAGTGACAACCACAATAGAAATACCCGAAATAAGCATAAGCTTGATGTACCAGTGACTAGACATAGTAAAGTAAAGAATTCGTTTAAAGGCCAGTGTATACGCCTATAAAATAAGATCCCAGAAAGCGTTCAAAATTTTTCAATCAATAAATTTAAAAAAGTAGTTAAAGAACGTTTGTGTGCTAAAGCCTATTATAATAATATAGTAATTATAATCATATATATTATAATAATAAAATAATAATGATAGCACACTTTGGGAATGAGGTGACCCTCTGCAAGGCTACATCTAAATTACATACATTATTGTACTCTTGTTATGTAGTTTTAGTCATAACATATATGCCTTTATAACATATATATGCCTATTTTATATTTTAAAAGAACAATTTTCCATCTTTTGATAAATGATGGCCCCGCGCAAGTTTCTTACGCCGGTTCTTCTTGCCGGGCTAGTTTCCGAACCGGTGGTAGGCATCATGTAGATCGACGTTCAGAAAGTGTATAAAAATACCTATTTTGAATAAAAATTTTTGACTTTGACTTTGACTTTGACTTTACGTTATACCATGAACCAATAAAGCTACGTATTTTTGGTCGCTGAATCCGAATATGAAATTAATTTTGCTCTAAAGTAAAGGCGTCATCGAGAAAAGTACGCTTTCCATGAAAATTGCGAAACAATTATTTTTTTATTTTTCCGTGTTCAACTCGATGTTACTTCTACAGCTATAATTGCTATTTTCTAATGAAATTTTTACAGTGTATTCTTGAACTAAAGAAAAAAAAAACAAGAGGTCATTTGTAGTTTATCCACTCAGCTCACCGCGGTGGTCGGTATGTCCCCTTTTTATTAAGCTACTTTTCGTCAACCTGCTGCTCACCTAATATTATAATATTTATACTAACAGTATATTAGATTAAATTTGGTTACTTAATTTAATTAGTTAATAAAGTGCTAATTTGACAAATCATTAATTTCATTGTTTAAATATAATATTGTATTGTAATAAGTATCTATGTATTTTGTTTGTCTATATTTTGGACAGCCATAACTTCTTTAAGTATCAAACTTAAAGAAGTCATTTCCTTACAGGGGCAAATTTGTAGATTTAAATATCAGAAACACCTGACCGCTAACCTACATGTTGGATAACCTTGTAGCTGTATATGGTATCATGTAGGTATGTAGTGTGTATTTTTCGATAATATTAACTGCGTAAAACACATTCTACTTTAACGCCAAGTACCTATTTATTTATACATTAAATCAAAAAGGGGTAAAAGGGTCTAATTGTAAATACCTACATAATATTCAAAAAACGTTTTTTTTTATCTCTACCATACACTTATTTAACTATACCAAAGAACCTAACATTTTATCAAAGTTCAATTAAAACATTTCATACAATATTAACAGCAATTTGAGGTTATGAAGGACCACAATGAAAGTGGTAGGAAGTGTGTTTTCGGGCCACGGAGGCGTCCCACATACCGACTCGGATGGTCACGACCGCGTCGAACGGGGTTACATAGGCGGGCAAACACGATTTTATTTCGCGTGTCCATTTAGGTTTATCGTGAATTAAATCGATGAGATTATCTTTATATACAATAAGTTTAATTAATTAAGCAGTCAGTGAAGTGAGTTTCTGGTTCTCTACATTTCGAGATTGTATGATTAGCTGATGTCAAAAGCTCGTGTTACTTTCTTACTAAACTTTAATATTTATGAAATTAGGTTTCAAGACGTAAAATTATAATAACACTAGCTTTAGCCGCGACACCGCCTGCGTAAATAAAGTATCCCACGGGAATACTGTACTTTTTAAGGGTAAAAAGTAAATACGACCTATTTTTGTAATTTTTGGGTGAATAGGTTCTGGAAAACTGTTTTTGCTATACTAAAAATCAAAATGTTTTATAATGTTTTACCATTTTACATATAAATAAGTACTTACTATGTTTGTGATAATTGTTAGTATTATAGGATTTGTTTTAATTTGTTTTCAATAACGACTGAAAAACAGCAAATTTTTGTCAAATTTGAAAAAGTGTGCTTCGTCATTTACATATTAAAATGTCTTTGCCCTGTCTTTATTCTGCCATAAAGTATGAGATATGTATTTTAATATTTAATTATTTATTCAATTCAATATTTCAAAAATGTGTACCTATATTGACTTCGGCCAGAGCTTCTGACCAGCCAGTCCTGCAGTCTCGTGTGGTACAATAGGAGAAGTATAGGACAAGGTTTCAGCTTGCCTCAAATGCCTGCTCTAAATTTCCTAGTAGCTCTGCATCTATAAGTTTCTCCTCATTCTAAATACCTATCATATTTGCCTAGATTTCGTAAAATTATCTTTCGCCTAATATTTTTTTAAAGTATTTACTTATATATTTTCCAGGCGATCGTGTGTGGATGCGTGGTCGGCGACTGCGGGCCGCGGCTCAAGTACACGTGGGGCGACGCCCTGCAGGGCTCCGAGTGTCCGGGGCCAGATGGAGCGCCCTATCCACGGTAAGGGCTAGGGGCACAAGAAACGACTAACAGCATATTATGGGAATTATTGAACTTAATCAATTAATGGCGGTAATACATTTAAATTGTTTGTATCTTCGTTATTTATTGAGATTTACAATAATGGGGTTTAGATTGTTTATTATCGTGTTGTCTAAAATAATTTTTAGTAAACATGAATATAGTTAAGACTGTATGTGGGACTGTGGGTGGTGTTTCCTTAGCAAACTGTACGTCTAACTACATGCTAGAATCAGAATCAGAATAATTTATTTCCATTAAATTGGTACAAACATGTTTCATTAGATACAATTATTGGTCACAAGGTCACAATTTTTACCCATTGGGCGTGGAAATGTTCTTCATTTATAAATAAGTACTTCACTTCTAAATAGATGAGAACTAAGACGGGGACTATATCGCCCGGAATCCGTAAGGCCGGGGAAATTTCAGAGCACTTTAAATAGAACTCTGCGCTAATACATTAAAGCTAGCACATATGAAAATCGAACACACGAGTGAAATGTCAATGTCAAAAAAAAATCGTGCTTTAGGCCCTTGCCCTTGGAAATATCCATTTAATGTAAATATTGTAGAGTTTTCTCTTAGGCCGGGACTATATGATCCGGAATCCGGCGGGCCCGGGAAAATTAAGAGCAGTAAAATTAGAACTCTGCGCTAATACAATAATAGAGTTGAAAATCGAACACACAAGTGCAAGTCAGATGCCAATGTCAAATCTGACAACACGACACTCGTGTGCTCGATTTTCAACTCTATTGTATTAGTCCAGAGTTCTATTTTCAGTGGTCTGAGTTTGCGGACAATAGTCCGGAATCCGAAAAGCCGGGGGAGTCGGGAGGAACTTTTTCTTGCATATTAAGATTTTTTTGTCAAATGTATCTCATTGCACGTCCTGACTTTTGAGATCATTGATAAAACATCATTTTAAAACATCATTTTAAGTATTTAAAATAAAAATGCTATATTTCCTGAGGATATTGCGGCATTATTATCAGATAATATAATAAATACATAATTACCTGCGTAGTTTATTATATTATAATCAGCTAACTGCTTAGCAAAGTCAATAAACCCTGCAAAGAAACTACCGACTACGCAACCGACCACAAAAAAAAAGAAAATACTTGCAGCCGTTTCCGACATTCCGATTATATGTGTACAAGATTAGCTCGTAACTCGTTTCGTGTTTAATATATCCGTGTAAAACTGTATCGTGGGATTTTATGTCTGTCAAAGTTCAACGGCAGACATAATCTTCATTTATTTCCCATTGTTAGCCAAGTAGGTATTTAAAAGCGGTTATATTGAAGTAACAACACTAAAATAATCATTTTTATAGTATTCACTTACATAAGTAACAACCGATAAAGTTAAAATATATTAATGCCAATTTTACCAACGCGACGCCTGTTAAAGTTGATCGTTGATTAAATATCATGTTATCTCTCTCGCTCTTAGTATTAATGAAAGGCATGATCTTTAGACATTCTATTATCACTATGAGGCATTGGTGAAATTGGGACTAAACATAAGGTTATGTGTAATGAATTAAATTCAATTTTGATTACCTATCTTAAAAATGCAGCGCCGCGTATCATATCGATTCGTTTCGGTGTGATTGGACCCGAAAAGGATCTATTTTGAGGAAAAAAAGAGATTTAATCAAATTGAGTACCTCTTCCTTTTCTGATACAAGAGGAAGAGGTACTCAATTTGTTAAAATCTTATTTTTTAGTAATTTTATTAGGATAAATGAATTTGCATGTTATTTTTTGCCCAAGTCTGCAGAACAAATATTAGTTTCTCAGTATCTCAGATTAAAAAACAAAATTTATTAATAAACTGAGATTATTATAATTTTGAAACATTTTAACCGACTTCCAAAAAAGTAGGTGGTTATACGTTCGGCTGTAAGTGTCTTCAATTGTTCAACGATTACTCCGCCGTCTGTGGACCGATTTATTTTATTATTTTTTTGATGTAAAGGGTATAATCCCAAATTGCTCCTATGGATCTCAAAGTGGTGACCTGATGATGGGATCCATGATGAATCGAGGGAACTCCTCGAAATTTATATGGACATATATGGTGATTTCGACTTTTTTCTGAAGTAGTCCAAGCATATGCTACCAAAAGTAAGCTTTTGTACCAAGGTGTACCCTGGATCCAAAAGTACTGGACAGAACTCCTGAGTCCTTATAGATACATGTTTGGGGACTCCGGCGTTGTTTGAAGAACTGCAAGCATATGCCATGATTGTTTAGTAGGTCCACAGATCGGTAATGCTTATTTGGGGAAATGCCACGGCCTCTCAGAAAACTGGCATAAAATAACGCTTGAGTTTGTTTTGCCGACAGAGTGAGAATAGCGGAGGTTTTTTTGTATTTATAACCTTCTGAAAATGTATTAATAATAATTTAATATAAGTATATATAACTAACAAGATAAAAATTATTAATAAATTACAACATAAAACATAAACATAAAAAACATAAACATCACATGAGATGAACAGTTAAACCTGTATACCTGTCTCTTTCTCGATCGCTAAGACTGTTTACCCTATATCGGCGTTCGGAAATGTTCGGCTAGCTTCGTCCGCGCCCGGCGCAATGGGCTGACTGTGTCACGTCACCGGACAGCCATTCGACGCGATAGTGAGAAAGGTTATTGCGTATAATAACTGGAGTTCAAGCGACAATTAATTATTACAAAAGGTACCTTACCTTTATAAAAGGGAGTTTAAAATGAGAATAAACGTTTTAATACTACTGTTTGTACAGTGAAATTGAGTTTGTCAAGCATATTTCTGTATTATTCTTTTGAGAGAGTAAATTGTACAATGGCCGATGTCGATCGCGCTGAGTTTTACGAGCAAGTGAATGCGGCACTGAACGATAAAACTTCGGCCCCGAACGCGTTCATATTCACCGCCAGCAAATATTCTCGATTGATGCAACAAGTAAAAGACGCGAAGACAAAGACAAAGAAACTTCCGCGTGACTATAGACTAGAGAAAAGGTATGACATTATAGTAACACCCGATGGAGAGCGGCTGGCTATGTCAAAAATGACCGGGCAAAAGCAACAAATCTTCCTCCGGCTAGATGAGATGTATGACGTAATACACAACCACCATTTAAAGTTGAACCACGGCGGCAGATCTAGAATGATGGTCGAGTTGAAACCGAAGTATAAAAACATAACGACTAGGCTGGTAATGTTGTATTTGTCTCTTTGCAAGGGATGCAAGAGTAAAGCGAAACGAACTATACCAGTTAAAATGGTGCCGGGTTGTAACGAAACTGGCGAAACGTTCAATTTGTCACAATGCAATACAGAAACGAATGACACAAGCAACGATCCTTTAGAAACTAGTAAAACTGAAGATAATTATTGCGATATGGATACACGAGTTAGTTATAACCGTGATAAAAGTGATGAAACTTATCCTGAGTTATTTTCGAGAGGACAATTTGACATTATAGATGTAACGACCTCAAAAGATGAGCCATATAGACACTTATTAATATATCGAGACCTAGTCACTCGCTTTATTCACTTTAAACCTTTGAAAAGTACAAAAATCGACGAATGTGTCGATGCCCTTTTGGAAATATTTCTCGTATTTGGCGCACCGAATATTTTGCAATCTAAAAATGGAATTTCGGTTACTAACCAAATATGCCGCAGAATGTACACCTTATTCCCTGATTTTAAAGTCGTAAGTGCTGTGGCAGATCTTAAGAAACAAAACTTTAAACGGCAAACCAATGAGGACGTTTTGAAACTTTTGGGCGATTGGTTGAAACAAAACACCTCGCAGAAATGGAACCAAGGTGTAAAGTATGTGCAGTATCTTATTAATAACACTTTCATCGAGGCAATATGTAGGACACCCAGCGAATCTGTGTTTGGTTGTAGCCCAAAAAGGGGTTTAGCGTCATTTATGTCCAAAGATGAATACAACCACGTGTCAACGGAGGGAGAATTAAAATGTGCGCTCGAAGAGAAACAATCTGGCAAGAATGAACAGTTGTTGTTGGAAGAGTCATTAATACCTTCCGATAGTTTTATTAAAGTCGAAGCAGAAGAATATAATGCTGATGATGATAATAATGGATTTTCGCGATTCTCTTAGGTAGATATGGCGCTAATTATAATTGGAAGTTTAATTTAAAAAAATAGGTACTTTAACTTACTTTTTTTATTTGTGTCTTGGGATTTTTTGTTTCTTATTATATTTAACTATTTATTTAATTAATGAAAAAAGAATTAAGTATCTATTATTCTGTTTAATCGTCAGGTTCCTGGGAAAAAAGGGAGAGCCATGCTTCGGCACCAATGGGGCGGCTCGACTTTATATAAATACTCTCTCTCCTTATATAAATACGGTCTCACAGAAAACCGGCGTGAAATAACGCTTGCGTTGTGCTTCGCCGAACGAGTGAGGTTATCGGAGGCCCAAGTGGTGTTGGGGATTTTATGGACCAGGAGTGCAAGTGCACAACACCAGAGAAGTTACAAGTGTAACTCCTCGGGTGTTACGATGACAATTGGCGGTGGAAATCGCTTACCATCAGGCGATCCGTCTGATTGTTTCCTGGTCCGTGTCATAAAAAAAATCGAACACGGTATCTTTTAACATTTATATTAAGATCTAGATTCAACATTTTATATAATTTTTTTTTAATATTTTCTGTATTCACATTGTTTCATGCCAAACTGTAAAGATGCTCACATGAAAGCTTAAATAAACCGTGCCATCCCGTTACGATACTCGTGAGAAATTTCCCATTAGACCCACAATGTTCATAGTCATTGCGAACATAACTTCTTAGCACTTGGTACAACATAATTCCAATTGCCATCAAGTGGATCGTGAGAGGCAGTCACGACGAAAACAAAGGATTTTACTCATCACATGATGAGCTTCGTAATGAACCCAGTAAAATTTCGCTTGTAGGTTAGATAAATGGGTGTAGTCATAGATAAGTGTTTTAAAAAAAGAAAAGTAAACAAACAAAAAAGATAAAGAAGAACTATAAATTATTATTTATGTATCTAATATCTACCGTTTTTAAAATATTATGATATTGTGTTGGGTTACATTTATGGTAAATAACCTAACCAAGAGCATATCATGACATTGTCTAAGGAGGGTTTAAGTAATTATCAACGCGTAACAGTTTTTTTTTTCCAAATTACTCCCAAAATTTATTAACCGAATTAGCTCAAAATTATTTTCCAAACAAAAGAGTATTTAGCATGACTTATCAACATGGAAAGTCACAAGTTCTACCATATTAAACCACGCCTTTATTTAAAAGTTCCTATTCGAAGATACCCCACACGATTGCATCCCAATGAAAAAAAATCATCCCCACTTCACAAGTATGAAGAGCCGCCCCTAAAATACCTATAAAATTATTATTCGTTTATGGCGCCGAAAACGAAATTTATAACAATAATCTACTACTATACCAAATTTCATCAATTTAAATTCATTATAACAGAAGCTAGAAGAGCGGATAGGCAGACAGACAGTCGGACGGACTGAGCGAAACTATAAGGGCTCCTTGTAGTACGGTACCCTAAAAACTGGCTTTAAGTGGTCGCGACAGTACCCCATGGGCTATCTACAGTCTGCACTGTACAATGTACACTGTCTTTATAATCTTAGTAAGGGTTAATATAAGTAAGGATTCCTTACTTACCTAAACTTATCCTTTGAATTAAAATTATAATAATATTATAAATGTGAATGTGAGTTTAGTTGGTACGCTTTCACGTAAAACTTCTTAACTGATCATTATGAAATTTGGCACAGAAATAGAGTAGACCACGGGGAAGGACATAGGCTACCATCTATCGCGGAAAAAAGTACGAAGCGGGAAATATCCGGTATCTATATAAATAATAGGGATGTTGCCTAGTGTGGAATATCACATTTTTTAAATTAAATTTTAAAATTGTTGATTAAAGATACACGCGATTAAAACGTATAAGAAAATTAAAAATGTTGCCCATCTCTTTCTCGCAAAACGATTTGTTACGTCACAAATTGCTACCGCCATACATTTTGTAATGATAAATGTATGGCGGGTGCAACTCTTGACGTCTATATATCGCTTGATGCCGATATATCGCTCTCTTTCATATTGTAAATTTAAATTGCTTGTATCTTCGTTATTTTTTAAGATACACAAAAATGGTTCTAGATTGTTTGTGAAATATTGTGTTATATGTAGTTTTTGAAAAAAATATGTTTTATTCAATATGTCTATTATGTTATTTGTAAGACTAACAGCTTCCGTGGTCTAGTGGTTAGAGCTTGGCTCTCGACTCGTTAGTCGTGGGTTCGATTCCCGCATTAGAACAACAAAAATGTTGGTTCCAAGTTCGGTTAGGACAATGCAGGCTGATCACCTGATTGTCTGACAAGAAAGAAGATGGCATGTAAAAAGTCGGACCCGCGACTGATTTCTCGCCAGTCGTGTCGGTTATCCGTCCCACTGTGTTACGAGAGTAAAGAAGGAGAGTGCTCTTGTGTACTGCGCACACTTGGGCACTATAAAATTACTCCTGCGTAACTAGCCTGGTTTCAATGAAACCGGCTACCGCCACCGAAATCGGTGGGGGGAGTTATTTTTTTATTTGTAAGACTAGTGGTAACTACTAACTGGTAATAGATTAGGACTCTTCGGGTTGCGGGACGCTTCACGCATACTCCTAGCTAATCCTACTACACATTACCATGACGACACATTGCTCACCAAGACACCACACCACGCCAACACGCTCATCACATTATTTATTTCACACCAATAATAGGTCTTTGCCCTTTTACAGACACCTGGTAAACCGGGCCCTGAAGTCAGGCCTTGGGGCCTCCATGCGACAGGGGCGGGCGGCGCGAACCCTGGACCCTCAGATCATGAGGAGGGCCCTACTGGACGCCCACGCAGGGTACTCCGAGGGCGTGATGAAGCCGGGGGGAAACAGGACAGGTGGGTTATTGCTATAGACTAGGCAGGACTATAAAGATCTCGCAAATTTGCGGAAAATTAACGAAACTAAATTGAAATGTTATTTTGTCAAATATAACTTTGAGATTAAACCAATCAAATCCCAGCATTTCGAGGTGCTTTTTGTTTTTTCGGTTACGCTTTGAATGGTTTATATGTGACTCCAGCATGTTGCTATTATTAGCAACATGGTGGAGTCACAGTTTGAAGCAGTAGCTTTAAGAAGACATAGCTCATATACCTAGAGCACAGATTAAAGAGATATAAGGTTTGGTAAAATCAATTACGGATATTTTGGGTATAGGATCTACTTACGTAAATACATTCAGGCAGAAAAATAATTTAAAAATTTCGAATAAAATATCCTAGATAAAATTAGATTGCGCTCTCTGAGACGCTGTTGTCATTAACCTCACAGAAGCAGCTGAATTTCAAGCGAAAGCAAAGTCAGTAAATAATAGCAATTCAATCAGCAACTTTTTACTAATCTGTGGTGTCGGGCTCGATGTCAGCCACTTGTGGTATAAATTTCGGTTAAATATTTATAGTAAACCATAAATCACATGAATGAAGTCATGCATATTTCTCTGAAACTTCGGAGAAATCTAATTTCACTTGAATTGCCAAAGAATTGTCTAGTTGTAGTAAGAAAAAACCTGAAAAGTATTTCGGCTGGTAATTTTTTAACTCCTAATAACACTAGTGTTGTATCATTCCAGCACGCGCGAGCGTAATGAGCTCTGAGAGCACCTGCGGCGGGGGCCGGCTGTGCCGGACGCGGTACAACACTACGGCGCCCATGTACGGCGTGTCCCTCACTAGTGGCCAGCCCGTCACTATAGTACAGAAGTTCCCGGATTTACTGCAGCAGGTCGTCTTCGAAGTTTGCGAGTAAGTGTTTGGACCTTATCTTGCTCAGTTCTGCAAGAGTGCGGCAGTTTAAGTAGGAAGGAACTTTATTCTTACAGATTATTAAAACTATTTTAAATGGTAAAAAGACTTTTGGAAGCCCGAGTTGCTGAGGAAATTCGGAACACCAAGCTTATCCTTACTAATATAGTTCGATTCACTTGTACTAAACAAGAAAATCAATTTCCCTAGCCAGGAATCGAACCGACTGATTTTGAGTGCTTATAAGGAACATGATAACACAATGACAAACATAAGAAAAATATTTTATTTCAATAAATTGTTTCATATTTTGAAGAAATGTATATAGCACCTACCCGACGATGTGTCACACGTATTCTGCGGATTGCCATCAGCTGCTATGTCCCCTACATAGCGGCTGATGGCAATGTGTCCCGGATCTTTCATGCATACCAGACTAACCTCACCTAATATAACTCCTAGTTATTACAAATATCCACAATACAATTCCAGGTCCAGCGAATGCTCGGTCGTCCGCGGCACGTGTACGCAGACTTACGTGCCCTACCTGTTCCTGGTGCTGCCGCTGGGGCCCGTCACGCTGACCGGACAGGACTACGTGCTGGTGGAGTCCGGCTGCGTGTGTCGACAGGACATGCCGTAGATAAACAGCCTTGGCTGTCTCAGAAGAACTCTGTGTCTGAGAGGACATTCCATAGACAAGCCATGCTGATAGTTGGTAATGTCCATTGAGTTAAGTAAATATTGTAGAGTATTCTCTATGGCTGGGACTATATGATCCGGAATCCGGAAGGCCGAAGAAAATTCAGAGCGCTGAAAATAGAACTCTGCGATAATACAATAAGGCAGAAAAATGAACACAAGTCAAATGTCAATGTCAAATCTGACAACTCGACACTTAAGTGTTTCATTTTGAACTTTATTGTATCAGCGCAGAGTTCTATTTTCAGTGCTCCGAATTTTCCTCGGTCTTCCAGATTCCGGAAAATATAGTCCCAGCCTTAAGAGTAGGCTCGTGCCATTCGAATATTTTGTGAGTGACGCAGTTGATTGATCCAATTTTAGAGGTCTGCAAAAATGCAGCAAATTCCGAACACCGTCATCGAAAGCGCCAGCATTCAACTATTGTTGTGTAAAATGCCAAAACACTTGTGATAGTGCATTGCTTGCTATCTTCTAGTAGTCGCGGGCTTAAATCCAAAATCAACAGATCGATTAATGGCAGGCTAAACACGCGTGCCGCAGAAATTCATACAAAGTGTTATCGCGGCGTCGCCGAAGCTGCGGCGCGTGTGTAAAGGTGCAAGCATAATAATTATAAGAGCCGCATATATTCAAATTATAATACATTATGTACTGTTTTTTTAATTATAATAATAATTTTATAGTAACATACATTATGTGTGTATGTTACTATATAATTATTATTAATTGTTTATTTACTTAACTCAATGGAAGCTAGCTTATTTTATTAAAATTTCTAGCATTTTTGTTATACGAGTGAAGAATGAATGGCTTAGATAAGTTGTAAAGATTTAGGTTGTTAAGACTAAAACGAAATGTACTGCATATATTTAATTTCAAATAATATTTTTGTACTGTTAAACAAATGAGTTAATAAGATAAGACTTCAAATATTGAGGTATGGTGCCGTCCATTTATTTATAACCCAAGCTTTACGAAGGCTTACTTTATTTTTAAACATTGAAAAAATAGTTTCCTACTTTCCTAGTTTCCTAGTTTCCTAGTGAGGCAGTCTACCTGTCTCACTAGGAAAGTAGGAAAGATATTGTTTTACTTACAAAATTAAGTATATAATCGCTACAAGAAGAATGCCATGACTTAAGAATCTCTTAGTTAAAAGTAAATATTTTTTTACAATAACCTAAAAATATCATTATGATGTAGATATTATAGACTGAATTTATTATTGTTAAATTATTTAAATATTTATTAATTTCAGAATAGTAACAAAGGCATTTATTTATAGTATTATTTAAATTATTTTAATTTGTAATGATGCAACGAATATAATATCAAAGAATAATATATATATGTATAAGAAATAAATCTTTATTTTAATCCCTCACGAGCTTCAATTAAATAATTCGGTTGGGTAAAACCTTCTTGTTCTCATATATTGTTGTTGGTATTATTTCCTGCATGGTGTTATTGTTTATTCTGGAAAAACCATACAATTATGGCGACACTCGAAGTTTTAAAAATGTATTATGACTTACTTATAATGATTGATGGTAAGCACCTTTGTTAAATATTAGGGTCATATCAGACATAATGCGACGCGGCGCTACGCGGGGTTGAATTTTTATAATATCCATTTAAAATTCAACTTTATACACTACACGAAAATAAACATATTTCATTGTGATAACTCGGAGTACATTACATAACGTAGCTCTACGCCGAGAGGTGCAGCCTCGGTGCAGCGGTATATGCTCGCCGTCACCCGCGTGATGAGCGGCGCGACATATCTCGACGCCGCGAGACGCAGCCTGAGGTCGCTGTCCGCCGTCAAAGAAATGTCATATCGAAACCAAAGAGGAGGTTTTTTATGTCGCCACACGTTCGCCTGCACGCGCGGCACCTCGCGACGTACTGCTGTCAAATGCGCTTTGGGGCTATGCGCTGCGCAGCGAACAAGTTCCTTCAAGTATCGTAGAGTCGCGTCGCGTCGCGCCGCGTTGCGGTCTGAAATGACCCTTAGTGTCCATTCAGGTTAGTATCCTTTGTATTGATCATGTTATGCTATCATCTTCATTTGCAAATTGCCCACAAACGTTCATGGCATGAATTCCAAGCAAGACATCAGAAGCTCAATTCTGCTAATTACCTTAATCATCCTTAATACAGTTACGATCCAGTTCCGTTATGTTAAATCTGCAAAATGGTATTCTCATTAACCAATGTCAAACCCGCTTTGATTGGTCTAAACTCAAAAATCAGTTTATGATATAAAGACAATCCATTTATGTTCAATAAAAGTAAATTTAAAGTAATTTAATTACGAGAATTGGAGTTCTGGTTCAGAAAGCAAAAAATAATAAAAATGTATTTCAACAATTACTTTTTTAATTTATTTTCATTATATTTAATTACAATTACAAAATACCTACATATCGAACTCACTTATCAGTAGCCTAATATAGCCTACTATAATAGGCTACTGATAAATTAGTTCGCATTAGCATCAGATCTGTTTACTAGAACAAAATATGTAATACATACAAATGTTAGGGAAAATAATAAACAGGGATACAAATATAAGAGTATGATGATTATAATATTAAGAAAATTTCTTAAGTGCAATTTCTAGCACTAGTACCTGCATGAACCGGAAGAGTAAACTAATACGAAATAAAATAACAATCAACAATTATGAGAATATGGCGAAATATTGTAATGATTAGAAATTAATTAACTTCTGTTAATGAATGGGAAAAGGACAAAATTCAGACTGTTCATATAAATATTATGATATCTATAATATTAAAATATGATAATAATTACCTAGTAATGAGAAATAAATGGAGTTAGAGAAGGTGGCTGCTGTAAAGTTAGACTATAAAAATATCTTCTATTCTTCTCTAGAGATAGGAACTTGCAAATGTTTCCTACCTACGCTGTTTATGGTAAAGCCTTTTACAGGCAGATAATAATTTACAGGTAATGTGATACGCGTTATGTAATAAATCGGCAATAAAAAATAAGTCGTAAATATTCCTATGTGTATCGTATTATGCTATAATGACTATTCGTAGCGGTAATATTGCTGTGGTTGCGCTTGCTGTGGCTGAGCTCTGTACTGCTGTTGCTGTGGCTGAGATCTGTACTGTTGTTGCTGGGGAATTTGTTGCTGTGGGATTTGTTGCTGCAGCTGAGGCTTGGGTGTCGGGATCTTTACTACGATGTCGGTTGGTTGCCTTGAAACCTAGAAAAGGTATTTTAATTTTAGCAAACGCGTTTAAGGACACCTAGAGTGTTTTTTTTTTAAATCAAGCTTTTATCAGACATGACACACGTCCTTTCTAATTGGGACGTGGGTTATATAAAATTATTTATTATATAAAAAGAAATTATATTAAAAAAAAATCCTTTATTATATAAAAAGTATAAAGCTTCATTCCACCTCACTAACTTACCGTGGAATTGTTTGTATTTGTTTAAAGACAATATGAAACTAGCATAAAGCTGATTCTTACCTCGGCCTTGAATCCCTCTTTAGGGTCAGCGGTGTAGGTTACAGTTCTGATGAAGCCGTCACTGTCAACGACGGAATAGGAGCCCTTGATGACGTTGCCGTCTCTCTGTTCCTTGCGGTTCTGGTAGTTGGTGTATTGATCATCGTTCACGTCGAATCCAAACTGGTAGGACGGGCTGGGCTGTGGATTTCTTTTTAAATAAACATATGCAAAAATATCCTGTAATATTTTTGACCACAATAGACCAGAACGCATAGTAAAGTATATTAGAACCAACACTGCGCATTGTGGTACACCAAGTTTCTATATAAATATTATCGTTAATGTAACTCAATAGCCCCTGGAATTACATAAACATTAAATATATACCTGCATCACCCTGTTCCTAGTCGTTATATGACCGAGACTAAGTGAAAGTTAACCAGTCGGTGAATGTTCTTGTAAGATGAAGCGATCGAACGCTTCGGCATGAGCCACGCTATTTTTACTACTGGCAGTTAAATCTGTTAATTTGAGTACCTATTGGTTTATTTTCCGGGATGTTGATAAAGAATTTACTAAGATATGAAGTTACTTTGAATCATTTAGATTTTAGATATTTGACGACTATTTAAGATAAATGAAAATTAAAGTTAATTGAATAAATATAACAATATTTTAAACACTTCAATATTTTGTTATATTTTATCTAGCTTATGAAATAGAAAACTACGTTCTAACTATCATTACTATTGCGCAGATTTGTTGCATAGTTAACATTTTTAAATATTACTTTTCTTGATATTAATATAAATTATAAATATTCGAATATACTAATGGAATCTTGATTATGGTAAGATTCTATATATATATATATATTCATATTCTGGATAGCTTATTAGTACGAAATAATTTGCGCAGTCCACATAAGATATTATACACGAGTACGCTAGGTGAAATTGTAACAGGTTCTACCAATATAATTGACGTGGAAGTAATCTAGATCAACATAGCATGAGCCTAACGCGTGATCTAGATTGGAAAACGTGATTTCCTCCTGATAAATTTTACTACAGTCAGAAGATGTTATTAATCCGTTGTAAGATTTGAAAAGAAATATACATTTTTTAAAAATATATTAATCACTAGCTTTTGCCCGCAGTTTCTCCCGCGTGGGAGAGTGTTCGTGGCAAAAACTTCTTTAGAAAATGTAGGTATAATTTTTTCTAAAGAAATTTTTACTTTTAAAGAAAATATACCTACTGCAAAATAGTAATTGCACAGAGTATTGGTTTTTCCCAAAGTACCGATCTGTGGACCCTATAAACAATCAGCAGTGATGATAATGATTAAGCACTATTGAAGTAGTCGGCGGAAAAAATGTAGCAGTCAGCATTAAACATAATATTATAGTGATGATGATGATCATGAATATAATTTTGGCAATAGCAAAATTTCGAATACATTGATATCAGTGTACAAAACTATGAGGATTACCTTTGTCACCATAATAATATGTTGGTGTATCGTGAGGTGGTGATATGATGATGATGATTACTATAAATGGCATACGCTTGCAGTTCTTTAAACAATGCCGAAATTTCTAAACGTGTATCTTTAAAGACTGAGGAGTTCTGTTCAGTGCTTTTGGATCTAGAGTACACCTTGGCACAAAATTTTACTTACTATAAAAGGTGAAATCACTATAAATGCCCATATAATTTTGTGGAGTTCTCCCGATTCCTCGTGGATGCTATCATCAGATCTTGATGACTATGGGACCAATTTCGAATTATATTCTTTACAACAACAACAGAATTTTGAAAATGCTTCTACAAATGGGAGAGGAATGTTCCAAGGTATCGGTCGTATCGTATCGTCGTACGTGTCGGTGTAAAAGACTATGAGAAGCACCTATTATCATCATAATGTGATGGTGTATGGTGTGATGAATGCGGTGATTGACGATGATTACTTTCATTGACATAGTGGCATATGCTTTCAGTTCTTTAAACAACACCAAAATCTCCAAACATGTATCGTTAACGACTCGGGAGTTCTGTTCAGTACTTTTGGATCCAGGGTATAACTTAGTGTAAAATCTTTCTTTTTGGTAGTATACGCCCGGACTACTTCAGAAAAAGTTCAAATTACTATATGTGTCCATATAAATTTTTAGTAGTTCCCTTGATTCTTCATGGATCCCATCATCAAGTCACCACTTTGATGTTAAAAATACCAATTGAGGATTACATATACTCTTCACGGCAAAAAAGTAATTTTGAAAATCAGTCCACAGGCGGTGGAGTAATCGTTTAACATACAAAAAAAATATTATTTACAGCCGAATGTAGGTACAACCAACCGCCTTCTGTTTTGGAAGTCGGTGTATTAAATTTTAAATGGAGTGGAGTAACCAAAACATATTAGTGAAATCCGCATTCGGTTAAGCCGTTGACTTCGTACGCGCAAAAACAAATATCGCGGGAACCGTATATTTTTCCGCAATAAAAAGTAGCCTTTGTAGATTCGTAGAGACGTTCAGTAGATTCTGAGATTAGCGCGTACAAACAGACGAAAATTCTAAAAATCATTGTTTTGGGTTCTGTGTCATTCATAAAGCCTGTAATAGTTTTTCTTATATATTTTCCATGTACAGACAGCGACCAGTTACGATTTTATTATATGTATAGTTAAAGATTGTTGCTAGAAGCAAACAAAGGATGTGAAATTACTGTCTAAAATTTTAATTAGAATTATCATTCGCACTTTAACTAATTACAGCTAAGATCTACCACACCAAGTAAAAAAGAAAACTAAAATGTACATAACTTCTCACATTGCGGAAAGACTCGAGTCTTAGAAGTGAGGACGTAAGTGGTCGGTGTTGTTAAAATTACGTTAATAGCGGTTATTCAATAGATGGCGCCTGTAATCAGGCGGTGCTTACGTCATAGTCTTCCGGTTCCCTTTGCTCCTGAGGTTGTCTGTACTGCGACTGCTGCGGCTGCTGCGGATGCTGGGGCTGCTGGGGCTGCTGGTACTGTGGTCTTTGGTATTGCTCCTCACCCTGGACGTTGTAGGGCTGTCACAAATAATATTACTTTTTATTTTAAATATTAAAATTATCTAATTATGTGCCCCTGGTCTAAAATACTGTGATATTATGCCAATGTAGGCGTAGGTAATGAAGGTTGGAAATTACAATGGCCTGGCATTGCTACTATTGGATATTGAATATAGATAACAACAAGTTTAGACAAAATTTTTTTTAACAAAGAAATCATAGATGGAGTTTAGTCGGCAATCTGCTGGGCCACCATATTGGCCTATATGGAGATCCAGGAGATTTTCTTGCCTACTAGTGAAAAAAAGTGCTCACTAGTCTCGCAGGTGCCTGGGCCTGTGGCACCGGTCGTGGTACGTGCTGCGCCTGCGCCTGCCCCTGTGCGCCGATGTACTGCCTCAGCAGATGTGGGGGGATTCCTTCTTCCTGCTAGAATAGACGTTAGGTTAGCAATTGATGAAGTAGATTTCTTAAAATAGAGGCTGTCACATAATTATTTTCATCGTATTTTTGTATTATAGGTATTTTGAATAAGATTTCTAATTAGAAGTTATGTAATAATCTTATTCGATTACATTCGATAGTTCCATGTTCATGCATAATGTCTACCTACTGAGTACTGACTAGTGGCTAACATGATAAATCGCGGTTAGTTCGTAACAGAAAAAAATTAAGCAAAAAAAGTTCGAACCCAAGTAATCTGTTATAAAGTTGTGTAATTTTAACTTAATTTGAAATTGAGTAACACTTTGACCCACATAGTTATGGGTCACAGCACGACATAAAACAATAAAGTAACAATTCAGTAAATATATGTAACAATTATTTACATGTAATTATTATGTTACATGCTAATTTTATAGCCCATTAGTTACTGAAATTTTAATGACAATGATGCGTGGTGTGGTAAAAGAAAACATTGTTATGAGTCATCAGTCTTTTGTGTTATTTAAGTAGATCCAAAACATATTCAAGAAATAATACAGGCTTTTGCGTCAGTTACCAGACCTACGTCTTGTCTTGTCTTGAAAGAAGAATATACACGGAACATACAGTACAATCGAAGCAGAAAACAGATATCACAAAACATCAAAGGCAAAAACCCATAGGAGTGAAAAAGAAAGCAATTCCATATCTTTTCCCTGTTGGCACTAGGTTTTTGTATTTTGGTTGTTTCTTAATACGACGTATGAATAACGACTTCATTGCAATATAATTAAGTGATACCATAAATTGATAGCAATATAAATGTAATTTGTGTACATACAAAGCTTTAAATTTAGCTTCAACAAACACTAGAGACACCTATTACTATTTGGGACGTGGCTAACTATTAGACATCTCTTTCTTCCCCGTTAGAATGTGTTGTAAGGAGAATAAGGATCGATATATATCTTCTCCTGCTGCTGATAGGCGGGTATCTATGCAATTTACAGTTATTCATCTGAACGTCTTGTCCTCTAGTGAATGCCCATGCGATGTTAAGGCTTATGTCATGGGCATTCAAAGGCAAACAAAATGTTACCTATTAATTGTTACATGCACAAACTATTCGCTACTATTTACGCGTTAGTGTAAGTTTGAGACTACTATAAGTTTGTAGGATGGATGGATGGATGGTTTTTACTCGTTCACGCAAAAACTACTGAATGGATTTTGATGAAATTTAGTAGTCCTTAGATTAACACAAAGGCTAACTTTTAACCTGGAAAATATGTATCCCCGTGGGATATTGTATTTATGCGGGCCGAGCCGCGGATTAAATCTAGTTATTATTTTTATCCAAATACAAAGCCAACTTAAATTGAGCTAAGTTTACATCTAGAAACATGTACCTACATAGATAGTTTAAACTAGGAAAAATAAAGAGAAAGTCTATACGGGTCGTTAAACTACACAAGAAGTAACGGCGCCGAGATCGTATCGTGAAACAAGTTCAAGTTACACGTTTAATGGCTGAACTGAATTACTTAATGATTGTGTAATTCAGATATTACATATTACTGACCCAAAGCACGTGATTGCATATGCAACAAAACCTTACTGTTTAACCGACTTCAAAAAAAAGGAGATGGTTATTTAATCGGCTGTATATTTTTTTTGTGTTCTAAATGTAGAGCAAAAGGATACCGGATGTGTCATGGCTACGGTCGCAGGATGTACATGAAAGTGAATGTAATGTAGTCAAATGTCAAGTCAAGTGAGTAGCTATTAGTAGCTATCCATTGCTTTAGTAAAATGTTGGATAGAAGAGGTTAAAGCAACAATATATAATTACTTCTTTAAAGAAATTTAAAAAAAGTTTGATCTCTATACTTATCTCTATCTCTATTTTCACTAGGCATTCAATTGAAATTTTCATAACTTGGTAAATTTGAATGAAATATTTTTTTCTGATAAATGGAAAGATCATATCATATAAGTATAAATTTTATAACAAAACAATTTTTTTTTTTGTTTATTTTTGTAACAATAATTTATATCAAAATAAACATTTATTATTGAATCCAGTACCGAAGACGCCGCCGACAGCTCTCGAACAAATCCGAGCGCGTGTGACGTCATAATGTTAGTTTTCACTCTCGAGTCTAGGGTATCGCAATTACTGGTGATCACAAGTTCGAAATTCAAAATTATAGTCGTTTTTTTGACTTATCATTAGAAATCTATATCATTAAACGTCACAACTATGGTGACCGATCGTGGCGCGTTCATTAAATTTTATCCATTGTTAAGTGTTTATAACTAATTGAAAAAAAAAAGGTTTTTCATTAAATATCAATATCAGATATTAATAATAAAGTTTTAAAATACAAAAAAAAACATTTATTTTTTCTAATTCCCAATTTTTTTTCAACACACTAAACAAACCAATATAAAAAATATTAATTTGTTTATTGTAAGATATTGACAATTAAGATTTATTTTCAAAGACCCATTCCTCACATACTATAATTAATGACGAATTAAAGTTTATGTTGTAGTTCGAATTGGAAATTATTTTATGTATCCTATGCATAAAAGACTTGCCATTATGGATTTCCATCATTATTAAAATAAGGGTCGGTTCACACCGTAACACCGTGACGCGACGAGACGATGCTTGAAGATTATGTAACATGCATAGGTGATATGCAGCGCTGAATCGCGCGAGCGAATAGGAGCGCGCAATTTCGGTTTTGTATCACTATAAGGCTCAAATCACAGCGAAATGTCAGCGGAGCGGCCAGCAGCATAACTGTCATAATATAGTTTTAAATCCGCTGTCATTTCGGTGTGATTTGAGCCTAAAAAGTGCACGCCGCGATTAGTAATCCTTCCATCCTAAAACCTTTATCTGCATCATGATTTTTCTGAAGTTAATGATTTTTCTAATTTTTCAAGATACAAAATTTTTCTAATAAAACCATTAATTAAAACTTATAAGATAAACTAAACTCAATATAATTATGTATGTTACTTTAATACTCAGATTAAACTTTTATATGTAGGCACATTAATTGATATTACAGACATATTACAGATTCTCGTGGACTTTATTGTTGTGTACTCAAATTGATAAAAAAATATTTTTTTCAAAACCACATTTGACATTAATGAAAAATCCTTTTTTCCATACTAACTTGTTCCTGAATTTGATATTGGGGTGCGGCGAAGGCATACCCGAGCACAGCCAACAATATACACCGACGAATCATGTCACTCACAATTTATTCTACTCAATTAAAAAAAAAATACACAGCACACGCGACGAAAATTGCAGCAATATACAGCTCGTGGGTTACTCTCGCTTTATATAGAGGCACCCCTTCTAAGGCGAGGGCGGGGCTGCAATACTAAACTAGTGAATTACTGCTTATTAGTATTCAGTCGTTCTAGACCCAAAAATGTTACACATATCAGTATAATATATTCAACTTACTTAATGGAATATGCGTTTATTTTAAATCATCTTTTTTGATCTTATATTTTCCGAAAGACAACATAAATATGGACCGAAGAATTCAGAGTGTATAATAAACAGTTGGTAAATTAAAAAGTTACAGGACTAAAAAAACGTTTTTTGCTATGATTGAAAAACGAAAATTAATGTTCAAATTCATAAGTTACTTGTGATTTTTTTATTATAACAATGATATTCATAAACGCACACTTTCAACTGCTAAGACGTCATTCACGCATCAATAGGGTTCCGTATTTTTTTATTACTCATGGAACTTTTATAGTTTCGCTCTGTTCATCCGTCTGTCTGACTGACTGTCTGTCCGCTCTTCTAGCTTTTGTAAGTATGAATATAAATGGATGAAATTTGGTATATTTGTATAATGAGTCTAGTCTCGGTTTTGACATCATCAAATAATAATAATAATTTTATATTTTAGGGGTAATTGTGAAGTGGGGATGAAAAATATTTTTTCATTCTACCCCATCGTGTACCATATCGCTGAATAGGTATTTTAAACTCCTTGGACATGTCGTGACATGCTCTTGGTTTGGTTATTTTTTGTATATAGCGTTTTTAGTGCTCTCCAAAGATCTCACTTTTGTGATGACTGTATTTCGTCAACGGCTGATCGTAGATATGCCATTGCAAAGACAATATTTCCTGGCTTATTATGTACTTTTCGAAAAGCCAATAAAAAAACTATGCATGTTCCCCATCAAAGGCTTGTATGTAAAAAAAAACTTCTAATTCATAAACAGGAATAAATTGATTGAACTACATAATATATAAAAAGGATAGGTTAAAGATGTGCCCTCGTTTCGAGGGCACATCTTTAACCATCTCCCCTAGCATTGAGATACTTGGCGTCAACATATCGAGTGAAGTCCAGTTCCGATATCATCTAGAGGGTAAGGCCAAGTTAGCCTCGATAAAGCTTGGTGTTCTTAACAGAGCGAGACAGTATTTCAGTCCGGACCAACGCCTACAACTCTACAAGGCGCAGGTTCGGCCTCATATAGAATATTGTTCTCATATCTGGGCAGGGGCGCCAAAATACTAACTGCTCCCTCTGGATCGTATCCAACGAAGGGCCGCTCGAATTGTTGACTGCCATAGTGTTTCAATCAGCTTAGACCCCTTGGAATTACGCCGAGATGTAGCTTCACTCTGCATCCTCTATCGGTTGTATTACGGGGAGTGCTCTGAGGAATTGTTCGGAATCATACCACCTGCAACATTTCGCCATCGTCCCACGCGAAAAACATACCATCCTCATCACCTTGATGAGTGGCAGTCTTCCACCGTGCGCTTTTCGCGTAACTTTCTGCCGCGCACTGTAAAACTCTGGAACGAACTGTCACCAGCAGTATTTCCGGACCTATACGACCTGCAAACCTTCAAGAAGAGAGCGTATTCCTCTTAAAAGGCTGGCAACGCACCTGCAGATCTTCTGATGTTGCGAGTGTCCATGGGCGACGGTAGTTGCTTACCATCAGTTGACCCGTTTGCTCGTTTGCCCCCTTATTCAATAAAAAAAAAATGATATTATAATATTCAGTTCGGTAGGACGTCGCCTTAGCGATCGAATGCTCAGCATGCCATAAGCACTTCGACTTTTCATGTTCCGGGATCACGGAGATAGGCAATAGAAAACTGGGAGAACGTCAAGCTACATGGAGATGCGCTACTTGCAAGAACGTCGGCCTTGCTAACACCAACGAGCCACCGACCATTATAACCTCACCAGCTACACCTTCGGCCATAACCCTCGATTCAGTAATGCGAGAACTAATTGTGATTCGTCAGGAACTCGCCCCTCTCTCCCGTCTGACTGACGAAATGAAGCAAATTCGGAAGCAATTGTGTGAACTAAATGATTTACCTATCAAAGTAAAAAATATAGATGAGCGATTGACTGCATGCATGAGGATGTCACGCGCGAGTTAACAATTTGTGAGTTGAATGACAGTCATCGTGATATGGATCAGTGGGTTCGTAGCAACAACCTGGAAATTAAAGGAGTGCCTATGAAGGACAAAGAAAACCTATTTGAGATTTTAAGCAAAATAGGAACAATTATTTCATACTCAATTGCAAAAACTCAAATCAATTTCATCCATCGAGTACAGTCAAACTCAACTGGAAACAAAAATATAGTCGTGTAATTTCTATGCCGTTATGTCAAGGAGGATTTCTTAGCAGCAGCCCGCTCTCGTAAGCAGCCTTTACTCCCCACCGATATAGGATTGACTGGATCGGGAAGGATTTTTATAAATGACCACCTAACCGTCAAAAACAAATTACTACTAACACAAACGAAGGCTTTAGCAAAGAAACACAATTTTCAATATGTTTGGGTCAAACATAATATGAAGATTGTGTGCGACGAGACCAGACTTCAAAATCATTCATCGTCACCTCAGAACGCGATTTACTGAAAATACACTGAATTCTATCGCTTCTAACAACACTTTGTACATAATAACATGTTGATACTTATGGTAGTTCATAACATTATTCAACACTGTTTTGGTTTTTCAAACTTAATAATTCCTTAAACCTTCATATTTTGTTCTAACACACGAATTATTTCGTGCAAAATAATAAGCTTAGTGCATATTTACACAAATTGTTATTGTTTAAGTGACACAGTACAAAGTGCATCAGCTGATCAGACTTATTGTGTTGTTTGTTCGCTTGTCTTTTATGTACCTGCTAGACTAAGTGCTACCTCATGTACAATTATAATTTCGACTACATATGTTGTTTTATAGGCATAATACTATGTGGTTTGTTTTATGCTAGGCTGCTTTTACATTTTTACTCTGTTATATCATTATCGTTAAAATATGCTTATGGCTCATATTTCGTCTATCATAAGTCACGTGCATCGAAAAAGTATTACTACAGATCTAACATTACTAAACTTAAATATTTCTATCTGAATCATGTTATCAACATAACTTTTAAAAATTGCACAACATTGTTATGTTTTATTTTCAAGTTTCCTATAGAAACAAGGTGTGGTTTGAATCGGATCGTGAATTATACTTTGTCAAGTATTAATTGCATTACTTATTTAACCCCTGATAATAACAATGAATTGAAAATAATATTATGTTATTTTTATCATAAACTAATCTATGTTGTCCCTGGTTCTGCATAAAAGTTGTTATATATAAATTGTATTGTGTTATGCTGCATGTTACATATGTACCCCCTATGTAATAAGGACTTAGCTTGTATGAATCAGCAGCGTGGGCACCCACCGTGGAAAAGATGGGGGTCCAAAAAAGGCTCAACTCCGTCCAACGGGGTTTTGCCCAGAAGATTTGCAGAGCATATCGGACCGTCTCCCTGAACTCTGCGATGCTGTTGGCTGGGATACTCGCTCTTGATCTCAGGATACTCGAAGCTTCGAGGCTCTATGAGATCAAGAAGGGGGTACCACACCCAGTGTTGAGGGACAGGGCGGTGGAACGAATGGCTCCAGCGATCGAGGACCCACATCCGGCAGAGCAGGAAGAGCTGAGGTTCGGGTTGGTAGACGAGGACTCGTATGCAGACGTGGTTAACAGCCACGTCCATAGAATCTATACGGACGGCAGCAAGATTGAAGGTCGAGTCGGAGCCGCACTCTCCGTATGGAAGGGTGAGGCCCAGACGAAGGCCGTCAAGCTTGCGTTGCCGCCGTATTGCACCGTCTACCAAGACAAGCTTCTAGCGCTCCAGAGAGCAGTAAGTATAGCCTGCAAGAGTGGAATGGCGAAGGTCGGTATCCTTAGCGATTCCAGATCGGCTCTCCAGGCAGTCACCCTTAGTTCCCCTCATCCCCTGGCAGTGCAAACAAGGGAGGCCCCTACGAAAAGCTGCATCGCAGAGGCGGGAGGTCTCCCTGTTTTGGATTAAGGCGCACGCAGGGTTGAGAGGGATGAGAGGGTTGACGAACTAGCCAAGGAGGCCGCGCTGCGATTGAAAAGGAAACCTGACTACGATCTGTGTCCTGTTTCATTCGTCAAGCGTATCTTAAGAGAGGATACGGTTGAGGAATGGGACAGGAGATACGAAGTGGGAGGGACGGCCGGAACCACGAAGCTCTTTTCCCAAGCGCTGCTGCTGCATATAAAATAGTCAAGAAAATAGACATAACACACCACACTACACAGATACTGACTGGACACGGCGGGTTCGCCTTCTACTTGAACAGATTCAAGTTGAAGGAGGACCCGTCGTGTTCATGTCAGCCAGGAGTTGAGGAGACGGTTCCTCACCTGTTACTCGAGTGCCCGATTTTTGCTAGCAGTAGATATGATACTGAGCAAAAATTGGGCACATCGATTACGGGTGAGAGCCTATCTTCCATCCTGGGGGGAAAAGGAGGGAAATATTCCTCTCTTATTGTAGACAAATAGCTGTGAGTGTAAACAGAAAAAACTGTGATAAATTGGTGTGATATTAGTGTAGGCTCTAGATTAAGATAAACTGTGATAGTAGGATTAAGTTAAATGTGTGTGCTGTTGTTTTATTTTGACATTTTTTAAATAGAATTGTATCTGTTTTTTATTTTAATTATTATTTATTGATTTTATTGTTTTATTGACATTTTGAATTTTAATTTTAATTTGAAAAATGGAACTGTATTTTATTTATGGTATTAATTTGGATTTTATTTTATTGGGTTGTTATTGTAAATTTATGATTTTTAAAACAATTGCTTGTTATATTTTCTATTTGTGACTATTACAATGGTAATATAAAAAGAATGTTATGGTAAATAAGGACGACGCAATAACCTTTGTAAATATTAAAAAACGAGAAAAATTGTAAAATAGATGTAAGATAATTTAAAAAGAAAAAGGAAAGGTTAAATTAGACAAATTAGATTAAAAAAAAGAAATGAACAAGCCCTGATTACGTTAGGGGGACAGAATAAAAAATAAAAAAAATATATGGACTTAGCACTGAATTGCCGAATACCATTATATGGGAATCATCATCATCGGTCAGTCGCAGTCGAACATGCTCTTGGACTATAATTAGCATATAACGTATAATTATTGAAGCCGCCTCTTGGACTATAAAGAAAATACATGTCGTGCAGTTTCTTCATAAATTACGAAAGAAATCGTCATATACTGGAAACGCTGTCGCCCCATCATCGTGGTGGTCCCAACTCTGTGGGACCGTGAATTTGGAGTTAAGTTAGACACTTCAGATCTTACATCGGTCAAAGTCCGTAGTCTTAATTTAGTTATAATTCTTGAGTTTAGATTCAATATAGATTTGATTCATTTTAGTTAAGTTTAAATGTAAAAAAAGTCGTTTTTTTGAACTCCCGATAGAGAACACTATAAGTTGCATTACATTATTTACTTAAGCTATTACAACGATGCATGGATAATATGTATGGATAATACATTGCTAACAAAACTTTGGTGTCCTTAGATCAGCATGAATACTGCTCAGATATTATAAATACTATATCAAATTATTTGGTATCACTTTTTTACCCTTAATAATTATTATTATATCACTAACATTGATGCACAGACAATACTAAGTTATCTTATTTTACTGAACTGTGCTGTACTTGGATCATTATAAATAATGCATTAAATTATAAATGAGTACTATATCAAAACTCTCGGTTTAACTCTGGCTTGTATTATTATTCTATAATGTGTCGGTAGAATATCAATTTGTAATATTTTCAGAAAAAATTAACTATACTGTTCTTGGAACTTTGATTGATGAATGATGAAAAATTGAATGATTTAAATATCTCGATAACAAAGTTTTATTGTGACCTCAGTCATTTTAAACTTGTAATTCACTGTTGGCATAATACTTCATTGACTTACCTTTTTGTTGTTAACTGTTTATGAAATGAATGAGTTACAAATCTACTTCCAGAATGTGCGTGGACTGCGGAAAGTCTGTTGCTTTTTTCAGGAATTTTGCACCAATAACTTTGACATCATTTCTTTAACGGAGACATGGCTCTCGGACGGTATATTACATAGTGAGCTCTTTGATGATAGGTACCTGGTATGGAGTCGCGACCACGATTACTCTGCCACAGCACAGGTTCGCGGCGGTGGGGTACTGGTGTCGGTCCGTCGCGAGCTTGTGGCGGCTGAAAATACTGACTGGCAGTCTAGTGCAGAGGATACTTGGATTTAGATTCAGTTGCGTGATAACTCTAATAAAAGCACTCTTTGTCTAAACTTGTGTACCCTGTTTCTCTGCGATCAGAACAATGGAAATAGCTTCTCCAGTCAATTAAAATATGTTTATTTAAAGAAGCTAACTGAACTAATAAATACCCGATCCCGTGATAAATTTCTCGTTCTAGGGGATTTTAACTTGAGCACCTAATGGGTTGATACCTCATTCAGCACAAAATACTCTTCTTATGAATCTCATTGACACTATAAACCTCTGTGGATTACAACAATATAATTGTATCCATTAATATGGTAAAATTTGGTTTTATCAAATAACAAATTTTACCATATTTGGTACCTGGTGTTATCAAATACCACGGTCAGCTAGTTTAGATCCATTTGTCAGTGAGGACTCTTACCATCCGGCCTTATCAATATAATGATAAATGTAGCCCAATCTCAACCACTGAAGTCCTATGCTCGTACAATTTACCAATATAATAAATGTAATTTCGAGTACATTCGCCGAGATATAACTCATACTAACTGGGCTGACATAATTCTCAAGGGCACTATAGATGACGCACTGAGTAACTTCAATAAAAAAATATTCGAACTTATTGACTTACACGTCCCGCAGAGTAAACTTAAAGCCAGTAAATATCCACCCTGGTATAACACAGCTCTCACACATATTATTAACGAAACGTTTAAATACATATTATTCAAAGTATAAAACATATCACAACAAATCTGACCTACTTAGATACCAACCACTTCGCGATAGAGCCAAGGACATATAGCGAGCTTGTCATGGGACGTATATGGCCGGAATCGAGTCCTCAATATCCACTAACCCGAAGTTCTTCTGGTCATATATGAAAAACAAGCGTGAAAATTTTAATTTCTCGTCAAGTGTGTCCTATGGTAGTTGCAGCAGTGAAGGAGATATGCGAACTTTTTAGTAAAATTTTCGGCACTTCGTTCCTTAATGTATCATCTTCAGCCTCTAGCGTCGATATATCTTGTGAAACTAGTAACTGTCACATCAACACTGTCGAGGTTGATATACCGACTACTACTACTATCAACTACGATTTTAAAATCGATCCTAATAAATCTGTAGGTTCTGATGGTCTGCATTCAATATTTATTGTAAATTGCGCAAGAGGTCTATATCTGAGGGCATAGTACCATTTCTTTGGAAATCTGCGTTTATAACTCCTATCCACAAAAAAGGAGCCAAAGACAGAGTCGAAAACTAAAGAACTATTTCCAAACTCTGTCTGTTAGTCAAAGTTTTGGAGCGCATAGTATATTGTCAGTTATATAAATTGTCTTCGACATTGCTTTGGCCCCCAACAACATGGATTTTTAAAAGGCGGATCCACTACATCTAACCTCATCACGTTAGTTGATTTCGTAACTGAAGATATGGATGATGGCCTCAGGGTTGACGTAGTATATACTGACTATAGTAAAGCCTCCGGATTGACCACAGCATATTGCTGAAAACTTTTCGAGTTAGACATAAGGGGTCCTCTTGAGATGATTCTCCTCGTACGTATAGAATAGGGTGCAATCACAGGTATTGAACGGCTTTATGTCCACTTGGATACCTATCCCCTCTGGAGTTTCATAAGGCTCTCTTTTATTCATCTTATTCATACATGACATTGGCAACAGCTTCAAACACGCAAAATTCCTGATGTTTGCTGACGATTTAAAATTACCGGCTGATAAAAAACCAATCAGAAGCTTATTCACTTCAGGAGGATATTTCAAACTTTGTAAATTATTGTATCCATAACAATCTTGACCTCAATATATCCAAGTGTCATATTATCTCTTTTACTCGTAAAAATCAGCCTATTATTCACGACTACCCTATCACTAATCAATATTTGTCTCGCACGTCCCTCATCAGATCAGAGACCTTGGCATTCTGATGGTCAGCAAGCTCACCTTTGAACCTCACATTGATCATATTGTCAGCAAATCAGTCAATGCTATGGGATTCATCATCCGTAATACCAGTTACTTTAGCAAAATTAAGACATTAAAAATTCTCTATTGCGCATATGTACGTAGTTACCTAGTGTATGGTAGCCAGGTTTGGAATTCCTATTTTGAAACTCACTTATTTAGAGTCGAAAAGATTCAGAAAAAAATTACGAGGTACCTTGGCTACAAATTTAAGGTTCCAAAACTTTGTTACGAAGAGCGTTGCAGTCGCTTACATCTTCTGCCGCTTTCGAATAGAAGAAATATCGCTGATGTTCGCTTCTTATTGAAATCAGCTCAATCAAACTAGACTGCTCTGATCTTCTAACCAAACTGCACTTAAATGTTCCGCCACACCAATCTCGCGTAAGAAATATTCTACACATTAGTATTACACTAACCCTAACCCTTATTTTCTTTCTTTGATTAGTTCACAAGTAACACTAGGATTGTAAGATAGTTCTAGCCTACGACTCCGTCTACGTGAATTTTAGTTAGGGAATCTTATGGCGGAATACTGGAACGATAGTTAAATTAAGTGACGCTCAAGTCGCATGCTGTCCTTATCATTTCGGCAAGCAGAGACAGCAACAGTCTGTGGCTAGGAGGGCTCTTAATTTAGATTAACATTTCAGTATTTGGCCCAGAGTGGACTTTAGTAACTAGAATTCGGTTTCATGGCGTAGGTATTGAATTATCTTGGAGGTATGTGAATATTTCAAGTTAGAACACCAATAAATGAAAATAATTTTTGTTTATCACCAGTACAAACATACTGACTGACAGAAAAAGTTAATAACATAAGTATAGTATTTGATTTCAGTAGCTCCCAAGAACATTTAAAGAGCTCTCTCTCTCTGAAACATATATTTTTTTAAATGTTTTTATATTTTATGATTACATTTTCATTATAAAAATAATACATAACTATGCAGTAGATAGCTTAATAAATAAAATTTGAAATTATTTAATTACATAATATACTTGTTTATATTAATTAAAATTACGTTGTGTAATAAATATGCCTGTAGGGTCGCAGCAGCTGTACAATTTTTCGATGTTATTGCTATGGCGATAAGGTTTAGAAGTTTTGTCGGCGACCTACATACGTAGAGTTTCTAATTCGACGCGAAAAATAATATTATCACTGAAAGAGTATTTAATGTCAGAATTTGGAACGTATAGTATCCCTGATTAAACCACGCTTTTGGGAATATCATAATATTTATAATAAATGAAATTGATGGCTTTTTTTTTATAATTAATCCACTATTTTTGCGCCATTCCCGTCATTAGATATGTGAACAAAAATTTATTTAAACAGTTATGATGAATCAATCAGTGTTATTTATTGGTATAATATTTTGTGCTAACTCCTTCGTCTGACGCCTTCATGGCCCAGTGGTTTAGTGCTTGGCTCCCGATTCCAGAGGTCATGGGTTTGATTCCCGCATTGGAACAACAAAACAAAATGTTGTTTTCAAGTCTGGTTTACACAATGCAGGCTGATCACATGATTGTCTGACAAGAAAGATGATCCATGATGTCGGATGGGCATGTAAAACTCGGTCCTGGCCTGATATCTCAACAGTCGTGTCATATATAGAGAATAAAGGAAGAGATAGTGCTTTTGTGTATTGCCCACACACTTGGACAATATAAAATAACTCCTGGGCTGGCTTTAACTAAACTAGCCACCGCCACCGAACTCGGTGTGGGAGCTGTTATTATAATATTATTTATTGTGAAATGCTCGTATCCATTTCAAAATATTTAAACACAATGGAAATGATCGCATGGACTGCAGACGTGTCAGTCCGTGTTTGCATGTGAGTATGCCTGCATGTGGACGATTCATAGGCACTGTTATGGGATTTTGATCTTAGCGATATCAGGTAGAGCGGCAATATATAGTTTCGTTAGGCGGTCTATAGTACAAAGGTAGGCGTAGCGGGAGTGGCCGCCCTTATATTGTCGTGCAGTTTTGACATACGAACATACGTGTTGTATGGCGGTGAAAAGTAGTACACGGCCGCACAGAAACGCGATACAGATCCTGCACTCGATCAGGTTTCGATATCGAAATGGTTGCGATCGCGAAATATGCCATCTGAAACCTAATATTGCCTATGTGCATGAAATAAAAATACTTGGCCACATTTAAATGAGAGCCACCGGACTCGCCAGCAGAACTCGTTTTTTAAAGTCCCTTACAGTCCTGTAACTTTTGAATTTAACAACTGATCACTGTAAATTTTGCATTTTTCGGTCCATATTTATGTTTCCTATCGGAAAATATACGACTCTTGCTGATTTAAAACACATGCATATTCTCCTTTAAATTTACAAAATTGATAATATACCACTCTTCAAAAACTGATCCATCTCCAAAAAAACTTAAAGTTATTCAACTCTCTCTAGGTATATCTAACTCCTCTGAATCCTCACAGAGCTTCATACACAATACGTGTAAAGAACACTGATTGGTTCATTATTTTTTATATGTTGATTGATCAGGCCAGAAAAATCAGGAACCGATTGGATTCATTATGCAGATTGGAGGTAGATTGCTTCCTTTTTAGGGTTCCGTATCCAAATGGTAAAATGGGAGCCTATTGCCTAAGACTTCGCCATCCGTCTGCCTGTCCGTCAGTCTCGTGAACCGTGGTAGTTAGACAGTTGAAATTTTCACAGATGATGTATTTCTGTTCCTATAGCAGAATATCGTCTGTAAAAAATAAGAATAAACAATATTTAAGGGTGATATTATATATTTTATAGATAACTAGCTTTTTCCCGCCCGCATATAGTGTATGCTATATGCGGGCGGGAAAAAGCTAGTTATATACACGGGAATACTGTACTTTTTCTGAATAAAAAGTTTCCTATATTTTAATCCGGAGCCTAAACTACAACCATACCAAATTTCATCGAAATCTGTTCAGTAGTTTATGCGTGAAAGAGTAACAAACGTCCATCCATCCACCCTCATAAACATTCACATTTATAATAGTAGTAGGATGGTACGGAACCCTTCGTGCGTGAGTCTGACTCGCGCTTGGTCGGTTTTTTTACTAATAGTCTCGTTTCGCCACTTTCCTGTTCTGTTCTATTGTCTAGAGTTTATGGTAATAAGTGCTAACTACAAGCTGGTGAGAACAGTTCGTTTCCGTTGTTGTTGTTTCTCGTTGTTTTTTCTCGTTGTGCAAAAGTGTTAACTCACTTTCTTCCGGGACAGATTAATATACATGTACATAGTTTGTTCACTATTCTACATTAAAGAACATGTAGAAGAAATAAACAGGAAAGCGATAAACATCTACAAGAAGCTGACAACTGCGGCAAGAGCAACGTGGGGACTAAACAGTAACATCCTTAGAGTCCTGTATGTCGCTGTCCAGGAACCTACCATCCTGTATGCGGCGAGTGTGTGGGAGCCAGCACTTAAAAAGAAATACATCAGGGAGAAGATTGACAGAATAAACAGACAATTCACCATAAAGATGTCTAAAGCCCATAAGACTAACCTCCCTGAAGGACAGCACCTTGCTCAGCGGAACCATACGGCTCCACCTCAGGATTGTGGAGAACGCAGTGCTTTATAAAAAAAGCAAACCGATGGAAGTATACCCAGATCGTAGCATAGAGAGAAGAGCCCATCCCTTCGACCTGCCTCACCCAGCTGAGAGAACCCCTCTGCTATTCCTACAAATATCAGGAGAAGAAGATCTTGACATAATAAACGAAGAAATACCCAATATATTCACAGATGGCAGTAATCTGGATGGCAAAGTAGGAGCAGCAGTTACTGGTGAGTACTTACATCGCTTCAAAATAAACAGCAACTCCAGATTATGCGACTGTGACGAAATTCGTTATTCGTTACAAACGGTAATACATTGTCTGTACGAATGCGCAAAGCACCAAATAAGACGATCAGAAGCTGAAAACAAAATGCACATCAATATAATAGCAGGCATAATGAACAACAGAAAACGAAGAAAGGTATTTGTGGCAACGGCAAAAGACATAGCAACAATGGATATCAAAAACGACAAAACATAATGAAAAAAATTATAGTTTTAAAAAACTAAAAAAATCACGCTTTTATAGAAAATCTAACTAAAAAATAAAAAATAAAATTTAATAAATTTTGATTTAGAATAGTGTAAATGAAAAATAAATGTGTCAATAGTTATAAACATTTTATTGGCAGATATAAGAAGGATCTTCACTTTGATAATATCTTAAAAATCACTTTAAACGAAATCTGACTGTTTGAAGTGGATCAAAATCAAATCCACTGGAGTCGTTACATACAAACAAACGTACAGGTGAAGACACTGCACCCCACGCTTTTTTACAATTATAAACATTTCTTTTTCATTTACACTATTCTTAATCCAAATTTATTACATTTTATTTTTTATCTTTTAGTTAGATTTTCTATAAAAGCGTGTTTTTTTAGTTTTTTTAAACTATAATTTATTTTTTGCTTTTTAGTACGATTTGCCAAAGAGTAAGTCTGGAACTGCACGCATGATTATTTATAATAATAATTTATAATTATAATTTTTAAAATTAAAAAATTTTTAATTATTAAAATTAAAAAAATATTAATTATTAAAATTAAATTAAATCGAATTATTGCATTGTTATCGGTCTTTGACAGGTGTGCAAAGTTTGAATTAAATCTGATCGTTCGATCTTGTAGGGATACTAAAATACTGGTATAATAATCAACAGAACTGTGTAAGGTGGGGGAATGTATATTCTAACGATTATTCTTTGGAGTGCGGTGTGAGGCGGGGGGGAGGACATCGCCTCGATTATTCAACATATATGTAAAGCAGTCAGTCAGCAGTACTCATATTGGGTGCCATGTTGATAACATATGTGTTAATAATTTAAGTTATGCCGACGATATGGTACTGCTGAGCCCCTCAATTGGAGGCCTTAGGAAACTCTTGAAAATATGTGAAAACTATGCTATAGAACAGGGGCGTGCGCTCCTTATAGGCAGAAATGCAGTGCTTTACTTGTCATTCACAGATATTTTAATAAAACGTTCGTACGTTTTAATTGACTTTAATTAATAGTAAATAAATTAATTTAAAAAATATAATAACTTAAAAACGCCTAATAATAAATAGCAACTCATCTCATGCCGTTGCGTTCTGCAGGACATATCACCGAATGTATGTGTAATTTTCATACTTCGCAAACGCACACACCCATGAATATCGACATGATTATATAGCGGCAACTCCCGCGGCAGGCGATGGCTCTCGGCTATCCGATCGCTTCCGACAACCGCCGAACTGGCTTGTCGGAAATTATTCGTTGCCTATAATCCGAGTAAAAATAATAGACGGAAATGTAATAAATCACGTATGACATTATGCATTTTTGTTTAGTAAGGTTTTATTTGTTAAAATAGAAGAAACGTTTTGTGTTTCGCGGGGGCCATATTGCATTTTCATGTGATTGTTTACAATTTAATCGCTCCAGTTTATTTATAGTTTTCTTAAAAGATTTTTGATTTTAACATTTGAAAGTGTGTACATTTAACAGTTTATTACTGAGTTTCTATAATAATTGTAGTGATTTGCTTTTACTAGTGCATTTGTTAATTTTTTAAAATGTTATTTGATTGTGAGGTTTGTGTTGAAAATGTGTGTTTATTAAAAATTAAAAATAACAAGTTCTTACAATTGTCATTCAGTGAAAAGATTCTAATTCTGTCTAATTCTGTCTCTTCTGTAGGTGTGTACCCGAGTTACAACAATTAAACCAGCAAAAAAATAATGTAACTCGAAAATTTCATGTTAAAAGTTATAAAACGTATAACTGGCTGTGTGGTCGTCGTGTCGTGTACACACGATTAAATTATATTTTTTTCCTTGCATATTATTTAGTAATTCTAGTACAGTGTGGACTGATTCGGGATATTCAGATTTAAATAATTTCTATTCCGCGGCCTCACTCACTTGGATAAGATTGATTTTTCAAAGCATTTTGTCAGACGTTCTACACTGGTGGCCTGTGGGCCAACTTACACAGCCGGCCTATGGCGCCTGGCGTGTTCTCTACAATAACATTTTCAGGTCTCTGTTCCGTCTCCCTCGGTACTGTAGTGCAGCCGGGATGTTTGCCGATGCAAGAGTAGACGACTTTCGCGCGGTAATGCGAAAGAAAGTAGCGTCGATAGTACACCGAGTGCGGGGGAGCGGGAATAGAGTTCTGAGAATGATAGGAGACAGATCAGACACTGCTCTCCTTCGCAGGCTCACTGAACTGCATGTCAGAGTAGCTAGTAGCTAGTTAAGGAGCGTGCGAATTATTATTTTTATTATTTTATTTTATTTTAAAAAGCTTATTTTGTTGTATCCCCCCTGTATGTAAGTTTTAAGTAGCAACTCTTATTTATTTATATTGTATATGTACTATGATGTCTAAAAATAAATGAATTTTAATTTTTTAAAATTTTATTTTAAAAGTAGGACAAAATCGAGCCCAAAGGAGTCGGTTACAAACTAACAAACAAGCAAGCAAGCAAGCAAGCAAACATACAGGTGAAACTAATAAAAGCGTTATAAAAAAGGCGCAGGAGGAGAAAAAAATACGACTTATAATTATTTACCTTGACAAAATAAAAAGATATAAGGCTGTCGGACAATAAATACCGGCAGTTATTTAAAATAATAAAAAAATAATATATATATATATACATGAAGTTTTTATTTCTAAAATTCTGAAAAGTCAGTCACCAAAATTTTCGGAAAACGTAGAACGGTATGTACAATAACTATGACATTTTTTACATAGGTATATTAGGTTTTTTTTCCTTTATGCTTTTACTTTGTTTTCTGATAATATTATAATGTTTTAATGTTTGTTGAAGTGGATGAGGTATAGTTTTGTGCTAAATACACGATATCATCATTATTTTTTACATTAATACGTGAAGTGAAACCTTCCAGTACAGTTTTACGAGGATTGTGAGAACGGAGGAGTATTATATTTGGCACAGTTAAAGTTTATGTGGAGGAAGGTGTTCAGAAAGCTAATATTTTTTTAATTTGAAATATCCTATTGTGTCACACGTTGACGTTAGTCAATCTGTCACAACATTTACAATTTTATTCTATCTAAGATACAAAAGAATCGTTAAGCTCATATCAGACTACGCTTTACTATGTTAATATAAAGTATAGCAAAGAAGGACCTAATGCTATACTATATAGCATGGCGTTCACATTATGCGATATTATCGCAAGCATTTAAATAGTAGTAAGTAGTAGTAGTAAGTAGTAGTAGTAAGTAAGTAGTAAGTAATAGTAGCAAGCTCAGTATGGTTGTGTCGCTCGTTTCGTTTGCGGGACGGCCGGGGGTGAGGGAGGAGGAAGAGGGCGGCGCGCGATATACACTATTTTATAGCGTACATATAGTAAGCCAATAATATATATTACAGTACAGTGTGAACGATTACGTAACAATGTATGGTGCGCGATTATAGCTATATACTATACTAGCTTTTGCCTGCAGCTTCGCCCGCGTGGGAATGTTTGCGGCAAAAAACTTCAATAATAAAATATACCTGCAATATAGTAATAGCACAGAGTAAATATATATACTTTATAATCAATGTACATATAACATTTACAATTCATACACGTACTTTTTAATTTTAAGATATCTCCTAGATAAGGATTAGGTAATATTGTATCCGTCTAAACAGCTTCTGAAAATATCACATTATTTCTGATATTTTTTTTAAAACTTAGAATGGGTATAGTAACCTATCCTTAAAATATAGACATGTATGCCATCGAAGTTTTTGTAGACCTATAAAAGAGAAACAATACCACCATACATTGTTTTGTTATTTATCTCCAACGGGTTAGGTTAGGTTAGGTTAGGTAACGCTGCCTAGAGCTCAAATTTTCTTAGGCGAAGCCTATGCCAGCCAACGGATCTTTGTGCTCAGGGTGTCCAGTGAAAGCTGTGTCTTTAGCGTATTTTTCGGTAAAAGAAACATCTCGGTGCGCCATCTGGTTGCCGAGATATTCCTTTTTTAGTTGTTAACTTCTAGCTTTAACGAGTTCCCATACATCGGTAGAGAACGTCATCCACGTAAATCAGCATCGGTCGACTACATTTGTCCCGGTGTTGTTGTGCGTGGGTGGCTCTCCCGGGGTGGGAACATCTTTGTACATATAGTTCTAGGTTAGTTAAGTCATTTAGGTGTATTTTTGTTTTTATTTTGGTGGAGGGTTTTTGTGTATAATTTTATTTAGTTAGGATTTTGTGTCCGGGCTGTTTGCCGGATTTTATTTTTTTTGGAGTTTTATTTGAGTCTGACTTCATATCAGGGGTGTACCTTGGGGTACCCCCGAAATTTGTTTTCGGCAATATGCCGAAAGGTGTTGAGGAAGGTGGGGGGGAGGGGAATGAGAGGGAGGGGGGGGGGAATAGGAAGTCTACCGGACGAGGGCTTAAGCTTGATTTCGGGGATGTTTTGAGTGGTGTGGAGGGGAAAAGTAGTAGGGTGGAGAAAGAGAGGAGCGGTCGCCAGGGGGGCTATAGCCTGGATGATTTTCGGAGAGAGGAGGAAGGAGTTAGGGATGGGAGTAGGAATTCGGGAAAGAAGTCGGGCTATGGTCGGGCGGGCGTAACCCTTGCGGAGCTACTCGGGACAGAGTCTGTCCCCTCAATGTCAGAGTCGGAGGTAAATGCTAATAAGCGTCTCTTTTCGGAACTCTCCGACTCTGATATGGAGGAGGTTAGCGTTGGGGCCGACAATGTGTTGAAGGCCCAACTGGCTAAGAGAGGAAGATTGCGCAGCTCGGCGGGCAGGCTATCTGCTGCTCGTCAAGAGCGGAGGGAGAGGACGGAGGAGGCTAGAGAGGCGGAATTTGTTGCCTCTCTAGAAAAGGGAGTTTATCGGAAGGAGTCCACGGTGAATCCTGTGCCACCGGGACCTCTCGATATGGATGTGGAGGTGATGGGTCCGGAGGAATTGATGCAAGCGGCCGAGGAGAATCTTGGGGAGATTCTCGGTATTGCGGCCAAGTCCTCTAATCTCAAAGGCGGGTACGCTCATAAAATAAGGCGTGCCACCTTAGCGGTTAGGACCGTAATAGACGCGCTTGAAGCGCGAACTGTTGTGGAAGAGACTCGCCGCCTCACGGCGGATAATGGGAGACTTCGTCGTGAGTTGGGGAATCTCCGAGAGGAAGTTCGCGCCTACAAGCGTGACTTCGAAGTTAGTAGGTCCGAGGCCGCGAAAGAGAGGCGCTCTCCTATGTCCAGCGAACAGCTGGGCATATTGGAGAGCAACATTGCCCGGCTGGTGGGCAACTTAGTTGATGGGCGGTTGGCGGCACTAGAGGACCGTTTGCCACCACCAGTTGTTGTCCGCCCGCCCCTGGCGGCTGACAGAAAAAAGGCAGCCCACGATAAAAGGACTGCTAATGAGGGATCCAAACTACAGACGGTTGTCGAGGTGCCGGCGCGGGACGTCTTACCGGTATTGTCGTGTGTTGGGAATCGCCGCTTGACTCGGGAGGAGTTTCCAGCACTCCCGGTGCGTCCTGAGGTGCGCCCGGCCCCTGCTCCGACTAAACCAAACACGGGAAAGGGTCCGAAACCAGCGGAGTGGTCTTGCTTTGGTCCATCCGCCTCGAAAAAGGCGTCTACTGCATTGGTGAGCGCCTCGAAAGAGGCACCTGCAGCAGCGGGTGCATCAAAGGAGCCCTCTGCGGGTTGGACTGAGGTCGTCCGCAGAAAGGCCTCTTCGAAGAAGGCGGCGCCAAAGCCGCCAGCTAAGACGGTAGTGAAAGGGCCAAAAGTGTCGATGCCCCGCACCACGGCCGTTGTCGTAAAATTGAAGCCGGAAGCGGCGGCAAGGGGCACGACATATAGCTCCACTCTGGCTCCACATATAGCTCATCTCAAAAGGCGGAGATGTCGATAAAGCTGGAGGAGTTGGGCATCGGCCCACTCCGCATTAGGCAGGCGGCTACCGGAGCCAGATTAATTGAAATACCTGGCTCCGCTAGTCACGATAAAGCGGACGCACTGGCAGCTCGCCTGGCTGAGGTCCTCGAGGAGGAGGCAGAAATTTCAAGGCCCGTGAAAAGTGCTGACTTTAAGATCACGGGCCTTTCGGATGCTGCGACCACGGAATCTGTCAAGTCCGCGGTCGCTAGAGAGGGGGAATGTCTCCCCGCCCAGGTCTGGGTGGGCGAGATACATCGGGGTGCAATGGGGGCAGGCTTTGCCCGAATGAGCTGCCCAGTGACGGCGGCCAAGAAACTGGTGGCGCTGGGCAGCATTGCTGTTGGGTGGAGCAAAGTCACGCTCCACCTGGTAGATGCGCGTCCCAGACACTGCTTCCGGTGCTTGGGTATGGGGCACTTTGCTGCGTTGTGCCCCTCACCGAAGGACCGCAGCGGCCTATGCTACTGCTGCGGCGAGCCCGGCCACACCGCGTCCGGGTGCAAGGCTGAGCGTCCAAAGTGTGCGGTCTGCTCCGATGCGAGCAGACCGGCGGACCACGTTATGGGGGGCAGAGCATGCAACCCCCCAGTGACTCGGGGAAAAGTTCCCTCCTCTCAATCTGGGAGGGGACAGGCGGCGCCTGTAGCTGAGATGTCAGAGTAATGCCAGGACATCTCAGCTTCTTACAGGCCAACATCAACCAGTCCGTTGCGGCCCAGGATCTATTCCTACAAGCCGTAGCGGAGTGGGGTGTTGACGTGGCGGTGGTCTCGGAGCCCTACTATGTCCCTCCCCAGCCGCATTGGGCTGGGGACGATCAGGGCTCCGTTGCCATAGTGGTGAGGCCAGGCGCTGGACCCCCCCTCATACCCAGAATGAGGGGCCCCGGGTACGTGGTTGCGGTTTGGGTAGAGTAAACAGTAATAGGCGTGTACTTCTCCCCGAACCGAAATTTGGCGGCCCTGGAACAGTTCCTTGATGTTCTGGGGCCGCTCGTGAGGAGGCTAGCTCTCCTCCCCGTTATCGTGGCGGGAGACTTCAACGCCAAGTCCTCGGCGTGGGGGTCTCCAGTCACGAACCCGAAGGGAAGAGAGGTGGAGGAGTGGGCGCTGGCCACGGGGCTGTCCCTGCTCAATAGAGGGACAGTCCCGACGTGCGCGCGGCGAACGGGCTCGTCAGTGGTGGACCTAACGTTCGCCACTCCCGTTGTCGCACGTCGGGTGGAGGGGTGGAGGGTGGAAACGGAGGTGGAGACACTCTCGGACCATCGCTACATAAGGTTCGGGGTGTCTCCATCCTCCGCATCGAGTTCGGCGTCGCAGTCCAGGGGGTGTAGCGTGTTCCCGCGTTGGGCACTCTCAAAACTCAACCGGGAACTGGCGGAGGAGGCGGCCATCGTCGGCCGCTGGAGCCTCCCGTCCTGCGAGGGAATGAGGGTGGAGGAAATGGCTGGCTGCTTTGGCAACGTGCTCTCTAGCGTGTGTCGAGCAGCCATGCCGAGAGTTTGGGGTCCTCCCCCACCTCGACGGGCGGTGTATTGGTGGTCGGCGGAGTTGGCTGACCTTCGCCCCGCCTGCAATGCAGCGCGTCGCGCCTACGTTCGCAGCAGGCGGTGCCGCCCCCAGGACGTGGAGCGGGATGGTCGGCTGTACAGGGTCTAGATGGCGAAAAGAGAGATCCTGCAGCTGGCCATCAGACGGGCCAAGGAGCGAGCGTGGCTGGAGCTGGTAGAGGGGATCGAGAACGATCCCTGGGGCCGACCGTATAAAAGGGCGAGAGACAAACTTCGCGCCCAGTCGGCCCCCTTGACGGAAGCGCTCCAGCCAGAGCTACTGGGGAACATCGTCCGGGAGTTGTTCCCGGACGCCCCGGTAGGCTTCGCTCCGCCGCGAATGGCCCGACGGACGCCGAACTCGATGGTGGAGGGTGTTCCGCCACCTGTCACCGACGCGGAAATGGAGGCGGTTCTGTCCCGCCTTCGTAGCAAGAAGAAGGCGCCCGGTCCGGACGGGGTGCACGGGAGGGTTCTGTCGATAGCTCTCGTGCATCTCGAAGACAGCCTTCGGGAACTGTTTAACCGCTGTCTACAGTGCGGCCAGTTCCCGAAGGCGTGGAAGGAGGGTCGGCTCGTCCTGCTACCAAAGGACGGGCGACCACCGGACTGTGCGTCGGCGGTGCGGCCGATCGTACTGCTGAACGAGACGGGTAAGGCGTTGGAACGTATCCTAGCCTCCCGTCTTGTTCAGCATTTGGAGGAAGGCCCGGGGCCCGGACTGTCAGATTCGCAGTTCGGGTTTCGGGCCGGTCGGTCGACCATCGACGCGATAGGGCGCCTCAAGTCAGTGACAGGTGAGGCGGAACGCGGGAGGGAGGTGGTGGTGGCGGTGTCGCTGGACATCGCCAACGCCTTCAACAGCCTTCCCCACAGCGTGATACGGGAGGCACTGAATTTCTTCGGCGTGCCTCCGTATATCGGGAGGCTGTTGAATGCGTATCTCTCCGATAGGGAGATCGTGTACGAGGACCGGTTGGGGTCCCTAGAGAGGCGGAGAGTCGAGTGCGGCGTCCCGCAGGGTTCGGTTCTGGGACCGAACCTTTGGGACGTCGGCTACGACTGGGTCCTGCGGAGCGGCCTTCTCCCCGGGATGAGTGTCAACTGAACTGAAGTGAAGGCCGCTCCGGCCTCTGCTATGCGGATGACACCTATGTCACGTCCCGGGGACGAACATACCAGGAGGCTGCGCGGCTGGCTGAGGTGGGAGTATCCCTCGTAGTCAGCCGCATAGAGCGGTTGGGGCTTCGGGTACGTTTGAACAAGACCGAAGCCCTGCTCTTCCGCGGACCCGGGAGGAAAGGGCCCCCGCCCGGAGCACGACTCCTTATCGGAGAGACGGAGGTCAGGGTGAGTCCAACCCTTAAGTGTCTCGGACTCACCCTGGACGGGAGGTGGACCTTCGGCCCCCATTTCCAACAACTGGGGCCGAAGGTCGTGAGGGTGGCGTCAGCGCTGGGCCGACTCCTGCCTAACATAGGAGGGCCCAGCGAAGCCTGCAGGCGGCTATACTCCGGGGTGTGTCGGAGTATAGCCTTGTACGGAGCCCCTATTTGGGCGGACTCCCTCACCGCTCGCAATAAGGCCCAGATGCGAGGAGCGCAGCGGGTCATAGCGCTGAGGGTAATCAGGGGCTACCGTACAGTCTCCTGGGTGGCGGCCACTGCCCTGGCTGGAGATCCGCCGTGGGAGCTCCAGGCGTCGGTGCTCGCCGAGGTGCACCTCTTCGCGTCAGAGAGGAGGGCACAGAACGGCGAGTTTCCGACGTGGGAGGAGCTCTTGCGAGTGCGGAGGCTGGGGCAACAGTGGTTGCTGCGAAGGTGGGGTGAGGTTCTGGAGCAGTCGCCGTACGGCCAATATACGGCCGCGGCACTGCGTCCGGTCCTTGCGACGTGGATGCGCCGCAAGCGAAAACCCCTCACCTTCCGCCTTGCACAGGTGCTCACCGGGCATGGATGCTTCGGTGCGTACCTGTGCAAGGTTGCCAGGAGGGAGCCTACGCCAGTCTGCCATGAGTGTGGCGCTGCGGAGGACACGGCCCAGCACACCTTAGAGGTGTGCGACCGATGGGCCGTGCAGCGCCACGATCTTGTGGCAGTGCTTGGGCGGGACCTCTCGCTCTCGAGTGTGGTGCGCTGCATGCTCGAGAGCGATGAGGCCTGGCAGGCGGCGGTCTCTTTCTGCGAATCCGTCATTTCGCAGAAAGATGCCGCGGAGCGGGACAGAGAGATCGATCAGTCCTCTGTTCCGCTCCGCCGGCGTAGGACGGGAGTGCGGAGGCGTCGCTCTGCGAACCTCCAACCTTCCGTCTAACGGGGCTCCGGGAGAGGATGGGAACCGGGAGTCCCACATACCCCCGGGTCCCCCAACCCGGGAAGGGCGTAATGACCTTAAAAAAAAAAAAAAAAAAAAAAGGTAACGCTGCGTTCCTAGCGTTTCCGATAGAAGTACCCAGACGGCTTGATTTTTTCCGACACCTTCATAAATCAAACAATTTCCATAAAACCTTAGCGAATTATTATCGACCTAAACCTTCCTAAGAAACCACTATGTCGGTGATGAATGAACTAGATTGGACCATGGAATCACGTTGCCCCATACAAACATTTTCCCCCCTTTTCACGCCCTTAGGAGTCGAATTTCGGAAAATCCCTTCTTATCGGATGCCTACGCATTACAAAGAGCATCATGCCCTGCAAGTTTCAGGTCTCTACGATCAGCGGTCTTGGCTGTGCGTTGATCCGTCAGTCAGTCATACAGGACAAAGGATTTTATATGTATAGACTATAGATGCTATTATGTTATAGCGTAGTCTGAGAGCCGCTTTACAAAGTTCAAACTTAAAAATTATAATATGAGTTATTATGGGTGAATTAAGTCCACAGGGCTACCACTTGTTCTAAAGAAATACATCAACTTAAGATTATCTTATTGAAGAAAACATTTAGCTCTGCCATTCTCAACATCACATCCGTCTGATGTGTCATATATACGTTATAAACTTACAGTTATACAACTTGATACAGTTACATTTTAATCATTTGCCAATAAATTACATGACTACAATGTTTATGTAACATTCACCGGGACCGGACCCGCGATCGCTTGTGATAATTTGATAAGGCTGTAACTGAGCTGGCATAACGCATGTCGTAAGTGTTACAGTGGGCCTAGCAGGAACATTTGACAGTCGCGAAAACGTAACGTTATCGAATGAGAAATGTATGAAAACCTGTCAAAATCATGACAGCGCCCATACAAATTTCATTTGATAACTTAACGTTTAAACGGCTGTCAAATGTTCCTCCTTGGACTGCTTGTTCATTCGCGCTAAGGAAACTGTGTAGTCATCATTCAAAAAATTCGTATTTCTATTGCCGCTATAACAGCAAATACTAAATAACACAATAAAATAAATATTTAAGGGGATATTTAGATAATGGTACGGAACCATTCGTGACCGAGTCCAACTCGCACTTGGGCCGGAAACGGGAAGACGGACCGCTTGATTTTAAGCGATTACTGCTCCTCTTCTGGTGGCGCGCCCTTGTTCCTCCTGTAACCACACTAGCTCGGCGAATCACATCGAGAGCGCTTCTGTACGGCTACACAGGGGTTATTTTATATTGCCCAAGCCTATGCGCAGTACACAAGAGCACTCTCTCTTGCTGTACTCTGGTAACCCTGTGGAACGGATGATCGACACAACTGACGAGAGATCAAGCGCAGGACCTACTTTTTCCATGCCCATCCGACGCATGGATCATCTTTCTTGCCAGACAATCAGGTGATCAGACTGCATTGTGCTTGCCAGACATAAAACAATTTTTTATTGTTCCAACGCAGGAATCAAACCCACGATCTCCGGAGTCGAGAGCCAAGCTCTAAGCCACTGGAACACGGAGGCGTCAATTACTAACTGGTACAGCCTTCAATGATATCCCCAGGTAATTTTTTTAAAAAAGTGATTCAAAATTGAACTTTATTCAGTACACAAGAAAATACACTTTTCATTACAAGAGCGGCGTCGCGCCGCTTGACCTCTAAGCATATTAGAGGTCTATTTTAACATTCGAACTTTTGCAATGAAACATTTACCTACTTGTGTACGAATAAAGTTTAATTTGGAATCGATATCTTATAAATGCCGCCCCTCGTTTCGTATCGCTTTGTTTCGGTGTGAATTGACTCTTAGGCATAACGATTCTATTTTTCCACGGTATGTATTTTGTTGTGAGCTTTTACGCAAAATTCCGTTTGTTTTTGACATTATAAAATATCCTACAAATAATTTAATGAATACTTTTACGAGGCACCAGATTCCAGTTACCAGACTTTCCACGTTAACATTACTCCGGTATGAACGCAGATTATTTCTTAACCTAAATAATTTAAATTCACGTTTTAATAGACCTGGAATTTTTAGTGTTCCAGAGTTAGTTGCTTATTATAATATCTATGGACGCCCTCACAGCACATCAATCTGGTCTTTTACTAAATACCCGAAGAACTTGTATTACTGGTACCAGACAACGGAAATATATTAAATACTTTTATACCAGACACACATTTAAGATTTTTATTACACTATACATAATATATTTAATACACATCCAAGACCCAGGAAAACAGAAAAACTTTTTGTCCCTTCGGCGGGATTTAAGCCCGCTACCTCCGGCTTGAGCACTGACGCGCTCAACCACTGAGCCACAGAGGTCGTCAAATATCTAACGTATAACAAAGCTAAGTTAATGTACGCGATTACTAATCACAAACATGATAATATCAAAAGATCTAAATGCATTTTGTATGTTGTACGTGATTTATTAAATAATTAGTTGCATGAGAAATACCTAGATATTAAGATGATAGATCTTGAAATTATGATGAAATTAAGCACTAGGCTTAAACTGTACAACTCAAACGGCGTCTTGGTATTTTTTTAACGGGGATTGCCCACCACACATTCGCACCACTGCAATTCCTGTGAGCCAGGATCGACAGCGGCAACCAACGTCGAAAACCCTATGATATGATCTCAGGGGTGCCGAGGGACATGCTAAATCTGCCTTGAGACCCGCAACGAAATTAATCAGAAGACAGGTTGGAGGAGCGGAAGAAGAAAAGTTACTCCAAGCAAAGCAGGAGACAGCACAAAGTTGTAATGACCAAAAACTAAAGGGGAAGCACCACGGGAATAAACATTGTGTCATCCTAAGCGAAATATAAGTTTATGTCTTTTATTCGGAATTAATTGTGTTGAATTGTTTCCAATAATAATGGGTAGCAAAAACTCTTGAAAGCACGGAAATTTCCAAGCATTGTCCCCGAGATCACCGTAATATGCGACTCCAATGAACAAAGTAGGCTGTTCAGCATTACAGTTCTTTCATCTCGCCAGAGCTCACACTCCCATAGAATGTGATAATAATATGTTGCCTTCAGTCGAGCACTCACCGCTGTGTGAGTATTCTGCGTCTTGGTATGTACTCCAAGATTAAGATAATAAAGGTGTTCCTGGTTTTGATTTAGCAAGACTTAAGACCTAAAAATAAAATTAAGTAACCCCCGAATTGTCAAACATTGATGATGAATAATTATATATGAACCATCTCGCTTACGTCAGTTTTCAAACAAAAAAATCGCATCTAAATATGACCTTTCGTTTAGAGGATCTACGATGCCACGGACACACATAGACAAACACACGTCAAATCTAGAACACTCCTTTTTGTGCGTCGGGGGTTAAAAATTGGCACAGCATAAAATATGATCCTAATAAGAAAGAGTAACCCATCTGTTTATTTACATGAAGTCTGAAGTGTGTAGGTTTCATCTGAGGTCAAACAAGAGGAGGATCAAAACAACAGAAGAATTTATGAAATATTTATTTATATAATATTTATAATATCACAGATTTTATTCAATCTCAACACACGAAAGGAAAATGTACGCAACAAACACACCAATACACTGCTGAAAATTACAAATATTTTTTTCTTTTTTTAAATTTCTATCCTGTATTTTTTTAAATGATTATAAATGTTATTTATTTCTGCAGTAGATGTTTTTGCAGATTTTCATTGCTTATGTAGATTTAAGTATAGGTAAGCTTTCAATGGAACAGGTTTGCCTTTTTTGCGAGCGTCTCACAAGAGTCACGCGCGTTTAAGCCTTTTGCAGCCCACATAATACGTGTAGCAACAAAACTTGCATCTGTACATTCACCAGTCATCACTTTAACGTTTTGTTAATATAATTACAGAGAATTGGGGCACATAATTTATGTAAAGATCCTTGACGTTTAGGCAGAAAAAAAAAATATATATATCTTCGCCTCTGAGGCCATTGACATCACACTATCAGCTGATCCACCTTACTGCTTATAGTAATACATGTGCCCAGATTTTCTGTAATTGAATATACAAAACGTTCCCTATATTTCTTATACATTCATACATAAAAGCTTATCATAATTATATTACCCTATGTTTTAATCTAAAATTAAGTAGACAACAATATTGAGAGACGTTACAACAACAACTGTGTAACAATAGCACGCTCACGACGCGAACTTGTTGCCGACGTGGTGTCGGACACCCCACTTGTAATTTGCGTTTTTGTCTGTCTTGACGAACGTGTGCACGGGCCCTGTGACCCCGTTTGTGTTGGCGCGGTCATGATTGTGGTTGTAGTCGTGGTCGTAATCGTGATCGCGCTTCGGCCGCTCCCATTTCGGCGGCGCTGCAACTGGATAAGTTTTGTCGGTTATTGTTAACGGAACAATGAGAAATTAGAGTAGTGGGACAATAAAATCATAATGGTATGATTGAGAAAAGCTTTTAAAACTTTTATTGCCCACTGGAAGCAGTTTGTAGTTTTGATTTATAAATTGAAAATACTTAATTGTACCAAATTATTGTAAATCACTAAAATTATTGGCTGTTATTGGTATGTAAGTGTCAGTGGCGTGAGATCTGCGGAATAGTAAGCCGCGTAACCTAATACCTATAATTGTAATACAGAACAATGATACTTAATTTTATTGCAATTAGTGCCATCCATTAAATAATAAGATTAATTGAAGATATGACGATACGTCGAGTATACACGCCGCACCAGTGGCGAAGGCTGGCCCTACTTCATAGGGAAGCTCTAGCCTGTATAATAGGTAGAGATTTGGATGAGGGTCTTCAAAAGGTAAGTGGTAAGCGATGCCGATTGGAATGGAGTTATAGGAACCCCACGCCATTGCGCCGCACTACTGGTAGGCATATTTTGCTATATTGTCTTTTAATGTGTCGCCAGTAAGGAAAAGCTTAAGCTCTTACTTTATGGCCGAATATTCAGACCTTTAAGCTACCACAGTTTTTATTTCTGTTGATTTTCTCTTTTATTTTTTGTGTGTTTCAGATTACAAAACAATAGTACCTACCTATCTTCTACCGAGACTGGTCGCAATTATGCATTGTTTGTCATGTTCTTTAGAAGTGAAAACTTGTAACTGGCTGACTGGATACTAGAATTATAAGTATAAAATTAATTAAGCCGTAATTTTTCCATTTTTCCATGTAATTAAATGAAAAATATATATATGTATTATACTTAGGAGTTTATGACTCAAACGAGCGATCAGTTTCGGCTGTCGCATACGTACACCAGAGCAGAGGAGTTGGAGCTTCTTTCATCCATCTCATTAATCCATATTCGATTCACTCACCAGGTATTCTGTGTTGTGGAGGTGGGGCGTATCTGGTCACTCGCATTGGTACCCTCCGGACGGGGTGGTAGGGGACGGACCAGGCTGTCGCAGCCACCACCAGGCACGCTAATACTAACTGTAAAGGAAGACAAGAGTGTTTTATCAATTTTCAATGATAACAAAAAATGTTATAGAAAATTGTGTGGTACAATAATATATTTACCATTTGCTTCTAACCCATACCTAATAGAAGCTTTGAACGAAGCCTTTGAACTATAAATGCCTTTTTGTCTAGCCTAATAATTGCATGAAGAAAAATGCAGTGTATTAATTGCCACATATAAAGTACTTAATACCTAAATATAAGTTTTTTCATAAACTCTTGGTTTTACCGATTTGCAAATTAAGGTCACTTCTTTTTGCAGTTACTAAACTACCTACACACACGACACACGCCCCGGTTGCGAGACTCGAAATGTCACCAAAACCCCTAAGGGCATGTAGGCGTTTTGCGAAACGTCTTACATAAAATTTAAAACACTCACCAAACGAGAGCAACCCATGTTTCAAAATGGCGGGAGGAACACAGGCCGCTTCTTATAAAGGAAGAAAACGAAATGTACTTTCTATTGACCATTTTACGCTTGAACGCGTGACGATTCGGTTCACAGAATTGAATTGGTTGTAAAAGCTATAGGAAATTCTATGGCTAGTCACCAATGGAGAAATTCACTAATATTTTCATTTTAATACATAAGTAGGTGAAGTAGGTCGTTGATGACGTCGATAAATAAGGTACAGTTCAACTATGTCATTGCCATTATAAAAAAACCAGCCAAGTGCGAGTCAGACTCGCGCATGAAGGGCTCTGTACAAAACGGCAAAAAATCACGTCTGTTGTATGGGAACACTTAAATGTTTATTTTAAATTGTTTCTACTATTTGTTGTTATAGACGCTACAGAAATACATCATATATATATCATATATATATATATATATATATATATATATATATATATATGATGTATGTAAAATTTTCACAGATGTATTTCTGTACGAAGCCCTTCGTGCGCGAGTCTGACTCGTACTTGGCCGGTTATATAGATTTTCTAAATCGGTGCAGTACATCCAGATCCTTAGAACCTCACACACCGATTTTGATAATTCTTTTACCAATAGAAGGCTACGTTATTTGTGAGTGACATAGGCTATATATTATCCCGAAAAATGAAAAGACTTTTTCGTGGTAGCCGGATTTGCAAATTTATTTCGAGAAAAAACGGTCGAAAGAAACGTTGTCTTACGAACGCTGCCTTACCGATGGGAGATATATTATGATTAAGTCCTAGAGAAAAGTTGTAGAGCTTGATAATGCCCACAGAAAGTCAGCGACAGCATATGTCTAACTTTTATATATATATATATATGTCTAAAAAGTAGTTTTTTATATTATTATTTTTTTTGTCGTTAGGTCATGTTTATTGGTCAATACTAAAGTAATTATGAATTGATAGTTTACGAGGATGGATGGATGGATATTTGTTACTCTTTTACGCAGAAACTACTAAACGGATTTTGATGATATTTGGCATGGTAGTAGTTTAGGCTCTTGATTAAAATATAGACTACTTTATCCCGAACAAGTACGCATTAACGCGGGCGGAGCCGCGGGCAGCAGCTAGTTATTATTTATGCAACTCGTTTAAATAGGGGTTACCTAATTAAATCGGACAATATTTGTTACGTATAAATTAATTGTCCGGCTAATTTGCCTATGCCTTATTTTAAAAAATAATGAGTATTTCGCAAGAGATCAACGATTTAGTTGCGATCAACCGGCAACGCACTTTAATGAAAAAACTATTGTGTAAAGCAAGGCGTACACTTATCTATCGAGTTGTAATTAATTTCTCCTATTATGATTAAAAATTTAATGTATAAAGCAAAAATATTCATCATCATCAACGACTACAGTCGGAAAACGGAGGGCGAGTCTCTCCTCAACTTTCCAAAAATAATTATTCAAAATTTTATTTGTCGAAGTAAACATGCACATACGGGCTACGTGCGACCGTTACCGGCGGTCAGCTACAGTCGTTTGACTGGATACCTCTCTCGCCGTACGTGTATAGCTAGTCGCGGCAACTCAAAATATATGACAATGTAGTTGACATTGACTACGTCATGTAATTTTTTTTTTTTGTATATGGCGTCGGCTTATCTTAAAACCATTTGCCAGTGTCAAGTAAAAAAGGCGGGAAATAGAACTTTCGTTTCAATTTTAAACACCGTATTCATATATCGTCAAGTCTAAAGTCTAGCCAAAGTCCAAATAAATAGTCAGTACAGTCAATAGTCATGTCAGTCGATTCAGTAAAGTGGTAGACGCTTTACTGAAAGTTCCGAGGGAATTTTGGCGGGAAACACACAGATAGCACGCTTTTTGAAGTTGTACCACTTGCCCACACTTGTGCACGTTAAGGAATATTTAATGGTTAATATTCTACCAATATTACACATTAAGAACCGAGATAACACAAATTTATGAAATATGTATTACAAATTCACAACGTCACCCACTGAACTCCCCGGCAAAATTCCCTGTAAAATATTTAGTTTAATTTATAAATTCAGAAACATTGATTACTTAATAAATGTAAAAAATGTAAAATTTTATGTGTAGTTTTGTTATGAGATAAGTACATCTAAAAATTACAAAAAAAGTTTCAATATTTTTTGCTATACCTATTACATAGGCTGCACTATAAGTATCGGGAATGGAATATTTCCACTGTTCCTGTCATATTAAAATCTTTTTAATTTAAAACTCCTTGGTTTTAAAAATCGAATACCGTTTATTTATTTAAAAAAAGATTCTCGTCTTGTCACAAGGTCTTGTCAAACTTGTTTAGTCGTTGAGAAAATGGAATTGACTCGAGAAAATTCTAGAGCGATGATTTATTATGACTTTCGAAGTGGCTTAACACAAAAACAGTGTGTTGACCGGATGATTTATGCATTTGGTGATGAAGCCCCATCCAAAACCACAATTTATCGCTGGTTTGCTGAATTTCAACGTGGACGTGTCAAGCTCAGTGATGATCCCCGTCAAGGTCGTCCAAAAACTGCAGTCACCCAAGAAAACGTTGATGCTGTGCGTAAGCTGATTGAGGAAGATCGACATGTGACATACCGCGAAATTCAGGCAACTTTAGACATTGGCATGAGTCAAATACAAATAATCTTGCATGAACAATTAGGTGTAAAAAAGTTGTTTTCCCGATGGATACCGCATTTGCTCTGTGAAGAGCAAAAAGCGGCTCGCGTTACTTGGTGCGTCAGAACTCTCGAAAGATTCCACGCAGGATCCTCAAATGCTGTATACAACATCGTATCAGATGACGAATCCTGGATATACGCGTACGAACCCGAAACAAAAAACCAGTCATGAGTTTGGGTGTTCGAAAATGAGTTAAAGCCAACAAAAATGGTTCGTTCACGAAGTGTTGCAAAAAAATGGTGGCCACGTTTGTCTCCAAAACCGGCCATGTTGCGACTATTCCTCTTGAGGGACAAAGAACGGTTAATGCAGAATGGTATGCTAACATTTGTTTGCCACAGGTCGTTTCTGAACTCCGTAAAGAGAACTGCAACCGCCGCATCATCCTCCATCACGACAATGCGAGTTCTCACACCGCGCACAGAACAAAAGAGTTTTTAGAGCAAAAAATCATAGAATTATTAGACCATCCGCCGTACAGCCCCGACCTAAGCCCTAATGATTTCTATACTTTCCCTAAAATAAAGAATAAATTGCGTGGTCAGAGATTTTCATCACCTGAAGAAGCTGTGGACGCCTACAAAACGGCCATTTTGGAGACCCCAACTTCCGAATGGAATGGTTGCTTCAATGATTGGTTCCATCGTGTGGAAAAATGTGACGAATTTCGCGGAGAATACTTCGAAAAGCAATAAATACATTTTTAAATAGTAATGTTGTGTCACTTCCTTGATTCCCGAAATTTTCAGTGCCGCCCTCGTAGTATAGAAAAAACTTACATAATCTGTTCAGTCAAATCATTACAGTAAGTATAAACTTAAACGCACGAATTTCGGAGATATTAGCAACTACGAGTATGTTCTTGCGACCCACATATTCTATACGACTTCAAGATCGCGTGACGTCATGGTTTGGGCGCTTTTTGTATAGAGCGTTTTCACGAGACTCTCGAAATTCTGTATACAAATCGCTGTGCCTTTGCAAATATTGATTTCCTGTTTCTTCTGAGAACTTTCCCATATTTTAGAGATTCATTTAAACAATTGAAAAAATCCGTCGCCTGTAGCCTCAGGTGTATTTTTCAGCTTAGTGTAATCTAACTTTTATGGGATGTAATAATTACCGCCGTTCGTTACGTAGGCTATGATGGGACAAAGATTTAAATCGTAAGATAATCCTTTACTTTAGTAAATTAGAATACCTAATTAGTGATAGACAAAAATGGACGACACAGTTGCGATAGACTGCAGTTTAGAGAAGTAACTAGTGTATATACTAGCTGTTGCTCGCGGCTCCGCCCGCGTAAATGTAGCCCTTGTGTTAATCCAGAGCTTCAACTACAAGTACCAAATTTCATCAAATCCATTCAGACATTTTTCTCGTGAAAACGTAACAAATATTTATCCATCCGTCCATCCTTACAAACTTTCACATATTTAGCAGCAGTAGGATAAATATAATTTTGTTTTTTTTTTACATACTATGATTATGTAACGTGTATGCAGTCTTAAGCCATATCGTTCATTTTATTTTTAATTGTTACGTTGTCTGGGAGAAACTGTAAGGCGGTTATACGCTCGACTATATAAATATATGTATATATATAATTTTTTTGTATGTTCAGCGATAACTCCGCTGTCTGTTGACCGATTTTCAAAATCCTTTTTTCGATGTAAAGGGCTCCAAAGTTGGTCCATGGGATCCATGAGCAATCGAGGGAATTCCTCAAAATTTCTACCGACATAAATAGTGATTTTGACTTTTTCTGAAGTAACCCAAGCATATGTTACCAAAAAGTAACATTTTGCACCAAGGTATTCCCTGGATCCAAAAATACTGAACAGAACTCCTGACTCCCTATAAATACATGTTTGGCGATTTCGGCGTTGCTTAAAGAACTGCAAGCATAAGCCACTATGTCAATTAAAGTATAGTTACATAATATGTTTTTCTAGTGAGTCACAACATAATATAACCCTGTTTTTAATTGTTGTGGCACATCTAACATTTTAAGTCTTTGTCATCGGGTGTTAATTTTCCGCTGCCTGGCTGATTGCCTGTTTTTCAGTTCGGTAGCGCTCTACTTGTTGTCTCTAATCGTTGTATAATCTTTAATTACTCGATGCAAATTATGACATAATGAACGCACATTTATACTACTAAGATGTCATATCAAAATCTGATTTTTTTTCTGGTTTTATATCTATCTATAGTCTGTATTAATACTCGTATTATAATAAGAAATAGACAGCTCTAACCACTAGAACAGAAACAGCCTCCGTGGTCTAGTGGTTAGGAGCTTGGCTCTAGACTCGGAGGTCGTGGGTTCGATTTCCGCACTGGAACAAAAAAAAGTTAGATCCAAGTTTGGGTAGGACACTGCAGGCTGATCGCCTGATTGTCTGACAAGAAACATGATCCATGTACCGGATGGGCATGTAAAAAGTCGGACCTGCGCCTGATCTGTCGCCAGTCGTGTATCCGTCCCACTGGGTTATGAGAGTAAAGGAAGTGAGAGTGCTCTTGTGTACGCGCACACACTTGGGCACTATAAAATGACTCCTGCGTAACTGGCCTGGTTTCAATGAAGCCGGCCACCGTCAACGAAATCGAAGCGGGGAGAGAGAAAATCACCATTCTAATGCTACATTATATCCATTACATGTATTATATTGGGTAGGTACACTACCACTCCTAATACCATACCTAATACCATACCTAATCTTAGACAGCGTACTTTATGAAAATTGACTTAAATTTAACATTTTGTATTTTTTCAAAGAATTAGTTCTGTATATAAGTAAATGTATTAACATTCATTTCTATAAAAGATGATAGCATTCAAATAACCACAAAATAATCCACCGAGTGTCAAACTTTAGCCGTATTTATACTATACAACTAAAATACATACAATATTTCGAACATGATGAATGTAAAAATTCATATTGTCTTTCAAATTAAAAAATAAAATGTTTTTTGAATCAAAAATTTCGACTTTTTAACGACATACGAGTATTATATAGGTTGAGTAAGTTTATACTTAGTGAGACAAAATATTTAGGTACTTGAAATAATCGTATCCACAATCCATAGTACACGACACACAAAAACTTTATTATAGCCAATTGGACTATATTGTCCGGTATTACGGATATGCTCTCAATGCTCCGAATTTTCTCCGGCCTTCCGGATTCCGGGCAATATAATCCCAGCCATAGGTCCAGTAACCCAGTCATTGTGCTTATTCCTACATTCCATAAAAGGTGCTGTCCATAAAGGGTTTTAGTATTACCATGTAAAACCTACATAAAAGGTAAATTGCACATCAACGTTGCTACGGTATTAAAATAATAATAAAATCTAATATAGGCTTAAGGCTATCTTGTTTGCACATAGGATGATTCAGGAGTCGTGTAGATAAGGAATGAAGCCTAAAATAGTTTAAATATTAGGTCTTTACATATGAAATTGGCGTTTTGTCGTACTGGCCACTTTGATCTCAAACATATCTTCTTTGGTTAGGAATTCCAATTTTAAATTTATACCGCTATTTACTCATGCATTTGTATTTTGCATTTTGAAAACCGTAATTCATTATGATGTGTATGGCAGTGGTGTCGCAAAAGAAAACACAGTGCGTTTTTGGTTCCAATGTTTTCGTTCTGGAAATTTCGACCTGCAGAACAAGCCCCGTGGACAGCCGTAGACCAAAGTCGATAATGAATCCATCGCAAACCATGTCCGAGTTAGCTGCAGGCTGCGGTGTTAGTGATAAAATTGTTTTAATACACTTGAAGTAAATTGGGATGGATTTTAAATCGAATCATTACCTGTAATAAAAAGTGGATACTGTACGATAATCGCTTCGCTCATCGCAATGGCTGAACCCTGGCGAACCAACCAAAGCCTGCCCCAAGCGAAAACTTACTCAAAAAAAGTTACTTGTGAGCGTTTGGTGGACTAGTGCCGGTGTCGTTCACTACAGCTTTCTTAAATCCGGCCAGACGATTACGGCAGATGTGTATTGCCAGCAACTGCAAATCAAGATGGAAAATCTAGCCGCTAAACAACCGAGGTTGGTCATTCGCTATAGGCCACTGCTGCTTCAGGACAGCGCTAGATCACATACTGCACAACAGACGGCTACCAAATTAGATGAACTTCAATTGGAATGTCTAAGACATCCACCGTACTCCCCGGACCTTGCTCTAACAGATTACCATTTTTTTCGAAATTTGGATAACTTCTTGCAAGGGAAAAAAATCAACTCCGATGGGGCAGTCCAAAGCGCCTTCAAATATTTTATTGATACCTGTTCGAATGGTTTTTTTAGTAAAGGAATCAATGAACTGCCTATGAGATGGCAAAAGTGCATAGATATATATAATGGTATATACTTTGATTAAATTAATATATTATGTTTAAAAAAAACGACTTTATGTTCCTCCTTTAAAAAACGCCAATTTCATATGTAATGATATAGGTTTCTAGGCCTGAACTATGTTGAGAGCCGCTGGAAAACGTCAATGGTTTCGTTTTCTATAAATATAGTACCTCCACGGTAGTCTCTCATCCACAAACTAAACTCCACGATGTCACAACGTCTTCTAAGCATAACGGTAGTTTTAACTTTTTTTCTGGAGTGAGAGTGAAAGTGCTTGTGAGAATCAATTTGATAGAATATTGATTAAATCGTGAAGAGCTAAACTAAAATAATTCAGTGCGATTATATTATTTTGATATTCAATTTTCTTCTTTATTAGTGACTTGTTGTTTCCCGCGGCTCCGCCCGCGTAAATATAGTTTCCCACGGGAATACTGTACTCTTTCGGGATAAATAGTAGCCTATGTTTTAATCCAGAGCCTGACTTTCTACCATACCAAGTTTGATCCAAGCCCGTTCAGTAGTTTTTGCGTGAAAGAGTAACAAACATCCATGCATCCTTACAAACTTTCACATTTATAATATTGGTACGATAGCTTATCAGCTCGCGAAAATCAAATCCTTTACAAGTACTTATATGTATTTATATGTCAATGTTTTGTTTACAGATGAATCTGTAGTGATAATCGGGCAAAGTTTTCAAAGTTTTCTTTGTGTGGTGATAAAATTATAAGTAAAACTTATTCAGGAAGTCCTAAGAAGAATCCTTAACTTCTAAATATACTTTTATTTCTTTATATTTTACTGCTCACAGCAGTGTACCAATGCTGTATAGTACTTAGCGTTATTCCATAGTTTATAAATTGACGACCTCTGTGGTTTAGTAGTTGAGCGTGTCGGCATTCAAGCCGGAGGACGCAAGTTTGAATCCCGCCGAAGGAACAAAAAAGTTTTCTGTGTTCCTGGGTCATGGATGTGTATTACATATGTGTATAATATAATAAAAATCTTAAATATATTTATAGTATAAAAGTATTAATTATACTTCCCGTTATCTGATCCGCATAACACAAGTTCTTCGGATACTTACCACGGTTCCAGATTGACATGGTGTGAAGTGTCCATAGATATTATGCTAGGGGCAAGTCCTTAATGCATGATCAATTTCAGAATTGGCTCTGGTGTGTGCTGGTACTCCATGCACCGTTATGGAGGCCGGCCTCGTCCGCGGTCCGCGCGCCGCCCGGGGAGCCCTCCACCATCGAGGCCCAGGCCAAGTTTTTCCAGTAAGGACCTTACTTTTTACTAGTTCATTAAAACTTGTGAAACTATTAATCGATACAAATTTTATTCTAACTTGTAAATTACAAACTTTGTCTTATCAACTTACTCAGTATATCGAGCACAGAATTGAAAATATGTAATGAACTTACGTACAGGGAAACAGCGTTCATAGAACGAACCAATTCGATTCAAATTAGAAAAATTTGACGTCCCCTTCAACGGCCCACAATTGTGGACCCACCGTGTCTACATTAGTAATGTAATATATTCTATATATGTATGCTTATAGTAGTGCAATCAAATCGAAAGCTTACTATGGTAGCTGTTTATCTGTTCGTCTTTCTTTAATCTGTAATCTCGAGTTCGGTTTTTTTTATAAGAATTTTGTGATTATGGAAATTTAATTTAAATAGTTCCAAAATCCAAATGCGCTAGCAGTTACTACTTATTAGGGAACGAAGAGGATAATGACTATCAACCTACTGTTAACCATTTAAATACATTTGCCTATTTTCTAAGTTTAAAATAATACTGTCGTACTTACTCCCAGAGCAGCCTTTGTTGCGTGTATTTAATGAACAGTTTCGTTAATCAAACATGTACAAATAAATAAAATCGAAGTGTCTGTTTGTAACTGACAGCTTTGCACTAAATGCATATACGATACCTACACCAATAATCTATTTTTAAAATGTTTCTCTGTAAGTCTGTCTATTTGCTCCGGCTAATTTTTCGGCCGATTCAGAGGACTCACCGATTTTGACCGGACTTTCACTGACAGATATGTGATATTGTAAGGAGTAACTAAGGGTTTACCTTAGGGTTCCGTATCATTAGTAGTTCCACGCGAGCGAAGTTGCGCGCACCATCTAGTACGGTAATAATAGTGGTGCAATTTTTTATTGGCGATAGTGCTCTTACTTACATGGCGATAGGTATTAAAATATCTTGTATTTATATCTTGATTTGACCAAAAATAACTGAATATTACCACACTTTTTGCAATTAAAAATTATTAACAAAATTTTAAGTCGAGGCAAAATTTTAGAGCGATTCGCTTAATATTTATTATGCTGTTGTTTATTTCAATATGTGATATCAATTCAAAGAATTGCAATCTGTACGCTTTTTAATGTACTATTGGGGATTCTAATTCATAAGCAGGTTACTATTGTCATAATTTTTATATTATTACATGTCATTGACAATTGTATATGCCGTCATTATAAAACACAAATAAATTAAGAGAACACTCTACCTGCTTCTAAATTAGATTCTCTGATAACACATCATAGATAGCAGACACCGACCAATACTTAGATTAGGGGCTGGATCGAGTAGATGTTATCAGAACAAACAGAGCCTAATTATAGAGGCTGACCTTTGTTTTTGGGACTGCTTGTCAATTTATTTTTCCAGGTTAATATTTAAGTCAATTCTTAAAAGTAAATATAAAACATTGTATATGTTTACTTTATAGGGATTTTTTCTCGGTTCAGTTGAGCCCATACAACATAGAGTTTGGTCACGTATGCGAGGACCCCAACACTTGGGAGCAGCGCTACGAGAAGAAAGACTTTGAGAACCACAGGGACATGGGCAAAGTACTGTCATCTCGCTTCCTCCTCTAACATTCCTCTTTCTTTCTCTGTCGCGCTTGGTAAAGGTATAGACACTTGCCCACGTCGGAGGACTTCGACCAGGGGCACCGGCTGGGCAGCGAGCGTCACTTCGTGGAGAGGCATGAGCGGTCCCGCCCAGCTTCTGGCCTCTTCTCTGCTAAAGTACGCTTGTGCTTTTCTTTCTTTTCTCTTCTAACTTATAAGTTTGCATAGTTAATTTCGCACTTGTGCCACAACCCTCACGGGCTAATACAAGTGTCTTCGTGTGAAATTGTCTTGTAATAATATTATGTTAATTTATAGTAATTAAAAAAAAAGTTTTTTGACTTGACTTTTTGGACTTTGAACATTTTATCTGAGTTCTGACTAAAATCGATTTAGCTTTTGCATTAACATCTTGTCTGCTAAAAGTTGATTAACATTGGGATTGATAAACTTTCCAGGCTGAAGTTTTCTTTTTCCACTAAAAATAATTTATTTGTTTCCATTTGAATTCATTACTAACGTCTAAGTTTTAATATTTAATTTAATTTCACAAGGTACGGTGGGGTGACAAAAAAGGCGGATACGGAGAGCATTACTGGGATTTAAACCATGCTGGACATGCTGATAATCATGGTGATGATAGTTACGATTACGATGATGGTTCTTATCACGAAGACACTCATGATGCTTACGACGAACCCAGTGAACAATCACCTAATTATGATACCGAGTACACACGAGAAGAGAACAGTCTAGAAGAGAATAATAGAGCGAAAAGAGCTCATGCGAGACACTCAGTTGAAACAAAAAGGCAGGAGAAAATTTACGGAGAGGAAGCCAGGCCTACACAACGGGAGAAAATTTACGAAGAGGAACAAAGGCCTGCACGACAGGAAAAAGTATACGAAGAGGAATCAAGTCCTACACGTCAGGAAAAAATGCACGAAGAGGAACGAAGGCCTGCACGTCAGGAAAAAGTATACGAAGAGGAATCAAGGCCTATACGACAAGAAAGAATATACGAAGAGGCACGAAGATCGAGACGACCCAAGACACGTAAAAGTAGAAAACAATACAAAGTGAATGAAGAAGAAGAAGATAGTTACCAAACTACAACACAAAAACCAATAGTAGTAGATAATAAAGAAGACGATATTCCGAAGAAAAATGATAAAAAAGAGAAAAACGATGTGGTATTAGTTATAGATCATTACGATAAAGAACAGCCAATGGAAACAACTACGAAAACACCAGAAATAAAGAGTTATGTACCATATGAAGGTGGAGCTGGGGTTAGACAACATTACCACTCAGAGGCAACTGCAGCAGCCTCCGTACCACGGCTTTTCTTAGAACCATCGACTGGTCACATCGTCGATAGAGCTACGGGACAGGCGTACGTGTTGCAACCTGTAGCACAGAATGTCCACTACAATTAGTTTAGATATTAGACAGTTCAGCATTTATTAGTTAGTGATTATTATTTATTGATTAAACGACTACATTTCTAAAATATTGTGTTTCTTTTAAATGACCTAAAATTTAATTTATTGTTTCGTCACGATAACTTCATTCGTTATCTTTTTGATATTTTGATACTTTAGATAAAACAATAAGTCCTTTAGGGTCTGATATATAATAGCTACAATAGCCATAACAAACTAACGCTTTCGCAGAATAGTCAGCTGTGCTGAATTGTAAGTTGTAAAAAGTCTTTTGAGTTTCGAATAAGGGTCAAGAGTTCCCACATTATCTTATCAGCTCATCACGTCTGACACGTCACACGTTTCCGTTATGCGGGTCTTGTCTGTTAGTTAATACAGGGGGAAAACAATAATTATTTTATCCTGTGCTTTTATTTGTCCTTCATTTATCATGGTTGGAAATGACAGACGATGTAAACACCTGTGGAAGACGACGATTTCCGAATATGAAGAACGTAATTGTACTGATGAGGTTTCCTTTCAAGCTAAGCCACAAAAGCGGTACTGCTCATTATTTTGAATTTTATGAATTTATTTTTATAGAGGCATTAGGTACCTTTATAATAAAAAAAACCGAATTCATTAAATGTTTTTTCTTCGTTAGACGCGTGCTCCATTTATTGAATGTCCCTTTTTATCGAACCCTAGCTAATGGACCCAATCTTCTGAGATAGGGGATCCCCAAGGCATAATAATTACAATTAAACACCTATTCGTTTTTTTGTCTATGTCACAAAGCGTAGGAAAAATAAATAAAAAGTAGATACCATTCAGTTAAAAAGCTAAATAAATATCGATAATGTTTTCCAGTACTTATTTACTTCTGGACGTAAAATGTCGCTTCTCCAAGCGTACGGAATGCTTTGTAATGGCTCCCACACATCATTACGAATCTGCGAGCTCGTATATGTGCTCTGGTTTTTTTTTTCTTCTTTTTATTCGTCCCCCTAACGTAGTCAGGGCTGTTTCTTTTCTTTTTTGTTTTTTTTGTTCTATCATTTTTTATTTATTTTTTCTGTACATTATTTTACACTCGAAATAATAATTTTACAAATTACAATTCTTACATTAGTTTACAAATCAAAATTATAATAATATCAATAATATAAAAAAGTCAAAGATATGAAGAGCAATTGTTAAAATCAATAAAAATCCAATAAAAATCCAATAAAATACAATAAAATCCAATAAAAATGAATAAAATCCACTAAAATAATATAATTCAATATGTCACTAACATAGATACTAAAGAGATAAAACTACGGCACACACATTCAACTTAACCCTACTATCACAGTTTAATCCTACATCTAGAGCCTACACATTATGTGTAGGCTCTAGATGTAGGATTAAACATGTAACACATATATCACACCAGTTTATCACAGTTTCTTTTATTTACATACACAGTAATATTCTTGCAATAAGAGAGGAATATTTTCCTCTTTTTTCCCCCAGGATGGAAGGCAGGTTCTCTCACCCGTCATCGATGTGTCCAATTTTTGCTCAATATCATATCTACTGCTAGCAAAAATTGGGCACTCGAGTAACAGGTGAGGGACCGTCTCCTCAACTCCTGGCTGACATGAGCACGACGGATCCTCCTTCAACTTGAATCTGTTCAAGTAGAAGGCAAACCCGCCGTGACCAGTCAGTATCTGTGTAGTGTGGTGTATTATGTCTATTTTCTTGACTATTTTGTGTGCAGCAGCAGCGCTTGGCGAAAAGAGCTTCGTAACTCCGGCGGTCCCTCCCACTTCGTATCTCCTGTCCCATTCCTCAACCGTATCCTCTCTTAAGATACGCTTGACGAATGGAACAGGACACAGATCGTAGTCAGGTTTCCTTTTCAATCGCAGAGCGGCCTCCTTGGCTAATTCGTCAACCCTCTCATTCCCTCTCAACCCTGCGTGCACCTTAATCCAAAACAGGGAGACCTCCCGCCTCTGCGATGCAGCTTTTCGGAGGGCCGCCCTTGTTTGCACTGCCAGGGGATGAGGGGAACTAAGGGTGACTGCCTGGAGAGCCGATCTGGAATCGCTAAGGATACCGACCTTCGCCAGTCCACTCTTGCTTGAGCGTTAGAAGTTCGGCTTGGTAGACGGTGCAATACGGCTGCAATGCAAGCTTGACGGCCTTCGTCTCGGCCCCACCCTTCCATACGGAGAGTGCGGCTCCGACTCGATGTGCTCTGGTTGGTTGGTCGTTGGTTGGTTCGCAATCGTGTGGGAGCCCTACATCAGATTTGTCCGTGTTTATAAATAGCAATGGCTATCCGATGTTACTTCTTGGTTTATGTGGTATATAAGCCACATCAGTGCAAGTGATGAGTAAGTCCAGTCCAGTCCTAAGTTGAAACTGAAAGATAAATTTGGTTCAATTAATATAGTAGTTATTATATTACAAAAACACATTAAACTGTCATAAATATGGCTTCAAGATCGCAAATAGCTTCCGTGACTCAGCTGTCTTTCGCGCCTTAACGATATGCAAATAAAAGGTCATTCTTTGAACTGTCCTTACGCCGTTCCCACGTAAGAAAGTGGTCAAACAGGTTTTGGCCGGACCCCTTTTGCACAAGGGACAAAGGACAGTCGGGTCTTCCTCGGCCATGGCTATTGTCCATAACTTGTTTGACTGGGTTAGTCCTGAGAAAATTTTTGCAAAGACATTAGATAATGTCGCCATTATTATACAGATACAGAGGTATAAAGATTATAATCTTTTATGCTTTCTACACGTCACATAATATATATTTTTCTGTAGTAGTGTAATTTGACTAGAAAATTGTATCAGTACGTTCGTTAGACCACGAGAGAAAACAATAATGTTATTTATGCTTATTACACTTCAGCGTCAGCTCACACAGAAGACGCGGCACGACATACTCGGTGTGAGCTGACCCTAAAGTGAAAAGTTCACGCGACGCGATGATACCTGTAGCCCAAGCAGGGACAATTGACAGGTATGTATTTGTAAAGTTATCGAATGTCAATTGTATGGGCGATGTCATAATTTTCATACAATTCTCTTTCGATAACTTTACGAATTCGTAGTTGTCAATTGTTCCTGCTATTAACCCCACTGAATATCTTGTATCGCTGCACGCCGCGTAATCTGACCTTTATAGTGAACTAAAACTAAGTATATAAATAAAATAAGACGGCTTCATTTCATCTTAATCTTAAGATTGGATTACTCTGTTTATATTGGAATTTTCTAAATACATACAAAATTACTCGCTAACCATGATGTTATATTCTTTACACTTGTTTAATACTAGCTGTTGCCCGCGGCTCCGTCCGCGTGAATATCCCTCGGGAACACTGTACTTTTTCGGGATAAAAAGTAGCCTATGTTTTAATACAGAGCAGAGTGAAAAAGTAACAAACATCCATCTATCCTCATAAACTTTCACATTTATAATATTATTACAGTACCTAGGACTGTCGCGGTACTTGTATTTAAAAAAAATTACAACCTCCACCCTTACGTAATCGTAAACTCATATTTACCCGTCATATTGTATTGTTATATTGTCATTAATGTAACGGTTGACGGAGCCACCCTTTCAGGATGGTCATGGACCACGGGGGGCTGCACAAGTGGTCCATTGTAAGGGCACGCGACTGAGAAGATTCATCCGTAGGGGCAACTATTTATTTGCCGACTATCGTTATAATGTCGTAATGCAAATTTGAAGGTCCGGTCGAGAATGCTTTTTTTGTCTCGGCCGAGACCGAGACTGAGAATTTATAAAATAGTTAAAGTAGGTAAGAAAACCACGAATTTTTACCTGAGGAATAAATGAATAAACACAGATTGTAATGAAAAGTAAATTTCAACATATTTATTCGACATCAAAAGTTATCTGACGATTGAAAAAACACTCTTAAGATAAAACAATATTTTTCAGCATGGAAACTTAGAAAAATGAACTTAGTACTCAAATTAAACAATTCTGTATTAAAGGATAAAAACAGTAGTTTTTCAGCGTTATGACCAAATAGGTTATGACGGCGCTCGTCGTTTACTATAGTAAAAAATTTAAAAATCAAAATCTGTGGGCCCACAGGCGGCGAAGTAATCGTTGAAAAAAAATAAAAAAAAAATATATATATATATATATATATACAGCCGAATGTATAATCGCCTCCTTTTTTGGAATACGTTTAAAAAACGTCACAGTTCATACCACCCGAGCGGTGCAAACAGTAAGGTGTAGAATCGGGCGCCGCATCCGTACGCTGTAAATTCAAATTCATATATTTTAATAAAAAACGCACGCCCCACTCGCCGCGCGCACTCCCGGCATACATCTAACCAAGCACACATAGCTGCGAGCTGTGAATTTTTTATTATTAAATTAATTTGAATAAAGGTGTGCAAACTCCTTTCCCAACTTCGGTTCCGAAACGGTCACAAACTTCAATCTTTCTTCCATAAATCGTTTAAGTGAGTTTGAAATGTTCGATAAAGATGTCACCTAGAGGTCGAAATTCAACCTTAATTCATATTTAAAATTTTAAGTTTATTAGGATTCTATTGCCTCTTACGGTCAGTTCACGATACGCAGTTTTAAGATAGCTATTCAAAATTTTCATTTATTCACTAGACAAAAACTGAGGACAAGAGATACACGTTTCATTTGTCCTCAGTCATAGGTACACTTAACACTTTGGCGGAAGATCTTGGGCTCCCGGGTATCGCACCCGGTACTTGCAGTAGGCAGCTGGTAGCTGCAGTTCGACCCATCCTACGAGATTGGGTCGAGTGTGGACACAGCTTCCCAGATTATCACCTTACACAGGTGCTCACAGGGCACGGGTGCTTTGGTGAGTACCTGTGTAGAGTGGTCAAAAGGGAGCCAACAGCAGTCTGCCATCACTGCGAAAGAGGAGCCGAAGACACGCCACAACATACGCGGGAGGAGTGTCCAGCTTGGGCGATCGCGCAGCTATGCTGCGAGCATCGGCGCGGATTTATCGCTTCCTACTCTGGTTGCCAATATGGCACGGAGCAAGGAAGCTTGGAACGCAGCTGCCACTTTCTGCACCGTAGTCATGGTGCAAAAAGAAGCGGCAGAGCGAGAGCGTGAGGCTTCGACAGAGTCGCACCCGTTGTGAGTGCGTCGTAGACGACATGGTCGGTGGCGTTTAGCGCACCTAAATGCTCTTAGTAGATAACCGCCGTAAAATTAATCCGTAGACGGCATCTGGGGGGTTGCCGCCTACTGAAGTATCAGGAGATGTATAATATATAATAAGATGATGCGCGATGAGGCAAAACGTCAGCGGGGTTGTGGTAGTCACAATAGTTCCCATGGCCCCGTGTAACTTCATAAGTAATAAAAAAAACTATTTTGGAAAGCAATTATTTGGTTTCGGTGTGAATTGGCCCTTAGATACGCAATAAAAATATGTTAATGTTGCCCTCAGATGTTACCTATGGAATGTACAAAGAAGCTTGACTATTGTGTCAAACCAACTCGGTCTGCTGTTAATAAGCAATCTCATGGTAGTGTTATTAAGCGTACCAATTTTATGTATTTCTAAGCATTATTACAAAACATATTAGCTTTCTGCACACCTTCCTCCACATAAACTTTACCTGTGCCAAATTTCATACTCCTTCGTTTGTATTATTTTCTTAGAAAGGAGTAAGATGTTCTCCCGTCACATATTAATATAATATTGTACATAAAATCATATAAGTATATTATATTTTTTATGTACAAGATAAACTAAAGGCTATAATAAAGGGGCGTCCAGCCTACTATTAAACAAGAGGTTTAGTCATTAAATATAATTCATTAAACTATAATATTATTATATTCTTGAGATTATTTTATTATTATATGAATATTTATTATCGTATTAATAATACTTATCCTGCAGAAAGTGCATTGCATGTCAACCGTTTAAATGCAAAAAAGGGTCATTCTTTGAACTGTCCTTTCCCACGTAAGAAAGTGGACAGACCGGTTCGGTCGACCCTTTGACAATGTACTTACAAAGGGACAGTATTAGACAATGGGCAGTTGGGTCTTCCGCGTCCGTCTGCAAACCTGTCTGACCAGTTTACATGAGAAAATTTCGCTAAGGGTTAATCGCAAAGGACCATGCAAAAAAACTGTAAGGACAGTGTCCCCACCCACCAAAAGATAATTAATTAGTATGGTGACATTTACTTTAGGAGTGGGGTTATGACAGAATTGGAATTTTACTTTTATTGATTTATATTATTGACCCACTCCAGCTTCACACAGCATAAAATGAAGTCGCTCAGTTTCCTGTTCGCTTAGATCTTTTAAACTAAGCAACGGATTTTAATGCAGTTTTCAGCAACGGATATAGTGATTCAAGAGGAAGCTTTATATGTATAATACAACGCACCCGGGTGAAGGTCGCTAATATAAAAAAATTCCAATTTCTATCAAACTCCTGAGGTGGATATGGCCATACTAAATAATAACCAGCGTGGCAATATCTATTAACGCGTTCATTGCGTTATCAGGTCTAATAGAACCGATCGTGAACTTGCTGCTGGAGCGGCATAGAAAATACTGTTCCTAACGCTGGTACGAGGCCAATATCCTCGGTTTGCTTAGGAGTAGAAAAGAGACAGTTACTGTTATATAATTATCTCGTTAAATAATTTAAAAAGGTACAATAAAAATATCGGGTCGATGGGTTCTGATACCGATAGGGAAGATTTTTTTGCATCTAGTACGGATATCAGGTCCTTTCGACCTTGTACCCGATGACCTGATAGCCGCACTGGATTTAAGGACAGTTTGTCTAGTGCAGAGCTCAAGTGCAGTTGGAGCACGATAGATAGGTACAACTACCAATGCGATTTTGACAATAATAATTGAATTACAAAGTTTATAATATATTTATAATATGCTCGTATAGTACATTATATTTTATTCATTGTGGGTGACATTTTTTTTTTCGCAATCATGAAGCGGTCTAGAACCTTTGATGTCTGGGATGATGAAGTAATTGAAAAGGGAAATAATTGTTAATTTTTAATAATTCTTTTTATAGACAGAGTATGCAATCAGTTAACTTTGAATAAACATTATATTATTTTATTGTTATTTTATGTGCACATGACTAAAATTTTTCCGTTCTGTTGCAAACGGCCCAAGAGGTATGTTGACAAGTACATTAAAATAAACTAAAATGATTACTTCCAGCAAGAAAATTGCATATAAACTTATGCATGTCGAACAGATCAATTCAGACAATCAGGCGGAACGTGACAATTTTTCGTGCGTGCAGCCGGCGTTCATAGATCATCAAGACGTTATCACGTCAAATAAGATGTCAAATAAATAAGAAATAGGGTCCATAATGTTTCGAAATTTAACAGCTTAAGAGATCTAGGTATTATTTTCGACAGTAAGCTTTTGTTTCATAGGACATTCCTCCTGTTTTCGGTCGATCAAGATTATCAAAATATTATATTGTTGATTCGTACGTAGACACTTGGAGTATGAGCCAGAAGCATAATTCCTTAATATGAAATATTTTATAAATCTCGCATTGAGCGTGTTCAAAAGATTTTTTAAAATATTTTGTCTAATTTGTAAAATATTTTAAAAGTTATATTTAAATAAGACAACCTGCACAAATACAATATATAGTTGACAGAACAGCTTTAGGTTTGGTTATGAACTACGGGGGGCTGCACAAGTGGTCCATTGTAAGGGCACGCGACTGAGAAGATTCACCCGTAAGGGTCTGTTTGTTTACTGTTAACATGCCATTGTGTTTTTAATAGAATGTATTATATTTTTAGAATTTCTAGGTACTTAGTACCTACCTATCAATAATTGTGTAGAATAGTACTCTGGGTTAGCTCACACCGAGACTTGATGCGCACTTTTTAAACCTCTGTATAACGACAGTGACCGGAGGGTATTGAAATCGGTTAAAAAATCGCTATAAATATTTGAGACAAAATTTGCAAAAGCTAAAACGGCGTTCCCCGGAGTCTTGTCTTACTTAAAATACTGAAATAATTTTTACACTCGTGTGACTTATAGAAGAAGAGAAAAAAGGTTTTTACTTAAAAAAGGGTGGAATTAGCATATTATTTAATCAATATTTAAATAAAAATTTCAATCCTCGGCTAAATATAATGCAGATTGACAAATATTTTTTGTGGATTTTACAATACGACTACGACTGAGAAAAAAGGTTTCGAAGACCCCCAATTTTCAGTTCTATCGAGCTCACAACCCCTTAATATAGAGAAGTTCAATTTTTAATTCTTATCCTAAAAAGTGCGCGCCGCGTCAAGTCTCGGTGTGAACTGACGCTTAATATTAAATTTTCTGTTTTCATTTTTGCAATTCACGAGCCACAGCACAACCGAGCATGCATATTAAATACTGGCTTTTGACGGCGTTTGTGTGTTTGCAGGTATACATATTCTTATCCGAATGGTAAAATATTTATTAGGGTACAATATTATGTAAGTACGTAATAAAAGAATGCGTAACTAAAAACTTTTCTTAATTTACTGAAAAGTAACATGATTAATATTATTTCCTGACAACTCTCACTACGCATATAGTACGCAGTGGTACCCACTGTCATACGCCGCGCCGGCTTTCAAGGTCACGCTGTGTCGGCCGCGCGGTTACGAATCGACGTTACATACTTATTTATAGAAAAAAGAAGATTTTTATTTACACCTCAGCTAAATATAATATATAATATAATATATAATTATTATTTATTATTTAATTATTTCTTTATTATATAATATATAATAAGCAAAAGAAAAATATTTTTTTAAGAACTTACCCAATAATAATATTCTTTTTATATTCTTTTGAGACGTTTCACGCAAACCGTTATAATACCAAGCCAAGTTCGAAATGCAAGAGGGTCATTCTTTGAACTGTCCTTTCCCACGTAAGAAAGTGGACAGACCGGTTCCGGTCGACCCTTTGACAGTGTAGGTACTTACAAAGGGACAGTATTAGACAATGGGCAGTTGTTTCTTCCGCGTCCGTCTGCAAACCTGTTTACATGAGAAAATTCCTCAAAGGGACGAGCACGTACTTAGAAGTCAGTACTGTAGCGGATGACGGTAGCTGGAATTCTTTCGATTTCAGATGCAGGCCAGACACACAAGATTTGAATATTTATATTTAGAACTGGCTTTTGACCGCAGCTTCGTGTTCGTGGAAAAAAAACTTCTATAGCAAATAAGCAGTGGCGTGCACAGGATTATGACACTGGGTATGCGGCGAAGTACTCGGTCACAAAAACTTTTTCGTTTATAGATTTTTAGCATAGCTACAGCCAAGCGAAGGATCTCTAAGTCAAAACCATGCCAACAGAGCAAGTCTTAGATGTACTACTATTCATGTACATCTTCTACGGCAACGCAGACAAAACAGCGATCGATCGTCGCGGCGGAAGAAATTCTAATAATTAAAATAATAAGCATATTTTAAATATTATAACTACTCACCAGTCAGTCAGCTTCAATTTTCACATATTCAAGGTTCCGGTTACTTGAGATTAATATATCCCGATGTAAATAAACGCAAGATTTCGGCCACCTCAAATATTTTATCCAAGTGAGTGAGGCCGCGGAATAGAAATTATTTAAATCTGAATATCCCGAATCAGTCCACACTGTACTATAATTACTAAGTAATATGCAAGGAAAACAATATAATTTAATCGTGTGTACACAACCACATAGCCAGTTATACGTTTCATAACTTTTAGCATGAAATTTTCGAGTTACATTAATTTTTTGCTGGTTTAATTGTTGTAACTCGGGTACACACCTACCCTTAGACAGAATTTGAATCTATTCACTGAATGACAATTGTGAGAACTTGTTATTTTTAATTTTTAAAAAACACACATTATCAACGCAAACCTCACAATCAAAGTACATTTTAAAAAAATCAACAAACGCACTAGGAAAAGCAAATCACTACGATTATTATAGAAACTCAGTAAGAAACTGTTAAATGTACACACTTTCAAATGTTAAAATGAAAAATCTTTTAAGAAAACTATAAATAAACAGAAGCGATTAAATTTTAAACAATGCTTATCACATGAAATATGCAATATGGCCCCCGCGAAACACAAAACGTTTCTTCTATTTAAACAAATAAAACATTACTAAACAAAAATGCATAATGTGCATAAGTGATTCATCAGATTCGCGTCTTATTATTTTTACTCGGATTATAGGCAACGAATAATTTCCGACAAGCCAGTTCGGCGGTTTTCGGAAGCGATCGGATAGCCGAACCGAAGCTCTCGGCTCGGCTCACGGTTCGGCCATCGCCTGCCGCATGAGTTACCGCTATATAATCATGTCGATATTCATGGGTGTGTGCGTTTGCGAAGTATGAAAATTACACAATCATGCGATGATTTGTCCTGCACAAAGCAACCGCATGAGTTGCTATTTATAAAGTATTAGGCGTTTTTAAGTTATTATATTTTTTAAATTAATTTATTTACTATTAATTAAAGTCATCTAAAACGTACGAACGTTTTATTCAAATATCTGTGAATGACAAGTAAAGCACTGCATTTCTGCCTACAAGGAGCGCACGCCCCTGCAAATAAGTATACATACTGCAATACGGTAAATAGTAATAGCACAGAGTACTCGTAAAATATATATCCCTTAGATATAATCTCCTAGATAGGGATTAATATTGTATCCGTCTAAATAGCTTCTGAAAATACCACATTATTTGCGATATTTTTTTTTAACTTAGAATGGGTATAGTAACCCATCCTTTAAAGATAGACATTGTACGCCGTCGCGAACTTTTTTGTAGACACTTAAAAGAGAAACATACCCACAATATACATTTTTTTGTTATAAATTATCTCCAACGGGTTAGGTTAGGCAGCGTTTTGGATAAAAGCTCCCAGACGGCTTGATTTTTTCCGTAACCTTCAACAATTCGTCATATAAATCAAACTATTTCCACAAAACCTTAACAAATTATCCACCTAAACCTTCCAAAGGAACCACTCTGTCGGTAAATGTAAACTGCATGAAAATCCTTTCAGTAGTTTTATTTTTTGCTGGATAAGTTACAGCTAACATACATAAAATAGATAGATACAAGAAGGTCAGTTAAAAGTTTTCACAGATAGTAGATAATATAACAGTAGCGTTAAGGACAGCGGCCTCGTAACGTAATACATAAGTGAATTTAAATGTGAACGATAAACGAGTGATTTAAAACAGTACATAAAACTATAATAGTGAATACTCAGTGACTATATGTATAGATTTATATGGCATCAGTGTGCAAAATCGTGTAAAATGGTGTTTTATCAAGTGAAGGTTCTTTTGCTTAGGTATATATTTTTAACTAAAGTGAATTTTAACGTAGCTTCTTTTGATTTATATGGATAAACATAATACCTAATGTGTAGAGTAACGATTTAGGTTATATAATAAAGGGTTAAGTACTTATTAAGAAAATAATGGTAAAAATGTAGAACATTTCTTGAATGGTCAACTTTAAGTTGTAAATATCTTTTTTATAGAATAAGATTTCTAGTATATAAGGATTTATGTACATGGTTATGACAATAAAGAATTTCACACAACGCGTTTTGCTTCACCTGGCTCATGAAAAGTAGGGAAAATTATGGAAAATAGCCGTATAGAGAGGTAAAAGCGAGATAGCAAATCGGCCCGAAAGAGGCGTACGGGCGGGGCTCTCTATACGTCATTGCCATGAGCCAGGTAAGCAAAGCGAAAAAAGTGAAAATCGTTCTCCTCAAAAATAGTGTTTTATTATCGCCCCGGCTCTGCCCAAATCGGTTGAACCTTGCTATCTTCGAGTCTAATCTGAGTCGGCGGTTGAAACCCTGTGGAATAATACAGTCCCCTATAAGTAGAAAGGAAAAAAGACAGCGATAACCAAAGAGAAATATGAAATTAGTTATGAAAAAAAAATAGGAAAAATTAAGACATCTTGCTATTAAAGTAGAAATTGGTAAACTCTTTCTTTCTCTTTGAAATTTACGAGTATAACATTGGTACAGAATAAATCTTCATCGAGAAACCGCGAAATCTCGTTATACATTTTACTGACCCTGACAATATACGCGTTCTGGCGATAGGCAGTGTTAGAACACTCAATGTGCAGTAGGTCACGCTTTCTTCGCGAAGCTGCTGGGAAACGTAGCTCGATTCTACTAGTAAGATCAGCACAGTCTACTGAACTTTTATATTACATTTATTATATTAAATAAAATATTGGCAATATTAAATAAAATGAGACAGATCTGCTGATTTGATTTCTTATTTACAGATCTGATTTCTTCTTTCGGATAAAGGCAACATAATATGAAATTTCTTATATCGTTCGAAATAGGCAGATACGTTCGCGATTTGAATTGCACGTACCTCAGATTTTTTTTCTGAATGATCTCTATACGGCTAATATACGTATCATAAACCGGGTTCCAAACAGATGAGAAGTACTCGAGATGGCTGCGCACGAAACTGCAGTATTTTGAGTGTTTTGACGTCATTAAAATCAGCGAAGATGCGTAATAGGAAACCTAACGCTTGGGAAGCTTTTTTGATGATGTTGTCTACATGTGAATCAAAGTAGAGTTTCGAATCAAACGTAACACCCAGGTCTTTTATCGTCTTTTTTATCTCTAGGTAAATATATCGGCAATTTTGTAGTCGTAATGGATAGGCATAGTCTTACGAGTAAAAGTACATACGTAACATTTGGAAAAAATTAAATAAAGTCGGTTGCGAAGGCAGTAGTCTAGGAGTCTATTGAGATCCTGTTGGAGGCAAATAGCATCATCAACATTTCTTATTTGACTTAGAATTTTCATATCGTCGGCAAAAAGGCGGTAGTATCTTTGAGTATATAATAATAATAATAATATCTATGGACGCTTCACACCACGTCAGTCTGGTCCCGTGGTAAGTATCCGAAGAACTTGTGTTACGGATACCAGACAACGGAAATATATTTAATACTTTTTATACTATACTTATATTTAAGATTTTTATTATATTATACACATATTTAATAAACATCCATGACCCAGGAACACAGAAAACTTTTTTGTTCCCTGGCGGGATTCGAACCAGTGACCTCCGGCTTGAGCGCCAATGCGTTAACCGCTGAGCCACAGAGGTCGTCAAATATAAAACATTCAGCAATATCGTTTATAAAAATGTTGAAGAGAAGAGGCCCCAACAACGAACCTTGCGGCACACCTGAGGGTATGTACATGGCTCTAGACGTGTAATAATTGAGCACAACGGACTGAGATCTGTTGTCGACATAAGAAGAAAACCACCTAAAGAGGTTTCCCTAATACCTATCACTATAAGTTTGCGCATGAGTATGACATGATCTTGACGATCGAAACATTTTGTGAAGTCCGTGTAGATTACGTCTACCTGTGTGCGTTTAGACATACACTCAGAGATATAGTCGCTACAAAGTATTAGGTTGGTTTCGGTGGATCGCCTACATAGAAAGCCATGCTGGTGCGCGCTGATACTCAGACTTAGAACAGGATACAGCTGACTATAAACTATTTTCTCTAGGAGCTTTGCGAACAGGCACAGTTTAGATATAGGCATATAATTATTTACAATGTTTTTCGGACCTTTTTGTGTATGGGTTATGAAGGCCGATTTCCAGATCGAGGGTACGACGCCCTCGGTGAGTGATCTTCGATAAAGCATCGTAAGAGGTGAGGTCAATGGTTCAAAGCAGCTGCGTATTAAAATCAGTGGAATGTGGTCTGAACCTGCAGATTTATTTAAGTCGATCCCTTTGAGCACTTTACATACTTCCGATTCCCGCACTTTGATTGAATGCATGTCAGATACACAATTCAGGTTTTCATGTGCATGTTCTAATAATTGCGTGTTGTCAAGGCGTCGAGACTCATCACTACTCCGAGAGAGAAAATTAGAATGAAAATAATCTCTAAACATGTTGCAGGTAACCTCTTCTTCATAGGACCTTTTATCTCCGAATTTAAATAACGCCGGATATGAGTAATTCAGTTTTTTTGATTTCACATATGACCAAAACGATTTTGGTGTTTTGAGTATGTTGCCTTCAATTTTGGAAATATAACTATTAAACATGTCGCGTTCGTATTTCTTTAGCGCGCTACCGCAACAGTACAAATGATTGATAATAGGTACTGAAACATTTTCGTATTTTTTAAAATTTTTTATTAAAATTTGGATTTTTCTTTTAAAAATTTTATTAATGGTTTCCTGTACCAAAGAGGTAACTACGACATGGGGTTGTTACTTTAGTAGGTATGTAAGAGTCACGTAAGTTGTAAATCATAGAAAAAGGTGACGGCGCCTTCGAGTGGCCTAGTACTAATTTCTTGGTTATCGCGGACATACAGACAGACAGACTCATCTGGGGACTTAAATATATTATAAATTTTAGAGGAAAGTGGAAAGTGTACTCACGCTAGTTAACACGACCTTAGGCTGGGACTATATTGTCCGGAATCCGGTAGGCCGGGAAAATATCAGAGCATTGAAAATAGAACTCTGGGCTAATATAATAGAGCTGAAAATCAATGTGTCGAGTTTCGAGTTGTCTTAATATGTGACATTGACATTTGACTCGACACTTGTGTGTTCGCTTTTCAGCTCTATTGTATTAACGCAGAATTCTATTTTTTGTGCACTAAATTTTCTCCGGCCTTCCGGATTCCGGATCATATAGTCTAAGCCTTATCTCTTTCAGTGGAAATTATGTGCAGTAAAAGGAAAAGATCTTATGTTTCAAACACTTGAGACGATAAATTATCTCATTTTATAATTCATAATTGTTGATAATATGACCAATAAACATCACCTTATGATTTCAATTTTTTTTTAAATATAAAAATCATCTTTTTGTGACTAAAATAGGCTTATCTATCTTCTATATTATATATAAAAGGCAATGCTGATTGACTGATGTAGGTATCTACGCACAGGTCAAACCTTGAAATTTTGCACACGTATTTTTTTATATTACGTACGCATCCACTAAAGAAGGATTTTTCAAAATTCAAGCCCACAAGTAGGTAAAATAGGGAATAAAAATTTGTATGAAACTTTTTATACCTTGGACATATTCGCATGAAATTTCGCATGAATTGAGTGCGGAAAATAATGAGTCACGTACTGTAGCGTTTTCCAATACTCAACCCCTAAGAAAGTAAAATAGGGGATGAAAGTTTCAAATTATTATAAAGATATCGTTTAAAACCCAATATCAAGCGGGTGAATCCGTGTACCATATCATTAAAATACATTCAATTGTTAAATACGTGAAAGAGCAATTAACATACATACGTAACACTTTCGCGTTTATAATTACTTATTATTTTAATCAACAATTAAAACCAACCAAAAAAAAGTGTGAAAAAATGTTTTATTTCATAATTTTTTATATATTTTTACTTTGAATGTCGGTTTTAATTTTTTGTTGAAAAATAAAAAAAAATCTCTTATTAGTTATATTTATTATACTATTATTAACACATTTAAGAGAGTTATAATTACAAAAAAGCCTCCGCTATTCTCACTCTCTCGGCAAAACAAACTCAAGCGTTATTTTATGCCAGTTTTCTGAGAAGCCGTGGTATTTCCCCAAATAAGCATTAACGATCTGTGGACCTAATAAACAATCACCAGTGATGATAATTATTAGATATACTATATTATTAAACAATAATTATTATTATGTATTGTAGTAGTCGGCGGAAAAAATCAGTAAGCTTTAAATATATTATAGTGGTGATGATGATAACGAATATAATTTTGGCAAAAGCAAAATTTCAAAGACATTCATATCGGTGCACAAAATGCTGATTGGTAGTTAATACCTATGTCATCCAAATAATATATTGGTGTTTCGTGTGAAGATTGTGGTGATTGTGACGATGATAACTGGTGGTATGATTAATGGCATATGCTTACAGTTCTTTATACAACGCCGGAATCCCCAAACATGTACCTATCTATAAGGACTCAGGAGTTCTGCTCAGTGCTTTTGGATCCAGGGTATACCTTGGTACTAAATCTTTGGTAGCATAATATGCCTGAACTACTTCAGAAAAAATTAAAATCACTAGGTATATGGGTCCATATAAATTTCGAGGAGTTCCCTCGATTCCTCTGGATCCCATCATCAAGTCCCCACTTTGGAGTCAAAAATACCAATCGAGGAGGAAAACACCCTTTACAGCAAAAAACGAATTTAAAAAATCGGTCCACCGGCGGTGGAGTAATCCTTTAACATACAATAAAATATAAAAATATAATAAACAGTCGAGTGTATAACCGCCTCCTTTTCTGCTTATCTTATCCATGCTGATAGATCGTGCTAAAAACTCTTTAGGAAAATTATTTTGAACGAAATCGGACAATAACTTTTGAAGTAGGTAATTCAAAGAAAACCTATTGCGCGTTGATAGTTACGGAACCCTCCTAAGACATGTCGTGACATGCTCTTGGTAAGGTTTATATCCTGGAGTCTTATACCCAGAGCTTAATGTTAAAGTTTTTAAGTTTATAACGGGTTTTTATTTTTTTATACTTTTTCCAATTTACTTTTACACTGGTCTAAGAAGTTTAAAGTTACGATTAAATTACCTGGCTTTTTTTCCCCAACTCCTTAAACATTATACTAACACTATATCAAAATTTGAAATTGCCTCAAACATGTTTTTGGGGATTAAAAAATTCACTTTTCAAAAAATTGTAACTATGTATTGTCTAAGTTCCGCTTCTGACCAGCTAGACATGCAGTCTCGTGTTGCGGTACAATAGGAGAAGTTATTCTATAATAAGGTTTCAACTTGCCTTAAACACCTCCTCTAAATTTCCTAGTAGCTCTCCATTTATTTCATCATACAATGTATGGCGGTAGCATATTTTAATTGTAATAATTCACTACGCAAGTCACGGATGGTAGATTCCGATGCATTAAATCTACCTCGCATCTCGTCCAGCTCTGCCTTCATACTGTTGAAGTTCTTCAGCAGGCTGGAGACATCGACGTGGTCTATTGTTACCACCGGCAGCTTGTGGAGATCTTTCGCTACAAAGGCCGGCACGTGGTCTGGATCCGTCTTCTTCATGCGGGAGATGATATTCTGCACGCTTCGTTCGCCGCAATCACTCCCCCGTGATGGCATGTTCGCGCTATGGCCGAGTGTTTCGTACAACAGCTGCTTGCCCATACAAATGTCTTCACTGGTGAAGGTTGACTTTCAGATCTGCTTGATGCTGACCTCGTACATGGTGTTAATGGCGTGCTGGATGAGCTCCAGCAACTCGTTGGCCACCAACGCCATGATTGACGTGAAGCGCTGCACGTCAAACGCAAACGGTTAGACATTCGAATTGAAGCTCCTCTAATTTGGTAGCCGTCTGTTGTGCAGTGTGTGGTCTAGCGTTGTCTTGAAGCAGCAGTGGCCTAGAGCGAATGAACAACCTCGTTTGTTTAGAAGCTAGCTTTTCCATCATGATTTGCAGTTGCTGGCAATAGACATCTGCCGTAATCGTCTGGCCAGATTTAAGAAAACTGTAGTGAACGACACCGGCACTAGTCCACCAAACGCTCACAAGTAACTTTTTTTGAGTCAATTTTCGATTGGGGTAGGATTTGGCTGGTTCGCCAGGGTTCAGCCACTGCAAGGAGCGTTTCCGATTATCGTACAGGATCCACTTTTCATCACAGGTAATTATTCGATTTAAAACCCCTTCATTATTGTGCCGGTTGAGTAATGTAACGCAGCAGTCGACGCGCGTTTGTCGGTTTGCTTCACTCAATTCATGAGGTACCTTTCAAGCTGTTTCACCTTCCCAATTTGCTTCAAGTGGATTAAAGCAGTTTTATCACTAACACCGCAGCCTGCAGAGTTGGACGGACACAGACGTACACTCGGACGTGGTTTTCCATGGATCCGCTTCCACAATAGCCTTCAATTCTTCATTATCAACTTTGGTCTCCGGCCGTCCACGGCGCTTGTTCTGCAGGTCGAAATTCCCAGAACGACAACGTTGGAACCAAAAACGCAGTGTGTTTTCTTTTGCGACACCGCCGCCATAAACATCATTAATCCTTCAAGCCGTTTCTGCAGCACTGGTGCCATGGTGGAACTCGTACTCGACAATAATACGATATTTCAAGTTTTCCATTTTGTAAACAGAGTGACGCAAAGAAAAAACCAAAAGAGGAAAATCAAATGAATTATGGTTTTCGAAACACAAATGTATGAGTAAATAGCGGTTATAAATTTGAAATTGAAATTCCTAACCAAAGAAGATAATATATTTGAGATCAAAGTGGCTAGTACGCCAATTTCATATGTAAGGACCTAAAAGTTGACATATTAATATTACTGCACTTTTTTACACGAATAGGTAGAATAAATATAGTATCTAACAGTGGTGTAGGGTTCCTATGACTCCATCCCTATCAGCTTCACTTAGGTACCTACCACTTACCTTTTGAAGACCCTCGTCCAAATCCCAGGCTAGGGCTTCCCTATGAAGGAGAACCAGCCTTCGCCACTGGTATCTAAGTACTTATTATTTTAATGACAGTCCTTAAAAATATAATAGCAATGAAAATAAATAAATATTATTAATTAAAAATCTATTATTTTTAGTTCAGTGTAGAACGGCCAGGGCCAGAGCCAGAAATTAATTTTTAACAGCTTATTCGTCTACACAAGTAAGCAATCCGTAATTAGTTTTCCAGAAGAATGTTAATTTGTTAAACATTTATATTTTTAAACTTTTAATATTTCCATAACTTGTACTTACTGCACAAGTGTACACTCAACACTGAGCTGTATACAGTAAATACAGTTTAATACCGATACATTTAATAATAATAATACTGACAAACGGTACAAATTATAACAAATTAGATACCTATGTAACTACTTATCATAGAAAAATATTATTTATAATAATATTAATATTATTATGTAGGTACCTAGCTCTTACGTACCACGTAATGAGTACCTAATGACCAACAGTATTAATTATAGTGTTGAATATATTTTAAAATCGTTATGGGTATTATATTTTTTGGATCGACACCTTTTCTCATTGTCAGTTGCAAGACTTTGCATTGTGTTCGAATTTAAAAAGCGTGATGGGGTCAGTGTCTTCCTACTGTGTACGTTTCAGTAGCGCCTTTTTTTTAATGGCCCGAATTAGGGATGGGCAAGGTGGGGCAACCCTTATCGATAACAAAAGATATTCAAATGAGTCCAGTTTGACTTGTAGTGCATTTTAATTGTTATATCAGTGATGCACTGGTCTTCACTGGTGTAACATGCTGTGATTTATCATTGTAATTAGTTAAGTTTTAAAGTTTAAGGTGTGTTAAAAGTTATTGGAGTTTAAAATAAAATTCTTGTTTCTGGTGATTGCTGCTTCGATTTAATTTTCAAGATTACAAAGGTAAGTTCCACTAAAACAAATACAATCCACTAGAGTCTATGATACGATAAATTTTATTTAGGACGTGTCTACTGGTATCACATAACGATTTAAAATTGATATTTTACCTAAAATGTGCAATGCGCGTAGGCCGATATAATGCAAAATTAATTTATTATAATATTGTGATTTTCTACTACTGGATTACTAATCTTACTAAGTGTTCGATGAAATGATCCAATGGACTAGTTTCATGGTATTTTTTCAGTTTCTAGGTTATTTATTTTTTTGTAAATTTTAGAATTTTACTGTTTTTTTGGTTGACAACGGACTTTCAAAGTCCATTTATTCTGGTTCGTTCATCCTCAGACGAGCGAAGTCTTCGAAAACGATGTTGTCCTCCTCCTCATTGGCGTACAGCGAGTTTTCATAACGGTGTCTCTCAATCGACTGCATCTTCTTCATTGCATTGAAACGTTGTTTCTCCTGAGAACCTATCGGCAAATAAAAAAGATAAAAATAAATTATAAATCAAATAATTTCGCCAAAATTTGTTTCAAAGCTTGAATACACAATATTTTAATTCATTATAATGATATGGCGTGAGTAGTTTGATCTCTAAACCTAAAACTACTTACCTTCAGCTGGATGGAGAAGCTTGAATGGTACATCGGTAACAAGTTCTCCCCCAAGTGTTCCGCAGTTCAGCTTCACACGAACGGAGTAGGAGACTACAATACCAATAGCCTCAGCTGGGCACTTTCCCTCAGCAACCAGAGTAGAGCTAGCCAAGTTCACGTCATCATCCTTCAGGTGGCCATCCAAAGCGACACCTATAAAAGAAATTTATATCAAAGCTTATTTTTTTATTAAATGACCACATTTTTTTACTTCTAGAGAAAGCCAACTGAACAAATATATAATACAAACAAACATATATATATATAATTTTTATATAATTTAATATTAATTTTTATATAATTTTTAATATCAATACCTACCTCGTACATCCTTGTTGCTGCGTGCCAAAGGTACCAAGTAGAACGTCTTCGAAAGACTTGCGCCAGGTGTAATCGGGCAACCTTCTCGGCTCTCCAAGGATGCGACGTGGCGTGAGAATTGCGAGTTGATCATAGTAATCTCGACATGCTGCACGACCATGCAACGGATATTGCGCACGGACTTCCTAGAGTTGTTAGACACGATGATGTTTGCGGCCACCTTCTCGCCATGATAGTATATTTCCTTGTCCAATGTCACCTCCAGGCTAATCTTGCCATTACTGAAGGTAAAGCCCTTGCTAACAAGTGAGCTTGGCAGGCGACGTCCACGGGAAGTTGGAGCATGTTGCAACTGCGCAAAAATTCACAAAAAGGGAAAATATTATTTTAATTTTTGTATTAAAATTAGTTGCAAATAGGTATGGTAATAAAAATATTCCTCACTTTCTTAATCGCAAGAGTGACAGAGCTCCTCTTGTGGGTCTTTTGATCCTCGCTCTCAGCAACATAGGTTCGTACACAATATTCAACGCCCATTGGTTTGCCCTGATCTTCATCGGAAGGTTGTAGTGTCACCTTTATAATCAGACAATAATTTATTGATTACTATTTACATATATAAGATATTAGATTGAAAGTTAAAATTATTATGATAAGTATCTAGTTAATAAAAATATAAAAATATATTTAAAATATTTTATCTATTGCAATGTATTACAATTTAATTTACATAGGTATTCTTTAGAATTATTTTAAAGTTACCGATGTTGGTGAAGTCTCCGGGAAGTTAAATGTAAAAGGAAAGGCGTTGGGTCCCAATTTCTTCAACAATTTTTCTTGGACAGGTGTAAGTTCCATTTTAGAATTGATCATTGGTACAACTTGTTCTTGGCCAATGACCATTTCCTTTGAGAATTTGACTCCCATGACCTCATCTTCCTCCCTACCGAAGCGGTATGTCGTAACGAGCTGAAGTGAAAAATATCCGTTAAAAAGGCACTGCACAAAATATCACTGTTTTCACTCCCACAATTAAAAACACTTCACTTATACCTGGCTAAAAACTTTTCTTCCTTTCAGATATTCCGTGTCAACCACAACAACTCCATCGATAGGATCGCAGTAATCTACATGATCAATGAAGTCGCGCTTGCCAAGGTAAACGGTTACTTTTCCATTGGGGGTAGTTTTCTTAAATACTTTGACAGCGACCACGAAGGCCAAGGCAAGGTAGTCAAGCATTTTGATGGATACCGAAAACGTTTATTAGGAATATGAAATTTAGGTTGGTGTTAATTATATCTTTCAGGAATGCTTGCTTGTTGAAACAGTGAGTTTGAAGCACTCACCAGAAATGACTCTGCATTTGAGATGCCCCTTTTATATACGTTGTATTTGTGAGGTTTCCTTCAAAGCAAAATTTGTTAATAGGATCGTAGACGTAGGAGCAAACAAATGAGATTAAAATCGTATGACGGGTACTTGTAATACTTTAATCGATAATAATCTAACATGCAACACTATTTTTATGAAAAAAAATATCTCGGCTGTCACTTGTCAAAAGTCGAAAATAAATCCAATTTATTTGTTGTTGATGATATATTAAAAATAAATTGAAGTTAATCTGTCTAAGTCTTATAAGATTCTGATAATATATTTTCCAAATTTAACAGAAATGTGATTTTGCAAATGACAGTAAGTTAAGATGTTCATACTCGAACATCATAGGTTTAATGCACTCCATCGAGGTTATTTTTAAGATTAAACAAATTTTGCCCACGTATTTGCCTTATAAGAACAGTAAATTATAATGAGTATAACCAAAATGAAATATTTTCACTATGAACATGGTTAAAATCTTAGTATAATAAGTACAGCTTTGTGCATTGTGCTGTAACTGTACCAAGTATCTATTTCTTTGCAAGTGTGGATTTTCTACACAAATGAAATAATCATGTCTCGTTCAATAGGATGTAGTTGCCAGTAGCCACAAAATTACTTGTAGTACCATATCATTTTAACACACTGCTCATCTAAATATTTTGTCTTACAGTTATACCATAAGTATGCCGACCTTCCTAACACCGGGCCGGCACGGCTACAGTGTACGGTTCTCTCGCACACACCCCGACTCATTGGCTGTGGCAACTAGCCAATATTATGGGCTAGCTGGTGGCGGTACTCTCTTCCTGCTAGAACTTGCGCAGGATGGTACTACAATATTAGAACTACAGAAGTTGGAATGGAGCGATGGACTGTTTGATGTGGTAAGTATTTATTAAAGTCTTGTTTTCTCTAATCTGTTAGTACATCACATTCAAAACGGTTGTTGTAAGTCTTGTGGAAAGCTAAGCTTACTAAAATAGACTCTATATTTAGAGTTTTTACACATTGCACAATAGTGCAATGTGTAAAAATGTGAAGCTTAGATAAATAATTGTCTTTCAACCTCTAGTATTATACTGGCGTGTTACAAATTATCTTATTCATTTATTCAGCTACAAGGCAGTTTATACTTTGTAGTAAAACATTAAAAGTAACATTTGCTAAACCCAAAGGCTTAGCTTGCCTTGCATTCGTAAATAATGTTTTGTTTATGAAGTGTACCAGAAACTCTATGAACTATAAAGAGTTACCACTTTAAAGTGTTAAAATAGAACAGTTGCTGCTTAGATCGGGTTACACAATTGATTTACTCCAGCCTTGACTTTGAAACCTTATAACCACAAGAGTACAACATAGCCAGAGTTCTTACAAATTAGAACATCAATGGATAGGAATAGCTACATTTTTTATAAAAAAACTATAACCCGACTATGTAAATTATATAGCCTGTTACCCAGTTTATTAATACGAATTTAATGACATCTCATTTATTAAAATCGGATCAGTAGTTTAGGTGCTACGGTGGAAGAAACATACATAAATAGACTGCCATTACCCTTCCTTGTCGCTTTGCCGTAGTTGAGTAAAAATATAAGAACAGGCCTCTAAAAACTGTAATTCTAGAGTAAAAAATTATCATTTTTACTGTTTCACAAGTCTTTTGTAACAGAATTACAAAAAATTATTACAGTTATGAAATATCTATTGATATTGTACTGCAAGATTCGCTGTTATTAACATCCAAGTAAATACGTAAATCTAAGTAAATTGGAAATAAAATATTTAATATATTTTTTAAAAACATTCTATTACATCTTAATATAATATGTTGCATAATATTAATAAGAGTACATTGAAGTAAAACACATAATTTCTTTACAAACCTGTATCATACAGGTTTCTAAAGAAATTATGTGGTAATTTAGGACAAAGTATGTGCAAGAAACATAGACAAGACTAAGACATAACATTTGGTGTCACTGTTTGTATTATAAGTTTTTGCCATGGCACATATTTTATGAGAGAATTTTATAATTTTCTAGAACATCTTTCACATAATCTTGTAATAAGTTTTGTATTAACCTAGGTACAGATGAGGACAATGAAGCCTGTAAAGTTATATTATGCAAACATTTACATATTACGAACTAGCACTGACTGTTAATTGTTAGTACCTGGGTAACCAAGCTTTGCTTGGAGTTCTGAGAAATTGAAATAAATACTCTTTATTTATTTTAATTTCTCAGAACAAAAAAAACAACCACAAAATATTTATCCGACTGGGATTAGAACCCGCCATATTCCGAATTTTCGAACAAAGCAAAACCAAACTGCCAATAGGAGTGACATAATAGAGTCCAAATTATTGATATATCGAAATATCGAAAGAAAAACATATTTAGCTTTAAATGCGTAGTTTCTCAGGGATGAGAGACCTAGCTAGATCGATTTTTCTCCCCCAAAACTCCTGGCTTACAAAATTTCATGGTAATACTTGCAGACGTTTTTCAGATTACGATTGTATATATACAAGATTGTCTCATTTAAAGTATAAGATATTTTAGTGATTACATTTAAAACTTTATAAAAAACAATAGTAAAATAAAAATCATGGAGACATCATTTATTTCGAGATAGCTTATTGAGAGATTGAGATAGCTAATTTAGTATGACTCTGACTTAACAATTTGAAGCAAAACTCAAAACCTTTGCAGTGTGGTAATATGTTTAGCTATCCACTTATCTCTCTGCTGCTTAAGGTCGACTTGTTGTCTTTAACTAGCCACTATTACTTTAAGCTTTTGGTATACTTTTGGTATACCAATATGATATTAAATCACCATTTTAAATCTTGGATTTTTAAGCAATTTGTTTATATTTCAGACATGGTCAGGAACCTCAGACGGTGTAGCGGCATGCGGTGCTGGTGATGGTGCTATAATTATATGGAGGGGTGGTTGCTCGGCCCCCCTGCGAGTGTTGAGGGCCCACCGCAGTGAAGTGTGCTCGGTGGACTGGCCTAGAACCCACCTGCTGAGCGCCAGCTGGGATACCACTGTGAAGTTGGTGAGTGTCAGTGTTTTGTCTTTTTTAAAAGACATTAGCTGTTCCGACACACGTTTTTCTGCCTTAAAAAAGGAACTGAAATTAATAAATAACTACACCTACAATGCAACCTAGGTCCTTGTCCTACACCTACTCCGACAACCTACACCTTTTACAATATTTCTCAACGTTTAAACCTTCTCTGAACTTCCACAATTATTTCAAGACCAAAATTAGCCAAATCGGTACAGCCATTCTCGAGTTTTAGTGAGACATTGCAATTGCAATCCATTTTTATATACGTAATACCATGTTTTATGTCACGTCCCTTGGGAATGGAATAAAAATTATGCTATGTACTATGGTCCTAAGCTACCTCCCCACCAATTTTCAGCCAAATCGGTTCAGCCGTTCTTATAATACAATATTGTAACTAACACGACTTTCTTTTATATATTAAAACACATATATAAATGCGTGTGGCACCTTGGCAAAAAAAGGTCATGAAATCTCCTGTAAAAATTGGTTATCTGCAAAAACTTTTCTGTATCTACAACCTCATGTTAAATAAGCTAACTATAAAAATTATCTTTAGTCATCATGATGACACCAAAATTAGTTAACCACAGAAATGCTTCAAAACCACATTTCATAATATTAAAGAAAATTGAGCTACAGTGTAACCCAAAATCAATGTCACATGCTTCAGAGTCATAGTCTATCTTTAGCACCCTTATCAAAACAGGTTTAGAATGTCAGCTACTTTCGTTTCCAGTGGGATCCAGACTCGGAGACCTGTCTCAGCACATTCTCCGGTCACTCACAGTTGGTGTATACAGCGGCCTTCTCACCACACTCCCCGGCCACATTTTCTTCGGTGTCCGGAGACGGGCATCTAAAGTTGTGGACGTGTCAAGACGCGAGACCGGCGGCGGTCGTGAAGGCGCATGATGCTGAGGTAATTCAAATCCACTAATAGTATAAAGAGGAAAGCTGTTTGTTTGCTTTGACCAATTTGAAATTATTTCACCATTACATTAGAACCTACATCATCCCAGATAGGTGATTAAAATAATAATTTATGTTAAACCTACCTGCTTCTGTTTACCTATATCTACCCGTCCGAAGCTGGGCGGGCCGCTATACTAAATAAATTTATTTTATTGTAATTTATTTTAAATGTTCATAGATTATTTTTCTATTGGTAGACTTTAATGTTAACAGACATAATATCTCCTGTAATATTCTGCTATCAAATAGTATATCAATACATATTGTAATTAGAGACGTGTGAATTATGCTTAAAATAATATAAACCTCTGAAAATATTACTATGTCATGTCAACCTGCTTCTAAGGGACAATTAGAATATATATAACTTAAAAGAACTCGTAATATGTATTCACCTTTATGAAGCCAGAGAAAAGATAAGCTTCAGGTATTATAATAATCCAATAAACAGGATTATAAACTTTAGTTTGTAATTTGAACTTTATGCTAACGTATAAAGGTCGAATTTTGCAGGTGCTATCGTGCGATTGGAGTAGAATAGATGCGCATGCGCTAGCTACTGCGGGTTCCGATGGATTGATCAGAGGTTGGGACTTAAGGAGGCTAACATCACCCATGTTCACATTAAAAGGTATGTTTCCAGTGAAAATAATCGATGAATACGTCATGTCTATTACGACAGACGATTCACGAAATTGAAATTACAAAGTTGGCCGTTAAGCGTGTCAGTGAGATGGACTAGTGACCTATTGCTAGTGAGATATTGTACCTGAGTGTAGTGCCAGTGAGATGGACGAGTGACCTAATACTAGTGAGATATTGTACCTGAGATAATGCCAGTGAGATTGACGATTGACCTAATGCTAGTGCTATATTGTACCTGAATGTAGTGCCAGTGGGATGGAAGAGTGACCTAATGCTAGTGAGATGTTGTACCTGGGCGTAGTTTAGATGATATGAATGTTTGATTTAATAACACTGAGACAGTGTGACCGAAGTGTTAGGTTTCGGCATATCTATATAGTATATATATAAGTTTAATAAATTATATCCATTTATGTTCATAATTACAGGAGCCAGAAGGGCGGACAGACAGACATACAGACGGACGGACAGAGCGAATCTATAAGAGTTCCTTGAATACTATGGAACCCTAAAAAGACTGGCTAGTTGGCTTATACTAACGTTTCCATTATTTTTCCCTCAAAACGTTATCCTTGTAAGAAAGTTTCGGTTTCGGCCGAAACGGAGACCGTTGACGAAATTAGTTTTCGGTTTCGGTCCTAAAAACCAGTTTCAGTCGGACACTACACTGAGATATTGTATGCGATGTAATTTCCTTATAATGGTTCTGTTTTATTTTCAGGATGCGAGTGCGCCGTAAGGCGAGTGCAATTTTCGCCGCACACACCTAATGTTGTTGCGGCCGTTTCGTACGATTTTACAACAAGGTATGTTTTATTCAATATGCAATATTTCTCTAATATCTATAATTTTCATTTGTCGTGCATTAATAGTATAAGTATTTTGAAACAATTTTTTTATTTATTATTTATTATTTTGAGAAAAGACATTGGCGTTTTTACCCGCTATTTATAAAAGCGGCGACCATAAACCAAACTAACCACCAACCAGATTGTATAATTTTCATTCATAAAGCATAATCTTTAATTTCCCATAATAATTTTACTTCAGATCCATAGGGAAGTGGAGATAATCAATAAATTGTAAATCATATTTTATATGAATAAGCGTTGAAATGAGTTTAAATTTCACAGTATTTACCCTGCAAATATGCGACCCATATTTGCAGGTGGGGTATTCCATTGTAATCCAGATGCAATTACACTTAGCCTTTGGTCATCATGGATAATTGTATCATAGTAATAGTCAATGTCCTTTGTTCAAAATTCATGCCATGAAATTCAGCTGCTAACAACACACTAATTGTGGTGTGTGTGTGTGTGTGATGTAACCTCTCTGGTGCTGCGGGTGTCAATTGGCTGCAGTAATCGCGTACGAGCTACCTGTTTGCTGGCTGTACCATATATAATTATGTGATAAGTTTGTTCTTTTGCCAGTGTTGTACCATTAAAAATTTTCTTCTGCTATCAGACTGTGGGACGTGTCCCGCGGTTGCGACCCTCTGGAGACGATACGTCACCACTCGGAGTTCAACTACGGGTTGGACTGGAACAGCCGGCGGCCTCACCAGCTCGCCGACTGCGGCTGGGACAGCCTCGTGCACGTGTTCACGCCGCGCTCGCTCGCCGCCCCATAGTGAGTACACTCTGACGTACGGCTGGGCTGTACATCTGGCGGTGGCACCCAGCTCGCCGACTGCGGCTGGGACAGCCTCGTGCATGTGTTCACGCCGCGTTCGCTTGCCACCCCGTAGTGAGTACACACTGACGTACGGGATGATTATCTGGAAACTTAACGCGGATAAACTATACTTACAGAAATACAAACCGCATTTAGTTATAGTAAATAACGAATCTATGATAATGTTGTTTACAAAAATCTATTTATTTTCAGGAAATATGCTGTAATTTGGGCTCTGGTAATGATAATGTGTTTGAAACACTTTGAAAAGAGAAGAAATGGTCTTTTGTGTGGAAATAAGGTTTCCGGTATGATTGGAAACGGTTATTTACATTTATGTTCTATTGATGTTAATTTTAATGAATTTTATAAACATTGGAAACTTGTACATAGTTATTGCGCAATGTAATATTGTAATAATGTACTGATTAGAATGCTTTTGTAATATTAGAATATATTAAAATGTTTATTAAATATTATTTTTACGATAAGAAAATGCTAAGTTTTAAAACAGAGACTGTTAATAATGATTTTGCATTTATTTTTATGTTTTATTATTTTTATTATCAATATTATCGATATATAGCAAATATATTATAAAGCTGAAATATTTCTTTTATTTTTGTAAAAATTACGGTACAAATTTACAATACATTTTTCAGAGAGTATCCGGTTCCGGAGGTTCCGGTTACTTGAGATTACTATATCCCGATGTAAATAAACTCAAGATTTCGGCCACCTCAAATATCTTATCCAAGTGAGTGAGGCCACGGAATAGAAATTATTTAAATCTGAATATCCCAAATCAGTCCACACTGTACTAGAATTATTACTAAATAATATGCAAGGAAAACAATATAATTTAATCGTGTGTACACAACCACACAGCCAGTTATACGTTTCATAACTTTTAACATGAAATTTTCGAGTTACATTATTTTTTTTGCTGGTTTAATTGTTGTAACTCGGGTACACACCTACTTTTAGACAGAATTTGAATCTTTTCACTGAATGACAATTGTGAGAACTTGTTATTTTTAATTTTTAATAAACACACACTATCAACGCAAACCTCACAATCAAATAACATTTTAAAAAAATCAACAAACGCACTAGTTAAAGCAAATCACTACAATTATTATAGAAACTCAGTAAGAAACTGTTAAATGTTAAAATGAAAAATCTTTTAAGAAAACTATAAATAAACAGGAGCGATTAAATTGTAAACAATGCTTATCACATGAAATATGCAATATGGCCCCCGCGAAACACAAATTGTTTCTTCTATTTAAATAAATAAAACCTTACTAAACAAAAATGCATAATGTGCATACATGATTCATTAGATTCGCGTCGTATTATTTTTAGTCGGATTATAGGCAACGAATAATTTCCGACAAGCCAGTTCGGCGGTTTTCGGAAGCGATCGGATAGCCGAACCGAAGCTCTCGGCTCGGCCATCGGTTCGGCCACGCCTGCCGCATGAGTTACCGCTATATAATCATGTCGATATTCATGGATGTGTGCGTTTGCGAAGTATGAAAGTTACACATACATGCGATGATTTTTCCTGCAGAACTTACCGGCATGAGTTGCTATTTATAAAGTATTAGGCTTTTTTAAGTTATTATATTTTTAATTTATTTATTTACTATTAATTAAAGTCATCTAAAACGTACGAACGTTTTGTTAAAATATCTGTGAATGACAAGTAAAGCACTGCATTTCTGCCTACAAGGAGCGCACGCGGTGTGTGAGGAAATTACAGGCTACCTGAAAAATAATAATTTGTTACCTGAGACACAATCTGGCTTTAGGAAGGGTCGGAGTACTGTGACTTCACAAGATAGAGGTCATTGTACCCTACTTGTCCTATTGGACTTTTCCAGGGCTTTCGACACAATAAATATAAATATCCTATTATCAAAACTAAGATACTACGGATTTGATGATGCAACATTGAAATGGTTTAATAGCTACCTCAGTGATCGTCGCCAGCGTGTGCAGCTCTCTCTTAGTGACGGGTCCTTCTTGTTATCTGACTGGTTGGATGTTGAAAATGGAGTACCACAGGGTTCTATTTTGGGACCAATATTATTCATTTTATACATAGCAGATTTAAGAACTCATATTAGACTGTAAATTTCACTTCTACGCTGATGATACCCAAATTTATATATCTTGTAGGCCAAGTGATATAGAAAAAGCAGTTGCTTTGCTCAATGAGGACCTTAATCGTATAATGCTTTGGGCCCAAAAAAACAGCTTGTGTCTTAATCCTGCTAAATCCAAATACTTAATCTGTGGCTCCATTAATCAACTCAAACATCTGAGCCTAACAAGTGACGTAAACTTAATGGGTGAACCAATTGAACGCATTTATGCGGCACGTAATCTGGGTCTTTTGCTTGATTGTAATCTGCGGTTCCAAGAACATATTATAACTAGTCTAGTCAACAACTCCTTTTACAGACTGAAGATACTATACAGAGTGAGACCGTTTCTGTCAGTGGAAATGCGTGTTCGTCTTGTAGAGTCTTAGGTGCTGTCAAAGTTGAACTATAGAGTTATGGGTAGTATTCACATTTAACATTAATTTTTAAAATAATTAAAAACTAAATTTTTTTATACAATTTAAATTTTTAATTGCGATTTTGGTCATGAATGATGAATCAAGACATTTGACACTTGTTACAGATTTATTGTTTCTTTTTCCTCTTTTTATTATTATTATTATTATTGTTTAAATTAGTGTGTAAGTGTTTGGACGGCTGTGAGGTCACGGAATGGGTCAAGCGGAAGACCGGTGCTGGACATACCAAGGTGTGCCAGCAATGCCGAGCTTGATCCAATTTGCGTTTTTCATTTATGTATTTTTCTTATTATATTTAAATACCACCAGACGGTATGACCCTGGTCCCTTGGAGAGTGGGACGGGCTCTTGTATGGGACGCTACTTGCGTCGATACACTTGCTCCGTCCCATGTCCAGGACACCTCGAGTTCTGCAGGTGCGGCCGCCAATTAGGCGGAAAACCTCAAGCGGCGCAAATATGAGAACCTTAGTGGGGATCTCATATTTAAACCGTTTGGGGTTGAAACCCTAGGTACATGGGGTCTGGGTGCGCGCAAACATTTCAGAGAAATCTTCAAAAAACTCATTGAGGCCACCCGAGACCTCAGAGCCGGCACCTACCTGGCCCAGAGAATAAGCATCGCAATCCAGCGTGGAAACTCGTTGAGCCTTCTAGGTACTCTGCCTGGTGGGGACGACCCGGGAGATTTCTTTGTTTTGTAGCATTTTAAGTTTTGGAGTAGTTATAATTTTTTTAGTACTTACCTACTTTTATAGTTTGTAAATATTTTAATAGATTTTAGTTAATGTTAGCCAGGTCAATACTGTTAATTTGTTATAAAACTTAAATATAAGTTTCCAATGTTTATAAAATTAAGACCTAAATTTATTAACCCTAAATTAGATTATTAGTATATATAGATTAACCCTAAAAAGACTGGCTGGTTGGCTTATACTAACGTTTCCTTTAATTTCCCTCAAAACATTATCCTTGTAAGAATGTTTCAGTTCGGCAGGACAGCCTTGCCGTACAGCCTTGATATACAGCCCGACAGCCTTGCCGTTTAGTACGGTTTGTGTACGGTGTGTTACGGTTGCTATAAAGTTAGTGATTTCATTAACGATTGCACACCTTGGGAATAAGATGGCCCCCTGCAAGGCTGCTTTTATGTACTTAAGTATGTTTTATGTACTTATTATTTCTGTTATTTAGATTAAGTTACAACATTGTAAAAATATTTTTTTGAAAATAACATTTTTCCCATCTTTTTGCTAAAAGGTGGCCCCGTGCATCTGCCGTTTTTTCTCGCCGGGCTAGTTTCCGACCGGGTGGTAGGCATCATGTAGACCGTCGTTCAGAAAGTGTCAGACTTATCTTAAAAATAATATTTATGAAACATTTTAATATATTATGCTATTAAGACAAAAGCAGAACATTATTACAATATTACATTGCGCAATATCTATGCACAAGTTTCCAATGTTTATAAAATTAAGACAGAGTAAAACTATACGAGTTTCTTGAATACTATAGAACCCTAGAAAGACTGGCTGGTTGGCTTAAAATAATGTTTCCTTTATATTTCCCTCAAAACATTATCCTTGTAAGAATTTTTCAGTTCGGCAGGACAGCCTTGCCGTACAGCCTTGATATACAGCCCGACAGGACACAGCTTTGCCGTACTGCTCACCTGTACGGTATGTGTACGGTGTGTCACTGTGTTACGATTGCTATAAAGTTAGTGATTTCATTAACGATTGCACACCTTGGGAATAAGATGGCCCCCTGCAAGGCTGCTTTTATGTACTTAAGTATATTTTATGTACTTATTATTTCTGTTATTTAGATTTAGTTACAACATTGTAAAAATATTTTTTTGAAAATAATTTTTTTTCCATCTATTTGCTAAAAGGTGGCCCCGTGCGAGTTTCTTATAGTCTCTGCCGTTTCTTCTCGCCCAGCTAGTTTCCGACCTGGTGGTAGACATCATGTAGACCGTCGTTCAGAAAGCGTCAGACTTATCATACAAATAATATTTATTAAACATTTTAATTGCAATTTTACATTGCGCAATATCTATGTACAAGTTTCCAATGTTTATAAAATTAAGACAGAGTGAAACTATAAGAGTTTCTTGAATACTAAGGAACCCTAAAAAGACTGGCTGGTTGGCTTATACTAACGTTTCCTTTATCTTTCCCTCAAAACATTATCCTTGTAAGAATGATCATTCTTCTAACCATTTTTTTGTAACTTTTACACTAAATTAATAAAATATAAACTATTTACGACTATAATTTCAACTGTCAACTGTCAACAAGTAAACACTGTTTTTGGACTGCTCTGAAATATTAAAATAATTAAAATAGTACTGGCTACAGTTCTGCTAATTCTGTGGATCCATATTGTGCCTGAACCTTTGAATTCACAAGAAGATAAAATACAGAACTATCACCGCTACTTTCTTCAAGTTATCAACGATTCCAGGTATCGGTTTCAGTTATTTTTTGTGCCTGAGAAATACAAAGTCACGTTTGAATCTTGAAATCAGCCAATCACATCAACAAATTACTTAATTAAGAATATAAACATTAAATTATTAATTGCAAGACATTGTGCATTGGGTGACAAGTGACGACTAACATCTGAGCAGTGACAAGTAGACAACTGACATACTTGACATATGTCATTTTGAGTTCCGGACTCTTCGCCTTCTCACAGCAGCGATATCTAAACCGAACATTTTTGCCACAAAAATATGAATTCCCCTCATAGTAAATTTGTATGTTGTACCCGAACCTCCAGGGCTGGTGAAATTATATCATGCTTGCTATGCAAAGGATGTTACTACGGGCCCTGTGTAAAAATGTCCAAGAAGGACAACAGGGAAGAATGGAAGTCATTGACTTGTTCCAAGTGCAAGGGTAAACGAGCAAAGTTAAATGCCTCCTTGCAATGTAATGCATCCACGTCGAGTCCAGAAGAAACTATTGATGAAAATGTTACGCTAAGGGTGCCTAATACTAATAACTTCACTTTTGCATCACCAAGTATCCTGCAAAAAGCGATTAAAAGTGAAATCGAGCCTTTATTTATTTCTCTTCAAAATAGACTTCTTAACCAGATTACCGAAAAAAATAAAGAGCTACTAGAGCAATTATCACAGATTGCAAGTTCAATGAATTTCATTGAACAACAATATGAAGATAGGAGAAAAGAACTATCAGTAAAGTCTGCCAAATTGAATAATCTTGAGGAAGAGAACTTAACTCTCAAAAAAACTGTAAATGACCTAAACTCCAGAGTTACTCAACTAGAGCAGCACTCCCGAGCTAGTAATATTGAGCATCGAACTGAGACATACACGCTACTGTGAAACAGTTAGCGAATGCAATAAAATTTAACATCTCAGAGCAAGACGAATGTCTTGTATGTGTACTAGAATTTCAAAAGTGAACAAGGACTCCAGCAGACCTAGATCGGTTTTAGTAAAGTTCGGCTCTCCTAAAATTCGAAATAGTTTCTTAGCGGCAGCTAAAATATTCAACAAGAAGGCCTCGAAGGAAATAGACAAGTTAAACACTAGCCATCTGGGTATTGGTGGAGATAAAAAATCGATGTTTGTGGTAGAACATCTTTCACCTGCAACTAAAGCACTACATGCAGCAGCCAGATCCAAAGCTAAGGACTAGATCCTTAGTATAAGTATTAGTATAAGTATGTTTGGGTCAAGGATGGAAATGTGTTTATGCGGAGAGCTGCTGACTCCGATTATATCTACGTTAGGAATTTTGAGTTGCTTGCAACACTAAAGTAACAGTGCCGTTTATTATTATTATTTTTCTTTTTTGTGTACGCACGTTTTTAACAGTAGTAGTCCTTTTCGATCCTCGAATTTCCTGCTACTACCAGAATGTAAGGGGCATGCGTGGTCATGTCATTGATATTTACCATAATATTTGTGCTAGTAACTTTGATGTTATCATTCTTACTGAAACGTGGTTAAATAGTAGTTTGCACGATAGTGAATTTTTTGATGCTAGGTACAATGTGTACAGACGAGATAGAGAAACCTGTTCAATAGCTCATACTAAAAGAGATGGTGGAGGTGTACTCATTGCAGTTAAAAAAAAATTTTTGTCTCACCGCGAACCTGATTTCGATAGTTCCTGTGAAGACATCTGGGTTAGCATCGAATTTAATAATAAGAAACCCCAAAAACTTATCATATGTTCGGTATACTTACCCCCGCAACACCTTTGCGCAACATTGGATGTGTTTCTGAATAACTCTAGAAAAGTCATAGAGAGTCTGCAGGGTGATGACATAATTATTACGATGATCGGAGATTTCAACCTTAGTGGAATTGATTGGCGTCCATCTCAATTCACTGAATCTCAACTAACACCTGCAATCTACGGTTCTTCTTCAATTAAAAGTCGTCTAGTTGATTTTCTATACTTGCATGATCTTCGTCAATTTAATGGCATCGTCAACGCATCCAATAAAATCCTGGACCTTGTGCTGTGTGATCAGAATATAGTTTCGGTTGATTCGTGTACTTCTCCTTTGCGCGCGATAGATCCATTCCATCCACCTCTTGAAATTTCACTTCAAATAACAAATATACAATATAGCTCAAAGAATACGGCTAAAAGGTTGAAGTTCTTCTCAGCTGATTACAATGCTATTATCCAAAGTCTCGATAAAGTGAAATGGATTAATGAACTCTGTGAATTTCGGGATGTGGATGGGATGGTTTCTAGATTTTATGACATTCTTAATGATATTATAAGAGCTAATATACCTTCGACTTGTCGCTGCAAGAGGAGTATGTATGTCTATGTACAAGTTTCCAATGTTTATAAAATTAAGACAGAGTGAAACTATAAGAGTTTCTTGAATATTAAGGAACCCTAAAAACTGGCTGGTTGGCTTAAAATAACAAATCCTTTATCTTACCCTCAAAACATTATCCTTGTAAGAATTTTTCAGTTCGGCAGGAAAGCCTTGCCGTACAGCCTTGATATACAGCCCAACAGGACAGCCTTGCCGTACTGCTCACCTGTACGGTATGTGTACGGTGTTACGGTTGCTATAAAGTTAGTGATTTCATTAACGATTGCACACCTTGGGAATAAGATGGCCCCCTGCAAGGCTGCTTTTATGTCCTAAAGTATGTTTTATGTACTTATTATTTTTGTTATTTAGATTAAGTTACAACATTGTAAAAATATTTTTTTGAAAATAACAATTTTTCCATCTATTTGCTAAAAGGTGGCCCCGTGCGAGTTTCTTATAGTCTCTGCCGTTTCTTCTCGCCCGGCTCGTTTCCGACCTGGTGGTAGACATCATGTAGACCGTCGTTCAGAAAGTGTCAGACTTATCGTACAAATAATATTTATTAAACATTTTAATATATGCTATTAAGACAAAAGCAGAACATCGTGTTTAATAAATATATGGTAAAAATATTTTTTTGGAAATAACAATTTTTTTCCATCTATTTGCTAAAAGGTGGCCCCGTGCGAGTTTTTTATAGTCTCTGCCGTTTATTTTCGCCCGACAAGTTTCCGACCTGGTGGTAGACATCATGTAGACCGTCGTTCAGAAAGTGTCAGACTTATCGTACAAATAATATTTATTAAACATTTTAATATATGCTATTAAGACAAAAGCAGAACATTATTACAATATTACATTGCGCAATATCTATGTACAAGTTTCCAATGTTTATAAAATTAAGACAGAGTGAAACTATAAGAGGAACCCTAAAAACTGGCTGGTTGGCTTAAAATAACAATTCCTTTATCTTACCCTCAAAACATTATCCTTGTAAGAATTTTTCAGTTCAGCCTTGCCGTACAGCCTTGATATACAGCCCGACAACCCAGCAGCAAAATAACAATTTTTCCATCTATTTGCTAAAAGGTGGCCCCGTGCGAGTTTCTTATAGTCTCTGCCGTTTCTTCTCGCCCGGCTCGTTTCCGACCTGGTGGTAGACATCATGTAGACCGTCGTTCAGAAAGTGTCAGACTTATCGTACAAATAATATTTATTAAACATTTTAATATATGCTATTAAGACAAAAGCAGAACATTATTACAATATTACATTGCGCAATATCTATGTGCAAGTTTCCAATGTTTATAAAATTAAGATAGAGTGAAACAATAAGAGCTTCTTGAATATTAAGAAACCCTAAAAAGACTGTCTGGTTTGGCTTAAAATAACGTTTTCTTTATCTTACCCTCAAAACAATATCCTTGTAAGAATTTTTCAGTTCGGCAGGAAAGCCTTGCCGTACAGCGTAGTTATACAGCCCAACCTGACAGCCTTGCCGTACAGTGTTGTTATACAGCCCGGTAGGACAGCCTTGCCGTACAGCCTAGATATACACCCCGACAGGACAGCCTTGTCATACAGCCTTGATATACAGCCCTGCAGGACAGCTTTGCCGTACTGCTCACCTGTACGGTATATGTACGGTGTGTCACGGTGTTACGGTTGCTAATAAAGTTAGTGATTTCATTAACGATTGCACACCTTGGGAATAAGATGGCCCCCTGCAAGGCTGCTTTATTGTCCTAAAGTATGTTTTATGTACTTATTATTTCTGTTATTTAGATTAAGTTACAACATTGTAAAAATATTTTTTTGAAAATAACAATTTTTCCATCTATTTGCTAAAAGGTGGCCCCGTGCGAGTTTCTTATATAGTCTCTGCCGTTTCTTTTTGCCCGACAAGTTTCCGACCTGGTGGTAGACATCATGTAGACCGTCGTTCAGAAAGTGTCAGACTTATCGTAAAAATAATATTTATTAAACATTTTAATATATGCTATTAAGACAAAAGCAGAACATTATTACAATATTACATTGCGCAATATCTATGTACAAGTTTCCAATGTTTATAAAATTAAGACAGAGTGAAACTATAAGAGTTTCTTGAATATTAAGGAACCTTAAAAACTGGCTAGTTGGCTTAAAATAACAATTCCTTTATCTTACCCGCAAAACATTATCCTTGTAAGAATTTTTCAGTTCGGCAGGAAAGCCTTGCCGTACAGCCTTGATATACAGCCCAACAGGACAGCCTTGCCGTACAGCGTTGTTATACAGCCCGGTAGGTCAGCCTTGCCGTACAGCCTAGATATACAGCCCGACAGGACAGCCTTGAGATACATATACAGCCCTGCAGGACAGCTTTGCCGTACTGCTCACCTGTACGGTATATGTACGGTGTGTCACGGTGTTACGGTTGCTAATAAAGTTAGTGATTTCATTAACGATTGCACACCTTGGGAATAAGATGGCCCCCTGCAAGGCTGCTTTATTGTCCTAAAGTATGTTTTATGTACTTATTATTTCTGTTATTTAGATTAAGTTACAACATTGTAAAAATATTTTTTTGAAAATAACAATTTTTCCATCTATTTGCTAAAAGGTGGCCCCGTGCGAGTTTCTTATAGTCTCTGCCGTTTCTTCTCACCCTGCTAGTTTCCGACCTGGTGGTAGACATCATGTAGACCGTCGTTCAGAAAGTGTCAGACTTATCGTAAAAATAATATTTATTAAACATTTTAATATATGCTATTAAGACAAAAGCAGAACATTATTACAATATTACATTGCGGAATTTCTATTTACAAGTTTCCAATGTTTATAAAATTAAGACAGAGTGAAACTATAAGAGTTTCTTGAATATTAAGGAACCTTAAAAACTGGCTAGTTGGCTTAAAATAACAATTCCTTTATCTTACCCTCAAAACATTATCAGTTTTTAATTAATTTTTCAGTTCGGCAGGAAAGCCTTGCCGTACAGCCTTGATATACAGCCCAACAGGACAGCCTTGCCGTACAGCGTTGTTATACAGCCCGGTAGGTCAGCCTTGCCGTACAGCCTAGATATACAGCCCGACAGGACAGCCTTGCCATACAGCCTTGATATACAGCCCTGCAGGACAGCTTTGCCGTACTGCTCACCTGTACGGTATATGTACGGTGTGTCACGGTGTTACGGTTGCTAATAAAGTTAGTGATTTCATTAACGATTGCACACCTTGGGAATAAGATGGCCCCCTGCAAGGCTGCTTTATTGTCCTAAAGTATGTTTTATGTACTTATTATTTCTGTTATTTAGATTAAGTTACAACATTGTAAAAATATTTTTTTGAAAATAACAATTTTTCCATCTATTTGCTAAAAGGTGGCCCCGTGCGAGTTTCTTATAGTCTCTGCCGTTTCTTCTCACCCTGCTAGTTTCCGACCTGGTGGTAGACATCATGTAGACCGTCGTTCAGAAAGTGTCAGACTTATCGTACAAATAATATTTATTAAACATTTTAATATATGCTATTAAGACAAAAGCAGAACATTATTACAATATTACATTGCGCAATATCTATGTACAAGTTTCCAATGTTTATAAAATTAAGACAGAGTGAAACTATAAGAGTTTCTTGAATATTAAGGAACCTTACGGCTTAAGGAACTGGCTAGTTGGCTTAAAATAACAATTCCTTTATCTTACCCTCAAAACATTATCAGTTTTTAATTAATTTTTCAGTTCGGCAGGAAAGCCTTGCCGTACAGCCTTGATATACAGCCCAACAGGACAGCCTTGCCGTACAGCGTTGTTATACAGCCCGGTAGGACAGCCTTGACGTACAGCCTAGATATACAGCCCGACAGGACAGCCTTGCCATACAGCCTTGATATACAGCCCTACAGGACAGCTTTGCCGTACTGCTCACCTGTACGGTATGTGTACGTTGTATCACGGTGTTACGGTTGCTATAAAGTTAGTGATTTCATTAACGATTGCACACCTTGGGAATAAGATGGCCCCCTGCAAGGCTGCTTTTATGTCCTAAAGTATGTTTTATGTACCTACTTATTATTTCTGTTATTTAGATTAAGTTACCACATTGTAAAAATATTTTTTTGAAAATAACAATTTTTCCATCTATTTGCTAAAAGGTGGCCCCGTGCGAGTTTCTTATATTCTCTGCCGTTTCTTTTCGCCCGACAAGTTTCCGACCTGGTGGTAGACATCATGTAGACCGTCGTTCAGAAAGTGTCAGACTTATCGTACAAATAATATTTATTAAACATTTTAATATATGCTATTAAGACAAAAGCAGAACATTATTACAACATATACAGCCCAACAGGACCGCCTTGCCGTACTGCTCACCTGTACGGTATGTGTACGGTGTGTCACGGTGTTACGGTTGCTATAAAGTTAGTGATTTCATTAACGATTGCACACCTTGGGAATAAGATGGCCCCCTGCAAGGCTGCTTTTATGTCCTAAAGTATGTTTTATGTACTTATTATTTTTGTTATTTAGATTAAGTTACAACATTGTAAAAATGTTTTTTTGAAAATAACAATTTTTCCATCTATTTGCTAAAAGGTGGCCCCGTGCGAGTTTCTTATAGTCTCTGCCGTTTCTTCTCGCCCGGCTCGTTTCCGACCTGGTGGTAGACATCATGTAGACCGTCGTTCAGAAAGTGTCAGACTTATCGTACAAATAATATTTATTAAACATTTTAATATATGCTATTAAGACAAAAGCAGAACATTATTACAATATTACATTGCGGAATTTCTATGTACAAGTTTCCAATGTTTATAAAATTAAGACAGAGTGAAACTATAAGAGTTTCTTGAATACTAAGGAACCCTAAAAAGACTGGCTGGTTGGCTTATACTAACGTTTCCTTTATCTTTCCCGCAAAAAATTATCCCTGTAAGAATTTTTCAGTTCGGCAGGAAAGCCTTGCCGTACAGCCTTGATATACAGCCCGACAGGACAGCAGCAAAGTAACAATTTTTCCATCTATTTGCTAAAAGGTGGCCTCGTGCGAGTTTCTTACAGTCTCTGCCGTTTCTTCTCGCCGGGCTACTTTCCGACCGGGTGGTAGGAATCATGTAGACCGTCGTTCAGAAAATGTCAGACTTATCTTAAAAATAATATTTATTAAACATTTTAATATATGCTATTAAGACAAAAGCAGAATATTATTACAATATTACATTGCGCAATATCTATGCACAAGTTTCCAATGTTTATAAAATTAAGACAGAGAGTTATAAGAGTTTCTTGAATACTATAGAACCCTAAAAAGACAAGCTGGTTGGCTTAAACTAACGTTTCCTTTATCTTTCCCTCAAAACATTATCCTTGTAAGAAGTTTTCAGTTCGGCAGGACAGCCTTGCCGTACAGCCATGTTATACAGCCCGATAGGACAGCCTTGCCGTACAGCCTAGATATACAGCCCGACAGGACAGCCTTGCCATACAGCCTTGATATACAGCCCTACAGGACAGCCTTGCCGTACTGCTCACCTGTACGGTATGTGTACGGTGTGTCACGGTGTTACGGTTGCTATAAAGTTAGTGATTTCATTAACGATTGCACACCTTGGGAATAAGATGGCCCCCTGCATGGCTGCTTTTATATCCTAAAGTATGTTTTATGTACTTATTATTTCTGTTATTTAGATTAAGTTACAACATTGTAAAAATATTTTTTTGAAAATAACAATTTTTCCATCTATTTGCTAAAAGGTGGCCCCGTACGAGTTTCTTATATAGTCTCTGCCGTTTCTTTTTGCCCGACAAGTTTCCGACCTGGTGGTAGACATCATGTAGACCGTCGTTCAGAAAGTGTCAGACTTATCGTAAAAAAAATATTTATTAAACATTTTAATATATGCTATTAAGACAAAAGCAGAACATTATTACAATATTACATTGCGCAATATCTATGTACAAGTTTCCAATGTTTATAAAATTAAGACAGAGTGAAACTATAAGAGTTTCTTGAATATTAAGGAACCTTACGGCTTAAGGAACTGGCTAGTTGGCTTAAAATAACAATTCCTTTATCTTACCCTCAAAACATTATCAGTTTTTAATTAATTTTTCAGTTCGGCAGGAAAGCCTTGCCGTACAGCCTTGATATACAGCCCAACAGGACAGCCTTGCCGTACAGCGTTGTTATACAGCCCGGTAGGACAGCCTTGCCGTACAACCTAGATATACAGCCCGACAGGACAGCCTTGCCATACAGCCTTGATATACAGCCCTACAGGACAGCTTTGCCGTACTGCTCACCTGTACGGTATGTGTACGTTGTATCACGGTGTTACGGTTGCTATAAAGTTAGTGATTTCATTAACGATTGCACACCTTGGGAATAAGATGGCCCCCTGCAAGGCTGCTTTTATGTCCTAAAGTATGTTTTATGTACCTACTTATTATTTCTGTTATTTAGATTAAGTTACCACATTGTAAAAATATTTTTTTGAAAATAACAATTTTTCCATCTATTTGCTAAAAGGTGGCCCCGTGCGAGTTTCTTATATTCTCTGCCGTTTCTTTTCGCCCGACAAGTTTCCGACCTGGTGGTAGACATCATGTAGACCGTCGTTCAGAAAGTGTCAGACTTATCGTACAAATAATATTTATTAAACATTTTAATATATGCTATTAAGACAAAAGCAGAACATTATTACAACATATACAGCCCAACAGGACCGCCTTGCCGTACTGCTCACCTGTACGGTATGTGTACGGTGTGTCACGGTGTTACGGTTGCTATAAAGTTAGTGATTTCATTAACGATTGCACACCTTGGGAATAAGATGGCCCCCTGCAAGGCTGCTTTTATGTCCTAAAGTATGTTTTATGTACTTATTATTTTTGTTATTTAGATTAAGTTACAACATTGTAAAAATGTTTTTTTGAAAATAACAATTTTTCCATCTATTTGCTAAAAGGTGGCCCCGTGCGAGTTTCTTATAGTCTCTGCCGTTTCTTCTCGCCCGGCTCGTTTCCGACCTGGTGGTAGACATCATGTAGACCGTCGTTCAGAAAGTGTCAGACTTATCGTACAAATAATATTTATTAAACATTTTAATATATGCTATTAAGACAAAAGCAGAACATTATTACAATATTACATTGCGGAATTTCTATGTACAAGTTTCCAATGTTTATAAAATTAAGACAGAGTGAAACTATAAGAGTTTCTTGAATACTAAGGAACCCTAAAAAGACTGGCTGGTTGGCTTATACTAACGTTTCCTTTATCTTTCCCGCAAAAAATTATCCCTGTAAGAATTTTTCAGTTCGGCAGGAAAGCCTTGCCGTACAGCCTTGATATACAGCCCGACAGGACAGCAGCAAAGTAACAATTTTTCCATCTATTTGCTAAAAGGTGGCCTCGTGCGAGTTTCTTACAGTCTCTGCCGTTTCTTCTCGCCGGGCTACTTTCCGACCGGGTGGTAGGAATCATGTAGACCGTCGTTCAGAAAATGTCAGACTTATCTTAAAAATAATATTTATTAAACATTTTAATATATGCTATTAAGACAAAAGCAGAATATTATTACAATATTACATTGCGCAATATCTATGCACAAGTTTCCAATGTTTATAAAATTAAGACAGAGAGTTATAAGAGTTTCTTGAATACTATAGAACCCTAAAAAGACAAGCTGGTTGGCTTAAACTAACGTTTCCTTTATCTTTCCCTCAAAACATTATCCTTGTAAGAAGTTTTCAGTTCGGCAGGACAGCCTTGCCGTACAGCCATGTTATACAGCCCGATAGGACAGCCTTGCCGTACAGCCTAGATATACAGCCCGACAGGACAGCCTTGCCATACAGCCTTGATATACAGCCCTACAGGACAGCCTTGCCGTACTGCTCACCTGTACGGTATGTGTACGGTGTGTCACGGTGTTACGGTTGCTATAAAGTTAGTGATTTCATTAACGATTGCACACCTTGGGAATAAGATGGCCCCCTGCATGGCTGCTTTTATATCCTAAAGTATGTTTTATGTACTTATTATTTCTGTTATTTAGATTAAGTTACAACATTGTAAAAATATTTTTTTGAAAATAACAATTTTTCCATCTATTTGCTAAAAGGTGGCCCCGTACGAGTTTCTTATATAGTCTCTGCCGTTTCTTTTTGCCCGACAAGTTTCCGACCTGGTGGTAGACATCATGTAGACCGTCGTTCAGAAAGTGTCAGACTTATCGTAAAAAAAATATTTATTAAACATTTTAATATATGCTATTAAGACAAAAGCAGAACATTATTACAATATTACATTGCGCAATATCTATGTACAAGTTTCCAATGTTTATAAAATTAAGACAGAGTGAAACTATAAGAGTTTCTTGAATATTAAGGAACCTTACGGCTTAAGGAACTGGCTAGTTGGCTTAAAATAACAATTCCTTTATCTTACCCTCAAAACATTATCAGTTTTTAATTAATTTTTCAATTCGGCAGGAAAGCCTTGCCGTACAGCCTTGATATACAGCCCAACAGGACAGCCATGCCGTACAGCGTTGTTATACAGCCCGGTAGGACAGCCTTGCCGTACAACCTAGATATACAGCCCGACAGGACAGCCTTGCCATACAGCCTTGATATACAGCCCTACAGGACAGCTTTGCCGTACTGCTCACCTGTACGGTATGTGTACGTTGTATCACGGTGTTACGGTTGCTATAAAGTTAGTGATTTCATTAACGATTGCACACCTTGGGAATAAGATGGCCCCCTGCAAGGCTGCTTTTATGTCCTAAAGTATGTTTTATGTACCTACTTATTATTTCTGTTATTTAGATTAAGTTACCACATTGTAAAAATATTTTTTTGAAAATAACAATTTTTCCATCTATTTGCTAAAAGGTGGCCCCGTGCGAGTTTCTTATATTCTCTGCCGTTTCTTTTCGCCCGACAAGTTTCCGACCTGGTGGTAGACATCATGTAGACCGTCGTTCAGAAAGTGTCAGACTTATCGTACAAATAATATTTATTAAACATTTTAATATATGCTATTAAGACAAAAGCAGAACATTATTACAATATTACATTGCGGAATTTCTATGTACAAGTTTCCAATGTTTATAAAATTAAGACAGAGTGAAACTATAAGAGTTTCTTGAATACTAAGGAACCCTAAAAAGACTGGCTGGTTGGCTTATACTAACGTTTCCTTTATCTTTCCCGCAAAAAATTATCCCTGTAAGAATTTTTCAGTTCGGCAGGAAAGCCTTGCCGTACAGCCTTGATATACAGCCCGACAGGACAGCAGCAAAGTAACAATTTTTCCATCTATTTGCTAAAAGGTGGCCTCGTGCGAGTTTCTTACAGTCTCTGCCGTTTCTTCTCGCCGGGCTACTTTCCGACCGGGTGGTAGGAATCATGTAGACCGTCGTTCAGAAAATGTCAGACTTATCTTAAAAATAATATTTATTAAACATTTTAATATATGCTATTAAGACAAAAGCAGAATATTATTACAATATTACATTGCGCAATATCTATGCACAAGTTTCCAATGTTTATAAAATTAAGACAGAGAGTTATAAGAGTTTCTTGAATACTATAGAACCCTAAAAAGACAAGCTGGTTGGCTTAAACTAACGTTTCCTTTATCTTTCCCTCAAAACATTATCCTTGTAAGAAGTTTTCAGTTCGGCAGGACAGCCTTGCCGTACAGCCATGTTATACAGCCCGATAGGACAGCCTTGCCGTACAGCCTAGATATACAGCCCGACAGGACAGCCTTGCCATACAGCCTTGATATACAGCCCTACAGGACAGCCTTGCCGTACTGCTCACCTGTACGGTATGTGTACGGTGTGTCACGGTGTTACGGTTGCTATAAAGTTAGTGATTTCATTAACGATTGCACACCTTGGGAATAAGATGGCCCCCTGCATGGCTGCTTTTATGTCCTAAAGTATGTTTTATGTACTTATTATTTCTGTTATTTAGATTAAGTTACAACATTGTAAAAATATTTTTTTGAAAATAACAATTTTTCCATCTATTTGCTAAAAGGTGGCCCCGTACGAGTTTCTTATATAGTCTCTGCCGTTTCTTTTTGCCCGACAAGTTTCCGACCTGGTGGTAGACATCATGTAGACCGTCGTTCAGAAAGTGTCAGACTTATCGTAAAAAAAATATTTATTAAACATTTTAATATATGCTATTAAGACAAAAGCAGAACATTATTACAATATTACATTGCGCAATATCTATGTACAAGTTTCCAATGTTTATAAAATTAAGACAGAGTGAAACTATAAGAGTTTCTTGAATATTAAGGAACCTTACGGCTTAAGGAACTGGCTAGTTGGCTTAAAATAACAATTCCTTTATCTTACCCTCAAAACATTATCAGTTTTTAATTAATTTTTCAATTCGGCAGGAAAGCCTTGCCGTACAGCCTTGATATACAGCCCAACAGGACAGCCATGCCGTACAGCGTTGTTATACAGCCCGGTAGGACAGCCTTGCCGTACAACCTAGATATACAGCCCGACAGGACAGCCTTGCCATACAGCCTTGATATACAGCCCTACAGGACAGCTTTGCCGTACTGCTCACCTGTACGGTATGTGTACGTTGTATCACGGTGTTACGGTTGCTATAAAGTTAGTGATTTCATTAACGATTGCACACCTTGGGAATAAGATGGCCCCCTGCAAGGCTGCTTTTATGTCCTAAAGTATGTTTTATGTACCTACTTATTATTTCTGTTATTTAGATTAAGTTACCACATTGTAAAAATATTTTTTTGAAAATAACAATTTTTCCATCTATTTGCTAAAAGGTGGCCCCGTGCGAGTTTCTTATATTCTCTGCCGTTTCTTTTCGCCCGACAAGTTTCCGACCTGGTGGTAGACATCATGTAGACCGTCGTTCAGAAAGTGTCAGACTTATCGTACAAATAATATTTATTAAACATTTTAATATATGCTATTAAGACAAAAGCAGAACATTATTACAATATTACATTGCGCAATATCTATGTACAAGTTTCCAATGTTTATAAAATGAAGACAGAGTGAAACTATAAGAGTTTCTTGAATATTAAGGAACCCTAAAAAGACTGGCTGGTTGGCTTAAAATAACAATTCCTTTATCTTACCAGCAAAACATTATCCTTGTAAGAATTTTTCAGTTCGGCAGTAAAGCCTTGCCGTACAGCCTTGATATACAGCCCAACAGGACAGCCTTGCCGTACTGCTCACCTGTACGGTATGTGTACGGTGTGTCACGGTGTTACGGTTGCTATAAAGTTAGTGATTTCATTAACGATTGCACACCTTGGGAATAAGATGGCCCCCTGCAAGGCTGCTTTTATGTCCTAAAGTATGTTTTATGTACTTATTATTTTTGTTATTTAGATTAAGTTACAACATTGTAAAAATGTTTTTTTGAAAATAACAATTTTTCCATCTATTTGCTAAAAGGTGGCCCCGAGCGAGTTTCTTATAGTCTCTGCCGTTTCTTCTCGCCCGGCTCGTTTCCGACCTGGTGGTAGACATCATGTAGACCGTCGTTCAGAAAGTGTCAGACTTATCGTACAAATAATAATATTAAACATTTTAATATATGCTATTAAGACAAAAGCAGAACATTATTACAATATTACATTGCGGAATTTCTATTAACAAGTTTCCAATGTTTATAAAATTAAGACAGAGTGAAACTATAAGAGTTTCTTGAATATTAAGGAACCCTAAAAAGACTGGCTGGTTGGCTTAAAATAACAATTCCTTTATCTTACACGCAAAACATTATCCTTGTAAGAATTTTTCAGTTCGGCAGTAAAGCCTTGCCGTACAGCCTTGATATACAGCCCAACAGGACCGCCTTGCCGTACTGCTCACCTGTACGGTATGTGTACGGTGTGTCACGGTGTTACGGTTGCTATAAATTTAGTGATTTCATTAACGATTGCACACCTTGGGAATAAGATGGCCCCCTGCAAGGCTGCTTTTATGTCCTAAAGTATGTTTTATGTACTTATTATCTTTGTTATTTAGATTAAGTTACAACATTGTAAAAATGTTTTTTTGAAAATAACAATTTTTCCATCTATTTGCTAAAAGGTGGCCCCGAGCGAGTTTCTTATAGTCTCTGCCGTTTCTTCTCGCCCGGCTCGTTTCCGACCTGGTGGTAGACATCATGTAGACCGTCGTTCAGAAAGTGTCAGACTTATCGTACAAATAATATTTATTAAACATTTTAATATATGCTATTAAGACAAAAGCAGAACATTATTACAATATTACATTGCGGAATTTCTATGTACAAGTTTCCAATGTTTATAAAATTAAGACAGAGTGAAACTATAAGAGTTTCTTGAATACTAAGGAACCCGAAAAAGACTGGCTGGTTGGCTTATACTAACGTTTCCTTTATCTTTCCCGCAAAAAATTATCCCTGTAAGAATTTTTCAGTTCGGCAGGAATGCCTTGCCGAACAGCCTTGATATACAGCCCGACAGGACAGCAGCAAAGTAACAATTTTTCCATCTATTTGCTAAAAGGTGGCCTCGTGCGAGTTTCTTACAGTCTCTGCCGTTTCTTCTCGCCGGGCTAGTTTCCGACCGGGTGGTAGGCATCATGTAGACCGTCGTTCAGAAAATGTCAGACTTATCTCAAAAATAATATTTATTAAACATTTTAATATATGCTATTAAGACAACAGCAGAATATTATTACAATATTACATTGCGCAATATCTATGCACCAGTTTCCAATGTTTATAAAATTAAGACAGAGAGTTATAAGAGTTTCTTGAATACTATAGAACCCTAAATAGACAAGCTGGTTGGCTTAAACTAACGTTTCCTTTATCTTTCCCTCAAAACATTATCCTTGTTAGAAGTTTTCAGTTCGGCAGGACAGCCTTGCCGTACAGCCATGTTATACAGCCCGATAGGACAGCCTTGCCGTACAGCGTTGTTATACAGCCCGGTAGGTAAGCCTTGCCGTACAGCCTTGATATACAGCCCAACAGGACAGCCTTGCCGTACAGCGTTGTTATACAGCCCGGTAGGTCAGCCTTGCCGTACAGCCTAGATATACAGCCCGACAGGACAGCTTTGACGTACTGCTCACCTGTACGGTATGTGTACGGTGTGTCACAGTGTTACGGTTTCTATAAAGTTAGTGATTTCATTAACGATTGCACACCTTGGGAATAAGATGGCCCCCTGCATGGCTGCTTTTATGCTAATAAGACAAAAGCAGAACATTATTACAATATTACATTGCGCAATATCTATGTACAAGTTTCCAATGTTTATAAAATTAAGATAGAGTGAAACTATAAGAGCTTCTTGAATATTAAGGAACCCTAAAAAGAGTGGCTGGTTGGCTTAAAATAACGTTTTCTTTATCTTACCCTCAAAACATTATCCATGTAAGAATTTTTCAGTTCGGCAGGAAAGCCTTGCGGTACAGCGTTGTTATACAGCCCAACAGGACAGCCTTGCCGTACAGTGTTGTTATACAGCCCGGTAGGACAGCCTTGCCGTACAGCCTAGATATACACCCCGACAGGACAGCCTTGTCATACAGCCTTGATATACAGCCCTACAGGACAGCCTTGCCGTACTGGTCACCTGTACGGTATGTGTACGGTGTGTCACGGTGTTACGGTTGCTATAAAGTTAGTGATTCATTAACGATTGCACACCTTGGGAATAAGATGGCCCCCTGCAATGCTGCTTTTATGTCCTTAAGTATGTTTTATGTACCTACTAATTATTTCTGTTATTTAGATTAAGTTACCACATTGTAAAAATATTTTTTTGAAAATAAATTTTTTTCCATCTATTTGCTAAAAGGTGGCCCCGTGCGAGTTTCTTATAGTCTCTGCCGTTTCTTTTCGCCCGGCTAGTTTCCGACCTTGTGGTAGACATCATGTAGACCGTCGTTCAGAAAGTGTCAGACTTATCGTACAAATAATATTTATTAAACATTTTAATATATTTAAGACAAAAGCAGAAAATTATTACAATATTACATTGCGGAATATCTATGTACAAGTTTCCAATGTTTATAAAATTAAGACACAGTGACACTATAAGAGTTTCTTGAATACAAAGGAACCCTAAAAAGACTGGCTGGTTGGCTTATACTAACGTTTCCTTTATCTTTCCCTCAAAACATTATCCCTGTAAGAATTTTTCAGTTCGGCAGGAAAGCCTTGCCGTACAGCCTTGATATACAGCCCGACAGGACAGCAGCAAAATAAATTTTTTTCCATCTATTTGCTAAAAGGTGGCCTCGTGCGAGTTTCTTACAGTCTCTCCCGTTTCTTCTCGCCGGGCTAGTTTCCGAACGGGTGGTAGGCATCATGTAGACCGTCGTTCAGAAAGTGTCAGAATTATCTTAAAAATAATATTTATTAAACGTTTTAATATATGCTATTAAGACAAAAGCAGAATATTATTACAATATTACTTTCCTTTATCTTTCCCGCAAAACATTATCCTTGTAAGAATTTTTCATTTCGGCAGTAAAGCCTTGCCGTACAGCCTTGATATACAGCCCAACAGGACAGCCTAAGCCAGCAGCCAGCTAAAAGGTGGCCCCGTGCGAGTTTCTTATAGTCTCTGCCGTTTCTTCTCGCCCGGCTAGTTTCCGACCTGGTGGTAGACATCATGTAGACCGTTGTTCAGAAAGTGTCAGACTTATCGTACAAATAATATTTATAAAACATTTTAATATATGCTATTAAGACAAAAGCAGAACATATATTTATTAAACATTTTAATATATGCTATTAAGACAAAAGCATAACATTATTACAATATTACATTGCGGAATTTCTATGTACAAGTTTCCAATGTTTATAAAATTAAGACAGAGTGAGACTATAAGAGTTTCTTGAATACTAAGGAACCCTAAAAAGACTGGCTGGTTGGCTTATACTAACGTTTCCTTTATCTTTCCCGCAAAACATTATCCCTGTAAGAATTTTTCAGTTCGGCAGGAAAGCCTTGCCGTACAGCCTTGATATACAGCCCGACAGGACAGCAGCAAAGTAACAATTTTTCCATCTATTTGCTAAAAGGTGGCCTCGTGCGAGTTTCTTACAGTCTCTGCCGTTTCTTCTCGCCGGGCTAGTTTCCGACCGGGTGGTAGACATCATGTAGACCGTCGTTCAGAAAATGTCAGACTTACCTTAAAAATAATATTTATTAAACATTTTAATATATGCTATTAAGACAAAAGCAGAACATTATTACAATATTACATTGCGCAATATCTATGTACAAGTTTCCAATGTTTATAAAATTAAGACAGAGTGAAACCTTGGGAATAAGAAGGCCCCCTGCAAGGCTGCTTTATTAACAACAATTCATTTATTAATAACAATTCCTTTATCTTACCCTCAAAACATTATCAGTTTTTAATTAATTTTTCAGTTCGGCAGGAAAGCCTTGCCGTACAGCCTTGATATACAGCCCAACAGGACAGCCTTGCCGTACAGCGTTGTTATACAGCCCGGTAGGTCAGCCTTGTCGTACAGCCTAGATATACAGCCCGACAGGACAGCCTTGCCATACAGCCTTGATATACAGCCCTACAGGACAGCCTTGCCGTACTGCTCACCTGTACGGTATGTGTACGGTGTGTCACGGTGTTACGGGTGCTATAAAGTTAGTGATTTCATTAACGATTGCACACCTTGGGAATAAGATGGCCCCCTGCATGGCTGCTTTTATGTCCTAAAGTATGTTTTATGTACTTATTATTTCTGTTATTTAGATTAAGTTACAACATTGTAAAAATATTTTTTTGAAAGTAACAATTTTTCCATCTATTTGCTAAAAGGTGGCCTCGTGCGAGTTTCTTACAGTCTCTGCCGTTTCTTCTCGCCGGGCTAGTTTCCGACCGGGTGGTAGGCATCATGTAGACCGTCGTTCAGAAAATGTCAGACTTACCTTAAAAATAATATTTATTAAACATTTTAATATATGCTATTAAGACAAAAGCAGAACATTATTACAATATTACATTGCGCAATATCTATGTACAAGTTTCCAATGTTTATAAAATTAAGACAGAGTGAAACCTTGGGAATAAGATGGCCCCCTGCAAGGCTGCTTTATTGTCCTAAAGTATGTTTTATGTACTTATTATTTCTGTTATTTAGATTAAGTTACAACATTGTAAAAATATTTTTTTGAAAATAACAATTTTTCCATCTATTTGCTAAAAGGTGGCCTCGTGCGAGTTTCTTACAGTCTCTGCCGTTTCTTCTCGCCGGGCTAGTTTCCGACCGGGTGGTAGGCATCATGTAGACCGTCGTTCAGAAAATGTCAGACTTATCTTAAAAATAATAATTAATAAACATTTTAATATATGCTATTAAGACAAAAGCAGAATATTATTACAATATTACATTGCGCAATATCTATGCACAAGTTTCCAATGTTTATAAAATTAAGACAGTGAGTTATAAGAGTTTCTTGAATACTATAGAACCCTAAAAAGACAAGCTGGTTGGCTTAAACTAACGTTTCCTTTATCTTTCCCTCAAAACATTATCCTTGTAAGAAGTTTTCAGTTCGGCAGGACAGCCTTGCCGTACAGCCATGTTATACAGCCCGATAGGACAGCCTTGCCGTACAGCCTAGATATACAGCCCGACAGGACAGCCTTGCCATACAGCCTTGATATACAGCCCTGCAGGACAGCTTTGCCGTACTGCTCACCTGTACGGTATGTTGTATCACGGTGTTACGGTTGCTATAAAGTTAGTGATTTCATTAACGATTGCACACCTTGGGAATAAGATGGCCCCCTGCAAGGCTGCTTTATTGTCCTAAAGTATGTTTTATGTACTTATTATTTCTGTTATTTAGATTAAGTTACAACATTGTAAAAATATTTTTGTGAAAATAACAATTTTTCCATCTATTTGCTTAAAGGTGGCCCCGTGCGAGTTTCTTATATAGTCTCTGCCGTTTCTTTTTGCCCGACAATTTTCCGACCTGGTGGTAGACATCATGTAGACCGTCGTTCAGAAAGTGTCAGACTTATCGTAAAAATAATATTTATGAAACATTTTAATATATGCTATTAAGACAAAAGCAGAACATTATTACAATATTACATTGCGCAATATCTATGTACAAGTTTCCAATGTTTATAAAATTAAGACAGAGTGAAACTATAAGAGTTTCTTGAATATTAAGGAACCTTACGGCTTAAGGAACTGGCTAGTTGGCTTAAAATAACAATTCCTTTATCTTACCCTCAAAACATTATCAGTTTTTAATTAATTTTTCAGTTCGGCAGGAAAGCCTTGCCGTACAGCCTTGATATACAGCCCAACAGGACAGCCTTGCCGTACAGCGTTGTTATACAGCCCGGTAGGTCAGCCTCGCCGTACAGCCTAGATATACAGCCCGACAGGACAGCCTTGCCATACAGCCTTGATATACAGCCCGACAGGACAGCAGCAAAGTAACAATTTTTCCATCTATTTGCTAAAAGGTGGCCTCGTGCGAGTTTCTTACAGTCTCTGCCGTTTCTTCTCGCCGGGCTAGTTTCCGACCGGGTGGTAGGCATCATGTAGACCGTCGTTCAGAAAATGTCAGACTTACCTTAAAAATAATATTTATTAAACATTTTAATATATGCTATTAAGACAAAAGCAGAACATTATTACAATATTACATTGCGCAATATCTATGTACAAGTTTCCAAAGTTTATAAAATTAAGACAGAGTGAAACCTTGGGAATAAGATGGCCCCCTGCAAGGCTGCTTTATTGTCCTAAAGTATGTTTTATGTACTTATTATTTCTGTTATTTAGATTAAGTTACAACATTGTAAAAATATTTTTTTGAAAATAACAATTTTTCCATCTATTTGCTAAAAGGTGGCCTAGTGCGAGTTTCTTACAGTCTCTGCCGTTTCTTCTCGCCGGGCTAGTTTCCGATCGGGTGGTAGGCATCATGTAGACCGTCGTTCAGAAAATGTCAGACTTATCTTAAAAATAATATTTATTAAACATTTTAATATATGCTATTAAGACAAAAGCAGAATATTATTACAATATTACATTGCGCAATATCTATGCACAAGTTTCCAATGTTTATATAATTAAGACAGAGAGTTATAAGAGTTTCTTGAATACTATAGAACCCTAAAAAGACAAGCTGGTTGGCTTAAACTAACGTTTCCTTTATCTTTCCCTCAAAACATTATCCTTGTAAGAAGTTTTCAGTTCGGCAGGACAGCCTTGCCGTACAGCCATGTTATACAGCCCGACAGGACAGCCTTGCCATACAGCCTTGATATACAGCCCTGCAGGACAGCTTTGCCGTACTGCTCACCTGTACGGTATATGTACGGTGTGTCACGATGCTACGGTTGCTAATAAAATTAGTGATTTCATTAACGATTGCACACCTTGGGAATAAGATGGCCCCCTGCAAAGCTGCTTTATTGTCCTAAAGTATGTTTTATGTACTTATTATTTCTGTTATTTAGATTAAGTTACAACATTGTAAAAATATTTTTTTGAAAATAACAATTTTTCCATCTATTTGCTAAAAGGTGGCCCCGTGCGAGTTTCTTATAGTCTCTGCCGTTTCTTCTCACCCTGCTAGTTTCCGACCTGGTGGTAGACATCATGTAGACCGTCGTTCAGAAAGTGTCAGACTTATCGTAAAAATAATATTTATTAAACATTTATATACATTTATAACAATATATGCTATTAAGACAAAAGCAGAACATTATTACAATATTACATTGCGCAATATCTATGTACAAGTTTCCAATGTTTATAAAATTAAGACAGAGTGAAACTATAAGAGTTTCTTGAATATTAAGGAACCTTACGGCTTAAGGAACTGGCTAGTTGGCTTAAAATAGCAATTCCTTTATCTTACCCTCAAAACATTATCAGTTTTTAATTAATTTTTCAGTTCGGCAGGAAAGCCTTGCCGTACAGCCTTGATATACAGCCCAACAGGACAGCCTTGCCGTACAGCGTTGTTATACAGCCCGGTAGGTCAGCCTTGCCGTACAGCCTAGATATACAGCCCGACAGGACAGCCTTGCCATACAGCCTTGATATACAGCCCTACAGGACAGCTTTGCCGTACTGCTCACCTGTACGGTATGTTGTATCACGGTGTTACGGTTGCTATAAAGTTAGTGATTTCATTAACGATTGCACACCTTGGGAATAAGATGGCCCCCTGCAAGGCTGCTTTTATGTCCTAAAGTATGTTTTATGTACCTACTTATTATTTCTGTTATTTAGATTAAGTTACCACATTGTAAAAATATTTTTTTGAAAATAACAATTTTTCCATCTATTTGCTAAAAGGTGGCCCCGTGCGAGTTTCTTATATTCTCTGCCGTTTCTTTTCGCCCGACAAGTTTCCGACCTGGTGGTAGACATCATGTAGACCGTCGTTCAGAAAGTGTCAGACTTATCGTACAAATAATATTTATTAAACATTTTAATATATGCTATTAAGACAAAAGCAGAACATTATTACAATATTACATTGCGCAATATCTATGTACAAGTTTCCAATGTTTATAAAATTAAGACAGAGTGAAACTATAAGAGTTTCTTGAATATTAAGGAACCCTAAAAAGACTGGCTGGTTGGCTTAAAATAACAATTCCTTTATCTTACCCGCAAAACATTATCCTTGTAAGAATTTTTCAGCTCGGCAGTAAAGCCTTGCATACAGCCTTGATATACAGCCCTGCAGGACAGCTTTGCCGTACTGCTCACCTGTACGGTATATGTACTGTGTGTCACGGTGTTACGGTTGATAATAAAGTTAGTGATTTCATTAACGATTGCACACCTTGGGAATAAGATGGCCCCCTGCAAGGCTGCTTTATTGTCCTAAAGTATGTTTTATGTACTTATTATTTCTGTTATTTAGATTAAGTTACAACATTGTAAAAATATTTTTTTGAAAATAACAATTTTTCCATCTATTTGCTAAAAGGTGGCCCCGTGCGAGTTTCTTATAGTCTCTGCCGTTTCTTCTCACCCGGCTAGTTTCCGACCTGGTGGTAGACATCATGTAGACCGTCGTTCAGAAAGTGTCAGACTTATCGTAAAAATAATATTTATTAAACATTTTAATATATGCTATTAAGACAAAAGCAGAACATTATTACAATATTACATTGCGCAATATCTATGCACAAGTTTCCAATGTTTATAAAATTAAGACAGAGTGAAACTATAAGAGTTTCTTGAATATTATAGAACCCTAAAAATACTAGCTGGTTGGCCTAAACTAACGTTTCCTTTATCTTTCCCTCAAAACATTATCCTTGTAAGAAGTTTTCAGTTCGGCAGGACAGCCTTGCCGTACAGCGTTGTTATACAGCCCGGTAGGTCAGCCTCGCCGTACAGCCTAGATATACAGCCCGACAGGACAGCCTTGCCATACAGCCTTGATATACAGCCCTACAGGACAGCTTTGCCGTACTGCTCACCTGTACGGTATGTTGTATCACGGTGTTACGGTTGCTATAAAGTTAGTGATTTCATTAACGATTGCACACCTTGGGAATAAGATGGCCCCCTGCAAGGCTGCTTTTATGTCCTTAAGTATGTTTTATGTACCTACTTATTATTTCTGTTATTTAGATTAAGTTACCACATTGTAAAAATATTTTTATGAAAATAACAATTTTTCCATCTATTTGCTAAAAGGTGGCCCCGTGCGAGTTTCTTATATTCTCTGCCGTTTCTTTTCGCCCGAGAAGTTTCCGACCTGGTGGTAGACATCATGTAGACCGTCGTTCAGAAAGTGTCAGATTTATCGTACAAATAATATTTATTAAACATTTTAATATATGCTATTAAGACAAAAGCAGAACATTATTACAATATTACATTGCGCAATATCTATGTACAAGTTTCCAATGTTTATAAAATTAAGACAGAGTGAAACTATAAGAGTTTCTTGAATATTAAGGAACCTTAAAAACTGGCTAGTTGGCTTAAAATAACAATTCCTTTATCTTACCCTAAAACATTATCAGTTTTTAATTAATTTTTCAGTTCGGCAGGAAAGCCTTGCCGTACAGCCTTGATATACAGCCCAACAGGACAGCCTTGCCGTACAGCGTTGTTATACAGCCCGGTAGGTCAGCCTTGCCGTACAGCCTAGATATACAGCCCGACAGGACAGCCTTGCCATACAGCCTTGATATACAGCCCTACAGGACAGCTTTGCCGTACTGCTCACCTGTACGGTATGTTGTATCACGGTGTTACGGTTGCTATAAAGTTAGTGATTTCATTAACGATTGCACACCTTGGGAATAAGATGGCCCCCTGCAAGGCTGCTTTTATGTCCTAAAGTATGTTTTATGTACCTACTTATTATTTCTGTTATTTAGATTAAGTTACCACATTGTAAAAATATTTTTTTGAAAATAACAATTTTTCCATCTATTTGCTAAAAGGTGGCCCCGTGCGAGTTTCTTATATTCTCTGCCGTTTCTTTTCGCCCGACAAGTTTCCGACCTGGTGGTAGACATCATGTAGACCGTCGTTCAGAAAGTGTCAGACTTATCGTACAAATAATATTTATTAAACATTTTAATATATGCTATTAAGACAAAAGCAGAACATTATTACAATATTACATTGCGCAATATCTATGTACAAGTTTCCAATGTTTATAAAATTAAGACAGAGTGAAACTATAAGAGTTTCTTGAATATTAAGGAACCCTAAAAAGACTGGCTGGTTGGCTTAAAATAACAATTCCTTTATCTTACCCGCAAAACATTATCCTTGTAAGAATTTTTCAGCTCGGCAGTAAAGCCTTGCATACAGCCTTGATATACAGCCCTGCAGGACAGCTTTGCCGTACTGCTCACCTGTACGGTATATGTACTGTGTGTCACGGTGTTACGGTTGATAATAAAGTTAGTGATTTCATTAACGATTGCACACCTTGGGAATAAGATGGCCCCCTGCAAGGCTGCTTTATTGTCCTAAAGTATGTTTTATGTACTTATTATTTCTGTTATTTAGATTAAGTTACAACATTGTAAAAATATTTTTTTGAAAATAACAATTTTTCCATCTATTTGCTAAAAGGTGGCCCCGTGCGAGTTTCTTATAGTCTCTGCCGTTTCTTCTCACCCGGCTAGTTTCCGACCTGGTGGTAGACATCATGTAGACCGTCGTTCAGAAAGTGTCAGACTTATCGTAAAAATAATATTTATTAAACATTTTAATATATGCTATTAAGACAAAAGCAGAACATTATTACAATATTACATTGCGCAATATCTATGCACAAGTTTCCAATGTTTATAAAATTAAGACAGAGTGAAACTATAAGAGTTTCTTGAATATTATAGAACCCTAAAAATACTAGCTGGTTGGCCTAAACTAACGTTTCCTTTATCTTTCCCTCAAAACATTATCCTTGTAAGAAGTTTTCAGTTCGGCAGGACAGCCTTGCCGTACAGCGTTGTTATACAGCCCGGTAGGTCAGCCTCGCCGTACAGCCTAGATATACAGCCCGACAGGACAGCCTTGCCATACAGCCTTGATATACAGCCCTACAGGACAGCTTTGCCGTACTGCTCACCTGTACGGTATGTTGTATCACGGTGTTACGGTTGCTATAAAGTTAGTGATTTCATTAACGATTGCACACCTTGGGAATAAGATGGCCCCCTGCAAGGCTGCTTTTATGTCCTTAAGTATGTTTTATGTACCTACTTATTATTTCTGTTATTTAGATTAAGTTACCACATTGTAAAAATATTTTTATGAAAATAACAATTTTTCCATCTATTTGCTAAAAGGTGGCCCCGTGCGAGTTTCTTATATTCTCTGCCGTTTCTTTTCGCCCGAGAAGTTTCCGACCTGGTGGTAGACATCATGTAGACCGTCGTTCAGAAAGTGTCAGATTTATCGTACAAATAATATTTATTAAACATTTTAATATATGCTATTAAGACAAAAGCAGAACATTATTACAATATTACATTGCGCAATATCTATGTACAAGTTTCCAATGTTTATAAAATTAAGACAGAGTGAAACTATAAGAGTTTCTTGAATATTAAGGAACCTTAAAAACTGGCTAGTTGGCTTAAAATAACAATTCCTTTATCTTACCCTAAAACATTATCAGTTTTTAATTAATTTTTCAGTTCGGCAGGAAAGCCTTGCCGTACAGCCTTGATATACAGCCCAACAGGACAGCCTTGCCGTACAGCGTTGTTATACAGCCCGGTAGGTCAGCCTTGCCGTACAGCCTAGATATACAGCCCGACAGGACAGCCTTGCCATACAGCCTTGATATACAGCCCTACAGGACAGCTTTGCCGTACTGCTCACCTGTACGGTATGTGTACGGTGTGTCACGGTGTTACGGTTGCTATAAAGTTAGTGATTTCATTAACGATTGCACACCTTGGGAATAAGATGGCCCCCTGCATGGCTGCTTTTATGTCCTAAAGTATGTTTTATGTACTTATTATTTCTGTTATTTAGATTAAGTTACAACATTGTAAAAATATTTTTTTGAAAATAACAATTTTTCCATCTATTTGCTAAAAGGTGGCCCCGTGCGAGTTTCTTATATAGTCTCTGCCGTTTCTTTTTGCCCGACAAGTTTCCGACCTGGTGGTAGACATCATGTAGACCGTCGTTCAGAAAGTGTCAGACTTATCGTAAAAAAAATATTTACTAAACATTTTAATATATGCTATTAAGACAAAAGCAGAACATTATTACAATATTACATTGCGGAATTTCTATGTACAAGTTTCCAATGTTTATAAAATTAAGACAGAGTGAAACTATAAGAATTTCTTGAATACTAAGGAACCCTAAAAAGACTGGCTGGTTGGCTTATACTAACGTTTCCTTTATCTTTCCCGCAAAAAATTATCCCTGTAAGAATTTTTCAGTTCGGCAGGAAAGCCTTGCCGTACAGCCTTGATATACAGCCCGACAGGACAGCAGCAAAGTAACAATTTTTCCATCTATTTGCTAAAAGGTGGCCTCGTGCGAGTTTCTTACAGTCTCTGCCGTTTCTTCTCGCCGGGCTAGTTTCCGACCGGGTGGTAGGCATCATGTAGACCGTCGTTCAGAAAATGTCAGACTTACCTTAAAAATAATATTTATTAAACATTTTAATATATGCTATTAAGACAAAAGCAGAACATTATTACAATATTACATTGCGCAATATCTATGTACAAGTTTCCAAAGTTTATAAAATTAAGACAGAGTGAAACCTTGGGAATAAGATGGCCCCCTGCAAGGCTGCTTTATTGTCCTAAAGTATGTTTTATGTACTTATTATTTCTGTTATTTAGATTAAGTTACAACATTGTAAAAATATTTTTTTGAAAATAACAATTTTTCCATCTATTTGCTAAAAGGTGGCCTAGTGCGAGTTTCTTACAGTCTCTGCCGTTTCTTCTCGCCGGGCTAGTTTCCGATCGGGTGGTAGGCATCATGTAGACCGTCGTTCAGAAAATGTCAGACTTATCTTAAAAATAATATTTATTAAACATTTTAATATATGCTATTAAGACAAAAGCAGAATATTATTACAATATTACATTGCGCAATATCTATGCACAAGTTTCCAATGTTTATATAATTAAGACAGAGAGTTATAAGAGTTTCTTGAATACTATAGAACCCTAAAAAGACAAGCTGGTTGGCTTAAACTAACGTTTCCTTTATCTTTCCCTCAAAACATTATCCTTGTAAGAAGTTTTCAGTTCGGCAGGACAGCCTTGCCGTACAGCCATGTTATACAGCCCGACAGGACAGCCTTGCCATACAGCCTTGATATACAGCCCTGCAGGACAGCTTTGCCGTACTGCTCACCTGTACGGTATATGTACGGTGTGTCACGATGCTACGGTTGCTAATAAAATTAGTGATTTCATTAACGATTGCACACCTTGGGAATAAGATGGCCCCCTGCAAAGCTGCTTTATTGTCCTAAAGTATGTTTTATGTACTTATTATTTCTGTTATTTAGATTAAGTTACAACATTGTAAAAATATCTTTTTGAAAATAACAATTTTTCCATCTATTTGCTAAAAGGTGGCCCCGTGCGAGTTTCTTATAGTCTCTGCCGTTTCTTCTCACCCTGCTAGTTTCCGACCTGGTGGTAGACATCATGTAGACCGTCGTTCAGAAAGTGTCAGACTTATCGTAAAAATAATATTTATTAAACATTTATATACATTTATAACAATATATGCTATTAAGACAAAAGCAGAACATTATTACAATATTACATTGCGCAATATCTATGTACAAGTTTCCAATGTTTATAAAATTAAGACAGAGTGAAACTATAAGAGTTTCTTGAATATTAAGGAACCTTACGGCTTAAGGAACTGGCTAGTTGGCTTAAAATAGCAATTCCTTTATCTTACCCTCAAAACATTATCAGTTTTTTATTAATTTTTCAGTTCGGCAGGAAAGCCTTGCCGTACAGCCTTGATATACAGCCCAACAGGACAGCCTTGCCGTACAGCGTTGTTATACAGCCCGGTAGGTCAGCCTTGCCGTACAGCCTAGATATACAGCCCGACAGGACAGCCTTGCCATACAGCCTTGATATACAGCCCTACAGGACAGCTTTGCCGTACTGCTCACCTGTACGGTATGTTGTATCACGGTGTTACGGTTGCTATAAAGTTAGTGATTTCATTAACGATTGCACACCTTGGGAATAAGATGGCCCCCTGCAAGGCTGCTTTTATGTCCTAAAGTATGTTTTATGTACCTACTTATTATTTCTGTTATTTAGATTAAGTTACCACATTGTAAAAATATTTTTTTGAAAATAACAATTTTTCCATCTATTTGCTAAAAGGTGGCCCCGTGCGAGTTTCTTATATTCTCTGCCGTTTCTTTTCGCCCGACAAGTTTCCGACCTGGTGGTAGACATCATGTAGACCGTCGTTCAGAAAGTGTCAGACTTATCGTACAAATAATATTTATTAAACATTTTAATATATGCTATTAAGACAAAAGCAGAACATTATTACAATATTACATTGCGCAATATCTATGTACAAGTTTCCAATGTTTATAAAATTAAGACAGAGTGAAACTATAAGAGTTTCTTGAATATTAAGGAACCCTAAAAAGACTGGCTGGTTGGCTTAAAATAACAATTCCTTTATCTTACCCGCAAAACATTATCCTTGTAAGAATTTTTCAGCTCGGCAGTAAAGCCTTGCATACAGCCTTGATATACAGCCCTGCAGGACAGCTTTGCCGTACTGCTCACCTGTACGGTATATGTACTGTGTGTCACGGTGTTACGGTTGATAATAAAGTTAGTGATTTCATTAACGATTGCACACCTTGGGAATAAGATGGCCCCCTGCAAGGCTGCTTTATTGTCCTAAAGTATGTTTTATGTACTTATTATTTCTGTTATTTAGATTAAGTTACAACATTGTAAAAATATTTTTTTGAAAATAACAATTTTTCCATCTATTTGCTAAAAGGTGGCCCCGTGCGAGTTTCTTATAGTCTCTGCCGTTTCTTCTCACCCGGCTAGTTTCCGACCTGGTGGTAGACATCATGTAGACCGTCGTTCAGAAAGTGTCAGACTTATCGTAAAAATAATATTTATTAAACATTTTAATATATGCTATTAAGACAAAAGCAGAACATTATTACAATATTACATTGCGCAATATCTATGCACAAGTTTCCAATGTTTATAAAATTAAGACAGAGTGAAACTATAAGAGTTTCTTGAATATTATAGAACCCTAAAAATACTAGCTGGTTGGCCTAAACTAACGTTTCCTTTATCTTTCCCTCAAAACATTATCCTTGTAAGAAGTTTTCAGTTCGGCAGGACAGCCTTGCCGTACAGCGTTGTTATACAGCCCGGTAGGTCAGCCTCGCCGTACAGCCTAGATATACAGCCCGACAGGACAGCCTTGCCATACAGCCTTGATATACAGCCCTACAGGACAGCTTTGCCGTACTGCTCACCTGTACGGTATGTTGTATCACGGTGTTACGGTTGCTATAAAGTTAGTGATTTCATTAACGATTGCACACCTTGGGAATAAGATGGCCCCCTGCAAGGCTGCTTTTATGTCCTTAAGTATGTTTTATGTACCTACTTATTATTTCTGTTATTTAGATTAAGTTACCACATTGTAAAAATATTTTTATGAAAATAACAATTTTTCCATCTATTTGCTAAAAGGTGGCCCCGTGCGAGTTTCTTATATTCTCTGCCGTTTCTTTTCGCCCGAGAAGTTTCCGACCTGGTGGTAGACATCATGTAGACCGTCGTTCAGAAAGTGTCAGATTTATCGTACAAATAATATTTATTAAACATTTTAATATATGCTATTAAGACAAAAGCAGAACATTATTACAATATTACATTGCGCAATATCTATGTACAAGTTTCCAATGTTTATAAAATTAAGACAGAGTGAAACTATAAGAGTTTCTTGAATATTAAGGAACCTTAAAAACTGGCTAGTTGGCTTAAAATAACAATTCCTTTATCTTACCCTAAAACATTATCAGTTTTTAATTAATTTTTCAGTTCGGCAGGAAAGCCTTGCCGTACAGCCTTGATATACAGCCCAACAGGACAGCCTTGCCGTACAGCGTTGTTATACAGCCCGGTAGGTCAGCCTTGCCGTACAGCCTAGATATACAGCCCGACAGGACAGCCTTGCCATACAGCCTTGATATACAGCCCTACAGGACAGCTTTGCCGTACTGCTCACCTGTACGGTATGTGTACGGTGTGTCACGGTGTTACGGTTGCTATAAAGTTAGTGATTTCATTAACGATTGCACACCTTGGGAATAAGATGGCCCCCTGCATGGCTGCTTTTATGTCCTAAAGTATGTTTTATGTACTTATTATTTCTGTTATTTAGATTAAGTTACAACATTGTAAAAATATTTTTTTGAAAATAACAATTTTTCCATCTATTTGCTAAAAGGTGGCCCCGTGCGAGTTTCTTATATAGTCTCTGCCGTTTCTTTTTGCCCGACAAGTTTCCGACCTGGTGGTAGACATCATGTAGACCGTCGTTCAGAAAGTGTCAGACTTATCGTAAAAAAAATATTTACTAAACATTTTAATATATGCTATTAAGACAAAAGCAGAACATTATTACAATATTACATTGCGGAATTTCTATGTACAAGTTTCCAATGTTTATAAAATTAAGACAGAGTGAAACTATAAGAATTTCTTGAATACTAAGGAACCCTAAAAAGACTGGCTGGTTGGCTTATACTAACGTTTCCTTTATCTTTCCCGCAAAAAATTATCCCTGTAAGAATTTTTCAGTTCGGCAGGAAAGCCTTGCCGTACAGCCTTGATATACAGCCCGACAGGACAGCAGCAAAGTAACAATTTTTCCATCTATTTGCTAAAAGGTGGCCTCGTGCGAGTTTCTTACAGTCTCTGCCGTTTCTTCTCGCCGGGCTAGTTTCCGACCGGGTGGTAGGCATCATGTAGACCGTCGTTCAGAAAATGTCAGACTTACCTTAAAAATAATATTTATTAAACATTTTAATATATGCTATTAAGACAAAAGCAGAACATTATTACAATATTACATTGCGCAATATCTATGTACAAGTTTCCAAAGTTTATAAAATTAAGACAGAGTGAAACCTTGGGAATAAGATGGCCCCCTGCAAGGCTGCTTTATTGTCCTAAAGTATGTTTTATGTACTTATTATTTCTGTTATTTAGATTAAGTTACAACATTGTAAAAATATTTTTTTGAAAATAACAATTTTTCCATCTATTTGCTAAAAGGTGGCCTAGTGCGAGTTTCTTACAGTCTCTGCCGTTTCTTCTCGCCGGGCTAGTTTCCGATCGGGTGGTAGGCATCATGTAGACCGTCGTTCAGAAAATGTCAGACTTATCTTAAAAATAATATTTATTAAACATTTTAATATATGCTATTAAGACAAAAGCAGAATATTATTACAATATTACATTGCGCAATATCTATGCACAAGTTTCCAATGTTTATATAATTAAGACAGAGAGTTATAAGAGTTTCTTGAATACTATAGAACCCTAAAAAGACAAGCTGGTTGGCTTAAACTAACGTTTCCTTTATCTTTCCCTCAAAACATTATCCTTGTAAGAAGTTTTCAGTTCGGCAGGACAGCCTTGCCGTACAGCCATGTTATACAGCCCGACAGGACAGCCTTGCCATACAGCCTTGATATACAGCCCTGCAGGACAGCTTTGCCGTACTGCTCACCTGTACGGTATATGTACGGTGTGTCACGATGCTACGGTTGCTAATAAAATTAGTGATTTCATTAACGATTGCACACCTTGGGAATAAGATGGCCCCCTGCAAAGCTGCTTTATTGTCCTAAAGTATGTTTTATGTACTTATTATTTCTGTTATTTAGATTAAGTTACAACATTGTAAAAATATCTTTTTGAAAATAACAATTTTTCCATCTATTTGCTAAAAGGTGGCCCCGTGCGAGTTTCTTATAGTCTCTGCCGTTTCTTCTCACCCTGCTAGTTTCCGACCTGGTGGTAGACATCATGTAGACCGTCGTTCAGAAAGTGTCAGACTTATCGTAAAAATAATATTTATTAAACATTTATATACATTTATAACAATATATGCTATTAAGACAAAAGCAGAACATTATTACAATATTACATTGCGCAATATCTATGTACAAGTTTCCAATGTTTATAAAATTAAGACAGAGTGAAACTATAAGAGTTTCTTGAATATTAAGGAACCTTACGGCTTAAGGAACTGGCTAGTTGGCTTAAAATAGCAATTCCTTTATCTTACCCTCAAAACATTATCAGTTTTTTATTAATTTTTCAGTTCGGCAGGAAAGCCTTGCCGTACAGCCTTGATATACAGCCCAACAGGACAGCCTTGCCGTACAGCGTTGTTATACAGCCCGGTAGGTCAGCCTTGCCGTACAGCCTAGATATACAGCCCGACAGGACAGCCTTGCCATACAGCCTTGATATACAGCCCTACAGGACAGCTTTGCCGTACTGCTCACCTGTACGGTATGTTGTATCACGGTGTTACGGTTGCTATAAAGTTAGTGATTTCATTAACGATTGCACACCTTGGGAATAAGATGGCCCCCTGCAAGGCTGCTTTTATGTCCTAAAGTATGTTTTATGTACCTACTTATTATTTCTGTTATTTAGATTAAGTTACCACATTGTAAAAATATTTTTTTGAAAATAACAATTTTTCCATCTATTTGCTAAAAGGTGGCCCCGTGCGAGTTTCTTATATTCTCTGCCGTTTCTTTTCGCCCGACAAGTTTCCGACCTGGTGGTAGACATCATGTAGACCGTCGTTCAGAAAGTGTCAGACTTATCGTACAAATAATATTTATTAAACATTTTAATATATGCTATTAAGACAAAAGCAGAACATTATTACAATATTACATTGCGCAATATCTATGTACAAGTTTCCAATGTTTATAAAATTAAGACAGAGTGAAACTATAAGAGTTTCTTGAATATTAAGGAACCCTAAAAAGACTGGCTGGTTGGCTTAAAATAACAATTCCTTTATCTTACCCGCAAAACATTATCCTTGTAAGAATTTTTCAGCTCGGCAGTAAAGCCTTGCCATACAGCCTTGATATACAGCCCTGCAGGACAGCTTTGCCGTACTGCTCACCTGTACGGTATATGTACTGTGTGTCACGGTGTTACGGTTGATAATAAAGTTAGTGATTTCATTAACGATTGCACACCTTGGGAATAAGATGGCCCCCTGCAAGGCTGCTTTATTGTCCTAAAGTATGTTTTATGTACTTATTATTTCTGTTATTTAGATTAAGTTACAACATTGTAAAAATATTTTTTTGAAAATAACAATTTTTCCATCTATTTGCTAAAAGGTGGCCTAGTGCGAGTTTCTTACAGTCTCTGCCGTTTCTTCTCGCCGGGCTAGTTTCCGATCGGGTGGTAGGCATCATGTAGACCGTCGTTCAGAAAATGTCAGACTTATCTTAAAAATAATATTTATTAAACATTTTAATATATGCTATTAAGACAAAAGCAGAATATTATTACAATATTACATTGCGCAATATCTATGCACAAGTTTCCAATGTTTATATAATTAAGACAGAGAGTTATAAGAGTTTCTTGAATACTATAGAACCCTAAAAAGACAAGCTGGTTGGCTTAAACTAACGTTTCCTTTATCTTTCCCTCAAAACATTATCCTTGTAAGAAGTTTTCAGTTCGGCAGGACAGCCTTGCCGTACAGCCATGTTATACAGCCCGACAGGACAGCCTTGCCATACAGCCTTGATATACAGCCCTGCAGGACAGCTTTGCCGTACTGCTCACCTGTACGGTTTATGTACGGTGTGTCACGATGCTACGGTTGCTAATAAAATTAGTGATTTCATTAACGATTGCACACCTTGGGAATAAGATGGCCCCCTGCAAAGCTGCTTTATTGTCCTAAAGTATGTTTTATGTACTTATTATTTCTGTTATTTAGATTAAGTTACAACATTGTAAAAATATCTTTTTGAAAATAACAATTTTTCCATCTATTTGCTAAAAGGTGGCCCCGTGCGAGTTTCTTATAGTCTCTGCCGTTTCTTCTCACCCTGCTAGTTTCCGACCTGGTGGTAGACATCATGTAGACCGTCGTTCAGAAAGTGTCAGACTTATCGTAAAAATAATATTTATTAAACATTTATATACATTTATAACAATATATGCTATTAAGACAAAAGCAGAACATTATTACAATATTACATTGCGCAATATCTATGTACAAGTTTCCAATGTTTATAAAATTAAGACAGAGTGAAACTATAAGAGTTTCTTGAATATTAAGGAACCTTACGGCTTAAGGAACTGGCTAGTTGGCTTAAAATAGCAATTCCTTTATCTTACCCTCAAAACATTATCAGTTTTTTATTAATTTTTCAGTTCGGCAGGAAAGCCTTGCCGTACAGCCTTGATATACAGCCCAACAGGACAGCCTTGCCGTACAGCGTTGTTATACAGCCCGGTAGGTCAGCCTTGCCGTACAGCCTAGATATACAGCCCGACAGGACAGCCTTGCCATACAGCCTTGATATACAGCCCTACAGGACAGCTTTGCCGTACTGCTCACCTGTACGGTATGTTGTATCACGGTGTTACGGTTGCTATAAAGTTAGTGATTTCATTAACGATTGCACACCTTGGGAATAAGATGGCCCCCTGCAAGGCTGCTTTTATGTCCTAAAGTATGTTTTATGTACCTACTTATTATTTCTGTTATTTAGATTAAGTTACCACATTGTAAAAATATTTTTTTGAAAATAACAATTTTTCCATCTATTTGCTAAAAGGTGGCCCCGTGCGAGTTTCTTATATTCTCTGCCGTTTCTTTTCGCCCGACAAGTTTCCGACCTGGTGGTAGACATCATGTAGACCGTCGTTCAGAAAGTGTCAGACTTATCGTACAAATAATATTTATTAAACATTTTAATATATGCTATTAAGACAAAAGCAGAACATTATTACAATATTACATTGCGCAATATCTATGTACAAGTTTCCAATGTTTATAAAATTAAGACAGAGTGAAACTATAAGAGTTTCTTGAATATTAAGGAACCCTAAAAAGACTGGCTGGTTGGCTTAAAATAACAATTCCTTTATCTTACCCGCAAAACATTATCCTTGTAAGAATTTTTCAGCTCGGCAGTAAAGCCTTGCCATACAGCCTTGATATACAGCCCTGCAGGACAGCTTTGCCGTACTGCTCACCTGTACGGTATATGTACTGTGTGTCACGGTGTTACGGTTGATAATAAAGTTAGTGATTTCATTAACGATTGCACACCTTGGGAATAAGATGGCCCCCTGCAAGGCTGCTTTATTGTCCTAAAGTATGTTTTATGTACTTATTATTTCTGTTATTTAGATTAAGTTACAACATTGTAAAAATATTTTTTTGAAAATAACAATTTTTCCATCTATTTGCTAAAAGGTGGCCCCGTGCGAGTTTCTTATAGTCTCTGCCGTTTCTTCTCACCCGGCTAGTTTCCGACCTGGTGGTAGACATCATGTAGACCGTCGTTCAGAAAGTGTCAGACTTATCGTAAAAATAATATTTATTAAACATTTTAATATATGCTATTAAGACAAAAAGAGGACATAATTACAATATTACATTGCGCAATATCTATGCACAAGTTTCCAATGTTTATAAAATTAAGACAGAGTGAAACTATAAGAGTTTCTTGAATATTATAGAACCCTAAAAATACTAGCTGGTTGGCCTAAACTAACGTTTCCTTTATCTTTCCCTCAAAAGATTATCCTTGTAAGAAGTTTTCAGTTCGGCAGGACAGCCTTGCCGTACAGCCATGTTATACAGCCCGATAGGACAGCCTTGCCGTACAGCCTAGATATACAGCCCGACAGGACAGCCTTGCCATACAGCCTTGATATACAGCCCTACAGGACAGCCTTGCCGTACTGCTCACCTGTACGGTATGTGTACGGTGTGTCACGGTGTTACGGCTGCTATAAAGTTAGCGATTTCATTAACGATTGCTCACCTTGGGAATAAGATGGGCCCCTGCAAGGCTGCTTTTATGTCCTTAAGTATGTTTTATGTACCTACTTATTATTTCTGTTATTTAGATTAAGTTACCACATTGTAAAAATATTTTTTGTAAAATAAATTTTTTTCCATCTATTTGCTAAAAGGTGGCCCCGTGCGAGTTTCTTATAGTCTCTGCCGTTTCTTTTCGCCCGGCTAGTTTCCGACCTTGTTGTGGACATCATGTAGACCGTCGTTCAGAAAGTGTCAGACTTATCGTACAAATAATATTTATTAAACATTTTAATATATGCTATTAAGACAAAAGCAGAACATATATTTATTAAACATTTTAATATATGCTATTAAGACAAAAGCAGAACATTATTACAATATTACATTGCGGAATTTCTATTTACAAGTTTCCAATGTTTATAAAATTAAGACAGAGTGAAACTATAAGAGTTTCTTGAATACTAAGGAACCCTAAAAAGACTGGCTGGTTGGCTTATACTAACGTTTCCTTTATCTTTCCCGCGAAACATTATCCCTGTAAGAATTTTTCAATTTCGGTAGGAAAGCCTTGCCGTACAGCCTTGATATACAGCCCGACAGGACAGCCTTGGCATCAAGCCTTGTACGGCGGCGCTGTGTGGCCTGGCTGTACAGCCAGTGGCCGCACACTGCCTGCTGCTGATAAGCAATCAGCGTCCATTTATGTTCAATTGATGTTATTTTTAATAAATTTTATAAACATTGGAAACATGTACTTACATAGATGTTGCGCAATGTTATATTGTAATAATGTACTGCATTTGTAATAATAGAATATATTGAAATGTTAAATATTATTACATATTATTTTTACTATAAGTAAATGCTAAGTTTTTAAACAGAGACTGATAACATAATGATTTTGCAATTATTTTATGTTTTATAAGTTTTATTAACAATATTATCGATCTTATAGTAAATATATTGTAAAGCAAAGGTGTGTTTCTCTTTAATTTTTGTAAAAATTACGGTACAAATTTACAATACATGTTCAGACAATATCATATTTTCAGATATTATAGCGACATACGGAGTATTGCGTACTATGTTCTTATGTTGGATTTTGGGTACAAAATGGCAACATTATTTTACGAAATCTTAAGAAGTTGTATCCTGTACATATTTCATAAATTCATTGTGGTCAGATATTCGTATAAACGCTATCGAGCGGAATTTTCCTACACTTCGTATACAGTCGTCGTTCTTTCAATCTTTTAACTCTACCTTCAATCGCGCTAAGATAAAATAAACCATCTTCAAATGGTCCTTCTCTGTGCCACGAATATCCACGGCGTTTTTCGTTGACGACAGGACCTTAATCCTAAGACTTGAAGCGTTTGAGTTATGGGTTTTGAAACTATTTTGATTCTGACAATAATTATTAACATGGTCGTACTTTGTTGCAGTCAAAACTTCAATAGATGGCGCTTGTATTTTTCGTCCTGAAAGAACAATATTATTATTATTTATTTATTATTATTGGGTATTTTCAAAAGCTATTCGTGGTAGCTGCAGCAGCTGTTAGCATGCTTCGCTAGTTGTTGGTCGCTAGAGTGCCAGTAGCTAGCTTGCTTGTCGCTAGTAGCTACATTCTAGTAACTTTAATTTGCAGAGCTGTAAGAAATTTTCCATGTACCTAAGTACTTTGAATCGAACTGCAGAGTTAGGTTATAAATCTCATAGATTAACAGTTAACTAACTATTTAGTATGCGTCAGCATTAAAATAATGTAAGCCTAACTATTATCCACAAGACAAAATTAAATAAACTAGAGGTGCTCCAAATTAGCATAATTTTTAAGTTTGAACTTACTACGGGTTCTTTTGCCTCTTGAATAGAAAAATTTTTTTAATTTGTGACTTGTGGCAGATTGTCAAACGTCAATGTGTAATAAAATTGTATCTAATAATAGCACGGAAATGTGTGGTTATAATCTGAGCTGGTGTACGTGCTATTGTTGTTGTTAATATATTTATAAGCATTGTTTTTCTTTCTCATTTATTTTCTTCTGTTTGTCGTTGTCCTGTATGTCCTGTATGTGTCACATGTCCGTAGAATTTATAATATTTAGCACTATTACATTTCACACTTTTTTGTTCTTAGTTATTAAATTAATGTCGATAGTAAATAAGTTTTAGATGCCCACATGCCACGTCACGGACCACAATAATTGTAAAAAGTGGATTATAATCTCTCAAATGTCACTTTGTCAAAATACTCATAGACTGACCTGACCTATTGTTTTTTTTGTTTTCCTTTTTTTTCTATTAGTTGCGCTGTTATTTTACTTTCTGTGTCTTGTGTATCTGTATGTAATTGTTGTTTGTTTTTTATGTGGTGAAGTCACTCATTGGCCCTTGCAGAACACCAATGTAGCAGGCTTGCTTGCTGCGTATAGCTGAGCTAGGGTCAATTTTTAACATCACACAACTGCATACATGGTATTTTATAATAATGTAACTAATTTTAGTTTATTCCCTTGTATACCATCTGTGTTGTGTGATGAAAAAATAAACGCATTCCATTCTATTAATTATTTAAAAAGTTTTAGCTTTCAGCACACCTTCCTCCACATCAACTTTTATTTACCGGCCAAATATCAAACTCCTCCGGTTGCATAATTATTCTAGTAAAACTGTACTGATAGTTTTTGGGTTATGTGTTTTCTATAATACAAACTACTTATTAAGTGTAATTATTATCGTTAAGATATTAGACGAAACAATTATAATTATAATTTATAGCTATCGAAACCATAATATTAAACAAAGGTGTAGGGATGTTTAAAATAATAAGTACTAATAAAGTAGTCCAAAATAAATCTGAACTCAAGGAATGACGACAGCAGTGACCCGTTTAAAGTGTTTATTGTCATTAAAAACTTAACTATATTTTTTTGTTTACACAATTTTATAGCGTGTGTAAAGTGTACGGTCAGCGGCTATACCAAACAAACGGGAACATTCAAATTCGTAACCTATAATAAACGCTATGAGAATAACACTAAATATCTACCTATAATAACACATCGGTGTTATTATAGGTAGATATTTAGTTTACCTCCGAAATAGAATTACGAATAAGCTTCAGGTATTCCGTATGAGTATTAGGTACATACAAAAAGCAATTATGGTGCCCAAGTAGACAATATTTTTTGTGTGATATAATAATATAAGTATTATCTACTCACTTTGTCCGAATTTACTGAAAAGTCATACATTTCTAGATGGGTACGCTGATAATATTCAAATTTTGTTTATTTCAATGTTGTAAAGCAAAAATACTGGACGAATTTCCAACATTACTAGTCAAAATGTGAAATGTTTGTAAGCAAATGTTTTGGGCCAAACAAGATATCGGACAGAAACACGAATACAAAAGATGAAAATGTGTTTAAGTATAAGAATTAATATTACAACAAATGGTTAAATTCGCTTAGCTTACATGCGTTTTGTAGACTAAGTTTTAGTACACGGATACTAACATAAGTAAGTAGGTTTTTTTAAAACGGGCAATTGGCCCACCACACTTACCCACCACTGCAACTCCTGTGTAGCTAGGATCGTCAGTGGTAACCAACCGCAAAAATCCTTTGATATGATCTCAGGGGTGCCCGGGGGACATGCTAAATCTGTCTTGGAACCCGCAACGAAATTAATCAGAAGATGTAGGAGGAGTAGGAAGTATTCCAGTTTCCCTCCCCAAGCAAAGCGGGAGACAGCAAAAATTGTGATGACAAACAATTTTTACTTAAGTAAAAATTTAAATTTTTTTTCCGCATAATTAATTAATTAATTCCGAAAAAGTATCAATCTAATTTTTTGGTTTTAGAAAGAATATAAGGGTAGTCCGGGGGGCCTGGGATCTTAGTCCAAGGCCAAAGACCCAGCGACCAGCACCTAGCGACAGTGACGACTAAGAAGCAGCATTTTTAATGCGAATGTATTATCGAACAAGTTGCCGTGCGACCAGGTATCGCTGTTGAATCGTGCAGACGCACACATGATCACGTGTAAATACAAAGTTCAACTACGTATGCAGTCGTTGCGGTCAATTATTTTGTGTTTAAATATTATGAGGTGTCCTAGTGCAATGGAAAATGTTTCGAGCAGGAACTTTGTTTTTATATTTTACCTACCTATTTACCTACTAAAATTTAAAGTATGTACTAAACCAACTAAGTTCGATGTCACAGAGAAAAATATTAAATCATTAGAATTTACTACCAATTGAAAGACTAAATCATCGATTATTTGCAAAAGTTAAATCTATTGGATAATTCTATTCTAGTCCCAACGAAAATACTTTTATGACAAAGACAAAGAAAATTGCCTATTTGCAAGATTTATTAAAACATAGATATTATTTACCTATTATATACCTACGTATATCAAAGTTTACGGTCATTCATGTGTGTTATATTGCGTACACGGTAGGTACCATTAAGTAGGTACATACCTAAAGGTATACAAGAAAGGTAACTAAAATGAAGACAATTTTATTATGGTATGTTTAATGGTTATCACGTTACGCTGTCATGATAATCTTAAGCGTGCTAGTGTCATTTCATAAACTTATTGCAGACAAACTTTTTCAAAATGCCAACCGCCAACATTGCTAAGTTTTATTCCATGTTCAGTATCGGCAAAGTTCATGCTCGACCAGTTTCTAAAAATTTTCCTTTGCCCTAGGTCGCCTCAAAATATTTAAAAACAAAGGCATTGACCGCGTCAACTGCAGACGAGGTTGAAATCCGTGTTTAGACGTGAGTATGTGTGCGTGCTGTTAAGTTTTATTCCATGTTCAGTATCGGCAAAGTTCGTGCTCGACCAGTTTCTAAGCATTTTTCTTTGCCCTAGGTCGCCTCAAAATATTTAAACACAAAGGCATTGACCGCGTCAACTGCAGACGAGGTTGAAGTCCGTGTATAGACGTATGTGTGCGTGCTGTTAAGTTTTATTCCATGTTCAGTATCGGCAAAGTTCATGCTCGACCAGTTTCTAAGCATTTTTCTTTGCCCTAGGTCGCCTCAAAATATTTAAACACAAAGGCAGTGACCGCATCGACTGCAGACGTAGATGAAGTCCGTGTTTACTCGTGAGTATGTGTGCGTGCGCAAGATTCATCCAGCGCTGTTAAGCAAATTTGATCTAATGCCTGGTCGAGCGGCAACTTGTTTGATAGTACCTACCTATGTAGAGAATAAGGTAATATTAAGAAACTTGCTTGCCTAGTAGGTACTTTTGTTTTGTGTGTCAAAGTTTATAGAGATCACGCAGTCTTTCTTGTTTCGCCGACTCAGTTTCAGAACGATATTTATAGAAGACTTTGATGTTCGTTTCACAGGCACTAAAGAAAAAACGTTTTATTCATGTGATATTATAATATTTTAAGTTAAAAAAAAAAAAACTGCAGACTCTTCTGTCTACAAAGTTGGCGTTTTTCACTATTAAATAATAGGGGAGATAAAATATTTAGTTTCATTATTATACTCAGAAATATTGAGGCATTACTACTTGGTAAACGTTAATTGTACAAAAATGTATTTTTTTTGCTAAATTAGTAAACAAAACCTACATCATTAGTTTACTTACATCAGAAACAAAAACATCTATTATGGTAATTATGAACATAAACGCACAGATATCGGAGATATTCACAAATATGTTCCTGCGGCCGTATACTTCATACACTTTAACCTAGGCGTGACGTCACAGCTAGGTACGTCTTTCGTATTGAGCGTTTTCACGAGACTTGCGAAATTTTGTAGACAAGTCGCTGTACCTTTGAAAATATTGACTTTTGATATACTGTTCTATCTGAGAAGTTACTCGTATTTTAGAGGACTATTCATTTGTGCAATAAAAAAAACAGTCATCTAGCCTATTATAGATGAGGTATGTTGAGGAAAAGAGTGTCCACACTTAAACTGCCCTACTTTTGAGGTTGAATGGGGCACTCGCAGTTTGAAAATGTTACATTGACATTTTGACATAATATCATTTTGCTTTCCCCAGTTTAATAAGTCCGCATTTCACATCAAGATGGCGAAACTTTTTCTTGTGTGAAGTTTTTCTCTGTCAAATGTACATCATAGCCCATCCCTAGTTTTGAAATCATTGACGGAAACACGGAATACACAAACCTACTGCGCGAACGAATTCGCAAGCAATATCTCGTATTTGCAAAAATAAGTAGGCACATATTTATATTTTCTAATAAACAATCGCAGCTATAAGTTTCGCTTGGCAACAATCGAGTATTTCAAAGGGCCTTCAGAGATATCGACCCTATCGTAGGACCGAGACGGATGACCGGCGTCGGGCGTACCACGACCGACGAATAGGGCGTATGAGGACCGACATAATATACAGGATGGTGTAGTGCGTCCATATTTTATGGGCCTAATCCACCCATCAATAATAATGTTATCAATCGGCTCTGTTATCGCGGAAAATATTGAAAATGACAATAACGTGCAACATCGACACAGTTCCTGCTCGATCAGTTTATAAATATTTTCCTTTGCACTACGGACGCCTCAAAATATTTAAACACAACGTAAGTGACCGCAGCGACTGCAGACGTGGTTGAACTACTTATTTACACATGAGTAGGTATGTGTGCGTGCGCACGATTCAACGGCGCTGTTAAGCGATAAATTACATCTTATGCCTGGTCGCGCGGCAGCTTGTTCGATAGTGCCTGCTTAGTATCGACTTATGGATTTCGTTTGAAAGGCTTGGTGAAATATAAAAATGTTAGCTTAAAATTGTAATTATATAAATTTATGTTTAAGATGGCGATTTTTTCTTTTTTTAAATCTAGATAAAAAAAAATCGTCCGTGCGTCCGTTCGTCCGTAAATTCTATAGCCTAAGTCACTCGGGCTATTATTACAAATCTATTTTATTACAAATCTATTAACACCTCATTCATTAAAATGGGATCAGTAGCTTAGGCGCTACAGTGGAACAAACATACATACATATACTGCCAAAATCCTCTTCTTCCTTTTGGCTTCGCCGTAGTCAGCTAACAAACCTCTTTTGTTGTGTACTTAGATTTTTCACAATTTTCACATGAGTAGGAAAATTCGCCAACTTTGTTGATAGTTTCGTTTTACCCTGTCTATAATATCTAAGTACCTACACTAGGTAGGTTTATTATGTAATTAATAATAATATTGATTTTATTACCCGTTGAATTATTCCTGCCAGTGTGGTCACGTTAGATACATTCGTAATATTATCGTCTGAAATCTTTTCACTGTTTGCATTTTTACTAAAATGTGATTCTTCATGTTGTTCCATGGTAACTGCAATATGAAATATATAATTATACCTATAGTGATTCCATGGCCGCATAGAAAACTGGGGTAAAATAACGCTAGCATTTTTCTTGTTCTTGTTGGAGTTTCAAGGGTGATGGCGAATCTTGATGGAATGGTCGGACTCGAAACACACTTTTAACTGTTGTTTTTCTTTATGAAATGATCCAGGAAACGAGCAGACGGATCGCCTGATGGTAAGCGATTACTGCCGCCCATATACACTCGCAACACCAGAGGAGTTGAGAGAGAGATTACACTTGTAATTCCTCTGGTGTTGCGACTTGCGTTCCTTAACATTTCCCCCCCCCCCCTGAGCCTACGGTAATTTCACTCACTCGGCGAAACACAACGCAAGCGTTATTTCACGCCGGTTTTCTGTGAGGTGCGAGCCGGCCCATTCGTGCCGATGTGTAGCTTTCCCACTGTTACTTGGCGGGCTTGCTTCTTATTTTGTATATGTCTTAAATAATTACTTCTTCACCACGTATTTGACGACCTCTGTGGCTCAGTGGTTGAGCTCGTCAGTGCTCAAGCCGGAGGTCGCGGGTTCGAATCCCGCCAAAGAAATTGTGATTTAATATGTGTATAATATAAAAAAATCATAATTATGTGTATATATATTATAAAATTATTCAATATAATTTCCGTTGTCTGGTAACTGTCACACAAGGTCTTCGAGAACTTACCACGGGACCAGATTGACGTGGTGTGGAAGCGTCCATAGATATTATTATTATTATTATTTCCAGTCCATAATATATAACACTTACCACAGCTGAAGGCATTCTGTGGCTTGGCTAGTTCCGTACCTGGCAGGTTCTTCGAGTGTGACAGAGTGATGGCGCGATCTAACAGTTCGTTTACTGTGATCTGACTGAGGTTTAACGTGGTCTCCATTAGGTCAGCATCTGATATTATGATTACTACAATTTTTTATTACAAAAAACTACAACCAGACTACTGTAAATTATACAGCCTATATAATCCGGGCTATTATTACGAATCTATTGACACGTCATTTAATAAAATCGGACCAGTAGTTTAGGCGCTACGGTCGAACACTACATAACAGAACTACATATATATATATATATATATATATATATATATATATATATATATATATATATATATATATATATATATATATATATCTCTCTCTCTCTCTCTCTCTCTAATATATTTATAGTATAGTTACGTACTCCTCCGAAACGGCTTTACCGATTTTTACCAAATTTTATATGCGTATTCAGTAGGTCTGAGAATCGGCTACTGGGTATTTTATATATTGATAAGTGCATTTGTTGAATGAAAAATAGTAAATTATTACAACTCGAGACTGACGGCGACCATATTGTTTGTCTGACGGGATAGCGATCGACGTTGCCATGGTGACATACTTATTTAGTCACTTCAATAAAATAATATGGGCGAAATACTTAATATGGCAAAGCAACGTTTGCCGGGACAGCTAGTATATATATATATATATATATATATATATATATATACATATATATGTATACATATGTAGCCAACACTGTCCTTTTGGCTTTGCCGTAATCGGGTAAAAATGAATTGAAGTTAGAATCCTAACTATCATGTCCTCATATCCTAACATGTCAAATATTGAAACGCAATAAAAAGGAAAGAATTTTTGATAGGTCGATTTTCTAGCCACAGACGGGAATCGCTTATGTACTTACTCTATAACGCGGCAACGGTGTACCACAACTGACCTTATTGCTTTGGGTGACCGTACAAAATCTTTGGCGGCCTATGTGAAATCTGAAGTCTCAGCATGATGTCTGAGCAGTGCAGTGGTTAGAGCTTGGCTCTCGACTCGGAGGTCGTAGGTTCGATTCCCACATTGGAACAACAAAAAATGTTGTTTCCATGTTTGGTTAGGACAATGCAGGCTGATCACCTGTTTGTCTGACAAGAAAGATGATCCATGCGTCGAATGGGCATGAAAAAAGTAGGACCTGCGCCTGATCTCTCGCCAGTCGTGTCGGTTATCCGTACCCACTAGGTTACGAGAGTAAAGGAAGAGAGAGTGCTCTTGTGTACTGCGTACACACTTGGGAATTATAAAATTACTCCTGCGCAATGGACTGCGGCCTGCGGCCTGGTTTCAATGAAACCGGCCACCGTCACCAAAATCGGTGTGGGGAGTTATTTTATTATTCAACTACAATTTTTAAACAAAAACTATAACCCGAAAACTTAAATTATACAGCCTTTGTAACCCGGGCTATATTATATAGGGCTATAGAAACTATTTATTAATCTGTGACCAGAGGGCGCCAAATATATTGCAATTGTAGGCTCCTGTCTGCGGCAACAGAAATCACCTGCCATCAAGCGCTTCCTTGCTCATTCGCCCTCTACTACACCATAAAAACTTACCATTCTGATAGTCCCTCATCCATTTCTGCGCGTTCAAATTGCTGGAGATCACGAAGTCTGCGAGGCAGGCCGGGTAGGTATTCGCGTTATTGGACTCCTGACAGGGGACTGGCGTGGGTCCTAATACTGAAAATAGTGAGTCATTGAATGTATACACTATAGGGTATACGTAATACTTATAAAACGTATAGCGTTAAGAAGATAATGTAAACATAACCTACATAGAGTGGCTTTTTCGTACAAGTTTGACATCCAATATGTTGATGATTTTGAGATCCCGGGCCAGGTTTAACGTGTAACTTTACTGTGAATCTATGCTTTAGGATTTGCACATATAACTCCGAAACGGCGTGATGCGTCACCTAAGCTTATCTCCTAGTCGCATAAAAACACATGCGACTAGGAGGATGTTGGTAGATACCTATCTAGTATCTAATCATATCTATCTGGTTAAAATCTCTAGATGAATCTTACTACAAGTTTCATCTAGAGATATAGGTATATGTTAATAATTGTGAAAATCACATTTAATTCCGTGCAATGGTAAATTATTTTAATATAGAGACCACAGAACAGATGTTGGAATAGAAAATAATGTACAAATAATGCCAGACGCGCGTCCGGAGTTATTAAAAAACTTTATCTCTGACGTGAATACACGTAAACTATGTAAGTTAAGATAAATAACCCAAGTAGAATTTGTAAAGTTCTGGACTTCATTTTGTTCTAATGAAGACCATAATTATTATTTAGCACGTATTTTCAGTGATGTCCATAGAATATTACAAATTGAAGTATGTACAATATCGAAAAAGTTCCCGCTCGACCAGTTTCTAAATATTTCCCCATTGCACTGGGACGCCTCAAAATATTTGTACACAAAGGAAGTTACCGCAACGACAGCAGACACAGTTGAACTATGTATTTACGTGAGTATGTGTGCGTACGATTCAACGGCGCTGGTCCAGCGGCAACTTGTTCGACAGTACCTACGTATGTCAAAGAAATGTGTACCTTCATACTGAGTGTTCTTTTCAATACCTAGTGCCAATGTTAAAACACTTTTGTCAGCTTTGACGGGCGTATCCGTGGACACATCGGCCGATTTTGAAAACAGAGAATCTGTTCGAACATAAGGAATAATAAAATTTGCAATTTCTGAACAACCGAAGTAGTTCTTGTAGAACAGAACGATGTTAATTGCTATTCAAATTAAAATGATGCAACTTTAATAAAACTACTAACTATCTACATAAAAACCATGTTGCCAATGGCAACTCAGCAATCTTCGTTTTTAGCCGAAAGACATTGAGATCGTGGTCGTACTATAATTAAGTAAGTAGGTACTTTACAAAGTTTAAAATTATTATTTTTCAGCATCTTTTGCTAAAAGATGGCACCGTGCGAGTTTCTTACGCCGGTTCTTCTCGGCGGGTTAGGGTTGAACCGGTGGTAGCTTTTTCTGTTGACTTTCCGAAAAAAGCTTGTCAAGTTTCATATGTAAATAAAAAAAAATAATTTCATTTCATCTCATTGGGCTGGTAGGGAGGTTGATAAACTGGTACATAGCACGACTGGCCAATAAACACAATATTTTGCACTAATTTGTTATTTATCAATCTAGTACTTACCATCAACTTCGGTATCATACAGCACCGGCTTCGCTTCTATCGCCATCTCCCTCATGGAGTCGAGCATGCACACTGACATGAGCCGACTGCGCCCGAGCAGAGCCAGGTCTGGAATATGGAAACGGCCCTTGCCTTTTAGTCAAGATGCATTCGATAATTTCGACGATGAAGTTCGAAATCAAAAATTTATGCTGCTTATAATCCCATACTGTATTTTGTTTTCGATCTTCGCCGTCGAAATTATCGAATGCATCTTGACTAAAGACCCTTATCTTTTTAGCCTAGAAACCTCAAGCCAAACTCCTTGCGTATTGCGAATTTGGCATAAATTAGTCTTTCGGTACGTTTTGCGACAAAATGAAACTAAATCCTACATAACTAACAGTTGTCACAAATAAATAAGGTACTTCTTTATCTAAAAATCGGTTAAAATATAGTTAAAAAAATGATTTTTAGAATTGTAAAAACAATTTTCCAGAACCTCCTCAAGTCATCACCCAAAATTTACAAAACGAGAGGACCTCTTTTTTTTAGGATCATTTTTCTGCCCTTATGAAGCTTATTTTGGTTGTTTAAAAATGCCCAAAGATAGCGGAAATAATCACATTAAATACGATTAAAGGTATTCAAAAAGTATAAAAAGAAATGTTTTGGATAAATTAACTTTATTTTACAGACAAAAAGTGCAGGATAAACACCAGATGGTGAGCTATGAATCCCATTGACACCTACAACACTAGAAGAGTCGCAAGTGTGTTTCACTTACCACTATACTGAGTGAAACATTGCACTTCATTAGTTTCAAACACTTGCCCGTTGTTGAAGATGCCGGACATACAGACAGACTTCACCATCCTCAGACCACTGGTGCTCGTTGAAGCTGCCGTATTCAGATATTGTTCATCTGAAACAAGACGATGTTTAAAGCCTATAGGATATTACAGAGGATTCTGGAATTGTCATTCTCTAAAACGTCTCCACCTTGGAAGAATCATTATATAATATTATATTAATATGTGGAGCGAAAACTTCTTACTCCTATTTACGAAAATTATGCAAACTGAGGATTATGAAATTTGACACAGTTAGGACTTTTGCGGCGGAAAATGCTTAGAAAACTAATATTTTTTAAAATAATGCTTAGAAATACATAAAATTACTAAAAACATCGTTTGCTTGGGCTACTGTACACTATCCACGGGAAAAACGTATAAAACATTAAGCTGAGGTCTGAATAATAATCATAATAATATTTGTGGACGCTTCACACCACATCAATCTAGCCCATTGCTAAGTATCCGAAGAACGTGTGTTACAGGTACCAGACAGAAGTATATTTAATACTTTTACTACCCTACCAATAAAAAGATTTACACAACAGATAACTTAAGCAGCGTTGCTGTCCCTGTCTGTCAAGTGACTTTTCCAACGCATCAGACAAAGACAGCAACGTTGCTTAAGTTATCCGTTGTGTGAATCTTTTTATTAGTAAGGGGGTTATACTAAGGCGGGTCAATAAGTCCGTGACTTTTTGAATTTCTAACCTCCTTACTGAAAAAGCAACACTACTCCTGTCAACAGGCATCTGTCAGTTGACTCCTATCAAAATTTGAACTTGCTGCGTCAGTTAGTTTCTGTTTTACAGCTATCTTTATCAGACTATCCAGTAACTTAAGGAAACAATGGAAAAAAGTGAATTTCGTGTGCTTATTAAGCATTATTTTTTGCGAAAAAAAACCATTACCGAGACCAAGGCTAAGCTTGATAAATACTATGGGGACTCTGCACCATCGATTTCAATGGTAAAAAAGTGGTTTACTGAATTTCGTTGTGGCCTTACAAGCACTGAAGATGCCGAACGTCCTGGACGCCCAGTTGAGGTCTCTACACCCGAAACAATCGAAAAAATTCACGATATGGTGTTGGCCGACCGAAGATTGAAAGTGCAAGAGATTGTGGAAGCCATAGGCATCTCGCATGGCTCAGTGGTTTCAATTTTGAATGATCACTTGGGCATGAGAAAGCTTTCCGCAAGATGGGTGCCGCGTTTGCTCACAGTCGACCACAAACGCAATCGTGTAACAACTTCACAGGAAGGTTTGGCGTTGTTTAATCACAATATGGAGGAGTTTTTTAACCGTGGACGAAACATGGATCCATCACAATACACCAGAGACCAAACAACAGTCAAAACAGTGTGTTTCTAAGGGTGAATCGGCGCCAAAGAAGGCCAAGGTGGGTTTGTCAGCCAATAAAGTTATGGCGACTGTTTTTTGGGATGCCCGTGGGATAATCCACATTGACTATCTTCAAAAGGGAAGAACAATTAATGGGGAATATTATGCCAACTTATTGGACCGCTTCAATGAGGATTTGAAAAAAAACCGACCTCATTTGGCCAAGAAAAAAGTTCTTTTTCACTAAGACAATGCAAGGGTGCACACATGTGCAGTTGCCATGGCAAAAATCCATGAATTGGGCTATGAATTGCTCCCACATCCACCCTATTCTCAAGATTTGGCTCCGAGTGATTACTTCTTGTTCCCAAACCTGAAAAAATGGCTCGGTGGAAAAAGATTTGACTCCAATGATGAAGTCATCTCGCAAACAAAGGCCTATTTTGAGGACCTCGACAAATCATATTTTTTGGAAGGGATAAAAAAATTGGAGAAGCGTTGGACAAAGTGTATAGAGCTCAAGGGGGACTACGTTGAAAAATAAAATGATTTATTTATCAAAAAATCTGTGTTTTATTCCAAAACTCACGGACTTATTGACCCGCCCTCGTAGTATAAGTATATTTAAGATATTTATTAAATTATGAACACAGAAAACTTTTTGTTGCCTCGGCGGGATTCGAACCCACGACGCCAACACCGCCGACGCGCTAACCAAAGAGGTCGTCGAGAAGAGGGCTCCGGTGACAAATATAAAACTAACTTGACTCATTTCAATAAATAGCCTAAGTAGCGTAAAATCTTTTATTATGACTGTCATATTTTTTTATTATTTTTTCGGCCATTGTTCAAAATGAAAATGTTTAAAATTCTTCCTAATTGGACTGTGCGATACTTCAATTTTTTTTTAATTATTTTCCTCTTATTTATTATTTTTAATTGCTATCGCATTTTATTAAATCTTTTTTCTTTTAAGGCAGTCCCTTATTACGACTCTCACAAATTTGACAAAGGTGTAGAATAACATTTTCACTGTCTTATAATAAAATATGTTGAAAGAATTTTAAATTAAAACGAACTTGTAAGCATGTTAGTCTAAACGTCTGAGCTACGGTCGACTTTCCTCGTCTAATCAAAAGAAAGCTTAAGGTTTGAGGTTAATGTTGTTCTAGTTACGATACAACTACTACGACGACTACGACATAATACTACTAGTAAGTAAATATGAGAAAGGAGGAGGCATTGGCCCTGGAGGCATTTAAATGAAATTTTCGAATTTTGCCTTGCTTAAAATAAAAAGCGTTCAAGTTTCAAAATAATATTATGTGGTTTTATAGTACTTAAGTTATTATTAAAAAATATATTTTATTATTATATTTTTAGAAGTTGGTAATCAAGTTTAGACTTTTGACTAATATGCAAATTACGTGCTGTATGTAATCTGTGGTAATGGTTGTCATGCTGGTAGGCATGTGTAAAGAATAATTGTCCGTCCAGTAAGCTAGCAGTGAATCATAAGGATAATTTAATATTTGTCAATATCAAGCGATTGTTGGTTTTTACATACCTACGCGTATGATTACCTCTTTATTACTATTTCTTGTGCGTTTTTTTTTAAATTATCCTTATGATTCACTGCTAGCTTACTGGACGGACGATTATTTTTGATGGAGATCACGGCATATATAGGTACAATCTCAAATTGATGAATTTAAATTTTTTCACTAGGTACAATAAACTTTTCCCATTTATCCACTTGTGTCACCGCTGCCTTCATAATACGTCTTTCTGATCTCTAAAAATATCATGTAAAAATACAGCTGCAAACAAAGATTTCAAAACTCAAGATAGGCTATGGCGTACATTTGACAGAACAAATCTTCATACAAGAAAAAGTTACGCCATCTTGGTTTTCACCATACCTCAAATGTCAGCCATCTTGTTTTCAGTGGGGCCATTTAACTGGAGACACTTTTTGCCTCAACATGCCTCTTATATAATATATTATAAGCAGCGTATTTGATTAATTTTTATTTGACGTTATCTCACAGTTGCACTGGGTTGTGCTCCCCTCCGCTCCCCTCTGTCCCCTCAACCTCCCCCCCTAATCTCATGTGCCCCCAATCTCCTCCTCGCAGTATGTCTAATCTCTCGACTCTCCGCAGTCTACCCAGTGACTTATGGAGACGCTAGCGGCTAGATAAAACTGGGGTTTAACGCGCTTGATCCCCTACGTGGTTCGTTTACACAACGCTCTCAAAACACACTGTGTTGTTGGTAGTTAATTAATGTATAGAGATTTAGGAGTTTATTAAATAAATAATTCTCTTCGGTTATACTATTATTATACCTTTATAAAATTCAACGAAAGTTGTAGCAAATGAAATCCTACTAATACTATAAATGTGAAATTGTGAGGATAGATGGATGGATGTTTGTTACTCTTTCACGCAAAAACACCTGAACGGATTGCGATGAAATTTGGTATGGTAGTAGTTTAGGCTTTTTATTAAAACATAGGCTAATTTTTATCCCGAAAAAGTACAGTGGTCCCGAGGGATACTGTATTTACGCGGGCGGCGCCGCGGGCAACAATATCATAATAATATGCGCTGTGTAGCGCGGTGCGACCTTTACATTCGAACTCTCACAATGAAACGTGTATCTTTACCTTTTCCGGCTTTCTACGGATTATTAGGACGTCATACTATCATTCGATCATGGTATTTAATATTCAAACCATTATAATGTTATCTAAGTAAAATTAAATAATATCGCCTAGTTATTACGCATCAGAAAGTATTAAAATTATAGGCGTATGGTTTATACGACTTTCGATTCCCACGACTCATACCCAAAAACTTTTTAATGTTTATGACTTTCAACTGACCCCCCCCCCCCCCCTCCCCCTCCAGAGAGTAGAGCCATATCTAATTTGTCATCATACTAGTAATATGGCTCGAGTCGTGGGTTTTATCTTTTTCTACCCTCAAACGAGATAGCATCTTGCGTCGTATAGGAAAGAGATTTCATCGTGTACGCAAAAAAGGGGTTAGATACGTTCATTTTCCAAAGTTTCCTTTATTATTATGACTGATTTCTTTGAGCAAGCTTGCAAAAATGCTATGTATAGTAAGCATGAAGAAATTATAGACACTCATTGAATGCGCATGCACGCATGAAGAAATTATATAATGTATAAAATGACAACTATTAACAATAGCATCATATTTTGTGAGTCTGTAATCACTTAGGGTCAGCTCACACCGCGCGCACTTTTCAAGATAGCTATTCGAAATTCAACTTTATTAGCAACACAAAAAGATACACGTTTCACTGTAAGTGCACGAAAATTGAGCTTCCGGTGTAAAACGGCTACAATAGCTTTTATCTATTTATCTAATTGAAATCTTAAGAACTATATATATAATAAACATACCCTGACGCTAGTTAACTGACGGCCCACGCCGCGCAATTAAAATGTTAAGGTGGGTTATTATGAAGTTTAAAATTGAATATAATATTTTAAAAGCGATAGCACTTTTTGCGTTAGTTTTTAAGGATCCGTAGTACTAAAATCTATATGGGTTCCCCATATAGATTCGCTCTGTTCGTCCTTCTGTCTGTCTGTCTGTCCATCTTTCTAACTTCTGTGATTATGAATATAAATTGATGAAATTTGGTATAGCTATAAATTGTGTCTATATATTTTGTGAGTTTGGAGAGCGACCCCTACAAAATATATATATATATATATATATATATATATATATATATATATATATATATTTTGTAGGGGTCGCTCTCCAACTCCATACTTGTGAAGTGGGGATGAAAAATATTTTATCATTCTACCCCATCGTTTGGGGTATCGTTAAATAGGTATTTTCAATTAAAGAAAAGATTTAATACATGCCTTTTTTACCAAGCCAAGTATTTTCGAGTAATAGGCTTCCAAATTGGTTTATAAGTTGGTGTCTCTCCTGGCATCTACATATCATAGCGACAATAACTTTTGGGGTAATTTAAAGGGCTATTGCTCGTTGATAGTTACGGAACCCTTCTTAGACATGCCCTGACATGCTTTTGGTTGGGTGATTGTATGGACTATGGAGTCCGGCATAGCGTCATGTTGGAAAATCATTTTGTAAAAATCAACTGGAGTATAGAATCTAGCCTAGTCTGTCGAAAGATAGCTAGGTTAATTCTATTTCAAAATTTACTACATCATCGGGGACTCTTTCAGAATAAATAATTATAAATTGACTATTAATATATTTACCATTAAACATTTTATCAGTAGTCCCATCGTTAATGGCACGCTGAAGATGATACACCGACGCCACGGGCGAGAGAGACGTTATTCTTGTACCTGAAAAGTGAAAAGCAAACAGTATAAAAGCAGATACGAGTCGGTTGAAGTGCACGCCAAAATATTTTATTACATAATAATTAGTACTACAGTCGGGTTTTTCGTGAAGATTCTGAACATTGTTAGGGAGATGGCAAAATTTTATCTCAGTATCAAATGCTCTGGCTCTTTGAAATAATTCTAGGATTTTCGCAAAGATACTAATTTTACAATTATCCTACGACATAATATATGTACGAATAAAAGATTTATTATCATTAAATATGAAAATTATTGAATATTTGTAGAAAAAATTGCGTGTTTAGAGTACTAGTGTTCTTGAATCTAACAGATATACACCCAGTTTCTGAAAGGCTAATCAAATAGTCGATGAACTAACACGTTGTTGAGTTAACAGGCAGGTTAAATCAATTTACGTCTCTGAAACGCTGATTAGTGAAAAATTTACAAATCATTGATCATCTTGACATGACACATTTACGCCTTTAGCTTTCCAGAAACCCAAAACAGCGTTTGACATGTGGTTTGACCATGGCTTTGACATTAGTTTTGTTAACTAACACGTTGATTAAATCAAACGAGTGATCAAGCTTTTTGCAACTCAATTTACACCTGACAAGAGATTTGACCGCTGAGTAGTTAATTTTAGCGTTGATAAGCATTTCAGAAGCCGGGGGATAGAGCCTTAATATAGCTTGCGGCAGTTAAGCTCAACTCACACTAGTGCAGAGTCGACGCGACGCGACTCGTCATGTTTGTCACCATAGGTGCCACAGACCTGTACCATAATAATATACATCTCTACATTATCATTATTAAGGGACAAATTTGTATTATGAAAATATGGAAGCGCGCGTCGTCTCCCGTCGACGCGCTTCGTTGCGTCTATGTTGTCACCATATTATAAGCACAAATTTGTATTAAGAAAATACGGTAGGGCGCAACTTGGCGCGTCAACGCGCGTCATCGCGTCCACGTTCGCCATCAAAATTAAGGTACAAATTTGTATTATGGAAATATGATGGCGCGTAATGTTGCACGTACGTCATGGCGTCTACGTTTGTCACCTTAATATGTCCATAATATAAATTTGTACCTAAATAATGGAAAAATAGGGAATAAATAAGATTTTATAGGTGAAAAGCACGACGCGTCGCGTCGCTTCGACTCTGCACCAGTGTGAGTTGTGCCTTAAATGTACTGATTACCTAACCTAACCTAGGTTAGGTTGATTTTATTTGTGAATTTAATATGAATTTAATATATCTAAGGTCCAGTGGCGCAAACTAACCCTGGTTAAAGTATCATGCCTTCTCATTCATAAAGACGAAGAAAGAAAACGAGAGATACAATATGATATTTAACCCAGGGTTAACTTTAAATCAGATTGGCGAAAGTGATTAGGTAAGTCTATGCCTTTCAACATAGAATACCTGCGTGTACAGTTGTACACAACATATTGGAAGCAGGTTTTTAATATTCATGCTGTCTGTGCTCAATAAGGCATTCCGAGAGAAGCTCCATCGAGTACGTACGCCAATTATTGTCTTACTTCAATATTATCCTCACGTGAGTCAGAACACTGTGTACTTTCTCGTTGAGGACAATTCCGTAATGTATACAACAAATGTTCAAAGAGAAAAATATTATGAAAATATGCGTATATTCATCTACCTAGCTATGACTGTGTAATGATCGAGCCTCTAAGAGTAGGATTACCGTTTAGACATTAGAAACATCCGGACAAAAAGTGGTATATAAGTTCGTCCCCCCCCTGGCATTTCCAAACAATGAAACTTAGAAACTTTCAATTTTCCATGCTGATAGATCATGCTAAATACTCTTTAGCAAAATATTTTTAACGAAATCGGACAGTAAATTTTTAAGTAATTTGAAAAAAAAACCTACTACACGTTACGGAATCCTCCTTAGACATGTCCTGACATGTTCTTGGTTAGGTTTTTAATAATATGCTGTTTCTTCTGAGAACTTACGCATGTTTTGGAGTAGGTAGTTATAACTCTTTTATGCAATAAAAAAATCAGTCAACAGGGTCCAAGCCCTTCAAAACTCTTTTTAGAGAGTAAAATATAATATATATAATACATATATTAGTCGGAGAAAACACTACAAAGAAAATGATTTTTATCTTGTCCCTTATTTTTCCAAACTAATTCACCTACTCACATTGCCGCTTCTGTGATTTATGACATAAGGCTGAGGGCCCATCGGTGCGGTGCGTTGCGTCGTGTCGTTGCCATATAATCGCAACGGATTAATCCATTGTGTGTCGACAACTAATGGGGCCTCACCCTTACTGTCACAATAAGATAGACACCTTTCCTTCCTTAACCTTTAGAACAGCAATTTCTATAAATAATTATAAAACTAGCTTTTTTTCTACGGTAAGACTGTACTTTTTAGGGATAAAAAGTAGCGTATGTGTTATTCCAGATCTTAAACTACTACCATGCCATATTTAATCAAAATTCGTTCAGTAGTTTTTGCGTGAAAAAGTAGCATATCCATCCATACATCTGTCCGTCCTCACAAACTTTCTCATTTATAATAATTATAGTAGTAGGATTATTGTACATAGTTCGCTATAACTAGTCTGTTGTTGAAACATGATTAAAATAAAGAAAAGTCTAGTAACAGTCACATGTCCTTGTCGTTTCGGCTAGCAGAAACAGCGACAGCCTGTGAAAAGGAGGGCTGTTTTCAAATTTGATTAGCGTCTATTTGGCCATAAGAGAATAAAACAAAACAACCAACTAGTCTTTGTCTTCCCAATACGAGATTTGCCACTGAGAAAATAGTGAAAACCACTACAATATTAGAGACATTTTTTTGTATTGAGAACGTGCTCCGGCGAAAACAGACACGCGTGGCCTCCACAATAACATACCATCTGTCAAACCCTCGTGCCCCCTGGTTAAAAAGTGCTTTTCCCTGTCCACGACGCGTGATTTCGTACCTAATGACAATAAGTGCCCCGCCAGCGACGGGTTATGTGTATTAATATTTATGAGGAATCGGGATTTGCGGGCTACTCAACACTAGAACTAGCGTCTAAGGCTTAACTCACATTGCCAAAGAGTCGAAGCGACGCGACGCGTCATGTTTATCTTCTATTTTTCTATTCTTATTTCTACCCGATTACGCCAAAAGGAGGGTTATATTTTCGAAAATATGTATGTATGTATATTTCATTAGCACGCGCTATACTCTAAGCCTAAACGGCTTGTTATATTTGAGCTTAAGAGATGTCATTAGAATCGTCTTTGTTGTGAGAGTGACACTGGGAGCATCAAAAAAAAAACGCAGTCGTATTTTTGGTTTTTTAATTGACAATAAGGTTATTTTATTATTAAGGTATAAATTTGCACTATGGAAATATGGTAGCGCACGGAATCCCGTCTACGATATACAAATTTGTACCTTATTTATGGAAAAATGGAGACGAATATTATGCTATAGGTGAAAAACATGACGTGTCGCGTCGCTCCGACTCTGCGCAAGTGTGAGTTGAGCCTAACGCTGAAATTAGGCTGACGCATGTATTTTATGTTTTCGTGAAGTGATTTCCAAGAAAATTTAAGTATCATTTGTAAAGAAGTTTAGCTAACTAAGCAATGAAAAGGTAAATAGGCAAAATGTTTAAGCTGCTGTGGAAACTAAAATATTGGGTGTCTGTAGGTACTCTGTCCAGATTCAATCCGACTAATATTATAAATGTAAAAGTTTGTGAGGGTGAATGATTGGATGTATGATGGAAGAATGTATGGATGGATGTTTGGATGGATGGATGGATGGATGGATGGATGGATGGATGGATGGATGGATGGATGGATTTCGATGAATTTTGGTATGGTAGTAGTTTAGGCTCTGGATTAAATCATAGGCTACTTTTTATCCCGGAAAAGTACAGTGTTTCTGAGAGATACTATATTTACGCGATACTACGAGGCGCTGCATTTTTAATATAGCTATTCAAAATAGAGCTTTATTCACTGCACAAAAAGATGCCCTTTTCATATGACACCAGTCATACACTGCACATCCGCTGTGCAGCGCGGTGCAACAAGACATTCGAACTCTTATGATGAAACGTGAATATTCGCGTGTAATTCATGTAGTTGGGTCAATAAGTCCGTGACTTTTGAAATAAAACACAGATTTTTTGATAAATAAATGATTTTATTTTTCAACGTAGTCCCCCTTGAGCTCTATACACTTTGTCTAACGCTTCTCCAATTTTTTTATCCCTTCCAAAAAATATGATTTGCCGAGGTCCTCAAAATAGGCCTTTGTTTGCGAGATGACTTCATCATTGGTGTCAAATCTTTTTCCACCGAGCCATTTTTTCGGTTTGGGAACAAGAAGTAGTCACTCGGAGCCAAATCTGGAGAATAGGGTGGATGTGGGAGCAATTCATAGCCCAATTCATGGATTTTTGCCATGTAAACTGCACATGTGTGCACCCTTGCTTTGTCTTGGTGAAAAAGAACTTTTTTCTTGGCCAAATGAGGTCGGTTTTTTTTCAAATCCTCATTGAAGCTCAATCCTCAATTGTTCTTCCCTTTTGAAGATAGTCAATGTGGATTATCCCACGTGCATCCCAAAAAACAGTCGCCATAACTTTATTGGCTGACAAACCCACCTTGGCCTTCTTTGGCGCCGATTCACCCTTAGAAACCCACTGTTTTGACTGTTGTTTGGTCTCTGGTGTATTGTGATGGATCCATGTTTCGTCTACGGTTACAAAACGGCGCAAAAACTCCTCCATATTGTGATTAAACAACGCCAAACCTTCCTGTGAAGTTGTTACACGATTGCGTTTGTGGTCGACTTGCGGAAAGCTTTCTCATGCCCAAGTGATCATTCAAAATTGAAACCACTGAGCCATGCGAGATGCCTATGGCTTCCACAATCTTTTGCACTTTCAATCCTCGGTCGGCCAACACCATATCGTGAATTTTTTCGATTGTTTCGGGTGTAGAGACCGCAACTGGGCGTCCAGGACGTTCGGCATCTTCAGTGCTTGTACGGCCACAACGAAATTCAGTAAACCACTTTTTTACCATTGAAATCGATGGTGCAGAGTCCCCATAGTATTTATCAAGCTTAGCCTTGGTCTCGATAATGGTTTTTTTTCGCAAAAAATAATGCTTAATAAGCACACGAAATTCACTTTTTTCCATTGTTTCCTTAAGTTACTGGATAGTCTGATAAAGATAGCTGTAAAACACAAACTAACTGACGCAGCAAGTTCAAATTTTGATAGGAGTCAACTGACAGATGCCTGTTGACAGGAGTAGTGTTGTTTTTTCAGTAAGGAGGTTAGAAATTCAAAAAGTCACGGACTTATTGACCCGCCTTAGTAATATGTTTTAATTTTGTTAGTCTTCTTAGTTTGGATAATCTTTTTGTTTACGTATAAAGTTTGATCGAGTAGGAATGAGAGCGAAAAAAAGCTAAATATAATGAATGAATGAATGAACACTTTATTGCGCACCAAAAAGTAAAATCAAATATAGTTACTAAAATAATGCACTTATCGCTTCCAGACAACCCTGTTAAATTTGGAAACAAGAAAAATATGCAACAAATCTTATTTCATTTAAATACAACAATATGCAACTAATTTTAAATAAAGTTCAAAAGTGAATCAGTTCTATTGGCCAGATAAAACAGATCGTAGTTAACCTGTACACGATAAAACAGTTCCCTTCCCCGTGACTAATGTGTTTTCCAGTCTCCGGCACGGCACCGTCGTCTCTGAAATTGTACATAATCTATGGTAAAATCGCTGTAGAACTTGGAAAATAGTTTACAATAAAAAACAACGTTAATGGAAAGTACAGGGCATAGATATAGAGAAACGATGCGGATAAAGCACTGAGCATTCGTCATGAAGTTGTCAGTTGATAATTTGCCAGAAACTAGAAATGGAGTAACATACCAGCAAAGTGCAGCCTGTGTCTTATTTGAATATTTGTAGTAGATAGCTTTAATCTTATTTCGTTGGGAAAACGAACAGACGGATCGCCTAGTGGTAAGCGATTACCATTTACCGCCACATAATATGGACACCCGTAAAACCGGAATTGTGAAAATGGTTTACGGTAAATTAAAAATAACTCACTGACTGACCACAGGCTTTGCCCATTTACAGGTATAATGTAATTTTAAATCTCAGTGAAATTACGAGCTATTATAAAGGAGGAAAAAAAGGTATAGTGCCTTTTCAAGTCAATTGTAGCAATTGCATAGAAAAGGCAATTTCACCATTCTTTCCTTCTTTGCGAGTTAGTAAAAATGTTTTTCTTTTCTAACGTTTTACAAAATCTAATTAAAAATCAGTGTGTAGTAGTGGATATTAAAAGCATAAAGTATGAACTCTCAATCTCTCCTTGTTATTACTATGTTTACAGTAGACGATTTTTAAAAGGAACGCTCAAGCCATTCTTTAGTCTCTATATCTATGGTACAGGGCGACGGGAAGGCGACAGCTTAATACACGGACTCGTGGGTGCAAAACTGTACGAAAACTTATGATGCGCTCCACAGGAGCGATCTTTCATGTCATAGGTACCGGATTGGTATTCGCATTAACAAAGCTATACGTAGTGGCTACGGTCTTTCTTGTTATCTATTTTAAGGGTTCCCTACCGAAAGGGTAAAACGGGACCCTATTACTAAGACTCTGCCGTCCGTCCGTGTGTCAGTTTGTCTGTCTCATAAACCGTGATATTTAGACAGTTGAAATTTTCACTGATTGTGTATTTCTGGTGCCGCTATAACAACAAATAAAAAAAAAGAAAAAAAGAAATATTTAAGTCTCCAAGAGAACACGTTTTTTGTACGGAACCCTTCGACGAAAGTCCTTCTCGCATTTGGCGGGTTTTTCAATGGATACCACTAAGCTGCGACACCTAGTCTTCCGTGGCCACAAACCGCATGACGCACGACAGACTGAGCCAGCAACCTCAGTTTCAGTTTTTAAAAGTGGATGGTAATTTATCTAAGTAATTACTTTTAAATCATGCAGAAGTGTTCCGAATAAAATTTTGGACGTTGTGAATAAATATTATATACATTTTTTTTCAAATCTGAATTCAGAGTTTAAAGGAACGATTGTCTAAGTTCTAACTACTAGTTAGTTTTAAAATATATATTATTAGGTTAAAATTGCCTTATATAAATTTATGTAAACATAATTTTCAAATTGTTATTTGTAGCTTTTCAAGTTATTTCTCATATCATAACAATTAAGGTGGGTTCCGAGAGGACGAAACTATTTTAATAGATTCATGCCCAGAGTATAGCTGGGTTATTTAAATAGAGAAAACGTTAGGTATATACTAAACAAAGGTCTAACCAGTCATAAATTACTAAAATTTAAACATGTATAAATTTACAATAGGTATCATACGAAATTGAATTTTATTGATTACACAAAAAGCTGATACACGTTTCATTGCAAGAGCTGCAACGCGCTTAAAAAGTACGCGTCACGTCGTGTCTCGGTGTGAGCTGATCCTAAGAGTATTGTTAATTTATACCTGAATTGCATTAATTGCCCTGCTTCGTCCCTGTGAAATTCGGTTTTAAACTTTCATCCCCTATTTTACCCACCTAGGGGCCGCATTTGAGAAAACGCGGAATTAAGTAACTCATTATTTTTTCCGTACTCAATTCATACGAAATATCATGTATTTATGTCCAAGGAATAAAATGTATCATACAAACTTTATTACCTATTTTACCCCCTTGGGGGTTGAATTTTGAATAATCCTTCCTTAGTGGATGTCTACGTCATATGAAAAATACGTATGCAAAATTTCAAATTTCTAGCCTTAATGGTTTGGCCTGTGCGTTGATACATCAGTCACCTTTGCATTTTATATATATATATATGTATATATATATATATATATATATGTATATATATATATATATATATATATATATATATATATATATATATATATATATATATATATATATATATATATATATATATATATATATATATATATATATATATATATATATATATATATATATAGATATGTTGTTATAGTACTTAATGAGACTGGTTACTATTCCTATTCAATGCCAAGAAACATGCAAGAAACAAACAATTTTTTCCTTTTTTTATTATTAGTAATTATAAATTAATAGTAATTATAAAAGAGCCGCATAACATTTACCTGTTACGTAGTTTGATTTCTCGTTTAATAATATGTGTTCCATACCGAAGACACCAAAAGTTCTTTTCGAAGATCGAATCGTTTGTGTGTCTGGTAACAACATTCAATATAAATATCGTAGTTATTTTGTTTGATTTTAATCTAAAACCTTTTAAAATAAAGTAAAATAATTGAAATAAAATTAAACGAATTCTCAATTTTCTTTCACACTACTCAAAAAATGGAACATTGAGATTTCTGCATCCAACAATTGAATTTCGAATTGATTCTTTTTTTGATAAATTCTACACGCTACGAATTCGAGTAAAGGTATTCTTGTTGAATGTATACATTATGAATAAGAAATGAGTTGAATTATTGTTTCAAGATAAGTTATAATTAACGAGGAGATATCTATTGTGTAATATTTTTAAAATTAAGAATATTCTCACCATTATCTTGATAAGTTATTAGAGGATCCGTAGAAGCCTTTTCTTTTTCTGCTTCCTTTACAATCGACGAGTTGGTACATATTTTCATAAAAGGTTGTATTTTGTATCCAGCTGTTAATAAAACAGGCGCAATAACTGTTATGGATTAAATATTTAATGAAGTTGAAAAAAAATATAGCGCCGAATTCTGATTATGAAATGCTTCCGATCTAAATTAAAAAAAAAGCGCCATATTTATTTTCGTCTAAACTTGTATTGAACAAAGCCGAAGTCTATATTTTAAGAGACTTGAAAGCAAATGGCTAAGAAATTCAGTGTTGCAAGATAACTCCAACGGTGATGATGACGACCAGTACACTTTATATAAACTTACAGCACCTTACAGTGTTCAACGCCATTAATATTCATGTAGGTAAATTGCAGTTGTTGAATGACGGATTACGATTTGAAAAAAAGAGATACCGTAGGTAAAAAAGTTAGGTGTGAGGTATTTCAATGGGGAACGTACATGATTTTTTAATGGGATATAATTAATCTTGCGAACAAAAAATAAGTTGGCGACTGCAAATGAGCATACTGTATTACTAAATTTGGCAGCGAATTAATATGTTGGCGACTAAATTACTAAACTGGCGAAAGCAAACATGTGACAAAAAATACAAAAAGCGGCAGATAAAAAGTGGCGAAATTTAATCCAAATTGGCACCGAAAATTATAAGTTGGCGACTTAATTTCCGAGTTGGTGACTATTATACGATGTAAGCAGCTATAAAACCAGATTGTGTTGATCAATTAATGGCTGCTAAAAATTCAATTTGCAGGCTACGGAAAGTCGCATTTTTGGATACTGTTGGAGTTTGTTTTCCTTTGGCATGGGTGTCGTTTTGAAGGTTTTTGCGGGTTTAGAATAATATGAAAATTAAATTCATTTTGAAATTCCAAAATGGCGTACATTTTTTAAATTAAAATGAATATGGGTTACTTTTATAATCAGCACCCCCAGAAACTTAGGAAAGGTTTCTGGGGGTGCTGATTATAAAAGTGTCTTCCAATTTCAATTTCCAAAATGGAGAATTTTTATTCTTCTTTAAAATGAGTACTAATTTAAAAGTTGTTGCGGATGCTGATTAGGATTGATGATTATTAAAACAGTATGTTATGAAGTACCAGCTATGTAAGCTATAGACATTTTTGGAAATTCAGGATTAAAAAAACAATAACTCTTATCATAAAGAAAATATGTGGTTACGGAGTTACTAGTGGGGGGACGAAATTTACATAATTTTTTCAGTAAGATTACCTGTTCTCGAGATAGAAGCGATTATAGAAAGAAATATGGCAATGCCTATTTTAGATACGAGCGATCTATAAAGCTATAGAAATGTTGGCAAATTCAGGATTTTCAAATTTCTTTTCCTCTCATCATGAAGAAAATATGTGGTTGCGTTAACCACGCAACCACATATTTTCTTCATATATCATATCTATACCTACATCAGGGAAAATATATGTGCCTATTTTTAAATTAAATGTGTACTCTCAAATTGTCGCCAAGATGGTTTTTTGTTCGCTAAAATAATATCTGTCTGTCAGTTTGGAATATTCAGTGAAAAATACTGGTATTAATTAGTCACCGGATTTGGAATTTTTTGTACCTTGTATTCTTTCGCCAACTTGGTTATTTTACTATAAAATATTCGGTTTTTTCACACTTAAAATTTGATTGTCTTTTTTAATTGGCTCTTAGAAAAGTACTTACATAATAATTAACCAGGAAATATTTGTCTTTGCAATGACATATATCTACGATTAATGAAATACAGTCATGACAACAGTCAGATCGTTGAAGAGCATTAAAAATTATCTAGGTATACAAAAACCGGCCAAGTACGCACTCGCACTCGCACTTGGCCGGTTTCCATTATACTAATATTTTACATGTTTACTTATTATTTCGTTACTTTTGTGCAATGTTTTCCAAGTAAACGTATTTTACAAGTTAGTCCTCTATAACTCCTGAACTAAAAAAGCTATAGAAGCTGTTTTAGTTTTCCTTTAAAGTTCATCACATGGTGAATTTTTCTACTACTTTTACCATCACGTTCGTCCGTCTGTCCGTCTTCGTCTTACCGTCTAAACGGTTAGTTCTAGAAAGATGAAACTGCATGGATAATGTGTATTTACCACATCGACAAAGTGCTAAAATAAATTACTCAAATCAAAATCACGAAAAATATGTTTTTTGGGTACCTTCCCTAACAAATGAAGTGGGGATATATTTTTTTCTCGCGTCTACCCCATAGTATGGGGTTTATCATTAGATATGTGTTTAAAAAACATTAATAGGTTGCTAAAGCTATTTTATATTATATTTAGGTATCCGTTAAGGTTTAACGCGAGTTTCTTACGCGGGTTCGTCTCGCCGGGCTAGTTCCGGAACTGGTGGTCGGCATCATGTAGACCGACATTCAGAAAGTGTATATAAAAATACGAAATTGTGAATAACATTTTTTGACTTGGGACTTTTATTTGCGAGCTATTAAACTTTGCTCCTTTAAACTTTTGCAACATTAAACCTATTTTAACAAAAAAATGCGCTATGCATTTTTTTGTTAAAATAGGACTAAATTTGATCCCGGCTCTCTGAATGCCAAACGGCAGGCTCGAAGTATCTAGTTAGTAGTTCGTGATGTTAGCCCATATACAACTTTGAAGGAAAACTATAACGGCTGAGATAACTTTATTAGTTCAGGAGCTATAGATGCCTTAACAAAAATAATTTTTTGTTAAGGCCATTAATGCCTTTACAAAAATAACGAAATAATAAGTTGACTGCGGTACCCTAATCTATGTGTGGCCTGTCACGTACTTGGCCGGTTTGAAATATTCAAACAAATAAATCTATACTATATAATATAAAGAGGTAAAGTTTGTGAGGTTGTAGGGGGTAATCTCTGGATCTACTGAACCGATTTTGAAAATTCTTTTACTAATAGAAGGCTACGTTATTTGTGAGTGAAATAGGCTATATATTATCTCGAAAAATGAAAATACTTTTTAACAACGGTTATAAAAACGGTCGAACGAACACGTTTCATACGAACGCTGCCTTACCAATGTGTGATATATGATTAAGTCCGAGAAAAAAATTGTAGAGCTTGATAAATCTATATATCTATACAAATAAATAAAATTGAAGTGTCTGTTTGTAATTTTAAATAAACGGCTTTAAGCTATTTAGCTTAAAGCCGTTTATTTAAAATTATGCATATGAAAGTGTACGGGTACTTACAATAATCAATCAATTTTTATTAAAATGTTATCTGCCCATGTGTCTATCTGTCAGTCTGTTTGTTCCAGCTAATCTCTGAAACGACTGGACCGATTTTCACGGGCAGATAGCTGATATTATAAAGAGAAACATAGGCTACTTTTATCTTAGGGTTCCGCTTAAAAATCAAGGTTCTGTTTCCGTTAGTTCTGCGCAAACGAATTTGCGGGCACCGGCTAGTTGATTATAAAGCGCAATAAATTTAGTGGTTTGAGCATTGTGTGGATGTATTTGTCTGTAAAATTATCTTATATACAAAAGATATACTCACTTCGTGGATTAATCATGGGAAACATTGAAGGGCCGACATTGGGGTTTCTGCCGTAATCCAGACTACGTTTGGACGTTTGCGCTCTTTCTGCACAGAAGTCATTTGAGGTTAGCCAATTTTTACTTTGACTAAAGAACACTTGGAAAAATACCACCAAACGGAATAGTTTCTACTTTTTACAATTCCACCAAAACGACACTAAGCAAAATTCTGCTAACCTATACGATTTTTAGGATTCCGCGCCCAAATTTCTGTATGTATGTTCGTCTGTTTGTCTGTCTGTCTATCTGTCACCAGGCTGTATCTCGTGAAGCGTAATAGCTAAACAGTTGAAATTTTCACAGATTCTGTTGCCGCTATAAGAACAAATACTAAAAACAGAATAAAATAATATTTAAGAGGGGCTCCTACACAACAATTTTTATAAATAATATAAATGTAAAACACAACAAAGGCCCGCTTTTAGTTTTTACAAGTACAGCCTACAGGTGTTGGTACCATTTTCCACGGACCTGTTTTATTTTCAGACGCCTCTGGCTTAATCAGGGTCCAGCTCTTGATTTCAGTGGAATGCTTGTTTGCAGTATCCGTGGCTGAAAGGTAAAAAAAAAATGTAAAGCCTTCGCAGAATTGGTAATCAGTAATAATAATTTACCTACAGGGAAAATACTTCTAAAGGTTATGCGGGAAAGTGGTGGAGAGGAAGTGTGTGAAATAAATTACTAATAAAATATACCGGGTAATTATTTATTCCGTCTGGGAAAAAATAGAGTATATACTCAGTAACCGTAAAAACATAAAAAATTGTACATGACATTTTTTTTCTTTTCTTACATAAAAAATCTAATGCTTATGTCATTATCACAAATGACTATCTCACTGACTTAAAACTAAACATACAAGGGCGGGTCAATAAGTCCGTGACTTTTGGAATAAAACACAGATTTTTTGATAAATAAATCATTTTATTTTTCAACGTAGTCCCCCTTGAGCTCTATACACTTTGTCCAACGCTTCTCCAATTTTTTTATCCCTTCCAAAAAATATGATTTGTCGAGGTCCTCAAAATAGGCCTTTGTTTGCGAGATGACTTCATCATTGGAGTCAAATCTTTTTCCACCGAGCCATTTTTTCAGGTTTGGGAACAAGAAGTAGTCACTCGGAGCCAAATCTTGAGAATAGGGTGGATGTGGGAGCAATTCATAGCCCAATTCATGGATTTTTGCCATGGCAACTGCACATGTGTGCACCCTTGTATTATCTTAGTGAAAAAGAACTTTTTTCTTGGCCAAATGAGGTCGGTTTTTTTTCAAATCCTCATTGAAGCGGTCCAATAAGTTGGCATAATATTCCCCATTAATTGTTCTTCCCTTTTGAAGATAGTCAATGTGGATTATCCCACGTGCATCCCAAAAAACAGTCGCCATAACTTTATTGGCTGACAAACCCACCTTGGCCTTCTTTGGCGCCGATTCACCCTTAGAAACACACTGTTTTGACTGTTGTTTGGTCTCTGGTGTATTGTGATGGATCCATGTTTCGTCCACGGTTAAAAAACTCCTCCATATTGTGATTAAACAACGCCAAACCTTCCTGTGAAGTTGTTACACGATTGCGTTTGTGGTCGACTGTGAGCAAACGCGGCACCCATTTTGCGGAAAGCTTTCTCATGCCCAAGTGATCATTCAAAATTGAAACCACTGAGCCATGCGAGATACCTATGGCTTCCACAATCTCTTGCACTTTCAATCTTCGGTCGGCCAACACCATATCGTGAATTTTTTCGATTGTTTCGGGTGTAGAGACCTCAACTGGGCGTCTAGGACGTTCGGCATCTTCAGTGCTTGTACGGCCACAACGAAATTCAGTAAACCACTTTTTTACCATTGAAATCGATGGTGCAGAGTCCCCATAGTATTTATCAAGCTTAGCCTTGGTCTCGGTAATGGTTTTTTTTCACAAAAAATAATGCTTAATAAGCACACGAAATTCACTTTTTTCCATTGTTTCCTTAAGTTACTGAATAGTCTGATAAAGATAGCTGTAAAACACAAACTAACTGACGCAGCAAGTTCAAATTTTGATAGGAGTCAACTGACAGATGCCTGTTGACAGGAGTAGTGTTGCTTTTTCAGTAAGGAGGTTAGAAATTCAAAAAGTCACGGACTTATTGACCCGCCTTAGTAGGTAGAACAACGATACTCAGTTTTTATTGAGCTTAGCGCCATATGAACCAAACACTCCTTGAAATAATGAAAATCTAATATTTTTGTAAATTTTCATTTGTTTTTATTTCTATCGAAATACGGTTCATTTTTATCCACACAAGCCGGTAATTAATAGTGACATTTTAGTTATTAATCTCGGCGCATCTCGTGCGGCCAACGGAACTGATTTCGCCACAAGGTGTTAGCACAATGTTCTGGGTGCATTGGGTGCAAATTATTATTTTGTTTTAGTGCTGTATTTAAAAAAATAAATATGTATTAATAAATGAGCAATATTCATAAGGGATGCCGGCTTGTATGGACGCCTCGCGTGTGATGGAAATTCTGAAATTTCTAAAATCTCACCAGTATCCTCGCATTTGGCGCTGTTCCTTTTCATATTATCCTTCATTCCCACCAAAGATTTTTGCAAGCAGTCTATTATTTCAGCTGTAAATCATAAAGTTAAATAATTATTCAAATACGCATCATAACATCACGCGTTTTGTGTGGCCTGGAAACTGGATTAAACCTCTGGGTCAAGTATAATTTGTGACCTGGATATACGAGTAGAATAGATTTTCGTTGTAAAACAAAGAATTCGCGTGCAGCAGCTACAGTATAATTACCTACATTTATTTAATCTGTAAAATTATAATTCATTGATGGGACAAAATTAATTTTCATTCCGACGAATAAATCAAAATTCTCTGATGTTGAGTACACTGTTCAATATATTATATTTTAGTCCTTCAATGATAATAAGTCTTTGAGACGGTAACAAGATTGTAATTTTGGGTATCTTTAACAGGATTTCATTCCTTTACTATAAACGACCTTTGATACACATCAATGGAATGGAATGGAATGGAAAATATATCTTGTGCAAAGGAACATATTCATAATAATATTATGTGTTTCATAAGATTTTAAGCCTGAATAATTTAACCTTATAAACCAACAAAGCTGATATTATTAGGCTAGCAATACCTACATTAAACATACAAACATTCTATCTCCTAGGATTAGTTGTATAATATATACTAAATACTAATGCTTACTAGGTTTTCTTAACACCGTTTTCCGTCTAGTGAGAAGAAGCAAGTGTATTAGCACAGACTAATAAATAGTTACTGATAGATATTAGTCGCAAATGAGAAGATGTCAAGTGATTTGACCACGACCGATATATTGAAATTGTGTTAAGTTTATTTTAGTTAGTAACTAGAAATGAGACGTTTTCTGCCTAGACGTAAATTTAGTCCAGATGTATTTCGAAATACAAATATGTTGTGGGCTGCAACGTCTTGGTTCTTACAGATCCTTCTTATGCTTGAGTGGCGATAATAATGATACAGCAACAATTGTGATATTCTTATTTATTGGTGCATATAAGAGAGATGCTTAACACAGATACGCCTACACTATATATAGACTTTTGGCTAACTAAAATAATGTAACTAGATAAGCTGTGCTTGTGACATCTGTCAATAAGATATTGACATTTCTTCTTTTTATTACTACTATATTATGCAACAAAATGTTATACCTACCTGGCTCAAAATCACCAAGGTGCAGAAATGGCTTTGTTAGCAATTTAATGTCATAAATCTTGACTTTATTAAGAAAAGAAAATTAATACAATACACAGCTAATCTGTTTTGTGTTTACATCAAACGATACAATTGATTCAATAAGTAAATTTTAAATTGACTTGATATACTTGCAGAGAAAGGCAGGTCGGGAACGCGTCCTAATGTATAATCTTCAACAAGTCCAAATATTCATTAGAAATTTATGGCATATTTACACCTGTCATTACTTAATATACCGTATTTTTAAATACTATCTTGTTTTAAAAATGATACTAAAATATTATTTATTTTTATTTTAACTAGCTTTTGGCCACAGCTTCGCCCGCGTGGGAGAGAGTTTGTGGCAAAAAACTTCTTTAGCAAATATACCTGCAATATAGTAATCTATTACTATATTGCAGGTATATTTGCTAAAGAAGCACAGAGTAAAAATATATATTTGATAATTAATTTTTACACGTACTTTTTAATTTTATGATATCTCCTGGATATATTCTCCTAGATAAGGATAATTAAATTGTATCCGTCTAAATAGCTTCTGAAAATACCACATAATTTCTGGTAATTTTTTAAAACTTAGAATCAGGTATAATATGATGATCAGAATGGGTAAGTAATCTATCCTTAAAAGATTAGACATATCTATGATATTGCGGACTTTTTTGTAGACCTATCTATAAAAGAGAAACAATCCCACCATACATTGTTTTATTATTTATCTCCAACGGGTTAGCTGAGGCAGCGTTTTCGATAAAAGTTCCTAGACGGCTTGATTTTTTCCGACACCTTCAACAATTATCGTCATAAATCTTACAATTTCTAGAAAACGACCTAATATAATAAGCCTTCCTAAGGAACCACTATGTCGGTAAATGTAAACGGCATGGAAAACATTTCAGTAATGTTTGAGATTATCGCGAACATACTGACTGACAGACTCGGCGCGGCACTTAAGTATCTTATGTCCGTCTTCTGGTTCTAATCTACCTCCCCACCAATTTTCAAATTTTCAGACAAATCGGTTCAGCCGTTGAGTGAGTAAGACTTGAGTTATACATAGTGTAACTAATATGACTTTCTTTTTCTGCTATATATATATATATAATGCAAAAATAATTTGCCCCATAACACACAATTCAATTCAGTGAACGCATCGGTAGGTATACTTATGTGTGGTTAACTTCACGCTTAAAAGTGTAAATTTAATATTGGTATTTTTAACAGTGAAAATGATATAAATGCGAAACAAATTATTAATGTTGTCATTTAAAGCTAATTGTTCTGTGTCTAGTCAGTCTAATTATTAATTATTTTAAATATATAAAAATGGATCGCAATTACAATTTCTCGCTAAAACTTGAGAACTGCTGGACCGATTTAGCTAATTTTGGCCATGAAATAATTGTGGAAGTTCAGGGAAGGTTTAAACGGTGTTAAATATTGGAAAAATTACGGGGAAAATACTAAAAATGACGATTGAATTTTCCAATACTAACTGTTCACTGTGTAGGTTTAATTTATCTGTCTGTCAAAATATATTAATTAAAGGTGGGTCTATTTTTTTTTTTAATCAACGGACCCCAGTTAGAAGGTTTTGTGTTTGTTTTGTTGGTTGTAGGTGTAGGTGTAGTAATTTATTCCAGTTCATAGTTAAGACACAATAACTTGTCTCGGGACAGCTAGTTTAAAATATTTTCAACACTTATAACGAAATTAAAATTCCGAATGTACCTAACCACATACAATTTGCAAATGCTTACAATTTTTATTAATTCTTGGTAAGTTCGATCTAGGTGTGAAGTGGTCTGTCGCTTTCCTCCAGGCTTTATTCAATCGCTGTTTGCAAATTCGTCCGATCGATATACGCATCATCAGCATCAGGCCTGCAAAATATTTATACAGGCTGTTTTTTCTTCAATATAAGCAACTTTTACTATGGGTTCAACTTGCCTACTGGAAAAAAATCAGCTGTTTCCTACAAAATGCTATCTATGCCGTAGCCTTTTTGTAGGATAGAGATGATTTTTACTAGTTAAGTTTATCCCATAGTAAAAGTTGCTTATATTCAAGAGTATATTCACTCCTGAAAGTTTGGATACTGCTTGAAAAAACATCCTGTATACTGTTCTGTTTAGTCAGGCATTTGCCATGCGGCCCCTGAGATAATTTAGCGGTTGACTCGGTAATCGAGCGGTCGGGTTTTTAAAGTCGTCGTGTATTACACGTTTATGCGACAATATTTGGAAACGTTTGAAAAACATTGATTTTGGTGATTTGTGGGCGAATTGTGGATTTTTTTAATTGTGCGGCGGGAAAAATGGCACGCAATCTTGAAAAAGTTGGTGATGTCTAGTTTAGATCCTATCTGCACATATTTCGATTAAAATTGAGATGAAAGTTGAGAATGTGACAAATCGCGACACAGTTTTGCGGCTAAAATCCTGGAACCGATTATGTATACTGTGTTGTGCTTTTTCCGGCTAAATCTTATGACAAAAACTACACAACTTGTTCACGATACTTTTATTTACTAGACACTGTACACTTTTACACATAGATCCCTCTTGTGATCTTTACTCCGTAAAAATTGGCTCTCCAATGAGCTCCTGCGGTACAAATACCTTATTTTATCTGCCTACCCCATTCTAGGTGGGGATGATAGTAGAAGGGATTGCACGTTGTCAGTGTGACCAGAATAAAATATAAAAAACTACAATTTCTCAATTTATTATTTATAAATAATTTAGTTTAAATTTAATCAAATGAGCGACAACACTCCAATCTTAACACTTAGAGCTTATTTCTAAACAGAATTAAAAGCAAACTTACGAATTTCGCGTCGCTACCGACGTGAAGTGGTTAAAACTGTTTTTCGGAAAATGCTTAAAATCAGTTTTTTCACCAAACACACTCAATATGTGTGACACACCCACCTACTGTCGCGATTTGATTGTGGTTATCTAAAGCTCGAGAGACGTCACCTCATACCATGATGCGGCGCTCACTTTTTAACATAGCGATTCAAAATTAAACTTGAACTTGAATACATGAAAATATTCACATTTCATTGCAATTCGAGTTCATGCAATGATGTGAATCTTTTTGTGTAGTAAATAAAGTTCAATTTTGAATCGCTATCTTAAATGGTGCTCGCCGCGTGTGAACTGAGGCTGGTATACAAACAGTTAAGGAATGTCAACTATATTTGCTGTTTTGGTCCGCAAAAATTCTGGCAAACGAGAGAAACTAGAGAAAGAGAGAGAACGATGTATGTGAAAGACTATGGTGGGCTACAACAGAATTGATTTCTGCCGTTCCGAAATTTTCACCTTCTTGAAACATCGCTTACCTCTTCTCGGCTTGTGTCCTATCTTGTAAACATGACATCTTTTGCATTTCCCTCTAGAGTCCCAAACGTGGTTACTTTTCCTCTTTTTGGGGTCATTTGCAGCAGGAAAATCACCGTAATTCTCTTTGTTGTCATTACTTGGCATTTTGTTGATGGCACCTGAAATATTATTCAGTAAGTAGTTGAAAATATCATGTTGTGTCTGCAACGTGCGCATTTTATATGAAGAATAATTTATCTTCAAAGGTTCCTAGCATCTATACTCTGACCCAATAAAAAATTGTAGACAGCGTTTTGTGAAACAAAAACTGAAGACGGTTTTTTGAGTAGGTATGTAGTAAGTAGTAAAATATATAATTCTGCTGCTGCGAAATACGTTTCGCTTAAAGATTTGTTAAATATTTGCTTTAAAACTTAGAAAGTTGTTCAAGCAAAAGAAGTCTATCGGGATTAAATTAAATGGCGGTCTGTGGTCCTTATCGTTACTAATATTATAAACGCGAAAGTTTCTAAGAAAGTGTGGATGTATGGATGTTTATGTCACGGGCTACGAACCTCTTGATTGTAAGTTCTTCTTGCTCTCGTGTGGTTGCTTACCACAGATACGTATTACAATATGTAATGAGATATGCTTAACATAATATATACGTCTACACTATGTATAGCCTTTTGGCCAACTAAAATAATCTCGATAGGCTTTACTTCATGACATCTGTCAATGTCAATAATGACATTGACAGTTACATCTTACTGTTGACATATGTAACAGTTTATACTCTTTCACAAAAAAACTACTCAACGGATTTTAGTGAAATTTGGTATGGTAGTAGTTTGAACTCTGTATTAATACAATTGCTACTTTTTATCCTCAAAAAAGTATAGTGCTCCCGTGAGATACTGTATTTAGGCGGCCGGAGCCGCTGGCAAAGCTATTATACAATAGTATGTAGAGGTAACCGTGGTAGGTACTTAGACAATACTTATAGCATCAAATACTCATTACATATTATGTAAACCAACCGGAAATGATAGATGGTGGATGAGTCTTTTCATTTGTAATTACTTCCTCTGATTTCGGATCAGGACCAGAATTAGGTTCAGATTTTTTAAAGTTTTCATTAATATTTTCTTCAAGATTCATTTCTTGAGTCATATCAGATACAACATATTCTTGAACTGAAAAATTACAACTTTAGATTACTACAATAAGTTTTCTTCAAATAAAAATATAACCAAATTTTTGTGTTACACAAACGTTTTAGCAAATAGCTTCTTATTTTTGTCGAGAAATTTTATATTACGTCTCTCTCGGAGGTCTCTCTCTTAACTAGTCATTAAATGCGAACAAAAGTGACCATGTGTGAATTACTTTTTGTAATTGAAAAAGTATAGACTTTAGGGGCACAATTATACCGTAAATTCATGGATGATAATAATTAGTAGGTACCTACCTTATACCGAAATAATCCTCACTATATTTATAATAATAATTAAATAATCCTACTGCTATTGTAAATGTGAAAGTTTGTGAGGACAGATAGTTTGTTGGATGGTAGGATGGATGTTTGTTACTCTTCCATACAAAAACTACTTAACGGATTTTGATGACATTTGGTATGAGAGTAGTTTGGACTCTGAATTAACTGTATGTAATGAATCGCAATAAAATGCACGGTTCCCGTGAGTTCTTTCTGCGCATACGAACATATAGTAGGTATTATTATAAAGATTATAAAACCTAAATTGATACCTAAGTAAATATCGTTGTTTTCTAAATCTATTTCACTTTCAATACTTGGTATCGGATTTGTTAGCTCAACACGCTTCGGCTCGACGAAACTCGCTTCGGGAAATATATCTGAAATAAGATGTTTTAAGTAATTTTTATGCAGTGTTAAGAACGCAAGTAATAGATTTATCTATTTATTGAAATTAAAACAGATATAATTATAATAGTTATACAATTAGCACTGTTATGGGCCCCACTCACGTGCGATCGATCGTTACAATCTTTACATTTATAGACTGTCTTTCTGTCTGTCTGGCAGCATTTCTAAATTCTATAGGTTTGAATATAAATTAATGAAATTTTGTATAAATATAGATCGTGTTTTTGGCATCATAACAAAATATTTTCAAATTTTAGGGTGGCTCTCCAATCTCCATACATGAAGTGGGGGTGACATTTTTTTCATTCTACCCCATCATGATATCGTCGAATAGGTCTTTTTAAATAAAAACTAGGTTTCGTACATGACTTGTGAAGAATGAAGTGAACTATTTTCGAGTACTCGGCATCCAAATTGGCTTACAAATTTGGCCCGTCCTCTGGCATTTCTAAACTATAAGACTGTTTCTTTCCATGCTGACAGGTCATGGTACTCGTAAATGTTTTTTACGGAATTTATTTTCAACGAAATCGAACAATAACTTTTGAAGGAATTTAAAGAAAAAACCTATTGCGGGTCGATAGCCACGAAACGTGTGGCCCGTTTCAATAACCTATCTATCTATAACTATTTGTTAAAAACGTCGTCATTCAATCGTTTGACGGTTTTTAGCAATACAAATGGTATGGTAAAAAAAATGGTGGATAGGTTATTGAATCGGGCCATTACACATATTGTTCTGAGATTCTCCTGGTTAGCCTAGTTTTACTTGCCTTGTGTGACTTTTAGATGATGAACCTCTTGTATTGCGTTTCGAATTCTTAAACTCGAAGATTCATTGCAACCGTCTTTCGTTGCTTTTTTATTTACCGGCCTCGGTATAAGACTCTTTATTTTGTTTTCGCTTCCTACAAAGGAAAGGAAGAAGGTAAATTTTAAGGGTAAAAAATCTTATAAAGAAAGGTTCAGATCATAATTATTGTCAATTAATTAAAAAAAAACTCGCTTTCCGTTCGCATATAAGTAGAGATATCTTAAAACTTTTTAAGCTAAGGGTCAATTCATATCGAAATGAAACGACACGCAACGCGGCGTTGCATTTTTAAGATAGCTATTCAAAATCGACTTTATTCATTACACAAGAATATGCACAGCACATGTGTCAAAGTTCAATTTTGAATAGCTATCTTAAAAACGCAGCGCCGCGTTGCGTAGCGTATCGCTGCGGTTTGAACTGACCCTAAAACAAAATATTATATGGTAACACTGTTTTATTGAGCCTTTTAAAAAAAAAACTGTTTTGTTTTTAGGTCCAAGGAATGTCTACTTGGGTTGCTGTGACAATAATATAATATTACGTCTACTGACTACCCAACACAGATAAGGCCGTTCTTTGAATATCTTTAAAAAAAAAAGTTACCTTTTAGACCTCTTTCATTTGTGTTAACAGATGTAAATTGAGAAGTATTTGCGTTATTTAGTTCACTACTTTTTATATTTTGTCTTTTTTTCTTATCTAAACTCATGTTGTTGTCTAAAATGTGAACATTATTAGTATATATTATGTTATAGAGTTCTCTTTCAGGCTTAAATTTGATGTTTATTATTAGTTTTTCAATATCGGTTTGAGTGAAATATTACAATGATAGAGAAATTGAAAGTGTTAACCTTATGTAAACTAGCTATTTAATAGGCATATACTCAAACCGACAGAATATTTAAGTTAGCGCTTAGGATAAAGTATCTATGAGTACTAAATAAGCAATGTGAGGAGAAATATATGTACCGTTGTTAGTATTCCGTCTCATACGTATTTCATTATACTTTGATGATTTAAGTGGGCATTCCACGGCAGATTTCATAGTATCTACATAAAAGTATATAAATATAAATATTAAGAATAATAGTGATAATGTCATATTTTTAATATCTATTAGGTATGGTTAAGGATTCTTAATATCGTCTATATCTTGTCTCTATAGTATTTTCTAAAACAAAATGTACTTATCGTTAGTGTGAGAGAATAAAAATGCTATCCTCATTAGAACTCATTTTGGCTGGCTCTGCAGTGATATTTTTAAGTCGTGGGCTTCAGTGTCAGTTGAACGTTGCCATCTCACGCCTTTCATAAACTCTTATTTATAGGATATAAGCGTATTTACCTGAGGAGTCTAAAAGCTTTAATAGTTTGAAATAACTGGCAAAATAATTCAATAATTAAAATTTATTCAGTTCAGACATCATTACAAATTAAGGTGGCTAATGGCTATTTATGTATGTAATTTTTTATTTATTATGTAATGTATTGTGACTGTAAAAATGTTTTTGACAATTACTTATAGTCAAATTCTATCAAACGTCAAAAGTTTTCTTCTATCATCAAAATGGATTTAAGGAGTCAAGGAGAAAGAAGGTTTTTTGTGTTTCTAGTTTATGGCTATCTTCTTTTCTAGCGTGGGTGATCGTGCCTGTTCTGCTTTGACTTCTTCAAGTTTCTTGACTAAATCTTCTGAAACGCTGTCTACAATTTCTTTTAAATTTTTCGCTGCAATAAATATTCAACCAATGTTGGTTAGTCATTGCGTGTAAATAATAAAAACTAAACATAAATAATTTTCAAATACTTCAGGAACTAATATATAAATTATCTATTAATAGAAAATATTTTTAAAAACTGTGGTAAAATTACCTGTTTTCTTATTAAACTCATCAGCGATTAAAGATATTTTTCGTAGAGTGTTCACATGTTTAGTTAATTCACCTGCTATGTCACATTCTTTCAGGGAATTCGTAGAAACGTTTCGTCGTTCTATATTTGGTAATTTTACTGCCGCCTGTTCTGAGTTATCAACGTGATCTACAAGAACTTTTGATGTTTCAATATTTTTTTCTGCTATTTCTGTTTGTAAGCTATTGTTTCTCATCTTTGGATTAATTATGATAGGCGTGATTTTATTAGCTCGTAGATTATCAATTGCGATTCTTGTTGTTATTTTTTTAGCTTTTTGCTTGACAGTAAGGTCGTCGATGGGTTCTGGTATACGCTTTTGAATAACAGTATTTTCAGATATATCATCAGGAATAAACTTTTTCTCTATTGATGGACAAGTAGTTTCTAATGTTTTTATAGAAAGTTCTATTGGCAAAGCATTTGTCATACTATCTATTATTATCGATTCTGGAATATCAATTTTATAATTTTGATTTTGTTCAATAAAGTTTTTATTTAAATACACATATCAATATTACTATTTATTTATTATTTTGTTCTATGTTCTATGTTGTAAATATACTCACTCGCAATATCACTTATTTCTTCCGATTTAGATTTTTTCTTCATCTTAAATTTTCTTGTCAAATCAGAAAAAAATGTGGAACAGGTGGGGCCTGTAATATGACGTTTATGCTTAATATGCCTATGATATTAGTTTAACCATCAAATATCACTATAAATGCGAATTATAACTTGGTTCCTTATCCTAATTGGTCCCATAAGTACTTATTTTTAGTTAGTAGGTACGTACAGTAGCATACAGCTGTGGTACCCAGCACAGACTTAAAAATCATAATTTTTAATAAAAAATTCATAATAAAATTTTATGGGAAAAGTTTTAATGCCAAGACGTCCTTTTATTGTCTGTTTATATTCGAGTGTTGCTGTAAAAAAATTTAATAATATTAACCTTCACATTTCTTTTTCTTGGATTGTACTGTTTGATCGGGTTTCTTTTTTTCTCTTTTTAGTGCATTGCTTTTGAGTTTTTCCATTTTTATGATCCAAGCTGCTTAACAAATATGATGATTACATAATTTAAAGATACACAGTAACAATTGATACTATTTGAATAGGACTAAAGCAAAGTTGTTGTTTAATTTTCTACGGATAATCGGAATAGCAAAGTAGCTGTCACAGCAATGCTATGTGCATTATGCATTGTGAAGACAGATATAATTTGCGTCTCTCGTGCTTCGCTTACAAATTTTGCCGGTTTGTAATGTTTTAGTTAAATATTTTGAACAATCTTACAATTTGAAGCTAATAAGTAAGCTCAATTAATATTAATCATGATAATTATAATATCTTGTCATGTAAATTTTAAAAATATAAAGTTTGTAAAAATATGCGCCTCATGAATTTAGAAGACAATTCTACACGTTACTATGATGGTGGGTCTGTTGAAAAACCTTGTAAAATCAGCCGAATATATTGATCCTGATGTTTATTACTCCTAAATTTTTTTGGAATTCCTTCTCGGAAATTTAGGAGAAGGCCCGATTCCCGAGAGCTTCCAATATATTCCGGGAACCAAAATTTTACGATTCTCTAATCTCACATTTTTGACAGAGATTTGATGTGACGTGGGCAAATTTTTTAAATTATTATATTCAGGCTAACTTATTCTTGTGATAGATTTTTATGAGTAAATAATATAATGGACATACTTTTTTAAAATATTTGGTGCTTGAAGTTAGATTCTGGTCGGATGGGTGGCTTAATTTAAAAAAAAAAAAACAAAATAACATTTTCATAAAATGAACAGTGATTTAAATAGTAACTATAAAAGGACCGTCCTCTGCCCAGCCCAGTGCCATTGAGCCTTGATAGAATGTAACTTGCCTGAGGTAAGTCGTAGACTTTCATACAGAAGAAACTATCATGGGTAGTGGTCTAGGATTGGGATGGGTAACAGAAACACTTCTAGACTACTGTATAACAGACCCACTCGGTCGGTTGTCGGCATTGGAATGCAGTGAGAGCTTGCGCTCCCCACCTAGAACACACCTAGTTTAGCCTCTCCACCGTACCACGCCACAAGTGTGCGTGTGTATATTTATTAATATAAATGTCAATACACTACAGGTAGATACTATCGAACAAGTTGCCGCCCGACCAGACATAAGATGAAAATCGCTTAACGGCGGTGTTGAATCGTGCGCACGCACCATACTCACGTGTAAATACGTACCTACTTCAACCTGTCCTCAGACGTTATGGTTACTTCTTTTGTGTTGAAATATTTTGAGACGTCTTTGTGCTAAGGAAAATCTCAAGAAACTGGACGAGCAGGAACTTTATCGATATTATATCTACACTTTTGACTGAAACATAAATAAATAAATAAAATAAAATAAATATTTAAGGAAATCTGTATTTAAGGCTCAGCGGACCCTTTTCGTCTGACATGAAAAATGAAGATCAATTCTAGCGTTCTTAGACTTTGCACAAAAAAGCTTAGTTAAAATTTTGATCCTGTCATTACAAGCAAGAAGATGGAAATTTATTCGGAGTAAATTTATCAATGTCTTGCATATTAATAGGATACAATGTTAATTCTCCCTGTTTTACAAACATTATTTGGGGGATTTATTATTTCAATTTCATAATTGCATTATAGTATCTAGCACAAACAAATAATTTTCAAATAATACAGACTGATTTACAGACTGATTTCCAGTTTCTGTGGTTTTTTGTCAGGGGTTTATCTATTCAATAGGGTTTTAATTGGATGACGTTAACGCGTAGCGCTATTATAGCGAGGCAGCGGCGACTGATTGATTATGGATTTTATCCTTGCTCATAACTTCTATACAGCGTATTTTGGTTTTGGCCCTTTGGTTACATCAAATAACAATATTTATTGTGAACTCATTGACGACCATTTCATTGATGTCGTCCCTGGGTTTTCATGTATGGATTATGAACGAAGTACTTTATCATGTTAACGTTATATTCGTTGTGTAAAATATGTGTTAGCATGAAACTGGTGTATGGGTTTTGACACAAGTCATCGCTAAGTGACACGTCGCTTTCGATGCCCTATGTCAAATCCCGTACGTTTTGTTTTCGAACTTCGCCGTAAATTGTCGAATGCACCTTGACTAAAGGCCCTGATTTTCAGTAACTGTGGCGGGCTATCGATCAGGCCAGTTAAGGGCTAAAACAATTTGTTTGACGCACACTTTTCTATCCGAAATTGTTTTCAGATGTCGTTAAGTGGATTTATTTGTACTTGATGGCAACAGTCAAACGTTTGAGTGGGAATATAAATGGACAAATACTTTTGTGCAGATTCGCTTTGAGTGTTGTTGTAATAGTCTGACCCATGAAATAATTTAGGAAACCTGTTGAAATAATGTAGAAAACAAAAAAATATCTTGATACTGTGAATTATAATACATACGACGATACCTGGTTGGATTCGTTATGACGCGTTGGTGTGGGTAGTTGTAGATGTGTGTAGTATAATATATATACATATTTGAAGATATCTGTGGCTCTGTGGTAGGCGCGTTGGCGCTCCAGCCGGAGGTCGCGGGTTCGAATCCCGCCGAGGGAACAAAAAGTGTTCCGTGTTCCTGCGTCATTGATGTGTATTAAATATGTGTTCTAATTAAAAATCTTATAGTATAAAATTATTAAATATACTTCCCGTTGTCTGGTTCCTGTAACACAAGCTCTTCGGATACTTAGCACGGGGCCAGATTGGCGTGGTGTGAGGCGTCCATAAATATAATAATTATTATTTTCTAGGCTCTAGGTGTAGAAAATATTGGTTACATACACCTACAGTAGTAATTTATTCCAGTTCATAGTTAAGACAGAATCACGTGCGTCGGGTACAGCTAGTAGGTACTAAATTATAGGCTATATTTCATCAAATAAAAAAAAAACACTTAAAATACGATTTCTACACTTAAAATGTCTATGGACGATACCTATACCTATTTTACGATATGTAATAATATGATCTAGATGGTCGTGAAATAAAATTAGAATATTCATGTAAACATCCCTATATTTCAGTGATCATAACATTTTTGTGTGGAGGAGTGTATTGTGTAAGTTTATAGGCTTCTGGAGTTACACAAGGAGGGATTCCCATGCTGTAGGGCTAACCCGTGAAAACAATATACTATATCAAGCCTATGCGGCAGAATTCCGGATACTCACAGTAATTATGCATAAGAGTAGGCCTTATGACCGTATTTTATATACTCTGTGCTTTAACTTACGCACGAATATTTATGAACCTGAGGGGCAAGCACGAATAATCAACAACTACGTATTCGTTACGTTATGGAATGACAATTAATGTATAGGTGCTGTCATAAATTTCATACATTTTCATACAGTGAGGGTTTTTAAATTCGTGACATCTGACAGCTTTTTGACACGACGAAGACCATCGGGCTACCAAGCGCCGCCTGGTGACAGAAAAAGAATCGGAAATTCTTATTGACCGTTTTTGATACCACTTACGCCACCAGATGACGCTTTGTGTGCGTTGGGTCTGCACCCTAGTGGCAGAAAAAATATCAAACACCCTCATTCTCATTCGATAACGCGAACTTTATAAATACCTTCTTGCCAATTGTTCGTGCTAGCCACGCATTTGATTCTGAATTTATAAATTATAGCAAGTGAATCTTTATTTAGAACAAAAACGTGCCGACGTTCGAGTTGTTACGCTCGTTGTGTTTAAACTACGATAAGGACCGATATAGTTACGACTAGCTGGTGCCCGCAACTTCGTTCGTTTGTGTAAAACTGATGGAAATGGAATCCTATGTTAAACGGGAACTATAGGATAAAAGTAATCTTTATATCATAAGTTATCTGCCAGTGAATGTCCGGTCAAAATCGGTCCAGCCATTTTAGAGATTAGCCGGTACAAACAGTCAGACAGATGGACGGATAGACAGTAAATACCGTATTATACATTTTAAGCAAAGCTGTTAATAAGAAAATACGAACATCTACTTCAATTTTATATAAGTATTTGTTTTGGTGTATAAATAAAGGTACGAGGGCGGCACTGAAAATTTCGGGAATCAAGGAACTGACACAATATTACTATTTAAAAATGTATTTATTGCTTTTCGAAGTATTCTCCGCGAAATTTGACACATTTTTCCATACGATGGAACCAATAATTGAAGCAACCATTCCATTCGGAAGTTGGGGTCTCCAAAATGGCCGTTTTGTAGGCGTCCCCAGCTTCTTCAGGTGATGAAAATCTCTGACCACGCAATTTATTCTTTATTTTAGGGAAAGTATAGAAATCATTAGGGCTTAGGTCGAGGCTGTACGGCGGATGGTCTAATAATTCTATGATTTCTTGCTCTAAACTCTCTCTAAACTCTCTAAACTCTTACGCGAGCCGCTTTTTGCTCTTCACAGAGCAAATGCGGTATCCATCGGGAAAACGACTTTTTTACACCTAATTGTTCATGCAAGATTATTTGTATTTGACTCATGCCAATGTCTAAAGTTGCCTGAATTTCGCGGTATGTCACATGTCGATCTTCCTCAATCAGCTTACGCACAGCATCAAAGTTGAATTTTGGATGACCTTGACGGGGATCATCACTGAGCTTGACACGTCCACGTTGAAATTCAGCAAACTAGCGATAAATTGTGGTTTTGGATGGGGCTTCATCACCAAATGCAGAAATCATCCGGTCAACACACTGTTTTTGTGTTAAACCACTTCGAGTCAATTCCATTTTCTCAACGACTAAACAAGTTTGACAAGACCTTGTGACAAGACCGAGAATCTTTTTTTAAATAAATAAACGGTATTCGATTTTTAAAACCAATAAGTTTTAAATTAAAAAGATTTTAATATGACAGAAACAGTGGAAATATTCCATTCCCGATACTTTTAGTGCAGCCTATGTAGGAAGCTAAAGCAGCCATGCCTCAACCGCACATCGCTTGATTTCCAAAAGGAAGCCAGTCAAGCATATTGTAGACGGAGCCATTGAAATGAGACATGGACACACGCTCCTACAGCTTCAATTGTTTACAAATGCCGCACAGTGTAGTATTATACATTTGTATAAAAAAACTGAGTTAGGGGTCATCCACATATTACGTCACAGCGCAAGGGGGGTACGACCAAACGTGACAGTACATATTAAAGGGATCCTAAAACATAGGACCCCTATGTCACAGAGGGTGACATAGGGGGGAGGGGTTCAAAAGTCGCAATTTTGTGTGACGTAATATGTGGACGGCCCCTTGTATCTATAAATCAAAATACATACGTATAGCAAGGAAAACTTTTAAACTTTTTTTCAAAAGCGATGGAAATCTTCGAAATAGATAAAAATAAGAAAAACCTTTGAAATATGATCTGATGGTGTTATTTATGAATGTCGCTGAGATTGATGGAGTAACATACATCCCTTCGCCAAAAACAAACGTTGCTAATAAAACCATAAATTTTTAAGATCTTAAAATATGGCTGTCTAATAAATATGTCTCAATTGTCTGAGTAAATACACTTGCGGGCAAAACATCGTCCCAAAATATGTGAAATTTTAAATGCTTTCACCACAAGCTTTATTTTTATTTATTTTATTTAACAATTTATTACGCACCTGAAAATTTTATAACATCACAATTTGATAAAGAAAGTACAGACACAAACGTAAAAAGTAACAAAAAGCTTTTTTCGCCCTTCCACGTTACGAAAACGCTGTCTCGGATATGATGATTCTTAACAATGTTTGATTTGTTTTTGTTATAAAAATGTAGATTGACATAAAGAAAATAATAGTAATATTATATTCTCAAAGTCGCAACTCGTAATAATTGTAATTTGTAGCGTCAATAACTACCTGTTACACTACTACGCGATGTAAATAATTTTTCGAGAGAAACGCGAGTATTTCACCTTTGGTCTCCAAATTATTGCTCTCGAGTGTACATCTGTAGCGTGAGTTTTACAATCATGACTGGTATCGTAACTGCACCAATAAAATATATTGCTTGGCTAAGTAAAAACGTTCGAATAAAACTGTTAAGAACGCGCGAACTGGTAACACTGGACAGATAAAGTACAATTTCAGACATTCGTCTTATCCAGATACTGGTTAAAAATATCCATTTTGTTTGTCTGTAATGTAGGTTACATAGATTTTTCATGCGAATTTTTCTACAGTTATTACAAATTCTCGAGTTTAGAATATGCTTGATATGTACATTGCACCTATGTATTAAACATAACATATTACATACGACCTCTGTGGTTGAGCGTGTTAGTGCTCAAGCCGGGGGTCGCGGGTTCGAATCCCGCCCAAGGAACAAAAAGTTTTTCTGTGTTCCTGGGTCATGGATGTGTATATTAAATATGTGTATAATATAATAAAAATCTTAAATATATGCATAGTATAAAAAGTGTTAAATATATTTCCGTTGTCTGGTACCCGTAACACAAGTTCTTCGAGAACTTACCACGGGACCAGATTGACGTGATGTGAAGCGTTCATAGATAATATTATTATTATTATATTAACACCACATCAATAAAAACCTTCAAAAAATTACAACCTCATTTGGTTTTGAAAAACGTCCTAAAGGCAAAGAATGTTTGTCCTCAATTCTCCTCAATCCTCAGGGCCACAGCCAAAATTTTTGTTGTAATATTATAAACTTTTGTTCATAAAAGTCGTGATTTTGGTAATAAAGAATTTCGATCACGAGGAATTACCAGAACGCCAGTATGCCTAGTATACCTAGAATGCCAGTAGACATTTAACGCTTTCCAACTTGGACGATGACGAAACTATTGACGTTCATTAAGTTTATACGTCATTTAAGTTACATATCATTAATATCTAGAATGCCAGTAGACATATAACGCTTTCCAACTTGGACGATGACGAAAATATTGACGTTCATTAAGTTTATACGTCATTTAAGTTACATATCATTAATATCTAGAATGCCAGTAGACATATAACGCTTTCCAACTTGGACAATGACGAAAATATTGACGTTCATTAAGTTTATACGTCATTTAAGTTACATATCATTAATATCTAGAATGCCAGTAGACATATAACGCTTTCCAACTTGGACGATGACGAAAATATTGACGTTCATTAGGTTTCTACGTCATTTAAGTTACATATCATTAATATCTAGAATGCCAGTAGACATATAAAGCTTTCCAACTTGGACGATAACGAAAATATTGACGTTCATTAAGTTTATACGTCATTTAAGTTACATATCATTAATATCTAGAATGCCAGTAGACATATAACGCTTTCCAACTTGGACAATGACGAAAATATTGACGTTCATTAAGTTTATACGTCATTTAAGTTACATATCATTAATATCTAGAATGCCAGTAGACATATAACGCTTTCCAACTTGGACGATGACGAAAATATTGACGTTCATTAGGTTTCTACGTCATTTAAGTTACATATCATTAATATCTAGAATGCCAGTAGACATATAAAGCTTTCCAACTTGGACGATAACGAAAATATTGATGTTCATTAAGTTTCTGCGTCATTTAAGTTACATATCATTAATATCTCTAATGCCAGTAGACATATAAAGCTTTCCAACTTAGACGATGATGAAAATATTGACGTTCATTAAGTTTCTACGTCATTTAAGTTACATATCATTAATATCTAGAACGCCAGTAGACATATAAAGCTTTCCAACTTCGACGATGATGAAAATATTGACGTTACATATCATTAGATCTCACGTTTACAGGTTCTATGGAGGGTAGAGGATAGGAAAACTACCTCTGTATGGGGGCAAATTGAAAAAGTATCCAGCTACCTCAAAAACCCTCCATGAGCGGCGCTAGCAGCAGCAAAGGGTATGGAATGTATTCGATTCTTAATTATTGTATTTGTCAATAAGGAATTTAATGAAAATTCGCCACAACGAGAAGCAAGTTATTCTGTCCTTGTTTATTTTTCTATTCTATTGTAATTGCTTAAGGCGCTTAATTTGAAATTAATTCTGTTACTACAGTAGCGCCACCCTAATTTAACACATTTATGCGGACAATTTTTACATACAGAGACAGCTTCATATGTTTTTCGGTCTATCTAATTACAATTTGCATAATACAAATAAAGGCAATGTATATTTGGCCTGTATTTTTATCAAGTTCCATAAAAGTTATATAGTTTGTGTAAAAACTAGGTAATGATTTATAGGCTGGGTTTGTATACCCACTTTTTGTTACCCTTAAAACAAATAAAAAGCTAAGAACGCTTGAACTGAAGCGAAGCTGAAGAACTTGCGAAACATAAAGTGATAAGATGTCTAAACTACGTTTCGCCGTGTACTAAGGCGGGTCAATAAGTCCGAGACTTTTTGAATTTCTAACCTCCTTACTGAAAAAGCAACACTACTCCTGTCAACAGGCATCTGTCAGTTGACTCCTATCAAAATTTGAACTTGCTGCGTCAGTTAGTTTGTGTTTTACAGCTATCTTTATCAGACTATCCAGTAACTTAAGGAAACAATGGAAAAAAGTGAATTTCGTGTGCTTATTAAGCATTATTTTTTGCGAAAAAAAACCATTACCGAGACCAAGGCTAAGCTTGATAAATACTATGGGGACTCTGCACCATCGATTTCAATGGTAAAAAAGTGGTTTACTGAATTTTGTTGTGGCCGTACAAGCACTGAAGATGCCGAACGTCCTGGACGCCCAGTTGAGGTATCTACACCCGAAACAATCGAAAAAATTCACGATATGGTGTTGGCCGATCGAAGATTGAAAGTACAAGAGATTGTGGAAGCCATAGGCATCTCGCATGGCTCAGTGGTTTCAATTTTGAATGATCACTTGGGCATGAGAAAGCTTTCCGCAAGATGGGTGCCGCGTTTGCTCGCAGTCGACCACAAACGCAATCGTGTAACAACTTCACAGGAAGGTTTGGCGTTGTTTAATCACAATATGGAGGAGTTTTTGCGCCGTTTTGTAACCGTGGACGAAACATGGATCCATCACAATACACCAGAGACCAAACAACAGTCAAAACAGTGGGTTTCTAAGGGTGAATCGGCGCCAAAGAAGGCCAAGGTGGGTTTGTCAGCCAATAAAGTTATGGCGACTGTTTTTTGGGATGCACGTGGGATAATCCACATTGAGTATCTTCAAAAGGGAAGAACAATTAATGGGGAATATTATGCCAACTTATTGGACCGCTTCAATGAGGATTTGAATAAAAAACTGACCTCATTTGGCCAAGAAAAAAGTTCTTTTTCACCAAGACAATGCAAGGGTGCACACATGTGCAGTTGCCATGGCAAAAATCCATGAATTGGGCTATGAATTGCTCCCACATCCACCCTATTCTCCAGATTTGGCTCCGAGTGACTACTTCTTGTTCCCAAACCTGAAAAAATGGCTCGGTGGAAAAAGATTTGACTCCAATGATGAAGTCATCTCGCAAACAAAGGCCTATTTTGAGGACCTCGACAAATCATATTTTTTGGAAGGAATAAAAAAATTGGAGAAGCGTTGGACAAAGTGTATAGAGCTCAAGGGGGACTACGTTGAAAAATAAAATGATTTATTTATCAAAAAATCTGTGTTATATTCCAAAAGTCACGGACTTATTGACCCGCCCTCGTAATTACACAGCTTCATACACACACAATACACATGTAAGCGAGCTGTCGTGATGTGTGGTTTTTTATGTATGTAGTGTCTATCTACACGCGCATTACTTTCATAAAAACCTTTTTTCTATCTTTTATTTCCAATCTTTTATTTTGTCTGAGTTATCACCTATTTAGTGTAAAAAACTTATGGTTCATAGACTGTAGACTGAAGTTTATATATTATTTAACCCCTGTCGAAAACAGAGGAGTGTTATAAGGAGTCTGTCCGTGGCATCTTAGCCGTTTTGGATCTAGTTTCTTTTCTTTGAAGATGACGTAATCGAGAGGGTACTTAGCTGATGATGAACTACATAACCTCGTTTACAGCTTAACGATAACGAGAGTTACTTAAAAAAAATAATGTTGTTTTGTAAAGACAAATATTATAAATTCGACGAAATTAATATGCAATGTTAAGATTATTGAATAATACATCAAATATTTAATTTAACATTTATTATTTTACAACGTATAAAGAACATTTCAATACGGTTACACACAAGAGGACTGGAGTTAAACTCCTTCTAGCATTGAAATCTTTTACACTTAATATAGTTAAAACTGAATATACAGATAGTATTAGTTACTGCCTCTCAACTTTAAGACGAGTGGAGCATTTTTAAACAGATTGTTCGATGAAGGACTTTGTTTTTTCTTTTTGATTCAAATAATATTCAATTGTACATAATTTAGTGGACTCGAGGTACTTGTGATATAGAAGAGTAAATCTGTAAAGTGACGATACGCTTTACGGCGCTCCATTTTAAGGATGGCTATTCAAAATAAATCTTTATTTACCTCACAAAATACACGTTCCGTATGACATTTGAAATGTTACATTTAAAGGTGTTTCTTCTAGTGTAATGTATGAATTTCAATTTTGAATGTATACATTTTAAAAGTGCAGCACCATGTCGCGTATCTTTTCGTTTCGATGTGATAACTTTTTAAGTGATTATTATTTTTAGTTCAAAAACGCTCCACAGATTTTTTATTTACCGCAGTACAATATTATTGTTAATAATAAGTCTAAGTTGGTTCAATTTACCGTTATACAAAATTGTAGATATTCAATTAAGAAAATATCCCATATTTTTGTCTAAATTATCCCTGTATACACGCTCACTACAATAACAATACTTATTTTAAATTTACAAGTATGTATGAATGGGAATAATATCAGGAATTGCCTACCCGAGCGTACTTATATTGAGAGCTTTCGGGTGGTTTGGTGAAAAATGAATACAGTACCGTATTAATTTTTCGGGCTTCAAAAAGGAAAAGCTCCGATATTGTTTAATTATTTAACATTTAGTAGGTATATCTACTCCAGTGATTTTAGGTTTTATATACGGAGAAATTCCTTGTGAGCTGAATTTTTGTATACACCTTTATTACGGCGTTGTAATGATGTGAAAAATCGACATTGATATCGTGCCGGCTAAAAAAATTATAAAGGTCAAAAGGTCACGAAAATCACGAAAAACATTTATTAGACATATTCAGACATTACACAATCACAAACAATACAAGGAGTTACAATAAAAACACACAATAACATAGCAGAAAAATTTGACATAAAGTGGACCACAAAAAAAAGAAAAAACAATAATAAAAGTATTACAGGAAGAGTGATGACACGTGTGGTTCGGAGAGTAGGTAGTGCAATGCCTATATTGTCAAAAAGGTGACCACTCAGGCGTATCACCGCGGCGTTAACACCACAGGGCCTGGAATTATGCGGTTCTATCAGTATTGTCATTTGAACTTTTGAAGGACAGATTTATACTCAGCCACAGAAAATATACATATTATAAACTAGATAAAAATATATCATGAAATGGGTTACTATAAATAATAATAATATGAATAGTGTGACTAAATGCTAAATAGCTATGGACAATGCTGCGGCGGGAGGCACGCCACCCGTGCCTCCCGCCCTCCCCGCGCACATGTCCAATAGTCTACGGTTATCTCGCGACCTATTGCTCGGAGGTCAATAGAGGTCAGGATAAAAATTGTTTGTCGAAAAATTGTCTACAAAAATTGCCTCTTGCATATTTTCAGTAAAATTAACCGTTTTCGGTGTAGAGCGCTGTGAAAAAGACTAGTATGTATTATGTATACCGTACACCGAGGCGTAAACTCTATTGCTTTTTTATTCATGTTTGTAAGTGTCTTAAAGAATTATATCTGATACTTGGGCCTTTTGTGAAAAATATACTTATACTAACTGTTTCCCGCGACTCCGACCGCGTAAATATACTATCGAGTATCCCGCGGGAAGACTGTATTTCCGGATATAAAAAGTAGCCTATGTTTTTATCCAGAGGCTAAATTACTACCATACCAAATTTCATCAAAATCCACTATTTACCTCCGAGCAAGACGTCGCGAGATATTTGAGAAAAACTGATTTGGTGACCTCTTGTCCTTTATAACTTTTTTAGACGCCACTATATCAATGTCGATTTTTCACATCTTAATTACAATCCCGTAATAAAGGTGTATACAAAAATTCATCTCAGTAGGATTTTTTCCGCAGATTGGGGATTAAAATGCCTAAATGACTGGACTAGTATAATAATATACAGGACGTATTCGTAACTTATAACACAAATATTTACAAAACATGTACTCAAAACATGTGGACAATTATTGTTATCCATTATTCGGTAATTTAATAACATGTAATACAGTAATATTTACAAAATTCACATGTATTTTTACATTTTACAATTCATAACTTTGAAATTATAATTTAAAAACAGTACTTAACACTAAATACTAACAATAAATGTAAAAAAAGAAGTTGCTCAATAAAATAAACTAATAAAATACATAATAGGTACCTAATATAAAACTTTCAGGCCCACTTGCGCTGATCTGGGTTAAAGTTAACCCTGGATTAAAATATCATGCTTTCTCTTTTATTAATACTGCGCAAGTGGGAGTAGGAAACTAACAAAAAAGTTAAAATTAAGTTACATAATAAATCATCAATATCAGGCACATCAATAAATGCATTACAAGAAGTTAATTAATTTTTACGGTTGCTAATAGGTACTTCGAAACATAAGATACGAAAACAATCCGAAGGAAAAGAAATTCGTATATTTCAGTCAGTTCAAGTCTGACGTGTATTTCGCCCCACAAATAAAAAATGTTGTAAGAACGTCGCGACAGTTGTTGGTTCTACGCGGTATATGGCGCTTACTGTTGTTGTCAGGAACCATTGCTCCCTACTTACGTATCCTCTCTGATACTGGGCTGACAGTTGTCGTTGGAACCACGCAGGATACGGAGTCTACTGTTGTTGTGAGGAACCAGTGCTCCCTACGTATCCTCTCTGATACTGCTGACAGTTGTTGTTGGAACCACGCGGGATACGGAGTCCACTGTTGTTGTGAGGAACCACTGCTCCCTACGTATCCTCTCTGATACTGAGATGACAGTAATTGTTGTTGGTTCCAAACGGGATACGGAGTCTACTATTAATGTTAGGAACCACTGCTCCCTACAGGAACGTGTCCTCTCTGATGCGAGGCTGACAGTTGTTGTTGGTTCCATCCGGCAAATGAAGTCGAACCTTGCGCGAGCCGCTGTTGAACTGGTGGACTCTCTTCGGATACTTCAAGCTGTCGTCTTTCACCTAGGGAAAATAAGTGATATTAAATACACTGGAATAAATTATTAAAGAAAATACGCAAATACCCACGCATTACAATACGGACACTGTACTTGGTCAATAAATCTCACACTGATACAAAAATAAGGAAGGAAAGTTTTCAATTGCTATCAACTGATGATGGAACAGGTTTAGAAGAATTGAAATAATTTTATGCAGTATATTTCTTTCTATTGGTATGACTATTTGTAAAATCTAGTTTTCAGTTCTTAGTTCTTTACTTGGACGACGAAGTTCATTTCAAATAATATTCAAGACACGTCTCACTTGATAGCATTTGTTCAACGAATATACTCGTAGAGAGAACTAAAACATCGGTTCAAATAGTTCCCATACGTAGTTGGATTACCTAACCAAGAGCATGTCAGGATAATATGTCTAAGGAGGATTTCCTTAACTATCAAGGTTTTTTTTGAATTACTTCAAAATTAACTATCCGATTTTGCTGAAAATAATTTTCCTTAAGAGTTTTTAGCATTATCTTTATTCTGCATGTAAACTTACAAGTTTCTGTCGTTTATAGTTTGAATATGCCAGGGGGGGGGGGGGGGGGGGACATCTTATCAACCACTCTGGAGGCCGATTACTCGAAAATAGTTGACTTTGTATAAAAGTCAACCATGCTTTTATTATAAGCCTCCTATTTAACGATACCCCACATGATGGGGTAAAATGAAAAAAAAACATCCCCACTTCACATGTATGGAGAGAATTAAAAATACTAAATTATTATTATTTAAGATGCCAAAACTGAGATATATACACAATCTATAACTATACCATATTTAATCCATTTATATTCATAATTACAGAGGCCAGAAGCGCGGACAGACAGACAGACGGACGGACAGAGCGAAACTATAAGGGTTACGGAACCCTAAAAAGGGCCCTGATAGTATTTCCACACATTGAGTTTCATGTCTGAAGTTAAGATCAAGTAGTCTATGATAACTTTTTTTAACCAGACATTGCCAATGTCAAGTTCAAAAAGCGAGACAATAGAATTTTCGTTAAGATTTTCAACACTGTTTGTAAAAATCGTTTTCAAGACCAAAGTCTAGTCAAAGTTTAAACAAATCGTCAGTGCAGTCAATGAGATATAGATGTTATAATAGCAGTTGTGCGCGCTTGTCTTCACAATTTTTATCAGTTTGAGATGGCCACGACCGGGTATAGTGCGCATCGCGTGCACATGCTCCTGAATAGTATAGAGAGTATAATATGAAAATTGTGTATCGGTAGCGAGCGACAGCTACAGTCGCTGGGTCCTGCAACGTCCCGCTAAGCCAGCTATACTCAACCTGCGGCCCGCCGGAGCTTTGTTATTGGCCTATCTGAAGATAAAAAATTGTGTGAACCATTTTCAGTTTTAGCATTTATTGACATTGTAACTAGCTTTTTTATTAATCTCCATAAAGTTTTAAGAAAGAGTTCATAAGTTTAAAAATCGCTTTAAAATATATTTTAACATCTTTATTAATACTTCTTTTTACATTAATACAGTAAATTCATCGTTAACTTGGAATTACGTTTTATTCAAACCTAAATAGTTTTTGTTTGCGGCCCTTGATGCCATGACTGAAACATATTTGTAGCCCCTATAAGAACAGTTTGAGTATGGCTGCGCTAGGCACTACTCAGTACGGGAGGATGTTCCTGTGACGTCACTCACCCGGAAGGTGAGCTCGTGCCTGGTCCTGCGGTGCGAGGAGGTGAACAGCTCGGTGTGGGCGCGTGACTCCCCCCCGACCCCCTCGTCCGGCGCTAGACACCACAGCCACTTGTATGGGGGGATGTTCCTGTGGAACAATCAACATTTATAGTAGATACTCGTCCTTTAACTAGATCGTCCGCTTCGTTGTCCTTATAATATTCGAACCCCCGTTTGTTTTACAAGCTTAGATCATACATTTTCAATAGTTCCGAGTGTGCTTATGTCATATCTGTGTGCCAAATTTTAGCGCAATCCATTTGACGGCCCGTTTGAATAACCTACCTATCTATAACTATTTGATAAAAACGTCGCCATTCAATCGTTTGACGGTCTGCGATACAAGTTTGACGATTCTAATAAATAGTTATTGTTAGATAGCTGATTGAAACGGGCCATTAGTATTCTGTGCCGTATTTTGGTAATTTAGCAAATATTTAATAGTTGTCTTTATAAAGATAATTTAGGCCTACTTTTAAATTTTCAAGCTTCATGCAGCTCACAAAACTAATAGCAATAGCTACTTTATTTTCAAGTATCATGCAGCTCACAAAACTAATAGCAATAGCTACTTTATTTTGAAGCACCATGCGGCTTACAAAACTAATAGCAATAGCTACTTTATTTTCAAGCATCGTGCAGCTTACAAAACTAATAGAAATAGCTACTTTATTTTATTTACACAAACAGATATTACGTGATACAAATATATCAGCTGTCACAAAGTTTATTCTCTAAAGATCTGAACAATATTTTTATACTAAAACTCTCCAACTAAGTTTTAGTTACATTTTTATTGGTGCACTCCAAACTTTTAGAGAACTTATTTCCTTCTATAACTTCAGAAAGTATCCTTACCAATCTAATTTATGGAGAGTTTAGAAAGTTGGGTAGTATGAAAGAAAACTCAAGTTTTCTTTCATTGCATCATAAGTTTAATTCTGTTTCATTGAATAAGCTTTTGAAGAAGCGAAAAGTGGGTTATTTTCCTCTTAACTAACTTTATTAATACAAAGCTTAAGACAGAAATGTATTATAAAAATAATAATTTGTTAGGGGATTTTATTTTTATAATTTAGAACCTATGAATGGTAGCATTATTAAAAATGTTGTTTGACATCTTGCGTTGCGGTGCGTTTACAAATTTGACATAAATAGGCTAGATGACAAAAATTTTTTTTTGGATAAATGAATAGTACTCTTAAATATAGTAACTTCTCAGAAGAAACATTATATCAAAGTAAATATTTTCAATGGTACAGCGATTTATATACAAGATTTTCGTACGTCTCGTGAAAACGCTCCATACTAAAGTCGTACTTAGCTGTGACGTCACGCCGAGGTTATAGTGTATGATAATATTTGTAAATATCTCCGATATTTGTGCGTTTCAGTTCATAATTACCATAATAGATGTTTTTGTTTCTGATGTAAGTAAACTAATGATGTAGGTTTTGTTTACTAATTTAGCAAAAAAATAAATACTTTTTGTACTTTTTAGATGCATCTAATTACTAAACTACACTTAAAATATTATATTTTTTTGCATTTGCCAAGTAGTAATGCCTCGATATATCTGAGTTTATTAATGAAACTAAATAGTTTAAATGTTGTCATCATCCCTACTGGCTTTTCCATCGATTTTGCGACCAAATGAAACCTATTCCTACAAAACGAAAAATTGTCCGATTTGTTCCGAACCTCTTCACCCAAAATTTACAAAAAGTGCTTAGTATCATTTTTCTTCTCTTGTGTAGCTTACTTTGTTTGTTTAAAAACAACCAAAGATATCGGAAATAATCACCTTCAAATTTACATAAAAATAATCCAACAATATTAAATTTCGATTTGGAAAAAGCATGAATGCCCCCTCAAAATTTTCGCGTATTTTGCTATTATGCATGATTCTTAATGCGGGGCAAAAAAGCTTACCAAATAATGGTCACTGTCTGTATTTATCACACAAACATTTTCTAAAGAAATGCCAGTCCGTACTAGGCCACTGTCAAACAACACATTTTGGAAACTCGACCTTAAAGCTGTGTAGTAGGTAGCTTTAAGAAAACGGCGATGTGACTTCGCATTGTATAGTTGACATCGCACAGCCATACTTTTATTATCACAATATGTATTATAATATTACTACACTACATGACGCAGACATTTCTATAAGGGTTTGTACAAACAAACCCTTATAGGAATGTCTGCGTCATAAGAAGTTAATGACTAAGGACCGGTATCAATAACCTATCTACCAATAACTATTTGTTAAAACTGTCGCCTTTGGTATCGCTGTCACCGATCTCGCTGTCACAGACAAAGATTCCTCCATCTAAGTTAGTTTATTGAAACGCAGAAAACCGGAAAATGATACCAAAGGTGACGTTTCTAAGAAATAGTTATTGGTAGATAGGTTATTGAAACCGGCCGTAAGTAGGTTACAGAATATAAGGCTATACTATACTATAGTATAACTATACTATAGTAACTTAACACTAAAACGCAGTACCCACTTATTATAATGACAAAGGCCAAAGCCTATGTGTGTTTGATAATAAAAAAAAAAGTTAATAGTGCATTTAACTAATTGATGTTGGCCTAACGTGAAATACGTGTGTTTTGTATAATTTTGGTAATAATTAAAGTGTGACGAAATAAATTACTTTCGTTAAGTAATTACCAAACTGCGCCCAACGTTAAATCATTCGCCGAATATGTCAATATTAAATTAAATCTCGAACGAATTATGTGGCCATTATCAAAATATTAAATTAATTTTATTTCTATAAATAGCATCACATTAATTATAATTATCACCTCTGTCAATATTAAATTCAATATCGAAATAATGTTGTCATTTTCAAAATATAACTTAATTAACTTTATTCTTATTATAATATTATACTTATCATCGATCATAATTAATTAACTCCTGATGGATTTATATTATTTAGTCGGAATATTAACGAGGAGAATAATTTCACGTTTGCATACACAACAATTTTATGCCTTTTAGCCCTTGTGTTTACAGCTATTTATTCCGATACAGCAGAAATTACTCCATCAAAACCGCGCGCGTCTACCGCACGCCGCTGCTAACTACAAAGGCAGCGTACTATACTTGGAACGTCCACACCCTTCGGCGGGCGGGCGGGCGGGCGGAAATCGAGCGGTACACGCCGTATCTGACACGGGACACGGGCTTAGTAAGACGTGAAAGAGTTTCAAAAAATACATCTTTGAATCCATCTATAAACGTAAGGATAAGTCAAAGCCTCCATATTTCGACGCACCTCAAAATGCAGTCTTGTCTTGTTTGTCTGTGTGTCGGCGCGAACATCATGTAAATACATATCCACTCACCGCAGACTTAGGAATATCCGGCTGGAGAATATGAAGTATATGACGGGGTTGGCGGCGGAGTTGAGCGGCGCGAGGCTCTGTATGAGCGAGGCGATGGCGATGTTGGCCTGCGTGTCGGGAACGTAGCCGTACACTTGGAGTATGTCGAAGATCATGTAGGGCGACCAGCAGAAAACGAACACTGGGGAAAAGGGCACTTATTAATGTAGGTATACTGAAGTTAATAATACAAATAATATGCCTGTCAAAAGCGCAAACGTGCTACTACACACATCGGTCGCCGCTAATTTCTACTGTCTTTAAGGCCCACATGCACAGATGTTGGTTAAAGTTAATCCAGGTCTGCACAAGTGGGCCTTAGATGAGTAGCGCGTGGCTACTTAGCTACCCGATAGAAAATAATTAACTACAGCGCAGCAGTGGCACGCGATAGCCACCGCTGACTATCGTCAATGACCCCGTTTGAAGCGAGTCTAGTAGTACGCATATGACAAAACTATTTTTTTATTAATTTCATTTTTTATCAGTACGTAGACTAACGGCCAAAATTAATAACGTATCTAAACTCTTAGATTGACTTCAATCTTAGATTCTCAAACAAAAATTGACGTAATTTGACGTGAAGTCAATCCTAGGATCGTAGAAATGTATTGAAAATCTAAAGTCCACGTTTGGCGTCGCGCTGAGCTCCAAAAGGCTTATTTTATTGGTAAAAACATCGCAAATGTACGTAAATCGAAGGTGGTATCTTTGTAAATTAATGTATCAACCGTTGGAAGAAAAATATAAGTACATGGAAGGAACGCTAAAGTCGTCTTTATTGCAATGAAGTTAGTGACATCTTATATTGATAGAAATTTAAATATCATTTGTGTACGGAAAGTTTCAACAAAAAAAAACGGATATCTAGGAAAAATTTAGCATGTAGTCACATGATGATATAAGACATCTCTTTCTTTCCTAGTAGAATGTGTCGTAAGGAGAATAATCTGAGTAATAAATTAATATTTTCTATACTAAAATTGAAATGTTGTTCATAACAGTGACGGGCGTAAAAGAGTGATAAAAAACTAGCAAGTCTCCATATAAAGACTTTGTCATACCATTGAAAACATATTGTCATAGTCCATTATCGGACGTAATATGTTAATATAGTAGGCGTATCGCCTACGCCCACTATGTGTAAAAAAGGTTCGAATTAAATAGCCCGATCACTGGCCTAAAATATATTGTAGGAGGGCACAAAGTTAGTAATAGCAATAATAATATAAAAAAGTACAAAAAGTGCGTGCTTTGTACCTTGTACATATAATATGTACAGCCTCCGTGGTCTAGTGGTTAGAGCTTGGCTCTCGACTCGGAGGTCGTGGGTTCGATTCCCGCATTGGAACAAAAAAAATGTTGTTTCCAAGTTTGGTTAGGACAATTCAGGCTGATCACCTGATTGTCTGACAAGAAAGATGATCCATGCGTCGGATGGGCATGTAAAAAGTCGGACCTGCGCCTAATCTCTCGCCAGTCGTGTCGGTTATCTGTCCCACTGGGTTACGAGAGTAAAAGGAGGAGAGAGTGCTCTTGTGTACTGCGCACACACTTGGGCACTATAACATAACTCCTGCGTAGCTGGCCTGGTTTCAATGAAACAGGCCACCGTCACCGAAATCGGTGTGGGAGCTATTATTATTAATATGTATTTAGTGAACATACATAATATTGGATAGTAACGCCTGATTGAATCAGGCATTACTTTGCGGAAATCCATAGCATACAATCTAATTAATATTATATCTAGCAATATCCCGCGAAAAATTTAGCGGGATATTGCTAGATATAATATTAATTGGGTAAATATAAACATACATATTGTAAAATATTTAATATGCTTGTCACTTTAAAAGTTAGGCTAATAGCGACTAGCATGTTAAATATTGTTACGATATCAAAATCACCCAATCGACGTCATAAAATTTAATATAATATTGTCTACTGTTAAAATCTCTTAGCCTCGAGAGTCGTCTCGACACACACTGTATGAAATACTTTGCATTTTAAAATAAACAATCTTTATTTTCCATCAAAGTATTCTCGCTACATTTAAAAAAATTCAAAATATATAGAAAGCTCTTAAAATGAGAAGTTATTTTAAATCTGCATTTTACGACACGGGTAAATGGCACCAAGCGTTCATATGACGCATTATAATAACCTTTTTAGTCACTTAACTCTAATGGACGACCGCGATATTTTTTACCGTTTAGGGTAAACTGAGTTACATTATACAGTAATTTCCTTATCTTAAAGTTATTTTAAAATATCTCCATTAACCACATATTATACTAACACGTAAAATGGGTATTTTCAATGCATTTGTCCCTTAAGTGCTTAGGGAAATAATTGGATGTGGATTGGATTGAATGACTGTGTGACAAACATTTTTTTTTCGCATCTAATGTTAGCCATACACGTAAAAGTATACCTGACAGGTATACCTGTACAGTTGAGATGTACAGGTAAACCGGAGCGTGAATGTTGCACAACTGTGCTGGTTTCCATACTACTCAGCTCAAGATTACCTGACCTCTTGCGTGTACACAAGGAAATATTTATATCGTTATATTTGGAGACTTTATATAAACAAATTTGGAATACTTGAAACACGTGTTTTTTTTTTATTATGAGACTTTCAAATTTTCAGTTTTTCATATTTTTTTATCGAAACTGTCCTCATACGTTAGACGGTTGACGTCCACTAGCTTCTTGATATATCATATACTTCACACGAGAAAATCTTGTATAAATATATAATCAGTTTCTCGAAAACGGCTGCAAGTATCTTATACTTTAAACGAGACAATCTTGTATCTATATAATCGTTTTCTCGTAAAACGGCCCCGAGTATTACCATTAAATTTAGTATGCTGGGAGTTTTGGGAGAGAAACATTGATCTTGAAAGGTCTTATCCCTGGGTAACTGCACATTTGCAAGCTATACATGTTTTTTTCTTACATTGTGCATCAATATATCAATAATTTCGACTCTATTATGTCAGTCCGATCGGGAGTTTGGTGTAATACGTATGTATAATTTTTGCTTTCCTTGAAAATTCGGAATGTGGTTGATTTGAATCCCGGTCAGATAAATATTTTTGTAATTCTCTTTTATTTTAAATTCATCAGAACTCTGTGCAAAGCTCTGTTACCCAGGTACTGTTATTTCATATTGGGTTAAATATTTAGACAACCTCTGTGGCTTAGTGGTTAAGCGCGTTGGTGCTCAAGCTGGAGGTCGCGGGCTTGACTCCCACCGAAGGAACAAAAAGTATTTTCTGAATTCCTGAGTCATGGATGTGTATTAAAAATGTGTACTTGTGTAGGTAAAATAAAATAAAAATGTTAAATATACTTTCCGTTGTCTGGTTTCCCGTAACACAAGTTCTTCGAGTACTTAGCACGGGGCCAGATGGACGTGGTGTAAAGCGTCCATAGATATTATTATTATTGAATATTCAGATTTGGGAAGTGTCAAGCCCTTGGATGTAGTTGAAGGGATAACGAGAATGGCACTTGACCTAATTGGTTGTTTGCCCGCGGATCGACAGCTAGCTCTTTGGAAAGCCTACTTAAAGTCTAAATCTGACATGGCTCGTCAAACAAAATATCGAATAAACAGTTTATGTAACTGGTTATGTGAAAGACAACGTATCAAGTACCAAAAGATGATTTTTACTTCTGACTCCTAAAAATAAATAGAATCATAATAAATTTAAAGCTTTTAAACATTGAACGTCGTACAAGTACGTGGTTGTGTATACTTGCGTAGCACTGCTACGTCATCGTTGGAGTGCTACGACGTTATCCGTAGCAGTGCTACAAACTTATTCGTAGCTTTATGTGTTATTCGTAGCTAGCTTACACCATATTTATGTGTGTGTGTATATATGCTATAGACTAGGCATGTGAGGTGAAAACTGTCCCCACTTAAATGTGGGACCATTTTGACATATTTTGAGATATGGTGAAATCAAGATGGCTGATATTTGAAGTATGGTGAAAACCAAGATGGCGTAATTTTTTCTTCTATGAAGATTTGTTTTATCAAATGTACGTCATAGCATATCTTTAGTTTTGAAATCTTTGGTGTGACTACTTATTAACTTTGTATCTTGTCTGACGTGAATTTTATTTCATTAAAAAGAGTCGGCTTAGTCAAAACGAAATTTCATTTTGAAGCTAAATTATTCGCAAAGGGATTTTCTCCAACAATCGAATACTTTTTCACACCTACCCTTCAATAGACGGTTCAGTTCATGCAGATCAAATGAACTGAAATGTCTTTTCAACTTTATTCACTTTATTGGTTATATGAACATTTTTGAGAGGCTTATAAAATCTTTTTATTAATAAATGGTCATTGAGATCCAAAAAATATAATTTAATATTTAAAAATAATTAGAAACCCTACTAAATTATAATTTTCATATTTTTGCTCTCAAGATCACATATTATTATAATATTTAAAATACCATAGAGAGCTGGCGGCTAAGCCTAATAAATGCCTTATATTAAATGTACCAAATTAGCAAAGTTTTGAAATATTTAATACGAGTTAAAATGAGAAGGGTCGGTGTTTTAACTTTCAAGCCTGTTAAGGCATTTCACGATATACTCATAACTTATATCAAAGTATTATATTATAAAGTAGATTTTTTAATTTTTTTATAAAGAAAACGAGCAGACGAATCGTCTGATGAAGGATTACGCCCATGTCCACGCGCAACACGTCTAGAGGAGTTACACCTCTGGTGTAGCGCACGTGCGGTCCTGATCCTCAAAAATACCTTACCCCCCCTCCAATATACCCCCTACATCAATACCCCCTTGATTGAAATTATTTGAACCTTCTAAAGTCTAGGTGCTGACTTAAGGTAGGACCGCGCTAGATGTAACTACGCTGCAGCGGAACTACGCGATGCGACTCTCCATTGCAGTATTACTAGTAGGGATGTGTCGCGTCGCTCCGCTGCCGCGTAGTGCGGTCCCACCTTTAAGGCTTAACGAGACTCGATTTAACCCTAAGATAGAAAAGAAAAGTACAATTATGACCCCCGGAATTTATTTTATACTTTTTTATTTTTTAAATCATTTGGACACAGGATGGAGGACATTTGAATAAGTTACAGGTACTATGATATAATACGTTCGAGAAATATGAAAATAAATAGTTTTTCTGGCTTATCACACTTATATTATGTACTTCATTTTATAACTGGACCAGTGGCAAAGAATATATATTACGAGGGCGGGTCAATAAGTCCGTGACTTTTGGAATAAAACACAGATTTTTTGATAAATAAATCATTTTATTTTTCAACGTAGTCACCCTTGAGCTCTATACACTTTGTCCAACGCTTCTCCAATTTTTTTATCCCTTCCAAAAAATATGATTTGTCGAGGTCCTCAAAATAGGCCTTTGTTTGCGAGATGACTTCATCATTGGAGTCAAATCTTTTTCCACCGAGCCATTTTTTCAGATTTGGGAACAAGAAGTAGTCACTTGGAGCCAAATCTGGTGAATAGGGTGGATGTGGGAGCAATTCATAGCCTAATTCATGGATTTTTGCCATGGCAACTGCACATGTGTGCACCCTTGCATTGTCTTAGTGAAAAAGAACTTTTTTCTTGGCCAAATGAGGTCGGTTTTTTTTCAAATCCTCATTGAAGCGGTCCAATAAGTTGGCATAATATTCCCCATTAATTGTTCTTCCCTTTTGAAGATAGTCAATGTGGATTATCCCACGTACATCCCAAAAAACAGTCGCCATAACTTTATTGGCTGACAAACCTGGCCTTCTTTGGCGCCGATTCACCCTTAGAAACCCACTGTTTTGACTGTTGTTTGGTCTCTGGTGTATTGTGATGGATCCATGTTTCGTCCACAGTTACAAAACGGCGCAAAAACTCCTCCATATTGTGATTAAACAATGCCAAACCTTCCTGTGAAGTTGTTACACGATTGCGTTTGTGGTCGACTTGCGGAAAGCTTTCTCATGCCCAAGTGATCATTCAAAATTGAAACCACTGAGCCATGCGAGATGCCTATGGCTTCCACAATCTCTTGCACTTTCAATCTTCGGTCGGCCAACACCATATCGTGAATTTTTTCGATTGTTTCGGGTGTAGAGACCTCAACTGGGCGTCCAGGACGTTCGGCATCTTCAGTGCTTGTACGGCCACAACGAAATTCAGTAAACCACTTTTTTACCATTGAAATCGATGGTGCAGAGTCCCCATAGTATTTATCAAGCTTAGCCTTGGTCTCGGTAATGGTTTTTTTTCGCAAAAAATAATGCTTAATAAGCACACAAAATTCACTTTTTGCCATTGTTTCCTTAAGTTACTGGATAGTCTGATAAAGATAGCTGTAAAACACAAACTAACTGACGCAGCAAGTTCAAATTTTGATAGGAGTCAACTGACAGATGCCTGTTGACAGGAGTAGAGTTGCTTTTTCAGTAAGGAGGTTAGAAATTCAAAAAGTCACGGACTTATTGACCCGCCTTAGTACTAACGCCAGTGGGTCGAGCACTAACAAATGACAAGTAAGTATTCGTAACGTTATCGACAGAAGAATTAAAGTTATGACTGCGCCTATACAATGGACATTCGATAGCGTTAAGAAGTACGTATTCGTACTTCTCAATTGTTCGTGCTTACCCCTCAGATTGACGAGACGAAAGCGCTTGATATCAGAAGATTCTTACCAAAAACAATGACGAACGTCATTTTGACAGTCTTGATCTTGGCTTTCGGTATTATTCCTCTACTGCTCTCCCGGCGGCTGTCCATGTCGTCACCATCTGTAAAGAATCTCTCATTTAATTCACTATTAGGAACTAAAGATCGCCCCGTGGTCGAAATTCACCCATAACAATTCATATAATTTGTATGCTTGAAGTTTGTAAGAGTTCTTTTGCCTCGGAGATAGAAAAATAAATGTAAATGTTGTGACAGATTGGCAAACGTCAACGTGTGACAAAATTTTAGGAAGTTTTGCCGGGAATGTCAATCAGCGACGTTGTTGTAAAATTTTAAGCTATTGCATAGCTTCTATCGCGGGCCTTGAGCGCGGGGACCAGAAATTCCGTAACGAAAAAACCTCACGCTCTCCACTCCGACGGGCACGGAAGTGTGGCTTGAAGGCCGTGCATCGTCTAACGTCGTTTCAGTTCGGCAGTCTTCGACACGGCGTTGTGTGCGTGCGATAATGCTATGCAATAGCTTTACCGCGGCAGTCCCCGAGTGCCACACGTCTTTTTTTTGTTATTTTGGTTTTTAATTCGGGTAATATCGCTAATAATCGGTAGTAGAATATTAACCATTAGATATTCGTTGATATGCACAAGTGTGGGCAAGTGGTACAAGTACAAAAAGCGTGCTATTTTGTGTTCTCTCCAAAACTACCTAGGAACTGTCAGTAAAACTTCTACCACTTTACTGAATCATTGACTCGACTCATTGACTGCACTAACTATTTAATTGGACTTTGACTAGACTTTGAACTTGACAATTTAGAAATACGGTGTTGAAAATTTGAACGAAAATTCTATTCCCCGCCATTTTAACTTGACACTGGAAAATGGTTATAAGCCGACGCCATTTATTAAAAAAAATGTCTTTCAAATGCACGGTAGTGTGTGTTAATAGTTTGAGGTAGTGTGTGTTGTTGTTTTTGTTTTTTTTTTCATTTATTTAAGGTCGCTTGGAACTACATAGGTTATCAGCGACCACTATTACATTATTTAAATTAAATCATATAAATTACAATATTTGAGGAAGTTTAGAACATTATCACACATATCAGGATCAGTTAATAATACATATCTGTCATTGGCAAAGCCAAACAATTGTCTTTCAGAACTTTAATGTGTTGTTGTTATTTTATTAATTTGATGTATTTCTAAGCGTATTATATATTTTGTTAATATGAGCCTTCTGCACATCTTCCTCCACATAAACTTTAACTGTGCCAAATATCATACTTCTCCATTCGCACAATTCCGTTTTGTACACAGTTCGTACTGTAAGTTTTTGCTTTACGTATTAATATTAAAAATCCTGTGCAAACTGGCAGTGGCTTAAATTGAAGCTATCGTATGTTACGTGAACCTTTTCTTACTTTTTTTAACGATATGTGATCGGTTAATGAAGTACTTTTTAATAACGGCCTCCGTGGTCTAGTGGTTAGAGCTTGGCTCTCGACTCGAAGATCGTGGGTTCGATTCCCGCATTGGAACAATAAAAAATGTTGGTTCCGAGTTTAACCGAGTTTTAGTTATAATGCAGGCTGATCACCTGATTGTCTGACAAGTAAGATAATCCATGCGTCGGATGGGCATGTAAGAAGTCGGACCTGCGCCTGATCTCTCGCCATTCGTGTCAGTTATCCGTCCCACTGGGTTATTGAGAGTAAAGGAGGAGAGAGTGCTCGTGTGTACTGCGCACACACTTGGCTTCAATGAAACCGGCCACCGTCACCGAAATCGGTGTGGGGATTTATATTACACTTTTTAATAAAAGTCTGATCCGTCATAAGAGCTTTTTACCGCCCTAAGCAAACGTGATTTTATTAAAAAGCCCTTTTTATACATTTTTATTAAGTCACCGAAAGTAACACACATGAATTTTTTTTATTGACTATGAATGAACTCATTTCAAAACAGTGAAGTGAATAAATGAACGTATGACGTACTCAGCTTGTTACTTATTTATAAAACTTTTTGACCAACAATTTGCCAATATTGTGTAAATAAAGTTCCGAGTCATAAAGTTATAGGCGAGCGTTCTCTACCAGATAATTGATAGATCAAATAATTAAGTAACTAAATTAATAATATTCTATACAAACCTATACTAACGTTATAAAGAGGAAAGATTTGTTTGTTTGTTGGCAATGAATAGGCTCCGAAGCTACTTGGCCGATTTTGATGAAATTCGGCACAGATATTGACTAGACCACGGGGAAGGACTGGCTATTCTCCTTGTTCCCATGGTATATGGTATTTACGCGAGTGGAGCCGCGGGTGACATCTAGTATTATATAAACAGGATGGATGTGTTTGATTTTGATGAAATTTGACACTGACATAATACCACTGGGATAAAAATAGGCTACTTTTTAGCACGGCAATTGCCGCGGGAGGGATATCGCGCGTCCGTAGACGTACGGGCAACATATATACAAATAATTAAAATTGAAAGGTCTCTTTGTAATTTAAAATTAACAGCTTTTCACTTAATGCATATGAAAGTATATGCAATCGAAATAAAAATCAATTTCTAAAATTTTTGTCGGTCTGTCTGCTTTTTCCGGCTAATCTCTGAAACGGCTGGACCGATTTTCACGTTACTTTCACTGGCAGATAGCTGATGTTGTAAAGACTATATGTTATACTTTACCTTTATCTTAGGGTTCCGTTTAAAAAAATAGGGTTCCGTTTTTCTTGTATTATATTCTTTCTTGTAAAAATCTTGAAGACTTTACATTATTTCATTTTGCCTTGTATAGCCACAAAGTTAAGCCTGAAAATATTATCTAGATTTTTGTGAACATTAACATTTCACGAGTCTTGAAGAATTTCCGTTCCTTGAGTTATCGTTCGGTTCAAGTGCTGGGGAGATGAGAATTTTTTAATCAAAATTCGACGAATCTCGACCCTTAAATTCTTAAACACAACCCGCTTCAAGTACACGAACATGCGTAAAAATATCCGAATTTTATTTTTAGATTAGACATCAAATGTTTTGTAAATAAGACCTACTGTCACGAATTTTCGGCTGTATGTACGATATAATTGTGTCGAAACTCAAAGACAAAAATGCTCGAAGTCCTTTGAACTGTGAAGTCTGGTAATCCGCAGGACTCTCTACCTCTTAACACTTCTGACATTATGGGAAACTCGCAATGGGGATTCTTATTGTTGTTGTTGATGATGATGATATTAATCTAGTTTTCTTGATGTTTCGCTTTAAATTTGTTGTTATAAACTACAAAAAATTTGGGAATACGTGCTCGAAGCCCTAGTAGTATGTATATGATGTCCTACTACTATTATAAATGTGAAAGTTTGTGAGGATGGATGGATGTATGTTTGTTACTCTTTCACGCAAAAACTGCTAGACGGATGTTGATGAAATTTGGTATGGTAGTAGTTTACAACTACCAATCTAATAACAGATAGGCTTTTTATACTAAAATAGTACAGTGTTCACGTGGGATACTTTATTTAGAGAGGCGGCCGAAAGCTACAGAAACTGCGAAGCTCGATTCAGAACTGTGCGCTGTGGCGAACCCATCCACCACAAAAGAATATGTAATATTATAAAACAACAAGTAAGTTATGTTCTTTTTGCAGTCATTTAGTAGCTTAGCAGCTGCCTAGCACACGAATCTCGCGCAAATTAATTTACCTATCGCAAAAGGAAATAAATCCTACCCGCAATTCTGCTCGTAATTTGCAAATTTAATTTAAATCCGTCAAATGGGAGTCGTGTAACGAGCCGTGACACGGGAGCCGGGGCTTGCGGTAATCCTCGCAAATCTGACGACGTGTCAATATTACTGGCAAATATTGCACTCTTACGAAAGCTAAAATAAAATTAGATAAAATTTTACCTTTATTAAGTACTAGCTCTTGCCCGTGACCCCGCCCGCGTAAATACAGTATCCCACGGGAAAACTGTACTTTTTTGCGATAAAATGTATCAGATGTATTAATCCAGAGCCTAAAATACTATTATAGGAAATTTTATCAAAATCCGTCTAGTAGTTTTTGCGTGAAAGAGGCACAAACATCTATTCGTCCATCCATTTATCCATCCATCCATCCTCACAAACTTTCACATTTACAATAGTAGTAGGATTTAAATACGGACATTTAAGTAAACCACATCTGCTCTTTGATTTTTCTATGAAATAAGATCGGCAACAAAGCCGATAGATCGCCGATTAGCAACCCAACTTGGACCTCCGTTTTTAAGACAGCGATCATATTAAAACTGCCTACCGGAGCTCTCTTACTCAGAACTCGTCAGCTCTTCTGTCGGTTTGTGACGACTACCACCCAACAGCACGTCGAGATAATGATGACTATAATGGATGGCGTGACAAAGATAGTAACTAACTACTCTCACTCTCACAAAGTAAATAACTTACAGTGGTGAGCCATTGCTTTTCGCTTACTAAGAGCTCGTCTTTTCTTTTGTCATATGGTAACAACAATCACGCCATAACACGTCGGATAGATGATGGATCCTCTTATTGTTAGAAAGCAAATAACTTACAGCGGCGAGCTACTGATGTTCGCTTACTAAGAGCTCGTCTTTTCTTCTGTCGTTTGGTAATTACAATTTTACCGTTACACGTCGAATTGATGATGGCTGGCGTAACAAAGATAACAATACACTCCTCTCACTCTTACAAAGTATATAACTTACACTGGTGAGCAGCGGCTGCCCTCTTACTAAGAACTCTCCTGCTCTTCTGTCGTATGGTGACTACAATCACGCCATAACACGTCGAAATGATGATGGCTGGCGTGACGAAGAGGGACAGGAACACGCTCGTCATCCACACCTGCCACTGCACCTGGTTCAGGCTGGACCAGCACTGAACTGTACCTGAGGGACGAAAATAAACGAATGAATAAGATACACCTAGATCAGAAATAGAGAAACTAAAACAAGTACGATTAAAAAATAACTAGTGGTCCCTTACTGGGTGAATTTTGACCGTGATTAATTTTGTGCATTTGACTTCATACTTACTATAATCTATGTTTTTATATGATGCAAGTAGGATTTTTTAAGATGTATCGCAATACAAAAATACACAGACTTATTTTTTACAAACTTCCCTATTACCGAGATACAAAGATAAGTCATCTTAGAACCAAGATAGAGATATTCGAATAGTGGCTGGTGTGCGAAATTGTATATCTAGTTGTATAAAATATAATTAAAGGAACCTCAAAGAAATGCTTATTGAAAAGTGCTATTATTCTGTATCCGAATTTCTAAATGACAAGACGTTAAATAATTAGTTGATAGTACATTGACATTTAATTTATACTTACACTATATTTTATTTTAGTAACTTAACTTTATGTTTTTGTTGTTCTGTAGACATTGATATTATTTTATTTTTTTTGCAATGTTTTTGCAATGTTATTAATTCTATTTTAATTTTTATTAATCTTGTACATGAATTTTGTGTTATATTTTAAATTTTTTTATACTCATGAATTATGACATTTTACCTGGATAGTTTACATTGTTGCCGTATTATACGAGGGCGGGTCAATAAGTCCGTGACTTTTGGAATAAAACACAGATTTTTTGATAAATAAATCATTTTATTTTTCAACGTAGTCCCCCTTGAGCTCTATACACTTTGTCCAACGCTTCTCCAATTTTTTTATCCCTTCCAAAAAATATGATTTGTCGAGGTCCTCAAAATAGGCCTTTGTTTGCGAGATGACTTCATCATTGGAGTCAAATCTTTTTCCACCGAGCCATTTTTTCAGGTTTGGGAACAAGAAGTAGTCACTCGGAGCCAAATCTTGAGAATAGGGTGGATGTGGGAGCAATTCATAGCCCAATTCATGGATTTTTGCCATGGCAACTGCACATGTGTGCACCCTTGCATTGTCTTGGTGAAAAAGAACTTTTTTCTTGGCCAAATGAGGTCGGTTTTTTTTCAAATCCTCATTGAAGCGGTCCAATAAGTTGACATAATATTCCCCATTAATTGTTCTTCCCTTTTGAAGATAGTCAATGTGGATTATCCCACGTGCATCCCAAAAAACAGTCGCCATAACTTTATTGGCTGACAAACCCACCTTGGCCTTCTTTGGCGCCGATTCAATCTTAGAAACACACTGTTTTGACTGTTGTTTGGTCTCTGGTGTGTTGTGATGGATCCATGTTTCGTCCACAGTTAAAAAACTCCTCCATATTGTGATTAAACAACGCCAAACCTTCCTGTGAAGTTGTTACACGATTGCGTTTGTGGTCGACTGTGAGCAAACGCGGCACCCATCTTGCGGAAAGCTTTCTCATGCCCAAGTGATCATTCAAAATTGAAACCACTGAGCCATGCGAGATGCCTATGGCTTCCACAATCTCTTGCACTTTCAATCTTCGGTCGGCCAACACCATATCGTGAATTTTTTCGATTGTTTCGGGTGTAGAGACCTCAACTGGGCGTCCAGGACGTTCGGCATCTTCAGTGCTTGTACGGCCACAACGAAATTCAGTAAACCACTTTTTACCATTGAAATCGACGGTGCAGAGTCCCCATAGTATTTATCAAGCTTAGCCTTGGTCTCGGTAATGGTTTTTTTTCGCAAAAAATAATGCTTAATAAGCACACGAAATTCACTTTTTTCCATTTTTTCCTTAAGTTATTGGATAGTCTGATAAAGATAGCTGTAAAACACAAACTAACTGACGCAGCAAGTTCAAATTTTGATAGGAGTCAACTGATAGATGCCTGTTGACAGGAGTAGTGTTGCTTTTTCAGTAAGGAGGTTAGAAATTCAAAAAGTCACGGACTTATTGACCCGCCTTAGTACTAAGTAACTCTCAATTATGACATTTAACCTGATTATTATTATTTTTATTGTTGACTAGGTATTAATTAAACTTAATTCGCATGTTTTATGATGAATTGATTTTAAAATGTTTTAATAGCTATAAATTTGATGTGACTTTTACTTCAATTTTAGACAAGGATATTGATTATGAATTATTTAGGTACTAGATATGTTAATTTAAATCGCATGTTTTTCTTCTACACATATACTATCTAATGTTAACATAATATGATTTATAGTCTGAAGTTTTAAATAATATGTAATAGCTTAAACAATTTGACAACGATAAAATTTTGCATTCCGTAAAGGCAGAATGCATAAGGCTCTGAAAAATACTGTAGCATCTTACTATTGTACCTGCATTCTAAGCAAATAAACGATCTATCTATAATTCTATTGTTTAATTGTTGTACAATTTTAAGGTTAAGTAAATAAAATATATGTTTGAATTCATGACTTTTTTATGTAGTAAAAAGTATTCATTTACATAAATTTCGTATATAGGAAATAAATAAATAACTCTCTAATATATTATTAGCTACACTGTCCCGAGTAGCACAAAAGTGCTGTATATCAGCTGCATGACTGTAACAATGGAATCCAAAGGGGTACTAGCTAGCTTAATAAGATCTGTTGAGCCGCTGTAACAGCTCATATAACTTTGGTTTGGACACAAACTAAACAGATGTTAGCTGAATAACTGTGACATTTGCTGTATATCAGCATTATATCAGCAATATTAAAGGTAACAGTTGTCCCAAGAGCTGAGTATTGGCTGATTAATAGAAAATGTTAGCCTTTTATACAGCACAAAGTACACGTTCGGGTTGTTTTGAAATTTCTATGGAGCTCAATGTTCATAAGTGCCAAAATTGTGAACAATTTGTACCCTTGGTCCCTTAGTTTATTTTGATGAGTTGTATTGTGTTCACCATTCTGTGTGACTTATGACGTAAAGTATATCGTTTTCGGGTAAAATTTCGCTCTTACTACAAATTCTTATGGGAAAGATAATTCATTGTGAAATACTATATGAATATATTATAATTATAATTATTTTTAAATAAAAAATTAACAGACCTCCAAAGGAAAAATGCACAAACAAGTATGAAATAAAACTTATTTTCTAAATAATTCCTCTTTTGAATTTGGCTAAACTTTTAACTATTTCTCTACTCAATCTTCATAATTTTGTAGTCGGTACCATCGGAACAAAAGGCTTTTTATTATTTTGCATTTATAATTTGTTCTTATGCTGTTTGCGTATAAAATCAGTACATTTTCTATTTAAATAAATTCAAAATTTCGATAAAAAAACAAAGATAATTTTTTAATTCAATAAGTTACATAGAATAATTACCTGAAAATGGTGGACAAGCAATGTGATCACAACTACCGCTATGGGCTGTATAAGTATCCACACGTGGTAAATTTCAGTATTGAGCTGATACCTGTAGTTATTGTGTAAAACAAGTCAGCCACAGATTCAATACAGCTTTATAGCTGATAACATGTACGCAAATATTGTAACTAATCAATAAACCGCACAAATGAGGACTCCACATTAAATTTTCGGCGTCTTCCGCCAGTTCTTCGCTTATCTTTCCACATTATGGACAATACAATTCCAAGTATATATCACAATATTCGTACTATATATATGCTAATATATGGCGGACGAATTAACTGGATATTTAATACCTACACGGCGCTAAATAAATAAGTCTTTAAAGTACATGATTTCAGCTGTAATGGGAATAATGAGTAACATGTGAGCTAACTTATAGATGTGTGCTGTAAATGCTGTAATTTAGCATCAAAAGAGTACACCTATAGTGGTCATGTGGGCTATTTAAGCGCTGTTTTATGATTGCGTGTAACACGCTGATTGTCACTGCTAAAGTAGTCACTAGTCACTTTATGCAGCAAGACGCATTAATTAAAGTCACAGGAGAACTTATTGCATTATAGTAGCTCAGATATTCTTTCTTAAAATGCAAGCGATCTGGAGGTACACTTGTGGCCATCAATTCAGAATATAGCTGAGTTAAAGTCCACGAAAATGCTTTACTGCTTTACAGCTTACAGTTATATTTATTACTAATAGCTCTACGCTGCGCTAGCAGCTATACAGTGTGGTATCTGTGACGCGTAATAGCGTTAATAGACAGGCGAAAGAGTAATTATCAGCTATTGCAGTTATAGTATACTGGTATACCTCTTTATAAACGCTAAAGTTACCTATGTTATTTTGTGTCATCTTATACAGCAGTTTTGTGCTACTTGGGTGTAGCGCAGTAGCGAACGCTCGTTCTCTCGTTCTCCTTCAAAAGGAAGCCCTAGCCTGTAGGATGTAGGTGTAAGATCATTCGTCCGTCCGATCAGTCCGTAAATAAGTACAAGTAGGTAGGTATTCATGGTCTCTGGTAGGCAATGTTGTAGGTTACGAAGTTACGAACTGTTACAGTTAATGTATTTAAATAAATCGTGAAGCCGTTGTGAATAGTGTTATATGCACACGTCGCTACTGCTGTAGCGTAATATACCTGCCTAATTTTACAAACCAGAATTAAGCTAGCTCGGAAGTATATTAAAATAGGTTGACTATCTTGTTCTAATTTAGTTTTCCAAGTTCTCATAAGTTCTAGAAAATGAACTATAGACGATACCACTGAAGTTGTTTTAGCTTGATTACTTTGTTGTTTCAAATTAGATAGTAAAATATATTTATTTCATGTCTGAACAACATGTCTTGATGTATGAGGCAATGTTTCAACCGCGTAACTTATTTTCGTGGTAAAACCTTAAAATAGATGGAATTTCCCAAGCTCGTTTGATATTTTCGATACCTACTATTGTTATTAATGTGAAAGTTTGTAAGGATGGATACATGTTTGTTACTCATTCTTGCAAAACTACTGAACGGATTAGATGAAATTTAGTATGGTAGTAGTTATATACTACTTTTTATCCCGAAATAGTACAGTGTTTGGGATACTGTATTTATGCGGGCGGAGTCGCGGGCACAGGCTAATATGAAAACAAACAAACCTTGTATATTGGCTTCATCAAACAGAAACAACATGGGGACGCAAAATAAAAAACTTATGATCCAAGCGCTCACAACGAGTACCCTGGCGCGATGCCCTGAAACAAATCTTAGATTAATTTTCAAGCAAGTCATAATATGCAGACATTAAGGGCGTCACAGACGGTAAAGAGTTAACTTCTTCACGGCCAGTAGTGGCGAAAATTCGCACTCAGCACACAGTAGATTGCGAAACAGACCGTTAATGTATTAATATCATAGACGTATATATTATAGACGAGGCATGTTGAGGCAAAAACTTTCTCCACTTAAATGGCTCCACTTTTGGAGTTTTTGGGGCCATTTTGATATTTGAAGAACGGTGAAATCAAGACACCAATCGCGGTATGGTGAAAACCAAGATGGCGTAAATTTTTCTTATATGTAGATTTGTTCTGTCAAATGTACGTCATAGCATAGCCTATCCTTAGTTTTGAAATCTTTGATCAATATATTAATACTTACAACTGCCGCTGAAGTTCATGGGATGTGAGATCGCGTCGCATCTATCTACACTTAATGCTACTAGAACGTACGTAGAAGAATATGTTACTACACCCTGAAACGACACAATTAATTTATTATCATCATATTATAAATTGGCTAAATCCAGTTTATCTGTACCAATAATAATATTTCTACCTGCGAAATTATATTTTGCTAGTTTTGCCGTCAAAAGGTAGGCAAAGAGGAATTAATTGTTTGTTTGTTTGCATTGAATGCAATTGAATGGGTCGAATTTGATGAAATTTGGCACGGATATAGAGTAGACTACGGGGAAAAAACACTGGCTACTTTTATCCCGAAAAAGTACAGCGTTTCCACGGGATACTGTTTTACTCGGGCAGGGCCGCGGGAAAAATCTAGTCAGTTTAATAATAATAATAATAATCAAATAATCAAAAATCTACTACAAAAATCGTTGCGTAAGTAGAAATTTTCCTCGATTATTGGCCTTTAATTTTAAAATATGATTTTCTTTTTTATGCTCTCCAAAATACATTTTCTCATCTTGTTTTAATACACCATTCTCTAGGTACCTACAGAAAAATAAGAGGAATAGCAAACAGTATTTTCGCGGTCATAGTAAAGTCATTAATTACAAGAAGTTGCCAGTAACAATCCTAATTTATGGGCGCTGAATGTTCACATTTTATACACCTAGTTAAGAACTTACCTGAAATGATATAGTACTTTAGTTTTATGCCTATTAATGGTGTTTTAGTTATGGTATGCCTATTTGTAGGCCCGTTAAAAGTTAAGTAGAGTTTAAACTTTCACAGCAATATTCCAAAAATGGTATAAAATTGGTTGGTTTCTTCGGCCAATATTACGCATACTCACAAACATAATATACGGTCAGTTTTATTGATATTATCTAATGCTTACGCGTTATTACGCATCTATACATCAGATAAACTTGAAGTGTTTGTTTGTAATTTTAAATAACAGCTTTTCACTTAATCCCCATGAAAGTAAATACGGCGCTTAAAATAAAAAATATAGAAAAAAAATTGTCTATCAGCCTGTCTGTCTGTTCTGTTTAAACGGCTGGTCCGATTTTGACGGAACTTTCACTGGCAGGTAACTGATGTTATAAGGAGTAACTGAGGCTACTTTTATCTTAGGGTTCCGTTTAAGAAAAAAGGTTTCTGTTTCCGTTAGATTTACGCAAAAGTAAATAAGTTGTAAATAAAACTATAACTACGATTACAAAACCATTGTTGCGGATTTTATAGCTGTTATTGTAGATTCAAGAACTTACTTTATAATATGACAATATGTTGTCATATATGGGCTTCGCCCGCGTTCATACAGTATCCCACGGGAACACTGTACTTTTTCAGGATAAAAAGTAGCCTTTGTCCTTTCCCGTGGTCTAGCCTATATCAGTGTCAAATTTCATCTAAATCAGCCCAGTAGTTTCAGAGCCTATTATTATCGATGCAAACGAACAAACAAATATTTTCTGTTTTTAATGTAAGTATAAATGTATAACATTTTTATGACCTGTTGTATGTATGTACTCACTGTAACTACTCACCTGTAAGTATTTAACTAGCTTACACACTATCGTCCCACCGAACCACGAAATCGTGATTCGCTGTATCAGGTCCGGTAGGACGCTTATCAGTCCTACCCATAAATCTGAAACAAAACAACAATACATCTGTCTGATCTCCGTCTGTCATTTGTTTACAACAGCCAATTAATAGCCCGGTGTAACGAGGACTTCATATTTATCAATATCTATATTCAGATGTTGGTTCCATTGTTAGAATGAAAATCTGGAAGGCTTTTTTGGCCAAACAGAAGTCCTTCCGAAAAAAGCCTCCTAGATGTTGATATCAACAATAAAATAATAGTAAGTCTAAAATAAAGGTTTGTACAAAAATTCAGCTGACCCTAATTCTAAAAGCTGTTGAGCTACAGAAACACTAATGTATGTCCGACTTGTCTGCTGTAACTCCTATCTTATACTAGTAAACAGAATTATTTTCTTGCCCTTAGTCATGGATAAAATCAACGGCCTTTCTCACTATTTCTTGTATTATAATTTATAAGAATCATGTATACCTGCTAGAGCTAGTTGCATGATGAAGAAGTTCATCCTGCTTTTCCTCGACCTGCTGAGGAACAGCGCCAGCACGACGGTCGCGTTCCCCACTATTATCGTCACTAGCAACACCCACAGTATCGCTAGCTGGGCGCTCTGAAACAAATTAAAAACCCAAAAAATCTTAAGACTGGCAAAGCAGGACTGTCTGATGGTTGTTTGCCGCTGGCTAGGATATCAACAACACTTTGAACTTACAAGAACGTTGACGCCCTTTAAAATCCCTCAGGCCTTGAGTACCTACACTCGCTCGTGGGTTTTAGCTAGAAACACAATTAACCAGAAAATCTTGCAAGCCGTATTTCACGCCAGTTTTCTATAAGTTCTTGGTTAACACCCCTTCTAGGCCAATACTTGTCTTGTGTGTTCGAGACGCTATCCCAAAGAAACAACGACTTTTCTATATTTATTAGGCCAAGCAAATATTCTCTTCACGGATACAGTAAGTATGATTCCATGCGTCCTAGGTTTTACGTCTATTGGATAGTGAAAAGTGGGTTAAAAGTCATCCAACTTTAGTAAATTTCGCATGCTCTATAAAACTTGTCGAATCTAATATGATTTAAAGGAGTTGGTGTATTCAAACCACTAGTTTATCGCACTTTGTATGTAATAGGGACTGATTTATTTGCAGGCTTCCTTGTAGTTTACTTTCATGTGTTGAAAAAAATTATAACCATTGAAATTGAAGCAAATATTATTATTAGCTAGCTGGTGCCCGCAACTTCTTTCGCGTGGAACTATTAAATATGGAAACGGAACCCTAAGATAAAAGTAGCCTAAGTTAATCCTTATAACGTCAGCTATCTGCCAGTGAAAGTCAGGTCAAAAATCGGTTGTCTGTAAAGTCGGTTTACTGACGATAGTTGAACGTGACAACGGCATGTTTAGCGAGAACTAGCTAGAACTGTCAACACGTGTTGCCGCCGCGAAGTCCGGCACCGAACTGAGTAATAACATCAAGCGCCCCCGCCTCTCCGTCCCACCGCTCACATACCTAAGGCCCGGCCAGCTACTTCCGCGCGCACTATAGCGAGGTAACGCCGCATGAGTCATGTTTAGCGAGGTAACGCATGAGTCATGTTTTTTCGTGCGTGCAGCCGGCTCCATCGAATTATAAGACGTTATCACGTCAAAAAGACAGACTGACAAACATTAAAAAATATGTTTTCTTAGAGTGTGCCGTATACTTATTACTTATACTATCATAATATGCATTAAGTGCAAAACTGATGATGTGTTTCAACTTGTGCTTGGCTATAGATGTTATAATTTGCATAATTGACAGTAATAACTATTTTTCTGTCAGAGTTTTCTATTTTTATTTTGAAGGTTCCGTAGTGATACACGGAACCCTGCCTGTCCTGTCCACCCTTCTAACTTTTGTAATTAAGAATACAAATAAATGAAATTTGGTTTTCTAGTTATATATTGTGTATAGATCTCGAGTTTGGCATTCAAAAATTATAATAATTTACTATTTTAGGGGCTCTTCATACATGTGAAGTGGGAACGAAAATTTTTCATACATGACTTTTTTACAAAGTCAACCATTTTCGAGTAATCGGCCACCAAAGTGGTTTATAAGTTGGCATTTCTAAACTATAAAAGATAGAAACTTGTAAACTTACTATTCTGATAGATCATGCTATAAACTCTTTATAAAAATTATTTTGAGCATAATCGGACATAAACTTTTGAAGTGATTTAAAGAGAACCTATTGCGCGTTGATAACAATATTAGGTTATTACATACCTACGAAATTGGCGTTTTGTAAAGGAGGAACATGAAGTCGTTTTTTTTAAACATAATATATTTATTTAATCATAGTATACCATTGCTATCTATGCACTTTTGCCATCTCATAGGTAGTTCATTGATTCCTTTACTAAAAAACCATTCAAACAGGAGTCAATAAAATCTTTGAAGGCGCTTTGGACTGCTCCATCGGAGTTGAATTTTTCCCTTGCAAGAAGTTATCCAAATTTCGAAAAAAATGGTAATCTGTTAGAGCAAGGTTCGGGGAGTACGGTGGATGTCTTAGACATTCCAATCGAAGCTCCGCTAATTGGTAGCCGTTTGTTGTGAAGTATGTGGTCTAGCGTTATCTTGAAGCAGAAGTTCCCTAGAGCGAATAACCAACTTCGGTTGTTTAGCAGCTAGCTTTTCCGTCATGATTTGCAGTTTCTGGCAACAGACATCTGCCGTAATCGTCTGGCCAGATTTAAAAAAGCTGTAGTGAACGACACCGGCACTAGTCCACCAAAAGTTTTTTTTTTTGTGAGTCAATTTTCGCTTGGGGCAGACTTTGGCTGGTTCGCCATGGTTCAGCCATTGCAATGAGCGTTTCCGATTATCGTACAGGATTATCCACTTTTCATCACAGGCAATGATTTGATTTAAAATCCCTTCATTATTGACCCGGTTAAGTAATGTAACGCAGCAGTCGACGCGCGTTTGTCGGTTTGCTGCACTCAATTTATGAGGTTTCTTGAAAGATTAAAAAGCTGGAAACCTACCTTTCAAGCTTTTTCATCTTTTCAATTTGCTTCAAGTGGATTAAAATAGTTTTAAACACTTACGGATTGTGTCGCGGTGCGCTTTTCTTTTTCCCGACGTTTCGGCTACACGGGAGGACTGAGGTGGCAATTGTCCTATTTATTGAAGTTGTTCAAACTACCCGAAGATTTTTCGATTATTATTCGTGTTCCGATTTACACAAAACATACTAACAGTATCTTGAAGCCGCGGTGATTTTAAATTACATTTTATTTGTTAATTATTGGATCCCAACTAGATGGCAGCACCCAGCCATCTTCTCGGTTAAAATTAGGGTACTTTTAAATTTATATAGCCTCGCGTTTCTTTCTTCGGCAATAACGGTATTCCTTTGCCAGTACTTGTGGCTTATCAAATCTTATGTAATGGCGAGGTTGATCCAGTGTGTGTTCGCAAATAAGTTTATACCTTTACGCGGGTGTTGATGGATCTTTTAGTTTGCCTAGTATGTTTGTTTAGTATGAGAGACCGCAGTCACAGTCGAGCTTGTAGACTCCTGCATCTTGAAAGGGAATGTTACATTTACACTCGTGGTAAAAATTAACTTATCTTTTTGGGCGGCTTGAAATATGTTTTTATAGAAGCTTTCCTTAGAATATAACCAAATTTATTAGTGACTCCTTTCATAAAAGGTAGAACTTCAAAAAAAAAGAAAAGTGCACCGCGACACAATCCGTCAGTGTTTAGAACAATGAACAATATTCGAGTAAACATAAGAAATTAATAAAAATAGTTTAGTTACTATCGCCGCAGCCTGCAGCTAACTCGGATGTGGTTTGCGATGGATCCGCTTCCACAATAATAATAATAATAATAATAAGCTTTATTGACGTGACAACGTCTTATAATTCGATGGAGCCGGCTGCACGCACGAAAAAACATAACTCATGCGGCGTTACCTCGCTCTGAGGCGTTCCATTTATTATTATGACGTCACGTTCAACTATCGTCAGTAAACCGACTTTACAGACAACCGATTTTTTTCGGACAACTTTGGTCTACACGTTATTACAATAATCTTAAAAACTAGTGGTAGTATACATTTTAATACATAATATATACACAATAGCCTTCAATTCTTCATTATCAACTTTGGTGTCCGGCCGTCCACGGGGCTTGTTCTGGAGGTCGAAATTTACAGAAAAAAACGTTGGAACCAAAAACGTACTGTGTTTTCTTTTGCGACACCGCTGCCATACACATCATTAATCCTTCGAGCCGTTTCTGCAGCACTGGTGCCACGGTGGAACTCGTACTCGAAAATAACACGATATTTCAAGATTTCCATTTTGTAAACAGAGTGACGCAAAGAAAAAAGAGGAAAAAACAAATAAATTACGGTTTTCGAAACAAAAATACACGAGTAAATAGCGGTATAAATTTGAAATTGGATATCTTAACCAAAGAACATATATTTGAGATCAAAGTAGCCGGTACGACAAAACGCCAATTTCATATCTAAGGACCTAATATATATGGAACCCTCCGTAGGCAATATGTCCCGACATGCACTTGGTTAGGTTTATTTTTAAGTTCAAGGTTAAGGTTCTTCTCGGCGGGATAGGGTTGAACCGGTAGTAGCTTTTTCTGATGACTTTCCAAAAAAAACTTAAGTTTCATTTGGAAATAAAAAAAATCATTTTATTTCATTTCATTCAAGAACTTGCTGCTTTGTATCATGTTTTGGTCCATCAAGGACCTAAGCTAAGCTAAAAGACTATCTGACAACAATTACACGGATTAGGTACAAGTCTAGACCGATATTTCATCTTGTTCTTTAGTCTGAATTAATTTAGACTAAGGAAAGGGTTTTATTAAGGGATATCATGTAATAATTGTACTAATATGGAAAATTTAAAACCTCATAAGCTATCATATATTACAGAGACCCTGGGACCTCCATTAGAGGGATAAAATTAAAGGCACTAGAAGTATTATTAAATATATAAATTAAACAACTAAGTGGTATGTATGGGATGTTCTTATAACAAAAATAATAAGGCCTCAATAATTTTTTATACCTATTACTAGCTGTCCCGACTAAAGTTATTCTGTTGCACCTATATATATTATATAGTGTTAATATTTTCCTGCAATTTTACCGAAATTTCTCACTGTTTGAACCTTCCCTGAACTGATACGATTATTTCAAGAGTACAATTAGCCAAATCGGTCCAGCCGTTCTCGAGTTTCAGCGAGACATTCAAATTGAAATCCTAATTATTTTTATATATAAGAAAATTATGGATAAAATATAATATTGTATTCTTTATCTATAAATAATAATTCGTCTCGAATAATATTTAAATGACATCTGCTTAAGAATATGGATTCAATATTACATATTATTGTACAATTTTGCTTGCTGAAAATACAAGTAATAACTCAGAATGACAAAAAATATTGTTTCATGTACCTTGTGTTAGCTTATAAATACTATAGGCATTTGAGGTTAAAAACCTAAACTGTTATAAGGCAAACAAGTGTACTAAAGCGAAAAAGGGTCAATCTGTTTTTCACCTTTACTTTGCTTTTATGTAGAAACTTGTTGAAAAGAGTTGTAAGTAAATGTTGACTTTGTACTGTACGAAAATAAATTAATCAAAGTAGCGAAACGTTATGATATTCAATCATCCATATATCTATACATCTATACAAACAAATAAAATTGAAGTGTCTATTAGCAGCTTTTCACTAAACGCATAGGTTAAAACCAGGATAGTTGCCCCGATTTTAATAACTCTAGTTTTGCGAATGAATTGTATACTGTTTCAATTATTTATTGAAAGACTTTGCAGCTACCACTTAGTTGACTCTGTCGTAAGTCTCTATGTAATTGAATCGGAAGGCAAAAAGCGATCAAAGTTTTTCAGGGACACTTGCCTCATTTTGGGAGAGGGCATCAATACTATACGGGATTTATATGGATCAGGCTACTATCCCATACGTGGGATAGATGTCACAAAATTATAAGAGTCTGTAAAAAAAGAAAAACGCTAATACTCCGGAAACATTCAAGGAAATGTTTTTTACTTTTTATAAATAGGTCATTGAAAATCCGAAGCACCGGCTGGTTAAAAAAATAAAGCATTTAACTTTATTTAATAAGAGACATGGAGTGATTTTAGGCAGGTATGTAATGTTATAAGGAGTAACTTGGCTACTTTAATCTTAGGGTTCCATTTAAAAAAAAAGGATTCTGTTTCTGTTAGTACTGCGCAAACGAAGTTGGGGTCACCGGCTATATTACAATAATATAGTTCGAGAAAGCTTATTATGCCTGGCATAAACATGTTATTTTAAACTAGCTGTTGCCCGCGGCTCCGCCCGCGTAAATACATCCATGTCCATACATCCATCCGCCCCCACAAACTTTCACATTTACATTATTAGTAGGATTTCAAAATTTTCCAGCATAATGCCAAAAATCTTTCAAAATTTACGCGAACAATGTAGCTGGCAAAATGTCGTAAGCCAAAAATCGATAAAATTTAATATCAATCTCGCTCACCTGGTAAAAGTAGAATTTATTGATGCTGTCATTTCTGACGTGGCTCGTGTACGTCGTGTTGAGCTCGTCACTGCAGTTGCACTCCATGGCCAGCTTCACATTTTGCTATCAACTGTGAACAAAATTGAACTTTTATAGCCAATATCATAGACCAAAGCACGAGCGAACTATCAATATTAGTTCACTTTTCGCGAATATAGGTGGTAAATAGAAACTTAAAATTATGGAGATATAGCATTTTTTTACTAGTTGTATCTTCGTTCGATACAGAAATTGTGTTTACCGGAAGATATAAAAATTATAATTATATTCGTAAAAGGAGTTTTATTTACTTCAATCCTTTCATGTCCAAAACACGACAGCTGTTTAATTCGTTAGTATCCTAAGGGTCTGTTTTACAATATTCTAATGAGTGTCAGATAGCTTAACTGCATGTTTTGTCTCTGTCGCTCGATATAAAGAAAGCAGCGGCAAAACTGCTGTATTTTTTATTGAATGAAAAATTTACTTTTCTAAAGTGCGATAAAGTATATAAAGTCCTTCGATGTATTTAAAAATAGTTACGAAATTTTACTTTTAATCTATCTATGTAAATAATTTAATGAACGAAACATAAAGTCAAGTTCACAATAATTAACACTCGCACATTAAATGTGAATGTTCTTAAATTTAACAACTCAAATGAAATATAAAACAAATGAAAAGATTGTTACGCTTTAAATATGCCAAGAATTATGAATTTTCTTGATGAATTCTCGAGAATTAATTGGACGAATATTGTCGTCAGCCATGTTGAAGAGATTGACCGTTAAATCCCAAAACGGTTTTACTCTGAAATTGAAAATTTCATATCAATTTCTTTATGAAATATAAAAGGTTGTCACAACTGCTAAATCCGACACTTCATTTAAACTGAAAAGGAATTACACTTTTGAAATTTTATTTTAGTATATAAAGGTTTTTTATAAGAAGAAAAAGTAAATCTCTGATCTGGAACAAGACTCGAACCTATTATATTTGGGTTTTTTTGTAGCGATATAGACTTTTTAAAATATTTTTATTAATTTAGAGGCATATGACAACTCCATCGTAACTTGTACATAATAAACTTAAATTCTTAAGTTCCTTTCATAGGAACATACTATTCAAAACAATGATTGCATTACGACAAATGTATGCAATTGTCGAAATTGCAATAAAAAATCATTCATTCTTACACATTCGATTTTATTCAAGTTTGTTTGTAACTGCCTCCCATTAACCTACGTCAGACACGACGTAAACAAGCGATTTCGATGCAGCCGAAGCGCGTCGAATAAAAACTCTACCCCTATACACTCCATTTCCTCAGCTGAATAGGGCCCTTCTACATTAGAATAGCTTGAACTAAATACCAATGAAATACCAAATACAATTGAAACAGGCCAATATGTATTCAAGATTTATTTGTTTTATTTGTTAGTGTTTTATTCTATAAAAATCTGTAGCTACAATTATCTTACTTAGCTAGAACAAGTGTACAAGTCCAATTTTATCTCACTGTAAACAATGTGATAAAAGAACGCTATAATGTTATTCAATTTAAATAACACTTATTTAACATACAATACATAAAAAAAACATTAAAAACGCATTAATTTTAATTTAAATTAACATTAAAAATTTTAGGTTAGGTTCAAATTCAATTGGATCTGAAAATAATATATTATAATGAAGTATTATAATAAACCTTTGTATTTTTAGAAGTCAGAAGGTTATAAGAAGAATTTATATATTATTACTAAATTCGTAGCCTTTAAATGCGAACTTTACTTCCCACGCTTATAAACTGTGTAATAAATTAGATGAAAAGTTAGAAGATATTTTAAGAAAGTTTTGCTGAGACTGTTTCAGTTTCAAGGGACCTGTCGTAGAATTAATCTTGAATTGCACTTAATGAAAATAGTTAACTTAATAAAAAATATAGTTTATTCTATTTCTCTACAACAATAGTAGCCTGTAATTAGCCAGTTTCGTAACTTGGTCGCCAACAAAATATAATTTCGCAACCTTTTGGCATTAAAGCGGTTTTTTATATTTCCGGCAATCAAAGCTATTCTTTATAAGTTAAACTGTCTGTCATTCTGTCTATTTGTACATACCCTACTATTTTCATCCATAACTTTATTTAAACGAGACTGTACTTAGGGGATATTTTCTTCAATGCCAATTAGTAAGCGCAGCGGGGAAAATCCTGTTGATTTTTGGAATAGTCGTGTTAATAGACTGCTGAACCTTCTACAATACGTTCGGCTAATCTCACGCAATTATGCGAGCTCTTCGTCTTCGATTTTTTTCGCCCGGTTTATTATTCCCCCGTATTTTATTAGCTAACATAATCAGCGTCGGTTTCATAAAAGTTGTTAACAACGTAAACAATCGAAGCGATCAATCAAATTTGACGGGTACACAGACGTTAATTTAAAGTAATTTTATCAGAATTTAGGAGCTCGCAAACCTTAAGCAGGGCGCAAACGAGCCACTGACGATCGCGACCGGTCGCCACTCGACACTGCTATAATTACGTACATTTAAAGTAGCCGCCACCGCGCTACGCATGCGAATGGATCGACGACTTGTCAAAAATATGTAGCGATGGCAATCCGATATCGATGGCGACTTATCAAAAATGTGACAATTGTGTAGCAGTGACCACCGGACGCGATCGTCGGTAGTCCGTTTGCGCAAATATTAAGACGTTGAGAGCAGGTGCATTGTTTTGATTTATAATACTCCTGATAAATGATCGTAAATAATTGAATTGTTGTGCAAACAGTTTAGAGTTGATGTCTCAATGTGCTTTGACAGAGAGAGACATTGTAACAATTGCAAATGCTCTTCTTGAAAATGTCTTGTTTAAGTTGTTGAAAATCGTGTAAAGCACTTTGCACCAAAGATGTTAAAAATATGACATTTCGAATCTGGATACGGATATAGAAATAAAATTATATCGGTTACGGTTACGGATATATAATTTTTACGAATTATACGTTAGTTTCGGATAATGTCGGTTACAGATATTAAATTTATGACGAATATTAGTAAAATGCAAATAATTATTTACAAATTCCGGTAATCATTTGACCTAAAAAGCTAGTGAGCCAGCAAATCAAATAAATATCTCATATTATACTCCGTCTATATCCATAGCATACATCGGATTCGGTTACGGTTAGGCATAGTTTTTATTTCAGATATCCGATAGTTTCGGTTACTGTTACGGAGCTCCATGACATCCCTGATTTGCAACGCGTGCGGCGGTAGACTTTATTTAAATACTAAAATATCATAACCCGTCACCGCATTGTCGGAAAGAAAAAAAAGAAGGAAAATCTGTATCTCGCATATCATAAGTTCCAGCTATTTTGAACTCTATTTTTGTAGAATTCCACCTAATATCTTAGTTTTTCTTGGTCGAAGCTCACTATGACGAGTTTAATGTAAGATGCCAGACTTAAGTTATTTATCTGAGAACGCACTTACGTTAGACTTATTTGGACTAGCCTTTCCCGCCATTCCGTCTGCGTGAGCATCTTATTTATTACGAAGCAGTACACTTTAGATCTTCACTGAAAATAACAAGATTAGTAAAAAGTAGCAACTTACCTGAATTTAACGATTTTGTCTCGGTATCTCTTTCTAAACTTAATACTAGTAAGACACCGATTTGTGGAAAATACGAAACAAAAAACAATATTTTGGCGTTTATTTTGACGTACCAACGTCAAGCATGTAAAAAACAAATATAGCCGATTTCGGTGAAGAATTACAACCAGAGCAGCTAAGCCGGATGTGTGCGCAATACATAATAATAATCTGTCTTCGTTGGCTCTCGTAACCCAGTGGGACGGTGACCGACACGACTGACGAGAGATTAGGTGCAGGTCCAACATCCGACGCATGGATCATCTTTCATGTCGGACGATCAGGTGATCAGCCTGCATTGTCCTAACCAGACTTGAAAATAACATTTTTGTTGTTCCATCGCGAGGATCGAAGACCTCCGGAGTCGAGAGCCAAGCTCTAAATCACTGACTTACGGAGAAGTCAAAAACAAATAGGTTAAGTAAATAAAGTAAAGTAAGTACTGTTTCTTCTACTGGTTGCCAGCAAGGTGATCTCACTCCAACTCAAAGGTGATCCTTTGGGCCACGCTATTTACAGCCTTGCCATATATCCAATCATTACATCTCTTTCATCAAAATCAAAACTCAACGTTTGGGACCTGGATGACGGGACCCTCGGTGGAGATCCGGTTTCAGTCTTGCAGGATCTACAAGCCATCATTGAAAAATTCAAATCAATCGATTTGGAACTAAATTTCTCTAAATGTAAGTTGTTTCTTAACGACTCACACGATCATTGGAATGAAATAACCACTAAATTTAATAATCTGACCCCTAAAATAATAATACTCCGCTTACTGGGACGGTTTTAACGTACTCAATGACGGTTTTAATGCTTTTATTTAGGAACAAAATAGCAAATTCACAGAATCTTCCGGCAAACTTATTTCGATACATTCCCATATAACATAGCAAATAATGACGCACAGACTTTCCGACACCCGTACAAACGGCCTAAGCATATCTTAGCCGATCCCGTTGACCCGATCACAAAATACGTAACGTACTGTGTACAGTTACGTAAACACAAAACACACGCACCCGCGAGATTAGTATCGCACCGGGGTCGACGCCGGTGCCTACCCCACATCCGACACGACAACACGTACAAACGTACAGACCGACCCTAACACGGGACCGAACCCGAACCCGAGTTCGAGTTCGCATCCTAGTAGACTAGGTACACTTCTAAATAGTGCCCGCGACCGCGATATTGATATAGAGAGCTCTACCAATACCGCGAACCTCATCGACATTAGGACCTACGCGCGCGAGTCATCCCGACCGTATGCGGAAGAGGAGAGGGATGGCCCTCTCAGTACCGATACAAATAAAAACGAGAGCTCCTCTATCGCGATAACTCGCACGCCGCTAGTTTCTGCTACCGCGCGCGAGCAACCTCACTCATTAGCGAGTGAGGAAGGGGTTGGACCCCTTAGCAGGAGAGACCCGCGTCTCCCCTGTCATAATAATAGCTCACAATCCGTAGCTGTCCCCAATATCCGGTCTGAACATCACCCGGGTGATGTTAGGGAGGGTCAAACCCTCCCATCGACTTTTACCAAATAAACTAGCCACCAGACTAGTTATAGTCTGATTTAGCTACAGCGGTCTTAACCCGACCCTTAGCATAGACCCGTTCGAAAGAAAAAAAGCAAATCATTTGGTTCTGTCTGTTTGTGCCCGAATTGACGTACGCTTTGAGATACTGTCCACTATGGAGTTTTTCCGAGCTTCTCTCACATTTAGATCTCACTTTGAAAGACACATTGGTCAATGTTTTGAACTGCAACATCTCCGACATCTCATGGTCCCAAGCCGCTCTACCCATTCGGTTCGGAGGGTTGGGTATCAGGAAGGTGTCCAGTGTGTTTCTTCCTGCTTTTTTGTCATCTGCTCATAGCATCCATGCACTTTTCACCAAAATCACAACAAATTCATTAGGCTGCGTGGGTATTGACTCATTACCGGAAGCTGTTAATACTTGGCGTGGAGTCTGCCCAGGCGAAATTCCACTCCATCCCAACATTCAAAAGAATTGGGATGAACCCCTCCTTAAATTGCACAATCAGACCTGTTAAATTGCTCCTCCCATGCTTATCACACCCATCTCTTAGCATCCACTGAGCCGGAATCGGGGTACTGGCTCCAGTATAGGCACTCCCGTCATTCAATATCGGAACTCTGTTGGATAACCTCATTACTGTTACATTTTTCTGCCTTTTGGAGTCGAAACTATGGGTCCTTGGGGCCCCAGTGCCAAGCATCTTTTTAAGGATTTAGCCAAAAGACTGGTCCACAAAACATGACCCTAATGAATAGGCTGGCGCTTACCTGGGCCATCGTATCAATTTGGCCATACTGCGAGGCAATGCTGCCAGCCTCTTAGATACTCTACCCGCAGCCTCCAACCTAGATTCAGTTTTTACTTTTAGCACTTTGTTATTTTTCATTTAGACAGTAACTTACATTAGGTCATTACAAATTAAATTGGCGTTTTGTAAAGGAGGAACATAAGGTCGATTTTTTTAAACATAATATTATTTATTGATTTCTTAGGTTTCCGCGAATATTGTTCATTGTTTTAAACACTTACGGATTGTGTCGCGGTGCACTTTTCTTTTTCCCGACGTTTCGGTTACTTTCCAGCAGCCGTGGTCACGGGAGGACTGAGGTGTCAATTGTCCTATTTGTTGAAGTTATTCAAACTACCCGAAGATTCTTCAATTATTATTTGTGTTCCGATCATAACATAAGATTTGATAAGCCACAAGTACTGGCAAAGGAACACCGTTATCGCCCAAGAATGATACGCGAGGCTATAGAAATTAAAAAGTACCCTAATTTTAACCGAGAAGATGGCTGGGTACTGCCATCTAGTTGGGATCCAATAATTAACAAAATAAAATGTAATTTAAAATCACCGCGGCTTCAAGATACTGTTAGTATGTTTTGCGTGGATCAGAACACAAATAATAATTGAAGAATCTTCGGGTAGTTTGAATAACTTCAACAAATAGGACAATTGACACCTCAGTCCTCCCGTGACCACGGCTGCTGGAAAGTAGCCGAAACGTCGGGAAAAAGAAAAGTGCACCGCGACACAATCCGTAAGTGTTTAAAACAATAATATTATTTAATCAAAGTATTCTCATACTCTACCATCTCATAGGTAGTTCATTGATTCCTTTACTAAAAAAACCATTCGGACAGGAATCAATAAAATCTTTGAAGGCGCTTTGGACTGCCCCATCGGAGTTAAATTTTTTCCCTTGCAAGAAGTTATCCAAATTTCGAAAAAAAAAATGGTTATCTGTTGGAGCAAGACATCCACCGTACTCCCCGTAGGAGTACGGTGGATGTCTTAGATATTCCAATTGAAGCTCCTCTAATTTGGTAGCCGCCTGTTGTGCAGTGCGTGGTCTAGCGTTGTCCTGAAGCAGCAGTGGCCTAGAGCGAATGACCAACCTCGGTTGCTTAGCAACTAGATTTTCCATCATGATTTTGCAGTTGCTGGCAATATACATCTACCGTAATCGTCTAGCCAGATTAAAGAAAGCTTTAGTGAACGACACCGGCACTAGTCCACCAAACGCTCACAAGTAACTTTTTTGAGTCAATTTTCGCTTAGGGCAGGCTTTGGCTGGGTTCGCCAGGGTTCAGTCAATGCGATGAGCATTTCCGATTATCGCACAGAATCCACTTTTCATCACAGGTAATGATTAGATTTAAAATCCCTTCATTATTCTGCCGGTTGAGTAATGTAACGCAGCAGTCGACGCGCGTTTGTCGGTTTGCTGCTCTCAATTCATGGGGTACCCACCTTTCAAGCTTTTTGACCTTCCCAATTTGCTTCAACTGGATGATAACAGTATTATCACTAGCACCGCAGCCTGCAGCTAACTCGTACGTGGCTTGCGATGGATCCGCTTCCACAATAGCCTTCAATTCTTTATTATCAACTTTGGTCTCCGGCCGTCCACGGGGCTTGTTCTGCAGCTCGAAATTTCCAGAACGAAAACATTGGAACCAAAAACGCACTGTGTTTTCTTTTGCGACACCGCCGACATATACATCATTAATCTTTCGAGCCGTTTCTGCAGCACTGGTGCCACGGTGGAACTCGTACTCGAAAATAATACGATATTTCAAGTATTCCATTTTGTAAACAGAGTGACATAAAGAAAAAACCAAAAGAGGAGAAAACAAATGAATTACGGTTTTCGAAATACAAATGCATGAGTAAATAGCGGTATAAATTTGAAATTGGAATTCCTAACCAAAGAAGATATATTTGAGATCAAAGTGGCCAGGACGACAAAACACCAATTTCATATGTAATGACCTAATATATATAGTTTAGATAATAATTTAGTTATTTTAACTAGTTTTTAAATAGTATTTTTAAATATTGTATTGTGAACCTTTTAATATTAAATATAATTGCTTAAATAAAGTAAAGTAAATAACAGTATGTGTGATAAATTAATGAAAAGTTTTCGAAAATTTTAAGTCTAAATACTCAAAATTGCTATAAAATAACTTAAAACTTTTATTGTACTTAAATAAAATTTCACTCTTGAATTTTATTGCCAGTAATGGAAATTGTGATGGCGTTAATAACGTCAACAGCTGTATCCTAATTCTCGTATTTAGCTCAGACTTAAAATTCACTTTCTCATTCGAAATGAGTCGTCTTCACTGCATAGTATAAAACCTTTAAAAGTACGCAACGGATTTTGATGCGGGTTTTTTCAATAGATAGAGTGATTAAAGAGTAAGGTTTATATTTATATAACATGCTGAATATAGTATGTAGAGAAACACTGATAATTTTATAGGTTTCAAATGTCGTAAATAAACACATTTTTTGTGCTTACATTGCAAACGCTGGCTGAATCCTATGAGATAGATCAAAATATAATGTACTACAGTATTGTACACCTTAAAAAGGTCCACAAAAAAGTCCACGATGGTATATTATGTCTATCTCTCAGGGATAGACATAACTTTATTTATAGACAAACATAAATTTTTATCCTTTTCACGATAAATAATGACTTATTTACGAAGCGATTTTAAGCAATACAGCATTAATATTTAATAAATTAAGGATCTTAAATACATTGTGCAATTAATATAGATCAATATGGCCCTTTACAGCATGCAATTTAAATTAATATTTTCGAAGATAATATTACAGTTTTACAGGGATATAGCGGTTGGATCGTAAAATTTATATTCAAGTGCGAAATTTATAATAGTTACTAGCTGTCCCGGCAAACGTTGCTTTGCCATATTAAGTATTTCGCCCATATTATTTTATTGAAGTGACTAAATAAGTATGTCACCATGGCAACGTCGATCGCTATCCCGTCACACAAACAATATGGTCGCCGTCAGTCTCGAGTTGTAATAATTTACTATTTTTCATTCAACAAATGCACTTATCAATATATAAAATACCCAGTAGCCGATTCTCAGACCTACTGAACATGCATATAAAATTTGGTAAAAATCAGTAAAGCCGTTTCGAAGGAGTACGGTAACTAACATTGTGACATGGAAATTTTATATATTAGATATCAAGCGGTCTCGCACGTCACGACATGGTGATAGGGTGCTTTTACCCATTGAGTACCAAACCCTAACAAACATTTGCAGTATTGTATACGGAAGTATATTGCGGTGAGTAGAGCTATTTGCTGAAGAAGTTTTTTCTCCAAGAACACTATTACACGCGGGCGAAGCTGCGGGCGAAAGCTAGTGACATTATAAACTGATTTTGAAGTTTGGACCAAAGAAAATGCGTTTGACGTTTGTTTAACGTCTATGAGAACACTATTTTGCTGTTTTAACATATTGAGACTCCATCGAGACTGTGTTATTGTAAGATTTAATTAGCAGAATCCTAGTTCAGTCCGCGTCCAATAATAAAATGTATTCGAAATTACCCACGTATTTTGTGCAATAAAAGGAGTATTTTTTTTGATAATTAATTTAAGATTGGTTTTAAGCTTGAGGTTTTTTTTTGGTAAAAAGTTATTGTTGGTAGATATTGTATAATATTTTATTTTGTGAAAACAATTGCAGTAAAAAAGAAAATATATTTTATATAGAAAGAGATATTATATTAAAATTAATAACATTGTCATCTTATGCGTGTTTAGATTTTCATTTAAATAATAAAGAAAAAAAAAAACACCGACCGAACGAAAAATTTGATCGCGTTCTTTGCAATGTTTCAAAAGGCCCTAACATTATTTTCTTACTTAATACCTTATTGATTTCACTTAGTTTTGACTGATTTCCTCAAAATTAACACAAGCACTTAGATGCTAAATGGAACATTCGAGTACAATCAACGGGAAAAGTCATTAGGCATGAAAACGTAAATAATTAAAGCTTTATGATACAATTATACGTGAAATTGCGAAGAGCAATTTGGCTTTAATTTAAACCTGTAAATCTCAAATATCGGTGAAAAGGAAATGTGATCACGATAATGATTATGACTAAGTAACAGGTGCAAAATCGCTACGACTTGGAACTTTATTCAACCACGTCAGAACGTTTACTTAAAATTCGTAGCCAGGATTTTTGTCTTAAATTAATAGATACATGTCATTTATTATGTATTAAACAATAATTTATTATTATTAAAATACTATTAAAAGACGAGTTGTTTTTTTTCTAACGAAGTATTTAAAATCTTTGCGGTAAGTTTCTTCTAAGTAAGTATATTAATACTTGGTAGTTTATGGAAAAAAGAAATTTTAGAAGTTTCCGTATCCACAATTATATAATAATACCTTCTTATTATACTGGCGACCACGCGCCACCAATAAGGCAACCCATTATTCCAGTTATTTCTTTTTAATCACTTTTGCGCCCATCTGTACATTTAGAATTCTACGTGGAATTTGTTTAATTAAGTGTATCATAAGGCAACTGAGTCCGCAATTAGTCCATTAGAATTAACTTCAGCCAACTTTGTATAGAATAAGTTGCTAGCCATTTATAACTGGAGTTTCCCCAGCAAAATACTTTAGGCGCCATTTTAACTAAGTTATAAGATGAATGAATGTGAATATGCACATGAATTATGTGTTTTCGTCAACTGATATGATATTATTATAATACTAGCTAGTGCCCACAGCTTTGCATAGAACGGATGAGCGGAATGAACGGAACCCTAAGACAAAAGTAGCCTAAGTTACGATCTGCCAGTGAAAGTCTCATGAAAATCGGTTCAACAGTCCGATTAACAGGAACAAACAAACACACAGACTGGCAGACGGATGGATAAAATTGAAAAAAATGTTATTTTATTGTAAGTTCCATATATACTTACATATTATGCATTTAGTGAAAAGCTGTTATTTTAAAATTACAAACAGACACTTTTACTATATGTATAGAATATATAGAAGTGGTTTTACTTTGCAAAAGCATAATTCTGCAATATACAAAAATTATTAGTTTATGTCACTGTGGGTACAATATTATGTTAAATTATAAATATACTAGCCACCCACCCCGGCTTCATACAATGTATTATACATATACCTTTCTCTTGAATCACTCCATCTATTGCTGAAAATTGCATTAAAATCCGTTGAGTTGTTTTAAATTATAGCGACTTCTTTGATATTATGTAAAGATATTTAGTACATTTTAACGGTCAAGATATAGCGAGAAATCGTTCACCAAATGGACACATGTGTGTCCTTTCTCTCGTGTTCAGTTGGTGAACAACCCAAATAGCTTTGATATTATGTAAAGATATTTAGTACATTTTAACGGTCAAGATATAGCGAGAAATCGTTCACCAAATGGACACATGTGTGTCCTTTCTCTCGTGTTCAGTTGGTGAACAACCCAAATAGCTTTGATATTATGTAAAGATATTTAGTACATTTTAACGGTCAAGATATAGCGAGAAATCGTTCACCAAATGGACACATGTGTGTCCTTTCTCTTGTGTTCAGTTGGTGAACAACCCAAATAGCTTTGATATTATGTAAAGATATTTAGTACATTTTAACGGTCAAGATATAGCGAGAAATCGTTCACCAAATGGACACATGTGTGTCCTTTCTCTCGTGTTCAGTTGGTGAACAATCCAAATAGCTTTGATATTATGTAAAGATATTTAGTACATTTTAACGGTCAAGATATAGCGAGAAATCGTTCACCAAATGGACACATGTGTGTCCTTTCTCTCGTGTTCAGTTGGTGAACAACCCAAATAGCCAATGTGTCTAGAAGGTTGACAATCCACATCATGAAAAGTCAATAGAGTAGCACAGAGGTTAAGGGTCAGCTAATACCGAAACGAGGCGATAGGTACGCGACGCGGCACTGCATTTTTAAGATGGTGATTAAAATTTGAACTTTATTCAGTATACAAGAAGATATACATTTTATTTTAAGAGTAGCGCCAGAGAGCAGCGCAGTTTGACATCACAGTCTTGCAATTGAACGTGTATCTTCTTATATAGTGAATAAAGTTCAATTTTCATACGATAGTTTAAAATTCAGCGCAACGTTGCGTACTGTCTCGCTTCGGTGTGAATTGACGTTAATCTTTTTGCATTGAGGAGACACTAGTGTTCGTTGGTAGTCGCTGATAATGACGTCATCATTTTATTTATCGACAAATTATCTAAATATCGGTAATACAGGATTATCACAAGATCATTTCATCCACTTTTCCACTGTTACTAAAATGTAATTGGCCCTAACAAGAGTTCAGATAGTGCAAACTTGTGTTTTATTGACACTAACGAGTATATTACCTGTTTTATGTTGCCGATATAACGCTTGTATAGTTTTACGAGTCTACTTTTGAACTATTTGAGGGGTTTGCTTAGTATTCACTTTCACTTATGAGAGGGTGAAAGAGAATTGACTGTAAGGGTCATTAATATAAAACATAGCGCGGCGCCGCTCTTGCAATTAAAAGTGTAACTTCTTGTGTACTGAATAAAGTTCCATTTTGATTATGTATTTTAAAAATGCAGTGCCGCGTCACGTTTCCTCGCGATTCGGTGTAAGCTGACCCGCAGCGTCACATAGAGTCGTTGCATTTTTGAGATACCGTTGGGTCTCCTTTCGGTGTGAGCTGACAACAAAGTAGCGAAAATCACTTTTTCTTGTGAATAGTAACTACGATTCTGTTGTCCTAAACGTCCTTAAAGTAAAGTTTAAATTATAATACTACTAGATGTTTCCCGCGGCTCCGCCCGCGTAAATACAGTACTCCACGCTAACACTGTACTTTTTCGGGATAAAAAGTATCCTAAGTTTTGATCCAGAGCTTAAACTACTACCATACCAGATTTCATCAAAGAGTGATCCCATCCATCTATATATCCATCCATCCTCACAAACTTTCACATTTATAATAGTAGTAGGATAACACCTTAATTTACCAGTGTGGTATCAGCAGAATTAAAGGCAGAAGGAAAATATCGCATAAAGTGATAACATAGATAAGCGCCAGTATATTCAAGTACTTAGCTAAAATCCCAGCGACAAATCTATGAAATCCTGCATCATGCGTGCGTGCGAATTCTTCTAGTTTCTTGTCATGCAAGGCCTTCTTGCTTGGACCATCTAAGGGTACTTCTCCAGAGACAAAATTTTCCATGTCCGTGAGTAGGGTATATTTCTGTACAGCCTCCGTGGTCTAGTGGTTAGAGCTTGGCTCTCGACTCGGAGGTCGCGGGTTCGATTCCCGCATTGTAACAACAAAAAATGTTATTTCCAAGTTTGTTTAGGACAATGCAGGCCGATCACCTGATTGTCTGACAAGAAAGATGATCCATGCGTCGGATGGGCATGTAAAAAGTCGGTCCTGCGCCTGATCTCTCGCCAGTCGTATCAGTTATCCGTCCCACTGGGTTACGAGAGTAAAGGTTGAGAGAGAGCTCTTGTGTACTGCGCACACACTTGGGCAATATAAAATGACACCTGCGTATCTGGCCTGGTTTCAATGAAACCGACCACCGTCACCGAAATCGGTGTGGGGGTTATTTATATATTTCTGTAACCAGGCAACAAAACGGCATGAAAAAATGTTAAGCTTTATGCCTAACTAAGAACAATTATATTTTTATAATAACTGCAGCCTAGATATAAAATAAAAACTATTAATGTTCATATTTTAGGTAGGATGATTTTGGGTTAGTAATTGGTATATAAAAATAATAATAGGTACTATAGTCTTTATAAATAGTGAGTTATTATTCTGATTAACCTCCGCCTGATTCATCTGGTCTAAACCGCTTAGTTATCGTAAAATACAGGGTGCCAGAAGACCGCTTCCAATTATTTTGGGGTATGATTATACTACTACCTTTTCTTATTTCTACCTTGATCACAAAAAAGATATTTTTTTTTAAATTTTTATTTTCAAAAATGTATTTTTTATATACATTTTATACCTTTTAATCATAATAACTAGCTGTCTAGAAGTAGATTTTTTATTAAAATCTAAAATTTTATTATTTTTACTTCATTACGCAATGTAATTTACTTCATTAAGCTCGCCGGCCAATGACCCGTCAGCTGACGCACCGGGCCGGCCGCCGCGCCGTGCTCCTGCCTTAGTACACGCGTTCAGCTATGTTTAATGTATGCAGATTGCAGTAACTTACAACCTTACACACACAAAAGTGACGGATGTTTGGATTTCATAATTTCAAATAATTTTGGCGGAACCTTGATGACTATCCCACGGAACCCACTTTAGGAATCCCTCTACACCGCCTGCCTGGTTCGTAAATCACGCATGAACTGTTGCTTGACAAATAATTCGTTATTTGTAGTGTGTAAGTGCAACTAAATTCTTAATGTCGTCATGTGGCAATAATAAATTTTCTATCGAAATTACAGACGGTGTTTGAAAAACGACAATAGCCGAAAGATGTAATGTGGTTGAACTGTAGGTAACAATGAAACTAAGTAGGTGTATAAAAGGGTGCCCGAAGTCGCATTAGAAAATTATTATTAATGATAATAAGTTACGCACGTAATTACACCGATCATAATAAGTAAAACTATGGCTAATAGCTATTTAATAACGTGAAAGAAGTATTGAGTACTGAATGACTGCTAGTAGGTAGTAGGTACTAAGTCTACTCCTAGTATTAAGTTTACGGAATCCATAGACCATCAGGTCACCGCGGCAAGGTGTCACGTTTAAAGTAAAAACTTAAAGTTATTAGAAAGTGTTTTTGTTGCATTTTGAAATTTGAAAATCGTTGCTAGCACCATAAATCATTACACGTATCACTTAAAACTTAAAAACACAACACTACGTTTTTAAACACGACCTGATAGTGAAACTCAAATCAGACGAAAACCCTTTTACCTCGAGAGAACACCGCAAGAAAGAACACCGCACCGCAGAACCGCAACTAAATTCGAAAATCTATTTCAAAACAACATAGTTCTTTTATCGACTTTCGGCAAAATTCATAGGATTCCGAAGCTATGTGGCTGGGTAAGCTAAGCGGGGCGGCGCGCGCGGCCATAGCACGGCTTTTTGGCGGAAAATATCAAAAACGTGCCGCTCGACTCTTTTAAAAACTATCTGGGCTAAGTGATGTGACCTATGAAAATTGAAATTGAAATTTAATTTAAATTAGTTAATTGTTTGATACGATTTTTTTTCCTTAGTTTTTTGTAATAAATAAGTTACTGTTTTTATATCAAGCTGGGTTTTTATGATTTATGACGGGCAGTCGAGCAGACAGATTGCCTAATGGTATGCGATAATCTTCTCCCACGCGCCTCTCTCTTCGCTCTTTTACGCGCCTTGAGCCTCCAGTAGATTTTGTAATAAGTTCATAAATGCGTATGCAAATTAAATAGTAATTTATCGATATGAAAAACTATCGATACATTTCTGGACATATGCCTATGTTTTTATATAAAATCATTTACTTAGTTTGGTCAGTTGGCTGTAGGTGTGAACCCGCGTTTTCAAGTGTCATTCCGTGTTATTTTTTTAATTATCTACTTCTTATCTTCGTTTGTTTATTTTGACTTACGTTTGTTTTAATAACTGCTTTATTTCTAAAAAGTATTAACTGTTTCATTTGTTTTGACTTGTTTTTCGTGTTTGTGACTTGTGTGTGACTTTTATCCTAAAATGCTTTCGCCATACGCGTATACCACGCATTACAATGGTATGATGATGATGTGCTTATGTGAAGTATTTGGGAATGTCGCAGTCATTGAGGATTTACTGGAGGTGATATTATACTCTTGCCCGCCATCTTTCAGACTCCCGTACCATTACACAGGCATGCGAGTATTAGAAAATAGGCCCATTAAGCCTCCAGCGGTGGGCGTCAACTGGACGTAAATATCGAGGAGCAAATTTTAGACGGTGCCCCGGGATCCTCGTCTTGGAGCTCGCAGTGTGGCTAAGATGCTTAGAAGTCGGTTCGGTAGGCCAGTTACTACTTGCTGTTCGATTTCACTGTATGTACCTCATCTCATTTTATTTTCATTTATTTTTCTTAATCAGAACAAAACATTTTAGTAATTAAATGTTAACTTAACAAAAGTTAGTAAATAGGTACTTGAATGCCATTCAAAGATCTATCTCATGGCCTAATATAAGCCCACGAAGTTATCGGGACTGGTCTGAATACACCGTGTATTGTGATTTCTAAGCTTTCTGATCAGTTTTTGTAGTGGGAGTGCCCACCGAAAGCCGATAAAGGTGCATATATTTTTTTCTATTTTCAATTCTATTTCTGATTCACCTAGATACAAAAAAAATTATACCGATATCATTAAAACTACTCTATGAAATAAATGAGTATTATTATTATATTGTGCCCGCAACACCAATGTTTATAAGCGCACTGTTGGAATGTAGTTTATGGCGGTACATTATGCTATTTCCGTGTTATTTTTTAATACGATAAATATAAAAATAAAAATGGTTCGACCCGCGCGGTGCAGTCTGTTTTTTGCCATTATGACGAAATCATATAATTTTATCGATAAGTTATAACGACATGTCGGATTCTCAGCCAGAATCGAAATGATGGAGATTTCTCTGCGATCTATCAGAAAAATTGCTCGAAAGCGCCAGTCGTAATAAAAACCTTCATACATAACTGTCTCCCGCCATCCGTCCCGATTGATGAAAGGGTAAAAACACGAGTTAGGTCCGAAATTCCCCGAATACCTAAACTGGTACCGCAATATTTTAGGTTTGTCTGAATACGAGTAATGTTCGTAATATAAAGCCAAAGTAAAAAAAAAAATACAAATTTATATATACACTTTCTGAAAGTCGGTCTACATGATGCATACCACCGTGACCACCATCAATATCAAATTTAACATTATACATTCAGTTTCGCATATATTATGTATATAGTGACAACATTTTAAAAATTCCGAGAGTATTAATATGGCCAAACTTATTCCGCCTAAAACCCACATTGAAAATCAGTTATTTTGTAGCGCCCCCCATCTTTTTTCATCTTAAAAACCTCAATAACATCTATGTTAGTTTGTTGTCTCGCCTGGAGTTTAATTAAACCTATATTCCAAACGAGACTTTTCTTACCAGAGAGAGCAATATTAATGCAACTTAACAATATTAATAGTATCTTTTACTGATTCAAAAATAACCACAAATCAACATTTGTTTTAAAACTAAGATTATTTTCAGTTCAGATTCATCCTTCACATTAGATAATGTGAAGGATGATTCTGATGATTTTTAACAAGTTTGTTAATATCAGGTTCCAATTTGCTTTCACGGACTCCCTATAACAAACAACACGGATTGCACATATAAATCGTACAATATTTGTTCGCACCAAACGTGAATTATTATAATTGAACCTTCTAATTTCAATTTTATTTTTTATGGACCGGACATAGAAAATCCCGCAATAATTCAGCAATTAGGGCTCAGCTTGACCGCAACGATAGACGTATATCTATTTCTAATACGTTTCTTCGGAGGTGAGGACCTCACCTGCGACACTTGAAAACACGAATATTTTTCAGTGTTTGATACCTATCACTTAATATATTTAAGATATAAATGGCGTTGTGAACACAATAAAAATATTAATATATTTTTAGTTTATATAAATACCATAAAATAGGATATCAATATAAACTAATAAATGGGTGTTGTGTAGTAGGAGGGTTTTAATTTCAGTGAATTTTTAAATATAAAGTAGCTGAACTTACAAAACACCCATCGCCCCCTTAAATCACATCAGGGCCCCCGAATTTTTCCTGGAGATTCTGGAGAGGAGAGGAGAGGGAAATTTAGCGCCTCTAGGGGCTCTAGGCCTCCAGCTTCAACAGGGGGCGCTATCGCCCACTTTGGGAAAGACTGAAATATATGTATGAATGAGTATACCTACTCATAACTTTATTTTTCCATGATTTACACAATACATTATTTAAAACCTTGATTTAAATTGTATTATAGACTATTTCTAGAACGCATGGGATAGGATCCCGTAAGATAAATAAATTTACGCAACATCTAGGACAGAAAACGCTTTTATATTTCGAAATCGCCTGTATAAAATCTAGTCTGGTTATTCAGGAAACTGTGTCATATTATGTGACGTCATATCGGATGGATATCCCGGCATTGATAACTGGCCCGTCCTGTCGTGAGTCAGCAGATTGAACTTGGAAGGTCATTACTCATTAGTTACAGCATATCGGAACTGCGATGTAGAAACTTATGACTGACCAGGAAAAAATGGTGATTTGTAATTGTACGCCAGCTTTTGCTCGCATATATATGTTTGGACCAAGACGTCAAAGTTCTAAAAACAAAATTGTTATCACATCATATAGGGGTGCAGGAAAAAATACTCAAACTGATTTTCCTTCAATGCCAGAAAAATCTTCATGTCTCATCTTCATGAGAAACAGTTACGCAATCTTGATTTCAGAAGATATTGTCAAATAAAAACGGACTGATTATGCTGCGGTAAGCCAATGTAAATGTTAATAATTATGTCAAACCTGGACTGCCCGAAACAAGTCCACAAGTTTAAGTGTAGACATTTTTTGCCTCGACGTACCTCGTCTATTATACTGCCATGGTAATCGAGAGGGCAGTAAGTCAAAGGTGGCCATTTTTTTTTATTACTGATTTGGAATGTACGTCAAACGAGCTTTCTTCCTATCTAGGTTTCATACATCTACGTATATAAGAAAAGCATTTTCTTTTTTGATGAAGAGCAGTATGAACGGTAAAATAATTTAGTTAACTACGTAAAAGAGCAGTATTTCATTGACATACTGTCATTTTCATTAGTATTCACATATTTCTTAACAAAAGAGCAGTCAATTTCTGACATACTGCTCTTTACGTTAGTATTAACCAAGTTACAAAATGAATTTTACTACTTAAATCTACAGTATAGAGATGTACTGCACTTTAAGATAGTAATTATAATGAAAGTCTCATAAATACATATTAATATAAACACAGTATCGTCCCTTACTGCTTTTATAACATGGCAAAAGATGAAATAAATAATTTAAAAATTTTGTAAATCAACAGAGCAGTAAGTGGTAGCTACTGCGCTACTAGGTACGCGACGTCTTTGTGCCTTTAAGCAAATTCACAGATATACAGAAACCGGTAGCTGTTTTGTGGAATGAAGTAATATCGGGATGAAAACAAGAATATATTGTCTCTGCTTTTTGTGTTTTTCTTTTGGAACGACGCGATGACAGGAATATAGTATTAGGCGTTTATGACATTCTTAGTACAAATGATAAATAGCAATGAAATCACTGCAGAGAAGATATTAATAAAATATCTAGAACCTGGGCAGACATTTATGTCAGCCCATAGTTTCCATCATTTGGTACAAAAGTCTCTACAAAAGCAAAGGAAGGTTTATGATTTTAATGATTATGTCAATTGTGTCGCAACTTGTACGAAAAATGTTACTGTTAAAAAAATAACGTAACCGACCTCTTCCAGTTTCAAGATAAATCATCTCAGCATAGGCTCCGAAATTCTCAGCCCAGGGTATACTTGATAGACATAGTTGCTGTACAAGTTATCAGAGGGAGTTTTGATATTCATTACAAGATTAGCCATAAAGACGAAACATTCTGATTATTAAGCTTTTTACAGGTGAAATTCGTTAAATTAAAAGAAATACCATATCCTGATCACAGAATTATTGAAAGAGGAATTGATGACGGAAGGAAAAAGCAGATAATTCAAAACTTGTGTCCGTTAATGCCTGTTAATCGTAGATTTTTTTGGGAAAATTTGTTTGTAAATAATGTTGAAAACTTGGCAATCGAGGAAGATGAAGTCGGTGAAAATGAAACACAGTAGCTAATAAAGTGATGAATAATATTTTTAATTATCGTTAAAACGGGAACGGGGCGTATTTTAAATTAAAATACCTACATGTTTACGTGCCTTAACTTTTGTATTTTTTTATTTTATAGACATTATTTTATGTTAAAAAGCTCTTTGAAGTATTAGTGATTAAGAGTAATTTTGTGCTAAAAACGTACCAACGTACCGTACCGTATTTTATCTGATAAAGTCTTAGGTTTTGATAATAAGTATGTTATAAAGACATTTTCGGTTTTTAATTAAGTATATAAGTGTTATGCCAAATAATTACAACTAAGACTATTGATCTCATTAATTATGTTTAACAATTACAGCGAAAGTTAAATTGTAAGAATAATTTTGTGCCTAGAAACCAGTACCATTATGTGAAATGCGATTTATCTGATTATGTTTTAGAAGCTTTTATAAATAATTATATTTTTAAAGAAGTTTTGTTTTTTATTAGTTATAGTTTATTAGTTTATAGCGTTATGTCAAATAACAAGAACCAATATAATTGAGGATCTCATTACATTTAATGAATAAAACTAGTTTTTTAATATTATTTTTAACGTTTTTTTTTTTATTTTTCCTACCATTTACAGACATACTGCTCAAGAAATTCTGAAAACACCTTACTTAAAATACTACTCTAAAAAGCAGTAACGTTCTGTACTCCATAGTGAAATAGCCAAAATATATTAAAAATCTAAGGTAAAGGGCAGTATAATGCTTCTTTACTGCTGTATTTAGTAGTAATTTAAATTTATTATTTTTAATTCTGTAAGCAATATAGCAGTATGAAATAATACTAAGCAAGAGTGCAGTATCTAATGCAGTTACTGCCCTCTTACCTAAATATTGATTAAAATTAGTTAAGAATATGGTAATGAAGACACGATTTGTTATGATTTACAACCCTATTAAAAATGTTAAAACAGTGTTATTTTACTGTAAAGACAGACACATTTTTCCCTTTCTTTTGACATATAGAACATAAAAATCGAGTGTATAATTTTATCACAAACGCTTAAATTGTGACAAAAACTTTGCGCGCGGTTTTCTCGAAACCGCCTTTTCTGACTTACTGCTATATCGATTACCAGGGCAGCATATAGGTCTATGTTTTTTCCAGAATGTCGTATCAATTTGGTTGGCCAGCACTTGACGTCTGGGCCCAAAATAAATGGTATTATTATTCCTATAAAAGAAAATGAAAACTTGGCTGCTACTCTTATCTTTATAGCTGAAAACTAGTAAACTGCAGGCTTTATTGGCCTTACTTATTTTCTATGGAATCTCTAACGCCAAGACGACAATTTTAATGGCATTCAGAAGTGCTTTAATGTCGTTTGACTATTGGCAAAGTACCAAAATTCAATTGATTACTATTGCAATTGCAAACGATACTGCAAAAGTGTTTATATTGATTGTTTATAATGATACAATTATTAAGCAACTCATAGAAAGTGTACTACGTTAACAATGTTTGAATAGATATAGAAATAGAATTCAGAGTAACCGCATTAGTCATAACCGCAACGGCTATAAAAAATGAATTCTATAAGATCTATAATATGAATTGCACACTACCAAGTCAAAGTTTGAAATCCACTCGTAATTTAGATGCGGCCTATTAAGTACTAGCTTTTCCCGCGGCTTTATCCCATATCCTACGGGAAAACTGTACTTTTTCGGGATAAAAAATAGCCTATGTTATATGTAACCTAGCCTAAAATTTGGTACGGTGGTACCATACCAAATTTCATAGAAATCCGTTCAGTAGTTTTTGCGTGAAAGAGCAACAAACATCCATCCATCCATACATCCATACATCCTCCCAAACTTTCACATTTATAATATTAGTAGGATAGTCACAGATGACTTAATAGTAACTACGTAAACTATATTACAAGACGCGGTCACACTTCATCATCATCATCATCATCATCATCATCATCATCATCATCATCATAATCATCATCATCATCAGCCCGTAGTCGTCCACTGCTGGACATAAGTCTTTCCCATTTCGCGCCACCATACCCAGTCCTCTGCCTTCCGCATCCAACCGCTTCCCACCACTCTCTTCCCGCCGGTCATACTTAATAAAATATAATTGTAATAAAATCAGAGGAATTCAGACCTCTCAAGTCATCACTTTGACTTCGCAAAGTAAATGTCTCGTGTCCTGTATCTCCAGAACTTGTGTTAGGTGTAATGAACTTAAGCTTTACTTTTTAAGCTTTCATGCCTAATTCACAAAATGAGATATGTTAGCTTACACATTTTTATTGTGAACGTTCAGAAATGTCCACAACAAAAATTCATAAATGTAGTTTCATTCTACTTAAAATCAGAATTATTACATACGCAACGCCAGCATAAATGCAAATTACACGAGATTGTCGTCTTTTATGACCCGGACGAATTAAAATATGAGACTGTAAGTCTGGGGCTTCCCCGAAATCCTTCCTGTTCAGCGGGCGATATTTTCTTACTAGTGTAATCCGTGGGACGACGTGAGCTCTTTTCGCTCAGCTTTTCGGTCAGATCTTATTTGCAAATTCCAAATTAGGTATAATATTATGACTAGCTATTTCATCGAAATCCATTCAGTAACTTTTGCGTGAAAGAGTAAACATCCATCCATCCTCACAAACTTTCACATTTACAATATTTGTGGGATGATCAATGATTATCAATTTATGCTACATTATGATCCTCTTGAGAATCATCATATTTTACGAAAATAATGACTCATTTTGAAAATAATAACTTACATGTGCGTTGATGGTCTTTCAAACATGGCTGTCCTTCGGTAGTATAGATACTTGTTTATGGTTAAAACTACCCAAAGACTGTAAAAAATGTAAGATTCTGCTTATCTTTCGCCATTAATGTTAACTACCTACCATAAACAAAATTTAAAAAGTAAATAAAAGACAATTGTTATCTCGTTAATTAAAATGCAACTGGGTTGGAGTTTATGAGCCCATTGATATTAGGCGTCTGTGCCCAGTCTGCTTATACTAATCTCATTGAGAGAAAATGGCGCGCTTCGATGGGCTCCTTCCCATTTTGCCATATTCCCATTTCGCGGCCGCTATGAAATTTTGATGAAAATCGGCATGTTACCTTATATTCTTTCATATAATATCTGTCGTTTGGACAGTCTTGTTTTATTGTAAGGTACAGTCAGTTACATTGGTATTCAGATGTGTAAGCTATTCTGCATCACAATAGGTATGTATCTAGGAAAGTATTTATACATCTATTATTATTAGACATTCATGGTAAGCAACTTATGAAACTTCCTTTAGATACTTAGTCTATACTAATAATAAAGAGGTATTTCCTCTTCATTATTCGTATAGACTAACACCCGGTTTCTGAAAGTCTAATCAAATAGTTGATGAACTAACACGTTGTTGAGTTAACAGGCTTGCTAAATCAATTTCTGTTTCTGAAACGCCGACTAGTGAAAAATTTACTAATCATTGATCATCTTGACATGACACATTTACGCCTTAAATAGCTTTCCACAAACCGAAAACAGCGTTTGACATGCGGTTTGACCATGGGTTTGACATTAGTTTTGTTAAGTAACACGTTGATCAAATCAAACGACTGATCAAGCTTTTTGTAACTCAATTTACACCTGATAAGAGATTTGACCGCTGATTAGTTAATTTTGATGTTGATGAGCCTTTCAGAAAAATATCTATCTCTGTTTGTTTGTTTGAATTGGCTCAGAAACTACTGGACCGATTTGGATGAAAGACGACACAGACATAATGTATACCACGGAAAAGTACCTAGGCTAATTTTTATTGCGGCAAAATGTACGGTTTCCGCGCAATTTCCTTTTGTGCGCACGAAGTCGCGGGCTACATCTAGTATTAAATAAAAGCCTGCTAAGTACGTCTCTGGCCACGCATAGTATAGGGTTCCGTAGTCAACTTATTATTTTGTGGCGGACCAATTAGCGCCACAATCCTGAATCGCGCTATCGAAGTTTTCTAAGATCGGCGGTATATGTATATAGAACATCTGAAATTTATACAAGTGGGCAGCAGAGCTCCTGCGGTCCCTCTTCTCCCTGGCTATGGGCTATGGACTTCGCTCAGAAGGTCCAGGCCGGGGAGGAATTGCTTCCTACACTCATGCTGGCCCTCCTACGAAGTACCCCGACTATCGCTGCCCTCATTAAAATTTGGCTTCCCAGATCCTAAGCTCGGACCTGCGCCTAGATATCTCCGGCATTCAGAACCTCCTATCAGAGGAGCCGACTGTGACTGCCGGAGATCTACGACGCACGCCCTGGACTTCGGACACAAGTGTGTAATGTGCATCCTCCCATAAAACGGACGTCTTGCGCCCAGTATTCGTACTGGGCGTGTCCTCTATTAAAAAAAATTAGAACTCCACATGTAGAGGGGCATAGCCCCTGGTCATGCTTTTCCGCTGTAAGGCCCTTTTCAGGGGCCCGGCGAGAGAAGACGACTTCTTCTCAATCAAGCATACAAGTGGGCTTCGGCCTGACCGAGCATAGCACCTCGCTCGGTCGGAGATCTCCCTTTGGGGCAATCACTACTCCCACATGGAGGGGGACAATTTCGTTATTTTTGTACGAAGTTTTCCAAGAAAGCTTATTTTACCAGTTAGGCCTCTGTACCTCCTGAACTAAGAAAGTTATATAAGCTGTTATAGTTTTCCTTCAAAGTTCCGCCAAAACCTTCAAAACATCTAGTAGGTACATCATGATTTTTTTCAGATTTATCAATTTTTAGAGGGGGAAGGAGCATTTTAACAGAGTATTTTAACAAAAAATGCGGTTTAAAGTTGAATATCTGGCTAACGGATACCTAAATCAAACAATCGTCTTAGCAACTTATAAATGTTTTTAAAAGATACCCCGTACTATAGGGTACGCAAGGGCCAGGCTAAAAGTGGAGTTAAAATTTTTCAAAAACATATTAAGAAAGTGCAAGGAAGACGGCTCGAACGTACACTTGACACTGTTACATTACCGCAATGCTGTTAAGGGAGATTTTCCCAGTCCGGCCGCATTATTAATGTCTACTGAAGCTTGCGAGTAAATTTACCAATTCTAAACAAAAAACTTAAACCTAAAATTGTAAAATTTTCGACGTTTGAAAAATACATAGACAAAGCAGAGACAAAATGTCTTTTTATTTTGACAGGAATGAGAAGCAAACATCTTATGATTTTCAGCCTGGAGATGACATTTACTTCGAAATCCTAAATCCTTTTGGTCTCCGGGAATAATTGAAGAGAAATTAGGATGTGATAGATAGATAGATAGATATTATGTTGTGTATTCAAATGGTGTTGTGTATTATAGTAGGAATAGGGGACACATTTGACCTAGAAAAAGGAATTTAAAAGAAACAATTAATCAAAAAACAAATCTTCTACCTTCTTTTTATGGTAACGGCAGCACTAACAATATGGCTCCCATGCAGGACAGTGTAGATCCCATGAGTTCGGCACAACTCGGAAACGGTCCTGTTCAAAATTGCATTATCGATGATAACTGTGTTCCTATGGAGAGTCTAGAAAATACCGGTTACGTAACCAGGTCTGGTAGAAGTGTAAGACGTCCTAAATTGTATATACATGAGAAATTTGATTATATAAGTAATGAATTGTTATTAGTTATGTACTTATAATATTAGTTTGCTTTTTCTCGAAATGGGAGATGTTGCTAAATGTCAACAGTAGTTATAAGAAATAAAATTGTCAAATATTAGACTTTTAAATGAGAACCTATGAGTTTTGGCCTACTTCTAAAAATGTGTTCTGTTTATGACGTCTGAAAGTGCATTCCTACATCAATAAATGGAATTTTTGTAGTTTGTTATATATAGTTTAACTCAGATGTGCGCGCGGTGCTATTTGTGGATAACGTTTAACGTTCGTTTACAGTAAGCCGTGTCACTCACACAATGAAAAGCTGTTTATTTACAAGCACACGCAAAACATAGCACCGCGCGCACAAATGAATTGAGATTAGATAATCTCAATTCATTACAATACTTAATATCCGTTCTAACTGTTCATAATAATTATAATTTTACAAATTAATATTTCTTTTAACAATTTTCACGAATAGTAATTCTGACTTGTAATCAAGAAGTTAAAAACCTTAAACTCCTTAATTTTAAAGTATGTATTTATAAGAAAATAATAATAATAGGTATGCCTAAATGTGCGTACATCCATTGTAAATTTTAGTATTGTATTTAAAGGAAGTTAACATTTGTGATTCGGAATTTGGAGTAGCTATTCCTGTTAAAAATTTTCATTTCCTTTTGTCCAAATGGAACAAATTAAATAAATCGACGACTAGAAACGAATTAGTTTTTTGCTAAAATCAACGTTCAAATCGCTTTTAGTTGAAGCATTATTGATATTGCTATTTTTATTTTACTAAAAGGCTTTTGAAGAAGTTATTAAAACATCATTTTCAATATGTTTTCCGGTTAGCACTAAAAAATTATTTTATTATTTTACGCAACGAAAAAGGTCTCAAAAAACCTAACTACAAAAGTACATGTCAGGACAATACGTCGATGGAGGGTTCCGTAACTATCATCATCTTTTGAAGAAATTTGAATTTTTTTTTTATAGCGCTATAAAAAAAATATTCAAATTTCTTCAAAAGTTATTAAAGACTTCAATAATTTTTAAAGAGTATTTAGCATGATCTATTAGAATAGAAAACTACAAGTTTCTAACTCTTATAGTTTAGAAGTCTTTTAGTTTCAATAGAAATATATCTTTATTTCATATTTATAGCTATCCCAACACACAGTTGTTTTGTGTTAACTATGTTCAATCGTCATTTTTAGTATTTTTCTCGCAATTTATATAATAATTCTAACCATTTGAACCATACCTGTACTTCCACAATCATTTCGAGATCAAAATTATCCAAATCGGTCCAGCCGTTCTCGAGTTTTAGCGAGACACAGGTTTTGCAATTCATTTTTATATAAGAAAATAATCCATCGCCAGGCTCTAGCGGAATAATCGTTAACTGAGTCGATTGATGATGAATTGACGATTACATTACAAAAAACATGTAAAATTGATTTTCGCAGCGAAACTTGATTTTTATGTACGTTAAATTGAATTTTTGCAACTCGAAATAATTGACTCGTATGCAGCAATGGACTTTACTAACTGAACGACTGAACTAAAAGAGTGATATAGTTCGCCATGATCAAATCTTATCAGTTCATTAACACATTCTGTGCAGTCTAAAGTGTAAAAGTGCAGGAAATCCAATTTATAGGTAACAAACAAAAGCCACAAATCTTGTTACGTAATAAAATTAAACTAAAATGAAAAATGTTCGAAAAATTAAATCAGGGACCACAATCTGCATTTACTAATAAAAAATTAAGACAGTTTGCAGATCACGATAAAAGCGAAACCTTCACGAATTTTACAGATATTCTTGACTTGACTTTTCGTGTACAGGCCCTATTATAGCCAAGATGCCATCGCTCATTACGACGACGAATTTAGAAATCAAAAATGTACAGTATTGACGTATATGACGTAACTAGCTTTTGCCGAGGCTCGGCCCGCGTAAATACCTAGTATCCCACGGGAAGACTAATCCAGAGTTTAAACTACATCCATTCCAAATTTCATCACAATTCAGTCGCTTTTGCGTAAAATAGTAACAAATATCCATCCCTTCTCACAAACTTTCACATTTATAATAGTAGTAGGATGTCACTTAGCGAACATTATAGCAATCATATATTTCTAATTTCGAAGATCATTGTAATTAACGACGGTATGTTGGCTAAGCCCTGTGAAAACTGTCGCTCTTTTCACCGCCAACATCGACGACGTTTCATCAAATCCAAATTGGAACAAAAAGGCACCGACGACTCAGAGTAGAAAATATTAAATTTAATAAACCCACTTACGTACAGAGAAACATCTTTTCATAGATATATCCAAATCGATCCAAATTTAAAAAATTTGATGTTCACTTCAACGACCCACAAATTTTCCGCACTATCGTGGACACACCGTATGCTTTAGCTGTTTATCTATTCCTCTTTAATCTGTGCCGAGTGCTGATACACTACACATACACTTTTCCTTCGTTTACAAAATTATAAAAGCACACTATAGACGGTGATTATGATGATTATCTTTTAAATTTTAGTTTTCAAGTTTACAAAAACAAACTTGATTCCTTAACATGGATAATAAAACGAAAAGTCCTTAGAATCTTCAAAGAATTCTGTTATCAAAGATCCTTCATCAAATCTCCCTTCAATATAATTATCCGTTAAACTTTCCAGGAACATCACGTCATTTTCGCATTGTCTAAAACTTTTGCCACTGTCCCGGTTGGAGTAAAATAGGCTTTACCAGCAGGCTAAGCATGCCCACCCTAGAAACACCGAAGAATCGACAAAATTACTAATAGAAGAAACATTAATACTATTCGGAGCATGGCGGTCCAAGACAAATAGTTTCTTTACGTCTGAACGTAAATAAACTATTTGTCTTGGATAAAGAAACGTAAAGATCATGATCTGATCATTTACTTGAAAATTTGATCAGTTTTGACAGAAGATTTCCCGGCAGCCATTTAACAAAATATGGCTGTTTAGAAATTTTGACTTCTATTGACGACCTTGTTACCATGGATTAAGAACTATTTTGCAACTAACGGTTTTGGATAGAATATTTCATCTTTAAAATTATTTCTTCGGATCGCCATGCTAAGCCCGCCGAAATGAGTTTAGTCTTTCTATATCTATATACTAATCTATAATTATATTCTATGCTATTTATTATATTATAATATACAAATATCATAAACTAATTTTATGTGATGAAGAGGAAAGAATTCTTTAATTGTTTGTTTGCATAAAATAGGCTCCAAAATTCCTGTACCGACTTTGATGAAATATAGACTAGTTGTCACATAGATTAGACCACAGCCCACAATATAGGACATAGGCTATGAAATATACGGTTTCCACGGTTCTTTTGCGTGCACGAAGTCGCAGGTAACACCTGGAGCCCATTTCTCGTGTTTAACATTGACTTTTAATTTACTTTTAATGAATTATAAATGATTATAAATGATTAATTATACCACTTACATTTAAGTTTTCCTTTGACACTAAGGTTGTCTGGAAGAGATCGCTTTAAGCGATAAGACCGCCTTTGCCCACGCTGTCTAACCGTTTTTATGGCTAAGTCCATTATTTTGTAATTTGTGAGCAATAAAGTGTTTTATTATTATTATTATTAATTATAAATGAATCGTCTTGATATCATAAACTGATTTTGGGAGTTTGGGTCTAATAATTCTCTTGATTAACTTACACTTCCATTTTACTTTTATTGAATTATAAATGAATTGCCTTGATATCATCAACTGATTTTTGGAGTTTCGACCAATCAAAACGCGTTTGACATTGGTTTGACGTTTATGAGAATACCATTTTACTGTTCCAACATATCGAGACAGCATCGAAACTGTATTATTTCAATATTTAATCAGCAGAATCATCTACTACTCTAATATAATTATCCAGTAATATGATGATAGCAGAAATTAGAGTGAAACAAAGCTAATTTCTAATGGAGATTACCAAAGAAACTTATGTTTAGCGGTTAGTGGAGAAATAAATGTTCTGTACAGAGAAAATTGTTTCCTTCGAGGTTATTTTGACAATCATCATTTTGCTTACTTTAATAATGTGGCCTGCTTTAGGTTATGTAATAATTAGGTTTTAGGGTACCGATCCTGTTTTTACAATAAAACATTACAACTGCAAATATTATATATGACAAAAGAGTAAGAAATAGTTTGTCTATGCCACGCGAGATTTCTAGTAGTGTCGTGTTCAACTTCTGAAGGTCGATTCTGCCAATTAAATTCTGCAATAATTTAGTTACAATCCAGTCCCGATATGTAAAAACTGCAAAATAGTATTTTCATAAACGTCAAACCAACGTGAAACGCGAAACTCCAAAAATCAGTTGGTGATATCAAACAATTCATTTACAATTCAATAAAAGTAAAATGGTAGTGTAAGGCGATCAAGAAAATTATTAGTTTCATCTTTACATTTCAATTTCTTATGTTTACGCAAATATTGTTCATTTTTTTAAACACTTACGGATTGTTTCGCGGTGCACTTTTCTTTTTCCCGTTATTTCGGCTACTTTCCAGCAGCCGTGGTCACAGGAGGACATTTCCCTCGTGACTACGGCTGCTGGAAAAGTCGGTAAGTGTTTTAAAAAATAGTTTCATGTTCGTCATATCAGGACATATGACGTATATAATATCGGTATTAATAATAATCGTTACTAATAATATTAACGCAAAAGTATGGATGTATGGATGTGTGGATGTTTATTACTCTTTCACGCAATAACTACCGAACGGATTTTGATGAAATTTTCTATGGTATCCCGCGGAATTTCCTTTTGCGCGTATGCAGTCGCAAGTAACATCTAGCTTCTGATAGAGTAACCCCCGGTTTCTGAAATGCTAATCAACGCCAAAATTAACTAATCAGCGGTCAAATCTCTTGTCAGGTGTAAGTTGAGTTGCAAAAAGCTTGATCAGTCGTTTGATTTGATCAACGTGTTAGTTAACAAAATTAAAGTCAAACCCATGGTCAAACCACATGTCAAACGCTGTTGTCGGTTTCTGGAAAGCTTTTTAAGGCGTAAATGTGTCATGTCAAGATGATCAAAAATTAGTAAATTTTTCACTAATTAGCATTTCAGAAACGCAAATTGATTTAACAAGCCTGTTAACTCAACAACGTGTTAGTTCATTGAATATTTGATTAGCCTTTCAGAAACCGGGTGTAAGACTTTATTATCTACTTGTGAATGTGACATCCCTAACGAAATAATCGAGGTGCCTCCCACAATCAATTGTCCGCCCATCTGGCGGCCTGCGACCGGCCGACGCTATTTTGCGCATTATACGCATTCGCTACTGTAATCACTGTGTACCACAGAATCGTAGAGGTTTTGGAAGCTAGTGTATATTTTAGGAGAATCTTAAATCAATTCTACGGAACTGTCCTCGGATAAAATGTGCATTTCCCGTAAAATAGGTTTCGTATGGCGTGAGTGAATTCGGCAAAAACGTATTTCGGCATTTTCTTACTTGTTAGTAGACTCAAGACTTTTAGTAGATACTAGATAGATAAATTAAATAGATATACTACTACTATTTTTAATCGAAATGTTTGGGCATGGATGTTTGTGACTCTTTCACGCAAATACTACTGAATGGATTTTGATAAAATTTAGTATGGCAGTAGTTTAGGCTCTGAATGAACACATAGGCAGTTTTTTATCCCGAAAAAGTCCACTGTTCCCGTGGAATTCTGTTTCTACGGGAAACGCTAGTTGTATAATAAAATTTTGTTCGATTTTCGGTGACGCCACGCCGCACTATGTGGACACTCCTAAGAAAGCCGTGCCATAAATGCTTTTTCCAAAAGTCGGCAGAGGTACATGTATTGTACCTCAAATTGTAGACAAAGGATCAATCTACCTAAATATAAACGATTTGCACTTGTGTTCGTCCCTATTTTTGAAAAAGTCACTGAATGAAAATTTGTTGAAAAATATTCTTAAAATGTGGACATTTAACTTTGATTTTATAGTGGCTTTCCTTTGAGTAATATATGTGTTACACCATTTTAGAAAGCTTAAAATATATTCTTTATTATAAATTAATTATATATTGGGTTTTTTTCATATATGATACCACTAGAGACGTACATCTCATAGTATGTCGTTTTTTCTTATCTTCAATTTTCGATTAGAGTTTTGACGTTTATCGAAGTTTGCCAAAGTTCTGTAATTAGTTTTATTTTGTAGCAAATGAATGCAAATTTGCTGGGTTAATGTTTTTGTTGCGGCATCAGTGCGCAAATTATGAAAATATGGAAAAATGTGAAGATATGTTTTTTCCTCTTAGAATGTAACTGAAGTCATTTGTTTATTATGCAATAATAATTATATATATATATATATATATATATATATATATATATATATATATATATATATATATATATATATATATATATATATATAATTATGACGCCACTAAAGACGTATATTTTGCAGTATGTCGTTTTTTCTTCGCTTCGATTTTCAAATACAGTTTCGACAATTACTGAAATTAGCCATAGTTCTATTAGTAGTCTACTTTATTGTGGTTACTATATTGATAAGATGTATGAAAATTTTCTTTTGATAAGATAACAAACCTCAGCCACATATAGGTTTCGGGGTAGATAGTAGTCGTTTCCAAAATATATTTTAGTATATATTCATGTTTTTTCATGAAATAAACAATAGTATTTTATTATTTATTGTTGTGACTAGTTTCACTAATTATTTGTCTAACAATGACTGAATTTACCTGTACTAGACTCGATTTAAGTCTCGTATTACTGAATAATGATAGGGATTATGTTATTTCTAACACGGAATTCTTACGAAACAATTTTTCCAATGTCGCTGATGAAAATATTCCAAAAGTTATCGTAAGTGTGCAAAAAACTTTTATTGGTCAGTTTCGTCAACGCTATACTAAATCAGGCCGCAAGAACGAACGGTTTTTTAGAGAAAATAGCGAATGGTTGAAAAAACAATTTCACTGTAAATCTTACAGAACCTAGTTGCGAGATTGAGCCTTCTTTATCGACAGAAAAACGAGGACGGCCTTCTAAAGCCTACGAAGATAGTGCAGAGCGAACAAAAAAACGAAAAAACAAGGAATTACTGGAAATTTGTGTTCTTCAATTTCTACTGAATTCATACGTTCAAGGGCTCAACCCTTGAACGTATGAATTCAGTAGAAATTAGAATCTCAAGGAAAAACAGAAGAAACCTTGATCATTGAAATTTTAAGAGCCTTGCCTATAGAAAAAAAGAATGAAATACGCCGTAATCTTCTAAATGAACCTGGAGAAATAAAGGCTTTTTCAAAGGACGAAGCTCTCAACATTTTTATGCAATTAGATCTCAGCACAGCACAGTATGAGAATATGCGGAATTGCTTGATAGCAAAGAATTGCTTATTATTTCCATATTATAAATCAATCCAGGAAGCTAAACAAGGTTGCTATCCCCCAGAATCTAGCATAGAAATAACTAACATTAAAGCAAAAATTAAATTGCAAGATCTCTTAGATCACACGACATCCAGGATTCTAAAAATAAATGGCGTTTTAAAAACAGGATCATTTCATTTAAAGTTATTTTCTAAATGGGGTTGTGATGGATCGAGTGGACAATGTGAGTATAAACAAGTATTACCTGAAGAGAGTGACATAATTTCCGACACAAATTTATTTATATCATCAATAGTGGCTCTCAAACTTGTTGATACCGATAGTAATGAAACACTGTGGGAAAATCCTGCTCCATCATCAGTCAGATTTTATCCAATTTTAATAGAATTTTCGTAGGAGACTCCAGAAAAGACTCAAAGTGTAGTTGATGAAATAAATAATCAAATAACTACTCTTAATCCTACATTACTCAATGAAAGTGGGCAAGGTATTGAAATAAAACATATTTTATATTTAACAATGATTGATGGAAAAGTGGCTCAGGTTTTAACAGAGACTTCATCAGGTGCTGTATGTACTATTTGTGGCGCAAAACCTACAGAAATGAATGATTTGCAAAAAGTACAAAACAACTGTTGATGAAAGTGCTTACCAATATGATCTTTCAACTTTGCATTGTTGGATAAGATTCATGGAACTTATTTTACATTTGTCTTACAATCTAGCCATTGAAAAATGGTCTGTCACAACAACAGAAAACAAATAATTAAAAAAACAAAATAAATCTTACGTTCAAAGAAGGTTTAGAGAACAACTTGGTTTAAATATAGATAAACCTAAGCAAGTTAGTGGCAACTCCAATGATGGAAATACCGCACGAAGATTTTTCCAAAATTATCATTGCTCGTCAGAAATATCTCAGCACAGCACAGTATGAGAATATGCGGAATTGCTTGATAGCAAAGAATTGCTTATTATTTCCATATTATAAATCAATCTAGGAAGCTAAACAAGGTTGCTATCCCCCAGAATCTAGCATAGAAATAACTAACATTAAAGCAAAAATTAAATTGCAAGATCTCTTAGATCACACGACATCCAGGATTCTAAAAATAAATGGCGTTTTAAAAACAGGATCATTTCATTTAAAGTTATTTTCTAAATGGGGTTGTGATGGATCGAGTGGACAATGTGAGTATAAACAAGTATTACCTGAAGAGAGTGACATAATTTCCGACACAAATTTATTTATATCATCAATAGTGGCTCTCAAACTTGTTGATACCGATAGTAATGAAACACTGTGGGAAAATCCTGCTCCATCATCAGTCAGATTTTATCCAATTTTAATAGAATTTTCGTAGGAGACTCCAGAAAAGACTCAAAGTGTAGTTGATGAAATAAATAATCAAATAACTACTCTTAATCCTACATTACTCAATGAAAGTGGGCAAGGTATTGAAATAAAACATATTTTATATTTAACAATGATTGATGGAAAAGTGGCTCAGGTTTTAACAGAGACTTCATCAGGTGCTGTATGTACTATTTGTGGCGCAAAACCTACAGAAATGAATGATTTGCAAAAAGTACAAAACAACTGTTGATGAAAGTGCTTACCAATATGATCTTTCAACTTTGCATTGTTGGATAAGATTCATGGAACTTATTTTACATTTGTCTTACAATCTAGCCATTGAAAAATGGTCTGTCACAACAACAGAAAACAAATAATTAAAAAAACAAAATAAAGCTTACGTTCAAAGAAGGTTTAGAGAACAACTTGGTTTAAATATAGATAAACCTAAGCAAGTTAGTGGCAACTCCAATGATGGAAATACCGCACGAAGATTTTTCCAAAATTATCATTGCTCGTCAGAAATAACTGGTGTAGATGAATAACTAATAAAAAGATTTTATATTCTGCTCCAAGTTATGTCGAGTGGTAGAAATATAAATCCTACTAAATTTGGTCAGTACGCATTAGACACGGCACAACTTTATGTTAATAAATATAAGTGGTATTACATGCCATCTTCGGTGCATAAAGTTTTAATTCACGGTGAAAGTGTTATCCGACATTTTTCTGTATTGGCTCTCGAGCAACTCTCCGAAGATGCCCAGGAATCACGAAATAAAGATTATAAAAAGTTCAGACTTCATCACGCAAGAAAATTCTCTAGAATAGCCACTAATGAAGATGTTCTGCACACACTATTGTACTTCGGACCCTTATATATCGAGTTTAAGGAAGCCTATTTATAGAAAAACTCAAGAACTTCTAGAAGAAGCTGTGGAACTTTTGGGCGAATTTCAGTAGGTTACTTTTTTGGTATTTATGTCTTTAAATATTAAATAACATAATATAAGAATCTTAATTATTAAGATTTATATTATAAAATACAAATATTATGGGTATCAAGTTGTTCACGTGTTGTTCCCATGGGAATACTATACTGTATTTACAAGGGCGGAGCCGCGAGCAAAAGCTAGTTTTAATATAAGTTATTAGTCATTTTATATTTACGATATTGTTTAATATATTCAATTTCGTTATTTTATGTAGAATAGTATAACATATAATATAAAGATTATCAGATATTCCCCTTTTTAAGTTTTTTTTTTTTTTAACCAATTAAATATATATTTATATACTCAAAATGTGTTTCATTCAAAATTGTGTTTATTCAAGAGTATAATAAAAAAAAATCATGGAGATATCTTGAAAAACAAAGAAGTTACAGATTTATGACACGAAAATTGCCTAAAGTTCACATAGTGCGCCGGTTATTTTTTATATGAGCAAAGCAAAGATTGAGGAAGTTAAAACTAGTCTCTTGTCACAAGACATAAAGTTTTGTAGGCACGACAAGAGTGATAGCCCAGGGACGAGACCGCACGAGTCTCCATACGGTGACATAAGTTTCTAAAGTTTACAAGCATTAATTAAATACACTGCCTGAGCCGACGTTGTTGAAGTTTTCGATAACTAAGTTTCTTCTTTCGCCACAAGTTTTGAGATAGTTTGATGAATGAATGTTAAGCAGCATGTTATAATTAATATATTAATTATTTATAAAGTAGGTACTTGCACCTTCTATATTTATCTAGAAGAGACGACTCTCACACTTAAATCGCGCCATGGCAATTAATTATTGTTTTGCTGTGGCACCTATAAAAGTGCATGTATCAGGAACTATATTAATATTAATAATTGTAAGTCAAATGTCTAATAAATGTACCGCTGGTATCCTTTTAAAATAAAATAAAAATCTTTTTCTTTATAAAATTGTTTGGAAGTCCAATGTCTCGCTAAAACTCGAGAACGGCTGGACCGGATTGGCTAATTTTGGCCTTAAATATTTTTTAAAGTTCAGGGAAGGTTTAAACTGTGAGAAATATTTGAAAAATTGCGAGGAAAACACTAAAAATGACGACTGAATTTCCCAAACCAACTGTGTCCAATTTGTAACTTGCATGTCAAATATTTAAAATGCGTTCAGTTTACGTAGTTTGGTTTATTTTAAAAGAATCAGCCTGGCCCAGTAGATTGGTTGGTGTAGGTGTAGGTGCAGGTTATAATTGTAGGTTTAGGTGTAGGTGCAGGTTATAGTTGTACGTTTAGATGTTGGTGTAGGTGTAGGTTATGGTTGTAGGTGTAGGTTATAGTTGTAGGTTTAGATGTAGGTATAGGTGCAGCTTATATTTGTAGGGTTAAATATTGGTATAGGTGTAGGTGCAGGTTATAGTTGTAGGTCTAGATGTTGGTGTAGATGTAGGAGCAGGTTTTAATTGTAGGTTGAGATGTTGGTGTAGGTGTAGGTTATAGTTGTAGGTTTAGATGTTGGTGTAGGTGCAGGTTATAGTTGTAGGTTTAGATGTTGGTGTAGGTTTAGGTGCAGGTTATAGTTGTAGGTCTAGATGTTGGTGTAGGTGTAGGTGCAGGTCATACTTGTAGGTCTAGATGTTGGTGTAGGTTGTAGGTGTAGTTATTTATTTATCCCTGTTCATAGTTAAGACAGAACAACGTGTGTCGAGACAGCTAGTCCTACTGCTATTGTAAATGTAAAAGTTTGTGAGGATGGATGGATGGTTGGATGTTTGTTACTCTTTCACGCAAAAACTACGGAACAGATTTTGATAAAATTTGATATGATATGTAGTTTACGTCGTGGATTAAAACATAGGCTACTTTTCTCCCGAAAAAGTACAGTGTTCCCGTAGGATACTTAGTATTTACGCGGGCGGAGGCGCAGGCAAAAGCTAGTAAAAAATAAAACTATACATCGTCAGAGACCTGCGTCCTATTATATAACAGTCGTGTCAATTTCGTTGCGAGCAGTCTCGATGTTTTAGTTTAACCCACAATTCTGCTGACTGCAGCATTTGCTCTATTCTCATTTCTCCAGACAATCTAGACGGTGTAAGAAAATAATACACAAATGTAATTCTGTGTTTGCTTATTTTGTTTAAAATTGTAAAGTTTTTACATACGTTTACGCCATATTAAAATTGTTATATGCTACAAGTAGTTATTGATTCCATCTATCTTCTAAATATATAAAAGGCAAAGCTGTTTTTTTTTAATTTATTAACAAAAAAATAACATCTTTTACAGTCGTTACATGAATCGCCAAACTGTGGAACAGTTTGTTGGCGGTTGGAGTATTCTAAATAACATAATTAAACTTCTATTTTAAACAATTTTCATCAAACGAAATAACAAATATTATTTCTAACATTAAAAGGTATTTTTAAATAATTTTGTACTGACATATTACCTCTCTTATACTCATATTCCTTCTTTACTTCTTTATTATAATTTATTAGAATTAAGTAGTAAGATATAGATTACTAGTATTTTCCAATAAATAACTTTTCAGCCTTTTCTTTAAAGCTGACAATATTATTTTTTTATTTCTTAAGAAATCTATTCTATTGTATATTAATGGTGATTGATATCGTCTAGTTCTCTTACCATAATAATTTTTAATATTTTTCATTACATATTTGTTATACACCTTGTGTTACTTTTCTTGTTTTATATTAATTATGCTCTATATTTTCTTTATACTATACTGCTCTAGCGCTATAATTTAATCAACTTTTGCTGTTTACTGGCGGTATCTCATATACTTTAAATAATTCGTTGTAGTTATGTTTATATTTTACTTTATCATTTACCAGCTGATATTTAATGAGTCTCCCTTTGCAATTGTTTTATCCTGTCTAGTTGTGTTTTGAAGGTAAGGCCATAACTACTTATGCCGTAGCTAATGAGCTAGTCTGCAAGTGCGTAATATATTACTATTTTATTAACAAACTTACTAAGATGAAAGAGTTCATCCAGTACTGACTGTAATATATTACAAACTAGATTCACCTGTAATTTCCAGCTGAGCTTATCATCTACTATCAAACCTAAATATCTATAATTATTTACTATTTCTATGTTTGTACATTTGCAGTTATTTTTTGTATTATGAAAGCACTCGTAAGTATGACCAGTTATATTTTTGTCATTATCGTGTGACCATTGAATTATGATATCAAAATCCTTCTGTATATAATGTTGTGCATCTTTCATGTTTTTGGATGAAAGCAATAGATACATGTTATCAGCGTACATAAAGGTTTTACAATGTTTTATCATATATATGATGTTATTTATATGCATGATGTACCCAACAGGACCATACACTGAGCCGGTGGGCACACCCAGATTGACTGATTTATCAACGCACAGGCCAAACCATTAAGGCTAAAAATTTGAAATTCTGCACACGTATTTCCTATAATATGATGTAGACATCCACAAAGGAATATTTTTCAAAATTCAACCCCCAAGGTGTATGTGTATAAGTTTGTATAAAACTTTTTATTCCTTGGACACATTTGCATGAAATTTCGTATGAATTGAGTACGGAAAAATAATAGCTTACGTATTTCATCGTTTTCTAAAATTCATCCCCTAAGAGAGTTAAATAAAAAAAGGGATAATAGTTATTAATTATTATAAAGATATCGTTATACCCCAATTTTACGCGGGCGAAGCCGCAGGAAAATGCTAGTTGCAAATAAATATCAATTTCGAGGTCATCCTCAGCGCTAGGTAATCTCATTGAGAGGTAAGGCTTTTACCCCGCCGTGCCAGCCTGCTGCGGCTTTTTTTGAGGTTGCGGAGAAAAGTCCTCATAGAACCACGGTTGCTATGAAGTTACTATAAGTGCAGGAATTGTTTTTGCAAAAATAAGGGTTAATACACACCAAAACGAAACGATACGCAAATCGGCGCTGCATTTTTAAGATAGCTATTCAAAATTGAATTTTATTAATGACACAAGAAGGTACACGTTTCATTGTAGGAGTTCGAAGATCAAGTGGCACCGCGTTGCACAGCTCATGTGCAGTCTACGACTAATGTCATATGAAACGTGTATCTTTTCGTATAGTAAATAGAATTCCATTTTCAATTCAATTCAAAATTCAAAAAAATTCAAAACTGACCCTATTCCGCGACAAAATCCGTTAGTGGTTTATATTTTGAACATTATTATCGATCGATAATTCGATATAATTATTATTATCTTCCTAATATCTAAATCTAAATGTTACCTATAATATTATTCGAAGGTAAATAATCAGAAAGAAAATGGCTACAAATAGACGACCTAAAAGCCGGATGTAGCCTAAGTAAAGTCAAACAATGTTAGTCAACAGCTGTGGCCACATGTTGATAAATCCACTGGTGACCTGAAATAATTACTTATGTTAGTCCAGTGGTCCGGCCTGTAACCTCGATTCCCGTAAAATAATATCTCATTGAAGGCATATTTTCGCACATAAAAATAATTGACTTTTATCACAGATTAATAAATAGTTACTACGTAACAGATACATCACTCCCATACAATAGAGAAGATACCTACGCTAAAATAACCTACAAAATCTTAATAATTTAAGGTAGTACGCGCACAAAGTGTCGAGATTGTGTTGCCGGCCGTGCGACTCACGTTACAGGTGAGTCACATGCGCCATCGTACGAATGCGCCAGGGTTGTACCTATGTTGATTATTATAATTTATTTGTTAATCAAATATGTATTAATCATTTGATCATCATCAATCATAATTTATACATTTTTTAACCTTTATTGAATCCTCGATTATTAAATTTGATAGTTGAAAATATCCTAAATCGGGTAAATAATTTTAATAGGTACCTATTAAGTTAGTTTCTTATACTGTAGATGGATGGATGTTTGTAACTTTTTTACGAAAAAACTACAGAACGGATGTTGATAAAATTTGGTATGGTTATAGTTTAGGCACTGGCATCCCGAAAAAGTACAGTGCTCCCGTGAGAATATACTGTATTTACGCGGGCGGAGCTGCGGGCGTTTGCTCTAGTCAATCGTATTATTATACTAGCTGTCCCAACAGGCGTTGTTCTGTCCTAACTTTGAACTAGAAGTGGAACTAGCTTTTTGTTTTTTAAGAAATTCATCAATATGTATGGCTAAGGGTTCGAAATGAATAGTGTAACTGGCGCGCACCTGACTCACACATTTCCCTCCCAATTCACAAAATTGCTCCCACACAATTAAAAAATCATCATTATCATACACATCAATCTATAATTATAAAATGAGATGTCCCGTCTGATTGATTCACTGAAGTATAGACGTTTGCACAGCCGTAACCGCTAATAATAGAACGTATATACGTAACGTAATAGAACGTAAAATTTAGACAGTACTTTTAATTTACAATGTCAACGCGCAATAAGAAGGGATTTGAAAACCCTTCAAGAGGTGAAATGAAATGAAAGTTTGTATGGAAAATCTTTAAATCTGCAAACGATTTCGGTGAAAATTGAGATTCATGCTCTTGAGTAGGTACATTTCATTAAATACGTGTTTCAGGGTTTGTTAGAATTCTCTAAGAGTGTAATAGCCCTCTAAGAGTGTATAATAAGGGGTTGAAACAGTTCCGCGTGAGCGCTCACAACGGACGCGCGTGTATTACTCCGCAGTCGTGTAGTAGGTATTCGCGACCGAGCTTGTTTACGTTCACAGAGATAAGGAATAACAGCTATCAGATTTGTATCTCGTATTGCAAACAGTCGGATATGTATTTACCTCGACGGTAAGAAAACAGCTGATAGTTTAATAGACAATAAAAAAAGAGTTAATGTCCAAAACCATAGCCTTGAAATTAAGCCTTTGGTAACAAGAAATAAAAGGATTGTCTTATCCAACGTGTGTCCGGTAATACCTAACTCTTTTATAGAACAAAAATTCGAAGAAATGAAAATAAAAATTATGTCTCAGATAACATTTATGAAAATTGGTGCCTCTGAACCCGGATTCTCTCATATCCTAAGTTTTAGAAGACAATTTTATATCAGCCCGGAGGATGAGGTTTCCCTACCTGAATCGATCCAATTAACATTTGAAGGAACTAATTACTGGATATATATTTCTACCGATGCATTAAAATGTTTTACCTGTAATTCAATGGGTCACATAGCAAAGAACTGCAAACAAAATGTAAAACTTCCTCATACTATAGAAACCGAGTCCCCTCCTCTCAAAGAAACCAATAATAACGAAAACATTATTAACCTAGTAGCTGTTCCGCCTACTACAATGGAATCTCCAAAACTATATTATCAAGACCACCAAAAAGGAATTAAGCGAATTCATTCGGAAACCGCAAGTGAGACATCGAATATGGAAGTTTTTAAAACTTATAGGAGAGAAGAAGATAGTGAAATTATGGACGAAACTGACGAATCAAGTAGCAATATATCGATAGAAGAAGGAAAAACTAAAATAAAGAAGAAGGTTAAAAGGAGTAATTCGAAAACAGATCGACCTATGCGTAGAACAAAGTCTGATGTGATCATAGAGCAAAAATGAGTTTTTTGGATAAATGAAATAGGGAATCAAAGCTCTACAGCCTCACATTTTCAGTTTTTTTTGTCTGGTTTATTTTCGGAGATACAGAATCGTATAACGTCTTATCTGATGTAAGTTCCGTGTTAAAATGCACCTAGCGTTCATAGGACGGGGAGAGGGGAGCGCGCGCGGCGCGGGCGCCTCGCGCGATCTTCACTTCAGGCGTTATCGAGCGGAAAGAAGGATGTTTTTGTGTTAAGTGTGTGATTTTTTCGGTTGGACGAAAGTTTTGCCATTATAGTAATTACTGGTTACAATAAGTATTTTGAAGATGTCACGCTCTCGAAGAATGGTCGATATGCTTATAAAAGAAAAAAAACTGCCTGAACGTAGTCCTTCATTTTCAAATAAACAAGATAATTGCACGAGGAACGGTGTAGAACTGGGTAAGTTGATATTTTTACTTATATTATTATTCAAATTAAGTATTACTATGCTTTAAAAATATTTTTTTTTACTATTCTACTTTTTAACTAGTTTAAACTGTTAAGGGAAATCTATATTCATATAAGACGTTTTTTGACGGAGAGTTAGAAAAATACGTTTTCAGTGCGAAAGTATGATTTGTTTATTGTTTATTTATTAGTTAAATATTTGTCGTGCTATTATTAAAAGTTGACGTTGTAAGAAAGTTGACGTTATATGTAATATTAGAACGATGTTAGACGAATACTTTAGAACTTCTAAGGGTTTCATGTAACTATAGGACGTTTTTTTACGGAATCACAGGTACGTTTTGTCAGTTCGATATGCAGGTGGGACGTTATCACCTGAATGATGACATAAGCTAGGACGTTGTTCGTTTAAAAACATTATTAAATATAAATATATTTTTAATTAAATAAATAAAAATAGTTTGAAGCTGAATTACCTTACAATTTGTGATGTCTTTGACAAATCATTATCATAATATTATAAGTTTTTAAATAGTTTTGAACAAATATTATTAATATAAATAAAAATATTTAAATGTTTTTAAGTTACAAGATTATGTCAGATACCATACATATTATTATTTTTAGTGTATTATGATGCAGTGTAGTAATACGATTTTTAACATTTCAGTTGTTGACGACAGTACGACACCGCAACATTCGCCTTTGCCTCCAGGTGCAGAAGAAATAAGTCAGCAACTGGGCGATGTTTGGAATGAAATTAACGCCGCACCTAATCCATCTACTTATGACACAATTTATAGCTTTCAACCATCATTACTTTCTTTAGAAGCGCCTTCTAGGTTTGAAAATTCACCTTTAATACAACTTGAAGACTTAGTGAATTGCGACCACAGGTGTACTCCAGTTGATCAAGAATTGTCGGTGCCAACTCCGATGCCATCTCCTACTAACAGTAATTCCACCTGTGACAGCGTTTTTAGTCCCAATCGTCTAGATAGTATTATTTCTTCGTCTTCATTTAGCACACAAAACTCTCCGGCAACTCCCCACTCACCCGCTTGCGCCAACACTCCTAAAACAACTAGAAAACGCCCAAGACACCCTAATGAATGGGTAGAACTAAAACGCAAATGTTTAAAAAATTTAGGCAAGAAGTATGTAACTAAAAGAGGGAAAACCGTTGACGAAAAAACGATGGGACCATCTTGTAAGTGTCGCTATAATTGCAGTAATAAAATAACTCTTCAACAGCGGTTGGACTGTTTTGCTGCCTTTTGGAAGTTAGGAGATCTCGCGAAGCAGTGGGATTTCATCATTAAATATTCAGATAAAATGAATAAAAAAAGATGCCTTAATCAAGAGTTTCCTAATAAAAGAAAATATACTTTTAAGTATTATCTGCCGCTCATAGCAGATCAGGTATCTAAATCTCGCTGTGAAAAAACTGAGGTATGCCAAACGATGTTTATAAATACGCTTGCAGTTTCAACCCTCATCATAAAAACTGCATGGATGAAGTACGATGGCAGTGCTGATATAGAGGGGGACAGACGGGGTCGCCACGACGGTCATAAAGTTGTTATAAATGATGCAATGAAACAAAGTGTTTGTGACCATGTTCGTGCATTCGTTCCTGTGGAATCGCATTATATACGTAAGAGTAGTCAAAAGCTCTATCTACAAGGAGATTTAAGCATTGCCAAAATGTTCAAAATGTATAACGAATGGTTTGACTCTGAAAAATATATATCTAAGGCTACAAAAGAACGTCAGTATCGTGATATAGTTAACTCAAACTTTAATTTAGCTTTCCACGTCCCCAAGAAGGATCAGTGCGACGAATGTCACGTTTTTCGATCGAAAAAGGAGCCATCGGACCAAGAAAAGGAATTGTTTGAAACACATCAGTCTAATAAGATGGTCGCAAGGCAACTAAAAGGCCAAGACAAACAATGTGCTGATCAGTCAAATGGAGCCATAGTCGCTGGTGTATTTGACTTTGAAAAAGTATTGCTGTGTCCTCAAGGCAATATCAGCACATTGTATTACAAAAGGAAATTATCTTCTTTTAATTTCACTGTCTTTAACTTGGCGAAACGCAGGGCAGTCTGCTATATGTGGGATGAGTCTGTTGCGAAACGTGGCGCAAATGAAGTCAGCAGTTGCCTTTTAGATTTCATTCAGACAAATGTTCAGCAAGGGGCAGAAGATTTCAGATTTTGGTCCGATAATTGTTCTGACCAAAATCGGAATCGCTTCGTTTTTTCTATGTACATTTATGCCGCAAAAAAGTTCAATATACGAATAACTCACCGATTTTTACAGAAAGGACACACACAGAATGAGGGTGATAGTGTTCACTCTGTAATTGAAAGAGCTTCAAAAACCAAAATCATCTATACCCCTCAAGAATGGCGTGCATTAGTAAGATGGGCTAAAAATGAAGGTGAACCGTACGTTGTTCGTACCGTAACTCAAAATAATATATTCGATTTTAAAACCCTGGTAAATAATAAAGTTTGGATGAAGGACACTACGGCCAAGAAGATTGCCTGGAGCAATATTCGAGAAGTTAATGCAGACGGCCGTAGTGATCCTAATAAATTATTTTTTAAATATGATCTAACACAACCTCATTACAATACCTTATTGATTCGTAGTAACACGAGAAACTCCGGACAAGCCGAACAAGAACTAAAACATGCATATGCTGAACCCATTCCTATTCCTGCAGCCAAATATAAAGACCTAATGGATATGTGTCGCACAGAAATTATTCCCTTAGAGTATCATCAATACTTTACCTCTATACCACATCATATTACTGTAGCTGACGTTCCTGAAGAAACCGATAGTGAGTTATCACAATAAGAAATTTATAGACCTTGTAAGACTACAATTTTATATTTATTATTGTCCTTCCTACTGATTTATTAGTCTATTTTATATTTATGCCTATGACACAGTGTAAGACTGATTGGTAATAATAAAGTCTGATTATATTATTATATTAATTATTTAAATATGTTAATTTTATAAAGTTAGAAATTTATATTTGTTGCGTATTTTTATTGAAGTTTGTACTGTTGTTATGTAAGATCATACCTAGTTTCTGTTACAAGATATTTTTTTGCTTGGAAGTTTCTTTTTATTTTATTGTTTTCAGTTTGAAATATTAAAGTACCAAAGCAGTTTACTTTATAACTATGTTATAGAAAAGTAAGTTTTATTGTTGTTAAGTTTAAATTTTGTCTTGTGCCTTTTGATTGTAGAATTATACAAATTTGTATTTTTTTATCTCGTTTTAAATGTTTAAATTAAACATAATATTTTTATGTGTAGGTATATCTTAAAGATTTTAATTGTTTTGTAGATTTTAGACATTGTTAATTAGTCTTTAATTATAAGTTAGTACTCAGTGGCGGCTGTGATTAAATGATAGCTATTCAAAGCAACACCTATTTTGAGATTTTTTATATTAATAAACGATTTTAAGAAGAAATATATGTTTGTAATCATTAATACGTACTGTTGCCAATGCTTTAGCAGAATAATAAATTATAGATATTCACATAAGACTTAAAAATGTTGATAAACTCCAACAGAAAACAAATCATATGTATATAGAACGGAGTTTCATTCAGAAGTCTCCGTAAAACAATGTCACATGATCACTACGAACTCTCGCTCCTTCGCTATGAAACGTCCTAGGTTAATATCGAACTCGTTATCTCCCTAAATATAATAGTAAATAAGATAAAATATAAAGCACTTAACTAGACTAGGATGTTATAATAACATATGAAATTTTTAATAATAGAAGTCTTACTGTTTTTAAGCTATTCAAGTTTTTCAACTCGCAAAACTTATATTGCCTCTACTGAAAACTAGCAATTTTGCAAATCGGACTTTGTTCTACGCGTAGGTCGAGATGAAGAAGTGTGGAAAAATATTGAAAGCTGTATAGAAGAATTGAATAAAGATAAAGACTTCCCAATAAATTTGGACCAATTCATTAGCCTACTCGATAATTCACGCGGTAAACAACATGTAAATGAATTAGTTGGTTCCTATACTGATAATATTAGAGATTTAATAAAAATGTGTAATTCACTTCATTGTAAGATGAATAAAAGTCTTAAGAATAGATGTTCAAGACTAACAAGAAAATTACATGAATCGTTACGGGAATCAGTCATCGAAAAATAGGTATAAATTATATTATATACATCTCTTATCTTTTCTTATACAACTTTTATTATTGTTATTTTTATTTACACTATGGATATATTACAATGGAATGTGAACGGTTATTTTAGACGATTAGAAAATATTAAGTTACTGATAAGTCGCGTAACTCCAACTTGCATTTGTTTACAAGAAACTAACTTCAATCGTTGTGCTTCTCTTAAAGGTTATGATGGTTTTTTCAAAAATAGAACATCGGGCAATAGGGCTAGTGGAGGTGTAGCCATATTTATTAAACCACATACAATCGCGGACGAAATACAATTAACAACAAACATAGAAGCTGTAGCTATAAAAATTAAAGTACCTATTCCTCTTACAATATGTAATATATATCTTCCTAATAGCCAACAACTTAACCTACATGAATTAAATGATATGATTAGACAAATTCCAGTTCCATTTATTATATTAGGTGATTTTAACAGCCATCACTTCTACTGGGGTTCTCAAAAATGCGACACCAGGGGTAGGATAATAGCTCAATGGATAGATGACAATGACAACATGATTTTATTAAATAATGGACAACCTACTCATTTTGACATCAATACTGGTCGAACTAGTAATATAGATTTAGCGTTAGCTTCACAAAATATAGTATCATATTTTGATTGGAATGCTATTGATGAATTATATGACAGTGACCATTTTCCAATTTTAATTAAGTCTCAAATGTCAGATGTTGAATATTCGAAATGCCCAAAAAAATGGAAGTTTGATAAAGCTGATTGGAACAAATTTCAAGATGAGATTAATCAAAATATAAATCAAATACCGCCCTCCAATAACATGATAAATTATTCAATCAATGATATCGTTGAAAATTTTACAAAATTAATACTAGAAGCAGCTGATAAATCAATACCTAAAACATCCGGTATTATAAATAAAAAGAATCTCCCCTGGTGGAACGAAGAATGTAAAAATGCAGTAAAAGAATATAAAAAAGCATATAGACAATATAAAAAATATGTTAATAATTTTGATAATTATATATACAAAATAGATTATAAGAAAAAAGATCAAAATGCAGAAGAATTCTTAAAGAAAATAAAAGAAAATATTGGGAAAATTGGGTTTCATCAATTACCCCAAAAACGGCGGTAGTTGATATGTGGAAGAAAATACATTGCTTAGATCAAAATAATAAAAGAATTAATACAATTACACTGGAGAAAGAAAATGGAAGTTACACATCAAGTGCTACTGAAGTGTCAAACCTATTAGCACAGACCTTTTCTAGTAATTCATGTTGTAATAATTATGATAATAATTTTATTCCTTATAAAAGTAATCAGGAATCTCAATTTAGTCTTAATACATCAGATAACTTAAATCCAATTAATAGGGAGATATTTTTACACGAATTGTTAACAGTTCTAGCTAAAATTGGTAATTCCAGCCCAGGCCCAGATAATATACCTAACACTATAATAAAACACTTACCTCATAGTGGAATCCAATATTTATTACAAATTTATAATTATATCTGGACGAATCAAGTATTCCCAGATAATTGGAGAGAAGCCGTAGTTATTCCGATATTAAAGCCAGGTAAAATACAGACCTCAACCTCAAGCTATAGACCTATATCATTGACATGCAATTTGTGCAAAATATTAGAAAAAATAATAAGTAGGAGATTGAGGTGGTATCTAGAATTTAATAATTACTTATCCCCTTTCCAATACGGTTTTAGACAATATCGATCATCAAATGATCATTTAATTAACTTAGAATCAGAAATACTAGATAATTTTACAAATGACAACTATACTATTATTATAGCTTTAGACATAGAAAAAGCTTATGAAATGGTTTGGAAGCAAAGAATATTAAAACTACTTAATGATATGGATATTAAGGGAAATATTTTAGTTTTTACTATGAACTTTCTTCTAAACAGAAAAATTAAAGTTCGACTAAATAATATTTTATCTAATCCCCAAATATTGTAAAACGGTTTACCTCAAGGATCTGTAATTAGTGTTGTTTTATTCTTGATAGCAATCAACGACGTTCTTTCATGTGTTAATAGACCGGTAAAAGGTTTTCTATTTGCTGATGACCTAACTATTTCTTGTGGTGGCCGATCTCTTGAACCGACCATAAAACTTCTTCAAAATGCATTAAATAATTTACAAGAATGGGCGATGAAAACGGGATTTAAATTTTCAAAAACTAAAACGGAATTTATAATATTAAGTAAGAAAAGAAATAAAACTAGAAATATAAATTTAACATTAAATGGCTTTAAAATTAGAGAAGTGAAAAACCTGAAAATTTTAGGACTAATATTGGATAAAAAAATGACATGGATAGATCATATTAATAATTTAAAATCTGAATGTTACAAAAGACTAAATATATTAAAAGTATTATCATCTAAGAAGTGGGGTGCTGACAGAAAATGTTTATTACAAGCCTATCAATCTATAGTCAGACAAAAAATCGATTATGCATGTATTATTTACGATTCTGCAAAAAAACGCACTTTAGAATCATTGGAAGTGATTCAAAATCAAGCCCTAAGACTTAGCATAGGTGCATTTAAAACAAGCCCAGTTAAGAGTATTTTAGCAGAAGCAGAAGATATGCCACTTGAATTTAGAAGAAAAGAACTAGTGATCATGTTCTCAATGAAAGTATTGTCAAGACCTCAAAATCCAACCTACAACTACTACACTAAGACTTCAATATTAAATTCCCAGTACAGACTTAAACCTCAATTAGTACAGCCTTTTCGTATTAGAGCGGCTAGGTATCTGAGTGATCTAAATATTGAAGCACCACCAATCTTTAAGGAAACCATATCTCCTCTCAAACCTTGGGATAAGCATGATCTACCAATTAACCTTGAAATGACTAAATATCAGAAAGAAGAAACACCACAGTACATATATATAAATCTATTTAATGAAATTAATAATAAATACAGTAATTATAATAAAATATATACTGACGGATCAGTCATAAATGGAAGATCTGGTTGTTCGATAGTATTAAACAGTGAATTTTACAGATATAGACTCAGGGATTTTTTCTCTGTCTATAGTTGTGAAGCAACAGCGATTCTCAAAGCCTTGGAAATTACTAAAAATAGTCCAAATAGCCAAAATTACATAATTTATACAGATTCAAAGTCATGCTTAACAGCAATAATAAATGATACTAACAATAACCCTGTTATAAAAGAAATAAAATTGTTAATGATTAACCTTTTAGAAAATAAATATAAATTTGAAATAATATGGATACCAAGCCATCAAGGTATAGTCGGCAACGATAAAGCAGATTTAGAAGCTAAAAACGCTACAAACGAAAATAATATTTGCAGTTCTGTTAACTCCTCTTTGTTGGATCTAAAGAAACATGTAAAATACAAAATTAAAAATCTCTGGGATCATAATTGGAAAGAAAATAATTCATCAAAACTGTTATGGGTAAGGAAATCAATTTTTGATAAGACGCCTAGTTCGTTCGATTGTAGAAATGACCAAGTAGCGATAACCAGATTGCGTATTGGACACACTAACATAACCCATATTCATCTTATAACTAAACGAAACATAAATAAGTGCAAGTGTGGATCTGATTTATCAGTCTTACATTTACTCATAGATTGTGTAGAATTTCATTTACAAAAAAGAAAATGTAACTTACCTAATAATTTAGCACAGTGTTTGAATGGAAATGGTTGTGATTGTACTTTAAAATATTTAAAACTGATTAATGTATATAAATTTATTTAAGTTTAATAATATTTGTATTGAAGGTGGTCGTTAAATGACCTAGATGTTAAAAAACGACCTTAAATAAAATAAATAAAAAAAAAAAAAGGGGTTGAAAATTTGATAGTTATTCTAAAAGGATTTTTCGAAATTCCAACCCCGCGGTGTAATGGGGATCCACGCGGACGAAGTCGCGCGCAAAAGCTAGTATCAGCCGCATTTTTTTATTATAATTATTTATTAAAGAATATTATTATTATTATTTAATGTCATCATTCGTTTACATTTCTCTGTCGCACTGTACTCGTAACATTCCGATCGTCCGTAACGCTCCCGGTCAATGAAACGATATGTATTGGGGTGAACTGCCGAAGTAATGACCGGTTTCTGGAGCATTCACCAACATTAGAGAACTTTCTCTAATGTTCCACTAACTGCACATCATTACATTGCTATTAACGCAATTAATAAGAACTATTAATATTAATAGATACTAGCTGGTGACCGAATTTCATTTGCGTAGCACTATGCTTGTAATATTCCAACTGTTCACTGTGGTAGAGCCACGCTTCGGCACGAATGGGCCGGTGCGACCGGATAAATACCACGACCTCACAGAAAACCGGCTTGAAATAACGCTTGCGTTATGTTTAGCCGAGTGAGTGAGGTCACCGGAGGCCCAAGGGGGGGATTTTAAGGACCAGGAACGCAAGTCGCAACACCAGAGGAGTTGCAAGTATAACTCCTCTGGTGTTGCAAGTGTCCATTGAAGGCGGTAACCGATTACTAGCTGGTGATCCGTCTGCACGTTTCCTGATTCATTACATTTTAAAAATAATTAAGAAAACAGAACCATATTTTTTTATACGGAACCCAAGATAAAAGTAGCCTAAGCACCTAATAACATCAGCTATCTGCCATTGAATGTCGGGACAAAATCAGTCCGGCCGTTTCTGAGATTAGCCGAATAAAACAGACAGACAAAAATGTTACAATTTAATTTGGTCTAGATACTGTATCTTATCGTTGCTTTGCACTAAATGCATAACATATTAAGTGCAAAGCTGACAATTTAAAATTACAATCACACACTTCGATTTTATTTCACGCCACGTCAATCTGAAATCTCAAATCATGCAAAAACTACTGAACAGATTTTGATGCGACGGTAGTAGTTTAGGCTCTCGATTAAAAGATAGGCTACTTTTTATCCCGAAAAAGTACAATGTTCCCGTGGGACACTTTATATACGCGAGCGGAGCCGCGGGTGAAAGCTGGTCATATTATACCTAACATTTTATAAAAGACGTATTTTCCGTACTCGGGCGGTTCCACAGTTCTCTATATTTAGCAGAATCTATTGCGATCCTCTTGAGAGCTTCCCCGATTTCCCCAAAACTGTGTGGCGGGTTGTGAGTAGCCAATATTGTTAACTTTATCTGTGTGTTGGCGTAAATATATTTGCTGTGCAAAAATACCCAACAATTCCTTTGGTATTTTTTTATAAGTATGAATGGAGAATGTTCACTAATTTTAAATGTAAGATTTCTGTAATCCCCGCGGAAATAAAAAAAATACTCGTTAAATGATTATTTCGATATATCAATTGACTTCCAAGATATTTAACTTTAAAGTGGCCCAGACGGTAATTTGCGACTGAGCGGTGCGTAGTACGGAGCGAACTGCGGGCTGTACGGCCGAGGTGTAGCGTGACCTCACGCTACAGTTAGCGGGATTGGAAAATGTCCGGAACTTTGAACGCGTGTAATAACTACTTTACATTTTTGAATAAAACAAATAACTCGTGTATCTGTATAAATGATACCGTTACAGTAACAAAGTTTAAAATGATTTTACATACCTAGTAACATTCTCCACTGTCGTGGGGCTCGAAGCTTGGGATTGTTATTTTTCACACGCAGACTTTGTTACGAATTACGATGTTTTCTTTCACGATTCGTATTGGGCCCGGTCGAGCCAACCCACCCGTGCCGAAGCATTGTTTTTCTACGTTGAAACGTCCTATCGTTAAAATGTGAAAGTTTGCGAAGATAGAAAGATCGATGGATGAATGTTTGTTACTCTTTTACGCAAAAACTACGATTCTGATGAAATTTGGTATGGTAATAGTTTAATCACGGGATTATCAAGGAAAAATACTAATTATTTTATCCCGTAAAAGTAGTATTCCCACGGGATAATGTATTTAAGCAGGTGGAACAACGGGCTAAAGCTAGTATACTATAGTTAAGAAGGGAACAGCTGATAAAGAAGCAGAAAGCTATTTCCTGCCTCTGATACACAAATAGAATTAGTTACAGGTAATGTGTTCTACGCAATATCGATTCACTAAATCCCTCTTTATCGGCGCTCTATCCATATTCTATCTAGGACCTAGGTAATTCGTTTTAGGAACCCTACATTTAGGCGAAATATACCTGTTTTCCTTATGTTTCGCTTTTATGGGTAAGTTTCATGACAGTTTTATAGCTGATTACATCAAAACGTGATATATTGTTTACGGCTCACTTACATATGTTGGATATACAGAGATTCTAAGCAAAAGTACCCATTAGTATATATATACATTATCATCGTTACGGACTATGATGTCACTGCTGTCTATACAAATAAATAAAATCGAAGTTCCTGTTTGTAATTTCATATTAACAGCTTTGCACTAAATGCATATTACGATAGTACCATCTGTTGCCTGCGGCTCCGCCGTATATCGTATCCCACCGGGAACACTATACTTTTTTGGGATAAAAAGTATCCTATGTTTTAATCCAGAGCTTAAACTACTACCATTCAAATTTCATCGAAATCAGTTCAGTAGTTTTTGCGTGAAAGAGTTACTAACATGTATCCATCCTCACAGACTTTCACATTTATAATAGTAGTAAGAAGGTATACGGTACCTTAATCAAAAAAATTTTGTATCTCTCTCTGTTTGTTTCGGCTAATCTCTGAAACGATTTTGACCGGACTTTCACTGGCAGATAGCTGATGTTATAAGGAGTAACTGAAGCTATTTTATTTTAGTGTCCCGTTTAGAAAGGAGTCCGTTTACATTAATGGCGGGTCGGGTAGGACGGTCGGGCCCAAGCGCCGCCTGGTAACAGAAAAATAATTATAAATTCTTATTGAGCATTTTGGATACCACTTACGTCACCAGATGACGCTTTGTGTGAGTTGGGTCTACTAGAAAGTAGAAAGTAGTAGTAGTACTGTCTCTTAGCAGTAGAAAAAATATCAAAATTCCTCATTAATTCCAGACTTATTAATTTGATTCATCGTAGCACTTCTGAGAATTATTAGGTAGCAGTCATTGGGGACGAGGTGTTAATATTTAATATTAAAAAGTTAATATTTACATATTTTAATAAATAAGGAAACTTGGAGAAAAACAACAGCTCAATGGGTTATCGCTGGAGATGAAACGCCGAAATATAAATAAATCTTTGAATTATCTCCTAGTGGTTCCTAACTATGCTGATCTCCTTATTCTCCTACTTTCTCCTTCACACATTTATAACTTATTCCTCTTTAGACACATACAATTTTCCATTAGTCTAAGCAGAGGACAATAGATCAGACAGAGGCTACAAAACCCCATAAGGTTGAGGATTATTATGAGGTAGAATCAGCTATCAAATGGGCGTTCGTCACACACATACGCCAATAAAATAATACTTTCGTAAATAAAACCAGCCTTGTGCGAGTCGGACGCGCGCACGAAGTGTTCCGTACAAAACGGCAAAAAATCAAGTTTGTTGCCTCCCTTAAATATTTATTTTATGTATTCTATTTCTAGTATTTGTTGTTATAGCGGTAATAGAAATACATCGTCTGTGAAAATTTCAGATTCTTCGTCGTTTTGTCTATCCGTATATACAAATGTATATACGGATAGACGGACAGACAGACAGACGACGAAGTACGCCACTGACGTTTACGTACGTACGACTGAAGTTTTAAGGGTACGAAAGCCTAAAAAACTATAATGAATGTCCAGTAAGTCGAAAATTCAAACCAATAATTCTGAACAAACTGTTATAAAATTCATTTGAAAAGATATTTGATACTTATCTTTTTCAACGGTCTGCTTGGTAAACTATTTGGAAGACAGCAAAACTCGTGTACATATCTTCCAGTATATAAATGAAAACTCTCATGCATGTTTCATTGGATACGATCGTCATAAAACACTACGGCACACTTGCAGAAATCGGGGTTAAAGTTAACCCTGGGGTAAATATCATGCATTCTCTTTCAAAAATACGAAGCATGAGAGAGATAACATGATACCCCAGGGTTAACTTTAACCCAGATCTGCGCAAGTGGGCCCCTTGACCTATCAAAAGGGCTTGGTTAAATGTTCATACTAAAAAAACCCCAGAATCGACTTCAATGAAACGTTTGCCAATGGGTTCACTTTAAATCATATGTGATGTCAACAAACGGGCAATCCCAAAAAACGCCGAGTATAGAAGTTATGAGCAAGAATAAAATCCAAAATCATACTAGGTAGAGATGTAGGTGTAGGTATATTTGTTGGTGTATGAACTGTAGGAGTATGTAGTTAAGTTGCTGTTATAGGTAGGTAGGTGTAGGTGCAGATAAGAGTTGTAATGGAGCTTCGTTTCCGCCTCCATCATTGCGGAACTTCTGCAAGAAATCATTGTGATGATTTCAATGTAGGATCAAAATTTCAATGCACGGAGGTACATTTTTGTTTGAAGTTTTATGCATATGTATGTACGAGTACACCTACAGTTTCAACACCAAAAACTACACAAACACGTTCCACCGCCACCGAGCAACATAATATTATGTAATACATTACAGCCATGTATCTATTGATTTTCGGGAATCGTGGTATTTCATACATCGTCTCATTTCTGTCATTCCCAAAAACTGTTTTTACTCATGCTCATGACTTCTATACCCGGTGTTTTTCGAGTTTGTCCTTTTGGTGACATCATATATATGATTTCAATGTGTTCACACATTAGCAACCATTTCGTTTCTATCGATTCTGGGTCAATTTCGGAGCAATCCCTTTCAAATACCGATCTTTTATTTTGTAATAATAATTAATTGATGATGAACCTTTTCAACAATTCATAGGTGCCTCGCTAATACTCCTAAATCATGTATAAGGACGAAAGAGTAGAGAAATATATTAACCACCAACAGCCGACTACAAAAATTTTAACAGCAACAAAAATTTTATAGAAGCTTCAAAATACAAAGTTAAGTCGTAAGTGTTGCAATAGTAAAGAAGTATACGATCACGGAGGCCATTAATGGTCGGCGATATAATGTCCTGCCTCTGGTGTTGCATGTACGTAATCATTTACCATTAGATGATCCATCTGCTCTTTCGCTACGTTCACATTAAATAGGAAACTTGGGCAGCTTCTACTCTGTTGATTGTCAGTTAATACGGTTTTTAATCTTTAAGGTTAAAAAGTAGATTTTGTTCTAGTTTTATTCACGGATGTTGAAATGAATGTGAAATCTTATGTTTAATTTGTTTTAAATGATAAACATTATTAACACCATTACATACGTCTATTTAAAACGACTAATATTAGCGCTACAAAAAAGATCGTAAAAGGTATTTTGGATCAGAACTATGGCGACCATAGTGACACACATACAGAATGATGGGTACTTTAAATGTACAGAGAGGTATAGTATATGATCTAGCAGGGATAGTAATTCGTAAAGCAAAAACCATTTGTACCCCTTTTTACAAAAATTATGCGAACGGAGGAGTACGAAATCTGGCACTTTTAATGTATATGGAGGAGGGTTGCAGAAAGCTAATAATATACTTTTAAAATTATAAATACTTTAAATTATAAGTAAGTAAGTATTTCCATGTGATTTTTTTATGAAAGATGAAATAATTTTTAATAACCACAAGCATAAATGCCAAAATCTGTCATCCAGCGAATAGGTATTGGGAAATGCTGCCTAATGCCCTATTCCTATTTCGCGACAAAAGACGAACCTACGATCCAGTAGCCAAAACCAGTGAAGTCAATGTCTCACGGAGGTTCAAATCACGAGCAGTCTATGACATAATTATAACAATTATTCAAAATGCCATAACCATTGAACGCTCTATATCCACTTTAAATGCCTTCGAATATTTGGGATCCCAGCCGTCCAATAAGCAGTCATGATTTATTTGAGGGTAGGCCGAAATTGTTGTCTGACGGAAGGCCTGCGGACATATTGACAATTGAACTTATTAATAAGACTACAACCTCATAAGGACTGAAATTACTTCATTCATTTCTACTTATTGGTGAAATAATATTATGTAGCAGTATTGTGTTTATACTAGCCTTTGCCCGCGACTACGCCCGCGTTATTGATTTATTCATAATATTCCATTCATTCACTTAATAATTTTAAGAATCATAGTATACCTGAATTTAATACCTTTCCATATTTTGCAAATTTACATCTAAAACTATGGACGTAAATACTTTTTTGCGCTCCAGACAACAATAGGGAGAATATACTCCTATCTCCACGCTTTGTAATTCAGGTCCCCTGTTTTTGTGACCCTGAAAACCTTCAGCTATTAGATTAGATTTCGATATCACCTGACAGCCTCGTAAATATATCTTGATAATGCCATTGAGACGCCAGAAATAGTTTTGTTTTAAGCACACGTTGGATGAATGATTATTTTTTATCAATTAAAATAAAATACGAGCAGACAAATCACCTGATTGCGATTACAACTGCACACCCGCAACAACATACAGATTAGTGTGATGCCTTTCTTTTATAGACCAACCACATAACTCAAGCGTTTTATACTCCAGAGTTCTGTGAGGCCGTGTTCGAGCCGATGGACCTGTAATATAGACTCTTCGTCGTGTCCGTGTCAAGTAATTTACATTTACAATCCATTGTGGATATTTCAGTATGCTATTTTGCTTCTATTATTGACTTGTTGATTATTTTGAATTCCTTAATTTTCGTGTGGTGTGGTTTGGTTCGCCAATTTTTTTTAAATATTCTGTTACAGTTATTTAATAAAAACACAAATAAAGCATTACCTAGTTCGGTATTCGGCCTTCATAAATTGGTAGCTATTGGTAAGTTTTTCAAACTTTTCAGCTTGTGGTGTTAGATATGTGGAGATAAGTATATCGGCTGGAGTTGGTTCGATTTATGGTTTTATTGTTCTGACACGGAGTGGCCAAATGACCTATTTCGTTATATCTAAATCATAGAAACGACCACACTTATCATGGCTTCACAACGCATTGATGTACAAAAACAAAGGGAATCAATTTAAGATATTGTTCGCCGAAATTGCTTTTGTTCGAGCATAATATGTGCCAAAATATAAGACAAATTGAAGATTTTGAAGAGATCTCCTAGGAATTGTTGCTAGCGCAAATGACCCAGCAATACGCGTTTGGCAATAATTTTAATATTTCATGAATATTTTTACTGCAAGTTTTACGCCTGAAAATGATTATTAGTACCCACGTTCCTCGAAATACAAGATTGAGTAGTAGGTGTATTAGGTAGGTGTAGGTATAGTGATACATACACCTACCTCTACAATATTAAAGCGCAAGGTCGATTTTTTTACCCTCACAACTTGGATTTGGGTTTTTTTTTTTTTTTTTTGGTTTGGATTATACCAGATGATCGAAATTATATGTTTCCAGTAGCGGACTTAGATGGAGCGAAGATAGATAAGATCTGCAGGTATAAAATGGCCACATTACGTGAATCGTATTATGAAACATCATCTATTCATTCATGGCCATTTTAGACCTGCTGGTAACTTTTCGACAGTGCGATTCATTTGGTCTCGTCTTGGCACTATTATGTATTCTGTATCTTGGCATCATTTTATATAATAAAAATAATATCTATGGACGCTCCACACCACGTCGATCTGGCCTCGTGCTAAGTATCCGAAGAACTTGTACCAAAAAACGGGAAGTATATTTAATACTTTAATACTATACATACATTTAAATTTTTTATTATATTATACACATATTTAATACACATCCATGACCCAGGAACGCAGAAAAACTATTTTTGTTTCGGCGGGATTCAAACCCGCGACCCCCGGCTTGGGCACCAACCGGCTGAACCACTGAGCCACAGACGTCGTCAAAATATGAAAATGTATTTTGTCTGACTGGGGTCTTATTTACACTTAAGAGCTTTTTTCAAGTTTAACCAACATATTGGTTATCATCTATATAATACGTAAAAGGCAAAGCTGATTGACTGATGTATCAATGCACAGGCCAAACCCTTGAGGCTAGAAATTGAAATTTTGCACACGTATTTCTCATATGACGCACGCATCCACTAACGAAGGATTTTTCAAAATTCAACCCCCAAGGGGGTAAAATAGGTGATAAAAGTTAGTATGAGACTTTTTATGCCTTGGATATATTTACATATTTAGTATGAATTGAGTACGGAAAAAAATAATGAATTACGTAGGTATTTCAGCTTTTTCTAAAATTCAGCCCCTAGGTGGGTAAAATAGGGGTGAAAATTTAAAACCTAATTTCACTCGGGCAAATTATGCTAGTTTTAAAATAAAGTTTTCTCCAAAATATAGCCAACGGACAAAAATACCCGCCATATGCCTTATAAAACAAGAGACGAAGAAATTAATGAAAAGCTTTTCCTTAGTTCAAATTATGAATTTTCATCGTAGAAAAGTTTTTAATGTAACATAAAAACACGTGTGGCACTCGGGGACTGCCGCGGTAAAGCTATTGCATAGCATTATCGCACGCACACAACGCCGTGTCGAAGACTGCCGAACTGAAACGACGTTAGACGATGCACGGCCTTCAAGCCACACCTCCGTGCCCGTCGGAGTGGGGAGCGTGAGTTTTTTTCGTTACGTTTTATTTTTATTTTAATTAAATTATCTTTGCATTGTTTTATTGTTTGTTTGATTGTGTCGCGGTGCACTTTTGTTTCTTCTTCTCTTCTTCTTCTTCACTTCTACTCTTTCACGCAAAAGCTACTGAACGGATTTCGTTGAAATTTGGTACGGTAGTAGTTTAGGCTCTGGATTAAAACATAGGATACTTTTTATCCCGAAAAAGTACAGTGTTCCCGAGGGATACTGTATTTACGCGGGCGGAGCCGCGGGCAACAGCTAGTTGCATATAAAGAAAAGGAACTAAATGCAGGCGAAACCGTAAGCAAAATGCTTGTAAGCTATACATTGTTACATAATAATTTATAAGCATTTCCATTACAGAACTGTCGATATGTTACTGCGTGCTAAGCTTATAAATCGCAAGTGTACCTACTTGATTACACTTCGAATTCGACCTACATCAGAATTTACAGACGACTACACACTTAAACTTTGTCAAAGTAATTAGAAACTACGAGTCTTACGAGTACCTAATTCAATAGGTACAGCACTTGATACTAACGACAACATAAAACAAATAATTTAACTCGGTCATTAAAAACCTAACCAAGAGCATGTCCGTAACTATCAACGCGTAATAGGTTCTTTTTCAAATCACTACAAAAGTTACTGTCCGATTTCGTTCTAAATAAATTTCCATAGAGTACAGAGTTTTCAGCATGATCTATCAGCATGGAAACTTGCAGGTTTCTATCTCCTATAGTTTAGATTTCTAAACTATAGGAGAGCTAGGGGTAGGGGGACCAACTTACAAACCACTTTGGAGGCCAGTTACTTGAAAATGGTCACCATTGTAAAAAAGGCATGTATGAAACCTTGCCTTTATTTTAAAAGACGTATTCAACGATATCCCACACGATGGGGTAGAAAAAAACATATTTTTCACCCCCACTTCACATGATTGGAGAGCCACTCTTAAAATACAAAATTATTATTATTTTATGATGCCAAAACCGATTTATCTATATACAATCTATAACTATACAAAATTTCATCCATTTATATTCATAATTACAGAAGGTAGAAGCGCGGACAGACAGACAGACAGACAAACAGACAGACGGACGGACAGAGCGAAACTATAACAGTTCCTTGTGTATTACGGAACCCTAAAAATGTGTATTCAAAATAGTTGATTACAGGAATTTGAAGGCGAGTTTCACGGTATCTTGGTTTGCCCATTTCTCCCGTCCTTTAAAAACCGGCTAAGTGCGAGTCGGACTTATGAGAGGTCCTTTAGAAAACGGCAAAAAACTGGTGACAGACGTACGGATGGACGGACAGACAGTGAAGTCTACTCCCGTTTTGAGTACGGAACACTAAAAACGAATGCCGAAAAATGTTAATGCCCATTTTCAGAAGTATTAATATGTCAACTCGCTGAACATTCAATTTTCTCAACCGTACAATAGCAGCTAGTAGGTATATATAAATGGAGGTTCATATATATAATATCATCACTGTGATCTACTTGTTAAGTTGTTATTGTAATAAAAACATCCTCATGTTTTATGTGGCCAAGCCGCTGCGTAAACAGCCATGTTGGATAATATTAAAAAAGTCCCCAACAGCATATCAGGGGCGTTGACCTATATGGCGGGAAACTAATAAATTTTTTCCTCGATTTCAAGACCAATGTCCCAAGAAATTTATTAAAATAGTTGTAGATGTTACCACGTTTTGTGAAAACTTTATTGATTTCAGACGCACGTCACTCTGAAAGTTTTTGTTAATGGGTCAAGCGGAAGACCAGTGCTACATACATAAGGTGCCAGCAATGCCGAGCTTGATCCAATTTGCGGCTACCTACGCTGTTTAAGTTTTAGACGTTTTTCATTGATGTATTTTTCTTATTATATTTAAACATAAGCGTAGTTAATTATTTTTTTTAGTTTTTAGTAGAGCAGCAAATAAATGTTTCTTATCTTATTATTCTTATAAGTTATATTCGTTAATTAATAAATCAAATTTCTATTTAAATGTATAGATAGGCAATTTAAATATTGTTTATAAGAAAAGTTTAAACTAGATCCTTTAGTTGTGTGTTGTGACACTTATCATGGTAAATTACTTTTACATGTATATATTAAATGACCTCCTAAATGCTAGCCTGGATTCAAGGAGCGCGATCAGAATTCGATTCACGTTCAAAAATATGTGTCACATATGACCTAAAATTTTTACCATAATATTAACCTATAAAATAATTAATGTTAATTCATAACCGCGTGGCTGATTCTTCGCTACGGTCGTGTGTAAGCCGGCGCGGCGTACGGCAGTGCCATACTTAATGAGAGATGTTAGCAAATACTAATCATGTTATTCTTCTGTAAATTGCAAAAATGCTTACCTATGTTGAAGACTATCTTTACTTACTTAATGTTATAGCCTAATGTTGGGTAAAATATATCACTTAGAAAAAACCCTGTATACTAATAGTAGGTATAGAGAAGTATCTAGAACTTGAGTCCACAAAATTTTGTACAAAAACTACCTAAATGGTTTGTTTATCAGCACTATTCCTAATATATGTACATCCTATTCAGCTTCAAACCTTAAAATTGAATTCGAATATTAAAAATAACCGTAAAAAAAGATATTCACCATAAACAAGCTGAGCCATTTAAAATAAACGATCGGTGAAAATTTGTGACAGTGTACTTATAAATCTCCATTTGTTCCAGAAGGTTCGACGCCTCAGAGGTATTAGTAGATAAATACAAAACTCTTCCAGAAAATATATTTTAAAGGTGGAAAAACGAAAGATAACATATTAAATTAATGTCGTTCATCTAGACAGTCACAAATCATAATATCAGAGGATATACGTAAGTGAATTTTCCATGAAAAAAAAAACAAAGACTTTTTTTTGCTAAGTAATGTACAGCTACTAAATAGTGCATTACTTATTATTAGAACCTGGGTAACCGAGCTTTGCTCGGAGTTGTAATAAATTTAAATAAATAAAAAGTACCACAAAAATATTCATGACCGGAATTCGAACCCACCACATTCCGAATTTTCGACCAAAGCAAAAACTTACATAAGCATACCAAACTGCCAATCGTACTGAAATAATATAGTCAAAATTATTGATACATTGTTGCACGACGAAAGAAAGAAACATATATAGCTTAAAAATGCGTAGTTTCCCAGGGGTAAGACCTTGCTAGATTCATTTTTCTCCCCCAAAACTTGCAGCTGTTTTCGAGATAACGATTATATATATACAAGATTGTCTTGTTTAAAGTATAATATTATTGTTATAAAATCATAGCCGGTATCAATGAAGAATAACGGTAACATAACATTAGGTCTACCCATGAAATTGTCGTTTTGTATGAAAAAATTTAAACGAATTTTTTTTCATGTATTTTTTTATTTGTATTAATCGAAGTAATCACCCATGCAATCAATGCATCTTTGCCAACGCAGTGGCAGTTTATTGATGCCCTTCTTAAAGAAATCAGCTGGACGGGAGGCAACAAATTCCTCAAAGGCATTTTGTACTGCCTCTCGGGTATTGAATTTCTTTCCCGCCAAGAAGTTATCCAAATTCTGTAAAAAGTAGTAGTCTGTTGGCGCAAGGTCTGGGGAGTAGGGCGGATGACGGAGAGCTTCCAACCCCAGTTCTTGCGACTTGGAGACCGTCTGCTGTGTAGTATGAGGTCGCGCGTTGACGTGCAGATGAGCGATTGACCAATGCTCGTTGGAGATGTGCCAGCTTCTCCATCATTGTGTTCAGTTCTTCATAGTACACATCTGCAGTAATGCTCACCCCGTTTGGTAAGAAGTTGTGATGAATCACACCGGCGCTAGACCACCAAACAGTGCCCATCACTTTTCTAGGGGTAAGTTTTCGTTTAGGGCATTGTTTAGGTGCTGAACCAGGATCCAACCAACTTGCTGAGCGCTTGCGGTTATCAAACAGAATCCATTTTTCATTGCAGGTAACAATGCGGTTCAAAATTTTTTCATTTGTGTGTCTGTTGAGCAGTGCAATGCACGTCTCGACTCGTACTTCGCGCTGGCGATCATTGAGTTCGTGGGGCACCCATTTGTCAAGCTTTTTTACCTTGCCAATTTGACGCAAATGGACCAATATTGTTTTGACGCTAACGTCGAAAGCTGCTGCTAATTTAGGCGTAGATTGTGTGATCATCAGCTTCCATAATCGCCTTTAATTCGTCATTGTCGACCAAAGTCTTCGGACGACCGCGAGGTTCATTTCTCAGGTCTTAATTTCCAGAACGGCAGCGAGCAAACCAATAACAGGTGGTGCGTTGGTTTGAAGTGTTAGCTCCGTAAACGTCGTTGATGTTGCGTGCCGCTTGTGACGCGTTGCTGCCACGACGGTCCTCATATTCCATAATTACTAGAATTTTTAACGTATCCATGATGACGAAAAAGATTGAAATGTGATGAAAATGTAACACTAATCAATAAACAAATGACTACTTTTGGAAAAAGAATTCCATTTTTTTAAATAAAATTAATTTGAAATTAGAATTCTTAGCCAAACAAAAATTATTTTGATTTGAAATGGTCAGTAATGCAGAACGGCAATTTCATAGGTAAAGAGCTATTATTACGTGTATATTCTGAGTGACTTTATTCCGTTTCGAGAATGTGAAACAGTGCATGTTTTGCTGTGGCGAAGGCTGGTTCTCCTTCCCTAGCCTGTATAATAGGTAGGAATTTGGATGAACAAAAGTAAAACCGATAGGAATGGAGACGTTTTAAGAGTTCGAATGTCGTGTTGCACCGCGCTGCACAGCGTATGTGCAGTGTACGACTGATGTCATATCAAACGTGTATCTTTTTGTTTAGTGAATAAAGTTCAATTTACAATAGCTATCTTAGAAATGCAGCACCGCGTAGCCTAGCGTGTCGTCGCGGTGTGCACTGACACTTAAATGTCTTCCAAAAGTTTTGTTGGGGGTTCCAAAAGTCAGTCAAATTCCTATGTGCACAAAATAAATTTAACAATAAAACATTCAACCAGACATCCTCACAAACTTTCAAAATTCTATTGGAAATTATTATTAATTAATATTATATTATATAATATTATATTAATATTATTAATTAGACATAATATCTCCGAAAAAATACTAATGGAAGAAAACCACACGCCACTGATGTTTTGTATCAAAAAAAGAATATAAATACGTAACCATTTGTACATACGTAACCATCTTAAAAATATTGTGAATTAAGGTGACTCACTCGGCTGCGACGAGGCGCCGCGCCGCTTTACGCGCCGCACGCCGTTGTACGATCTAATCACGCGCAACGTCATAGGGGTTAATAGGGTGATAATAATTATTTGTAATTAAATTTTTTTTATTACACTGTTATTAACGGAATAAAAAATCAGCCTGTATGTACAAAATAATCACCTAAATCTAGAATACTACCTAAGTAATAAAAAAGAAAAACTTAATAAGCAATAAGCGTAACCGTAACAATTGACCTTAAAAGCTAACTAAGCTTAAATAAGCCTCGATCTTCAAAGCGCCACCAGCTAAAGCCCATTTCTTTGGCAATTACAGCTAATTATTGTGTAATATATATTATTTTATCCCTCAACGATCCCTAAAATTTAAATATGTCGGTCTTATTTTGTCATTTAAGCGCGTCTTGCACGGGGGAAGGACTCAGAAATTTTCATTATCCAGGGACCTATTTTCAAGTAAATCAGGCTCGAAACTCCAAACTTCGAAAAGGCGTATTCCAACTGCTAATGAATGATTTGGGGAACATTATTTTGATATTTACAAGAAGTATTTGCAAAATATTATTTTTGTTACAATTAGTACTCGACAAAGTAGGGATAAGATTCTAGTTATAAATTCACCACAAGTAATTAGGACGACAAACGCAGACCGAATCTACCAAATAAATCGGTTAAAAATTATAAGGGTTTCTTGTAGTAAAAATGCAGTCTCACTTCAGTCTCGAGACTATTTTGTCTTCGATGGCCAAAGGGGCTAAATGCTAGTTATACAATATTTAATTACTCAAGCGACGCAAAATCATTTTATGACCTTTAGGGTCAAGGTCAACAGCGGACGTATCCTCACCAACATATATAGCGATATCGCTATATATGTATACCATAATGAGTATATACTCATTATGGGAAAATAAATATTAGGTACCATTCAGATTCAATACGTTATAGTCCGAGAGCTATTACCAATTTTAGAGCATGTATTCAAGGCAATCTGGCAACTTTTCCTATAATACCTTTTTTTTGTTCTCGCAAGGGAAAGGTCATTACGCCTTACGTCGATTTTCCTACTAAACCATATCTGCGGATTGCCATCAGCCGCTATGAAAGGGAGTGTCCCGGATTTGTCTAACGCAATGAGGGACCGGACTTCCAACTAGAATAGCACTCCGACAACATGAAGCGCCCCCCTCGACGCCGGGACTGGCTAAGCCAGGGAGGTTCCCGTCCTCTCCCAGAGCTCCGTTAGACAGGAGGCAGGAGGTTCACGTAGCGACGCCTCCGCACTGCTGTCCTACGCCGGTGGAGCGGAACAGAGGACGGATCGATTTCTCTATCCCGCTCCGCGGCCTCTTTCTGCGAAATGACGGATTCGCAAAAAAAGACCGCCGCCTGTCAGGCCTCATCGCTCTCGAGCATACAGCGCACCACACTCGAGAGCCAGAGGTCCCGCCCAAGCACTCCCACAAGATCGTGGCGCTGCACGGCCCATCGGTCGCACACCTCGAGGGTGTGCTGGGACGTGTCCTCCGCAGCGCCACATTCGTGGAATTCCTATAATACCTCTCCTATTATACACGGAACACGGAACCGCAGACCTTGCTGTTCAGTGCGTGCGGGGCGTGCGGGGCTAAGTCAATTAATAAATAGTTTTTGTTCTCAAAAATATGTTTGAGGCAAAATAAAAATTTAATGTAGTTTCAAGAGTTGGGAATAAATTAAACCAGGATATTCAGTCGAGGCTTTAACATTGCCAGGCGCGTGCGGAACCCCCGGTTTTGTATGGGGACAACTTTCGAATGGAAATTCGACCCCTTTTCGTATTAACAATCTGATCTTATATTTAGTGCATACTTTAGGTTTTATTGCCACTAAAACTTTGTATAATTTCAATGTGTTTGTAAACTGTTAATGGCAGCCGGCATAAAATGACTTTCTTTATATTTGTTTACTAACTCCTCGATGTTATGGACATCTGAAAGGGCTTGAAAAGTAAAATGTAGTTGATTATAAAACAATATGAACTAAAATGACCCTCTAAGATTATGCAATGCTAAACCTATCAATAGGGATGTTGCCTAGTATCGAATATCACATTTTTGAAAATGAAAGTTTAAAATTTTTGAATAGAGATACATAAATGTAAAATAAAAGTTATTTTGGTTGACGCGATTAAATATTAAAAGCAAATAAAAAATGTTGCCCGTCTCTTTCTCGCAAAATGATTTGTGACGGCACGTTCAACGACAAATGTATGGTGGCAGCACATCGTTAAGTCATAGGCCGAGGATCGTCCTGTCTCCTACAGCGTGTCGTAGTGTCTCACTCCACGTTCGTGCCGACTCGCTCTAAAGTGCAGTGCCTATAAACTCCTGATAGCGATCGTCAATTCACACCTTATTCATTCGAATGAGGTGTGGATTTGCGCCTTGCTGGGGAGTTGCCCTGCTCTTGGCCTCCCGTTGAGTCTCGGCTCAACGTTGGGTCACGAGGAGACAGCCCCCCTAAGTGTATGTACCGTCTTGTGTGCGTACACTTAGTGTATCGTCCGTTCACGTCCACGTTAAGTATGAGTACCTTTTGTTCTTGTGATACATACACCTGTTGCCGTTCAGTGTTAACTGTTGTGTGACTTGTGTGTTTTATGTTGTGTTCCATCCGTGTCGAACATGACGGACCGTGAACCGTGGCTATATAGCCACTATCGACTATTATGACTATTCCCGTTGCTATATAGCCACTATCGACTATTATGACTATTCCCGTGCGGACTCCGAGTCGTCGTATAGCCCGGCCTCATCGAGGTCCAGCTCACGCTCGACCCAGGACCGCACCTTCCACCGCCCGCTCACCGAACCTAGCTTGTGCGGACAGGACACCGCCCGCCCCGGGTCGCCTTTGGCATTCTCGCGGGGGTGTACTGGTACCCCCCGCCTCTATGCCCTCCGACGACGGCCCGCGGCGAGTCTGGGCCCTCGTCTCGCGCAGCCGTTCAGGGTTCGGCCATATCCATGCGCGCATCGCACTGTACTGCGCAGGCGTGCGACCCCCGCCAGCCTGCTGCTCATCCTGGACGCTACAACGTCCAACAAGGGGACGCACCCCGTACCACCGCGGGCTCAGCCCGCCCCTCGTCGGCTCCCCAGCCGTGACACCACCGCACCGCGCTGGCTTCTCAGCCGCGCGGCTCACGCCAGCCCACCGCGAGCACTCCGCGCTCGCCTGATGCTTCGCCGGCCCCACAGCCGTGCGACAACCGCCGAGCCGCACCCACTGCGGCCACAGAAACTAGCTCAAGTGCGCCGCACGTGTATCGTTACCGCGCACCTACCTTCCCGCCACCACTCATCAACCTTCCGACACCACCGACGGCCTGTCTTACGCCGAGGTGAGTGCTATTAGCCCACAAGTAGGCATTTAGAGACCGCCACCGTTGGCGAATAAAACGCCGCCACCGTGTACTACTTCTCGCTACCCGCCCCTGGTCACCGAGAGAATTGACGACTGGGTGCGCTATTTCCGTCGTCTTCGCGACATCCTGGGGCACACACCAAATGCCAAGAATAACGGCCGTAGAATTCGCTTTACGCCCCAAAGCGAATCAGAATACAAGGTCGTTAAGGGCTACCTAACGGACCTGGAGAAGCAAGGACACGCCCCCTGGTTCTGTTACTCTTTGCATCAAGAACGGGCATTCAAGGGTAGGTATCAGGGGCCTACCTTCCTCCACGGACACCGAAGATATCAGGGCCGCACTCGCTGAACTGGGATTCGTGGCGGAGCACGTTTCCCTGGTCCAGGCGAGGCCTGATCTCGGCGGCTGTATTTTGTTCGCCCTTATCGCCAGGATCCCAGACGTCGTACCCGGCATATACAAGGTCAGTGAACTTCTAAATATGCCGGGAATTAGCATCGAAGCCTGGCGAGGTCGTAGCGGCCCGGCCCAATGCCACCGATGCCACCAATTCAGGCACTCGAGCCACAACTGCCACCGGAAGGTAGCCTGTAGCCAGAGAACACTTTGTGCGGGACTGGCCCCGCCCCCCCTCCGAGACGCCCACCTGCGTTAACTGCAGGGGGGCCCACCCTGCAAACAGCAGGCAATGCCCAGTTTTCCTTAGGGCCGGGCCGCACGGAAATAGCGAGCTGACAATGCCCGCCCTTCCCCCCCGTACGTACGTGCTGACTTGCCTCCCCCCGAGCAAGAGGCTCCTCCTCCTCCGCCGACTTCTACATCATTGATGGCGGAGGCAAACGACCATACACCCAGGTGTGTTATTCCCTCGGCTCCCGACTCCCCCGCGCAGCCTTCCAGGAGGAAAAAGAAGCCGAGCTCCAGGAGGAAAGTTGCCGCATCCCCTGTGGCCACCCCCTGCGATGCCGCCTCTATCACAGCCAGCACCCAACGGGAGCTGGAGCCACCCACGCTCACCCCACCGCAGCCAGACCGCACGCGGGCCACTTGGCGCTGACAGCGCCCTCCGCGCTTACCGCGCCCCTCGCGCACACCCAGCGCCACCTCCTCGGCCATCGTAGCCGTGGAACCAGTTACCGCCTCGGAGCCCGCAAATCACGCGGCTGCTCCGCACTCACAGCCTCCGGTGCTTCCTCCGCTGCCCCAAGAGTTGGTGCAAAGCGAGGCCCCCGCATCGACAGCAGAGCTTCTGCAGTCTCTCCTCTCCCTGGCTACCAACTTTGTTCGGAAGGTTCTAGCCAGGGTGGATATACTCCCGACTGTCCTGCAGGCCGTCATGGAAGGCGCCCCCACCATCGCAGCCCTAATAAATATTTGGCTCCCCAGACCCTAGCTCAGACCTGCGCCTAGATATCTCCGGCATCCAGAAGCTCCTATCAGAGGAGCCGACTGTGATTGCCGGAGATCTACGACGCACGTCCTGGACTCGGGACACATGCGTGCTATGCACCGCCCCCCCTCCGCGCTCCTCGAACGCGTTTAATTTTATTCTAAGTTGCAGGATCACCGAATCTCTCCGAGCGAGTGGAAGCCGCGTGCCCGGTCCAAATGCCGACCCGCTGCCGCGGCATACCTGCTCACCGCCATGACATCCACTGCAGACACCAGACGCAGGGAGCATCCCGGAGCCACGCTGCCGAGACGCCCCCACGCGCGGTGCGCCCCCCACACTGCACCGTTGGATCGTTGCCCCCCCCGAGTACCCCGAAAATACTTCTAGTGCGCCCGGAGTATGACGTGGGGCAGCCCTATTGCCCAATACGTCAACCCCGTGGCAGCATTTCCCCCCGACATTAAAAGTCTGGGGCTCGGAAACACCTTCCCCCCCTCCCTTTTCCTGGTCGGTTGTGTCCGTGGTCGACAAAAGCGGCGCGTGTGGGAGTGGACCCATACACGCTTCCTGGTCCCCGGACCAGGACCCCACGCGTCGCCGGAGTCGACCGCAGGTCTTGGCCGCCCACGGCCCTCGCCACCATTTATTCTCTTGACACCTCGGGTTTCCCCCGCGTTCTGCCACGGCTAATTAGAGGGGCTTATGTCCCTGGTATTGGTTCCCCGCCCAAGGTCCTTTTTAGGGGCCCGGCGCGAGAAGACGTCTCCGGATTTCATAGGCCGATAATTCTTCGTGTTGTAAATTTAAATTGTTTGTACTCGTATCTTCGTTATTTTTTAAAGAACTACAAAAATGGGTTTTATTTTGCATCATTTAGTCTAACATTGTATAGTAAACGAAAAATATATATTTTTAATTTTGTCAACAATCCTTTAATTTCTACGCAAAAATGATCATAGAATAAACTGTAAATAATTAAATCTAGTTAAATTTTTAGAACAAATTTTTAGATGATATTTTTATCGTAAAAATATGTCGAAACAGAATTATTTCTATTTTTAAGATGGCAGATCGAGTGGTAGCTATATGAGCAGCACATTTTAAATTGGGAATAAGTACATACAAATCTATTAAAATTGAAAATTGCTACCTCTCATATTGCTGCGTGAAAGTGGAAATTATATGTGTTGAAATGAGTTAAAATATCACAGTAATTACCCCACCTCCTGCAGCTATGCAACCTCTGCCGTTGAGATCCAGATGGAATCTCGCTTACATCTAACCTAATCTTATCTTTGGTCACCGTGGCTGTTTGTTCCATCGTACCTAAAACACCCAATGTATTTTTAACATGTAAATATAGCTTTCTTCAGAGCTTGCATGTTTATACAGAGTTCAGTACTCGAAAATACATTTCTTGTTATGAAATCAAAAGTAGCTTCAGTCCATTCACTAAAAGCCAATTAGAGTAGGGAGCTCCCAAATACCGAAAGCTTTCGTAAAGAATTGTACGCTCTACCCTCAATGTAATCCAGTGTTGAAATGAATTGATACTAAAAAAATCAACTTTTATTCTAAAATTTAACATAACATGTAAAGTAGGTATGAGTACAGCGTATCGCCTGATTGTTAGTACAGTGAAGTCTGTTATAACGACACTAAAAGTACTGATTAATTATGGGCGCAATAGCCGACGACTAGATAGATATATCTATCTTAAGATATCTTTATATTAAAGGTTTTTCTCATGCCTTTTTACTAGAATTATCCGACCTTAGGCCTCCACAGACGAGAGGCCGATCGTTTCAGTTAGAACTGACGTCAGTTCGGCCTGAACGGATTCGAGCACATACACGGAGAAAATCGCATCCGACCGAACTGACGTCAGTTCGGCCCTTAGATTAATAACCCCGAGATAGTCTTCAAACATACACATTGTACAAAGTGAAGCAAGCAACAGGTAGATGTAGGCGTATGCATTACATACCGACACGCATACAAAACTTTAATGTTGTGGAGTGTGTACAGTTTTAAGGGACAATTTCGACGGAAAATGTTGCTCTTAAAATTGGAATTATTGTATTTGTTTTTCTTAACATCGTAAGATGTAAAAATATAACTTATATTTCATTTTAAACCATCTAAACACAATTTGTGAACTTGATTTATATTAAACTGGTATTAAGGAATATATTAAGGATTATCTTAATACGGGCAATACTTTAAAATCAAAATTTAAAAAATCAGAAAAAAACTATCTTAGTTGCAACTATTAGTTAGCCATGAAAATTTTTAAATAAATTTAATTTTACTAGTAACCATTCACACAACAATTCACAATAGGGCAGCAAGATTGTTCATGTCAAATTGTTCGGACATAACATTTCATACTTACATATGAAATGTTATGTCCGAAGCTTTTTTAATTCTTTTCCGATGCATTGTGACACCCAATAACGACACAAACCGTCATAATGTTTTTAATAGTTGGAGATGTATGTACTAGAGCTTGACCTTGCCAACTGACGGGTCGTTCGAACAAACTGAGCCGATACGGCTCAGTATGATTTACTTCACTTATCATGCGCGTACCCGGTTTCAAGGCGTTTTAATCTTAGGTTCGGCCTGAACGGATTCGAGTTCATACACGGAAAATTGCCGCGAGCTTCGGTCGTGTTTTTAGGGTTCCGTAATATTTAAGGAATCCTTATAATTTCACTCTGCCCGTGCGTTTGTCTGTCTGTCCGCCGCTCGCCTAGCTTCTGTAATAACTTTATGACAATAACTTTTGTAGTAATTCAATGAAAACCTATTGCGCGTTGATAGTTGCAGAACCCTCCTTAGACATGTCGTGACATGCTCTTGGTCAGTTTAGCTGCAATTTTAATCACGCTATCGACGAAACCGAATTATTGTGTCATACATTTTTCCAGTAATATGTTATAGAAATCATTTCTCTTTGTTTTATACTCTTTAGATTTTATAAACCATAGTGGCTTTAAAGTTTTAATTACTTCAATAAATTTCTTATGGCCACGTGCCACTTTTAGGGTTCCGTACCCAAAGGGTAAAAGTGGGACCCTATTACTGAGACTTTGCTGTTCGTCCGTCTGTCGCCAGGCTGTATCTCTTAACCTTCTTATACCGTGATAGCTCGACAGTTAAAATTTTCACAAATGTATGATGTAGGTATTTCTATTTCCGCTATAACAACAAATACTAAAAGCAGAATACAATAAAAATTTGATGTAATTATGTGGGCACATACAACAAACGTAATTTTTTCCGTTTTGTACGGAACTCATCTTGCCGACTCGCACTTGACCGGTTTTATTTTACACTCGAATTTTATTACCATTCAGTCCAATTTTATTGCCGTTCAGTCCATCCGTACAGGTCAGAATTAATGTTGCCAACTTAGTTTTTTTACAAAGTTTTACTACTAAATTTTGTATTTTATTCCTCCTTAGTAGAAATTTAGTTGTGAGTAGTGGTTTTGTAGAAAATAGCTAGACAGTAGTCATAGTAATTAATATGCAAAATGGCATGCTTCTATGTGCTATAATGACCTTATAATAATAGCACATAGTAGCACGGATCCGTAAGTCGCTTAAAACTACCGATTTAATTTCTATATAGTATGTAATATTACCTACTATATTTTTTTAATTTAACGGTTAAATATTAAACCTGAAAATGTATGTATGTTTGTAAACACAAAATCCCTAAAAAGAGATTTTGTGTTTAAAAAAAGTTTTTTGTAGAAAACGACGCGAGTTTAGTAGTTTCGCAAAAACAGAATTGGCAACACTGGAACGAATCGCTTCAGTCCATACGGCCGACTGATGCGATCTCGAAATTGCACACAGACGATACGATTATGCATCCGTTCAGGCCGAACTGAAGGAAAACCGGACCGTGTATGGGGCCACTAAGTCACGTTCAATATGATTTTTTTGGTACTTAAGACGCAAACGAGCACTCGGAACACTTGATTGCGAGTAGCCATACAGTTTCGGAGCTTGACTGATAACCATATAGTAATTAGAGAGGCGCATGAAGGAGAAAATGGACATATATACTAAAATTATAAAGGGGAAAGATTTGATTGTTTGTATGTTTCTTTGTTTGCTTTGAATAGGCTCCGAAATTACTGAAGCGATTTTAATAAAATTTGGTACATATACAGAGTAGACCACGGAGAAGGACATAGGCTACCTTTTATCGTGACAAATTGCGCACGAAGTCGCGGGCAACATCTATTAATATATAATGCTAGAGGTAATACAAGTACGTTAAATAACTAGCCTGCAGATAATAATAATAATATCTATGCTTATATGACGCTTCACATCACGTCAATCTGGTCTTATGGTAAGTTCTCGAAGAACTTGTGTTACGGGTTACCAGACAACGGAAATATATTTAATACTTTTTATACTATACATATATTTAAGATTATTATTATATTATACACATATTTGATGTTTAATACACATCCATGACCCAGGAATACAGAAAAACTTTTTGTTCCTTCGGCGGGATTCGAACTTGAGCACCAACACGCTCAGACACTCAGCCGCAGGGGTTTATTATTATATTTATCAAATATTTCTAATACCCGGCTCCTGAGGTGAATTTGTCGGTAGTTTATCTATGTATTAGCGATATTGGTTCGATAAGTTGTTTCTGAACAAAAAAGTGATAATACATAAATTAAGTTTAACTTAACTGACCATTAAGGTCCGTTTATTGATTCCATAACTCATATCGCATCTACCCAAAGTAACAAACGTTGTTTTTTTTAAACTAGGTAAGTTAGGTAAACATTGTCGAATTAAAAAAAAAATCTCGTGCCCACTAGATGGATATTTTGAGGCAATGCGCCAGATTAGAGCATAGATTTTATGTATAATCTTCAGAAACTGGGCACAACTGGAGCTAGTATATAAAAGGTACCTTTTTATTTTAATTTTAGTAACATTGCTGGAAAAAATAATTAATATATTTAAAACACTTCTGTTTAGAAGTGAAAGAAGAAAAAAGTGAAGAAGAAAGAATTAACACAAAAATATTATACTTGTATATTTTAATTTAAAAAAGACTCTTGATATAGCTCCCTATGTATTGCAAAGTAGCTCAGAAAATTTATTGGAATTATATTTTAATATGAACCTTCTAGGTTCTTAAAGGTCGTCCCATAGGAAAATTGTCTTATGATATAACCTTAATTTAATACTTTAGCTATATTTTATTTTCATGGTCGTCGGAAGCCTCAACATAGTTTCTTTTGCGACGTTTGCTATGGCTGTTTGAGTGTTTTTAACATTACACGATACAATATCGCTTAACTCGGCGAAAATTAAATGATAAACCAAAGACATGAGAAATACTAAATAGGTATATATAATGTTCGTAACGGATTTGATGGGAAATGGTATGGGAAAATTCACTAATGCCACAGAATAAAGAGAAACATATAAACAGTAACGTTATCACCTCCCAATTTGATTGCACTTCTACAAGCATAATATGATGAATGTATGTGTGTCCACAAATATTCTATTGCGTACGCGGAAATAATGGAAAAATCCGCTAAAGTTAGTGATCCGTCAAAGGGACGAATATATTTGCAAATCACGTGTTTGAGTTTTATGTCATGTGAGACTGCTACTGATTAGTGCTAGTTGTCCTGACGACAAGAAAATACTCGATCTTATATTTGTGTCTCATCTTGTAATTTATACGAACGGTCTTGTATATATATATATATATATATATATATATATATATATATATATATATAATCGTAATCTCGGCAACAGCTGCATTTACATGAGTTATTCATCATATATCAGCAGTATTTACATGAGTTTTGGGGGAGAAAGTCGATCTTTCTTCTTTAATCTTGCAACAATATATCAAACTTCGCCCGTCCGATAGATAGTTTGGTGAATTTTTGCGTTGTTCGAAAATTTGGATTGTGGTGGGTTCGAACCCCGGTAAAATATTATTGTAATTCTTTTTTAAAATCTACTACAGCTCCGAGGAAAGCTCGGTTGCCCGGGTTGAATGTTAAAACTTTGTAATATTAGAATATTAAATACAAATAATATTAAACAATAACTATGCCAAACCACGAAACCAGCGGCCAGCCCCGTGAACGAATGTCCTGGCTGAAAAAAACTCACGCCCCACTCGCCGCGCGCAGCCCCGGCATACGTCTAGCCACGCACATATAGCGAGCTGTCAATCATGTAAGTCTATCGAATGATGGTTCTTTAGGTTACGCTAGGATTGCGTAGTTCTTCGTAGCTCAGAGTAATAACCATAGCTTAGATATCCGGTCATTAGTAAGAGAAGAAACCATCCAATAATCATACCGATCCTTATCCCGCATGCTAACACTTATTATGTGTGTCATAAAGTACTTATTCCAACGTCGTAAAAATGGACTCCAAAGTATCTCCAACGCCGAGACATCCTCAGAAAAAAAAATTAAAAGACCTGGATTTGCTTTCTCAATCGCTCTTATGAGTTTTGGCCGTTGATGTTTTGTGATACAAAATCTGCTTACGGCTTCGATTGTAGGACTCGTTCCATGTGTTATTATTTTTCCTTGCTTCGTAGTTCTAAGCTTTTATATCCGTGGTTTTAAAATAACTGCTGGTATTTCTATGATAGCGAATGTGATAACCACTAATGCAGACGGTCAGCGGCATTAAAATTAAGGTCGATCATACAATCTTAACTACAATATCGCCGCATTGTAATTACTAAAGCATGTCAAGATCACACATGGAGGTTTTTTTTTTATAAAATGGGCTAGGAAACGAGCAGACGAATCGCCTGATATTAAGTGTTTACCGCCGCCCATGGAGACTTGCAACACCAGAGGTTACACTTGTAACTGGCCACGGTCCATAAAATCCCCAACTCGCGATAACCCCGCTCACTCGGAGTAACAATACGCAAGCGTTATTTCATTCCGGTTTTATGTGAGTCCGTGGATCAGGTCGATCTGGCCCATTCGTGCTGAAACAAGGCTGTTCCATGTTAAATCTTTGCTGCAGACCTCTATATACTGCGATAGAGCTGTATAGTGCTATCGGTAATAATAGGTTATAATATATTTACCTATGAAATTGCCGTTCTACAGTACTGGCCATTCCAAATCAAAATAAATTTTGTTTGGCTAAGAATTCTAATTTCAAATTAATTTTATTTTAAAAACATGGAATTCTTTTTTCAAAAATAGTCATTTGTTTACATTAGTGTTACATTTTCATCGCATTTCAATCTTTTTCATCATCATGGATACGTTAAAAATTCGAGTAATTATGGAATATGAGTACCGTCGTGGCAGCAACGCGGCACAAGCGGCACGCAACATCAACGACGTTTACGGAGCTAACACTACAAACCAACGCACCACCTGTTATTGGTTTGCTCGCTTTCGTTCTGGAAATTTCGACCTGAAAAATGAACCTCGCGGGCTTCCGAAGACTTTGGTCGACAATGACGAATTAAAGGCGATTGTGGAAGCTGATGATACACAATCTACGGCTGAATTAGCAGCAGCTTTCGTCGTTAGCGTCAAAACAATATTGGTCCATTTGCGTCAAATTGGCAAGGTAAAAAAGCTTGACAAATGGGTGCCCCACGAACTCAATAATCGCCAGCGCGAAGTACGCGACGAGACGTGCCTTGCACTGCTCAACAGACACACAAATGAAGGAATTTTGAACCGCATTGATACCTGCGATGAAAAATGGATTCTGTTGGATAACCGCAAGTGCTCAGCAAGTTGGTTGGATCCTGGTTCAGCACCTAAACAATGCCCTAAACGAAAACTTACCCCTAGAAAACTGATGGTCAGTATTTGGTGGTCTAGCGCCGGTGTGATTCATCACAGCTTCTTACCAAACGGGGTGAGCATTACTGCAGATGCGTACTGTAAAGAACTGAACACAATGATGGAGAAGCTGGCACATCTCCAATCAGCATTGGTCAATCGCTCGTCTCCGCTGCTCCTGCACGACAACGCGCGATCTCATACTGCACAGCAGACGGTCTCCAAGTTGCAAGAACTGAGGTTGGAAGCTCTCCGTCATCCGCCCTACTCACCAGACCTTGCGCCTACAGACTACTATTTTTTCCAGAATTTGGATAACTTCTTGGCGGGAAAAAAAATCAATACCCAATAGTAAATCAATACCAATAATAATAGTGAGGCAGTACAAAATGCCTTTGAAGAATTTGTTACCTCCCGTCCAGCTGATTTCTTTAATAAGGGCATCAATAAACTGCCACCGCGTTGGCAAAGATGCATTGATTGCATGGGTGATCACTTAACTGAAGTTAATACAAATAAAAATACATCAAAAAAATTAGTTAAAATTTTTTCATACAAAACGGCAATTTCATAGGTAAAGACCTAATATAATGCGTTTGTATTTAATTTTTTAGAATATATTATCCAGGCTCTATAATAATATGAAAGCGGTGAATAAAGAGATTTTACCATGACCTATAGGCATGGAAACTTCCAACTTCCTACCACTTATAGTTTGTAAATTCCAGTTATGGGCCAAGTTATAAATTATATACTTTGGTTTATAAGTTTTAAACCACAACACAACAAACGAGACCAACTTATCCACCACTTTTGTTCATAAGTTGGTTTACTCGAGAATGGTTGACTTTGTAAAAAAGTAATGTATGCAACCTGGACTTTATTCAAAAATTTCTATTCGGCGATACTCCATACGATGAGACAGAATGAAAAAAATATTTTTCATCTCCCACTTCACATTTATGAAAAGCCACCCAAATTATAAATATATAATTATTTTATGATGTCAAAACTGAAATCTATACTCTACTAACTTATACTAAATTTCATGTATTTATAATTACAAGCGCTCAGACAAACATGCAGACAGATAGACAGACAGATGGGTCCGTCCATACGGGACAGAGCGAAACTATATGTGTTTCTTGAGTAACTTGAAATATTTATCTCCATCTCCCTTTTTACAAATAATTAAATAAATAACATCTTATCAATTATAATGTTAATCGACTATAAAAGTACTAAAAAGAAAATGAATACTAGAAAAACTTAAATAGCTACAAAAAAAAGTATCTCTATTATATAGCTTAATTTAAGAATATATGGCAACCGGAGTCGAAGGTATGTAATGACCTTTATATTAGTTTCAGATGTAGAGTTAGTGATGCAAACGAATACCGTGCAACAAGCGCATATGTTAGATCATAGATCATTGCGGAAACGATCGGATTTATTTCATAATATTAAAGAGCAAGTTGGTTTGTGAAAATATATGGAAAAACAATAAAAAATGACGGGTTTGTGTTATATCCATAGAGCCTCTTAGTTATGGCACCAAGTCCAAGAAACTGCATAAATATTAAAAAAAAGGGGTTATACTGAGGCAAACTTTTTGTGAAAAAGTTTGCATAAAACTTAGCTTTGAGAATGTTATATTTTTTTTATGTAATACTTCTTTGTATTATTTTTAATTTTATAACTAACTAGCTGTTTCCCGCGGCTCCACCCGCGTAAATACAGTACTTTTTTGGGATAAAAAGTAGCCTATATTTTAATCCAGAGTATAAACTACTACCATACCGAATTTCATCGAAATCCGTTCAGTAGTTTTTGCGTCAAAGAGTAACAAACATTCACGCTTTCACATTTATAATATTAGTAAAGATTAATAAATTAACAAGTAACACTTACCCAAAAAATGTGACGAGAAATCGTTCTGCACATTAAATATTAACATTGTTTAACACAAAACTCAACACTCACCAATTTAATATTATTCTTTCATAATTATTCATAATTAATTGTTCGCTTATTCATAAATGTTCGAATAATATTCCGATAGTATTAACGCGCGCGAGAGAGGCGTGCGTCGACGTAGAGCGCGCGTCGCCGAGTCGCCTGAAAAGCTGAAAGCTCCCTAACTTCCTGCGAGCTTAATCTTATCTATAATTATGTATACGCAACGATTTTTATGGAAATGTATACGATAGTATAATAATATGTTCAATATGTAAACAGACGTGACATATTGGTATGAGAAATTGTACAACGTGAAGATAGGAGTTTACATTTTTGTGCAGTATTTGACGTCAGTTTACACCGAAACGCGACGCGGTGAGCACTTTTAAAGATAGCGATTAAAAATTGAACTTTATTCACTACACCAAAAAACATGTTTAATCGCAAGAGCGGCGCCTCGCTGCTCAGATCGGTGCAGCTCGCAATTTGAACTCTCGCAATGAAAATTGTTTCTTTTGATGAAAAATGAAAAAATGTAGTATATAAAGAAATCTTAAAAAGTTTTCCCCGCTTCACGTCTCACCTATGTGCAAGTACGTACTATGTTACTATGCCATTGCCTACATAGCCTTTATATACTATGTAGGCAAGTGGTAACATAGTACGTTCTCCGTTTCCACTGAAACAGCAACCTGGCTAGACAGGGAAGGTCCTTCATAGGGAAGCCCTAGCCTGTATAATAGGTAGAGATTTCAATCAGGACTCTTCAAAAGGTAAGTGGTCAGTGAAGCCAATATGAATGAAGATATATAGGCATACTTATTGCTGAAACTGAGACAAAAATATAATCTTAAATAGCAGCGCCAAGGCCTGTAGCGGCAATTGTATGTTTTTACATATAATTAAAAGTATTTTTTATGTACTAAGCTAGTTAATAATTAAGCTTTTAAGTAATAATTGGTCTGAATACTTGGAGTTACATACTTTGGAATAGTTTAAGCGATTGTGCGCGCAATGGAGAAAAGTTACAAGAAAAGTATTTTAAGGTCGCGTGACCAAAGAATCTTTGTAGGTTAACAAGAACTGCCGAAGTTCCTTTGTAGTACTTGCACAGTTATTAATAAATTAACAGTAATAATAATTAATTAAATAAAAATATTTGTTTTTTAATCAATCAAATATTTAATCCTACCACTAAATATTATGAATGTGAAAGTTCGTGAGGATGGATAGATGTTTGTTACTCTTTCACGCAAAAACTACTGAACGGATTTTGATGAAATTTGGTATGGTAGTAGTTTGAGCTCTGGAATAACACATAGTCTACTTTTTATTTTTTATCCTGAAAAAGTACAGTGTTCCTGTAGGATACTACTATTTACGCGGGCGGAGCCGCGGGAAAAAGCTAGTATTACATACATTAAATAGCTGTTTCCCGGCTCGGCTCCGTCCGCGTAAATATTCTATCGGGTATCCCGCGGGAATACTGTACTTTTCCGGGATAAAAAGTAGCCTATGTTTTAGTCCACAGCCTAAATAAACCAAACTACCAAACCAAATTTCATAAAAATCCGTTCATTAGTTTTTGCCTGAAAGAGTATCAAACATCCATACATCCACGCACCCATCCATCCATGGTCAGATACTTTCACAATAACACTAGTAGGATTTACACCACAGATCGACCTCTAGTCTATTTGATTTTATAAATTGCCAATAGGAAAAAAATAGGTATTTTTTAGGGATGAATAAATTACAATGAAATTCTAATTACCTCACATTGAAAATAAAATAAATATTTTATAGAAATCTTTTCGTAATATAACTTTACCTGTTTGAATATTTGATACTTAATTAGAACGCTTTAAGTTGATCTTTCTTTTTATTTCTTTTAGGGCTGTCATAGAATTTTAAAGCAGTTTAAATGGAGTACCTAGAAATCTACACGATACTTTATAATATTCGAAGTTTTATATTTTCTCTATGAATTTTAATTGAAAATTCAACATTTTAATATATTAATATATACATAATTCAACAGACAGGTATGTCGAACTTATTATTTTTTGTTGCGCATAAAAAATCTGACAACCCTATTTTATACTTGGCTGATTAATTCTACAAGGTGTGGAGGTCGCCAAATATATTTGAGTGTTCACTTGAGATAAGAAACGTAAAACATTTCATAACTTACATAATTGGATAACCGAAATACAAGAATTTTGTTCATAATAAAATAACTTGTTCAATAAAAGATAAAAATATAATGAATTGGATTAATATTTGATAGAAAAGTTTGGATTAAAGTTATAATTATCGCCTCATAGTATTAACTACGTCGGCCATACGTACAATATCGACAAAGTTCCTCGGCCTTTAGTCAAGATGCATTCGATAATTTCGTTGCTGAAGTTCGAAATCAAAAATGTATGGGATTTTGCCTTAAGTCAAATCCTATACATTTTGTTTTTGAAATTTGCCGTCGAAATTATCGAATGCATCTTGACTAAATGCTCTGCTCGAGCAGTAAAAAGTTAAAGTAGGAACATATTAAACATAAATAGTTATCGAGACTCGCATTTTATGTCGAGCATGAAAATGGGTAACGAAAGTTTGTATGGAGAAGCTATTATTTTTGTCATTCGTCATTTTAAATAAATAAATATGTCTCCTAAAAATAAATAAAATATATTTTGGAACACAAAAACACCAAGACCAGAAGATATGCCATTTGAATTTAAAACTTCGACTTGAAATTTCGACTCCCTCTTAGACTTTAGACCAACCGACTTTATTTGGGACTTATACTGGACAACAAAGGCTATTTTGTTAATGAAATCTCTCTTAAATCTCTCTCTATGGCGCTGAGTTCATTAACCTCACAGAAACAGGTGATTTAAAGAGAAAGTAAAGACTTTACCCAAATAACCTCAATATAGTAGGTATGGGGTCAAAATAAAATATGACCCGTGACGCATTGTGTGTAAAATCAAATATACAATAGATTGAACAGGTAGAACAAAGGAACATTGTTGGTCATATTAATTTTTGCTCTATATAATACAACACGCCCTCTTAAAAATTAATCCTTAACTTCTAGCTCATCATTTGTTTACAATTCAGTATCTGGTTTACAGTACAACACTACAAAGTAACTGAGTATCAACTTATAAATATGACGAAACTGAACACATATACTTCCAAGTGAGGTCTGGGAGAAGTGTACAATAATGGTCCAACATTTGTTGCAATGGATCAGGAAAAACCCAGAAAAACCTGACCATTTCATTATATCTAAATGTAAAACTTAAACTTATTCTAAACCCAATTGGGTTTTTTCTAAATCGCATAAAAGTCACCGGTGGTAACGGCTTTGTCAACAAATCCGCCAACTGGTCACCTGTGGAAATATAGTTAACCTTAACTACACCTCTCAACCTGCTCTCTCGAGAAATTATATTTTATATCAATGTTATTCGATCTCTTGTGACTTGTTGGATTACTAGCAATGCTTATGCAGCCGTTATTGTCTTCATATAAAATAATGTGGCTTATGTATATATAAGTTTATACTTACTGCCAGAGACTTAAGCCATAATGCTTCCTTAACAGCTTCATATAAAGCCATATCACTCGGATATACTCGGATTCAGTAGATGAGGCAGCTACTGATGTTTGTCTCTTTGGATATAGTACACTGGTCAAATAATTTGAACACATATCCAGTGGTTCTTATCATTAGAATCGTGGCCACCCCAATCGGAGTCGACATATCCACATAGAATATTCTCATAATTCTTTCTCGTATAATATGTTAACTTCAAATCAATCGTGCCTTTAATATACCTTAGAACTCGCTTTAAACACAACCAAAATTCTTTGTTATTTTTATTCGTGTACCGACTTAGAATATTTACACAAGTACTTAAATCCGGACGCGTACAAAGCATAACATACATTAAACAACCGATCAGGTGTCGGCATGGTGCGTCACACGTCTTATCAGAGTTTAGAGCTTCATAGTTTAATTTAAGTTCGGTCGGTGTGCTAATAATTAATAAGCTTAATAGGGTTGCAATCACTCATGTTAAATTTATGCAAAACTGTTTTTATGTAGGCACTTTGGTCTAGAGTAGTTTTATCATGGTATCTGTCTACTTTAATGCCTAAAAATAATTTAATTTCGTGTAAATCGGTCATTTCAAATTTGGTAATTAAGTAATTTTTAAAATTATTCATAATTTGTAAATCTGCGCACGCTATAACTAAATCGTCTACGTACAATATGACGTAAATGTTTATACTAATATCTCCCTTATCCATCATATACCTTACCTATCGACTGGAGAGTTTTGAAAACCTATTTCTTTGAGAGACTGTTCAAATGTTTCGTACCAACATCTTGCAGCTTGTTTCCAACCGTATAGAGCTTTATTTAATTTGAATACGTTATTATATTTACAGTTAACACCTTCAGGAATTTTCATATATATTTCTTCCTTTAGTGTACCATTTAAAAATGCTGTTTTTACGTCCATAATATGATGAATTAATAAATTGTATTGATTTGCAAAACTAATTAAGAATCGAAAGCTTGCTATTCTTGCAAGTGGTGCAAATGTTTCATTATAATCGGTAAGATATTCTTGACTAAAACCTCTATATCAACAAGTCGTGCCTTATATCTTGAAGGTTAACCGAAACTGTCATTTTTAATAGTAAATATCCATTTACAGTCAACGATATTTTTATTACATGGTTTTGGTACTAAAGTCCACATATTATTCTTTTTAATTGAATTAAGTTCTGCCCTGACTGCCTTTTCCCATTGATCCCTGTCATCCAGAGATTATATTTCTGCTAAAGACTTAGGTACATTATTTGTGATTGATAAGGCACTATAGATATCATATTCATTTTCATTATATGATTTTGGTAAACGAGTTTTGAGTCTTTCACTCCTTCGTAAATTTCATAACTCATCAGGTTTTTTCTGATTTTTATCCATTAAACTAATCTCAGATTCACTTTCAGGTTCATTCGGCATTTCACTACTGATTTTACGAATTTTAGCACTACTGCATTCTTTATCAAATTTCCAAGTATCTGATTTAAGACGTGTACTATGAGACTTAAAAGACACTGATTTCACACTATCAATTTCGTCTTGGGAATATTTATTATTACTCCCTTCAGGTCTTAGTGTATGTCTGGATTCGATGACATTAGTCTCATCAATAACAACGTCCCAGTTTCAAACTTTTTGCATTCTGTGTTCCAAACTTTATAACCATTGGGTTCATAACCTACCAAAATTCCTATCCATGACCTTTTGTCAAGTTTGTTTTTACTGGTTTTGTTATGAATATACACAGTTGAACCAAACATTCTGAGATTTTTAACACTCGGTTTCCTATAATGCCACATTTCATATGGTATTTTAGATTGAATCAAAGCTCTTGTAGGCGTAATATTTATTAAATTAACTGCAGTTAGAACTGCATTTCTTCAGAAATATTTTTCTAATTTACTGCTAATTAGCATAGCACGAGCTTTTTCTGTTATTGTGCAAACCATTCGTTCCGCGACACCATTTAACTGTGGGGTTCTAGGAACTGTTAAGTGATAGCTAATTCCTTTTTCTTTACAATAGTTTTTCTATCTCGGTAGATAAATATTCACCACCGTTATCAGTATAAAGATTTACTATTTTTAAATTGAACTTAGCTTCACTTTTAGCTACATAGTCTTTGAATGCTGAGAACACTTCTGATTTGTAAGTTAACAGATACACCACACAAAAAGTGTGAATTCATCGACAAATAATACAAAATAGTTTCTATTGTCAACTGTTGGAGGTGTTATTGGGCCACAAACATCTGAATGCACTATAAAGAGAGAGCGTTTGATGTAACTCTTGTCTTTTACTTTATTAAAAGGCAGGCAAGTCTGCTTCCTATTCATACATGCTATACACAATTTATCGTTAAGAAAAACTGTTTCTATTTCATTTATGTCGTCAATCATTTTATTACGTTTCAACTCGTATTTGTATTAACATGACATGCTTGAGAAGAAGACTCACCGTTAATTGCAGGTATTTAAAACTCTAAAGCGATCAAATTATTGAAAGCCTTACCTTTCATGATGATTTTACCATTATTTGTAATATGTGTGCCTTTCTCATCAAATATTAACGTAAATCCAGCTTGCTGCATCTTTGACACAGATAACAGATTGTGTGGTACCTCACTACAAAATAATACATTGGACAGCACTCCGTGAACTCCTGTATTACTGATTAGGTTTATGTTTCTTCTTTTAGTTTCAGAAATAAATTGATAATTTTTAGCAATAGAAATTTTTACGGGTGGATTTAAATATTCAAATGAAGTGAATATATCATCTCTATTTATTATATGGTCAGACGCTCCTGAGTCTAATAAAAATTTGATTGTAAAGTTGTCTTTTTCAAAATGGTATGCTCCAGTCATAAACGCAAATCCTGAAGAAGAAGAATTAGATGTCGATGCTTCTTGTAGAGCATTTTGGACTTGTCTAATCCTTTTTTGAGCATTACGTTGAGTATTATTTCTTTTTAAATAAAAACAATTCTGTTTCTCATGTCCCTTGCGACCACAGTAATGACATTTAATGAATTTTGTTTTATATGGTCTATTAAATGTTTTATATTTCGAAAGGTTTTGTTGTGTGTGATCGTATCTATTCTTATTATAATTTTCTTCGTCATGAAGGATTTTCAGACTTGTATCGCTACTTTAATTTTTCAGTTTTACTTCATGATCTAGAAGTCTCATCTTCACAAATGCGAGAGTGATTTTATCTTCTGATAGTGTTTCAATTTCTGTGATGACCCCATCATAAGTATTTGGTAGAGTAAGTAGTAAATGAGCTACTATATCTGTTTCCTCTAATTTGGCTCCAGCAGCAAATAGATCATCAAACAATGAGAAATGTTTTATCAATGATATATCTCCTTTTAATTTTAAACCCAATAACTATTTTCTCAAAGCTACTTGAGTTACTACACTTTTTCTTTCGTATATTGAATCAAAATGTTTGAAAATAGCTCGAGCAGTACTATTTTTATCAACGAAACTAAGATAGGAGACTGTCAAATACTCGACCACAATACTTTTGGCAGCCCTGTTATTCTTTTCCCACTCAGCGGATCGCGTTCCAGTAATTTCGTCATCGATAACACTGATCAAGTTTAATTCGGAAAGCAGTGTACGAATTTGAAATTTCCACACACTGTACTTTTCACCATCAAAGGGCTTAATGTTTCTTTTCACCTTTTCCATTGTCACAACTTTTAATGACCACTTTAAACAATGCACTTTACTTGCACTATGCACTACTAAATGTTCTTATTTATACTGGGCCCATAACCTATAGTAGGTATGGGGTCAAAATAAAATACTATTATCTGCTGTTAATTAAATATTTAAATATTTATTTTATATTCGTTCACTTGGAAGCAATACGTCCGTCTTATAAGATCCCGTGACGCATTGTGTGTAAAATCAAATATACAATAGATTGAACAGGTAGAACAAAGGAACATTGTTGCTCATATTAATTTTTGCACTATATAATCCAATAATCAATACAATTAGTTGGTGAGGTCAATGACCTTAACAGCGCCGTAAGGAGCTAAATTTAATTTCAATAAGTAAAATTTTTAAGCAGTAGGTCATATGACCAAAATATCCGTAATTGATTTTGAACAACCTTATTTAAAAATTAATATCATTATATACATAATATTGGTAGATTAGTTTATTTCGATATGATCGGAGTAAGATGATGAATACAGCCCTTGGCTTCTGAAATTTTGGGTCAAAGGACAACTCTGACCTCGGGCTAAACGCCAACTTTTGGAAGTTGACGGGTCTTCAGCTGGTCTACTTCAGAAGAATGTCCAAGCCAGGTTATTAATTGCATGCAAGATTAATTTAAAAAAAAATGAATTATGTAAAAATAATTATATTTTAATGCACTGAAAATTTGTAGGGTGTGTTAAGGCGCCGCGCGCGTAATAGCAGAATCTACCCCTGCGCGGAATGATGGAACTCATTGTCAGTGTAAAAATCGCTTGTCTGTAAAGTCGGTTTACTGACGATAGTTGAACGTGACAACGTCATGTTTAGCGAGGTAACGACGCATGAGCCATGTTTAGTGAGGTAACGCAGGAGTCATGTTTTTTCGTGCGTGCAGCCGGCTCCATCGAATTATAAGACATTATCACGGCAAAAATTGCCTTATTGCTACTATTTGCCGTAAAATGCACTAATAACAGCTATTTATAGCTCCACTACGAAGCCAGTGAGTCGTCAACACTAATTAAGTTTCTAACTACTCCACAGATGAAACAATAACAATAGACGCGACTCGCTGCTGTGACAGATGTCGAGTGGATTGGTGAGATATTACATATAGCATATAGGCCACAACACACGCAGAGGAAATTGACGGTATGTTATAATATCAATTTAAAACAGATTGTCAAAATGGGGAGACGACTACGTGTAAAATATTTTAATTTTTTTCCTCTATTCCCACCTGTTCTGTTGAGTAGTTCTGTCGGCAGAACTAATGGGATTTTTTTACCATTAGTTCTGTTCACAGAACAAATGGGAATTGAATTCCCAGTAGTTCTGTTCACGTCTCCATGCAGTTTGCTATCAAGTATCAAGTACTGGCCACTTGAGGTAAATATCTATTCTTTATTTGTTTCCTGCTGACAACGTCATGAAATTCATGTTTCAAGGGTTTCAAGAGGGCAATAATATTAATCTTATATTGCAACTGGTTGTTGTTGTTTGTTCAATGATGAAGTTTAACATAATAAGACGCGGCCGCGGGCGCGTGATGTTCGAAAATGGCTTCGAATATTACCGGCTCTCATTTACAAACATTATGGAGATGTGCCATGTATAAGAAAACCAAATGCAGTGGAACAGTTACCTCTTCCGAAGTAATTACTTTTTACATAAGTTGTGGTATGGGCCTAAGTTTACACACAATGTTTTGTTTTATATTTACTGTATTTTTATTTTGTATTCTAGGATGAAAAGAAAATAGTTGAACATGTCGACCATGACACTACCTGCATTCCTGATACAAACAAAGAAGTCATGTCCGTTATAATCCACAAAAGTGTTGATGAACTGACGATAGGCAGTGAAACCGTACTGGGAGTGTACAAGAAAGCAGTGGCTGCTTTAAAAGACACGGGAATAGATCTCATTAAAGAGATACCCAGCTTCAACCAAATTAAGTCGTCGATTTACAGAAGGAGAAATAAATTAAATGGAGTTCAGAAAATGAGCTACCTAAATGACACTGTAAATGCAGTAGAAATACCTATGCCGTTTGGCATAGGTCGAGGGCGTCCGAATTATAATTTTTGGCACTAAGGAAGCAAGGACTCTCTTACGCGAAAAAAAAAATTTCTTAGCAGATGGCACTTTCAAAATTTGCCCGGTACCTTTCAGATAGGTTTATACTATTCATGCAGATCTCGAAAGCTCTAAAGATACTATCAATGTGATGCCTCTAATATATTATGCACTTCTTAGTCACAAAACCAAAAAAAGCCTATACCACACTTTTCAGTCTAATAAAAATACAGATTCCAGATTGGAAACCTTCCACTTTCATTACTGATTTCGAGGAAGGCGCCATTCAAGCCATTGCTAATGTTTTCCCAAATGCCGATCATCAGGGATGTTACTATCATTTCTCAAATAAACTGTGGAGAAAATCAAAGCAATTGGGCATTAAAGACAAACGCAAGAGAAGAATCGTAAGTTTGTGCAGCTTCCACTATTGCCCGAAGAACGTGTTATGGAAGGATAACAAAGGAATATGTAAAATCCCAAGTTCTGGATTTTAGTGACAGGTGCGTCTTGGATAAGTTTATGAAATATCTGAGTTTCTGGATGAAACCTAGGCGCATCAAGTCATGGACTGCCTTTGGTCGGCGCCATCGCACAACTAATGTTGTTGAGGGCTGGCATCGTGCCATTAACGGCACGTTCAAAACCAGGCCAGCGACTGTTTATCAGTTCCTGAAAAACATAGAAAAAGATGCATCGTTTTTTCTGTTAGACATCCAAATGGCAAATTTCAAGAAAAAAGCCAAACGAAGAACAAATCTGCAGGTCGAAAACAACGCGATGATCAGAGTGTACCAAATGCAATTACTTAACGGTGACATGGGATACCTTTGTTTTTAGAGAAACTGTTGTATTTGTGAAAGTAAATTGTTTACGTTCACTGGTCTTATCTATCGACCGAACTACGTAACAGAACAGTTGGGAATATTTGAGATTGAAGCAGGGTTGTAATGCATAGTCTTATAAATCACAGTACTAATGGTAAAAAAAAAATCCCATTAGTTCTGCCGACAGAACTACTCAACAGAACAGGTGCGAATAGATGATATTTTTATATTTTAATATTATAAAATATTTTATTTTAATTTATATACCTACTCCTAAATATTGAGGTATTATTATTTGATAAACGTAAAAGAATACAATATTTTATGTGTAGCTTAGTAAATACAAAAAGAATTCAAAATTATACAAATTTCGGAGATAAAATTTACAAATATATTCTTGTGGCCTTATATTTCATACACTTTTACCTAATAGTGACGTCACAGTAAGGTACGGCGTTTGTATGGAGGGTTTTCAAGAGACTTTTTGTAAAAAAAATTGTAAACAAATCGCTGTACCTACGCAAATATTGATTTTTAGTAGATACATACTGTCGCCTACCTAGGTACCTCGGTTCTCTTAAATTTTACACTTTTTGTTAAATTGACTACAACTTTCCTTAGAAACAGTAGACAAAAATTTATTTACATTAAAACATTTAAATCTTTCAGATCAAAGTTACAAAGTCTCTGCAACTTTGAATAAAATATTTTACGTGCAGTTTCGTTTGAGACAAAAACTGGGAACAATAAAAAATATGATCGTCTAAATGAGACGAAAATATCAAAGACTTAGCTCGGGGAGAAAATTGAAAGCGGAATCAGTGTATCAACATAAAGGGAGTACAGTCGCAATCATAAACATGTATTTAATTTGACTTTTCGAGAACACGAAGAAAATTATTTTACAAAATAATCAAAAGTTGAATACTATAACCTGAGGAGGGGTAAGCATGAGCAAAATGTGACAAACTCGTAGTCGTATCGCTATCGAATGTCAATTGTTTAGGCGCTGTCATAATTTTCATACAATTCTCTTTCGATAACGTTACGAACACTTACTTACTTGTCAATTGTTCGTGCTAGCTGCGAAAATCGTTAATTTCCTTTTGTCTTCACATTATAACGTCGAAAAAAGTGCAGTCGCGGAGCATGTAGAATTTGTACATTGACTTATCGTTACCTGTCTCTTTCAACTAGTCGCGATAAGTCAATGTACGAAATTCTACGTGCTCCATGACCGCACTTTATAAGCATATTTAAAACGTCTGACATGTTTGACAGTCATTACGGCCGCACTCAGAGACATTGAATCCTTACTTTTGGAGCTACTTAGCTGGTAGGACACATGAAGTCCATACAGTTTCTGTCAAAATCTCTACTAAGTAACTTCTTAAGGGCGGATTCGACCAAACTGGAGTAAAATTTTACTCGAGTGTAAATGTTTCCTAATCTAAGAGTAAGCTGGTTTTGCGTTTTTCCAACTTCTAATCCAAGAATAAGGTAATTACACGGGAGTAAATATTCACACGGGCGATTTTGACGGAGTAAAATATAAAACTGAGAATAGTGAATAGTCGCACAGCTGGCTGTCAATTGTCACGATCAATGTCATTGTGAAGTGTTATAATTTGATATTGACAATTTACTGTATTACTCTACGAAATGAAATTATTATGGCGTACAAGTCATTCTAATACAAACAATAGTACATGATTTTTTGTCGGTTTATACATTCGTTCATTATTCATTGAATAATAATACCGAGCATAGTATACTCTTCGAGTAACTTGGTAAAACGCAAACGAAGATATCCTAGAGTAAATTGAAGGAGTAAAATTATTCTCATTATAGTTACACTCGTGTAACTTCAAGTTTGGTCGAATCGGGCCTAAGTAAGCATTAAATTTATCTGAGTGCGGCCATCAGACACGTCTTCTTAAAATATAAAGAGGTTCTCAAGCCATATGCTGTCCTTGATTTCCTATCAAGCAGCGAAAGTAACAGCTTGAGATTTGGGAGCTCGGTCAATTTAAGAAGCATTTGAGTATTCAACCGGATGTATGTCAGCGACTGTACGTCACCCTTACAGCGGCGTTATGATATGTCCACTATCTGGACTCTTTTATAGTTATTAAGGAGTAAGTTTTTATCTACGCCCCTCTCGCACTTACTCGCCCTAGCTCGCTCTTACTCTCCGATGACCTTCCATAATACCATACCCACAACGTGTTCTGTCAACAAAATAAAAAAGGAAATACATCTTTTTAGGGTTCCGTAGTTCACGTCTCGGAACCCTTATGGTTTTTTCACCATCCAAACGTATATATTGTGTATTTACCACGTCGACAAAGTGCTAAAATAATAGATAAAGGTTTTATTTTTTTGCGTTTTCTCCATGGTGTGGGGTATCATTAAATAGGTCTTTTGAAAACATTGAGAGGTTTATTAGACGATTTTTTGATTAAGGTATCCGTTTGCGAGATATTCAACTTTGAAGCCTATTTTTTTTTGCTGATATTTTTGCAGATAAGCGGCTGGCTCGAAAATCTGAAAAAAATCATGATGGTCGTGATGACCTTTGAAGAAAGACTATAATGGCTTATATAACTTTGTTAGTTCAGCAGTTATAGATACTTAACTTGTGTAATGCTTCTTACTCGCAAAACTTCGTACAAAAATAACGAAATAATTAGTAAACATGTAATAATCTCTTATAATGGTACGGAACCCTACGTGCGCGAGTCCGACTCGCACTCGGCCGGTTTTATTAGCTAGTCCAAACTTTGTTTAAAGTACTGATAGGTCTTTACCCTATTCATTGGGCTGTTATATCGTCTGAATAGATATCATAGCCGTACAGAAAACTGGCGTGCAGTAACTCTTGTGTTTCATCAAGTAGCAAAGAACACTAAGTGTGGGTAGAGGTAGTGCAATAACCAAAACTAAGGAAACTTCTTGTTGAAGAAGAATTAAAATCAAGATGTCTAACATTTGAGGTAGAGTGAAAACCAAGATGGCGTAACTTTTTCTTGTATGAAGATTTGTTCTGTACTTTTTTTTGTGTACGTCATAGCCTATCTTTAGTTTTGAAAATAAGTTCGAAATATTGCAAAATATGCTTCTTTTCTTAATCTAAGGGTCAGTTCACAAGCGACGATACGCAATGCTACGCAGCGCTACATTTTTAAGATAGCTATTCGAAATTGAACTTTATTCGCTATAAAAAAAGATACATTTCATATGAAATCGGCTCATACACTGCACATGCGCATTTCAGCGCGGTGCAACCTGACATTCGAAATCTAACAATGAAACGTGTATCTTCTTGTGTAATGAATGATGTTCAATTTTGAAAATCTTAAAAATGCAACGTTTTGTCACGTAACGTTTCGTATCGGTGTGAATTGACCCTTACAATATTGTTTTGAAACAAAACAAATAATAATTTAAGCATTACATTACATACAACATAAAATAGCTATAAACTTTTTAGTTTTAAATCGTAAACATTTAAAAGACACATACAAAAACAAATAAACAAGCATGAAAAAATAATGATAACAATATTTATGGTATGAATAATGATATAATGACTATTTTTTAGTATTCCATTTTAAGTAATTAATTGCACTTATTAACATAATGTATAAATAAATGTTACAAGTACAGTTTGAGCAAACAATAATATAGAGAAAATATTATGTTCTTTTAACACGTTAAGTGCGAGGCCATTTTCAGAAGACTTGCAGACAGTGCGTTTGAGACCTATTAGAACTCGTAACCTGCTTAACTCGAGTGCGTATGAGACCTAAAATATGCCCTAAAAATTATTTTTTAAAGTAAGCATGACTCGTTCAAAAAATAAAATGTGAGCATGAAATTTCTGTGGATTATAGATCATCGATTACTTTATCTATAGGTTGCTTGGCACGTAAATAAAACAAATGGATTAAGAGAAAATACAAAAAAAAATAGGTATCTATTATAATACCGTGTATCGCAAATTAAAATAGTTTGAGTAGAGGCTAGTGACGGGAAATTAAAATTAAATTTGTTATCGATAATCAAACTTTTATTAGTAGATACAACAGAACTATTAATTTACGTAAAGTATTTACTTTAAAAAAAGTGTTTTTTAATGAAGGAAATTAAACACATTGATTGGTTGCATTGCATGCAATATGTCAATATTCGTTTAGTTTTCTTGGATGCCTGTACACTATCCAGTGTAGTCCTTTTTTTGTCACCACGTTGAAAAATATGATCTGAACATCAATTTGAATATAGTTTAAATAATCACAATTTTTAGATGCTAGCACTACACTTGGTATTATAAATACGTAATTTAGCGTAGTTGTCAGTACCCAAACGCGTGGTCTCTCGCTATCGACATTTGAACGGCACTAAAACAAAGAGCGCACCGCCCGCTCTTCACTCCTTACATTTGCAAGGCCTCCGATTTCGGAGATATAAGAGATCTCTCTTGGCAATGTGTGTACATAATCACTACTTCGTGCATTAGGGTCCTCTTCGATCTCCATATTTTTTGTCTCTCACTCAGTGACACGCACAGAAATAAAAATATTACGACCTTCCCGCACAGAGAGAGGAATAAAATACGATTTTTGGCACCGCACTGGCTCTCGTGTCTCTAAGTGATCCTTTAGATCCCCTTACGCACTGCACGTGTTAAATAACTGCAAAGCGAGCATAATAAAATCACAAAATATTTTTTTTGTGATTTTATTTTGCGATTTGGGAAATTCGGTTTAGATTAATTTTCTTATAACGACAATAATATCGAGACCAATTTCTAATTTTAAAAGCTGGAAGAATTAAGCTCTATATATAGACGTATATAATATAAGCAAGGCATGTCGCAGAAAAAACTGCCCCCACTTAAATGGCCCCACTTTTGGGATTGTTTGGCGTCATTTTGACATTTGAGGTATGGTTAAATCAAGATGGCTGACATATTTTAAGGTATGACGAAATCAAGATGGCGTAACTATTTCTTGTTACATATGAAGATTTGTTCTGTCTAATGTACGTCATAGTCCATCCTTAGTTTTGGAATCATTGTGATTAAAGTCATGTATAGCTCCATGACTCCTCCATTTTGACGACCTCTGTGGCTTTCAGCGTGTTGGTGCTCAATCAATCGTTGGTGATCAGAATCCCGCCGAAGGAACAAAAAGTTTTTCCGTGTTCCTGGGTCATGGATGTGTATTAAATATGTGTATAATATAATAAAAATCTTATATATATGTATAGTATAAAGTATTAAATATACTTCCCGTTTTCTGGTACCTGTAACACAAGTTCTTCGGATACTTAGCACGGGACCAGATTGACGTGGTGACGTCCATAGATATTATGACTTTGGCACAAGCTGGCCGGCCCAATTGCATACCACGATACATACTTCCTGTATGTATCGTGGTATGCAATTCACTTATATCACGGCGCACTAATATTTTAAATATAACATACAGTCCAACCACGTTTTTAATATTATGTTATTGATTGTACTGTAGGTTCTTGGTGGAAATTCATATTTCACGGCAATGACACACAGGACTTCTTGCACTATTTCCACTTTAATAAGTATTTTACATTCATTTTAATATATTACACGACCGGTTTCGACAAAGTCATCATCACACGTAGGTAGATTAAAATTTTAAAAAAAATTGTAAACATTGTGCAAAGGGTTGCCAGCATCATGACATTTTTACAATTTTGTGCAACGTAATTGAAATTTTTGTACCAACCTATTCTATTTTAATTCTAATTAAATCTTAATGTAACGAAGTGTTATGCGGTGACCTTTAGCCGTAAGTCTAATTTGATAAAGTTTAATTACAAGATTGAAAATAATGAGATAGTCTTTAAGGATACAATGAAGGATCTTGGAATAATAGTGGATTATAAATTATTATTTGATGAGCACATAAATTATGTAGTAAATAAGGCCTCAAAGGCATAAGGATTTGTCATAAGGTCTTCTGCTAATTTCAAATCTATTAAAGCTATTAAAATACTTTACTGTTCGTATGTGCGTAGTATCCTAGAGTACGGGTCAGAGATTTGGAACCCCTCCTATGACATTTATAAAAATAGAATAGAATCTATACAGAAACGCTTTTTAAGGTTCCTTCAGTATAGGTGCCGCCTGAACCTCCCTAACTACGAATCGAGATGTAATAAATTTCACTTTCTCCCCTTATACTACCGTAGAGACATTTCGGATTTAGTTTATTTAAGTTAAATAATTAATAATGTTATCGATGCTCCTGATTTATTAAGTAAATTTAATTTCAACGTGCCCAGTAGATACTTTCGTTATTACGTCCCATTTCATGTCCCACCATATAAGACATTCTATCGCCGTAATTCATTTGTCTGTAGATCTAGTGCCCATTTCAATCGATTCCATACAGATTATCGTGTCGAAGATGTTTTTTCAATAAAAGCATCTAAGATTTGTAGACTTTTATCCGATGCGTATTTTATCCACGGGAAATTATAATTCACATCCAATACCAATCTGTGATGTTGAAGCAGGCTGTGCGTGTGTGAGTTTTTCGGTGCATACGAGAGCAATTGAATATTATACCCGACCTTTTCTGGTGACACCCGGTATTTATTTTTCTTTTTAATTTAATTTTAATCGCAACTCTTGCAGCATGATATGGTACTTTAAATTAAGTTCAAATTAATAATATGTTATTATTTCTTGTTATACTTTATGTTACAACACCTCATGGTTAAAACTTGAGTCACAACTGTATACTTAATCTCTTACCTATCAGTGAAAACTTTCAATTGGCTTTATGGTGTCTATAAATGTATTATTATTGTAATTATCTGTAAGCTGTAAGATTTCCGAATACAATAAAATAAATAAAAATAAATAAAAATAAAAATTTTCTACTGTATATCACAAATTAATATTAGTATAATATTATAACACATTAGATTGATAAATTAATAGCTTACTGATTTGTAATATCATAGAATTATATAATTATGTAGAATGGATGTAAGAATATAATATTAAAAATACTACTATCACCGATGATTCAATTAAATTAAAATGTCCTTAATACATAAGAATCTAAGATATTATAAATAATGGCAAATAAATTATATGAAATTAAAACATGTCAAAATTAAAATTAATAAATTATGTCAAAAATTCATCCAAAATTAATATCAATGTCAAAAAGTCATAACATAAGAAAATAGTATAACCTATAAATATTAATTAAATTAAATGTCTTGCAATAATATGGAGCTCGAAAGGCATGTCTGGTCATTTAGTAAGATCCCACATTTTTTGTGTCTGTTAATTTCAAGTCCATCTTCCTGCTTTTTGGTAATATATGTAAATATTTTATATTTTTATCGGGGTCAAAGTTGTGTCTTACTATTTAGATGCATGGCAAACGTAGATATTTCAGTGTTCTTCTTCAAAGCTGTTATAATATGTTCTTTTATTCTAGTTTTAAACTTTCTCCCCGTCTGACCTACCTATATTATACACTCCTCCACATGTATCACAACGTTTTTAATTTGTGAACGTGATCCGTCGTTGATCATAATACATCGTCTGTCATTTTCATAGAAAAACTATGATTGCCGAGGGACATTTCCATTACAATGCCTTTATTTATAAAATCAGTCGAGTGCGAGTCGGACTCGTACACAAAGGGTTCCGTGCAAAAAATCACGGCGGTTGTTTGGGAGCCCCACTTAAATATTTATTTTATTACATATTTTACTGATGACAATCACAAATGATCACAAAATGAATGATCACAAAATATGATGTATCTCTGTTGCCGCTACAACATATTGTGTTGTTACAACAGAGATACAACATATTTTGTGAAAATTTTAACTGCCTTGCAATCACGGTTCACGAGATACAGCCCGGTGACATACAGACAAACGGAAGGATAGCGTAGTCTTAGTAATACGTTTTTACCCCCTAAAAGCTATATACCTTTTGATTCAAAATGGTTTGCTGCTTATTTACTGAAAATAGAACTCTGTGCTAATACAATAGAGTTGAAAATCGGACACATGAGTGCGAGCTGTCATATAAGATATTGACATTTAACTCGACACTTGTGTGTTCGATTTGTAGCACTAGCGCAGAGTTCTATTTTCAACGCTCTGAATTTTCTACGGCCTTCAGGATTCCGGATCACATAGTCCCAGCCCGGATACGCAATTAATTCGGAGAATTATGTAGGGCTCGTGCGATCTCAACGAGCACAAATACGAGCTTACGACGAAAATTTTCAACATAAACCAACCTTTTGAACTTCTATTTTAGTAACGCAATAGAGATCATTTATAGTAACAATATAATTAATTCCTATTAATTAATTTATTTATTAATATTAATTAATAATATACTCTCTGATTTTCCACTTGGGTATATTTAAGATATAAGGATTCACGGAGTAAAGAGACGCCTCGAAATGAATTTGCTAATTAAATTTTAACCAGGCGTTTGCGAACGGTTTACCTGACTATCCGCATTGAATTTGATTTGTATGAAAATCAAATACAACGTGGAAAGATAAACTATTAAGTTTATTATCTATACTATTTTATTATGAAGAGGAAAGATTTGTGTTTTTGTATGTTTGTTCCCGATTTACACAAAAACTCCCCGACCGATTTCATTATTTCTTTTCGCCATTAGAATGTAACATTCCTCTCATTATTCATAGGATTATTACTTACAAAAAATAGCCTACTAAAACCTTAATGTATTTTTTCAGTATATCAGTATTTTTCTCTAATCTCTCTCTGAAATGAACACAAAATGAACACTAAAACTCATACTCCGAGTGGAGCATGAGACATGTTATATGAGCTGAGCGTGTTGGAATCGAGAGCCTTTTCGTGTTCTTTGTTGTTTAATAGTATATATGTACTGTAGTGACGTCTTTGTTTTGTTTTAAACGATAACATTATACACAAATTTACGTACTTGCGTTAAAATATTTAACATACAGTGAATTTATACACGCGCCGCAGCACTGGCGGCGCGGCCGCGTCCGCGGCAGCGGCGGCGACGAGGGAGCTGCGGCGTTCACAGCCAGCGATGCGGCAATAAATGACATACAAATCTAGCAAATGCTGCGGCGCCGCGGGAGCTGCGACACGTGCGTAACCGTACTTAGATGTGTTACCCAGTTTACATATCAGGTATAATAGTTGATGCCTGGATGGATACATTGGCTTTTTTATCCCGGAAAAGTGTAACCACTGGATTAGTGATCTTCTTCGTGCGTGAACGATGTCGCGGTCAGCGTTTCTATTTAAGACATAAATTGCTTAACGATCTGTAAAATTTTAATTACCTAATTTGTAAATTAATTCGTATTTTTAGACATATAATATTATAATAATATAATATAACATCTATGGACGCTTCAACATCACGTCAGTCTGGCCCCGTGGACCCTATACTATACATATATTTAAGATTTTATTATATTATACACATATTTAATACACATTCATCCATGTAGCGGGCTATGACCTCTTGATTTGTATGTCCTTCTTACGCTTGAGTGGTGATGATAATAATACAGCAACAATTGTTATATTCTCCTTTATTGGTGCTTAACACAGATACGTATTACATATGAGATATGTCTAACACAAATACGTCTACAGTCTACACTGAGTATGCCTTTTAGCTGATCGAAAATACCCTAAGTAAATAGGCTATACTCGTGACATCTGTCAATATGACATAGACAATAACATTTCTTAAAACCACTGTTGTCATTATGCCACAGACCCAGGAACACAGAAAAACTTACTAATATACTATTGTAAATGTGAAAGTTTGTGAGGGTGGGTGAATGTATGGATGGATGGATGTTTGTTACTATTTCACGCAAAAACTACTGAACGGATTTTGATGAAAGTTGTTACTGTATTAGTTTGGTATTGTAGTAGTAGGCTACTTTTCATCCCGAAACAGTAAAGTCACGTTCCCGTGGGAAACTTTATTTACGCGGAGCCGCGGGCAAAAGCTAGTCTAGAATAAAGCTCTAAAAATAGTACAACCTCAAAGGACCTACATATTTGAATGAAAATGTCACAAAAATTTTCGCTGAAAGACTTTCTGTTAGCGAAATTGAGACATGAAAAGTTAAAATAAAATTCGTAAGCTAATAGCTTGTGCTGAATACAAAACGTTGTTTTACGTTACACAAAAACTAGATACGAGAGAGACATAGAGAACATAGACATAATATACTATAGCAGACTACTGCAAAGTGCAGGGGAAAAGATTTCAAAACTAAGGATGAGCCCTTTACAAGATCTATGTAAATAAAACTTGAGCGTCTGTTTTTAATTTAAAATTACAAGCTCTGTACTAAATGTATATTATGGTAATCGGTAGTATATACTAGTATATACGGCATTCAATGTCATGAAATAGATCATAATAGGAAATATCAGAAGCCGCGACGCGAGTACGTAACGATATTACAAAATTCCATTTGTCGTTGGAAAAACGGCTCCTTAACGTATTTATTAGTGTGATTGAATACAACTACAGTATATTAGTCGGCATGTTCTATAATTTCTATGATTAGGTAATGGGCATATTTAATAAATTTCACATATGCAAAACACGCGAGAAGTGTACCGAGATCTAACCTTTCACTGGAATTGCGCACCGACCAACGGTTTAAGAATACCGATTTAATAATATCGTTGACACTAACTCATTATTCCAGAATCCTTTAACTGCATATTATAATTGCACACCGGCTATTCAGACAGACGTTAAATCGTAGCGTGTAAAAATGGCGTATCGGGGCTTTGTTCTGCATGTAGGTCATTGTATCACCTAACTAGGTGCGCGATTAAAATGTATATCAGTCGCGGCCGCGGTTACGTGCCATTCATGAATTTTGTACAGTCGCGAGCACTGAAGTACACATGCGGCAATTTTTTTAACCCTAGAAGCTCAAAATTATTATATTTTAGGCTTCAAAGTCCAATCATATTATGTCACAACGACGCGCGAGGTATAAAAAATTTAATCGATATATTTTGTTATTTTAGTTTGGCAATTCACTAGTTTAGTTTAGTTAATATAGTAGTCTAATGAAATAAAATAAGGATAAATTTTAGACAAAATACTATTTATCTATCGTTTTTGAAGATGTTAAACATGTTTATAACAAAAAATGTTATCTGCATAATATTTTTTTTTGTAATTAAATACATTTTACAACATTATTTCTAAGAATTAAGTCTGAAATAACTACTAAAATACTTAAATCACAAAAAATCAGTTTTTGACACGGCCTTGGCAAATATTTTTAATTGCGTTTTTCGTATACTGCTGATGTGCATTTTGTTACTTATTTTTTGGTCATCCTTATTTCTTTTATAAATGGCGTAATTTAAAATTCCATTATCTCATTTTTAAAGTCACTTTTGATATCGTTTATAGTTTTTAAATCTTCCCGTTCAGCATATGGTAAATTCACACATGAACGAAACGACACCCGACGCAGCGCCGCATTTGTAATTTTATTCATAATTTCCAATTCGTTCCCGAATATGAAGCACTATTTAAAAATAAAGCAAAAAAAAGTAATCAGTATCTTGAATCGTACAAACATATCGCAAATGTTACACAAAGGCCAATCATACGTCGAAACGACATACAAGTTACAACATAATAATATTCTGACGAAATGAAGGTACCAAAGCGACGCTTATACCTCCTTAATCCTAATACATATCGGTGGCAACATAGTTGACCTGGAAACTCGCGGCGATCCGATCGTGCGTTACCTATATCAGAAAGTTACATGGTATTATAGCGTTTTTTTAATATTTTAACATACGTAGACTGCCAAAATCATTATGTATGATAATGATTTTGGCAGTCTACGTATGTTAAAATATTAAAAAAACTTTTGGCTTCGCCATAGTCGATTAATAATATAATAGTTTACAAACACTACAGGTCATTGACTTCACAATATGTCCTAGAAAGCTATACGTAGTATGGTAGTACGTATAAATAAGTTGACATAAAACTGGTACAAAACGGGGAACATGCGCAGTTTATTTTGTTTGCCTTACGAAACTATTCTTCTAGCTGACGATGATAATATATTATAATATTATCTCATTCAATAGGACCTGTCTTATCCGTGTGGGGACGGAGAAAGAATACAAATCCCCACCGCCGTCCGGAAAAGCGTGTCGTAAGAGGCGACTAACCCGGACCTCAGGCGAATGGGCAGCAGCGTCCGTCTGAGAAAGTAGGTATACACCACTGCAGTCACCAACCCGCCTGCCAAGCATACCAAAGGTGACTACGGCAAACCCCCCCAAAATGAACATCACAAAACGGCCGCGGCCCCTAGTCACCGGCAGCCCCGCTATCCCTGGCTACGGTAGCGGCTACGGGAACGGCGGGGCAGGGGGTGCGAAGAATCTCCGGCTCTGAAATTCCGGCTACCACCCCCGACGACTCGACCTGGCAACATACAACGCACGCACTTTGAGGGAAGATTCGAAGATTGCTGAGCTGGAAGGAGCAGTGGACAAGTTGCGATGGCATATCATAGGGTTATCTGAAGTCCGAAGACAGGGCGAGGACACGATAATTCTCCAATCTGGCAACTTGTACCGGGAAGGAGAACGTAAATCCAAAGGTGGTGTCGAATTTATCGTCCACAAGTCTCTTGTCAATAACGAAGTGAAGATCGAGAGTGTGTCGAATAGGGTGATATACTTGGAACTCAAAATTACCAATCGGTATTCGATCAAGGTTATACAGGTATACGCACCTACTTCGACACACCCTGACGATAAAGTTGAGGTTATGTATGAGGACATTTCTAAGGCCATACATACCTCACCAACCCACTATACGGTTGTGATGGGAGACTTCAACGCGAAACTAGGCAAACGAAGCGATGAGCTGAGAATGGAACAATATGGAATTGGGCAGTGGAACCCAAGGAGGCAGCGACTGGCTGATTTCATGGAGAAGGAGGGACTCTTCATGATGAACTCGTTCTTCAAGAAGCAGCCTACCAGGAAGTGGACCTGGATAAGCCCGGACGGTTCCACAAAAAATAAGATCGACTTCATTATGACGACCAAGTGGCGTATATTTAATGATGTTTAAGACTGGTAGTGATCTCCGCATGGTAAGAGGCACATTAAATCTAAACGTTAAGCTGGAAAGGTCTAGTCTGATGAAGACCACGATCCGACCCACCACTGCCAATATCCAAAATCCCGAAAAATTCCAACTCGAGCTCGAAAATCGCTTCAAATGCCTAGGCGAGTGCAAATCTGTGGACGATATAAACAACATATTTGTGGAAGCTGTCCGCGATTGGGTCGAAATTCTATAAGACCCAACGCTAAAGTAGAACTCGAAAGCTCTCCGACGAAACTCTGGAACTCATGGCGCAAAGGCGAGAAATGAGACTGCAGTCTTCAGCTGACATGTCAGAATATAGACGGATTAATAGACAGATAACCAAGACAATGCGACACGATATACGCTCCTTACTATATACTTATATAGTATATAAGATATACTAGATGTATTGAGGAAACGATTGAGCGAAACAAGGGCTCTAAAGTGTTCGCAAAGAAACTGTCTATCGGACAAAGCCAGATGACGAAGCTGAAGACCGATCAAGGCAAGATCATCTCGTCGAAGCCAGAGATTTTGGAGGAGATAGAAGAGTTCTACGGATAGTTGTACACATCGACACGGACACAGGTGTTATCAGCACGGCTAAAGATCCAAGAGCCAAGCTAACTCGACATTATACCGAGGATAGCCCGGACGTCAGCCTGTACGAGATTAGGATGGCCCTCAAACAGCTTAAGAACAACAAGGCGCCGGGTGAAGAATTACGACAGAACTTCTGAGAGCGGGTGGAAAACCGGTACTCAAAGTCCTCCAGAAACTGTTCAATTCCGTCATACACGAAGGCGCCACACCTGAGGCATGGTGCAGGGGTGTTGTGGTTGTGGTTGTGGTTGTGTTGTTCTTCAAAAAAGGAGACAATACCTTGTTGAGGAACTATAGACCGATCTCGCTCTTGAGCCATGTCTACAAATTGTTCTCGAGGGTTATCACGAACCATCTCGCGCGTAGGCTTGACGAATTCTAGCCACCCGAACAAGCCGGTTTCCGAAAAGACTACTGTACCATAGACCACATCCTCACATTCCGCCAGATTATAGAGAAATCAGAGGAATATAATCATCCGCTCTGTCTGGCGTATGTGGACTATGAGAAAACCTTCGATTCGATCGAAACCTGGGCGGTGCTTCAGTCTCTTCAGCGGTGCCACATTGAGTATCGCTATATAGAAGTGTTGAAGTGCTTGTATAACAATGCCACCATGTCGGTCCGAGTACAGAATGGAAGTACGAAACCTATCCAATTGCAGAGAGGTGTAAGGCAGGGAGATGTCATCTCTCCTAAACTCTTCACCACAGCATTGGAAGATGTTTTTAAACTCCTAGACTGGGAAGGATACGGCATCAACATAAATGGCGAATACATCACCCACCTTCGGTTTGCTAACGATATAGTCATAATGGCAGGATCGTTGGAAGACCTTAGCGCCATGCTCGGTGACCTCGATAGAGCTTCCCAACGAGTGGGTCTAAAAATGAACATGGACAAGACGAAAATTATGTCTAATGCCCATGTTGTACCCGCTCCAGTATTTGTTAGGAACTCTAAAATCGAAGTTGTTGACGAATACGTCTCTACCTGGGACAGACAGTCCGATTAGGCGAGTCCAACTTCGATAGTGAGGTCCAACGACGAATCCAACTCGGATGGGCAGCGTTCTAGAAACTACGCAGCGTCTTCGAGTCCGAAATACCTCAGTGCCTAAAGACAAAGGTCTTTGAACAGTGCGTGCTGCCAGTGATGTCTTATGGATGTGAAACGTGGTCTCTCACTGTTGGCCTCTTAAATAAGCTCAAAGTCACTCAAAGAGCGATGGAGAGAGCTATGCTCGGGGTTTCTTTCTCTGCGTGACAGAATCCGCAATGAGGAGATTTGCAGACGAACTGGAGTAACCGACATAGCTCGCAGAAACAGCAAGTTGAAGTGGCAATGGGCAGGCCACATCGCTCGTAGAAGTCAGAACTGATTACCGCTGGGGAGTAAAGGTTCTAGAGTGGAGACCAAGAATTGGAAACGCAGCGTAGGACGGCCTCCCTCTAGGTGGACCTATGACCTTATGAAGGTCGCGGGCCGCCGTTGGTTGCAGGTGACCCAGGACCGTTCGTTGTGGAAATCTTTGGGGGACGCCTGTGTCCAGCAGTGGACGTCCTATGGCTGAAAAAAAAAGGACCTGTCTATACGTACTGCAATATGATAAGACAACGAGTTTTCACGCCCTACACGGCTAGTTCTTTTGCACACAATTTTTCACAAACGTAATGAATGAATTACCATAATTTTATAGGGTTCCAAAAGTGCCATCAAATTAAAATTTATGAGTATCCACCGACCCCGTAAATTTTATTTCACCATCACTGCTTCTGTAACACCGCTTAATTTTCTTAATTATTCTGGCCTATTTAATTTTACTCTCCTTTGTCTATGCCGAACTTTGGCTTCTAAAAAAACTGTTTATTTTAAAGGACTAGGAAACGAGCAGACCCATCGCCTGGTGTAGAGTGATTACGTTAGTTAGTTATCAGGAAAAGAGTATATCGAATCATAATCCTTCAAAAACGTATTGGACGTGCCGTCTAAATTGAAAATGATAAGTCGATTGATGAAACTTTCAATTTTATACTCCTTCTCGTTTATTTTGATTGCATAACCCATTATAAATTTCAACAATTTATATCGATAAACAAATAAACAAAATTATTAAAATAACAATGCCCAGCACATGTGTCGTTGTTTCGAGAATACCAATTAATGCTTCCGATTAAACCATTATGTTTGTTTTAATTCTTAAAGTTAAACACCGAACGCGTCGTGGCGCGCACTTTTTTATATATCGATTCAAAAATGAATTATATTTATTGCACAAAAAGGTACCTAAGTAGATACGTTTCAATACAAGAGTTCGAATTGTGACTTGCGCCCGTTCTGGCAATGCAACGTGTGTCTTTTTGTGTAGTGAATAAAGTTACATTTTAATCGCTGTCCTAAAAAGTGCGCGCGACGTCGCGTTCGGTGTTGTTTTTGAAGTTGTTTCTTGTGAAGATGCTGGTGATGACGATGATGATTATTACTGTAGGTGGTATGATGGCATATACTTGCAGTTCTTTAAAACAACAACGCCGGAATCCCCAAACATGTATCTATAAGGTCTCAGGAGTCCGTAGTGTACTTTTTAATTTTAAGATATCTCCTAAGATATTAATTTAAACTTCATGATATAAAGCGCATTTATAATGTGTATGAAATATTCAATGTGACTAAGGTATTTAATTTGTTAAGGATTAATATAAGTATCCTATAGTACAATAGCTTCTGGTCTCAAAGAATGTGGTATATTTCGACAAATATAGTAAACTGTCATGAATATTGTTTCTATTTAATAATTTTTTATGAAAATTAGTAATTATAATAATAATAGATGGAGCTCTTATAGTAGGTACATACATGCCTACTATAAGAGCTACCCAGCTAATATGTCGATAACCTCATCTCTGTAGGTATAAAATATTTTATTGATAAGTAATCGGCCTGGCTAAATTAATATAGGTACTATTGAAATTACAGTATTTAGAGATGGAAGGCAAGCGGTAAGAATATCAATTTAAGAGTTAAAGTTTGTGTAGGTCGGGGCGCAAATCCCCTCCGAGCCGAATATTTTGTGCAATAATTGTGGCTTTTTTATATATAGCACAGAATACATAAGAGTTGTATATAGTAAAAACAATACCCTTTCTGGTAGTCGGGAAAATATTAAATTACAATAGATTGTAATTTCATATTTTACCCGACTGCAAAAGACAAAAAAGTCACAAGGGTAGACTTTATTGTCTTTTTTCTATAAATTTCACAATAATACTGAGGGAGCCACGCTTCGGCACGAATGGGTCGGCTCGACCGGATGAATACCACGACCTCACGGAAAGTCGATGTGAAATAACGGACGCGTTGTGATTCGCCGAGTGAGTGAGGTTACCGGAGGCCCAAGGGGGGGATTGGGGATTTTAAGGACCAGGAGCGCAAGTTGCAACACCAGAGGAATTACAAGTGTAACTCCTCTGGTGTTGCGAGTGTCCATGGGCGGCGGTAATCGCTTACCATCAGGCGATCCGTCTGCTCGTTTCCTGGTTCATTTTAAAAAAAAAAGGTTCATAAAAATAGTTTTATGAATGGAACAGTCGATGAATTCATATTTATTTTATTTAAAGTACGTGCATTTAGTGGATGAAGGTAATAAATATACAAACCAAAACAAAGAATGACTACATAGGTAGTATAAAACAAAGTCGCTTTTTCTGTCTATCCCTATGTATGATTAGATATTTAAGACTACGCAACGAATTTTAATGTGGATTTTTTAATAGATAGAGTGATACAAGTGGAAGGTTTATATGTATATAACATGCATAATATAGTAGAGAAACACTTATAATTCTAGAGGTTATTAATGTCGTATATAAACACATTTTTTGCGCTTACATTGCAAACTGAAACTGAACTCTACGAGATAGATCAAAATAATGTACAACAGTATTGTATATATATGTATTTATATTGTATACCATAGATACACATATACATAAAGAAGTATATGGCAGTGAGTAGAGTTATTTACTGAAGAAATATTTTCTCCAAGAACACTACGGGGGCGAAGCCGCGGTAAAAAGCTAGTTAATAAATAAAGAGCACATACAATGAACATTAGTTTTTTGCCTTGCGCGAGATCATTATATAAAACAAAATTAACGCTTAAACCCCAATCCGAGTTGTATTCTCGATAGACAAGCGTTTAATATAACTACTTAAAATGTATGTATTTATTGTTGTGTTAATACTTCTATTATATCTATTTTACAACGAACGATTCAAATTTGGTCGTCAATATAAGTTGATAAGGGAGTTCCCATCTTTAGGACTTTGGGAAGTGCCTCTAATAGGTTCTGCGTGGAAGTTCATTGGTGGCCCGGAACGTAAGTTTTTTTTCCAATAATTATTATGATAATCAAAACATTTTTCCTTAATTTCGCTATCGATTTTTTAAAGTGTTGTATTTTCTGGCAAACTTTTATTTTATCAAACTATTGGATTGGTAAATAATTAATAATAATAACGAATCGTTGTTCCCAATCGAGTGGTGATATGTAAAGATAGTAGTGAAATAATAAAAAAAGAATTTGTTTAAAGGCCAATATAAATGGGATATCTGGGATCCTATACAATAGGAGCCCAGAAAATGATAAAAACTTTTTAATCATAAATTTGAAAAAGGACTAAGTACGTAATAAAAAATAGTAAAGTAATTAATGGATAATACCTTGGGAATGAGGTAAACCCTTGCAAGGCTAATTCTGTATACTGTAATTGTACTCTTGTTATGAAGTTTTAGTCATAACGTTGTATACTTTTTTATTCAAAAGAATAATTTGACGGCGCCTACGAAAATTTAATCAATGATTTCTAAAACAACATAAGTAACTAAAAATAAGATTTGCAGGAGATACAAAAACCTGGATAATTTTTGATAATGCAAGTAATTTATAATTATGTATATATATTTTATATTTCTATGTAAGTATATTGCTCTCAATAATGTATTTTTATACATCTTTTTATTTTATTTTAGTATAAATAAATGAATAATAAAGTTTTTCCCTTATGTGCTTGTGACATTAAATCTGTTACTTGTGTTGTTTTGATACCCAAGAAACTACTGTAACATAAAATAATAACTCAAATACTCATATTTATTCAACTTTATTAATCTTAAAATCATAACATAATGTTGCTTATGCCTACTTTTATAGTTGTGCTTCATCTCCCACTTCATCTACAGTTTCTACTGTTGTGGTTGGCCACTCCAAAATTACTTTATAGAAGTCTTTAAAGGTATCAGGGACATAGGAAATTAACTTTTTGATATCTTCAATTTTTTTTATATTTATCGGTTTTTTCACTGAATATGCCAATTCTGAAGGCAAAAAAAATTGTAAAGAAATGCAGCTTTTCTTGGAAAAACGCAATGTGAAAGAAAAGTTATTGATCTGGTTATCAATAAACTTCTTCAAAGCCTTCACCTTTCCAATATTGTCAACTGAGTGGATGATATGGGAGTATGTAGATATTGTGAAATGTATCTTGTCTTTTTTCTCAACACTTCTGCCATAAGAACAATCTGATAGACATGACTTTTTGTAATAAGCCTTCCACCACGCTTTGAAATTAATTATATCATTTGGCTGTACCACATGGACAAAGAATTTGGATGATGCCTTTGTGACAATTTGAACAAAATCCCAAATTGAATATAAGCGGTCTTACTTTTTAACTTCTTTTTCAAACACCCAAATGCTCTGTCACAAGGCAGAAAAGAATGCCCTCTGACTGGGTAACATTGTTCTATTTTACTGAACTTCTTGAGTTCCACCATGGCTGCAAAATATCTCAACAAAGTATGATTTCTATTTTGACCTCCACAGTTGTCTGAAAAGACATAAAGGGTCTTTATACCTGGAGGAACTTCAGTGTTTATGTAATCATTTACAAAGTAGGTCACCTCATTGGGGCCTTTGCCACCTACACCTTCATGGTAGATATAAAATTTTGACATATTAGTTTTTAAATTTGTAATTCAAAAAGCATTCACAGTTAGTTGTCGCAAGTAAAAAGTTTCCTGAACTGGAATTTGTGGTAATTGCAAAATCATCATGTAATCAAAAGCCAATCCAAGTACAGTCATTTCTTTCTTTCGAATGACAAACTAAAATAATATTCTTGACAGCTGACGTTTCTTTCGGCGCCATTCGGCTGCCGGGGTTGGTTGAGTGAAAAAACAACACAATTGTATGCACTTGTGTTGTTTTAACAATCACCGAAGAGAAATGTCAGTCAGTTATGTTGTTTTAACACTAAGCGGTATTTTCAATAGTTCAATTTAAACAGAAAAAGCAAAGCAATTGTGTTGTTTTAATGCACAACTTATTAATGGCCATAGACTAAATCCAAAATCGCTTTAAAGTCGATTTCGGCAAAAATGTTAATTACGTTGTTTTAGAAATCATCGATTCAATTATTGTAACTGCAAAATGGCACTTTTATATTACTGTTTTGGAGTTTTTATATATGTTTAATTAGTACCACGTTTTCAAAAATATTAAAAACCCATTTCAAGTGCGTTTTTTTGAGTCGTATTTTATCGTAACATATCTGTCTGTCCGACTAATACCAACGTATGTTAACTTACTCGAGTTAGCGTTGCGCACCTGAGTGTGCGACAAGGCCGTAACTGCCACTAACGTGAGTGTTCCTCGCATTATACGCACGTCATTTATATTTTATTTTTAAGTGTTGGTTACTACACTGACACTGGCTATTCCTCAAGGGAGGCCATTTTTAAAGAAGAAGAAGTAGAAGTGTTGGTTACTTAAATATGTTGTACCAGTTAGTGTTCAAATTGTTTTTCTTGTTTTGAAAATGTTAAATAAAGTATTGAATCTGTATAAGCTGAATAAAGTATTGAATCGGTTAGAACCGATTACATAAGATGGATCGAGATTCCAAAAATAAAGTAAGTGGTAGTTCTGGCAGTTTAAATGGCTTTTATTTAACGTATTTGTATCGAATCTGTTGATTACGATACTTTGCGTGGTATTTGAAATTCTGATATTTATAGAAAGTGCTACTTACGATTATTTTGGAGGATTTTTTTACAGTTTTTGTACAGATTCGATATAAGTGACATGTAAAAATGAAGTTTTATGTTTAATTATAGGGACAAAATTGAATTTCTGTATGAAAACAACATTAGGTTACATATTAATTTAATTTACCTGCTTATTGGAAAAATTTGAAGGAGTTGGTAGGTGATTAACCCTACTTGGATAGAAGTTTAGCACAAGAGGTTTTCACAGTTTTTAAATTTCATCAGCAAGTTTTAAAGTTTTCGGCAGCAAGCTCAATCACATATTTAGAGTTGTTAAATAGCTAGCTTAGATTTTATAATTGCTGAAATATGCAAAATATAAAGTTCAGAAATTTTGCCGAGCAAACGTCAATGTATGTGTGTTCGTGTGTGTTTGTGTACGTTGTAGTCTGTAGCGCGCGAGGCGCGTATATCTGTCTGTATCTCGTTTTGGACCGGGACGTTTCCGGACCAAAACCAAGCGCGCGAACATTATTATTATTATGTCCTATCGCTGTTATTCGAGGCCTTTAAACAAATTTGAGATGGTAGTCTTTCGTTTCCATCCGTAATATTTGTCGTTGCAGTTCTGTTTCCGGTCTTTTTGGCGGCAAGATGGCCGCTTCCGTTGTTCACCAGGTGTGGCGCGCGCGCTGTTTTCCTTATTGGCGTTTTGTGCCGTAAAGACATGTAACGCTGTTAGCGTTCGTTTAAATTATATAACTCTCATAAATTTTATAGTTTTTTTGCAAATCATTATTTGAGATGGTTTGTGGTTTCTAAATATATTAAAATAAAAAATTTCTAAAGTTTATTATCATGTCAGACTGTAGAGGCGACGAAATTGTTCGCCAGTGTCCTTCTTCTACATCGTCTTCATCGGATGAGCATCCGCTCACACGACGAAAGCGGAAATCCTCGTCTTAAAATATCGAGAATCCAAAAACGTCACGCCGGGATGATTTGACTGACCTGCTGGACAAGGTTTTGCAATACAAAATCTTGTCCAGCAGGTCAGTCAAATCCAAAATTTCTAAGCATCCGCCTTCGGAATCGTATGCTCAAGATAAAATTTTTACTGCTAGCGTGATAGGAAAAATTAAAGCTAGAAAAACTAGCAAAAATTTTTAACATGAAGCTACATCTGATACTTCTCAAATTTTTAATTTTGATTTCTCAACAATCAAGTCAACAAAACTCAAAGAACCGGCGATTCAAAAATGCCTCTGCGGAGCATTTACAGACACTCAGCTCGTTACAACATTTCAACTCTGAGTATTGGTCAAATGTCAGTTACTCGGATATTCAAAAAACCTACAATTCCCGGCCGGGGTTTGTCGAATTGGAGGTAAACGACGAATTAAAACAGTTTGAGGAAGCTAATAATTTTAATTTGAATGCAAGTGATAAGTCTTTGGGTGCTATTACGCGTGCAGTAATAACGCAAAGTAAGTGATGCGTTAAAAAAGGTCGTCTCTGATTTGTTACAATGGACTCAAGAAAACGATACTATTAATAAAGAATCTTTATTGACAAAAATAAAAGAATGCTATTCAGGTGATTTTCAAAAAGTTTCTTTGGACTATTTACAATTTGTGGTAGGCGTGCTGATATTATTGAATAACGTCGAGATTTTTTCTTAAATTTAGTTAAAGAAAATTTTTAAAAACTACTTTGAAAACGATCCTCCTTCTTGCGAATATTTATTTAATAAAGAGCAGTTTTCTGATTTTATTAAAAATTATGGAGGTGTAAATAAATTTTTTATATATCAAAAACGTACCTTCTCTGCACAAGAAAGGCGACCTACATTGGGTGTACAGGCTGTCCAACCAGGCCTAATAAATTACAAACAAACCGGTCGATTACAAGCACCGTTTGCTTTTAATAATAATCAAGCAGACCCCATCACCCCTATGCTTTTATTTTTAATTTTTAAAATTTTAAAATTTTGGCTCTTATACTAATAATCAGCGGCTTTTCGACCCTCCTATAAACCTGCAACTTCGTTTCCTCCAAAACAGCAGGCCCCAGCTGTGGCTAGGAAGCCCTTTAATCAAACCAATCCCTCAAAGGGCAGAGGAAGAGGAGATAGAAAGTTTTGACTCTCAACAGGCGTTTTGAGGGGGAAGGTTAGCTATGTTCCTGGAAAAGGCGGGGTGCCCCAATCCCCCTTTTAAAGATAATAACAGGTTACAAAATTCCCTATTTACGAAAACCACCTGATTTTACCTCGACTCATAAAATCACGTTATCAAATAGCTCCATTCCCAGAAATTGACCAGATTATATTGTCAGGACAAATCGAAAATAATAGAGCAAACGCGATTGACACTGGACAGAATGCTCGAGTTAGGCTGGGTTGTAAATGAAACAAAATCTATACTTCAGCCACAAAAACCTCTCGAGTATTTAGGTCTTTTTTGGGAACAATAAAAAGTCGATTCCAGATACGAAAGTCCAAACTCTCCGGCATATAATTCGCAAAGTGTTAAATTCTAAAAAAGCAACTTAGAGAAATTCAGAGCATTAATGGGCGTTTAAATTTCGCTCGACTTGCAGTTTCTCAAGGTCGTTTAAACTATCGACATCTTTTGGGCCATTGAAATAGTTTACTTCGAAGCGGCCCGAACAAATCAGACCGCATTACTTTTAAAGCGATCAAAGAGCTTGAATGCTGGTTTCTAAATTGCGAAAAATCTTCTAGGCTCCACCTTCCAAAATTGGTAAATTTTCTCACGACGGACGCATCCGACTCGTATTGGGGAGCGGAATTGAATGGTGTATTTTTGACAGGAGATTGGAGAGGGGACGAAGGAACTCTGCACTCGAATCAAAAAGAAATGCTAACTATTTTAAAATGTTTACGTGAATACGGTCCCTCTCTTAACCGATCATCTCTGTTGCTGCAGTGTGACAACAAATCCATTGTAGCATACCTAAGAAACGAAGGGGGGAATAATTCAAATTCTTTAATGAATCCTAGTTATTTTTCAAATTTTAGATCTTTTCGATATTTTTATTTACCGCATCACATTCCAGGCCGTTACAATAATGCAGATCGGTTGTCGAGAAAATCGTACCTTCCCGAATGGAAGGTCTATCTTGTCCCTGCGGTGACAAAAATCATATTTCAGAAGTGGGGTTTTCCCGAGATCGACCTATTTGCATCGGCTCGAGCTTATGTAGTACCCAAATATGTGAGCTTAGACCAGAGGGATCAAACAGCATGGAGACACAATGCGTTTTCATGGGAATGAGACTTCAACTAGGCTTGGGTATTCCCACCGCCGAATCTGATGCCCAGAGTGTTAATGCATCTCAACCGTGCGAAAGGTATGTTTCTGATTGCAACTCCGAAGTGGCCCCATGCTTTCTGGAGAGCAGATCTAAAAGCACGTGCACGTGCGTGCCACGGTTACAAGACCTGACCATGGAGATTTGGAAATGTGGGGGTGATCACAAGAGCTAGAATTCTGGTCAGAACAACAGAAGGCTCTACTAAAAAGCGGTTGGCGTAAGCCTACTTTTAACACCTATAAACCGGCTTGGTTAAGATGGTTGAATTGGTGCAAAATTTCTGGGGTCTAGCCTACTAACCCATCAGGACCACAGTTATCCCAGTTTTTAGCTGACCTATATTTAAAACATAATTTAGCCTTTAAAACGATTTTGGTTCACAAGTCAGTTGTTTCTACGCTTAGTAATGCTAATAATAGCTCTAGTCTTGCCTCGCATGTTTTGGTTAAGAAACTTTTAAAATCTATTTCAACGAGAAATGCTCATAAATGTAATAAGTCAAATACTGTTTGGGACACTAGTACTTTAATATCTTACTGAGCAACAAGTGACATTAATCATGAAAACTTATTCGAAGTTTCTAGGATATGCGCTATCTTATTATTATTGTGCTCTGGTCGCAGAGTACTGACGTTTTTGAGCGTATCGCAGGGTTCTCTTGTAGATGACGGTGAACTAAATACAGTCACTTTCTGGCCAATCTTTGGTTCTAAAACTGATTCCGAATCATACACTCAATCAGGTTGGAAATTCTTTTCGAATAGTGAAAGACCAAATGTTGATCCAGTACTGTGGGTGCGTAGGTTAGCTGCTCTGGGTAGTGATAGGCGAAAAGAAGCCGGCGTTGAAAATTTGTTTGTAACTCGAGGGGTACCGAAGGCTGCTTCTAGAACAGTTTTCGCGGGATGGGTAAAATCTGTTCTAAAAGAAGCAGGTATCGAGGCAACTCCCGGAAGTGTACGGTCTGCCGTTGCTTCTAGAAGTTAGATTGACAAAGAACCAATAGACGATGTTTTAGAAAGAGCAAATTGGAGGGCAGCAAATACTTTTAAAAATTTCTATAAAAGGGAGATAATTTCTAAGCCTACGACACCCTCTAGAAATAACTCTTTAGTAAATCTCTTTGAGCCGGTTAATTAGTTTATATCAAAAAATAAAAAGCTTGATTATTTTGTAATAGGTGTTAAATTATAAATTAGCCAATGTAAACAATATTAATTTTAATTATGTTATTTGATAAAATTTTAAATAATTTATAATATTATGAATAGCAGTTATCTTTGATGAAATAGGATTAAGAATATAATAGAACAATGTACATTTATTTAAAACCTGATTATAAAATTGCTAGAAAAATGTTTTACTTATTCTTTTAACAATTTCCTTATGATATTGGTTTATCACATTGGCGTCTGTCCACCAGGCGACGACAAACAATATCTCAATTTTGTTTAAAGGCCTCGAATAACGGCGATAGGATAATAGCAGAGTTTTACCCCTACCATTAAAACTCTTATTATGTCCGGAGCCTTATTCGAGGCCTCGCAGTAAGGTTTGCCTGGTGAAATAATTGAGACTGCAACGAGGAAAACAGCGTGCGCGCCACTGCTGGTGAACAACGGAAGCAGCCATCTTGCCGCCAAAAAGACCGGAAACGAAACTGCAACGACAAATATTATACAGAAACGAAAGACAACCATCTCAATTTTGTTTAAAGGCCTCCGGTTATAAGGCTCCGGACATAATAAGTTAATGGTAGGTAAAACTCTGCCATTAATTGTGTCCGCATCGGATATGTTTCGCTACGTACCAAATCCGTGCGTATGTAGAGCAGTTGGGCGATTGGGCCGGATACCGATCTCAGTGTTGCCAACTTAGGGATTTTCCCTTACGGAAAAAAATTATGGAGCTTTACTAGGAGGCAGGATTTTTAGAGATTACTCCTTAAGAATCAATTTTACAGGTGTATATAGCCCGGGGTATGAAAATTTATAGGGAGTGAAATCAGATTATGAAATCAGGTATAAGAGATAATAAGCTAGAAACTGTAAAAACTATACCTATGAGTTTATACACATAAAGACTTACGCGTAAATGACATAAAACTAGCGTGTCACTTAATCCGATTATAAAATTTATTCTTATGGAGTAATCTCTAAAAATCCTGCCCCCTAGTAAAGCTCCGTAATTTAAGGAGACCAAGCATTGCTCGGAGGATTAAAATTAAAAAATTATAAAAGATAAGAAATAAAAATACTTAATAAAAAAAAATCGTCTGGCCGGAATTCGAACCCGAGACCAATTGGTCAACAACGCAAAAAGCCAAAGGCCTACGTAGCTGCGTTACGCGTATCTGACTTTAGCAGGAGAAACTACTCATGTCTTACATTAGTATTACATGACGACAGAAAAAACATGAGCAACCTAATGTCGTCGGCATATAGGTCAAGTCGGAGGTAAAATAACTTTGAACGGGCTTTCAACAATAAATTCGAATGATATTTGAGCGGCCGGAGAGTGGAACAAAAGGACATAGCAACAAGCCTATGTGGATACCGTGGGTTCGCATAGAATTGAAAGTGAAGCAATGACAGGTCGCCATTTCGCGATGTTTCATTCGACTCGTCCGAATTATTTATCATTGAAATAAATTAATCTTGACAAATATCTTATTCTAATCGAAAAATAAAAACAACAGTTCCCTTCCTTTTATTACTCGTATGTATTACGTAATTGTAAATTTATTGACAAATAATACCTTTATTATTGCCAGAATATCAATTTTAATAGTTTATTTATGTTTTTTTTTTAAGAAAATAAATTACAAAATATGCGTTTTGAAAACAAAAGTGATCAAGATTTTTTTATGCACTAAAGTGTATACATTCGTCTCAAACTGTTTAAAGAAACCTATTTTTACTAAGCACATCGCTTGAAGCAGTATCTTTAAGGCCTACAGACACCGTAATATAAAATTTTAATTGATTTAAAGGACACTGGCGAATCTAGCCCGATTTTCCATCAAGAGCGGACCGGAGCGGATAAACTTCTATTTGGTTCTTTAATATATTAGTTTTAATTATTAGTCTTTAATATATATTTTTTTATATTATTATGTAAAAAAATATAATATATTTTTAGTACTTGGGAATAAAAAGTTATGAATCTCCGAATATCAGAGAATTCATGTGCAAAATACGAACTTATCTGTGGTAATCGTTGTCATCATATCATTACTATTTATATTTATACCAAGAAAAATAATTATTACTTTTTGGTTATCGTAACGTGAAAGCGAAATCTATAATTTATCCAAACAAACTAGTTATTAATTTCATTACTTAATTGACATCACATCACATAGATGTCGATTTGCGGAAAATCGACCGCAACCCGCAGACCACAAGGGCAATTTTTTAACTTTTAAAAATAACCTAACTTAAATAGGTTAGGTTATTTTTAATCAATTATCTTTTATCCCCCGAGTTTGATGTATAATATTATTGCTTTTTTTTGTTCCTACGTTCATAAAATACAACTTACAATAAATATTTTTTGTGGCCGCATATTTTAATTACCAGGCAGCAAATGTAAAAACTAGATGAGTTATAATTTTATTTAATGGCTACTCATATGAGGAGAAATCATGACCTAACCTACTTTTTAATATAATCTCAACAGATCTTATGAAGATGGTAGCGCACTACAATAACTGGGCTACGAGACTCGGCGGAGCTGCCAGAATAAACGTGTTCAGTTTGTATTATATAGGTATGTATATTACTATATTAACCATTCCCGACACACGTTGTTCTGTCTAAACTAAGAACTGGAGTAAATAAGTAACTACACCTACACCTACATCTACACATACAACTACTCCTACACCTACACCTTTTCCTATATTTCTTACCGTTTAAACCTTCCCTGAACTTCCACGATTATTTCAAGACCAAAATAAGCCAAACCGGTCCACCCGTTCTCGAGATTTAGAGAGACATTGGAATTGCAATCCATTTTTATTTATATAATATTATCTATGAGATTAAGGGCCTCTTTCACAATCGTCTAATAAGTCTCGGATAATTTATTTGAGCGACAAAGACAAAACATGCAAATAAGCTATCTGACAATGATCAGTATTGTCAATTGAATTTATTAATTAAACACACATAAACATATAAAATAGATTAATTAGGTTTTACAATTATGATTTCAGTGATAACTGATGCTCATGATGCAGCCGTGGTCCTAAAGACAAGCTTAGAGAAGGACTACTTGTATACATTTCTGAGAACCTTCAGTGGCAACGGAAGCGCTTTTATTTCTGGTGAGTGGTTTTATTATTTGAGATCGATATTGATCCTACTAGTATAGCTGTAAAAGTGAAAGTTTGTGAGGATGGATGAATGAATGGATGGATGGATGTTTGTTACTATTTCACGCAAAAGCTACTGATTGGATTTTAATTAAATTGTAGTAGTTTAGGCTCTGGATTATCACATATACTACACAGTACAGTTTTATCCCTGGGAAATTGCGCATTTAAAGCTATATAATATGTTGATTCTTTCGTCATGAAAAAATATATAAATAATTTTGACTCTATTATGTCAACTTCTCTTGGCTGTTTGGTATGTGCATGTATCATTTTTGCTTTGTTTGAAATTTCGGAATGTGTGTGGAAATGTTGGAATCCCGGCCAGATGAATATTTTTGTGATTCCTTTTATTTATTTTTTAATTTATCGGAACCCCGAGCAAAGCTCGGTTACCCAGGTGCTTTAGGTTAGGCGCAGACTTACCACAACCAACTCGACTCGATATTGACTTGCTTTCCCATTCATATTATATTGTAGGCTCGCTGCAAACGTGTAGTCAACCATGACGACTCAGTATTTTTTCTTTACTTAAAAGTTAATGTATGACAAATTCTGAGCGAGGGCGACCGGTACCGTCTTAATCTAAAAGTCCATGGTCTATTATACTGCGCTTAGATCTAATCAAATCTAAACAAAAAATAGTGCACTATGTACCAATTCGTTATATCACTTATTAACCGTGCAGTAATAAAATACATTAGCACATTACCACATATTTCTAAACGACGTTCCTTTTTCAGGTCCAATAGCGAGGGAGCGAAGATCTGTGCTCATGCAGTCATTTCGCCCGAGGATCCTGTTCAGCTTCGTGGACGTGTTCTGGGAAGAGAGTGTCAATTTGGTGAACAGCCTTGCATCCCATGCCGGAGCTGGACCGTTCTCTGTGGAGCAGTACCTTTATAAATATAATATCAGGACTATTGTTCGTAAGTTGTTTTTAATTTTTTGCTTTCCCAAAACAAAATTATTAACAGTAAACATTTATTTAAATCATTAAAACATTACACTAAAGTGGAGTCATTTTAATAGATAACATTTGACAATTCATCATAATTCAACAACGTGACCTTGTAACGGCGGGATAAAATTGCTGAAAAAGTTAAGCAATTGTGCAGTTTTGCAACTTTTTTCAATTACTTTTACATATTTATTGTAATAATGACCGATACGAGTAATTTTACGATTTGCTTTCACTAATAAACCATTCTAAACTGAACTGAACGTAGTTACAATGTTGCGTCAGTTAACCCTTTTTCTTTTTAAAACCTAGGATCGAATGCAATAATTACTTGTGAAGAAATACCACCAAAAATTAATAACCACGTTGTGATTATAATAAAATATAATTATATTTATTATTCTTTTAACTAACTATAAAAATACAAAAAATAACTAAATAGAAAAATCATTGATTTAGGTGGGATGTTGCTGGCAACACCAGTGCCTGTCGATGACACCATGTTATGTCGCCATTTCATGACGCAGTCTTTTGTCGTTGTGCGAAGTGACTGCGTTTTTGTTGTGCTCTCTGTTATTTTCTTCTGACCCGGCTATTTTACGTACGTTTACCCGGCTATGAATTGGATGCCGATTGCTTAACGATTAGTAAACAAGAACAACATTACCGTTTTACCATGTCGAAACGGGGAAAACGCTAAACAGTCAATCTCGTGAACTAGTGGTGAAATTGTATAATTATTTTGAACGTGAATCAGTTAACGATGGGCCTCTTTTACCATTGACACAAGCGAAAGAACGCGTTGCCGAAGCATTGGGAATAGGAAAGAGGATAGTAACTCAAATTCTGAAAGAGAAATACGGACCATCAGGCTCAGAAGATAAAACTTTTCATACACCGAAAAAAAAATAGAGACAAGAAAATTGTTGGCATTGATAGTTTTGATGCTGCTGCAATTCGCAACCACATTTAAGGATATTTATTACACGAGAAAAGAATATTCTACACGGGCTAATGAGTTCCTTAAAAGACGCAGGCTTATTTTTTGGGGGTAAATCGTCTATATCAAACGTTTTGAAATCGATTGGCTTTAGATTTAAAAAATCTGACAAGTGAAAAATCCTGCTAGAACGCTACGATATTATTTTGAAGAGAGTAACATTCCTACGTCAAGTAAATAAAATTACAGATTGGGACAATGTCGTGTTTATTGACGAAACATGGTTGAATGCGAACCATTCCGTGCAAGTTGATTAGCCACTAACTCAAACAAATAAAAAGCAAGAATGGTGTGGATGCAAGTCCATCATTATTAAAAGTTGAGTTGTTAAATCTGGTAAAAGCAACTAAGATCCGTCGAAGCTCCGCTAAGTAATCGATGAACTAGCCCTAGAGCATGGACACGAAGTTATTCGATTGCCTCCCTACCATTGCCAGTATAACGCCATTGAGCTTATTTGGGCACAAATAAAGGGTTATGCAGCGCCGAAACGATATTGAACCACCCTTCAGTACTGCTAAAATGATGAGTCTGCTACAAACTGCGTGTGCAGAAGTCATTACAGAAGACTGGAGAAAAGTCGTAGAAAACAAAGAATAATTTTATAAGATTTTGAACGAGATGTGATAATAGACAATATTATTGAAAATGAATTAATAATATCTCTGAGTGCTGACAGTAGTGATGAAGATGACAATACTAATAACAGATCTGATAGTTCAACTGAATAAATGCAATTTTTTTGTTAAATTATGTACTTGTCTTATTTTGTTCCTTAAATTTACGAAAGAAAAATAATAATGGGACAGGGATTCGCCCGATGATTTTTAAAATTCACATATGTTTCAAGTCCGTATCGATTCATTTACTTTAATCGATGTTTTTAAGCAGGTCATCTCACTATGAAGATAAAACTGACAGACGTCAAATATTACCTATTAAAATGACTCCACTGTACAAATATTACCAAGACACATGACAAAAACACAATAACAGGACAGAAAAAAAAACATAAAACAAAAAATGAAACGTTAATAATAATTCTTACTAACGTTTTATTTTGTTTATTATTAATTATTATTTATACTCTACACTTATAGTATATACGTATAGTATAGTATATAATATTATAAAGAGGAAAAGTTTATTCGTTTGTTTGCATCAATGCATATAGACTCTGAAACTACTGGAGTCTGAACCAATTTTGATGAAATTTGTCAGATATAGAGTAGACCACGGGGAAGTACTACTTTATATCGCGTAAAAATGTACGGTTTCCGCAAGATATTTTTAAGCGCACAACGTCGCGGGTAACATATAGCAAAAATAAAAAAGTTCCTTAAATCTGTTTGGTTAACAATTATTGTTGACCAAACAGATTAACGAAATTTGTTTATGGGTACCTACTTAAATTAGGTGCTACTAAAATATTGGATTTTGAAAAAAAAAACACGAAAATACTATCCATTTCGGGTACCTGCAGCTAAAACAAGAATTTGTTTTTAAAGTAGGTACTTATGTATTATGGTTCTGTTTTATTTACATTTGCATAATCCCAAACATACTACTTATTATAATATAAAGTACTTCAAAATCAATTATGAATATTTTGTGCTGCATACTACTTATGTCAAGAGGCTTAGGCTGAAAATTAATTAAAATTATCGACAAAAAATTTAACTAAATAAAATAAATTTCGCTCTTTACGGCACTTTTCAGGTCATTGACCTCACTGAGCTGTTTGTGTTGATGTTATTTATGCAGAGTCTTTGCTTCTTCTGTAAGTCACCTGGTTCTGTGATGTTAATGACCTTAGCGCGTTAGAGAGCGTAATGTAAATTCATTTAGTATAATAAAAAAAATAAAAATATATATTTTTCATCCTAAACGTCTTGACATAAACAGTAGATCATGTGCCCAAAATAAAATATTAATTATTTTCCAGTTTCTATTTACAATCTGTCTCTGGATTGGTAATTAATTTGCAGCTTTTCTTATATTTTTATCAAAATGCCCACAGGATCAGGAATGGATACAAGGTACTCTGAGGTATGTGATTCCTCTGAATTCTTCAAGGCACTAACTACATGGGAGAAATTTGCAAAAGATAGAATAGCTTGCTTGTGGAAACATCCGGAGTTTTTGTACCAATTCTGCTCTCAATATGACGAAGGGAAAAGGATAGTGAAAACTCTACATCATTATGGAAAAAAGGTAAAAGTATATTTTAGAACGTTCGCTAACTGGTGCCTTTTGTATTTTTGTATACGGTTTCTGGAATGGCGTTTATGGTAGGTGAAACATCATGACCATTCTCCTACCATAAACTGTGTTACTCGAGCGTTGTTAAAAATTGGTAGTTTTTGAGGATTAGGTGATGGGAAGAAAAAAAGATTATATGATTTTGTTTATTTTACTGGTGTGATGTGACTCCGTGTGATGACGGGTAGTACGTACGGGTACGACTACGGCAAAACCAAAAGTATATAACAGGTCTTTACCTATGAAATTGCCGGTCTGCAGTACTGGACATTTCAAATCAAAATAATTTTTGCTTGATTAGCAATTCTAATTTCAAATTAATTTTATTTTAAAAACATGGAATTATTTTTCCAAAAGTAGTTTCCAGTTTCCATTTTCATCGCATTTCAATCTTTTTCGTCATCATGGAGACGTTAAAAATTCGAGTAATTATGGAATATGAGTACCGTCGTGGCAGCAACGCGGCACAAGCGGCACGCAACATCAACGACGTTTACGGAGCTAACAGTAATAATAATAGCTCCCCACACCGATTTCGGTGACGGTGGCCTGTTTCATTGAAACCAGGCCAGCTACGCAGGAGTTATGTTATAGTGCCCAAGTGTGTGCGCAGTACACAAGAGCACACTCTCCTCCTTTTACTCTCGTAACCCAGTGGGACGGATAACCGACACGACTGGCGAGAGATTAGGCGCAGGTCCGACTTTTTACATGCCCATCCGACGCATGGATCATCTTTCTTGTCAGACAATCAGGTGATCAGCCTGAATTGTCCTAACCAAACTTGGAAACAACATTTTTTTTTTGTTCCAATGCGGGAATCGAACCCACGACCTCCGAGTCGAGAGCCAAGCTCTAACCATTAGACCACGGAGGCTGTCCTAACAGCCTCCGTTGAGGCCTTAGCCTGAGTTAGCCTGAGCTAACAGTACAAACCAACGCACCACCTGTTATTGGTTTGCTCGCTTTCATTCTGGAAATTTCGACCTGAAAAATGAACCTCGCGGTCGTCCGAAGACTTTGGTCGACAATGACGAATTAAAGGCGATTGTGGAAGCTGATGATACACAATCTACGGCTGAATTAGCAGCAGCTTTCGACGTTAGCGTCAAAACAATATTGGTCCATTTGAGTCAAATTGGCAAGGTAAAAAAGCTTGACAAATGGGTACCCCACAAACTCAATGATCGCCAGCGTGAAGTACGCGTCGAGACGTGACTTGCAATGCTCAACAGACACACAAATGAAGGAATTTTGAACCGCATTGTTACCTGGGATCAAAATTGGATTCAACAGAATCAAACATGATAACCGCAAGCGCTCAGCAAGTTGGTTGGATCCTGGTTCAGCACCTAAACAATATCCTATCGTATAAATTACAAGTATTAGTAAAAATACAGCGCCTGATGAAATATTGTAGTAACAAATAGACTAACAATTTGTTATGGTGGTTTTTTTAAGGAAAAAAATAATATAAATTAGTTATTTGCTTTCAACATATTTATAATAAAGTATGTAAGTTTTCTAGTCAATTCAAGTAGAAAAACTGTGTGTCAAGTAAAACAACAACAACACAAGACAAGGCGTTACAAAGAAAACTTATCCCTAGAAAAGTGATGGTCACTGTTTGGTGGTCTAGCGCCGGTGTGATTCATCACAGCTTCTTACCAAACGGGGTGAGCATTACTGCAGATGTGTACTGTGAAGAACTGAACACAATGATGGAGAAGCTGGCACATCTCCAACCAGCATTGGTCAATCGCTCGTGTCCGCTGCTTCTGCACGACAACGCGCGACCTCATACTGCATAGCAGACGGTCTCCAAGTTGCAAGAACTGGGGTTGGAAGCTCTCCGTCATCCGCCCTACTCACCAGACCTTGCGCCTACAGACTACTACCTTTTCCACAATTTGGTTAACTTCTTGGCGGGAAAAAAATCAATACCCGAGAGGCAGTACAAAATGCCTTTGAAGAATTTGTTGCCTCCCGTCCAGCTGATTTCTTTAAGAAGGGCATGAATAAACTGCCACTGCGTTGGCAAAGATGAATTGATTGCATGGGTGATTATTTCGATTAATACAAATAAAAAATAGTATATTTTGCGTGGTCGGTTTATAGTTCTTAACTTATTTAACCGACGAAAAAACCGGAGGAGGTGCTCAAGTCAACGCGTATATTTTTTTTAATGCATGACCACGCATTACTTTGTACAGTGAAGTCTGATTTTGATAATTCTTTTTTCGTTGTAACAGGTTAACTTCCAAGTTGGTACCATTGTCACCAAATGGTAGACCTGGCGAGGGATTCCATGAGGAATCCAGGGAATTCTTCGAAATTTATATGGACACCTATAGTGATTTTGAATTTAGTCATGTAGGCTACCAGAAATTAAGATTTGTGATAAGGTACACCTTGGATCCAAAACCACTGAACAGAACTCCTAAGTCTTTTATGATAAATGTTTGGGGATTTCAGCGTTGTTTAAAGAACAGCAAGCATTTGCCTGCCAATTAAAATAATGATCATCATCATCACTACCATCTTTATGTGATGATATAGATGTAAGTGACTTCTTATAGTCTTTGACACTGATATCGATGTCTTTGAACATTTGTTATTCCCAAATTTATAATCAACATCAACTGATGTTGATCATCATCAACATCAGTTGATGTTGATTATAAATTTGGGAATGATGATGCTTTCGCTCACAGGTTTTGTTGCCGATTTGTTTATTAAAACAACATAAAATTGTTACAAAAAAAGTCTCGATTAATGAGCATAATCATGTAATAGTGACGAGTAGATTCTAGCCACAAAAAAAAATATATAAAATAATAAGTTTTAACAAAAAACTAAAAGTTTTTGAGTAATTTCGATAGAACTTTAGTAAATACCTACGGTTATAAATAAAAATCAAATATTGCAAAAGCAATTTAAGATTTAATTAGTAGAAGGTACAAAAAAGTTTACTTTTTATATAAAAATAAAATCTAAAGAATAATCGAACTGAAATTACAATTAAAACAGGGTTAAAGAGCTTGACTAAATGAGGCGCGCGCACTCGGCAGTCGACACGCATTCGGCAAGTTTAGAGTCCTATTCTAAAATAAATAATAACTTTACAACATTATTATTATTGCTGTTATGTTAGTTAACAACTTGAGAATGTTTACCTAAAATATTATCAATATTGAAGAACGTCGGTAAATTGATTTTTGTCCAGCTAGATCGGCACTTTTGAAGTATGTGCGCCGACTCAAAATAACTTGAGTATACTTATTACTTATATTAGTTTATGAACTAAGTTATAATGGTGAAATAATAAAAGGTTTGTTAATTTTTGCTTTTAAGTTTTTACGGTGGCTTAATTTTTTGTTAATTACTTGTTAACTTTTGAATAATGTAAAATGTCACTAATAAAACCCGACTTCCAAAGAAAAAACGCACAAGCCTGAACAACATCCAGATAAAACAATAAATTATAGAACTCACGTTCAAGTTGGCTGGTACCGACTTCAAAATTATGAAGATTGAGTAGTGAAATAGTTAAAATTTTAGACGAATTTAAAAGGCGAATTATATAGAAAATAAGTTTTATTTCATACTTTTTTGTGCAGTTTTACTTTAGAAGTCGGTTTTCATTTTTTTTTAATAATTATTTTTAGATAGATTATTATTTAATTATTACCACATATTAAGATAAATATAAATACAAACAAGCCTCCGCTATTCTCACTCTCTCGGCAAAACAAACTCAAGCGTTATTTTATGCCAGTTTTCTGAGAAGCACTGGACCTACTAAATAAGCACCAGGGATGATATTGACTAGATAATATATTATTAAATAATAATTATTGTCATTAAATAAATATACTATAGTGGTGATGTTATGATATATGATCACGAATATAATTTTAGTAATAGCGAAATTTCAAAGACATTGACATCGGTTCACAAGACTGTGATGAGTAGTGAGTACCTAATGTCATCATAATGTTGGTGTTTTTTGTGAAGATGGTGGTGATTGATGATGATGATGATGATGATTACTTTAAGTGGTTTTATGGCACATGCTTGCAGTTCAGATGTTTGTCATGATGATTACCGTAATTGACACAGTGGAAAGCATATTATGCTTGCAGTTCGTTAAACCTCACCGAAATACCCAAACATGTATCTATAAGGAGTCAGGAGTTCTGTTCAGTACCTTGGGATCTGGGGTAAACCTTGGTGCAAGTCTTACTTTTCGGTAGGCATATGCTAAGACTTCTTCAGAAAAGGTTGTAATCACCATAATATGTGTCCATATAAATTTTCCTCAGATTTTCTCGGAAAGGAGTTCCTCGTTTCCTCATGGATCATCAAGTCACCACTTTGGTGAAAACGGGACCAACTTGGGATTATACCCTTTACATCAAAAAAATAATTTTTAAAATCGGTCCACAGACGGCGGAGTAGTCGTTGAACACACAAAAAAATATATAAAAATATTATATGCAGCTGAATGCATAACCGCCTCCTTTTTTTGGAAGTCGGTTAAAAAGTAGCTTAAATGTATAGGTAAGTTATCAGTTTTATACAAGCAGGACTAAACCATTTAGCCTTTTTCAATATAAAATATCTGTGAAGCTCATTTAAATCCTACTAATATTATAAATCTGAAAGTTTGTGAGAATGGATGGATGTTTGTTACTCTTTCACGCAAAAACTACTGAACGGACTTCGATGAAATTTGGTACGGTAGTAGTTTAGTGGCTCTGGATTAAAACAAAGCTACTTTTTATCCCGAATAAGTACAGTTTTCCCGAGGGATACTGTATTTACGCGGGCGGAGCCGCGGGCAACAGCTAGTATATTATATAACCTAACCGAGAGAATGTCAGGACATGTCTAAATTTCAAATTACGCCAATAGTTACTGTCCGATTTAATTCAAAATAATTTTATTAAATAGTAGGTATTATTATTATAATTAAGCATGATCAATATGCATAGAAAGTTTATAAGTTTATAAGCTGATTACTCGAAAATGGATGACTTTGTAAAAAACTCATGTATGAAACCTTGCCTTTTTTTTAAAAGACCTTTTAAACGATACCCCACACAATAGGGTGGAATGAAACAATATTATTCATCCCCACTTCACCCGTAAAATGTAAAATTATTTTTACTTTATGATGTCAAAACCGAGATATATACAGTCTTTGACTATACCAAATTTCATCTATTTATAGTTACAGAAGCTAGAAGCGCGGACAGACAGACAGACAGACGGATGAACAGTTACGGTACCCTAAAAATAAAAAGGCAAAGCTGATTTAGTGATGTATCAACGTACAGGCCAAATCATTAAGGCTAGAAATTTGACACACGTATTTTTATATGACGTAGGCATCCACTAAGGGAGGAATTTTAAAAATTCAATCCCTAAGGGGGTAAACTAGGTGATAAAAGTTTGTATGAATCTTTTGATTGCTTGGACATATTGGCATGATATTTCATATGAATGGAGTACAAAGAAAATAATATATTACGTATTTCAGCGTTTTCTAAAATCAGCCCCTATGTGGGCAATATTTGGGATGAATGTTTAAAACCTAATTTTACGCAGGCGAAGCCGCGGGTAATTAATGCTATTATTTAAATAAAGTGCTTTATTTTTTATTAAAATAATGTGTTCCTACGAGCTTACACTACATTTGAACTTTATGTTGGAGTTTTTTTAAAAGTTGGTCCCGATTAAATATTGCTTTTTTACTTTTTTGACGTGATAACGTCTTATAATTCGATAGAGCCGGCTGCACGCACGAAAAAACATGACTCATGCGTTACCAAGTACTGTTACCAAGTACCGTTACCTGTTACCGTTACCAAATACCAGCGTTACCTCGCATTTTTTTATTATTGTTGTTGTTGTCGTCGTCGTTGTTGTTGTTGTTGTTGTTGTTGTTGTTGTTGCTGTTGTTGTTGTTGACGTTGTCACGTTCAACTATCGTCAGTAAACCGACTTTACAGACAACCGATATTTTTTTACGTCCGAACCAAGCAAGCTGATTTTTGTATCTTGATTACCAGATACATGTTAGACATTTGTATTAATCTTCACATTATCTCAATCTGACGTGGTCGAGATACTTTTAAAAGTAACTCGAGCGCGCTATTGCTAAACAAAAAAATACGGAGATTTTCAAATCCCCGTATTTTTTTGATTAGCATAGAAAGGGTGGGTATAATGTCAATCGTTTGAATAATAATAATTATATTTAATTTAAGATTTTATATCGACGACTTGAAGAAATTAAAAGACACAATCAACCTGATGCAAAACCAGGTAGGTAGTGTAATTTTTATATTTTTTGTACAAAATACAGGATGTCCCGTAAATCGACGTCAAGCCGTAAACCCGTGATAGGCCAAATTACAATAGTTATCAGAAAAATTAAAAAAAAATGTCCAAGTAATGTGTCTCAAAAAATACAAAGCTTTAAAAAAAAAACGAAAAATCGACATCGTGTGGTGGTTTTTTAGTTCCCGGCACTACTTTCTACTTTTTTTTGTATTTTTTTTTGTATGTAATCCTGAATAATGCTTTAGTAAACTGGTGCCTAAGATTTAAATCAAACGACTCCGACTTGAAAGGAAATGAGGCTTTTTGCCCAAAACAATGATTCGAATTAAATAGTTTGCTCGACTTTAACCGACTGTACTGGAAAAAAATGTACTACGCTTGTTTGGCAAGTAATTTTAAAAGTTGGCGCAGTTAATAAGGATTCCAAAATGGTATGACACTTGCTAGATTGTTTCTTAAATTTTGGACATATTGATCTTGTAAAGGAAGTCAGTTTTCGACAATTTTTTTTACTTACTTAAAATGATTCAAGTATACCCAGGACTTTCTTCTAAGTGATATTCTGATTTGGATGAGACGGAGAGAAACATTCAATGAGTGTAAGAGAGACAGATATTGACGCCACAAGTACGCGAGACGGGTAGACACAATGCTACTAGTGTGAGCGAGACAATGTCGCTATTGTCCATGTTTCCGACGTACAGCACACAAAATACAATACATCAGTACGTTACTCTACTTCGTTTACTTCGCACACCATATTCGTGTGTCTTGATTTCTTACATACCACTTTTTGCTTTGTTTATTGGACTCGATTGCTTGTGATTTGGATTTGGACTGTTTAGTTTATCTTTCAACGACCTTTGCTTTCTCCTGGACTATCGTTGATCGTGTGATTGTGTAGTACCACCATGTCGGTGTACACCGCACAGGTATATGGCAACATGCATCTCATTTATGGTGAATGCCGATGCAATGCTAGTGCTGCAATTAGGCTTTACCGCCAAAGATACCCAAACGCTGCTCGTCATCCCGATCATCGAGTTTTTGTGAATGTGCACCGTTCACTCTGAGAGGGACGATTCCCAAGCCAAGTACACAGTGAAGGAATAAGTCGCTTGCCTTAAGATTACATCGTACTACAAGCAGACGCAGAAGATCCAAGTACTTCAGTACGACAAATCGAAGAAATCACAGGAGTGCCCAAAAGTGTATCCCATCGAATCATGAAAAGTCATGAGCTCCACCTATACCACGTCACGCGAGTACAAACTTTACTACCCCGGGACTATCTCCCAAGAATTACGTTTTGAGAAACGATGTTACAAAGACACCGGGAAGATCCACGATTCATAGACACACTTTTATGGTCCGATGAGTCCACTTTTAAAAAAGATGGGTACATGAATCTACACAACTTACACGAGTGGCATGTAGATAATCCACATTTGATGAGATAGGATAGATCCCAGTATCGATTCAAAATAAACATGTGGACCGGGATTCTAAACGGGAGTATCATCGGACCTTTCGAACTGCCAGAGACCTTGAATGGCGACATTGATTTGGACTTTTTAAGAAATCATTTACCAAATTTATTGGAAGACGTACCTCTGCACATTTACAGAGACATGTGGTTCCAGCAAGACGGCTGCCCGGTGCACTATGCCCGATCAGTGCGAGATTATTTAGATAATGAATATCCAGAAAGGTGGATAGGGCGGTCTGGTACCATTTCGTGGCCAGCCCGTTCACCTGATTGAAATCCGCTAGTTTTTTTTTACTAGGGAGCTGTGAAAGAAAAAGTGTATACAAAGCCAATTGAAAATGTAGTTGAACTACGACGACAATTAACGCAAGCAGCTGAATTAGTTAATAACGGCAGATTTGCCCGTCTGATAAAGCGGTCTTTTTTAAAAAGATGTCGAGCTTGCATTTATGCTGGTGGGAGGCAGTTTGAACATTTGTTATAATGTAATATATTTTTTTTTTTGACTCCAAAAATTTGTTTCAATTAAAAGCTTCCTAAAAAACACCTTCCCTAAAGTTAAAAGTAATGAGACACTATGGCCCCCGTGGCCCGTGATATTCTTTTACTTCTTGGATTTTGTCTCTCTTACACTCGTTGAATGTTTCTCTCCGTCTCATCCAAATCAGAATATCACTTAGAAGAAAGTCCTGGGTACACTTGAATCCTTTTAAGTAAGTAAGAAAAAATTGTCGAAAACTGACTTCCTTTACAAAAATCAATATTGTCCAAAATTTAAGAAACAATCTAGCAAGTGTCATACCATTTTGGAATCCTTATTAGCTGCGCCAACTTTTAAAATTACTTGCCAAACAAGCGTAGTACATTTTTTTCCAGTACAGTCAGTTAAAGTCGATCAAACTATTAAATTCTAATTATTGTTTTGGTCATAAAACCTCATTTCCTTTCAAGTCGGAGTCGTTTTATTTAAATTTTAGACACCAGTTTACTAAAACAATATTGAGGATTACATACAAAAAAAAATTACACAAAAAAGTAGAAATTTGTAGTGCCGGGAACTAAAAAACCACCACAAGATGCCGATTATTCGTTTTTTTTTAAAAGCTTTGTATTTTTTGAGACACATTACTTGGATTTTTTTTTAAATTTTTCTGATAACTATTGTAACTTGGTCTATCACGGGTTTACGGCTTGACGCCGATTTACGGGACATCCTGTATTTGTTCAAGGTAAATTTTAAAGATTTAGAGATATTAGAGTATTTCACGCATTAAATGTAAAAAATATATATTTTAAATGTTCTCTTTTTGTGACTAAAATAGATGCTAGCGAGAGTTTTAAGGACGGAATATTCGATGCCATAATAAACTCCCATTTGGGAGAACAGGCGATGATAGAAGAAATAGTGGTGCTGATAATTGGAACAGACTTGGTTGGCTTGAGTCTGGGCTTCACGCTGATGCTACTTGCACAATACCCACAGGTGCAGGATAAAGTTCATAGAGAGTGAGTTCATAACCGTGATATTCTTTTGGAAATGTAATTATTACTTATCCATAGACATCCACAACACCAGAGGAGTTGCAAATGCGTTGCCGGTCTCTTAAACCCCACATCCCCTTAGACCTTCGATGCACTAACCTATTCGGCGAAAAAAAAAACGTGAGGGTTATTTCTTGCTTTGCCTTATCTTCACCTATTCTTGCCGAAGCTTCTCTCCTATATTTGCTTGAAATAACTCCATGTAGCATTATGACTTATCTTAACTATTACACACAACCAACACATTGTAGTTTCAAAGCTTATAATAATATCGTATTTTCTGTTTGGTCCAGACTAAATGACATTTTCGGTGGAAGCGACAGACCCATAACAAAGGAAGACCTCGTAAAAATTAATTACTTGGACATGGTCATCAAGGAGTGTATGAGACTGTTCCCGCCTGTGCCAGTTATTGCTAGAAAAGTTCTCAAGGACGTTGCATTACGTAAGTTTGATTTTCAAATCGAGAGGTTTGTAATTGATAGAATAACTATGAAGCTAAAATCTTTGTCGTCGTTCGGGTTAACGAAACTACACGTAATGTTATTACGAGCAAGAGTATTTTACGAGTATTTTTTCACTATGGGAGAGCCCCACTTCGGGACGAATGCCAAGCTCGACCACAGCTCGACAGAGAATTCTCGGCAACCGACAGTGTATTCATACTTGTAACTCCTCTGCGGATATCTACGGCTGCTAAATCCGCATTCGGATGTAAATTATTTAGTAATATCTAGTAATTTATATAGTTAAAAATAATTAAAGCTTTATTCAATTCCATACAGTTAGATATAGTATTTACAAATTACAAAAAATGTTGGGTAATCCTACTAATATTTTTAATTTACATCGACACGGATATCTTCGAACATTAGTCATTACTTTGCAGTATGTGAATTTTAAAATTTAAACTATTTCTGTACTCAATCTTCCTAATTTTGAAGTCGGTACCAGCAAATTTTAACGTGAGTTCTATTACATAAAATATTAAAGGATATTGTTTGGGTCGGTTTGGTTTTATAATATCTTCAAAACTATCCGAGAGTTAAGGGAATCGCACTTTTTCGTGAAATCGAGGCCTATACCGGAGCTAACTAATGGCAGGTTTCAATAACTTTACCATTAACTATTTGTTAAAAACGTCGTCAATCAATCGTTTGCCGGTTTTTTGCGATACAAATTTGACGCTTCTATCAAATAGTTATTGGTAGATAGGTTATTGAAATGGGCCATAAAAGATTTTGCCATTTGCAATGTATAAAACCTTCATCATTAGTTTACTTAAGTAAACAATACAAAACATTCATTACGGTTTTCGAACATATTTTCAAATATTAAAATGTTCCTGCGGCATTACAATACATAACACTTTTACTTAATAGTGACGTCACAGGTACTTTATATATACAGCCGATCATATGACCGCCTCCTTTAGTGCCTCCGCACAAAAAAGTATGAAATAAAACTTCTTTTGTATTTTTACTTTGGAATTCGGTTTAATTTTCTGTTTAAAAATAATAATACATGGAGCGTTTTCACGAGACTTGCGAAACTTTGTAAACAAATCGCTGTACCTACGAAAATATTGATGTCTAGTATGCTGTTTCTTCCTCTTAGAAGTTCCTCGTATTTAAGATCAGGTACGATTCATTTATGCAATAAAAAATTACGTCGTCTATCCTATTTGCTTACTTTCAAGCATTTTAACTTCTTTTTTAGACTTCCGTAGTTTATCTCATTACATACATATAATATATAGTATTAACAAATTTTTCGACTTTGCAGCATCTGGGAGGACTATACCCGCTGGTAGTGGACTGTTTGCAGGAATACTGGGCATTCATAGAAACCCAAAGTATTGGGGTAGTGATGCAGATTCTTTCGACCCGGATAGATTTTCAAAACGTTCTGGCGGTCACCCGCCTCAAGCTTATATGCCCTTCAGTTTTGGACCGAGGAATTGCGTTGGTAAGTCAATTTACATCATTGTGTTTTATGTCCAGAACATAACAAACATATTTCTCTATCCCACTTAGGGCAATATGATACTTTACTATTATAATTATGACTAGCTGTTTCCCGCGGCTCCGCCCGTTTAAATATACTATCGGGTATCCCGCAGGAATACTGTTTCTTTTTCGGGATGAGAAGTAAGCCTATGTTTCACTCCAGAGCCTAAACTACTACCATACCGAATTTCATCAAAATCCGTTCAATAGTTTTTGTGTGAAAGAGTAACAAATATCTATCTATCCATCCATCCTTACAAACTTTCAAATTTATATCTAATATTAGTAGGATGAATGAATGCATGATGAATGAAAGATGAAACACAAGATGTTACATAATGCGTTTCCCAGAAGCCAAACCAGAACGAACACGTTCTAATATTATATTTGTTATGCTGTTTTTCTGTGGGTATTGTGCCGCCTTATATGCCGTGCCTCGGCCCTTCGCCCTACGGGTATTAAATAGCGCCCTAACTACGCGGCCGACAGTCAGACCTGGGTCCCAATTCTCGTACATCGAATCTCGATTCGATTATCGCGCTGACTCATACGCATAGGCGTCAAATCATGCGCGAGCGAGAGGGAGATACTGACAATCGAACCGATATTCGAAGTACGAGAATCGGGGCCCTGGCATGTAGATGACAGTGCATTTTCCACAGTTTAAACTGTGCGCTATGACGAATTTTGACGTATTAAGTAAGATGCCGGTAGTCCGAATTATGATGTATTTTAGTCGTAACTAAACTGTTAGTTCGCGATCAATACCGCACAGATCCCTCCGCGGTTTGAATCGCAGTCCGATCCGCGGTCCGAAGTTTACGTGTGTAGGGCGCTAATGTGTCTTCGTGTTATTTTCAGGTTACAAGTTTGGGCAGATATCTATGAAGGTAGTGCTCTCAACAATCCTCAGGAGATACAAAATAGTTGGAAAACCGGCGGACGGGCCAGTGCCTAACATAAGAACAAAATTAACAATTTTCATGAGAGCGGCAAATGATTTTCAAATACAACTTGTTAGTAGAAATTAAATGAATATTCAATTACTTGTTATATTATTATTTTATTGTCTTATTTACCTACGTACGTTCTGCAATAAAAATAAACACAAAAAGCAAATTACATACGGTACCCTAAAGAGATCGCTGACGCTGCGGCACGTCAACGTCCCGGATTCGAGGAATCATTCTGCTGTTCCAGCAATTTACCGCATTTTGCAATTTTAAATAATTATATTATTTCATTCATTCTATTCTGATCTAGCTCTAGATCGTGATCGATTCACGGATATAATTTTGTAATTTAATTATAAGTTAATTAATAAAGTTTTAAGATAATTTTTGTTTTTTTTTTGGGAGTCTGGGCTGCCGAAATCGTTATTGGCGCAGTCTGCAGATAATTTCGGGGCTACGGCGATTGCAAAAAGGAAGATTTCCGGGGTCTAGATTCGACACCGCGCGCAGTCGTTCTAGCTGTCGCTCTCAAGCGTTCACCGAAACATCGAACATCACTAGGAAGCAGCCGGGGCGCACTCAAACTTCAGTGCAGCTCAAAGAAAACCAGGGAAGTCGATGAGTTATGTGAGTACATTGATTTATTTTCCATCAGTGTTGCTTTCTCCTCGTCATAATTTTCCGTCCTATGAAAAATAGTCCTGCCTCCTCCAGGCTTAAAATACGTAGGATAGTTTAGTAGACTCGAATCGTCAATTAAGTGAAGGCTCGAATTGCCCTCCAGTAGATTTAAATAATTCAGATTTATTAGCTATACATACATTCCTTTACATTTTGTTCTTACATCACTTTTATTCTATTTCCTATTATTACATTTCCATCATTTAGCTATTCTATTACATTTCCTTTTCTCTATTTCAGTCTATATTTGACTTCACATTAATTATTTATTCTAATTTTGCTATCTTTATTACATTTTTACTTACTTCTACAGCTCTACTTCTTGCTTAGTCTATATTTAACTTCACATTAATTATTTATTTTAATTTTTGCTATCCTTACTACATTTCTTACTTACTTCTACAACTCTACTTCTTACTTACATTTACTCATTTGCATTGCTCACTAAGTTTACATTCCCTTTACTTATCCTTTACATTAGTTATTTGTATTCTATTTTCCCTATTCCGTATTACATTGTCTTTTATGTTTTGCATTTACTTTCCCTAATCTCATTTGCATTTGTCTTCTTTACAATTTCGGCCCCGATTTCTTAATTTTTAATTTCTAACTACATATTGTTACTATTTGGTGTGTCCTGCCCACAAAGGTTAGATACGAGTAGTACTTTGAATTTAAATTTTAGCAACTTAGATTATAAAATGGATCCTGATACAGTATATAAGGCCCTCCGCCCAGTTCCTGAATTTGACGGGAACCCACATATTCTTCCTAGATTTATTAGAATTTGTGACCAGATAGTAATTCAATGTGTGAAAGACGAGATAGGCTACGAATTATCGAATTTATGCGTAATTAATGGCATTTTAAATAAAATTACTGGTCCAGCAGCTCGTACAATAAATTCAAACGGCATTCCTGAAAATTGGATAGGGATTAGGAGTACTTTGATTAACAATTTTTCTGACCAAAGGGACGAGACCGCTCTTTACAATGACTTATCATTAGCGACACAATGTAATGAGACACCGCAAAAATTTTATGACAAATTCCAAAACCTTTTTAGCACTATAATGTCTTATGTATCGTTGCATGAGACATTAAAGACAACCGTGGAAGCTAAAAGAATTTTATATCGTAAATTAACTTTAAAAGCATTTGTAAGAGGTTTAAAAGATCCTCTCGGGTTCCGTATAAGGTGTATGAGAGCTGAAACTATTGAGAAGACTTTGGAATTTGTCCAAGATGAACTTAATGTCATTTATTTGCAGCAGCGGAATAATTTAGCAACAGATCAGAGAAAACCATCATCATCATCAACAACACACAACTCACACCAACAATTTACACAGCCTAATTTTCCTTCTTTGAGTAATAACTTAAATCCTCCTAAATTTTCACCTGGACCTAGCTGGCAAAAACCTAATTTTTATCCCCAATTTAATAATCAGCAGCGCATGTCTATGCAACCAACATGTACTCAGCAAATGTTGCGAGCACCGTTGCCTAACTATAATAGCAGTTTTAGGATACCTAACAGAAATCCACCACAGAATAATTCTGGCCCTAAGCCTATGAGTGGCGTGAGTCATTTTATGACAAAACCTTTACCGCCTAGAATTCATGGTCATGATTGGCAAAAATTTGGCAATCCTCCTCCATCTAATTACTTTAAGTCTAGAGAACTTAATTTTAATGAACTTTATGATTCATTATATGATTATGTATACGGTAACGATTACAATGATTATGCTGACTATAATTACTGTAATACTGACTATGACTATAATGACTTTTATGGATAATACGTTAATTATGACTATGATAATAATTAGTACAGTGAACAACAAGACTTACCACCGATAGAAGATAGCCCGCGCTATGATAGTAATATACCTAGTACTAGTAAAGCTATTCAACCAAGACATTTTAATAGTAAGAAAAATCTGGATTTTCAACAGGGCCACAGAAAATCCCCACCAGAATAGAATTAAATTTACGGAAAAAAGAATAACCTTATGTTGAAATTAATAATCTACCTTTGAAACTTCTCATTGATACAGGAGCAAATCAATCATTCATAAGCCCTGAAGCAGTAGATAAATATTTCAATTATATTCCAAAATTGTGCGATCCCTTTGAAGTAACTAATTCTAGAGTAATAAGCATTCATGAATATTCAATATTAATTCCTAGTTTTTCCGAATTTAATGATACTAAAAATATAAAACTATTCATCTATAAATTTCATAATCACTTTGATGGTTTAAAAGGATTAGATTTGTTAGAAAACTGTAGAATTGATCTTAAAGACGATATATTAATTACTGAAAATGCTAAAATTCCATTATTACGTTATCAATGTAGAAGGCGTAATACAGATCAAATAATACCAGCAAAATCCTCTCGTTTAGTTAGCATACCGCTTCATTATGACGATGGTGACGTATTTATACCGGAACAATTTCTATCTAATTGCATTATTCATGAATGTATAACAACTGTAACTGACCAGACTGGTATAGTAGAAGTTGAAAATATGACAGACGAAGACACTGTAATTGCATACGAGAGTCCTATACAACTTGATTTATTTAATTTTGAAAGTTCTTATACTGAACCCGACTCTGACAGAGTAAAACAGGTTTTGGATAAACTTAGAACTGACCATTTAAATAATGAAGAACGAGCAAATTTAGAAACTCTTTGTAAGCGTTACGCTGACATATTTTATATTGAAGGCGAACCATTAACTTTCACTAATAAAATTAAACATAGCATTAGGACTCATGACGAGAACCCCGTTTACACTAAAAGTTACTGATATCCTTTTGTACACCGTCAGGAAGTTAGAGAACAAATTTCTAAAATGCTCGATCAGGGTATTATACGATCTTCTGACTCTGCTTGGATCTCACCCATTTGGGTAGTCCCAAAGAAAGCTGACGCTTCTGGTAAACAAAAGTGGCGACTTCTAGTAGTCTTTAGAAAATTAAATGACAAGACCATTGACGATAAATACCCAATTCCCAACATCACAGATGTTTTAGACAAATAGGTAGATGTCAGTATTTCACGACCGTTGACCTTGCATCTGGCTTTTATCAAATCGAAATGAATCCCGAAGATATACCAAAGACCGCATTTAATTTAAACGGTCGATGGGGCTAAAGAACTCACCATCAACATTTCAATGTGTAATGGATAACATCCTTAAAGGTTCACAAAATGAGATATGTCTAGTATATCTTGATGACATCATAGTTTTTAGTACATCTTTGCAAGAGCACATGATTAAATTAGAAAAGGTATTTAGCAGATTAAGAGAGTCAAATTTCAAGATTCAGATGGACAAATCTGAATTTTTTTAACTTGAAACCGCTTACCTAGGTCATATAATCAGTAATGAAGGTATTAAACCGAACCCTGATAAAATTAGAAAATTACTCTTTACCTAAAACGACTAAAGACATTAAACAACTTTTAGGACTATTAGGTTATTATAGGAAGTTCATACCTGATTTTGCTCGACTGACGAAACCAATGACACAAGCCTTAAATAGCTTTCCAGAAACTGAAAACAGCGCTAGACATATTGTTTGACCATTCGTTTGACATTAGTTTTGTTAACTAACACGATGATCCAATCAAACGGCTGATTAAACTTTTCGCAACTCAATTTACACTTGACAAGTGATTTGACCGCTGATTAGTTATTTTGGTGTTGATAAGCCTTTCAGAAACCGGGGGTTAGTGTCTTAAAAAGACTAACAAAATAACTTTAGATTCTGAATATATTAAATGTTTTGAGAAATGCAAAACCTTACTAACTAACGATCCTATTTTACAATATCCCGACTTCGATAAAGAGTTCATCCTAACAAAAGAATATCCTGATGGCTCAGGTCTTATTGAATAAGACCTGAGCCATCAGGATCTACTACTGTAACAGCACATACATCCGCTGAAAATCCCATTCTTGAAATACCCATTACAGATGAACCCCTAAATAAATTCCATAGACAGGTTTGTCTGACTATAGTAGGTGACATAAAAAAAAACTGACTGTCACTAAACCTTTTGATACCCACACACGCACACACAAGTTTCAGAATCTTCATTAGAACAGGATGTTATAAATGCAGTAAAAGAATACGTAAATCCTAAAATAAATACAGCCATTAAAATAACTCCACCATTAGGTATGTATTCTATGATTCCAATTTTGAAAAATAACTTTAAATGTAATTCTATGCACCTAGTTTTATCAAAAACTGAGCTAGAAGATGTTAAGGAGTATTTACGGCAGCAAGAAATAATTAAACACTATCGAAGGCAAAACTAACCATAGAGGCATCAACGAATGCTATTTAGCTTTATCGCGTCGTTATTACTGGCCTAAAATGAGGGAAGAACTTGTTAAATATATAAACGAGTGTACAATTTGCGGACAGACTAAATATGACAGAAACCCCATTAGACCACAGTTTAACATAGTACCCCCTGCAACTAAGCCCTTTGAAATAGTTCATATAGACCTATTCACAGCGCAAGCTGAAAAATATCTTACCTTTGTAGATTCTTTCTCCAAGTACGGCCAAGCATACCATTTACGAGATGGTACCGCCATAAGTATTATCCAAGGACTATTAAATTTCAGTACTCACCATGGACTACCTTTGACTATAGTGACAGATAACGGGACTGAGTTCACTAATCAACTTTTCGCAGAATTTGTTAGATTACATAAAATTAATAATCATAGAACACTAGCTCATTCTCCTAATGACAACGGAATTATTGAAAGAATCCATTCCAATTTACTAGAACACCTTCGTATCCTTCACCTGAAAAATAAAAATGAACCTACAATAAATAGCTTATAACAGTTCAATATAATATAGTTTCACCAAATGTAGACCACACGACATCATTAGAGGCCACTTTGACCCCAGAGACCCTTTAGATCTTAATTTAGCTGAACACCTCATGCAACAGTATATTATAGAGATCAGATAATGACAGTATACGAAATGATTAGTGAAGCTACAATTATTGACCGTACAAACTTAATGACTAATAGAAATAAAAATCGTGAGCCAGAAACTGAATATGTACCCGACCAGCAGGTTTTTATTAAGAAGAAGAATTAGCTACTAGACAGAAACAAGCACCACGGTATACTCACGACACAGTCCTTGCAGACCTTCCCATACACATTTACACTTCAAGGAAAAAAGGACCTGTTGCTAAATGTCGCCTGAAACGAGTACCAAAGTCATCAAAATTGTTACAGGTACCGACTAATACTGATAATGACGATGACGCAGGCAGCAGAGATAAAACTTGAGACACTTGACAGTGGACCTGGACTTCTACCTTTTAAACTTGGTCAAGCCAAGCTAATATCCAAATACCATACTTTTATACAATATTTAGAACTTTCAGAATTAGAAAATCGTATTTATTCTATAAATGAACAGTTAGAGAACTTGATAATACTACTTTGCCTATCTATGAAATTCAAATTGACTACGAGGGCGGGTCAATAAGTTCGTGACTTTTGGAATAAAACACAATTTTTTTGATAAATAAATCATTTTATTTTTCAACGTAGTCCCCCTTGAGCTCTATACACTTTGTCCAACGCTTCTCCAATTTTTTTATCCCTTCCAAAAAATATGATTTGTCGAGGTCCTCAAAATAGGCCTTTGTTTGCAAGATGACTTCATCATTGGAGTCAAATCTTTTTCCACCGAGCCATTTTTTCAGGTTGAGGAACAAGAAGTAGTCACTCGGAGCCAAATCTTGAGAATAGGGTGGATGTGGGAGCAATTCATAGCCCAATTCATGGATTTTTGCCATGGCAACTGCACATGTGTGCACCCTTGCATTGCCTTGGTGAAAAAGAACATTTTTCTTGGCCAAATGAGGTCGGTTTTGTTTTCAAATCCTCATTGAAGCGGTCCAATAAGTTGGCATAATATTCCCCATTAATTGTTCTTCCCTTTTGAAGATAGTCAATGTAGATTATCCCACGTGCATCCCAAAAAACAGTCGCCATAACTTTATTGGCTGACAAACCCACCTTGGCCTTCTTTGGCGCCGATTCACCCTTAGAAACACACTGTTTTGACTGTTGTTTCGTCTCTGGTGTGTTGTGATGGATCCATGTTTCGTCCACGGTTAAAAAACTCCTCCATATTGTGATTAAACAACGCCAAACCTTCCTGTGAAGTTGTTACACGATTGCGTTTGTGGTCGACTGTGAGCAAACGCGGCACCCATCTTGCGGAAAGCTTTCTCATGCCCAAGTGATCATTCAAAATTGAAACCACTGAGCCATGCGAGATGCCTATGGCTTCCACAATCTCTTGCAGTTTTAATCTTCGGTCGGCCAACACCATATCGTGAATTTTTTCGATTGTTTCGGGTGTAGAGACCTCAACTGGGCGTCCAGGACGTTCGGCATCTTCAGTGCTTGTACGGCCACAACGAAATTCAGTAAACCACTTTTTTACCATTGAAATCGATGGTGCAGAGTCCCCATAGTATTTATCAAGCTTAGCCTTGGTCTCGGTAATGGTTTTTTTTCGCAAAAAATAATGCTTAATAAGCACACGAAATTCACTTTTTTCCATTGTTTCCTTAAGTTACTGGATAGTCTGATAAAGATAGCTGTAAAAGACAAACTAACTGACGCAGCAAGTTCAAATTTTGATAGGAGTCAACTGACAGATGCCTGTTGACAGGAGTAGTGTTGCTTTTTCAGTAAGGAGGTTAGAAATTCAAAAAGTCACGGACTTATTGACCCGCCTTAGTATCTTTATACTAAGTTGTCAAAAATAGATTCTCAATTAAAAACTTTAGAACCTTCTAGAGTAAAAAGAGGACTTATTAATGGACTGGGATCATTTATTAAAGGTATTACAGGTAATTTGGATCATGCAGATGCTGCAAGATTTAATAAAGCCATAGAGTTATTAGAAGCAAATGAAAATAAATTAGTGTCTGAATCAGAATGATAAATCAACATCATCATCATCTCCTTTGATGATCATATAAGCAACTTATTAGTAATTTAGCAGAAAACCAAATTAAAATTAATGAAACGTTGAAATTAGTTGTAGATAAATACTACCTTTTTGAAGCTAAATTTACTAAATTCGCCAACTATTAGCTATTATCATCGAAAATGCGGATGATTTATACCTAGAATTATTTAGAATAGAGAATATTTTAGGATTTGTACGTGCAGCAAGCACGCACGTGCAATAAGCATAGATAACATAATTATATGATTAGTAGACTTAGAGAATTATATAGTAATAATGAAATCTTAGATATCAATTTTTATAATCTTATAAAACCAGGTAGCTATTTTTCAGGTAAGAGAATTGTTATAATTTTTAGAGTTCCTATTATATCTAAAGATAGTTACGACTTATTTAGGCTTTCCATTGTTCCTAATAAATTTCAGCAGACCTTTATACTTATACATCCATTCATAGCAACCAATGGGAAATTTTTCATGTACTTGCAAACTGAATGTCCGAACATTGGCGAATACTTTCTCTGTGAAGAAAGCGCGAATTATTACCAGCCACGGGAACAAGCAGATTGCATCCAGAGTATCATCATCCATCAATTTTTAGACAAGTAATGCAACCCCACTGAAGTCTCCATCACTAGTCAAGCTATGGAACAACTGGACGATAGACACTATACTATCGTCTTCCCAAAGCCTACGAAAGTCGAACTCCAATGCGAACGGCAGGAATATGTATCCCTATCTGGCAGCTACTTAGCAACAATTCCCCATGAATGTTCTCTACGAACAGACACCTTTAAGATAACCAATAGTGAAGATGAAGTCAAGGGACAGCCGCTGAAGATCCCCGAGATACGAAGTAACTTCACTGAAGCTAAAAATAACGAGATCCCAGATATCACTTTAAATTCCTTGAATCTTGATAGCCTGCATCACCTGGAAAATAGAATTCTACTAACTAAACTAAACCCGGTTAATCTTGCCCATTTTGATTCTTCACTGCACCATACAACGTTGCCTCTCTATGCACTTGTATCTGGTATAGTTATAACTTTCCTACTCTTTTCTCTTCGACGATACCTGCGGAAGAACCCTGATACGCCAGAAGAAGAACCAAGAAGCAATCCTATATATGCTGTTCCTGATGACTCTGAAAACCATAGAATACCAGCAACATTTTCCCTCAAGGTGCTCAAATAGTTGCTGCTCTGAGGGTGGAGGAATTACATACGGTACCCTAAAGGAGATCGCTGACGCTGCTGCACGTGTCTGGTCAACGTCCCGGCTTCGAGGAATCATTCTGTTACAGCAATTTACCGCATTTTGTAATTTTAAATAATTATATTATTTCATTCATTCTATTCTGATCTAGCATCGATCACGGATATAATTTTGTAATTTAATTATAAGTTTTAAGATAATTTTTGGTTTTTTTGGGGGTCCGGGATGCCGAAATCGTTATTATTATTATTATATGCCTGATGGTATACGATTATGGCACCTGTAGACAATTATGACACCAGAGGAGTAATTAAGTGCGTTGACGAGCTACTTTTCTTAGGTCTTCGCTACTATACTCAGTCCTCACTCATTCACATACAACGGAAGCATATTTATTTCTATCCTCTTTTCTTTGAGTTCGTTGTATCTCTGCGATTAATGCTTAAAATATTATGCAGACCTGACATCTAGTGAGAATCTATGTTCAGAACCCAAATTTTCGTAAATAACTTAATCTTTCAATTTACATTCAATGAATTATGATTTATGAATGAACCGTCTTGATATCATACATTGATTATTTTGAGTTTAGACCAATCGAAACGCGTTAAACGTTGGTTTGACGTTTATAGATGGACACGGATACCTCATGGTATCCGTGTCCATCTATAAACGTGAATATGGTGAGAAGCGGGGCTAAATCAAAATACAAATTTTTGAAACGTAAATTTTTTAATCCCCAAAAAACATGTTTGGGGCAATTTAAAATTTTGATATAGTGTTAGTTTAATGTTTAAGGAGTTGGGATACCACATCGTGTGGGGTATCGTTGTATAGGTCTTTTAAAATAAAGGCAAAGTTTCATACATGACTTTTTTACAAAGTAAACCATTTTCGAGTAATCCAAAAGCCTCCAAAGTGGTTTATAAGTTGGCCCCCCCTGGCATTTCTAAACCATAGGTGATAGAAACTTGTAAGTTTCCATGCTGATAGATCATGATAAAAACTCTTCAGGAAAACTATTTTGAGCGAAATCGGACAATAACTTTTGAAGTGATTCAAAGAAAACCTATTGCGCGTTGATAGTTATGAAACCTTCCAACAAATCTTCAAAGACCAACCCTCTTGGTTAGGTTTTTATCATAGAGTCTTATAGCCAGAGTTTAATGTTTAAGTTTTTAAATTTATACCGTGTTTTTATTTTTTTTAACTTTTTCAATTTACTTTTACACTGGTGTGACAAATTGAAGCCCCGACTAAATGTCCTGACTTTATTTTTCCCAACCCCTTAAACATTAAGCTAACACTATATCAAAATTTCAAATTGCCTCACACATATTTTTTGGGAATTAAAAAAAATGTATATTAGTCAATATATCATAGCCCCGCTTCTGACCAGTCCGACCTGCATTATCGTGTTCAGGTACAATAGAAGTGAAAGGACAAGGTTTCAGCTTGCCTCAAACACCTGCTCCAAATTTCCTAGAAGATCTTAGGCTATTACGTTTCGGAACTTTTTATGGTTTCGTCATGTCCGTCCGTCCGTCCGCCTTCGGCTAACGGTCCAAATGGTTACTGCTAGAAAGATGAAACTTTACATGGATAATATGTGTATAAAGCAAATAAAGTGATAAAATTAAATCACAAAAATTATTTTTTTGAGTTACCTATCCTACACGTAAAGGGTGCTATTAGATAGGTACTTTAAAAATATTTAGAGTTTGCTAAGACGATTTTTGATTTGGGTATTCGTTTCCGAGATATTCAACTTTAAAGCGCATTTTTTTGTTAAAATAGGACGTCCCCCTCCCCTCTAAAAGCTAAACAGCTAGCTCGAAAAATGTGAAAAAATTCATGATGGTAGTCAATGTGATGAACTTTAAAGTAAAACTATAACGGCTTATATTACTTTGTTAGTTTAGGAGTTATAGATACCTAACTTGTAAAATGCGCTTACTTGGAAAACTTCGTACAAAAATAACTAAATATTATGTAAACATGTAAAATATTAGTATAATGGTACGGGGCCCGACGTACGCGAGTCACTATCCCGGTTTTTATTTTTCCATAACGACACTGCATCGAAATTATATTATTGTAAGATTTAAATAACAGAATCGACCTATAGGTCAAACCCGGGAAAAAATAAGGATCCTAAAATCGTTGAATCGTATTTCGTATAATTTCCTTAAAAGAACACGAGGAATAAAGTAATTTACATCAAGCAGATATAACAACAAACATAATATTATAATTAGATCTCAATATTAGAGACATATTATACAAATAGACTAAGTTCTCCCAGTGATCATGTAAATATTCTAGAACATTATTGGAAATACTAACTATCTTATATTTTTATAATAGACTGGTGTGCATTGGGCATACAAATTGCAGATACTAATGCGATATTAATTAAAATTTTGATTTCTTTTGGCAAGATTTCTAAATACGTAAATGAGGATCAGTCGTGTTTTTGTGGGGTATGCAGTACTTATGGCCACAAAAAATCCTGTATGTACTTACTGCAAATAAATTATTTAAATCGGACCAAAAATGACGCAGATACAGCATTTTTAATGCATTATTTTAAACGCGCCCAAAAATGAAGTGAGTCGCTATGACATCATCTGTCGTCGTCAACTCCCCTCTAAACACAACTGAAATATTTAACATAAACTAAAACAATGCACGTGAGGCACAAGCGTCAAGAATCGGAGAATAATACCTATGAAGTATGAGTACAATCAAGCCGTTGTCGCACGGATCGCGACAGATGGCGTCATCTTAACCAATTCAACGGAAGCGCGCCTTTCAAACTAGCCGCTCTACTAAGTGTTGAGATTGATCCTCATTAGGAGAGTAAACTAAACAATACTTATCTATTATTATCCAATGTAATATTGAATATGCATTAGAATGCACAAGATGTATGGTATTCGAATCACAAGTATACCTATTTCACTTAGTTACAGAGAATATCTCATGCTAGGACATAAATTACTTCGAATGGTCGTGATAGAGAATAATTGATAGCGGCCATAGTAACTATTTGTCGCATAATTTAATAGAACTAGCGGTCGACCTGTGTTCGAAATTCGACCATAATTCATATTTAATTTTTTAAGTTTCAACCATAGATAAATGATTGGTCTCGGCGCTCGACATTAATATACCGCGCTATCTAACAACAACAGCTCTGTGAATGCGGCAACTCATTATTGTAGTGTGAATTTATAATGGCATGTATTTAAACTTGCGAGGTTTATTAAAACTCGAGGTTTTTAGGGGTGCTGAGTACAAAAATGATATACATTTTGAATTTCAAAGATATTGGACATTTTTTTTAAATAAATTATTCTAGCCTGACCTTTTCTAGGTTTTTTAATATATGTTAATTACAAAAATTAACATATGTTTCAAAATTGCGTATTTATTTTCATTTTTGTAAAATTATTCTATCTCAGAAATTGTGCGTCATAATAAAAATTTGCTCCCGCTTATTAATCCCGCAACAACATATTTTCTTCGTGATGGGAGGAAAAGCAATTTTAAAATCCTGAAATTTTCAACATTTCAATAGCTTTATACATCGCTTGTGTCTCAAAGTAGAGCATTTCTTTCTCTATAATTCCAAAAAAATCCATAGCTTAAACATAGCTAAATTGCATATTATGATAATATTCATCAATCCTAATCAGCATCCTCAAGAACTTTTAAATTAGTAGATACTCATGTCACTTTTACGAAGATGGAAAATTGTACATTTTGGAAATTGAAATTTGAACACAATTTTATAATAAGCACCCCCAGAAATCTCAAAAGGACACGCTGATTAATTTTAAATAAAAAATGTACGCCACTTTGGAATTTCAAAATATATTTAATTTCATATTATTCAGCACCCCCAAAAACCTTGAAAACGACATCCATAACAAAGGAAAACAAACTCCAACAGTATCCAAAAATGTGATTTTACGTAGCCTGCAAACAAAATTTTTAGCAGCCATTAATTTATTAACCCAATCTGGTTTTATAGCTGCTTACATCGTTTCATGGTCGCCAATTCGTAAAGTTAGTCGCCAACTTATGAAAGTTTGGATTAAATTTCGCCACCTTTTATCTGCTGATTTTTGTATTTATGTCGCCAGAGCGCTTTCGCCAGTTTAGTAATTTAGTCGCCAACATATTAATTCGCTGCAAAATTCAGTAATACGGTATGCTCATGTGCAGTCGCCAACTTATTTTTTGTTCGCAAGATTAATTAAATCCCATTTATAATTTCTAGACATCTGACACGAAGATTTCAATGTGACGGGCTCCGGCAAGCCGACTTCAGCATACTGTTTGCTGCCGCATTTTTCAAGTATGCCAGCGGTATCTAGTCTACACACTCGGAACAAAGTAAAGCCTTAGGTTTCGTTATTATTAAGGCAATAAGGGTTTAAAACGAAAAAGGCGTAATACATGCGCTTAATAACATAACTTTTACATCGTCGGAAGTTATCTGAAAAACACGTATAGCAGATTAAGCAACGAGCAACGGTGATCCATAAATAATATCCTAGGGTACAATAAAAGTACTCGTCACGTTCCTGCCACAAAAGTCAACAAATTAAAAAGGTCAAGGTCATAAAACACGTGGGCCACTGAACTTATTTGCTGGGGAAAACGCGTTACGCGTTACGCGCCTATAAAATTTCTCCTCTCCTCTGGTAATTAGGGGCGAAGATCAGATGAAGTCCCGGGGGCTTTCGACTTCAAGATCACAGTGATTGATACCCATAATTTTATGGTCACAATAACGTAACTTGTCAGTATTTATGAACAAATCTTTCTTATTGCCCTGGTTAATGTGATATTGTGTTTTTAGGGTTCCGTGCCAGAAGGTAAAAACGGAACGCTATTACTGAGACTTCGCTGTCTGTCGCTTTGTCCGTCCGTCCGTTTGTCCGTCACCAGGCTATATCTCATGAACCGTGATAGCTAGAGAATATTCAGAGAAGGTGTATTTTTGTTGCCACTATAATAGCTAATACGAAACACAGAATAACATAAATATTTAAGTGAGGCTCCCATACAACAAACGTCATATTTTTACAGAAGCCGTTTTGTACGGAACCCTTCTTGCGTACGTCCGGGTCGCACTTGGCCGGTTTTTAAGGTTTGGGTTAAGTTTGAGTTTTATACACTTCTTTTTATGGCGTTCTCAATCATAGTTTAAAGGTTTAATTTAGTTTTAAGGAATACATTACGAGCACACAACTTATGAACCACTTTGGAGGCTGATTACTCGAAAATAGTTGACTTTGTAAAAAAGTCGTGATTGAAACCTTGCCTTTATTTCCAAAGACCTATTGAACACGAGGGTATGAGGGTTGCCTTAGTATTACGGAACCCTAAGAATAGGCCCCTAGCAACCCAGGCTATATCTAATTTTATTACGGCTTTAATAACTGCGATGTTCCGTCTATCGTGTTATTACCGTGTTATTATCCTAACTCATAACCACTTGACCAGAAAATCGGGACATATTCTAGCCAGAGTTAATAGATAAAGTATTGGAGAACAAATATTATGTCTTCTTGGTTAGAGCCCTTCTCGGTAAGGCTAAGGAAGGTTTTGATGCGATTAGGGTCAGTTCACACCGCGACGATATGCGACGCTACGCGGCGCTGCACTTTTAGGATAGCTATTCAAAATTGAACTTTATTCTCTACACAAAAATATACCTATATGTTTTATTTGATGACTGATCGTCATACACTGCGCATGCGCTGTGCAACGCGGTGAACTCTGCCATTCGAACTCTTACAATGAGACATGTTCTTCTTGTGTTTTGAAAAAAAACAGTATTGAATAGTTGAATTGTTTTTGAGAGAAGAATAGAATGCAGCGTCATGTCGCGTATCGTTTTGTTTCAGTGTGAAATGACTCCACTGCTTCCTAAGAAATTCGAACAAAATGGCCGCTCGCCAAGTCTTAAATCTGTTGGATTTTGTGTTAAATAATAATAATCGACTATCTTTACTTTTGTAAATAGGTCCTCTATTGTATGGACTTAAGAATGATCTGTACTTTATTCGTAAATAATTCTTACTTTCTCATTTAATAATAAAAATAAAGCCAGAAAAACTTAAACTTAAACTTTACCAATATTTGAAGGATATTAAATCCTACTACCATTATAAATGTGAAAGTTTGTGAGGATGAATGGATTACTGGATGTTTTTACTCTTTCACGCAAAAACTACCGAATTTCGATGAAATATGACATGGCAGTAGTTTTAAGCTCTGGATTAATACATAGGCTACTTTTTATCCCGAAAAAGTACAGTGTTCCCGTGGGATACTGTATTTACGCGGGTGGAGCAGCGGGCAAAAGTTAGTTTTCAATAAACACTAACGGTATCGAAATAATGGCATGGGAATTTTTCAAACGACAACGGGCAGTGCTGATTGAATCAATAACAAACGAATTATATCCCAAAATAGCTCCAATAATATTGACTTACTAAGAATTTAATAAAAGTACTGACAAGTTTTCAATCAAACTAGTTCCTTTGCGACCATGTTTCCACATTAGACCCATAGCAAACTACAACTGTAAGTTTTTCAAACTTCTGAAATAAATATCACGATAGAGATTTGTTACTTACTAAAACATTTTAATAACAATTATTTATTATTATTATTAATGTATTTATTCAAGGATTTTACATAATTGTTTTCTTATTCTAAAAACCGCCAAACTGCATATCAGTTTGTTGGCGATATTTGTAACACATATATATATATATATATATATATATATATATATATATATATATATATATATATATATATATATATATATATATATATATATATATATATATATATATATATATATATATATATATATATATATATATATATATATATATCTAATTAAACAATATAACACACAATAATAAACTATTAATAAACTAAAAATTCAATTACAAAATATTTTTCTTCTTTTATGAAACAAAACAAAACTTTATAGTGTAGCATAATAATTTTAACATAGTATAAAGTAAGCTTAAAATTAATAACAACAATCAATGATTAATTATGTGCTCTTATAAAAGAAAATTTATTACTATTTAAGTATACTATATACAGCCTTTTTCCAAAAAATAACTTTTAAATTTTTGCTTTAACTTAGTTTTACTTAGTTCTTTACTGTCACCCCTTATAAAATCAATTTTATTCTATATACTAGGAGTCAAATATCTCCTAGTTCTTTTGCCATAGTAGTGTTTTATTGCCGGTATTATATATTTACCCTGTGTAATATTTCTAGTGTTATGTTGGTGATGATCTATTAATTTCTTATGAGTTTCTATGTTAAGAATTGGTAAATTTACTCGCAAGTTTCTAGACATTAATAATGCGGCCGGACTGGGAAAATCTCCCTTCGCAGCGTTGCGATAGTGTAATAACGCCAAATGTATATCCGAGCCATCTTCTCTGCATTTTCGTAATATGTTTTTAACAATTTTAACACCGGTTTCAGCTTGGCCGTTAGACCTCGACCAGTACGGACTAGTGGTTATGTGTTCTACATCCCAATCAACAAGAAAAGACTTGAATTTGCAGGAGTTAAATGGTGGACCATTGTCAGACACCAATGCCTTGGGTATACCATGTCGACCGAAAAACGATTTTAGACTTTTAACAACATTATCGACAGTGTAATTCTTATGCAAATAAGCTAACTCTATGTACTTGGAGTAATAATCCATGCAGACAAGGAAATTTTCTCTATCAAAATATAATAAATCTATACCTACCTTCTCCCATGGAAGATAAGATATCTCATGGCATTTCAACGGTTCACGGGGTGGATTTGATCTGTATTTAGCACAGACGGAACATTGATCAATTAAGTTCTTAATATCCACGTTTATATTTGGCCAATAAACTGTTTCTCTAGCGATGTTTAGTGTCTTATTAATACCTAAATGACCACAGTGTATTTTATCTAAAATCTGTCTTTGCAAGGACTTTGGAACAATAAGCCTATTGCCTTTAAATAATAAGTCATTCATTATATGCACTTCATTTTGAATGTTCCAATATGGTTTCACAAGAGAGCTTACTTTATTTTTGCTTCTTGGCCAACCATTCTGAATATAAGACTTGAGCAGATTTAAAGATTCATCATTTTTGCTTTCTAATAATATAAATTTTAAATAAGGCTTACTTACTGAGAGATTAGAGAATACTGAATTAACATGATACTGTAAGTCTTGCTCATACTGAGGTATGTATGTATCACTAAGTGAGGCTCTTGACAAAGTATCTGCTATATACATATATTTACCAGGTACATAAACTACTTCTAGGTCATAACCCTGCAACGATAACATCATTGTTTGTAGCCTAGCAGGTACTTCATGAAGAGGTTTTTTAAAAAGGTAAATTAAAGGTTTGTGATCAGTATGAACAGTTGTTTTACTGCCATAAATATATTGGTGAAATTTATTACATCCAAACTGTATGGCAAACAATTCTTTTTCAATCTGGGCGTAGTTTTGTTGAGAGGGGGTAAGTGTTCTTGAACTATATGCAATGGGTCGTTTGTCTTGCATCAAGACCGCTCCCAGTGCATTCTTTGATGAATCTACCGACAAAATCACAGGTAAGTTGCAATTATAATTAGTTAACACAGGTGCTTTAGATATGACTTCTTTTAATAAATCAAAGCACTTTTGACAATTTTCATCCCATAACCATAACATATCTTTTTTTAACAAATTTCTTAGGGTATTCGTTTTTTCTGCTAGATTTTCTATAAACGGTGCTAAAAAATTTATCATGCCTAAAAATATCTGCAAATCCTTAATATTTTTAGGTATGGGCATGTTTTTTATCGCTTTGACTTTTTCTGGATCGATTTTTACACCTTCTTTACTCAAAATATAGCCCAAATATGCTATTTCTTCTAGAAGAAACTTGCACTTGGCTTTATTTAATTTTAAATTAACTTGCCTAGCCCTGTCCAAAAACATTTCTAACCTTTTATTGTGTATTTCAATTGTTTCACCGTATATTAAAATGTCATCACACCAAATTATTATACCTTCTATGTCTCCGAAAAGATCTATCATGGTTTTATAGAAAATTTCTGTAGCCGTGTTTATTCCAAAAGGTAATCTTAAAAATTTGTATCTGCCAAATGGAGTTTGAAATGTACATAGATCACTACTTTCTTTAGTTAATTTTATGTTATAGAATCCAGAAAACGCATCTAAATGTGAAAAATAAGAGGCTTTGGACAATTTAGACCTGACTTCATCTATATTTTTAATTGGATAATGACATCTCAATAAATTTTTATTTAAATTTCTAGGATCTAAGCAAATTCTCAATCCACCATTCTTTTTCATGGCTATAACTAAACTACTCACCCAGAGAGTAGGTTTGTTCACCTTCCGTATGACTCCCATGTTCTCCATGAGTTGAAGCTCTTTCCTTAACGGTTCAACCAACGCGAAGGGTACCTTTCTAGGGGGATCAACGCACGGAATAGCATCCTTTTTTAGCACGATGCTGTGTTCGTATGGGAGGCAGCCTAGACCCTGAAACACATCATTATATCTGGTCACAATTTTGTCACAGGTTTTTTGATACATATTATATACATTTTGCTCAACATTTTTTTCATTTTCCATTGATAGAGAAAAGTTTTTTGTTATTAAATTTAGCTTTATACAAGTGGGTAAATCAATCACAGTTGGACAATTTAATTTTGTTACAACAAAAGTAATGTTTTCTGGTTTTGTTTTGTTTTCAACTAAACAACAAATGTTGAACACTGAAATTATCGGTATTCTGTGCCCACTGTAGGCAAATATATTATATTTTTTACACATTTCTTTACTCTGCTTGTCAAATTTAAGATTCAATTCTTTAAATACATGATAAGACATCACATTTATGTCTGCGCCAGTGTCAATTAGGCTATCTACATTTTTGTTGTTTATATTAAGAGAACAGTACCAGGTTTATATTAAGGTTTATATTAAGGTTTATATTTTAAGGTTTATATAGGTTTATATTAAGAGAACAGTACAGTACTAGTTTCTTTTGTCTTCCGTTTTCTCCATGCCCGACGCCAGTAGAAATATCTCGAATGACTGCGTCCATTTCTTGAAATTTTCAGCATTATTGTTGATAATTTCTGTAGAGATCTCAAGCTTCTGTACTCCGTTGCCTGCCATTGTTAAGTTCCCACACTCAGATTGTCTCGAAGCTTCCGGAGTTTTCGACGTACCCTCTTTTTTGTTCATAATTTTCGTTTTCTTTTAAATTTTCACTTCTGACACCATGTGTTGGTCTATGACCTCTTGATTGTACGTCCTTCGTGCGCTCGTGTGGTGACGATTTAATAATACAGCAGCAATTCTTATACTCTCCTTTATTGGTGCTTACCACAAATACGTATTACAATATGTAATGAGATATGCTTAGCACAATATATACGTCTACACTATGTATAGCCTTTTGGCCAACTAAAATAAACTAACTCGATAGGCTTTACTTATGACATAATAATGACATTGACAGTTACATCTTTTGCAGATCTATAGTTGTCGCTTCGCTACTAATTTTTGAGCTAGATCCCTGACAATCATCACATATTTCAGTTTGTAAAACTTTCTTCTTTACGCATCTCTTATGGAAAATACTGTCACACATTCCTTTACACTTCAAAATATCATCTTTGGACGTTGATAAGAACAGCTTACATTTTTTGCACTGCACCATTTTGCCATATCTCCTCTATTTGTATTGAAGCAATAGTATGGTTTTTCACATGCACCGCACCAAAGCAATTTATTGTCAGTTCAAATTTAAATTATATTTATATAATCAAGCGGAAGAATATTATTTACACATGCAATCACAAATGTTCAAGTGCAGAATAAGCAAAGTTTGTAGTTTTGTAATATTATTAAATTATTAGTTCGATATTGAAGGCCACAGAGTCACTGCACTCCTCGCGTCCTCGAAGCGCCCGCCGGCTCGGGCCGTGCGCCAGGCGACCGTTTGAATTTTTTTTCAAATAAAAACGATGTTTTCTTGGGAACCGTAAGGAGTTCAGTACATATATTAACACAGTTTTGAAGCTTGATTTACACAGATTCTATTAGTATATAATTCTATTGTAAACATTAACTTTTACCACTAGTTTAGATTTAAAATTTACGGAGCAAAATGATACGCGCCTACACTCTGTGACGACTTGCACACACATCATAATTATAATTATAATTATCATAATTAATTTAATAACAAGCTTATAACTAAATCATTATATATCATTATATATATCCAGGATATTTTCTTCCAGATCTTTTATGCACTCTCAATACCAGTTTCATTCACGATGAATTAAAATAATATGGTTTAACGGTAGTCAGATATTAAAATTGACGTACACAAAATGCAGAGAAGATTCATGTAAATTGTGACAATGCCACACACTATTCCACACACTTTATAAGCCAATGCAAGTTTTTATGGCTTATTTAAAAAATAGCGATTCAAAAATCTTTTCCTTTACAATGTGCGCTGAGGCTTTGTATTTACTTTGGCCTATTCCCAAAGTTTCAGTTTGATTTGACATCAATAGGTATACCGGAAAAGTAATAAATCTACTGTGCAATACTTTAGGTTGTATCAACAAACGTATTATTTTGATATCTTAAAATTTATATTTAAACTAGATTGCTAGAAATTGAAATACGTTTCGAGACTGTGAGACTTTTCTCTTAATTTTTATCATGGAATTTTTTGTGCTTGATGTAAACAAAAGCAATTAAAACTATATTAATGACAATAATTATTTGCTGGTAGGTACCGACTTCAAAGTCAAAATTTTAGCCGAATATAATTTTAAGGAATAAGGAATTTTTTGTGCATTTTTACTTTGGATGTCGGTTTTATTTTTTTGTTAAAAATAATATTTTGCATTTCTCTTCATACTTATATGTTTTATACTATGATATGATGTAAGTAAACTAATGGTTTAAGTTTAGCAAAAAATAATGAACCTTTTTTGTAATTTTAGATATATTTAATTACTTAACTACACATAAATTGTTATTGTTACTTTTTTCTCCTTATCAAGCAGCAATACCTCAATATTTCTTTACAGGTCTACCCTATTTTGTGAGTCCTTTGTAAGGGAGCTCTATTACGTTATTACCTACATAATATCAAGGCGCTGAATTTAATCTACCTCCCTCAATCAACGTCAAAAACACAGACCACACGTCCACGCCGCAAAGGCGTATACCTCATGTACCACCCACGCGATTCCGAAGTTCCGAACTTCAGTGGTACATAGGTGGGATAGGCTGGACTTCGAGTTCGCGGATTCAGTCTCTGTAGTAAGACGAGAGAGAGTTTGCCAAGTTAAGATCGCATATCGAATCGGCGCATGTGTACAGTACCACCTCAAGTTTTGTATGATCCTATATAAATGAATGAAGGATGAATTAATGATTATATAAACAAATGCATGTTGCAAGATAGCAGCGTGGGTCAAAATTTCTAAAGCCGCACACAGTTTTAAAAATTGATATTCTTTAGTGAAAAATGAAATAAAATGGTCATAGGAATTGTATCTCGATAAAATTAATATACTTAATATTATATTTTTGGAGCTATAAACGTTTAAAGCTTCGAAGAATCGTAGAATGGGGCACTTTATATCCATGATAAATATATAAAGAAAAGGAATAAAACACAAAACAAAACGCGCCCTCTGGCAACATGCATTTATATATTCAGGATCTTATTAATATAAAAAATTGAGGTGGAATTGTAAACAGTACCTACACAATATTATGCGCCGATTCGAGCTGCTCAATCAAGGAAATGCAGGTTACCTGTCATTTAAATGTAGAACTAATCGTTTATGGCAGGTAAGTTTTTAACCGACTGCGGCGAAGCCAAAAGGAAGGGTAATGTTTTTGGCAGTATATGTATGTATGTATGTTTGTTACACTGTAGCAATACCAATACATATTACATAACACCCCGGCCTACTTATGCTATATAATTAACGTAGTCGGGTTATAATTTTTGACGTGTTAGACTATGCCCAGAAAGCGCGTAATTATCGCGTATTCATACGCACGTAAGGCCGACGCGCGTGTCGAGGTACTAGGCGTACATTGCGTCCAGATGCTACGCGCGTATTTTTTACTAATGCGCGTATCGTACTAAATTGCCGTATTAAACCGCTTTGGTTGATTCAGGCACTGATCCAGCTCACAAAAGAGGATGTGGCCCGAAAATTTTATTATTTTCTTCATAACATGTTAATTAAAATTAACAAAAAAAAGAATGAAATATTTCCTTTATAATATGTTATTTAAACGCTAACGCGCGGAGTGAACGAGAAAGTTTTTCGCTTATTTAGCAATGAGAAATTTATTTTATGTTTTGTAAAAAAATAAGCATTCAATATACCTTTAACAAATTAATATCAACTAAGATTATAAATTAATTAAATAAAAATATATATGCATAAATAGTACGGAAACACACACAAATTATAGATTATATAACATCGAAAGGATTTTTTTTTTCAAATTTAATTCCTATCGGTTGAAACAAAAGTAATACTTTTTCTTAAAGCTGTTAGTTCATAAATAAAAATGGGCCGAATTTTAACGGACATCAATCTACCTGACTAAAGGTCCGCTTTACACTAAATCCACTACTGTAAATATGTATTTCAACGCTAATATAAGAATGACCAGCAAGTAAGAAGCACCAGATAAGACTCAAAAGGCTAACAATACCAATACAACTACCTGAAACTAACTGAACCTATTTTGATTATAAATTAATAGATCTTGAAAGTGTTCAGTCACAAGGCTGTTAGGATTGTGGACATGCTCATGCTACACGTATAGGTGGCTCCGCTCCTGACTCACATACGCATGCATGACGCCGCTACCTCTACGAGAAATATGTTTTTCTCCTCCGATTGTATGATTCAGAGTGAGAAAGAAGTATTCTGTTTATTCGTTACACAGCATTCAGATTGGTTGGCACTATTGGCAACTGGTAATTTTGGCATTTTCACAATACTCACACTAATGAAATTATACTTACAGTGTTCAGTAATTTTGTACTGTCAATGTTTTGTCAAAACCAATTTTTTCAGGAGACTTTTTATATGAAACCTTCAAACTCATAATTATTATCGATTTGAAATATTCAAAAATGTCACTCTGTATTTTGGAGTGCAATGAAAGCGTACTGATATCGTGTTGCTAAGTTTAAAAAAGTATTTCTCCCTAAAATAAATATGTAGTATGTTTCCTGTGGGATTTTGTTTTGCGCTAGTTGTATACTTAGCACAAATACCACAGATTTTATTTAGTTAAATATACGTTTAAATAACGATTTATATAAAAATTTCGAGATCTGTAAATGAAATAATCCTACACATCAATTAATACAAATGACAACTAGTGACAAATAATTAGTCATAGAATCGAAGCTTTACTTTATTTTTGAGTGTACTACGCAAAAGCAAAAATGTTAGAGACCTTCCTTAAAGTCTGTAGAAAAATAAAAAATAAATACCAGGGACTATAGACCATATAATTATAAAATAAACGACAAACAGACAAACAAACGACAACTCGGTAAGCAGGACAGTAGAAAAAAAGTAGTTATAATAATTATTGTAATACATAAATCCGGAATATACAGGTTTTGTTATTCATATGTGACTTCCGTCAATCGCTCCTATGCAATTTGAAAAATTTGTATATTTTTCGAATCCTTTAGCAATATCCGCCCACTCTTCAGTTGACGGTTCTTTCATAACTTTATTTTTTAATTTATTTCAAAAAACGTCTACAGTTTTTTTAACGATATCAATTACAGTCGATTTGCCTAATCTGTAGGCATTATTTAAGTCAGCAAAATAACAGCCGGTAGCTAAATGTCTGAAACAAAATAAAAATATGATGTTCAAACTGTTTCTTCTGAACTTTATTTAGAACAATGATTTTTCTAGATTTGATACAAAATCTTATTCATGTGTTAGGTGAATTTTTAGATAATTTTATATTATTTTTAGATAGTATTCTTCAGAAAGCATGGAAAGGTATTCGTGATGCATGATTTCCTGCTTTCTCTTTAACACTTATAGACTATAAGTTGTTGCGTACACACACCTCTATTTTTATATACTTAGTCTGGCCATAAATACTGTTACAATTAAAAATAAACAAAATGTTACATTTGAATTTGGAATGTGTAATTTTTATATGATTGTTCATTGTGTTTTCTTATTTTGGCGCCAATACATTGTACAATATTTTGCGATATTAAAATGGAGTGCGGTGATAAAGAGAACCGAATCGCTGTTATTTCATTATACAAAGTAGGTATGGAGCCAAATGCAATTTTTAAACCTCTCCATACGCTTGGTATTAGTAAAATGTTTGTGTGCCAAGCTATTTATAGGTACAATGAGACCTCCTCTGTTTGTGACAGAAAAAGATCTGGCCGTCCACGTAGTGTTCGTACGAAAAATGTTGTCAAAGCAGTAAGGGAAAGAATTCAAAGAAATCCTATCCGAAAGCAAAAGATTTTATCTTGGGAGATGAAGATATAACCTAGAACCATGTCGCGTATTTTCAAAGATGACTTAGGACTTGCAGCTTTTAAGAGATGTACTGGTCATTTCTAAACTGATAATTTCAAAAAGAATAGGGTGATAAAATCTAAACAACTACTGAAGAAGAAAGAAGAAACTTCACAGAAAAATTTTGTTTACGAATTAGAAAAATTTTGTAATTGAGCAACATTTTAACAAACAAAATAACCGTATTTATGCTCAAAGCTCTACGGAGGCTGCCCAATTAGTCGACAGAGTGCAACGTGCGCACTATCCGACTTCAGTGATGGTTTGGTGGGGTATTAGCTATGAGGGAGTGACTGAGCCTTTTTGACTGAGACTTTTGTGAAAAAGGTAGCAAAACATCGGCACGAGTGTATCAAGATACCATTCTTGAAAAGCTAGTGAAGCCCCATAACAACACCATGTGCAATAACCAAGAATGGTCGTTCCAGCAAGACTCGGCTCCGGGTCATAAAGCTCGGTCTACGCAGTCTTAGTTAGAAACGAACTTTTCGGACTTCATCAAGCTGAAGACTGGCGTCGTCTAGTCCCGATCTTAATCCGCTAGATTATGATTTATATATGTCAGTTTTAGTTTATGTATATATGGTTAGTTTTAGAGAGTACGGCTTGCTCTAAACGCCATGATAATTTGGAGTCCCTAAAACAATCCGTACGATTGGCAGTGAAGAATTATCTCATAGAAAGAGTGCGTGCTTGTATTGATAACTGGCCTCAACGTTTAATGGGCTGTATTGCAGCCAATGGAGACCACTACGAATAAGCTTTTATATTTTAAATTGTTTTATATTTGTGTATTAAACTAACACACTGTAAAAGTAATAAATGTTATTTGCAAGAGAATTTTTTTTTCTTTGTTTCATTATTTATGGCAAGACTAGGTATAATAATAAGGAAAACAATCTATAAATTCTTAAATAAGTAGGTATTGCAATTTGAAAATTTGCAATACTTATTTAAGAACGCTCTTTCTATTTTTTTCTGGCTGGAGGCTATTTCGTACAATGTATTGTACGAAAGTTTCTTACAGTACCAACAATATAAAGATTTACATAAAAAAAACTTATTTTTCTTTAGGCTCTCATTTTTCTAATTATTACTTGTCGACTAGCAGATTAATTGCATATATAAATAAAACAAACATATAAACCCCCTAAAAACCCCTTCAGAAACTTTTCCTCCCTAAATTTAGGGAAAAAGTTCCAAGTTGGCATCACAGATAGACCGCCAGACATTTTGTTTTGATAAGATAAGAATCTCTACGCGCGTAGGTTTACGCACGTATTTGCTTTTTCTGGACATTTTTTTCGAAATGGTCTACGCTTACGGTCGGGTTAAGACCGCTGTAGCTAATCAACTAGCCTAGTGGCTAGTTGATTAGTTGAGAGATGATGGGAGGGTTTGACCCCTTCCTAACATCACCCGGGACCGGATGTTGGGGACAGCTACGGGTTGTAAGTTATTATTTTGTCGAGGGGGACACGGGGTCTCTCCTGCTAAGGGGTCCGACCCCTTCCTCACTCTCAGAGGAGTGAGGTTGCTCGCGCGTAGTAGCACAAACTAACGGCGAGCGAGTTATCGCGATAGAGGAGCTCGAGATTTTAGTGGTTTCGGTACTGAGAGGGCCGTCCCTCTCCCCTTCCGCCTACCGTTGGGGATAACTCGCGCGCATAAATCCTACTGTCGATGAGCTTCGCGGTATTGGTACAGCTCTCTATATCAATATCGCAGTCGCGGTCACTATTTTGAAGTGTACCTAGGCTATTAGGATGCGAACTCTTTCTCGGGTTCGGGTTCGGTCCCGTGTTAGGGTCGGTCTGTACGTCTGTTTGTGTGATCGTGTCGGATGTGGGACCTCGGGGTAGGCGCCGGCGTCGACCCCGGTACGATACAAAATACGCGGGTGCATGTAATTTGTGTTTGCGTAACTGTATTTTTGTGATCCGGTCAATGGGATCGGCTAAGATGTGCTTAGGCCGCTTGTACGGGTGTCGGATGGTCTGTGCGTCGTGGTTGTAGTCTAGGGTCTTTTGGATAAGAGGGTTTGGATGATTTTTGCCTTTATCAAAGAATCTCTCTACGAGTTCTTTGATATAGGCTTTTATGGTGATGCAGTCTCTATGCAAGTTTTGGACTCTTTGCAATCGGTCTATTTCGTAACGTGTTAGTGATGTGACTCGAAAACGTCATCGACTTGTTTAGTACTACGCCTAAATATTTGACACGAGTGACCTCTGGGATTATATTGCTGTGCAGGCTTAAAGGGCTCATAATTTTTCGGGCGCATGTGCGCTTCTTTGCGCAAGATTTTTTGTTGAATTGAATGGCGTGACTTTTGTCGGGATTTACTTCGATTCTCCATATGGAGAATCATTTACCGAGTTCGGTAACTGACACCTGGAGGGCCTTATAGGGCTGTGTCATCCGCGAATATGGCTAATTGCACCTTAGCGTGTTTGGGGATGTCGCTAGTGTATAGTTATATAGGGAAGGCGTGAGGACCGAACACTGCGGTACTCCCACCTCCCACTATATGTTGGCGACGACAGTGTGCCTTCTACGCGGAAATGAAATTTGCGATTTTTAAGGAAGTTACTGATTAATAAAACAAGATTACCGGGTATGCCCATTTGATAAAGTTTTTATAACAATCCGTTATGCCAAATTTTTTCAAAAGCTTTTGCTATGTCAAATAATACGACGCATGTCGTCTTCCTGTCGCTTTTGCTAGCAATTATGTGCTCTGTTAAGCGGTGTACTTGAGCGGGACAGCTGTGCATTTTGCGGAAGGCAAACTGCTCGTCTGGAAGGAGTTTTTTATCGGTTATGACGTCATTGAGGCGCTCTTTCATACACTTTTCCAAGGGAGCTAATGAGACTAATTGATAGGTAGCTGTACCAGGTGCCTTCCGGGGTTTCCCCGGTTTATGTATATGTATGACAATAACTACTTTCCAAATGTCTGGGAATGAACAATGAACATCCTACTAAGAGGGCGTTAAAAATGTTCACTAGGAGTTGAATTAGCTCGGACGGTAGCATTTTAAGTGTTTTGTTTAAAATACCGTCTTCGCCTGGGGCCTTTTTGGCATTCATACACTTTATAATGTTTTGGACCTCCTCCGAGTCCACCATCCTCACACTATCGTCATCAGGTGGCCTCGAAAGTCAGCTGTTGACCTCGCTATTCACTAAGCTAAGGTGCTCGAGATCGATCGGGAGAGTACTCGGCCGGCACTGTTGTTCGAAATTATCAGCTAGGCATTCGGCCTTGTCTATGTCTTCGAGTGCAGGAGGACGATTTGGTCTGTCTAACGGAGGCATGTCGCTCTCCGTGTGATTTTTCAGGGCCTTCGCGAGTACGCCACGTGTGATGGTTCTAACTCACTGAGAAGTCGATCCCAACTCTCGGCTTTATGCTGTTTGATTTTAAACTTTACTTCCCTTTCGTAATGACGGAGGGATTTCATCCACTCTTCCGACAGGTAGTGATCATATGTGCGTTTGGCCGCATTACGGAGTCTGATGGACTCCTTTATGTTATCTGGGAGGGGCCAACGGCCTTTGTGAGTCGTTGGCACCTCCTTTGATAAATATTCTATGGTCGCTGCCAGGTGATCTGTCAAGTGGGAGGCGGCCTCTATGGCTGTCTCTTTACTATCTATGGTGTCGGGAATTTTATCAAGGTGACTCGATTGGAGGGCTTTGATGTTCTCCGCTAATGCTTTATAATCTACAATCTTTCTAGTACTAGAATTGTTTGGGTTAAGACTACCAAGTGTAATCGTAACCGGTCTGTGGTCCGAGTTAAGCTCGTGGAGAGTCTCAATTACAGTCGGGGGTGAGCGCCTTGATCCTACTGATCAAGACTTGATGTGCTGACAAAGCTTGGATGCGGACCTGTGACCTGTGACCGACCCTTTTAGCTTTGTGGCTAAAATAGAAACCTCCATAGGGTCAATAGGCCCGATGTCGCTTAGAAACTGAGTGTCGAACGAGAGGTTGGCATTGAAACTTTCGGTCGGAGAGGGCGTGGCCTTAGGCGCTTTTGGTGCGAAGGTCGTGGCCTGAGTAGGGAGAGCAGGGAAAACCACTTGAATTGAAGTGGGATTCTGGGTGGGTTTGGTCCACGTAGATTTGGAGGGAAGGGAGGCAGGGACGAATCTCTGCTTGGGGGGGACACCTTTTGTCTGTGGTGCAATGCGCTTTTTAACTTTGGGTGCTTTTTTGCACCCTTTGTAATTGGCTAGGTGACCTTGGGTCTTACAGAGGACAAAGCTGGGGGACTTCAATTTCCTCAGTTGGGCTCTTACGGGGACAGTCAGAGGTGCCGTGGTCTCCCAGACACTTGACGCAACGCGGTCTAGCTTGGCAATTCCGTGCCGAGTGCCTGTGATGTGACAGATGGCTCAGATACTGAAGATATCCTTACCTTCTGGTGTTAGCGGGAGGGTTACGAGTACCATATTGTATTCGTATTTTTTGATTGGATGGTACATGCGACGTACCTCTGTGGCGGGATAGCCCTGGGACTGGATGTCCATGAACACCTCTCTTGTGGAGAGGCACTTATCGACGCCGGTTATGACGACGCGCAGCACGCTCTCGTTTTCTAGGGCATAGGTATGGTAACCTATATTTTTGTTGCGTAGGAACGGGTAATAATAATATCACCATCTTATATATATTTTGTGCAGTAAGCACTAGCACATTTAAATTTTAATAAATTATTAAAATTATGTTATTTTATTAAATAAATAGTACTTAGTCAACCAGCCAACAAGCCTTTGTAACCCAACCTGAACCGTTTTAGATGTAATTTAGCACAGAAATCGGTCAACTTATGAAAAGTATGGGAAAACTCCACACTTCGACACGCACTTAAGAGGTTTGTGTATTTTATTGCTTTACTTTTTCCTATTCATTCTCTGGTGAACATACCGACTGTGATTTATTCATAAAATATGAAAACTTTTAACAATATTGGATTTTATGTAATAAATCATTTCAGGTTCGTTAACGACGCGTGTCTTCATCTTGGCGAATATTTAAATTCAGCTATTTCATGTTTGTAAGAGTAAGTTGTTATAACAATTTAAGTGCACATAAGAGCTGGATTAGTCGTAAAATTTAATATTATTATGATTATTTGTTATCTTTAAACTTAAAAGTAATCCACACAGAGTACTGGCGACCTCTGTGGCTCAGTGGTTAGCACGTTGGCGCTCAAGTCGGAGATCGCAGGTTCGAATCCTGCTGCGGCATCAGGGACCAAAAGGTTTTCAAAGTTCCTGGGTCACGGATGTATAGTAAATATGTGTATAATATAATAAAAATCTTAAATATAATATTATTTCTAGTATAAAAGTAAAAGTATTAAATACACTTCTCATTGTCTGGTACCTGCAGTACCTAATAAAAGTTCTTCGAATACTTAGCACGGGGCCAGATTGACGTGGTGTGAGGCGTCCATAGATATTATATTACATAGGGAACTGGCGTAGGTGGTCCTAGTACATTAACACTTAAGGCCATGACTACATCCTTAGCAACTAGTATTTTCTCGCTTTTGTTCGTTTTGTTAGCGTCCCATGGCCCTCGGAGATTATAATAAGCAAATAATGTAATGCAGTTGAGGCACCACATAGACGGCATCTTGTGTCTGTAATAATGGTCAGTAGGTCGATTCTGCTTATTGAATCTTACAATAATGCAGTTTTAAAACCATTCATAAATTATTGGGCTCGCAGCGCTCGACAAGATACCGCTGGCGTATTTCAAAAATGCGGGAACAAATAGTACGCCCAAGTCGGCGTGCCCGAGCCCGTCACATTTAAATCTTCGTGTCAGATGTACGTACCAAATTCACGAACCCTAGAAATTGTCTTACACACAATGGTATTAGAAACCCACACTACAATAATGAGTTGCCGCATTCCCGGAGCTACTGTTGTAAGATAGCGTGTAGTTTGATTTAACGAAAATCTCTGTCGTTGTTACTAATAGCCATAATGGGTGCTCTCAACTGTGACATGAAACGATATATATAAAAAATCGGCCAAGTACGAATCGGACTTGCGAACAAAGGGTTCCATACAAAACTGCTAAAAAATTAAGTTTGTTATGGGAGAGCCTTAACCTTTAATATTTATGCTAATTCTGGAATCATACCTACATCATCTTTGAAAATTTCAACTGTCTAGCAAACTCGGTTCAGACAGACAAATGGACACCCAAACAGCGGAGTCTTAGTAATAGGGTTCCGTTTTACTCTTTGGGTAAGGTATCCTAAAAATTTTGCGTGTCAATGTACCTCTTAGTATGTTATTTATAATGCGTTTATAACTTCATTATTACCCTTAAAACATATTTGAGGTCACAGATGAATAAATATGAAATTGGCGTTTTGTAAAGGAGGAACATAAAGTCGATTTTTTTAAGCATAATATATTTATTTAATCAAAGTATATACCATTTCTATCTATGAACTTTTGCCGTCTCATAGGTAGTTCATTGATTCCTTTACTAAGTAACCATTCAGACAGGAAACGATAAAATCTTTGAAATCGCTTTGGACTGGGCACATCGGAGTTGCAAGAAGTTATCCAAATTTCGAAAAAAATGGTAATCTGTTGGAGCAAGGTCCGGGGAGTACGGTGGATATCCTAGACATTCCAATTGAAGCTCCTCTAATTTGTTAGCCGTCTGTTGTGCAGTGCGTTGGTGACCTAGCGTTGTCCTGAAGCAGCAGTGGCCTAGAGCGAATGACCAACCTCGGATGTTTAGCAGCTAGCTTTTCTATCATGATTTGCAGTTGCTGGCAATAGATATCTGACGTAATCGTTGGCCAGATTTAAGAAATCTATAGTAAACGACAAACCGCACTAGTCCACCAAACGCTCACAAGTAACTTTTTTTGAGTCAATTTTCGCTTGGCTTTGGCTGGTTCGCCAGGGTTCAGCCATTGCGATGAACGTTTTCAATTATCGTATTTCCAATTTCTTTTGCGACACCGCCGACATACACATCATTAAACCTTCGAGCCGTTTCTGCAGCACTGATGCCACGTTGGAACTCGTACTCGAAAATAATACGATATTTCAAGTTTTCCATTTTGTAAACAGAGTGACGTATAGAAAAAATCCTAAGAGGAAAATCAAATGATTTACGGTTTTCGAAACAAAAATGCATGAGACTCGAGATTGCGTTGCCGCCTCGTGTAAGCACGCGAACGCACGAATGAGCCAGGGTTGTATCTGTGAAGATATTGTAATTTATTTGTCAATTACATATGTTATAAAATAATTTATACATACTTAAACTTCATTGAATTCTCGATTATTAAATTTTAATAGTTGAAAATATCCTTAATCGCGCAAATAATTGTATTATGTATATAATAATAAGGAAAACAGCAAAGCGGAGGAAAATCTATAAATTCTTAAATATACAGTAGGTTTTGAAATTTAAAAATTTGCAAAACTTATTAAAGAACGCTCTTTCTAATTTTTTCTGGCTGGAGGCTATTTCGTACAAAAAAAACTACTAAGAACTAAATGCCTACTAAATAAGTCAAAACTACTAAATGATCGGCATCGGCAAGTCGCCACACATTTACTGCCTGGTAATTAAAATACGAGGCTACAAAAACTATATGTAAGTTGTACTTTTAGGCGTATAGCCATGATAAAGTTCGTAGATAATTTACATACTTACTCTGAATATCAGAGTATTCATGTGAAAAATACGTACTTATCTGTGGTAATAGTTGTTATCATATCCGAATAGTCTATGGTTAGCAGCCTTCGAGGTATGGTCTAGTGGTTAGAGCTTGGCTCTTGATTCGGAGGTAGTGGGTTCGATTCCCGAGAGAGATGTTCTGTATTCTGTGAAACTATGAACGTGGATAATGTGGGACGAGTTTAACACTATAGTCCAGGGCTCCAGAGACATGGGGTATAGTAGCGTGCTCCATATTAGTGCTGGTCTACTATGTGCGAACTAATGCTGCTAGAAATCGTTCGTGTGCCGGGACGTGACGGCGGCAACATGACGGAGAAGTGAGCACGATGGTACTATGTCGACAACGGCGATTCAGTGGCTGCTGCAGGGACTTTGGTTGTGACGTAAAAGACTGTAACCCACTTTTTATAATTGTAATAATTTTAAAGGCAGCAATACACTAGTTATTTCACTGCTGTTTCGAGTGTCTGATGGCGACGGTGGTTGCTTTCTAATAGGCGTTTGCTTATTTGTTAAGTCAAGTTTAGTTTGGTCGCCTGATCTCCTGTTGTGCTTTACACAGAGAACTCTGTGTGCAGATGTGATGGCTTCATCAGTTCTAATCGGCGCGGGCGGCGCGGGCGGTGCCTAGTGCCTACTTTGAACCGTCACGCAGGGTAGTGTAGAGGCCCTTCGATTTGAGTCTTGTGGAGGAGTCGTTTGCGACTTCAGTCCTCTTTTATGATTAATAAAAGCTTTATGGTGTACTCGAGGCGACAATTTTAATAATTGTAAGTACCTACTCATAGTGTGAATAACCCATAGAGCTAAAACAGAGTTAGTAGTAGGTAGGTACTAAGAACCGACAGGAGTGGGTGGCGCATAGACAGGGCACCCTCTCATACCGGGTGGTGCAGGTGCTGATCGGGCACAGGTGTTTCGGCCATAACCTGCACCACACGGCCCAGAGAGAACCGTTGCCCCAGTGCTACCACTGCCCGAACAGTGACTACACGGCGCAGCATACGCTCGAGGCTTGCTTGCTTGGACGAGTAGCGATTGATGCTATGCGCCGTAATTGGAGTAGACCTAAGTCTCCCGGCCATCCTTGAAGGTATGGTCCGGTCGAGAGAGGCCTTTGAGGCGATGGCAACCTTTTGCGAAGCCGTGATTTCGCAAAAGGAGGTCGCAGAACGGAGGAGAGAGGCGGACGTAGCTGCAGATCCCGATCGCAGGCGGCGATAAAAGCACAGGCGCGCTATACGTGAGCGCCAGTTACCGCCCTATAGGACTCGGGTGACGGATTGGGGAATCCGTCGCCCAATGCACGAGTCCTCCCGGTAGCAGAGCGTTTAGTGCCCGGACTGCTCTCCCGGAGTGATGGCAGAACAAACTACCATGCGAAGGTTCTGCAGTATTATGCAGATGCTGCTGTTATCGCTTTGGTGGGTCCGGCGGCACTGCAGCGGAGAAGAAGACACCATGTGTTTTTAGTGGTTAACCCCGGGTGTGCTCCTCACCTCGCACCCGGGCGAGTTCCACATACATAAAGCATTTCCCCATGTAAAAAAATAAAAAAACAGGTACTAAGAACCGAAAACTTTTTAACATTGAAATTGTCTTTTCGTTCGCTCCAGTATAGGTCCCGTTTTCACGAAAAAATGCAACTATCTTATCTCTCGGAGAGTTTGAAGATATGATATTAAAAAAAGGCTCAAAAGACGCGTATTCACAAGAGCTGTGAGATGCAAAAAGAATTATTATTAAGCCTCCGAAATTGTGCAATGGCACAATACTCCAGATAAATGTTCTCCATCGCAACATTGTCGAGGCTACTGTAGTCACTCGATATGCTCAAGGTACTGTATTTCATGTAAACTGTATTCATACATATAATACCATTGATTCCATCAGAGTATTCATTTGTATTTAAAAGACTGCCATTAATAAGGCTCAAGGGCAGCCATTGAAAGTGGCTGGGAAAGACCTAAGAGAGAACTGTTTCTCACACGGACAGTTCTATATGGCGTGTTCCAGAATAAGCTCCGCACGGCAATAGTTAATTTTGTATAGAAAGAGGTCCTTCAATGAATGAATGAATTAATATTTATTGTTTTCTCCACAAAGGTTTTGATATTAGCTACAATAACATTTCTTCATTATTTGAAGTAGCAGCAAATTTAAAATAAGAAATCAGTCATCTGTATATAAACACATCCTTTTTGAATGGTATATTAAATGAAACAGTGTACATGAGAATACCTGTTACTTATAAATATAAAACTAAAGTTAAAGCCATATATGGGTTACAACAGTCTTCCGGGGCTAGGCATCATAGAGTTAATGATTATTTAATTAGTCTAGATCAATCAGAAACAAAATCAGAATATGAGCCTTGTTTGTTCACAAAATTTAAAGATAATGTCAAAATAATTATTGCATTATTTGTCGATGACTTTTTTGTTTTCTCAAATTGTATTAAAATAAAGCTACTGAGCAACTAGTTAAAGAACTAGGTTGTAAATTTAAAATTAAAAACATAGGTCGAGTAAAACAACGTTTAGGTCTAAGAGTCAATATATTGTATCAAGATGCTATTACTATTGATCAGGAGCAATATGTTGATAATTTATTAAATAAATTTAATATGACATATTGTAAAACCGTAGATACTCCTATAGAGGCTAATTTAAAACTATAGAAAAGTCACGTAACGTCTTTAATGTACTTAGCAGTGCTCACCAGGCCAGACATTGCATATAGTGTCAGTTATCCCAACTTAATAATTCATATGGTGAGACTCACTGGAAACATTTAAAGAGGGTTTTAAAATATTTAAGAAAACCAAAAATTATCGTCTTGTATTTTTAAAGAATAGTTCTACTATTGAGGGATTTGTTGATGCAGATTGGGGTTCGGATGTAACCGACAGAAAATAACATTCAGGATTCTGGTTTAAGTTGTCAAATACAGTAATTTCATTTGAATGTAGAAAGCAAAGAAATGTAGCTTTATCTAGTACAGAGGCTAAATATGTTTCCTTGTCTGAAGCCAGTAAAGAGGCAACTATTTTCCATCGAAGATCTATGCATATTGACATTCGATTTCAGCTAGCTTAGCTTTCAGCGAGAAGCTATCGCTAGTGGCTATAATAAATAAACGATTATATTATTATATATACAAGATTGTCTCGTTTAAAGTATAAGATGGCTTGGTCTACCAGAGTATATATTTTCCTACTTAATAAATACCTAAAGCAACATTAGAACTGTTACAGTTTACAAACTACATTCGTAACTTAATCCTTCCGTAGTTTTAATAAGCTGCGTTGAGAGAAACCGTTGTCCCACACAAGTTACAACTTGATCTAGTTGATTTATCGCGTTATAAACATCGCGGTTAACAAGACTTGTTATAAAACCATCTACATTTAAACTAGCCTTGGTTGCGAGTTCGAATCCCGCCAGGTATTAAAAGAATTGACGTTGAAAGTAAAAAATTACGAACGAATCACGCAATATCAAACTTTTTATAAAACTAAATTACTTAACTGATATGACCCCTAGAAAATTGTTATGTGGATCATTTTAACATATTATTGCAGGTCATTATATTTTATTATTCTACATGTCGATGGTACCGGCATAAAATATGTGTTATTTGCCTGTTATGACTTATGATGTATTGTTTTTATGATTTTAGTATGATTATATCGCATACAATAAATACCTACACGCATAACAATTAACATTTAGAAGGCTGTAACATGTTAGAAAGAAGGCTTCCTACAATTTATTCATCGTTAGGTCGCTTATAATATATGACCAACGAATGTTGTCCGAGACTTCGTGCGCGCAAAAGCTAATCTCGCGGAAAGCGAGACATTTTTCCGCGATAAAAAGTATCCTATGTAAATATGACACAAACATAGAGCAGACTACGGACTATGACCCCGTAGTCTGATCTATATTTGTGCCATATTTAATCAAAATTGGTCCAGTAGTTTGCAATGCAAACAAACAAACTTTGCCTATATAGATTTCTTATGCTTACGCGAATATTGTTCATTGTTTTAAACACTTACGGATTGTGTCGCGGTGCACTTTTCTTTTTCCCGACATTTCGACTACTTTCCAGCAGCCGTGGTCACGGGAGGACTGATGTGTCAATTGTCCTATTTGTTGAAGTTGTTCAAACTACCCGAAGATTCTTCAATTATTATTTGTGTTCCGATCCACGCAAAACATACTAACAGCATCTTGAAGCCGCGGTGATTTTAAATTACATTTTATATTGTTAATTATTGGATCCCAACTAGATGGCAGCACCCAGCCATCTTCTCGGTTAAAATTAGGGTACTTTTTAATTTCTATAGCCTCGCGTATCATTCTTGGGCGATAACGGTGTTTCTTTGCCAGTATTCTGATTTCTTGCTTATCAAATCTTATGTAATGGCGAGGTTGATCCAGTGTGTGTTCGCAAATTGCCACGGCTGACCACGGCCACGGCTGCTAGAAAGTAGCCGGAACGTCGGGAAAAAGAAAAGTGCACCGCGACACAATCCGTAAGTGTTTAAAATAAAAAACTTTTCCTCTTTATAATAAGCAAACAAACAAATTTCGACGCCCTCTGTGGCTCAGTGGTTCAGCGCGTTGGTGCTCAAGCCGGGGGTCGCGGGTCCGAATCCCGGCAAAGGAACAAAATAGTTTTCCTGTGTTCCTAGGTTATGGATGTGTATTAAAATATATGTGTATAATATAATAAAAATCTTAAATATATGCATATTAATAAAGTATTAAATATACTTCCCGTTTTCTGGTACCTGTAACACAAGTTCTTCGGATAGTTAGCACGGGGCCAGATTCACGTGGTGTGAAGCGTCCATATGTATTATTATTATAATATATTCGTATGTATAGCTAGACAAGATTGACAACTTTCATTCATAGCAAATTATTGCGCTTTATAGACTTGGCCCACCAAACCCAACAATAAACATTAACAGTTTTTTTTTTATTGTGAGCTGGATGCTGAGTTCTTTGGTCAAAAAAATAATACGTTAATATTAATAAAATTAAAATAGTTCCTTCTAATGCGACTATGCATTCTTCATTCTCCTTTTTTTTTAAATTAAATTAAAACTTCAATTTCGCTATATACAATTTCTCCATCGTTGTACACATAAATCTAATTATACATTTATAAAACAAAATTCGATAAAAGATCTTCGGGGCGACGGGGCACACTTGAATCGTTTTCATTACTAATTACATGCACTTGTGAGCATAGTACTAAACTGTCCAAACTTGTTGCTTTGCAATTAAAGATGATATATGATTTGGGTCTGTATTCACTTCATTACATTTGGGGCATCTCGATTCTTCTATTATTTTCAATCTATGTAGATGAGAGGGAATCAAGCAATGACCAAATCTCGTCCTTGTAAGAACAGTTAAAAAATTATTTTTTAATATTACTGTACCATTTACCATTTACCCTATATTTATTTATTACCTATTTACATGGTTCCAGTTTATTTTCCACATTTCCAATATACGTTCTTTCATTACAGGAAAGAAGTCTGTGAGTGGCACCTTTAAATTTTCATAATGATCCTCATCGTGTGATCCTTTGGTAGCCAAATCAATTCTCTCATTTCCAGCTATACCCACACTAATTCGACATTAATAGGCTATTCTATATTTTTTCAAATTTATTTTAAAATGTTAGTATCGATTCGATAGTCAACTAGTATTTTTATTTCAAGAAAATAATATCTCTTTATGCAAAGAAAAAATGATTAAAATTTGAACGACAAATGTTTGCTCCAAAACGACAGCCACCGTTATCGTGACGTCATAAGAACAGAAACAAATAAATGTCATATGTGCGTGTGTAGTGCATGAACTTTAGATTTAACTTACGCTGTTGTTTATTCGATTTGATTATGTTCTTATGACGTCACTTACAAGAAAATATGGCGGCTGGTGTTTTCGGTCACGTGACATACAGATAATAAAACTACAGTTTTATTTACGAAATTATAAATAAATCACATATTTATATAACAAAATAGTGTTATATATTAATTTCTTATGATAGAAACTATATAAGTAACAAATTTATATCATTTAATTTTGATAGATGAAACTAGTCTATTTTATTAGAGGATAACTCATAAAATACACTTTTAATTTTAAATATCAAATAATTAAATTTAAAACTTAAATTAATATTGTCTCAAGCTAGTACTTACTATCTGATATAATAAGTACATTATTTACTTGGTCCGGGATTTAACATAAAATAATGCCATATAAATTGCATAACATTCAGTAGTATAAATGGAACAATTATTGTTTAGTAATAAGCATTTAGTAACATTCAGATTTACATCATAATAAGCTGAATTAACCTCATCCAAGATTTTCGAACCGTCTGTATACATTTTATAAAATTCCTTTTTTTGCTCCATGAATCTGAGAAATTCAACTTTATTACAGATGTCTCTAGTTGTTACTAAATAATAGGTCTTTAACTATGAAATTGCCGTTCTGCAGTACTGGCCATTTCAAATCAAAATAATTTTTGTTTGGCTAAGAATTCTAATTTCAAATTAATTTTATGTTAAAAAATGGAATTCTTTTTCCAAAAGTGGTCATTTGTTTACTGATTAGTGTTACATTTTCATCGCGTTTCAATCTTTTTCGTCATCATGGATACGTTGAAAATTCGAGCAATTATGGAACATGAGTACCGTCGTGGCAGCAACGCGGCACAAGCGGCACGCAACATCAACGACGTTTACGGAGCTAACACTACAAACCAACGCACCACCTGTTATTGGTTTGTTCGCTTCTGTTCTGGAAATTTCAACCTGAAAAATGAACCTCACTGTCGTCCGAAGACTTTGGTCGACAAAGACGAATTAAAGTTGATTGTGGAAGCTGATGATAAACAATCTACGGCTGAATTAGCAGCAGCTTTAGACGTTAGCATCAAAACAATATGGTCCTTTTGCGTCAAATTGCTAAGGTAAAAAAGCTTGACAAATGGGTGCCCCACGAACTCAATGATAGCCAGCGCGAAGCGTACTTCGCGCTGGCTATCATTGACGTCACGTCGCGACGCGTACGTCGAGACGTGCCTTGCACTGCTCAACAGACAACACACACAAATGAAGGAATTTTAAACCGCATTGTTACCTGCGATGAAAAATGGATTCTGTTTGATAACCGCAAGCGCTCAGCAAGTTGGTTGGATCCTGGTTCAGCACCTAAACAATGTCCTAAACGAAAACTTACCCCTAGAAAAGTGATGGTCATTGTTTGGTGGTCTAGCGCCGGTGTGATTCATCACAGCTTCTTATCAAACGGGGTGAGCATTACTGAAGATGTGTACTGTAAAGAACTGAACACAATGATGGAGAAACTGGCACATCTCCAACCAGCATTGGTCAATCGTTCGTCTCCGCTGCTCCTGCACGACAACGCGCGACCTCATACTGCATAGCAGACGATCTCCAAGTTGCAAGAACTGGGGTTGGAAGCTGTCCGTCATCCGCCCTACTCACCAGACCTTGAGCCTACTAACTTTTTCCAGAATTTGGATAACTTCTTGGCGGGAAAAAAATTCAATACCCGAGAGGCAGAAAAAAATGTCTTTGAAGAATTGGTTGCCTCCCGTCCAGCTGATTTCTTTAAGAAGGGTATCAATAAATTGCCACTGCGTTGGCAAAGATGCATTGATTGAATGGGTGATTACTTCGATTAATACAAATAAAAAATACATAAAAAAAAATCATTTACATTTTTTCATACAAAACGGCAATTTCATGGGTAAAGACCTAATATTTCTTCCTTATAGTACTTTCAAAACTGTCATAAATTGGCATAGATCACCACAATAGATAGTGTCATTTGTTATATTTAAAAACCAACTGTAATAAAGTCGGCGTCATAGGAAAAGTCCCACAAGAAACAGTTTGTGATGACGGGTCGTTCGAACAAACTGAGCCGATATGGCTCAGTATGATTTACTTCACTTTTCATGCGCGTACTCGGTTTCTAGGCGTTTTAATCTAAGGTTCGGCCTGAACGGTTTCGTGTATGTGACACGGGAAATTGCCGCGAGTTTCGGTCGTGTTTTTAGGGTTCCGTAATTCTTAAGGTACCCTTATAATTTCACTTTGCCCGTCCGTATGTCTGTCTGTCCGCCGCTCTCCTAGCTTCTGTAATAAATTATCTATTTTAAGAATATTTTGGTAAAAGAATTTCGATTTTGTAATATGGCATTACAGTAATTGTAATCTGTTAAACCAATGTGTACTGTCGATCCTAAAAAAAAGGTAAGCAAACTCAAGATCATAACTCATACCGCCCAATAATATCTCTAACTTCATGTATAGGAAAAGTTTTTAAAAATATGATAAAAGTTCGACTAGAATACTTTACATAAATTAATTCATTAAAACCAGAATATCAGTTAGGTGTCTCTAAAGGAAAAAGTACAGTCGATGGCGTCAACCTAAAAATAAAAATATTAAATTTCATTCATAAACGATATAAAAAAAAAGTGTGTGTCAGCTCCGACGCACGACTGGAGTTTACTCTAAAAAGTAAAACACGTCCCTCAGAAGGAACAAAAACTTTAGCGATCGATTTGAGTTCAAAAGTTCGCGCCATGTGAAAAAAAAGTGACAGGTGCGCAGTATTAGGTTGCGCACGAAAACGTAACGAGGTTCGAGGAGATCGTTCAGTAGATGTTACTGCTCATATTTTTTTCATACCGGGGGCCTTATATGAAAATCGATTCTTAAGGAGTAAACTCCAAAAAACTATTTTTGCTCATTCAAATGCAATATGTGTTTTTTAGATGTGCAAGGTGCATAATAGTGGCGAAGGGTGGTTTTACTTCAGAGGGAAACCCTAGTGGCTAGACGTAAGATGTGCATGTTTTTTTAAAGGAAATTTAACACCATATTATGCATGATGGTCAAGCGTGCAGTTGGTTACGTGACAATCACATTATTTCCAGTTCAAAACGAAGTAAAACAAGACAGAAAATTAGAGTAACAAGTTGAAGGAAACGACCGCAATATAAAACAGACTTTTGTTTGAGTTCTTTGATGTAATAAATTTTTAGGATGACCGCTAGTTTTCCAACTGGCAAATTTTCGGGATACATAAAGCGCGTATGACCTCACTAAATTCAGACGTTCGTTAGTCGACGTAGGTTTTCTTTGAATTACTACAAAAGTTATTCTCATAAAGTTATTACAGAAGCTAGGAGAACGCGGACAGACAGACGGACGGGCAGAGTGAAATTATAAGGGTTCCTTAAGTATTACGGAACCCTACAAACACGACCGAAGCTCGTGGCAATTTTCCGTGTATGTGCTCGAATCCGTTCAGGCCGAGCCTTAGATTAAAACGCTTAGAAACCGAGTACGCGCATGAAAAGTGAAGTGAATCATACTGAGCCATGTTTGTTCGAACGACCTGTCAGTTGTCACGGTCAAGCGCTAGTTATACATCTCCGACTATTAAAAACATTATGACGGTTTGTGGCGTTATTGGGTGTCACAATGCATCGGAAAAGAATTAAAAAAGCATCGGACATAACATTTCATATGGCAGTATGAAATGTTATGTCCGAACAATTTGACTTGTATTAGGTCAAATATTGAAAACATTTTAAAAGAAAATCATATTATGACGCCAACTTGCTGTCCTATTGTGAATTATGAAAGTGTTACTAGTAAAAATAATTTTATTTCAAAATTTTCATGGCTAACTAACAGTGGCGTGCACAGGATTATAGCACTGGGTATGCGGCGCAGTACTCGGTCGCAAAAACTTTTTCGTTTATAGATTTTTAGCATAGCTACAGCCAAGCGACGGATCTCTAAGTCGAAACCATGCCAACAGAGCAAGTCTTAGATGTACTACTATTCATGTGCATCTTCTACGGCAACGCAGACAAAACAGCGATCGATCGTCGCGGTGGAAGAAATTCTAATAAGTAAAATAATAAGCATATTTTAAAATATTATACCTACTCACCAGTCAGTCAGCTTCAATTTTCACATATTCAAGGTTCCGGTTACTTGAGATTACTATATCCCGATGTAAATTACTAAATAATATGCAAGGAAAACAATATAATTTAATCGTGTGTACACAACCACACAGCCATACATTTCATAACTTTTAACATGAAATTTTCGTGTTACATTATTTTTTTTGCTGGTTTAATTGTTGTAACTCGGGTACACACCTACCTTTAGACAGAATTTGAATCTTTTCACTGAATGACAATTGTGAGAACTTGTTACCTCACAATCAAATGTACACACTTTCAAATGTTAAAATGAAAAATCTTTTAAGAAAACTATAAATAAACAGGAGCAATTAAATTGTAAACAATGCTTATCACATGAAATATGCAATATGGCCCCCGCAAACACAAAACATTTCTTCTATTTAAACAAATAAAACCTTAGTAAAAAAAAATGCATTTTGTGTATAGATAATTCATTAGATTCAAGTCATTTTGTTTTTAGTCGGATTATAGGCAACGAATAATTTCCGACAAGCCAGTTCGGCGGTTTTCGTTAGCCATCGGATAGCCTGCCGCGAGAGTTACTGCTATATTATCATGTCGATATTCCTGGATGTGTGCGTTTGCGAAGTATGAAAATTACACACACATGCGAAGATTTGTCCTGCAGCACGCACCGGCATTAGTTGCTATTTATAAAATATTAGGCGTTTTTAAGTAATTATATTTTTTAATTAATTTATTTACTATTAAGTAAAGTCATCTAAAACGTACGAACGTTTTATTAAAATATCTGTGAATGACAAGTAACGCACTGCATTTCTGCCTATATGGAGCGCACGCCCCTGCTAACTAATAGTTGCAACTAAGACAAAGTTTTATAACATTTTATGATTTTTTAACTATCAATTTAAAGTATTGCCCAGTATTAAGATAATCCGTAATATATTCCTTAATATCAGTTTAATATAAATAAAGTTAGCAAATTGTGTTTAGATGGTTTAAAATGAAATATAAGTTATATTTTTACATCTCACGTTATTAAGAAAAACAAATAATAGGTCTTTACCTATGAAATTGCCGTTCTGCAGTACTGGCCATTTCAAATCAAAATAATTTTTGCTAGGCTAAGAATTCTAATTTCAAATTAATTTTATTTTAAAAACGGAATTCCTTTTCCAAAAGTAGTCACTTGTTTATTGATTAGTGTTACATTTTCATCGCATTTCAATCTTTTTCGTCATCATGGATACGTTAAAAATTTGAGTAATTATGGAATATGAGTACCGTCGTGGCAGCAACGCGGCACAAGGGCACGCAACATCAACGACATTTACGGAGCTAACACTACAAACCAACGCACCACCTGTTATTGGTTTGCTCGCTTCCGTTCTGGAAATTTCGACCTGAAAATGAACCTCGCGGTCGTCCGAAGAATTTGGTCGACAATGACGAATTGTGGAAGCTGAATATAAACAATCTACGGCTGAATTAGCAGCAGCTTACGACGTTAGCGTCAAAACAATATTGGTCCATTTGCTTCAAATTGGCAAGGTAAAAAAGCTTGACAAATGGGTGCCCCACGAACTCAATGATCGCCAGCGCAAAGTACGCGTCGAGACGTGCCTTGCACTGCTCAACAGACACACAAATGAAGGAATTTTGAACCGCATTGTTACCTGCGATGAAAAATGGATTCTTTTTGATAACCGCAAGCGCTCAGCAAGTTGGTTGGATCCTGGTTCAGCACCTAAACAATGCCCTAAACGAAAACTTACCCCTAGAAAAGTGATGGTCACTGGTAGTCTAGCGCCGGTGTGTTTAATCACAGCTTCTTACCAAACGGGATGAGCATTACTGCAGATGAGTACTATGAAGAACTGAACACAATGATGCAGAATCTGGCACATCTCCAACCAGCATTGGTCAATCGCTCGTCTCCGCTTCTCCTGCACGACAACGCGCGACCTCATACTGCACAGCAGACGGTCTCCAAGTTGCAAGAACTGGGGTTGGAAGATCTCCGTCATCCGCCCTACTCACCAGACCTTGCGCCTACATACTACTTTTTCCAGAATTATAACTTAAGATAACTTCTTGGCGGGAAAAAAATTCAATACCCGAGAGGCAGTACAAAATGCCTTTGAAGAATTTGTTGCCTCCCGACTAGCTGATTTCTTTTAGAATAAACTGCCACTGCGTTGGCAAAGATGAATTGATTGCATGGGTTTAATTAATACAAATAAAAATACATGAAAAAAATTCGTTTAAAATTTTTCATACAAAACGGAAATTTCATAGGTACCTAATACAATAATTTCAATTTTAAGAGTACACACTCCACAACTTTAAAGTTTTGTTTGCGTGCGTGTCGGTATGTAATGCTTACGCCTACATCTATCTGTTGCTTGCTTCACTTTGTACGATGCGTTTGTTTGAAGACTATCTAGGCCTTATTAGTCTAAGGGCTGAACTGACGTCAGTTCGGTCGGATGCGATTTTCTCCGTGTATGTGCTCGAATCCGTTCAGGCCGAATTGACGTCAGTTCTAACTGAACGGATTCGATCACATAAACGGAGAAAATCGCAGCCTAGATAGTCTTCAAACAAACGCATAGTACAAAGTGAAGCAAGCAACAGATAGACGTAGGCGTAAGCATTACATACCGACACGCACACGAAGTTACGTTATCGTTCAGATTTCCATACAATTTGTATTTGCGATGATGTTTAAATTTTTCTTTTAGAATCATTTTTAGAGTTGTGTCAAACCAGGGAGGGAAAGTTTTGGACGACGACACGAGCTTATGGGGAATGTGGGTGTTACGTAGATCATAAATATTATCATAAAAATGTTTAACTGCTTCTTCTATCGCGTTATGATTTAAAATGTTATTCCAATTAATTTTATCGATAGCTGCGCATAAATCATCATAATTACCCGAATTATAATAATACTTTATTCTCTCCTTGACTTCCATTGTTCTTTGTACAGTTAAATTAATATCAATGCACAATGACCTATGATGAGGGAGATCGTCCGGTACTAAAGGCTCCTCAGACGAGCGCCAGTCCACGCGCTCCGCATCAGCAAGGTTCCGGTGGACCGCGAGTAGCACTCCTCCGCCCATACACTGACCAGTCAAGCTATAGTCTATCACGCCGCAAAAATAATTACCTATCGTCAAACAACTCTTCGTCTTGAATTCCTTCTAGTAACCACGTCTCAGAGATTAATATTGCATCATATCTGTTAAGGTAAACATTTCTCTTAAAAATACATTTTTTATTTCTGCAGCACAAATATTGTATTAATGTCGGCGGCATTTCTCCATAAAAGGATGCCGTAAGACATACTACTATGGAAGTAACTAAAATAAACTAGTCGCGCCGTGTCTTTGTCAGAAATTTCCCTAATTTTTCTTACTGCATATGCTGCAGAACTGAGCCTATCTTCAAGATTAGCAATATGAGGACCACACTGTAATTTACTATCTAGTGTTATACCTAGAAATACAGTGGTGTCCGTATTTAGCATGGAAAGTTTCCATCTCTTAAAGTTTAGAAATGTCAGTGAGGGCCGGGATCAACAGGTAAACCTCTTTGGAGGCCGACTATTCGAAAATGGTTGCATTTGTAAAAAAAAAACATGTATAAAAAACATCGCCTTTATTAAAAATTACCTATTCGACGATGCCCTACACGATGGGGTAGAGTGAAAAAAAAATGTCTATGCCCACATTAAACGTACGACCCAACCCAAAAATACATAATTTACTATCAATATTTGAACTACATTTTGTCTATATTCATAATTACTGAAGTTAGCAAGGAAGGACGGCCAGACGGAGAGACAGACAGACAGACGGACAGAGCGAAATTTTAAAAGTTCCATGTAGTTATTACGGAACAATAAAAACGAACTGTGCATGTAAAATATATGGATTATTAAAAATATATCTATCTAGTGTCTGTACATTCTATTCTCATAGTAGGTATTCTTGAAATACCTTATTTTATTATATATTAAGTTTGGACTCCATTTATCGAGAACAATACAATAATTATTATCAATAATACAGAGACATTACTTAAAATTTGTAAATAAATTAAAATATAAATGCTTAAAATAAACTTATTACATAGAAAATACATTAAGTAACGTAATTTAAGATTTAACTCATCATAAAAAAACATACCGGTTGTCTGTAAAGTCCGTTTACTGACGATAGTTGAACGTGACAATGTCAACAACAACAACAACAACAATCACAATAACAACAACAATAATAATAATAATAATGAGGTAAAGGCAATGCGAGCTAACGCTGGCACTTGGTAACGGTACTTGGTAACGATAACGGGTAACAGGTAACGCATGAGTCATGTTTTTTCGTGTGTACAGCCGGCTCCATCGATTTATAAGACGTTATCACGTCAAAAGTATAGCGAAACTAAGTCTGTATTATTTCCTGTGTGTGTGATACCAATGAGTAAACAAAATATTATAGAATTCTGTAGGTATTATTATAAAAAAGGGGAAGTTTATATATTTAAAGTAACCATATTCACGAACATTTCATAGGAGACACAATATATTCTGTTGAGTGACCGAAAAACAATACACTCTATGTAATTTTACATAATATTAAAAATACCATATTGAGAAACTACAGTATAGTTCCGCAAAATACTGAATACTTATAAATGATAAATTCAGATAATTTAAAAAACAGTAGGTAATAACATTGTAGAAATATTAAGTTATTATAATATAATTTAAGTATTTTAAAGAATAACATCTAAGTTTATCAAGGAATTTATCTAATCTAAGTCTTATAAATAAATTGTCTAGAAAATATAATAGTATTATTATCATCAATATAGACAATATGGCATATTTGCATAATATGATCATATTTGCAGATCGAGCGAATAAAATTCATAGAATGTAGTTCAAAATAGTAGTAAAAACATTGTTAATATTAATGTATTTAAGCAATTAAAAAATAGCAATGAAAATATTGATTATAATTTATAATCAAAGTTGAGAATTTGTTATTTCTGTAACGAATACAATTTGTCCGTATTATCCGCTGAAAATAAGGTAGAATCATGAGCCGCCCGAACGGCCACCGATTAAGCGAGAGGCATATATTACACAAGTAGCGTTATAGTGATGCACCGATATATTGGTACAGAGAGAAATGGCATGGCCCGTAATGGCAAGTAATTACGAACATTTGCATGCGATAACTGCTTAATAAGGGGATACTTACCTGTAACTGTAGGCCGAGTATACGTACACTATTCAAGACGAAAACAGCCGAGCGATAACAGACAGGTTTAAGTTCAGTGTTTTTCAAACCATGTATAGCAAGAACGTTGCACAGACTTAACTTCCAAAACAAGAGCGTTAACTTAGTTTTATTTAATACACGTATAAAATATTATTATTGCTGTGTTTTAATTAATTTAAATAAATTAGTAGGGAAAGAGTTCACTTTGTAATTCTGTCCAGATCTTTTTCCGATTGTATAAGAAACAATGGCGCCGAGTCCGATTTTCTGGCCATAATTTTGGTATGCTTTACACAAATAATTATATTTAAAATCATTTTCTTTCGCCCGTGATTTTGCTTTTGCAAGTAAACCTTTATTTCTTTGGGTTAGGTGGTCGTTGACATAGAAAGCAGACGAGATCGAGAAACCAATGTTCGATGTATTTAATTTACACTCTCGTGCAGCAGCCACGAGATTTTCTTTAACGTAGCGACTATTTAATGAGCTAATAATTTGCTAAGGTAAACTGGATGATCGCGTAGGTACACGCGCAATGTAGTTAATATCCTCCTTTATTATCGCATAATTTGCGACAGATCCAATTTTTAATGCCAAATAAAATAGGTTTTCTTCCTTTAACCGAGGGACATTTACATTATTTGCCCTAGCCTATTGGTCTCTCGTATTAATTTCATCATTTAGTCTTGTTATTTCTCTCTGCAGACTGGGAATGTCAAACGCGATCTTCTCAATACTAGTTACTTTAGTGTTCAACACAACTAGATAATTTTTTCCGTGCGATCATGCGCCATCTCAACAGAGGCTTTATGATCAGAGATATCACATTTAATGCTCTTGATGTCTTCAATAACTGTTGCAAGGGGAGCCACCTGGATTAAGATTGCGTTCAGTTGGTTGGTGAATTTTGTCCAATTGGCTGGACGAAGGAAATATGGGAACCGGCGATGCGCATGGACTCGCCTTGCACTTAAATCTAATTAAAATATTTAAATAAACATCTCCATGCATTCTTCCTCTCACCCAAGCGTCTATATCCTGACTCAGTGACCCCAGAGCAATCAAAATCATATTGATTTTTGCATACACTGGAAATAGGTCCATCCGAGTGAGTTTCATTACAGCTGCCGCATTGAAACATATTGATAATCACTGGAAATACGTTCAACAGATAGTACGCGTGCACTCACAAGCAACACCGATCGGTGACTTGATATATAAATAAAATAAAAATAAAAAAATAAAAAATAAAAATAAAAAAGCCTTTTATGTCTTGCCAATTACAAAATTCGATTAAATTACACATCAATTGGTTAAACAAATAAAATTACAATAGCATAAGTTTACATATTTTGTTTTCTATTTTAGTTTAATTTTTATTGTTAATATTTATTTATTATTACTTTCATTCTAATGTTTAGGTTTCCTAACCTAAAGAATGGATATATATAGGATAAATGGATAGGATATTATAATATTATTTTTACATTTTTATAATTATATTATGTATAAACTTCAATGTCAGTTATATATAATTTAATAACAATTAAATATATAAATTTGTACATCCTCCAGAGATTGCCATACATGTCTGTCGCTACTGTTACCCAGTCTCTGCCTGCTGTATGTGTGATGTCGTCTACCCATCTTTTTTGGGGTCTGCCTCTTTTTCTGTAGCCGACTGGGCCTGGCCATAGTGTAGTCCGTATAGTCCACCTATCATCGGTCATTCTGGCTACATGACCTGCCCATCGCCATTTTAATTTCTGGGCATGACTAAGCGCATCAGTAATTTCTGTCTTTTCACGGATAATTTTGTGTGGTATTTTATGTAGTTTGCTAATTTTCATCATGCTCCTCTCCATACTTCTTTGACTCGTTTTAATTTTATTTTTAGTCTTATGGGTAAACTTCCATGTTGGGCATGCGTATGTCAAGGAAGGTAAGAGACCTGTGTTCATTACTTTCTTTTTTAATTTAATAGGACTGTTGCCTTTCAGTACTTCCGTGTAGCTCCAAAATTTGTTCCATGTTTTTTGAACACTTCTATCTATTTCTTGGTGGTTTTTTTGAGCATTGAATGAAATTTTTTTACCTAGATATATATAGTTATTCACGTATTCCAGTTCGAAGTCTTCGAGCTTTATGGATTCTTGAATGCTGTTTGTCATTACTTTAGTTTTTGTTAGGTTTATTTCCAGGCCAACCCCTGTGCTAGCTTTATGCAGAGAGGATAACATGTATTGTAATTCTTTATGATCGTCACTCAAAAGTACTATGTCGTCAGTAAATCTTAAATGTGACAGATACTTTCCTTTTATATTAATTCCCAAATTTTGCCACTTCAGATTACCCAGGACCGTCTCTAGCACTGCTATGAAGAGGCGCGGTGAAAGAGGGCCCTGACCTTGTCTGACTCCTCTACTTATTTTAATAGGCGGTCCAACGTTTTCCAATTGTACTCTACTCTGACTCTTCGCATAAAAATGTTTCAATATATTTATATATCTTTGATTGACATTCTGAGTTTGTAGAGTTTTCCAAATCGCTGAGTGTGATATTATGTCAAATGCTTTTTGATAATCGATGAAAGTCATGTAGAGTGGTCTTTGGAATTCTTGATACTTCTCTATAATTTGTTGCAGTGTATGGATATGGTCCGTAGTACTATAGCCTTTTCTAAAACCTGCTTGCTCTATGGGTTACTTACTATCGAGTAAGTAGTTAGTAGTAGAGTTTTCTCTATGATTGAAGAAAATAGTTTGTATAGCGTTGGTAACAAGCTTATAGGTCGGTAGTTAGAAATATCATTTGGATCTCCTTTTTTATATAACAAGATTATGTTTGATTCAAACCATTGCTGGGGAATGCATGTAGTTTCAATAATCTTGTTAAACAGTTTTGTTAATGGTTTTGTCAGTGACGGGAGACCTATTTAATGATTTCATTTGTTATTCTGTCTGGGCCTGGGCTCTTTTCTATCTTCATGTTCTTAATTTGTTCCATGACTTCTATTTCTTCTATGGGTTCGACCTCTTCAGTGTGGTGCGTTTGTAAGGCGTCTTCGTGAGGTGGTAGCGAGGTAGTGCAGCTATATAGGTTTTTATAATAGGACGTTGCGATGTTTAGAATTTGATCTCTATTTTTGTGTATCTTTTCTTGCCCTTTAAATTTTTCTATCCAATATTTTTGTGTTCTCAGTTCTTTAAATGCTCGCTTTAGGCTTCCAGTTGTATTAAGATGTCTCTCTATTGTACGTGACTTATATGATGCATAATCTCGCTTTATATATTTGCTAGTCAGTTTATAGACCGCCTTTAACTCGTTTTTCATGCTTCGAGTTTTAGGTTTGGTGTTTTGTATCTCGTGTCTGCGGCGTATTAACTGCCTAGAACGGTCTGTAATGACTGGATGTTTTGTGGAATTTATATTAGATTCTTGGGCATTTAGTAAGCTGGTTTCTATAATATTTATCAATTTATCATAATATTTCTGTGTTGTATAGTTCGTTTGGTATCCTAATAGATTTTTAATTTGTCATGTAGGTATTCACTAAATGTAGAAATTTGTTCTTTAGACTTGATTTGGTTTTTCATGTTTTTAGTATAACTTGTTCGGCTTTTTTGGGGTAGCTTAATTTTAATTTTTGTTCTTACTGGTCTATGGTCTGATGGGTATTCAATATTTAGAACTTCAATGTTCTCCATGTTCTGTGGAAAGTTGGACAGAATATAATCCAATTCATTCTTCGTTTTGCCGTCGGGTGATCTCCATGTCCATCTATTTTTGGGTTTCTTATCAAAGTAAGTATTAATAATTGATAGCTTGTTTTCGTATGCAAATCCTACCATTCTTTCTTCTGGAGTATTTCTGATCCCATAGCCAAATTTCTTCATTATTAAGTGTCCCTCAGGTTTTGGAAAGCCAATTTTGGCATTAAAGTCCCCATTACTATAATCTTACTGTTGGTTGTCATTGTTAAGGCTTTATCTATGGTTTTATAAAATTCTTCTATTTTGTTTTCGTCAGCACCTTCTGTTGGGGCATAAACTTGAACAATAGCGAGTCTGAAGGTATTTATATTTAATACTAATAAAGCAACCCGATAGCCGTATTATTGACTCTACATATTTTTTTAGATGCTTTTTTAGTATAAATCCGACTCCGTAACGTCCTGCGGTTTCTCCTACAAATTGAAATATAAAATCTTCATACTTGCATATTGAATTTCAGACTCTTCTCACCTCTGACAGTCCCATAATATCAAACTGTATGTTTTTCGTCGAATCTAATAGCTCAAGTAATCGCGCATGGGCGGAGAGACTCCTTACGTTGTATGTTATTATTTGGAGTGATTTCTCTGGCGGGTTGTGGTCGCAAATCTCCGCAGTGACCAGCTGTATTGGAGATATTGGTGGAGGGGCTCGCTGCTATTTATTAGATGTCTCCATCGAGTTGTCGTTGTTCGTTTTTGGATTTTGTGTTTGGATACTTTTCGAGGGAATCGTCTGTATGTATTTCCCATTTGACTGTGTAGTATTTTGATTGGTTTTAGAAGAGATAACTAGTTTTGGTTGTCGGATTAGAAAATTTTCCAATTTTTTGTTTTATTTTTCTTAGAATTTTGTTTCTCATGATGATGATCCATGGTGGCTGATTCTGGTGACTGTGACATATTATATATGTCACAGTCACCAGAATAATGTTTCATGAATAATGTTTAATTTACTGAATATAAAAATATTCAGTAAATGAATAATATGTACGAATAAAATGAATAATATTTAAGGTAAAAGTGTTTCCCATTGGACATTCTTCAGGACATTCCCATGATCCGCGAGAACGGATCGCGCAAAATTAAGTTTACTTAAATTAAACTAAATAATTTTCGGATAGTTAACAAACAAAAAAAGACTTAATATTAGGTATTTACCTATGAAATTGCCGTTTTGTATGAAAAATTTTAACTAATTTTTGTCATGTATTTTTTATTTGTATCAATCGAAGTAATCACCCATGCAATCAATGCATCTTTGCCAACGCAGTGGCAGTTTATTGATGCCCTTCTTAAAGAAATCAGCTGGACGGGAGGCAACAAATTCTTCAAAGGCATTTTGTACTGCCTCTCGGGTATTGAATTTTTTTTCCCGCCAAGAAGTTATCCAAATTCTGGAAAAAGTAGTAGTCTGTAGGCGCAAGGTCTGGTGAGTAGGGCAGATGACGGAGAGCTTCCAACCCCAGTTCTTGCAACTTGGAGACCGTCTGCTGTGCAGTATGAGGTCGCGCGTTGTCGTGCAGGAGCAGCGGAGACGAGCGATTGACCAATGCTAGTTGGAGATGTACCATCTTCTCCATCATTGTGTTCAGTTCTTCACAGTACACATCTGCAGTAATGCTCACCCCGTTTGGTAAGAATCTGTGATGAATCACACCGGCGCTAGACCACCAAACAGTGACCATCACTTTTCTAGGGGTAAGTTTTCGCTTAGGGCATTGTTTAGGCGCTGAACCATGACCCAACCAACTTGCTGAGCGCTTGCGGTTATCAAACTGAATCCATTTTTCATCGCAGGTAACAATGCGTTTCAAAATTCCTTCATTTGTGTGTCTATTGAGCAGTGCAAGGCACGTCTCGACGCGTACTTCGCGCTGGCGATCATTGAGTTCGTGGGGCACCCATTTGTCAAGCTTTTTTACCTTGGAAATTTGACGCAAATGGACCAATATTGTTTTACAGCTTTTGTACAGCTTTCGACGTTAGCGTTAACTAACGTCGAAAGCTGCTGCTAATTCAGCCGTAGATTGTGTATCATCAGCTTCCACAATCGCCTTTAATTCGTCATTGTTGACCAAAGTCTTCGGACGACCACGAGGTTCATTTTTCAGGTTGAAATTTCCAGAACGGAAGCGAGCAAACCAATAACAGGCGGTGCGTTGGTTTGTAGTGTTAGCTCCGTAAACGTCGTTGATGTTGCGTGCCGCTTGTGCCGCGTTGCTGCCACGCAGTACTCATATTCCATAATTACTCGAATTTTTAACGTATCCATGATGACGAAAAAGATTGAAATGCGATGAAAATGTAACACTAATAAATAAACAAATGACTACTTTTGAAAAAATTATTCCATGTTTTTAAAATAAAATTAATTTGAAATTAGAATTCTTAGCCAAACAAAAATTATTTTGATTTGAAATGGCCAGTACTGCAAAACCAAAATTTCATAGGTATTAATGATAAAATGGTCAAAAAAAGATTGGTAATCTGATGGCTAATTTTAAGAATTTTCTCCTCGCTGTCTGTGAAGGCCGATTTTAGCTAAAGTAGCTCATTAAATATTACTTTTTTAAATAATTACTAGCGCATTTTAGAGGTGTAATAAGGGGCTCCTTAATAGGCCTTCATGGCTATGAAGTCACCTATTTCAATTTTTAAATTAAAGTAGGTGACTTCATAGCCATGAAGTCACCTATTTTAACAAAAGTTGAAAATTTCAGTCATAATTCACCGAACGTAAATTTTTCATTTTAAATTTTGCCCAACATTTCCGCAAACTTCATCAAAGTTAGGAACCTGATTATTTTATGCATAAAAGTACAACTCGTTAAGATTCAGTTGCAAAAAAAATCTCGAAAAAATCTTCAACTTTTATTTTTATTTTTTAAGTTGGTCAGGTCAAATATTCTCAAAAATTCACAAAAAAATCATAACTCGAGAACTATGAAAATTCGCCGAGCAGACATAGGGGTGATTCGGATACACGAGGGACCTAATTTCTTTTTTGACGTCAATCCCGGCCACTCTGTATAGCCGAACTATAATTACCCGCGGTATCATTACGAAACTATTGGCGAAACTAAGCTACTGGGCCTTTAGTCTAGGTGCATTCGATAATTTCGATGGCGATGTTCGAAATCAAAAATGTATAGGATTTGATATAAGTCATCGCTAAGTGACATGTCTCTTGCGATTCCTTATGTCAAATCCATTTTATTTTCGAACTTCTCAAGGCTACTTTTTATTGCGGCAAAATGTATAGTTTCTTTGGGATTTCCGTTTTCGTGCATGAAGTCGCGGGTAATATATAGTATTATATAATTGTAAATTGAAGTTTAAGCTAATTGTTTCAAGAAGATAGAGAGAAAGAAGAATGATGTTTTTAACAATTATTTAACAACGAATAACTTAATTTAGTTCTATATTAGCATTATAACAACAATGTTATAAAAAAAGGAAACAAATCACCTTGCACGAGCATTATAAAACACATAATTGAAAATTATGCACTTAATTGCGTTGTATTGTTTCAGAGTGTAGGAGTGTGGGTCATACATATTGAATACTATAGCCGAATGTGTACTAGGTTCCTCGATTATAGATATTATTAATATTTGGAAGATTCCAATAAATACGAATCGATTTTTATACAGTCGTTTCATAATAAAGTAGACATTATAATATTAAAGCAGAGAACACGAATGTTTCATGTTACAATTAAATTATTATATTAAGAAATAGGAACATAAAATATGTTTTTAATACTAGTAGCATTAGCATTCATGTATTATTTGTATTACAATGAAATGTTTAAACGACGTCGTGATTGTCGTTTGATAAAGGAATTTCCATCTTTGGGAGTGGAGGTGCCTGTGATTGGTTCAGCGTGAAAGTTTCTTGGTGACTCTGAAGGTAATTTTTAAAATACCAAATTTTATCTTTAGTTAAGATACTTTGAAGTGGAAATCAGGGTTAAAAATGCGGTTTCGTATTGATTGGTTTATAATTATTCGACACTGGGCCACATATTACTTAATAGTTACTACGTAAGCTGAGCTAGTACTCTATACCTACTTATCTCCATCCATAGATATTTATTTATTTATCTATACTAATATTATAAAGAGAAATGATTTGTTTGTTTGTTTGCATTAAATAGGCTCAAGGCAAAATACTTGACCAATTTTGATGAAAGGCACTGATATAGACTAGACCACGGAGAAGGACGTAGCCAGCTTCTTATCGCGGTAAAATGTGCGGTTCTTGGGGGATTTCTTTTTGGGTACTCGAGGTGGCAGGCGACGTCTAGTAATGTTATAAAAAGGAAAAGTTTGTTTGTTTGTTTGTTTGGATTGTATTGGCTCCGAAAGTACTGGACCGATTTAGATGAAATTTGGCAGATACATAGAGTAGACCACGAGGAAGCACATATGCTACTTTTATAGCGGAAAAATGTACGGTTTCTCCAAGATTAACTTTTGCACGCTCAGAGTCGCAGGCAATATCTAGTAACAAATATACCTAATGACAAATTTCATCAAACTTCTTTAAATGAGCTTAACGCTAAACTCGGATTCGATCTCTCTCTCTCTCTCTCATTTAATGTTAGACAGACAGATCACAGAAGGGGACAGACAGATCGAAAACAATAGCTCAACGTTATATGCGTTGGTGAAATTGGGGCTCCAAAACGAATTTTTCTATTCCTCTTATTAAATTAAAAATATCATGTCGTAATGCTGAATTATTGTTTTAGATTTGTCTACGTGTAAGGTCTTTTCTATTTTTATATATAGTGCAATATTTTTTTTATTAATTTAACAGCACTTATGACGGCAGTGGCTAGTTTCATATTCCAGACATTGAAACTTGGTGGAGCTGCAAGAATCTATTTGTTTACCACCTATTACATAGGTTTGTATACTATTATTTATATATTATGCTTGCTGTTCTTTAAACAATGCTGAAATTCCCAAACATGCATCTTCAAAGACTGAGGAGTTCTGTTCAGTGGTTTTGAATCCAAGATTACTTAAGGTACCTTTAAGATACCTTGGCAAAAAACTTAATTATTGGGAGCACATGGCTGGGTTACTTCAAAAAATGAAATCACTATAGGTAGGTGTCCAATATAAATTTCGAGGAGTTCCCTCAATTTCTCATGGAATCCATCATCAGGTCTACCATTTGGTGAAAATGGGACCAACTAAAACGTAAACCCGATAGAACAAAAAATGAATTATGAAAATTCGACAATACTGTAAAAAGTTATGCGTGGTCATACATAAAAAATATAGGTACGCGTCGACTTGAGAAATTAATTAACACCTAATTTCTCAACCTCTTTCAAATTATATACACCTAAATCTTCCTCTATGGCATCTGAAACAAATCCTTCAAAACAAAAACAGAAGCGTTGTTTTGCGTTAGTTTTTTTTTGTACTGACCGTCTAAAAAAAAGTTGAAATAATTTAATTACCAAAAAAGGGTTTTCTTATACCTTTGTTGTTTATCTGAGTAAGAGCCATAAACGTGTTTTTGCATTTTATTTTTTTACGCTACATATTATCTAACTTGTGGTCATCCTACTACTAATATAAATGTGAAAGTTTGTGAGGCTGGATGTATGGATGTATTGATGTTTGTTCCTCTTTCATCCACTGAACAGATTTTGATGAAATTTGGTATGGTAGTAGGTTATGCGCATAAATAAAGTAATCCACGGATACACTGTACTTTTTATCCCAAAGAAGAACAGCGTATCCATGGATTACTTTATTTACGCGAGCGGAGCCGCGGGAAAAAACTAATATTATTATAGATGCGTTTAGTTATTTAGTTTATCTGTTCGGTTGGAATGCAAAATAGTTTTATTTCAGGAAAAACAAGCCCCAATAGTTTCAGGCCCTGTACGTTTTAGGTGTAGATGGTAGGTGTATGTTGTAAGTGTAGATCGTAGTAGGTGTAGTTTTTGGTTTTTAAATTGTAGGTGATAGACCGTTCGTTGGTAGATAAGTAGGTGTAGATGTTAGTGTATCTTGTAGGTGTAGGTGTAGGTGTAGTTTTTTATTCCAGTTCATATTTAAGACCGAACAACGTGTGTCGGACTAACTAGTAGTTTATAAAATCATTATAATATATAAATATAAATTACCATGCAAAATTATTTTCTTATTTTTTTGCGAGTCACAGTTTTTACCCGACTGCAGCTGCACCTGAAGGAGGGTTATGTTTTCGAGAGTATGTATACTTATTTATGATTTTTATTTAACCGGTTCCCAGTGTTATGTGATGGTCAAGATACAGCATTTGCTCTGAGGACAAGTTTAGAGAAAGATGATCTGTACAAATTTCTTAGAACCTTCAGTGGGAATGGAAGCGCTTTTGTTTCGGGTGAGTACAGTCACTTTATATGTATGGAATTAATTTTATAGATAGGTTGTGGGAATAGTTCATAATAGGAAAAAATTATACTTCACTATATTAAAGATTTTTGTCGTGTAAAGATACCTAGCAAGTAGCAGCTTATATTATTTACAACGATATTTCAGATAGAATGTACTATTCGTAATTGAACATGCAATGCGAGAAAGCAATCTGAAATGCAGTGCTGTGTAAAATGGAGATTTCAACCAAAAGATGTGACAGGTTTAACATAGCTATAGGTTTAATTGCTTTGTAATTTAGGTCCAAATGCAAAAGAACGGAGAGCTGTGTTGGTGCCATCGTTTCATCCGAAACTCTTGTTCAGTTTCGTCGACACCTTTTCGGAAGAAAGTGTGAAGTTGACTGACATGTTGGCGTGTCACGCCGGCAAAGGGCCGTTTTCTGTAGAAATCTACTTGCATACTTATATCCTTAGGTCTGTTCTCAGTAAGTATTTTAAAAGTAGATTATTTAAATGTATAAATAAATTCTTTATTTGAATACAAATATAATATAAGTACATCCACAAAACAAAAACTCGTAAGAAAAATACGTGTGGCACTCGGGTACTGCCGCGGTAAAGCTATTGCATAGTAAGGCTACACGCATACGTCTAGTCGCACGCACACAAACACCGTGACAAAGTCTGCCGAACTACGGTTACGGTTAGACGATGCACGGCTTTCAACGCCGTACCGCTGCGCGCTGTGCCGGTCGGAGTTTAGTTATTAGTTAGGTTTATTTTCGTTACGGAATTTCTTGATTCGGTCGCCGCGCTCAAAGCCCGCGATAAAAGCACCTATAGTACTTTATTTACAGTATTTTATAAATTATATAAAATTCACAGATATAATAGAATAAACCTAAACATACTTTCAATAAGGAGACAACTAAAAATACAATGTACTCACTCATAAAATTTTATACGGATAGATCTAAGTAGTGTTAGTTTTCTATGGTTTTTGAGTATTTGTTAACTATTTTGGATTTAGGTGTGGAGGCAGGTAAATCGTATTTTCAGACACGGCTGTTTATGAATCAATTAAATCTTTATAGGTTATTTGTACTTTCCGTTCTTCTGCTTCATATAATTTTTTTTCTTATTTTTTTCTTATTTTCATAACATAACATATTTGATCTACTATTATATAATATAAGACATTATTTAACAGGAACGGGAGTAGACATATCGGACGATGAAATTTATTGCGAAGAGTTCAGCGTAGCCATACGACGTTGGGAGATGATTGCTAAGGACAGGTTGTTTACCATTTGGAAGCATCCTGATTTCTTGTACAGATGTCATCCGCAATACGAAGAAGGAAAAAGAGTATTGAAAACTGCACATCAGTATGCTCTGTCACCTAATATTACTATTGACTAGATATTAAATTTATGCTTATTGTGAAAGTAAGTTTCAACAACGATAATTACACTTTTTTTATTGCAAGTAGGTAGGTTCCTGCTCGACTAGTTTCTAAACATTTTCCTTTGTACTAAGACGCCTCAAAATATTTAAACACAAAGTAAGCGACCGCAACGACTGCAGACGTGGTTGAACTCCGTATTTACACGTGAGTACCTAGCTGTGCGTGCTGTTAGAACGGACTTTTTAAAAGACTTTTTTAAAAAAAGAAAATTTTTTGAACTGGAAAAGATTCACAACACAAATTTATTTTACTGGATTACACCATACATTAGGAGATTAGATATGCGTCCGTGGTGGCCCGTGTCTAGCTCTGAACTGGCTCGCAGCTCAAACCTACTAACTAAGATGACAGAGTAGTGATGATGTATCAGCACTCCCGTCAGCAATTCTAGGAACAGCATAGGGATGTAACAGTGCGCACGACTCAACGGCGCGGGCGCTGTTAAGCGATTTTCATCTTATGTCTGGTCTAGCGGCACCTTCGATAGTACCCATTATAAAACACAATATTTTAGTAAAACTACGTTTTACAGGTATTACATCGACGTCAGGAAGAACTGAAAAGTCACAGTAATTCTAATTCAAAACCAGGTATTATTAATGTAATTATTATATTAATACATAAAGCAAAAACTTTCAGTACGATTTTACGAAAATTGTGCAAACTGAGGAGTATTATATTTGGCACAATTAAAGTTTATGTGGAGGAAGGTGTGCAGGAAGCTAATATTTTTTTTAATAATACTCAGAAATAGAAAAAAATAATAAAAATAGCAACAACACACGGTGCGTTTGATAGACACAATTGTGATACACGACGTTTGAAGTTTTGACGTTTGTCAATCTGTTACAACCATTGATAAAATAAAGGTTAAAACATGACTTTTTTAAAATTTTCTCTGTCTAAAAAACAAAAGAATCCTTATAAAGTTCACATTTAAAAAGTATATGAGTTATTGTTATGGGCGAACTTGGATATTTTGATGATAGGGTGGGTGACCTCTAGTAAAGCTATCATATTATCTATTCATATTCCAAAACAGCCGTTGTTATATTGGCTGTGTTTGGCGGAAAAAAGTACTCGGATGCGCTCGTAAGCAAAATAGCGATCGCTAAGCGGTAAGCGCTGTCAACTGCTAAATGCTATTTTCCTCTAGGACGCTTAGTTAGCATTAAGCTGGGCCTGTATGCACCAGAATCCGGAAGGCCGTAGAAAATCTTGAGCATTGAAAATAGAACTTTGCGCCAATACAATATAGTCGAAAATCGAAGTTTCAGGTGTCGAGCTGTCACATATGACATTGAAATTTGACTCGACACTCGTGTGTTCGATTTTCAACTGTAATGTATTAGCGCAGAGTTCTATTTTCAGTTCTCTGAATTTTCGCCGGCGTTCCGGATTCCGGAGCACATAGTTTCATCTTTAACCGGGTTCAAATCAATTTATATATTTATTATATACAAATACAATGACATTAATGTTTATTTTAATGATACTTTAAATTAATTGCACAAAACACTATTATTTGATTTCAAAGCAAACAAAATAAATAAGCAGAATGGGGGATTGTGTAAGCACTATTGAAGTTAGTAAACGTGTCCTGATCGACAACTGTATTTTTTTCAGCGTTAGCAAACGTTGTTAAGCGCTTTTTCTTAATTGTTGTTAGAAAATATTCCTTACTAAAAGCTATTGAATTTTCAGATACCAAAAACAGTCTAAAAGGAATATTCGATTCTATAATCAATTCTAATTTGGGAGAAGAAGAAAAGAGAGAAGAAATATTAATAGTAATAATTGGTACTAACCTAGTCTCTTTCGTTATTGGCTTCACGTTGATGCTACTCGCCCTATATCCTGATGTACAAGACAAAGTTTATACAGAGTAAGTTACTATTTATCTCTACTTTGCAAAGAAAATTAAAAAATAAAAGATATTCTTTGGCGGTTATGCTACGCGTCACTTTAATATTTTAAGGTGACGGGTAGCTTGACCGCCATAGAAATACGTTTTGTATAAACTAGAATAGACATACTGACAGATTGTGTATACAAAATGACAGATTTCCGTTATCAATCTGAAGTTTTGTCTATTCTTCCGTTGAAAGAAACCATATCTATGGTGGTCATAGTACGCGTGCTGGATCTGCACGATTACCATGTCCACCAAAGAAATGCGTTTTGTCTACACAAGAATAGACATACTGACAGATAATATGGACAAAATGACAGCTTTCCTTTATCAATCTGTTATTTTGTATTTTCTTCCGTAGAAATAAAACCATTTTGCGTTGGCTACGCGTGCAGAGGAAGTTTTTTTCCCACTCAAACTGGCAAATAAATAAATAAATTCTATATTTACACATGGGGGGTCTTACATATCTGAAGTCCCTGACCCCTGCACTAGTGTAAACTGTATTGCAGAGGCCAGTGTCCTCGCCCATGAAGATGCATTTTATTCCAATACGGCCTTTCCTCGAACATTTCTTACGCTTACATAATATTAGGTCCTTACATATGAAATTGGCGTTGTGTCGACTGGCCACTTTGATCTCAAATATATCTTCTTTGATTAGGAATTCAAACTTTAAATTTATACCGCTATTTACTCATGCATTTGTGTTTCGAAAACCGTAATTCATTTCTTTTTTCCTCTTTTGGTTTTTTCTTTGCGTCACTCTGTTTACAAAATGGAAAACTTGAAATATCGTATTATTTTCGAGTACGAGTTCCACCGTGGCATCAGTGCTGCAGAAATGGCTCGAAGGATTAGTGATGTGTATGTCGGCGATGTCGCAAAAAAAACACAGCGCGTTTTTGGTTCCAACGTTTTCATTCTGGAAATTCCGACCTGCAGAACAAGCCCCGTGGACGCCCGGAGACCAAAGTTAATAATAAAGAATTGAAGGCTATTGTGGAAGCGGATCCATCGCAAACCACGTCCGAGTTAGCTGCAGGCTGCGGTGTTAGTGATAAAACTGTTTTAATTCACTTGACGCAAATTGGCAAGGTGAAAAAGTTTGAAACCACCTTTCAAGCTTTTTACCTCATACCTCATGAATTGAGTGCAACAAACCGACAAACGCGCGTCGACTGCTGCGTTACATTACTCAACCGGCACAATAATGAAGGGATTTTAAATCGAATCATCACCTGTGATGAAAAGTGTATCCTGTACGATAATCGGAAGCGCTCATCGCAATGGCTGAACCCTGGCAAACCAGCCAAAGCCTGCCCCAAGCGAAAATTTCACCCCCAATTTCATATGTGATGACCTAATATTATCCATTTTAATTATCAGAAGGCAAATAAATCTCAATATTATACTATCATTTGTAATTAGCCGACTTTCATTAAAGGAGGCAGTTATATGTTCGGCTGTATATTATATATTTATATATATTTTTGGATGTTCAACTATTACTTCGCCGTCTGTGGACCGATTTTCAAAATTCTTTTTTTGCTGTAAATGGTATAATATATTTCCAGACTTCAAGACGTTTTCGATACTGATAGACCTGCATCACAAGACGATCTGAGCAAGCTAATCTATTTGGACATGGTCACTAAGGAGAGCATGAGGCTGTACCCACCTGTGCCTGTTATCGGCCGTAAAGTTGTGAAGGAGATTACATTACGTAAGTGCATTTTTAGGGTTCCGTAATACTCAAGGAACCTTTATAGTTTCGCTCTGTCCGTCCGTCCGTCCGTCCGTCCGTCCGTCCGTCTGTCTGTCTGTCTGCCATTCTAGCTTTTGTAATTATGTATATAAATAGAGGAAATTTGGTATATATTATAGTTATATAAAATAATAAACATTTATTGGACATAATTTATAAAGACAACACAATTATATGTAAATATAGTTTTCTTGGCACGTCTACACATAGATAGTTACGTGATTGTGAGTATATGTGAATAAACGTGTGCAGGGCCGGATTAACCCTAAGGACAAAGAGTCCCGTGCCTTTTAACGGTAATAGGTATATCCAAAATTCTTAAGTAGCTAAGTAGTTTTCAAAAAACAATTGGATAGCATTTCATCACAATCACAATGGCTCCAACGGTCAATCCACTTCTACATGCTTGGTGATTCCTGCAAATAGCGAACACATCACATGGTTCCGTAGTATTACAATTTACAAACAACCCTTACAGTTTTGCTCCGTTGTCCGTCTATTCGTTCGTTCGTCTGTTTGTCCACTTCTGCTAACTTCCGCATTCATGGATATAAATGCATAGCTGTAGTTAAATTTGCTATAGATTCTTTTTTTGCCTTCAAAGGAAATAATAATAAAATCTTTGGACGGTTTCACACAATCTGGCCTGTGCCAAGTTCTCGAGGAACGTGTGTTACCGGTACTAGACAACATAAATGTACAATATTTTTTATACCATCTATTGGGTATAGATTAGATATTTAAGATTTTTATTATATTATACTTTTAATGCTCCAAGTACCTATATTATATTTACTCTAAGTATTTTTGAAATCGCTCTTCAAATCCATATGTGCAAGAATTTTGTATGTAAGCATTCTTTCCAGAATTATTATGATTATTGTTAAATGTAATTAACTAATTTGTATCTGAATATGTTTTCTGTTTCGAGTAAACAACAATATGTAAAAATATGTGGATGACGATGTGGGTGTCACATTTATTAATACGTAACTGAATACTAGTTATTAACATTTTGTATTTGTGTGATCACTGTTGGTTGTCCCTAATAAAGAAAATAAAAATATACTTAGAGCATTGAACTATTTAGTATTATGTAGTGATACACATCCATCATCCGGAAATACAGAAAACTGTTTTGTTTCTTTTGTTGAAATCCCGAAACGCTCAACCACTTAGTCATAAAGGTCGTAAAATAATATCAACGAGTCAAACATTCTAATTAAAACCGTGTAAAAACTTACTTAGTTGGGTATAAATAAAAACAAAATACATATAAAAATGTAAACTATTTAATTAGGAGCATACCTATTATAAGTTATACAATATGAAAAATCTATATTTACATAACATTACTTTATGGGAAGTTAGAACATTTTTACGGACGATTCGCTGGCATTACCGTGACGAACCGCGTAAAGCATAAGAAGCTGATGCGAGCTCTTTTCTCCTATTCATGAAAATAATTGATCATCGTTATTAAAATGAAGTTTTCAGTTGTAGTATTGTGTACCAGGGTAACGAGATTGCTCGGAGTTCTGATAAATAAAAAAAATAAAAATTATATTTATTTGTCCGGGACTTAAACCACATTCTGAGTTCGAACAGAGCAAAATTATACATACGCATGCCAAACTGCCCATTGGACTGACATAAAAGAGTCGAAATTATTGATACGTTGTTGCACAACGAAAGAAAAAACATAGCTTAATAAAAAAACCCGACTGCAAAAAAAAAAAACTAATATACCTAAGATACCTAACGCACTAAAAAGACTGAAACAAGACTGTAAAATCACAGTACTAGAACCTAATTCAACCTCTATTTTAGTTTAACCGATTACACTATGGGTTAAAGATTATGTGAAGTGTTAAACTAAAATAGAGTCTGAATTAGGTTTTAGTACTGTGATTGTACGGTCTTGTTTCAGTCTTTTTAGTGCGTTAGGTATCTTAGGTTTTTTTTTGCAGTCGGGTTTTTTTATTTTTCTAATTATTTATTTTATTTTAGACTTTTTTGTATTCTGTCCACATTTTTATGAACTAGAGTGTGTTCTATTATGACTTTTGTAAATTGGACAAAATTTATTATTATTATAGCGTGTGAAACAAAATAAAATGAAAATTATAATTGACGTACGCGGGTCAATTCGTCAAGAGAGTTTTTGTCGTGTGGTTGATGTAGCAATTTTCCAGGATCTAGCGAACTAACCACTAGACCTGAAAGTGATCTGACTCTGCTCAAAGCCACGTACGCCTGACCTCTCGCGAAAATATTACTGCTTAAATCAACAACAGCTCGGTCTTAAATTGTGCCTTGCAATTTATGAACTGTTACCGCCCAGTTCACAATTAATGGAAGCATACGTCGCTCGATCTTTCCTTTACCACGCAAAGCATCAAATTCAGTAGTGCACGGCTCTATACGAACACCAATGCTTGGTAAATTGCCATTTATACTAGAATCATCAAACTCTAGAAATACAGCTTGAGGCAGTTCTCCTACTTCCAGCTGGTCTCTGCGTAAAGCAGGCCATTCTATATTCATCACTCCCATTATAGCGGTCTACGCTAATGGCTTTTGGCCGTCTTAGCTTAATCGGTCTAGTTAGTTACTAGTAGTTATTGGTCTAGTGATTGCCATTTAGCTAGTCGCTTAGTGGGGAATTATAGGCTAAGGGTCGGGTTAAGACCGCTGTAGCTAAATCGGACTATAACTAGCCTGGTGGCTAGTTTATTTGGTAAGAGTCGATGGGAGGGTTTGACCCTCCCTAACATCACCCATCCCGGGTGATGTTCAGACCGGATATTGGGGACAGCTACGGATTGTGAGCTATTATTATGACAGGGGAGACGCGGGTCTCTCCTGCTAAGGGGTCCGACCCCTTCCTCGCTCGCTGATGAGTGAGGTTGCTCGCGCGCGGTAGCAGAAACTAGCGGCGTGCGAGTTATCGCGATAGAGGAGCTCTCGTTTTGGTTGGTATCGGTACTGAGAGGGCCGTCCCTCTCCCCTTCCGCGTACGGTCGGGATGACTCGCGCGCGTAACGTAAGTCCTAATGTCGATGAGGTTCGCGGTTTTGGTAGAGCTCTCTATATCAATATCGCGGGCACTATTTAGAAGTGTACCTAGTCTACTAGGATGCGAACTCGAACTCGAACTCGGGTCCCATGTTAGTTTCCGGTCACGGACACTATGGTCATACATATTTATTGAAATTTAAACATGCGATAGCGCGTTAAATAACATACAGCGCCATCTAGCAGTGAGTAGCAGATTTTTTTTCTCAAAATAAACATACTTTAGGCAACACTATGGTCATTGATATTGATTGAACATGTGATAGCGCGTTTTAAACGACACACAGCGCCATCTAGCAGTGAGTAGCGGAATAAACATTTTTTAAACTGATTTGGTGAGCGTCGTAAATACAAAATATGATTAACTATACCGGGTATAACAAAAATGCGTAATAGTGTCCCATCATTTTTATACATTTAAAGCTAAATACGACTATTTGAATCTATTGATTACAAATTTATTCGATAGATTTCATTAAAATGATTGTAATTATTCCTGATTAAATTTTAATACATGACATATGTATATTTTTGAAATCTTCATTTAATTTCCTTTATTACTAATGTCGATAAGTTTGGTTAAAAAAAAATTTGAACTACTTACAATTTGGCGCCAAAATCCGCCATTTTGTCATTTTTTTTTAAAAAAAGCTATCTAAGAACACTTGGGTTATTGAGACAAAGCTAACGATACCTTAATTGTCGAAATCCATCCAGCCATTTGCAAAATACGTGGGAATAAAGGAATTTACATACATACATACATACAAGATTCGCGCGAAAAACATAACTCTTCCTGACAGTCGGGTAAAAATGCGCGGTTTCGCAGGGATAAGACCTAGCTAGATCGATTTTTTTCCTCCAAAACTCCCTGCATACTAAATTCATGGTAATAATTGCAGCCATTTTTGAGAAACCGATTATATATATACAAGATTGTCTCGTTTAAAGTATAAAATAATACGTGTATATGTAAAAGTATTCTTCCTGAAGGCTAGCGTATTCCATTTAAGTAGCTGTGTTAGAAATAAGTCGTTGACAAATAACTTTACTGTACCAACTTCATCCTAATGAGTTTTAGTTTTATTAGGGAGTTAAGCTACGGTCAGGTTATACTATCTATTAATAAACCTTTATCACACCGCAGCACATTAAAAGTAATAAAGATTACTTCGAAAGCTTGGCACCGAGAATGAAACGGGCCTTGTCTTAGTTAACTCGGCCCTGAGCACACGCCGTGATGCCAGTCCATAATGAAAAACTCTCGTCACACTCTTGCGCGCGTATAAGCTTTTGAGTATGAAGGAGACAAATATTGTTTTGTTTTTGTTTCAGATTAGAGTTATGTTTACAAATACAGCGTGATAAAGATTTTTTTTTAAATTTGTGAGTTAATGACGATCACTTGTCAAATCGATACTTTTGACGTGACAACATCTTATAATTCGATGGAGCCGGCTGCACGCACGAAAAAACATGACTCATGCGGCGTTACCTCGCTCTGAAGCGTTCCATTTAAGGCTTGAAGTGCAAGCGAGAGCGCGGAAGGAGCGACAAAGAGGCACAATCGGCCTCCGCGTTCGGCAGCGTTCGACATCTGTCTCTCTCCTACTTGAGTGAGCGATCCATCAGTATTTTCTTATGACGTTGTCACGTTCAACTATCGTCAGTAAACCGACTTTACAGACAACCGATTACTTTTTATGCGAAGGCTTGCATATAAAATGTCTTTGGAAAAATTAGTTCCGGCAAAACATTTATCATACCGTACAATGAAACTGCATGACAGGACGTTCCCACTAGCGTTTTTAGTGGTCGCGACAGAAAAAACTGCATTCTAAATAGAACTCTGCGTTAGTGCAAAAGCGAAGATGCCAATTAATATCAAGATACCTATACAGTTGACCAAAAAAATAATATTTTTTATCAATATATATATATATTGTGTATAGATTTTGGTTTTGGCATCATAAATTAATAATATTTTTATATTATAGTGGTGGTATGTATATAGATACATCAGAAGTGGGGATGAAAGAAAAAATTTCATTCTACCCCGTCGTGTGATGTATCGTTTAATAGGTCTTTTAAAATAAAGGTAGTTTTTTTTTAAAAATCCAACCATTTTCGAGTAATCGGCCTCCATTACTCGAACCATTGACGTAGAAGATAGAAACTTCTTAGTTTCCATGCTGATAGATAGATCATGCTAAAAACTCTTTAGGAAAATTATTTTAAGCGAAATTAACTTTTGAAGCAATTCAAAGAAAACCTGTTGGGCGTTTATAGTTACGGAACCCTCTTTAGACATATCCTGACATGCTATTGGTTAGGTTATTTATGACTCGAGGTAGGCTAGTGGTCGAATTTCAACCGTAATTCATATGTACATATTCTGATTTTTAAGTTTCAACTTTTATAGGGTTATTTTGTCTCTTAGATACGCAATAATAAATATGTAAATATTGTCAGTGGAATGTGAAAGAAAGATTGACAATTGTGTCAAACTGTTGGTTTAACCTAATTTTATTACACAAACGCATGGTAGTGTGAGTGAGGTAGTGTGTGTAAATTTATTTTTATTAAATTTATTTATGTGTTTTCAAGCATTACTTAAAAAATATTAGCTTTTTGCACACCTTTCACCACATAAACGTTAACTGTGTCAAATATCTCCATTCTTATAAACTATAAGATAACTTCTCCATTCGCACAATTCTCATAAATATTAACTTAAAGTTTTTTCTTCACGAATTAATATGTATGATATTTATGTATTATCGGATTTTTTGATAAGATACTAGTATTAAATGATGTTCATATTAAGGAATCACGGGGCGGTTAAAATACTAAGTGAAGTGTTTATTGAAAAGATTAAATTACATCGACAAATGGACAGAGGTCTGTCTTGCAGCAAAGTTCGTCAGGGACTGCCTCCTTCAGTCCCATACAATTCGTTCCTTACTTGCTACCTGGGTTTCTCACCCCCGCATCAGTCATACCCCGGTCATACAGGTCCCACACACACTAATATTCAGACACATTTAAACAAACGGACATCTGTTCGTTGGTTTTTTTTCTTAATGCCTAAATTTATAACCTTTTCCCAAGAATATTTACGACTAAAAATATACAAAGCCAATAGAACAATAGAATTATAAAAAACTTAAACTTAAGAATGACCCTTCTAAATTTATTAATGGCAATTTTAATTTATTTTAAAATAAAGTTACAAAAAATAGTAGAATCTATGGAAACATGCAAACAAAAGGACGGACATAATATAATATAATATATTATAGAACAGCGCAGCGAGGAAAAATTTGTAAAGAGTGTGACTAGACTTCAATTTTAGATAAATCAACATATCACATCACTAATATTTTAATTCGTTTTTAACACTGCAGCATCTGGGAAGACTATTCCAGCAGGAACTGGCCTAATCGCCGCAATATTAGGTATTCATAGGAATCAAAAGTGTTGGGGTCCCGACGCAGATTCTTTCGATCCAGACAGATTTTCACCAGAACGTTTAGAAACTGTAGCTTCAGGAGCTTTTATGCCTTTTAGTTATGGACCAAGAAATTGCGTAGGTAAGTCCAGTCCTACTACTATTATAAATGCGAAAGTTTGTGAGGATGTATGTTTATAACTGTTTCACGCAATAACTACACAATAAATTTTGGTATGATTGCTCTTGATTAATACAAGATTGCTCTTGATTAATACATTAATACACATTTTATCACGAAAAAGTGCAGAGTTCCCACGGGATACCGTATTTACACGGCGTTCCGCGGGCAAAAGCTAACTTTAAAAATATATTTTACTTGACCAAAATATATTTTACTTAAGCAAGTGACATAACAAGAGAAGTTTATATTATAACTTAGTTAAATTTCTAAATTGGCTTTCAGGGTACAAATTTGGCCAGATATCAATGAAAGTAGCGCTCTCAACAATCCTAAGGAGATACAAAATTGTTGGAAAACCGGCGGACGGGCCCGTGCCTAACATAAGAACTAAGTTTGGTCTCTTCATGAGAGCACAAGATGATTTTAAAATAGAAATCGTCGAAAGACATTAGGTAAGTGATAGGCAAAGTGATGCCTAACTCTAATGTTTAAAGATCAATAATAGATGTGATGTGTTATTATTGGCACTTAGAAAACATTAGTGAAATAAGTACATATTATTATAAGCTGTGATTAGATTTAGAATACCTATAATATTGAGAATTAATACAAATTTCTCAAATTTGGAAAGAAAGCTAAAGATGTAAATATTTGGAGAAGTAAGATAGTAAGGCGATAATTTGTTTTCGGCAAATAAAACCTGTAATATTAGCTTTGATAGAAGAAGAAATTGAGTAACTTCCGAATTGTCAAGCAGTGAGTGCTGATGTTAATAAATTACTGCTAAGAACACTCTCGATCATGTCAGCTTTCAAACAAATAAAACTAGATCAAAATCGGTTCAGCCGTTTAGGAGCGACGATGTCACGGACAGACACATACACACAGTCACATAGACAGACTTATAAAAGGTAAACAGGATATTACGCATAAAACTATTACAATTTTAATAGTATGTAGATATTATCTATATAATAGTGGTAATAATCTTAACGTCATAATTTTATGAAGGTTACTATGGGTAGGTAAGAAAAATGTTTATTGTTCTTAATTTCTGGAGGGGAGTACAAAACACTGTTGAAATCTAAAATTGAATGTATTTTTTTGAATATAAATTATATTTTACAATACTTTGTTTTACTTACCGTAAAAAAATAATACCTTTAGCAAGATAATTAATAGCTAGACTATTATTAATACTATAATCTTATTATATCATCATTTACATTTATAAATTAAGTCTTCTTCACATTTGGCATGTTTTGTCTGTTTAATAGAAAGTCTTAATGTAAGTATATTCTTTATATAACGTATTTATATATTATAAAATCTTATAATATCTACACATTAAGATAATATTATGCTTTAGGAACTAGATCTTATATTAATACACAATATATAATATTTACACGATTGCTTTATCTACTAGGGCGGGTCAATAAGTCCGTGACTTTTTGAATTTCTAACCTCCTTACTGAAAAAGCAACACTACTCCTGTCAACAGGCATCTGTCAGTTGACTCCTATCAAAATTTGAACTTGCTGCGTCAGTTAGTTTGTGTTTTACAGCTATCTTTATCAGACTATCCAGTAACTTAAGGAAACAATAGAAAAAAGTGAATTTCGTGTGCTTATTAAGCATTATTTTTTGCGAAAAAAAACCATTACCGAGACCAAGGCTAAGCTTGATAAATACTATGGGGATTCTGCACCATCGATTTCAATGGTAAAAAAGTGGTTTACTGAATTTCGTTGTGGCCGTACAAGCACTGAAGATGCCGAACGTCCTGGACGCCCAGTTGAGGTCTCTACACCCGAAACAATCGAAAAAATTCACGATATGGTATTGGCCGGCCGAAGATTGAAAGTGCAAGAGATTGTGGATGCCATAGGCATCTCGCATGGCTCAGTGGTTTCAATTTTGAATGATTACTTGGGCATGAGAAAGCTTTCCGCAAGTCGACCACAAACGCAATCGTGTAACAACTTCACAGGAAGGTTTGGCGTTGTTTAATCACAATATGGAGGAGTTTTTGCGCAGTTTTGTAACCGTGGACAAAACATGGATCCATCACAACACACCAGAGACCAAACAACAGTCAAAACAGTGGGTTTCTAAGGGTGAATCGGCACCAAAGAAGGCCAAGGTGGGTTTGTCAGCCAATAAAGTTATGGCTACTGTTTTTTGGGATGCACGTGGGATAATCCACATTGACTATCTTCAAAAGGGAAGAAGAATTAATGGGGAATATTATGCCAACTTATTGGACCGCTTCAATGAGGATTTGAAAAAAAACCGACCTCATTTGGCCAAGAAAAAAAGTTCTTTTTCACCAAGACAATGCAAGGGTGCACACATGTGCAGTTGCCATCGCAAAAATCCATGAATTGGGCTATGAATTGCTCCCACATCCACCCTATTCTCCAGATTTGTCTCCGAGTGACTACTTCTTGTTCCCAAACCTGAAAAAATGGCTCGGTGGAAAAAGATTTGACTCCAATGATGAAGTCATCTCGCAAACAAAGGCCTATTTTGAGAACCTCGACAAATCATATTTTTTGGAAGGGATAAAAAAATTGGAGAAGCGTTGGACAAAGTGTATAGAGCTCAAGGGGGACTACGTTGAAAAATAAAATGATTTATTTATCAAAAAATCTGTGTTTTATTCCAAAAGTCACGGACTTATTGACCCGCCCTCGTAATAAAATGCTGTGTGTTCAATCGCTTTGAATTTAATAATAATATGTGAGTGTTTATTTTCTTGATCCTTGACATTTTCTTCATTTAAACAGTATTATTATAATGTTGTTACACTGGCAATAAAATAGTTTCAGATAGTTAATGTGTAGGAGGACTTAATGATTCCATGTTCAAATGAAACCAAAGGTTTTCATCGCTTAGGAATTATATTGTTGACTTATGAAACACGAACGACAATTATTATTATCTTAATAAGCATTAATCGAACAATATATTTGGCAAACAAACTCAGGAACAAAAGAAACTAAAACCCTTTCAACATAGTTAATGAGGTAAAAAAAAACAAGAAAAGTACTCACTCAAAGTAAGTTAACACTGTCACTGGGCGACGCGACGTGCGCACGCGACGAGAGCTCGCGGCCGTCTGAAGAAACCCACTGCACGCGAGGAATTGACGGTAGACTGGATTTTTATGCCCGGAATATGATTTTTTTTATATCTACCCTCAAAGAAATAACCTGGAGGCTCAAACTCTAATTTTTTATAACACACGTATAGCTTTATGTGCGTTTGTGGTGCTTGTGTGCGTTATCATATACTTGGTATGGACCTACATAATATTTTGTGTTTTTAGTTTTTTAACAATGCGTCGATAACAATGATATCTTAAAATGAAGGCATTACAGAAGTTATAAACAACAATCAATACTGATATAATGTTATTCTAATGTTTCGAAGCAACTAGAGAGAAATCGCTGTGTGAAGTTTAAAAAACAAATAAAAAAAATTAAGTAGCACCCGAATTGTCGAGCAGTAAGCTGATGATGATGACCAATTATCACGTCAGCATACAAACAAAAATAAACCGCATCTTAATCGAACGTTTCGCTTAGGAGCTACGATGCCAGAGATAGACACACAGACAGACCCGACAGACACATCAAACATGTAACACCCCTCTTTCTGCGTCGGGGGTTAAAAACGGAGCTTACCTTCGTTACCTACGTTTTTTTTATTTAGCTGTGGGTTATTTTTCGTAACTGTTTATGATAATAATCCTGTTTCAGTCGCTCACGCGCGATATAGGCGTATGTGAATGCGACAGACAAACAAATATATTACGAGAATTGGGCTTTAGATACTAATAGGAGAATTGGGCTTTAGGTACCAGATGTGACTTCGAACTCGCAAAAAGAAATCTCGCGGGAATAGTTAATAAATTGCTGCGAATATAAGTAGCCTTGTTGTTACTCCAGATCTCGAACTACTACTATACTAAATTTATTTTTTCAAAACCCGTTCAGTAGTTATTACGTGAAAGAGTAACAAACATCCATGAATACATACAAAAGTTTCTCGTTTATAATATTAGTAAATATTACAGCGTTTAAACCATTAATTTCTCTCTATAACGTTCAAAGCCTACTTAATTATCTTATTCATAATCGTACTCTTTACATATGAGATATCGCTCAATTTACAACGACTCAGGTAACGCCGGTAAACAATTAGATTGAGAAAGATCATTGTAGTATCAAGATATGCATTTACATAAGTAGTTTAGGCCCCTCGTCTATTAGCAGTCTGGTTGCTGAAGCCTTAGGCGTCCCCCACATTAGCCGTGCGCGTTCCTCGGGCGTGTGGCGTGTGTGCAGCGCGCACTCGGCGCTCGCATTGGCCGCCCTTTGACTGACGACTGAAACAGTGGCGAACACCGAAAAAGGGTAAGAATGTGACGCGGGCGCCGCGTCAGCTCTCCACACACGCCACGGAGCAGCAAAACCCGCTCGAGGACAGCGCACGCTTAATGTGGGGTCAGCCTTAGACAGCCTGGTACACGGAGGGCGTAAGCTCATATTAAACTGTAATGCTCACATCTTTTCCTTTATTAAAGTTTGAACTTCATGCCGTGAAAAATCTTCAACTGATGTGAACACCTTTACTGTGACTACCACTCTTGCTAAGTATTACTACTTATGTGATATGTATGCTTAATATACATCAGGGGTCTACAGCATAACATCGTTGACTCTTGCTAGGTATTATAACTTAAGTGGCATGTCTACACATATCTGTTTCATTCTACAGCATAACATCAGTGATATGTTATTGATTGTACTATAGGTTATTAGTGGAAATTCATGTTTCATTTTATTTTTTATTTATTTTATTGTATTCGGAAATCTTACAGCTTACAGATAATTACAATAATAATACATTTATAGACACCATAAAGCCAATTAAAAGTTTTCACTGATAGGTAAGAGATTAAGTATACAGTTGTGACTCAAGTTTTAACCATGAGGTGTTGTAACATAAAGTATAAAAAGAAATAATAACATATTATTAATTTTAAATTAATTTAAAGTACCAAATCATGCTACAAGAGTTGCGATTAAAATTAAATTAAAAAGAAAATAAATACCGGGTGTCACCAGAAAAGGTCGGGTATAATATTCAATTGCTCTCGTATGCACCGAAATACTCACACACGCACAGCCTGCTTTAACATCACAGATTGGTATTGGATGTGAATTATAATTTCCCGTGGATAAAATACGCATCGGATAAAAGTCTACAAATCTTAGATGCTTTTATTGAAAAAACATCTTCGACACGATAATCTGTATAGAATCGATTGAAATGGGCACTAGATCTACAGACAAATGAATTACGGCGATAGAATGTCTTATATGGTGGGACATGAAATGGAAAGTAATAACGAAAGTATCTACTGGGCACGTTGAAATTAAATTTACTTAATAAATCAGGAGCATCGATAACATTATTAATTATTTTATTTAAATAAACTAAATGCGAAATGTCTCTACGGTAGTATAAGGGGAGAAAGTGAAATTTATTACATCTCGATTCGTAGTTAGGGAGGTTCAGGCGGCACCTTTACTGAAGGAACCTTAAAAAGCGTTTCTGTATAGGTTCTATTCTATTTTTATAAATGTCATAGGAGGGTTCCAAATCTCTGACCCGTACTCTAGGATACTACGCACATACGAACAGTAAAGTATTTTAATAGCTGTAATAGATTTGAAATTAGCAGAAGACCTTATGACAAATCCTAATGCCTTTGAGGCCTTATTTACTATATAATTTATGTGCTCATCAAATAATAATTTATAATCCACTATTATTCCAAGATCCTTCATTGTATCCTTAAAGACTATGTCATTATTTTCAATCTTGTAATTAAACTTTATTAAATTAGACTTACGGCTAAAGGTCACCGCATGACACTTCGTTACATTAAGATTTAATTTATGTACGATACAGTAGTCACTAAACCTGTCCTAGTCTTCTTGTAAAAGATGACAGTCACGAAGTGAAGAAACATTTTTCATTATTTTGGTATCATCCGCGTATAATAGAAATTTAGAATAGTGGAAACAAGAACTGACATCATTCAGAAATATCGCGAATAATAAAGGTCCCAATAGCGAGACTTGAGGAACGCCTAAGGGTACTGATACGCACCTCGACGTAAATCCATTGATGGCGACAGCCTGCGACCTATTGTTAATATAAGACGTAAACCATCTAAATAGATTTCCGTGTATTCCCGCGGAAAGTAGCTTCTTTAGTAGGATAGAGTGATCTATACGATCAAAGGCTTTTGAGAAATCAGTGAATAACACGTCAACCTGAGCACCAGAATCCATATGTGAGCTAACATAGTCATAGGTAAGAATTAAATTTGATGTAGTAGACCGTGATTTTAAGAATCCATGTTGCTCGGGAATAAACCAATAATTGATCATTGAATAAACCTGATTATATACAATTCGCTAGAAAATTTTAGCGAAAGTACAGAGCTTTGATATTGGTCTATAGTTTTTGATATTGGACTTGTCGCCTCCTTTGTGCACAGGAGTGACAAAGGCTGACTTCCAAATACTAGGGACATAACCTTCTTTCAGAGATCGTGAAAATAATATGCACAGGGGAGTTACCAAGCTTGTGGCACACTTAACAACTAGTAAAGGAGGAATGTCTCTAGTAAGATTACCATAAACTTTAAATTTTCGGTGATATTTATATTTCTCTTTTAAAACTTTTCTAACTGTACCACGGAGGAAAACACTTTGCGGAAGTCATTGTATGTAGGAATTACGAAGATTATATAATTTATCATAAAAACATTTTACGGCGTCTTCCAAAGATTTATTATTAAGGTATTCATGCCAATCAACTAAATTTAAAGCGGTGCAAATTTCATCAAAATTACCTCGGTTGTAAAAATATTTCTCTCTACTTTTAGAATCTAAAGAACTAACAGAATTGTACACCAGGTCAATACATAACGATCGGTGGTGGGGTACATCTTCAGGTACCAAAGGATCATCGCAAGCATTGATGTTAAGCTCACAATTAGAAAAAGTTAAGTCCAAAAACCGATCATTGTAATTGCGAACTTGACAGCGTCGTGATAGATTGCATTGAGCAAAAGTATCGATAAAATTTTAATTGACTCCTAGAAGGGGTTCCCTGAGGGTGCCAGTCAATAAACGGAAGGTTAAAATCTCCTAGTATAATGAATCTATCATTAGGACATGAGTTAACTACGTCAAATAAATTATTTGAGAAATTTTCTAGTTGCTCACAAGAACTATTTCCCAAATTTTGTTTGCACAGGTAGATCGTACAAAAATGAGTTATAACCGTAGATCCACCTATAGGAGAGACAGTCACCCATAGGTCTTCAATCGATGTGTGCCATTCAGGACGTCCCACAGCTGCGAAGTCTCGTCGAACCGCTAAAAGGACACCACCGCCTAACAATTGGTTGGTCGATGTGTAATCTCTATCACGCCGCCAGACAACATACCTACTGTCTAATAATTCTTAATCGTGTATACCATCCAGTAGCCAGGTCTCAGTTATCGATATAATATCGTATGAGTTGAGGTATACATTCCTTTTAAAACAGTCAGTTTTGGTACGTAAACCGCGAGCATTTTGGTAATAGATGCTTATTTTAGAATCCATTTGTAAAAAACTTCACAAAAACAAAACAACAACAGTGTTAAAATATAACCTAGGAAACGATAGCAATTACGATGACCGTAGAATATCAATTTAAAATAAGTTAATTCGTACCACAAAATATTATTATTAATAGTCTTTGGATACAAAAATTTGATCTCGAAGCGTAACTCCATATGATAGTAGTTTATCAATGTCCCCTCAATGTAATTAAAACAGCTACTTGCATAACTATGCATTGCTAACTAGCAACATTATAAAATTTTATTAATTGGTAATTCGTTAAAAAGGATATTGCTAAAAAATACCCAATGGATATCATTAAATTTTATATGATAAAGTGTTATTTTCAAGAAACTACTTGAAATTGTATTATAATAATAGTAGATCGAAAATAAAACAAACAGCGTAACATTGCCCTGAACATGAGTACACAAAGCCCGCGAGTTCCACGATTCATATTATACACTACGTTCTTTATACTTTTCAAGGAAAATAATATTAATTATAAAATATATTATTTAATATATTAAATATGAAATATATAATTAATATAAAATATATTATTTAATACTCTACAATATAATATTTCGAAGACAAAAAATAGTATTATATTAAGAACTAAATGAATAAGCATTAAAAAAGCAATAATATTGAACATATTTAGGATAGACATAAATTGAGGGTAAATAATAAAATATATTCATAGTAATAACACACAGGATTTCCACTTAAATAAGTATTTTACATTAATTTTAATATATTACACGACCGGTTTCGACAGAGTGATCATCAGGTGTCTGTGGTTATTACTGTGTCAGTAACTTATGTCGCATTTCTTCACAGGTATTTCATTCTACAGTATAGTCGATGATGTATTGACTTATGTGGCATGTCTACACAGGTGTTTCATTTTACAGCATAACATCAGTGACTTTTGTCGCATGTCTTCACAGGTATTTCATTCTACAGTGTAACATCATTGACTTATGTGGCATGTCTACACAGGTGATTCATTCTACAGTATAACATCATTGACTTATGTGGCATGTATACACAGGTGATTCATTCTACAGGATAACATCAGTGACTTATGTGGCATGTCTACACAGGTGTTTCATTCTACAGCATAACATCAATGACTTATGTGGCATGTCTACACAGGTGATTCATTCTACAGGATAACATCAGTGACTTATGTGGCATGTCTACACAGGTGTTTCATTCTACAGCATAACATCAATGACTTATGTGGCATGTCTGCACAGACCTTTCATTCTATAGAATAACATCATTGACTTATGTGGTATGTATACACAGGACTCATACTCTACAGTCTACAGCATGACATCGTTGACGGGAATGTGGTTGTGTCAGTCGCGGGTTGGGATAAGCACGAGCAGCTGCGTGCGGCGCTGCTCCACCTTCAGGATGCTGCTGCTGCTGGTGCGGTTGAGGACCTGAAATTTATAAAAACAAGTGGTAAACAACGTTATTTTTCGAGTAAAGTTATTGGAAATTAATGCTTAAAGGGATGAGTATCTAACCAAGTAGAGGGAGTACTCGTCTAGGCCTAATCTGTTTGTTATGTGACAACGCTCATTGTTTTAAAAGATGATGTATGGTAAATTTTGCATAGTAAATTAATAAATGGATAAAATATCGACCTGTGTGCAATAAATTGACGGTGCAATGTGGATTTTCGTAAGTATTTTTGTAGGTCGCATGGTCGCAACGACTCGGAGGCAGTTTGTGAGTGCCCTCACTCAGAAAGGAAAGCACCCACGAGTGTTGCAGGTATACATGGGCTCCTGTAATCGCTTACTATCAGGCGATCAAACTGCTCCGCTGACCACTGACCGCCTCTTGTGCGTGGAGCTGAGCAGGTCGGAATGCGCGGTGGAATCGGAGCGCGAGCGCACCGTGCCGCGCGCGCGCCGTCGCCGCAGGCAGCACAGCCAGCTGTACGGCGGCACGCGTCTGGAATGTTCAGGATAGTGGGTTAAAATATTGCCTTATCTAAATTCAAACTCACATCAAACCATTTACCACAATTATAGACCTCTGAGTCTTTATCAGCTATAGTCATCTGTTTATTTTTTCCATACTAACATAATTCAGAGCAACGCTCAGCCTCCCAGATAGTTAGTACATTACACTAATAATAATTTAAAATTATTATTTACTAATGAATAATATTTAAGAAATTATTTCGAAAAAAATTTAAAGAAATCAAAATTACAAATAGTAAAATATAATCCTACCTTATCCTATTGCTCCCTGTTTACTTATATGACGCAGTAAGCGTCGCCCGCGTAATGGGTCAAGTACCTAACGTAGAAACTATTTTAATAGCATACAAACATAAAAAAAGATAATAATTACAAGCGTTCACCTTAAAATTATGTAAATATGCGATGAAAACATGCAGCATATTAACGGATTTGCTGCGGAGTTGAGTGGAGCTAGACTCTGGATGAGCGTGGCTATCGCTAGGTTGGCCTGTGTCAGAGGTATCTGGATGTACACTTGTAGCAGGTCAAACACTATGAAGGGAGATCAGCAGAGGACGAATACTGAAAACATAGAATAAACAAAATTAAACATTTTTAGTAATCCCTTTGTTAAGCAGTGAGCTTACGAAAAATTATTTTAAGCAAAATTGGACAATAACTTTTAAAGCCATTAAAAAAAGCCTATTATAAATATTATCTACTGAAATCTCCTTAGACATGTCCGGACATGCTCTTGGTTAGGTTTTTTTATTTTTCTGTTTAACTTCATAACTTTTAATTAAAAATAATCATTATTAAATCCGAAAAATATTTGTTTTATAATAGGTCCTTACCTATCAAATTGCCGTTCTGCAGTACTGGCCATTTCAAATCAAAATAATTTTTGTTTGGCTAATAATTTCAAATTAATTTTATTTTAAAAACTTGAAATTCTTTTTTCAAAAGTAGTCATTTGTTTATTGATTAGTGTTACATTTTCATCGCATTTCAATCTTTTTCGTCATCATGGATACGTTAAAAATTCGAGTAATTATGGAATATGAGTACAGTCGTGGCAGCAACGCGGCACAAGCGGCACGCAACATCAACGACGTTTACGGAGCTAACACTACAAACCAACGCACCACCTGTTATTGGTTTGCTCGCTTCCGTTCTGGAAATTTCGACCTGAAAAATGAACCTCACGGTCGTCCGAAGACTTTGGTCAACAATGACGAATTAAATGCGATTGTGTAAGCTAATGATACACAAGCTACGGCTGAATTAGCAGTAGCTTTCGACGTTAGCGTCAAAACAATATTGGTCCATTTACATCAAATTGGCAAGGTAAAAAAGCTTGACAAATTGGGTGCCCCACGAACTCAATGATCGCCAGCGCGAAGTACGCGAAAATTGATGGTCACTGTTTGGTGGTCTAGCGCCGTGTGTGATTCATCACAGCTTCTTACCAAACGGGGTGAGCATTACTGCAGATGTGTACTGTGAAGAACTGAACACATCGATTGAGAAGCTGGCACATCTCCAACCAGCATTGGTTAATCGCTCGTCTCCGCTGCTCCTGCACGACAACGCGCGACCTCATACTGCACAGCAGATGGTCTCCAAGTTGCAAGAACTGGGGTTGGAAGCTCTCCGTCATCTGCCCTACTCACCAGACCTTGCGCCTACAGACTACTACTTTTTCCAGAATTTGGATAACTTCTTGACGGGAAAAAAATTTAATACCCGAGAGGTAGTACAAAATGCCTTTGAAGAATTTGTTGCCTCCCGTCCAGCTGATTTCTTTAAGAAGGGCATCAATAAACTGCCACTGCGTTGGCAAAGATGCATTGATTGCATGGGTTATGGGATGGGATACTTGAAGTATCAATTAATACAAATAAAAAATACAAATACATGAAAACAATTCGCTTAATTTTTTTCATACAAAACGGAAATTTCATAGGTAAAGACCTAATATTTGAAACCTTTTGGATCGTCTACGCGTAGGCCGTAGCCAATCTCGACTGTCAACAATTATCTATAAGGGTCAGTCCGCACCGCAACGATACGCGACGCTACGCGGTCTGCATTTTTGAGATATTCAAAATTGAACTTGATTCTTACACACACAAAGATACACATTTCATTTTTTTGCATATCCGCTATGCAGTGCGTTGCAACCTGACATTCGAACTCTTATTATGAAACATGTGTGACCTAGAATAATTAATTAAGTTCAATTTTAAATAGCTACCTTAAAAATGCATGTAGCATACATGATGCTATATGTTTAAGATAGCGTATCGTTTCATTTTGGTGTAAATAGACCCTAAAGCTGATCAGGTCGAAAATTTTTTTATCCGAGTTGCAAAGTAAATTATCCTTAAGCAAAATCCTTAAGATCAAACGATTTGACTCAAATGCGTAAAGTCAAACCAATTTGATCATTTACAAATTTACAAAGCTAGTTTAAACGGTTTGTCAAACATTTACGGGTTTGAAGCTCGTTTGATGGAATTACATTTACGTTTGATCTTACTGGGCTTAGTTTGCGCTGGATTTTGTAGATTGAGGTTGTGTGTGACAAAGAGATGTCGGACGAAGATATAGAAATTAAAAACACGGCGTTGCCGGTGCCGGTGCACGTAGTTACCGTGAACCATTCTTTGGATCAATTTTTTTTTCTTTTCCTTTTTCCTTTTACGCAGAACATTAACGTAATAAACATGAGAAAAACGCTATCCCTGTTAGAGGGCATCTTTGTCCGCGTCACAAGTCTGATTATAGCGGCGTACCAAACCAAACTGCACTGTGCCGTTTGACAAACCAATCAAACTGGCGTCAAAAGGTTGCATAAAACACATAAGGTTCGAGTCAAACTGTTTGATCGTCTCGGGGGCGCTTGAAACCGAAGTAAATGACTTCGGAATATCATCACCAGTTACGAACTGATAAGTGAATTTGCCGCCTCGTTTCCCCGCAAATAAAAATATTACGAGCAAATTTGCTCTTGATTTTCGTCAAACGCGGTTTGGTTTCTTTTTGCCGATTAACATTAACAGACTAATAAGTAATCAAAGTTAATTCAAAACGCTTTGAAGACGAAGTTTTAGATTAAATATTTAGACGGCTTACGAGAATCTCTAAAAGAAGGGTAAATAAACGGGAATTCAATATTGTTTTCAAAAAAAATATGCTACACATACAAATTCCTTCATCTGTACGCTGTTTTTCGTTTACTAAGGGTCAATTCACATCAAAATGAGAGGATTCGTGAAATGGCAATGCATTCTTAAGATATTATATATTTTAATCAAAAATTTCAAAACTAAAGATAGGCTATGACGTACATTCGACAAAACAAATCATCTTGATTACACCATACCTCGATTGTCAGCCATCTTGATATCATCATACTTAAAATGTCAAAATGGCCCCGAACAACCCGAAAAGTGGCGTTATTTTATAAATGGGGACAGTTGCCTCGACATGCCTCATCTTAGTAATAAATACGTCTATGAAAGTAATACAAATGATTGAAATAAAACTTACCAAACACAATGACGAAGGACATTTTAACACTTTTGACCTTCGCCCGTGGTATCAGCCCTACACCTACACCGTTCTCCTATTACAGATTCAGAAAACTAACAAAATGCTTTTGGTGTGTCATGTGTGTTCAATATTAATATTTCTTCTTCCATCTTAATTCCCGTATTTCACGTAGATATTCATTTTACTTTGATTGTATCATAAGTGAAGCGACTTGTTATCACAAACTGATTTTGATTGTGAAGTTTTCTTGAATCAAAACGCGTTCAACGTTGGTTTAACGTTTACAAGGATACCGGTTTGGCAGTTTTAGCGTAGCGGACATAAGCTAATCAGAGGGTCAATTCTGCTAAATAAAACCTGCAATAATACAATTACAATCAGTAATTGTATTATTGCAGGTTTTATTTAGCAGAATTGACCCTCTGATTAGCTTATGTCCATTTTTACCCAACTACGGTGAACCCAGAAGGAAGGGTAATGTTTTTGGCAGTCAAGGCTTGTGTTAGATACACTTTGTTTATTGATAACGAAATCTGTTCCTCACGCCTAAAAACTCGGCACAAAGTAAATCTTCCTTGGTTTTTACTCGACTACAGCGAAACCATAAGGTAGGGTAATTATTTCGACAGTCTATGTATGTATATTGTATGTATTGTATATATTTCATCAAAAATTTAAATATTTTAAAAAATTTAAATTTGGGAATGTAGTCAGCACGTGGCGCGATGATGCCCAACTTCCGATAGCGTCTATCTGACGTTCAAGCCGGTATATTTGCCGCGACGTAGATCGTCCAAGGGGTGGTTCAGACTGGGTCCAAAGCCAGTCAGTTCAGTGCCGGAATAACTAGCGGCACTCAGAAATCCGGATGTGTTGAAACCAGCCATAAGTCCATGAAAAACGGTGCCTTGAACTCGGAGTATAGGTCCCTGGAAAATCTATAAAATGTGTGGAGTTGGAGTCCCAAAGCCGCCATGATCTTAACCCCAAAAGATCAAAATCACGGGCTGTGTGACTATCACAAAATAAAGGGTAAGCAAAATAAATGAGGATACGAAGAACAATTAAAGTATGGATACAAACATTATAATATTATCTTCACATATAGTCATATAGTCAACACATATATATCAATGCAAGAACGGAAAGAATAAGCACGTGGTTTGGCCAATCAAATTTTGACAACTAATTTCACAATGTGATAATTTACATGAAAAAATAATGTGTTTTATTACAAGCGTGATTGACCAAATCAAACTTCACAACACAGATATAAAAAACTCACCGTAAAAACGGGATTAAGAAATATAACGACTACATCTTGAGTCTATAGAAAATATTATTCTAAAAGGAAAACATTAATCGTAGAAGTGCCTTAAATACCCTTCTTCGTCTTTTTTTCTTAACTTTTGACAACTAAAAAACTAAACCGTAAAGAAAAATATCCACAAATCAAAATAAACAGATATTATAATAAAACTTGAGAGGTGTCAAGGGACAGCCGGATGGATCGAAGTTATAATATATATATTATAATATAAATATATAGTTGATAATGAAGAATTGAAGCCTATTTTGGAAGAAATATATATATATATATATATATATATATATATATATATATATATATATATATATATATATATATATACAGAGATTAGCCGGAACAAACACACAGACTGACGGACGGACAGAAAATTGTTAACAATTTATATTTTATTGTAAGTACCGATCATACTTTTAAATGCATTAATTGAAAATAAAAGCTGTTAATTTGAAATTACAAACAGATACTTCAATTTTGTTTATCTGTATAGATATAATATAATATATTATACAAAACAAATAGTTGAACTAAGTATATATAGTGCGCGCAGAACTAGCGCCTTAGGTAGGGACAGGGACAGGACAGGGTCTTGCTGCTCGCAGTGTTGCCGCCGCGAAGTCCGGCTCCGTACTGAGTAATAACATCAAGCGCTCGGCTAGCTAGTCACAATATGTAACAGTCATAACAGTCACAATGTGTAATTGCAATATTCTACATTATTGTCAAAATGATAAGGTCGTTTTTTGTATCATTCATTCAATAGTCGTTATTACATTGTGATTTCGAGTGGCAAAGTGTCGTGCCAATATAATCCGCCTAGCCTGAATATCGCAACGCATGGCGCGTTGCGATATTCAGGATATTCAGGGAACTTCGTTCCAATAATCAATATATTATGTTATATAATAATACAAATCCACTGTATTTTATATTATTATTTAAAATTAATTTATTAGTTTTTAAGATTTAAGACGGAAGTAAAATCGATCTATGAACCAAATATTAAGGCAAGGCTAACGCCGTTTTAGTAAGGACGTGCACCGATAGGTGGCGCTAAAGCCTCTGAATGACTAAAATAATTAAGTATACAAATCATAGATGACGCGAGTAACGCCGAAATAATTGATTTTACGGAGAGGAAATGTAACTACGTTACAGACAAATGCTAATTATGCTAATTAAGAGCTGTTTTTGTGATAAATACTCAGACACCACAAAAGTACATAACTTACAATTGAAATAATGCTTTATTATTCATTCCATCAACTGAAACTTTTTCGCATTAGTTCGTGGACAACGAATATTCATCTCATTCGTTTAATTATTCCGAACGAGTATACACTAGGCTATGTACTGTACCACGGCATGTCATTTTAAATGTGGCTTGTAGGCCAAAATATATTCATTAGGAGCCATATTGTGAGTATAGTATATCACAAAGATTGTTGCATTAAATGACGGCCTTTGTAGCTCAATCGTAACCGCGTTGGCGCAAAAGCCAGAACAAAAAGTTTTCTGTGTTCCTAGGAACATGGCTTAGGCAATGGATGTGTATTAAATATGTGTATAAATTAGTAAAAATCTTAAAAATATGCATACTTAGTATAAAGTATTAAATATACCTACTTCCCGTTGTCTGGTACCTGTAACACAAGTTCTTCGGATACTTAGCATGGGGCCAGATTTACGTGGTGTGAATTATCTATAGATATTATATTATATTACATAAATGTGCCTTAAAATAACATTAGATTGAAAAGCTCAAACGAAAAAAATCTTACTTCTCCTTTTTTTAGTAGACTTCGAATTAATGGGTGGACTCATGACGACCGCTTTGCTTTTCGTCCAGATCGTCCTGACAATGACGACATAGCACGCTGCGATGGCCACAGCGGGCAGGACGAAAATCATCACAGATACCAGCGTCATCCAGACCTGCCACTTCTGGGCCATGGGCCAATTTATAGGCCCATGGCACATTCTTAAATGCGAATTAGAGTTCTTATATTTCAATTTCCATAATCTTTATAGAATTTTATACACGTGTTACAAATATAATTATAATTACTAAATTATATTTACCTATGTAGTATCATAATTTGAGCATAAAATATACCTAATAATATTAGCGTATGTCGACGACTGACCTCAAACTCATCTTAAGTAAGGGTCACTAGACACTTATAAGATCCCTCGTTCCAGGTCAGCTCCAGTGCTGGATAGAGCTAGGCTCGCCGCAGAAGTGGCAGGTCTGGATGACGCTGGTATCTGTGATGATTTTCGTCCTGCCCGCTGTGGCCATCGCAGCGTGCTATGTCGTCATTGTCAGGACGATCTGGACGAAAAGCAAAGCGGTCGTCATGAGTCCACCCATTAATTCGAAGTCTACTAAAAAAAGGAGAAGTAAGATTTTTTTCGTTTGAGCTTTTCAATCTAATGTTATTTTAAGGCACATTTATGTAATATAATATAATATCTATGGATAATTCACACCACGTAAATCTGGCCCCATGCTAAGTATCCGAAGAACTTGTGTTACAGGTACCAGACAACGGGAAGTAGGTATATTTAATACTTTATACTAAGTATGCATATTTTTAAGATTTTTACTAATTTATACACATATTTAATACACATCCATTGCCTAAGCCATGTTCCTAGGAACACAGAAAACTTTTTGTTCTGGCTTTTGCGCCAACGCGGTTACGATTGAGCTACAAAGGCCGTCATTTAATGCAACAATCTTTGTGATATACTATACTCACAATATGGCTCCTAATGAATATATTTTGGCCTACAAGCCACATTTAAAATGACATGCCGTGGTACAGTACATAGCCTAGTGTATACTCGTTCGGAATAATTAAACGAATGAGATGAATATTCGTTGTCCACGAACTAATGCGAAAAAGTTTCAGTTGATGGAATGAATAACAAAGCATTATTTCAATTGTAAGTTATGTACTTTTGTGGTGTCTGAGTATTTATCACAAAAACAGCTCTTAATTAGCATAATTAGCATTTGTCTGTAACGTAGTTACATTTCCTCTCCGTAAAATCAATTATTTCGGCGTTACTCGCGTCATCTATGATTTGTATACTTAATTATTTTAGACATTCAGAGGCTTTAGCGCCACCTATCGGTGCACGTCCTTACTAAAACGGCGTTAGCCTTGCCTTAATATTTGGTTCATAGATCGATTTTACTTCCGTCTTAAATCTTAAAAACTAATAAATTAATTTTGATTAATAATATAAAATACAGTGGATTTGTATTATTATATAACATAATATATTGATTATTGGAACGAAGTTCCCTGAATATCCTGAATATCGCAACGCGCCATGCGTTGCGATATTCAGGCTAGGCGGATTATATTGGCACGACACTTTGCCACTCGAAATCACAATGTAATAACGACTATTGAATGAATGATACAAAAAACGACCTTATCATTTTGACAATAATGTAGAATTTTGCAATTACACATTGTGACTGTTATGACTGTTACATATTGTGACTAGCTAGCTGAGCGCTTGATGTTATTACTCAGTACGGAGCCGGACTTCGCGGCGGCAACACTGCGAGCAGCAAGACCCTGTCCTGTCCCTGTCCCTACCTAAGGCGCTAGTTCTGCGCGCACTATATATACTTAGTTCAACCATTTGTTTTGTATAATATATTATATTATATCTATACAGATAAACAAAATTGAAGTATCTGTTTGTAATTTCAAATTAACAGCTTTTATTTTCAATTAATGCATTTAAAAGTATAATCGGTACTTACAATAAAATATAAATTGTTAACATTTTTCTGTCCGTCCGTCAGTCTGTGTGTTTGTTCCGGCTAATCTCTGTATATATATATATATATATATGTTTCTTCCAAAATAGGCTTCAATTCTTCATTATCAACTATATATTCATATTATAATATATCCCGCTATATAATATCCCGCTGTAACTGCCCCCATATTGAAAAAGCAGACAAAATAAAGTATCTAGGAGTAATAGTTGACCAGAGGCTATCTTGGCATCCGCATCTGGAACAAGTGGCTTCTAGAATTAAGAAACTGACCTGGATATTCAAAACTTTACGACACGTAGTGCCCAATCCAAATATCCAGTGAAATGAGTGTAACTCCTCTCGTAATGTTTTAAAAGAAATATATAGGTACGGCTTTAGCTGAGTCTATCATGGTCTACTGCATACCTGTATAGGGAGGTGCGGGCAAAACTAAACTTTTACAAATAGAAAGGGCTCAACGCTCGTTAGTAAAAATCATATATTTTAAAACAAGAATATATATATAGAATCAGCAAGGGCTTGTCTATCAGGAAATTATATATTTTATTAACAGTATTAAAAAAACATAAAAATAAAGATGTTGTTATTTCTAAAACTAAGCGTTACAAAAGAAATATAATCATAATACCTATTATAAAAACTGATTTTGCACTTAAACAATATGTCAATAGATGTACTTTTCTGTATAATAAGGTAAATAAAACTCTAGACATTAATAACAAACCAAATTATGAGACTAAGAAATTACGAAAAATTAGTAGAAAATATAAAATTATAATAGGAAATATTGCATAAATTCACTAACACACATATATGTACAAACACAACACACACACCTACACATTACACAACATACACACGAACACATGCAGACATACACATACACACACATACAGTTAGATGTTAATTTAGATTTTATTACACGTATTGGTACTAAATGTTTAATATATATAATATATATTTTTGTTAATTAATTATTACCATAACTTTACTATTATACTCTTGTAAATAAGTTTCATAATGTATAATATTTTGATATGTCTTTGTATTAATATTAGCTGTGGAAGAAGCCTAGTCACCTGATACAGGCGTAAGCTTACTAGGTGACTACGTGTTGCTGCTTACTGCTTAATAATTTGTAAACTGTTTTTGGAATTGAATATTGATTTATTTATTTATTTATTTATTTATTTATTTATTTATTCATTCATTCATTCATTCATTAATTCATTCATTCATTCATTCATTCATTCATTCATTCACTTATTTATTTATTTATTTATTCATTCATTCATTCATTCATTCATTCATTCATTCATTCATTCACTTATTTATTTATTTATTTATTTATTTATTAACTCATCAACGAGAGTAAAATTGGTAAGCTAAAGTTAGCAAACAATGATGTTTAAAACTTTTTAGATTGTAATTGTTGGTATGTATTTAATTTGACTTTTATATTCAGATTACAAGTCAGATTATGATAATTCAAATGTATTTCGAAAGCAAAATAATATTTAAATGACTCTAACTGAACTCTTCAGGTCAAGTGTGTCAATTGAGTATTTAAGAGAATTCTTTCTGACGTCGGTAAACAATTAATATTAATTTTTTTCATTTTAATAAAACAATATAATATACCTTATTGTTTGGTTTCGACTATACATTTATAACGCCCTACAGGCTTAGCATGGCGATCCGAAGAAATAGTTTTAAGGAAGAAATATTCTACCCAAAATACTTCCGTTGCAAAATAGATTTTAATCCATGCTAACAAGATCGTCAACAGAAGTCAACATTTCATGAACAAGAACACAAAGACAATCACAATATATTGTTACAGTAAATGACATAATATTTGTCATTTCTACTAAATTACGTAAAAACTTTTGAGCTTTACGCAATTGATAATTTTTTCGCCCAAATATAGCTTTCAATTGAATATAGTTTTTTTTCGACAAGGGCCCTAATATAGTAATAAAAATAGGTAAACGATCTGAAATTATTTATTAATTAATTTTAGCTACATTTATTTTTAAAGTAACTTGAAACTAATGTTGCGGCTACACCGCAACGGGGCGCGCGGCGCCTGCACATGCGCCTTATTCGCCAGCGCACACTGCACGGCGATAGCTACATTTAACTTTACACATTCTAATATTGTCAACGTAGGCGACCAGACTTACACATATCCTTATAATACAGTCCACTATATAAGTACCAAGTCGTTTACTTCCACATCTGGGAGCCTACAACTAATGTTAAAATTACAGATAGCTTTACTTCATATCATTTACAATTTGTAAATATACTGAATTTTAAAAATTGCAATATTCAATTATTTCTCATTCGATTTTATGTAATTTTAATTTATTTTGGTATTGATTAATTTAAATATATGTGTTTTAATTTTAATTTAAATTATTTGTGTTTTTTTTCTCATAGCCGATACTTTTAATTATTTTTTATAGCAAGATATAATAGCTTGTAATTAACTATGTTAATGTAATCCCAATCAACATGCATGCATAATTATTGTTACTTTTGTTGGCTGTTCATAATAAATGTAAATCAATAAATTTTTGATAGATCCTAAATTTTTCTAAATAAATGATATTTATCAGAATACTTGTTCCAATAACTTTTAACGCACTTACAATTAAATAAACATCAATATCACCTTCTTGCACAATATGCTTTTATGGTTTTATTTTAACTTTACTACACCAACCAATCTGACACTTAAATTTAATATCTCTCCATTAAAATTAAAAAATTATTCAAATTCAAAATATTACCGTCATATATGTAGGTACATATTATTTATTACAATTAAAATTTTGTTTATTCCCAATAGTTCATTAAAATGCTTTTCCTTTTACTACTTTTAATAACTTTGTAACCTTAGTATTATTCCATATTACTACATTTTATTATAGATTAAAACATACATTTTTAATACGTTAAAGCACGTATAATATAATAAGCATATTTCTGTTGTCCACAAACTTCTCGAGATCTGGAAAATAGTGGTGTATTAACTGAGTGACCACATGGCTTTAGTTCTTAAACTACCTTCTTACAAATTCCAATATTTGTTCTACAATTTTTTTTAAACTTCTACTAAAATTTGCTATACATATTTTGGGAAAATTCAAGTAGGTCCCTCAGTCTACACGTACACCATTACAAGGTGTAAACAAATTAAATGAAAGAATACGTATGTTGATTGTATATTATTTTGTTTTGTTAACATAAAAAAAAGCATTAAATAAAAATAAAAAATATATTAAAAGCAAAATCCAACAAAAAATATTAATATAAGTACAACTCACTGTCACAATACAACACTAAAAATATCAGTGGGGAGACTGGGAAATGCGAATAGTAACCAATTAGAATATTATATAGAAGCATTAAACAAATTGCAAAATATTAGTAAGATTATATTATTCACATTTCCTTACATAAAACGGTTGCCACGGGAAAAAATATTGTAGGTATATTAAGTAATCATGAAAATAATATTTTAATTAAAGATAATAAATTATGTAAAATTACGCTGGTGCATCAAAACATACAAGGTATGTCTAGTAAGGAATTCGAAATTGAGTTATTTTTAAACAATAATTTAGACATTTTATGTATAACTGAACATTGGTTTAAGAAAAATGAAATTATGTTAAATCTAGGTATGCACCAGCTGGCTAGTTCTTTCTGTAGAGAAAAAAAGAGAAGCGGCTCACTTATATTAATTAAGAAAAATTTAAAATATAAAGAATTTAAAGACATGGTAAACCTCTCAACAAAACCAACAACTGAAATAGCCTGTATAGAGGTGAGACACTTTATTATTGTTAGCGTATACAGGCCTCCTTTAGGTTATATGATTCATTTGAAAAAATAATGGAAACGTTATTAACTAAGATAAGTATATCTAACAAACATATATTATTGTGTGGTGATTTTAATATAAATATTTTAGAAAGTAATTCCACCACTGTTAGATTAACTTCATTATTAAAATCATATAACTTAACTCATTTATTCTTTGAACCAACAAGGATCAGTGACAGCTCTGCTACATGTATTGATAACATTTTTAACAACATAGATCCATTAAATAAAGAAGTTATTAACATACTAAGCTCAAATCACTATGGACAGCGGGCCATAATATAATAATTGCAAACAATTACACAAGGACACACATGTATACCAATAAATGTCAAACACATTGAGAAGTTTCTAGGTGAAATTATAGCTAATATTGGACATTTAAAGTATCATAGTAGCGCGGATATGTCATTTGGTAAAATGTTTAAATTAATTAAAGATAAATTTGATTTTATTTTATTATTTTTTTTGATTTTATTTATTTTTAATGATTGTATAAAAAGTGGCGTATTTCCTGATCTAATGAAACATAGTAAAGTTTTACTTCTGTTTAAGTCTGGTAGTAAGTCGGATCCATCTAACTTCCGACCTATATCTATTTTACCATCACTAAGAAAAATATATGAAAAAAATAATACTTACTCAGCTACTAGCACACTTTAATATAAATAACATTTTACACAATAAACAATTTGGTTTTACAAAGGATCGCTCTACAACAGATGCAGGCGTTGATCTGATTAGTTACATTTTTGATGCTTGGGAGGGGTCTCAGAATGCTCTAGGAGTCTTTTGCGATCTCTCTAAGCCATTTGATTGCGTGCAGCACACAACGTTGATCAGGAAATTATGCCACTATGAAGTAAGAGGACCAGCACTCGTCCTCTTAAAATCTTATTTATCAAATAGGACTCAGAGGGTTGAGATAAATGGAAAAAGTTCCACAGGTACCAAAATTGAGATGGGGGTCCCACGAAGATCCATTTTAGGATTCTTTCTTTTTCTGGTCTACATAAATGACCCACCATACCTTATTAATTGGAAAAAAACGGGATAGTCTAATTTGCCGATGACACGTCGCTTACTTTTAATATTAATCGCGAAAACTCAGTCTATGACGAAGTAAATAATGCTCTCTTAAAAATAGTACACTGGTTTAGTGTTCATAATCTTTTGTTAAATAGCAAAAAACTAAATGTATAAAGTTCACGTTGCCAAATGTAAGGCAAACTGAAACTAGTAGATACAGCTGTCTTTTTAGGTATAACTTTAGACGCAAAACTACAGTGGAGCCCTCATATTCTTGGGTTGGCCGACAGATAGATCACCGATCAGATGGCCGAGAGACAGAGACAGACAATTTTCAGACGAAAACACAGCAAGGCTTGTATATTTTAGTTACTTCCACAGTATAATGTCCTATAGCATTCTACTGTGGGGAAATGCTGCCGATATAAATACTATATTTGTGCTGCAGAAGCGAGCTGTTCGGGCAATCTATAAGCTGGCCCCCAACACGTCATTAAGAGAGAAGCTTAAAGAAACTGGAATCTTAAATGTAGCTTCTCAGTATGTTCTATCAAATGTATATATGTTAAAAAAAATTAAACCTATTCAAAAAGAACAGTGACAACTACAATAGAAATACCCGAAATAAGCATAAGCTTGATGTACCAGTGACTAGACTTAATAAAGTAAAGAATTCGTTTAAAGGCCAATGTATACACCTATACAATAAGATCCCAGAAAGCGTTTAAAAATGTTCAATTTCAATTCATTAAATTTATTATTTAAAAAAGTAGTTACAGAACGTTTGTGTACTAAAGCCTATTATAAAGTTAATGATTTTATGAATGATAGCCACACGTTGGGACAGAGGTGGCCCCCTGCAAGGCTACTTCTAAATTACATATATTATTGTACTCTTGTTATATAGTTTTAGTCATAACATTGTTATATATGCCTTTTTTTATACTTTTAAAAGAACAATTTTCCATCTTTTTGATAAAAGATGGCCCCGCGCAAGTTTCTTACGCCGGTTCTTCTCGCCGGGCTAGTTCCCGAATCGGTGGTAGGCATCATGTAGATTGACGTTCAGAAAGTGTATAAAAATACCTATTTTCTATATTATACTGTATCAATATTATATTGACTCCACGGTGTATAGGAATAATAAAATTCCATCTTCTACAAGATTTTGCAGACTAGTACAATTTCAATGTTAAAAAGAAATCACAGAAGTAGTTGAAGTACTAATAGCGTTATTAGTAGGTACCTACTTCAACCATCAGTTTACGATAACTATTTATCTTATCAACTGTAGATCGTATGGATAGGTCTAGGTGTAGGTAGTAGGTGTGGGTGTAGGTAGCAGGTATAGGTCTGGGTTATAGATGTAGATAGTATGTGTACTGTATAGGTACACAAACTATCTTACTACCTACACCTACTACCTAGTAGGTGTAGGTAGTAGGTATAATTATTATTATTTATTCATGTTTATAGTAAAAACAGAACAACGTCGTCGTAGTCGTAGGATTCAGCTAATAATGTCAAATTAATAGCCTCTATAACATCAAATGAGTATATTGGAATATTTTCTGAAAAAATTGCTATTTACTTATTTGAGTATTATTTAAAAGTTTGCACATAAATGTAGCTAAAATTAATTAATAAATAATTTCAGATCGTTTACCTATTTTTATTACTATATTAGGGCCCTTGTCGCAAAAAAACTATATTCAATTGAAAGTTATATTTGGGCGAAAAAATTATCAATTGCGTAAAGCTCAAAAGTTTTTACGTAATTTAGTAAAAATGACAAATATTATGTCATTCACTGTAACAATATATTGTGATTGTCTTTGTGTTCTTATTCATGAAATGTTGACTTCTATTGACGATCTTGTTAGCATGGATTAAAAACTATTTTGCAACGGAAGTATTTTGGATAGAATATTTCTTCCTTAAAACTATTTCTTCGGATCGCCATGCTAAGCCTGTAGGGCGTTATAAATGTATAGTCGAAACCAAACAATAAGGTATATTATATTGTTTTATTAAAATGAAAAAAAATAATATTAATTGTTTACCGACGTCAGAAAATACTCAATTGACACACTTGACCTGAAGAGTTCAGTTAGAGTCATTTAAATATTATTTTGCTTTCGAAATACATTTGAATTATCATAATCTGACTTGTAATCTGAATATAAAAGTCAAATTAAATACATACCAACAATTACAATCTAAAAAGTTTTAAACATCATTGTTTGCTAACTTTAGCTTACCAATTTTACTCTCGTTGATGAGTTAATAAATAAATAAATAAATAAATAAATAAATAAATAAATAAATAAATAAATAAATAAGTGAATGAATGAATGAATGAATGAATGAATGAATGAATGAATGAATGAATGAATGAATGAATGAATGAATGAATGAATGAATGAATTAATGAATGAATGAATGAATGAATAAATAAATAAATAAATAAATAAATAAATAAATAAATAAATCAATATTCAATTCCAAAAACAGTTTACAAATTATTAAGCAGTAAGCAGCAACACGTAGTCACCTAGTAAGCTTACGCCTGTATCAGGTGACTAGGCTTCTTCCACAGCTAATATTAATACAAAGACATATCAAAATATTATACATTATGAAACTTATTTACAAGAGTATAATAGTAAAGTTATGGTAATAATTAATTAACAAAAATATATATTATATATATTAAACATTTAGTACCAATACGTGTAATAAAATCTAAATTAACATCTAACTGTATGTGTGTGTATGTGTATGTCTGCATGTGTTCGTGTGTATGTGTGTGTAATGTGTAGGTGTGTGTGTTGTGTTTGTACATATATGTGTGTTAGTGAATTTATGCAATATTTCCTATTATAATTTTATATTTTCTACTAATTTTTCGTAATTTCTTAGTCTCATAATTTGGTTTGTTACTAATGTCTAGAGTTTTATTTACCTTATTATACAGAAAAGTAGATCTATTGACATATTGTTTAAGTGCAAAATCAGTTTTTATAATTGGTATTATGATTATATTTCTTTTGTAACGCTTAGTTTTAGAAATAACAACATGTTTATTTTTATGATTTTTTAATACTGTTAATAAAATATATAATTTCCTGATAGACAAGCCCTTGCTGATTCTATATATATTCTTGTTTTAAAATATATGATTTTTACTAACGAGCGTTGAGCCCTTTCTACTTGTAAAAGTTTAGTTTTGCCCGCACCTCCCTATACAGGTATGCAGTAGACCATGATAGACTCAGCTAAAGCCGTACCTATATATTTCTTTTAAAACATTACGAGAGGAGTTACGCTCATTTCACTGGATATTTGGATTGGGCACTACGTGTCGTAAAGTTTTGAATATCCAGGTCATTTTCTTAATTCTAGAAGCCACTTGTTCCAGATGCGGATGCCAAGATAGCCTCTGGTCAACTATTACTCCTAGATATTTTATTTTGTCTGCTTTTTCAATATGGGGGCAGTTACAGCGGGATAGAGATAATATGCCGAATATACTAGGTTGGCAGGTATGTATTTTCATAGTGTAGTCCGGTCCAGGTTGCGAACGATTGAGGATGCTAAAACTCATATAATGTGTTTTAGCAGTATTTAAATATAAAAGATTACTTGCTAACCAGTGTGCGACCTGTCTCATACCATGTTCAACAAGATGTTTCAGTTCCGACCAATTTTTTCCTCTAAATACAATTGCCGTCATCGGCATATGAAACAATTTTGGCATTTACGACATTTAAACTACAGATGAGACATTCATGCTCAAGGTGGTTCTAAATTTTTAGTGATGGTCGATAAATCATAAACTTGTTTTATATTAAACACCACTTTTAGCGGAATTCTACCAAGCGTAAACGATGATTTATTTACTTTTGATGATGGCTTGGGTCAACATGTAGGTAGGTAAATTTTATCTTCTGCAAAATGGTTAGTTCTTCAGGAACACAATAGTTATGATTGTAATGTCGTAGGCAGGCACAGTATAGCCCAGTAGGTATATTATCTACAGCACTAGCAAGTAATTTTGGAATATTTTTCGTTGGTTACCTACTACATGATCCTTATATCTATTGTTACCAATAAGCTTAATAACACCTACTGAAATCTTGTTGCATCTCACGTGTATTGCTATTAAAAATATAAAAGAGAAAGTAAAGCTCTAGGAAATTTGTAAGAGCAATACACATGACTTAAAATTCAAGGTACTAATTCTTAGGTACTATTTCAGAGTACTATACCCTACTACTATATCGAATTTTATTAAAATCCGTTCAACTGTTATTACTTGAAAGATAAACGAACATTCTTACATCCATACATAAAAATTTCGCGTTTATAGTAAGGATATTTTCGTCATCATGTTTTAATGATTTCGAAAATCTCTTGAATAGGAAAATGTTAGTAGGTATTAGGCGTATAGGCTTTGATCTTCAAAATATTTGAGATTATGGTCACCCAGCCGAGTTGAATCCATGACCGGCGTTGCTTAGCATGAGTTAGCGCTGCGATCTCGAACTTCTCACTTAATACTCCTGGTATTAATATACATCAATTATTAGGTAATACCTATGTAAAGTTTCAGCCAGTTCAACTGATCAGTTATTCTATAAGATTTTATGTTATATTCTTTAGACTGACATAACTTTTACATTTATGGACCGATTGAAATGAAACAAACACAAAATTTTTAGTAGAGCAAACCAAAACGCATTTGAATCGGTTGTGCCGTTGAGTTCGTACTGTTATGTCCCGTCCCTGTTAGGGTTGTTGCTGACGTAACGTCGAATCAGCACATCCCGTGTTTAGTCTGGTCTGGACTCTAGCTGTGAGCCTCAGTTGGTCTTCAGTCCTCGGTCGTGACGGTTCTGCCCAAGGGTCCCTTCATATACTTTTGTAATTTTCCTTAATAAAAGTGGTTGTGGAAATAAACCTTTTTTTAAAAAGCCTAATCCGAAGGGACCCCTAACATTTTTGGTGGCAGCGGTTGGATCGGATATCCCCAGTGCCGTTTAATTCTGGAAAGTTATCCTAGGAAAGCGAAAAAGTAAAAACTCGTAAAAAAAAAAAAAAAACTTAAGTGAAAGTGCAGTGAGGAAACCAACTCATTTCCAATATCCATAAAGTTATTAAGAGCAAAAGCCAAAGTGAAAAGTGAAAATCCCAAGTGAATAGTGTTCATAATCCTAAAAGTTATAACCGTGTGAACGAGTCATCCTATCCGGCCGGGCGCAGGCATGCATGGAGTCGCCGTGCAGCTTATCTTCGCCGCCCACGCGCTGATATCCCTGTGAGTCTTTGGTCACTGTTTACATTTAGTAGCCTTCTAAGGTTACCTAGATTTAGGGTTCGGTACTCCACTAAGATAATCCATATTTGTAATTTAATTTGTTATCATTCTAATTAATAATATTTTTCAATATGTCGAAAAGTGAACTATTAAATCTTAACATTCCTATGCCCGAATCGGAAGCTGGTCCATCTGACACAGCCAAAAACCCTCCTGTTTCTCCCAAAGCAACGACCCGAAAGGGAACCGCTTCGGGTACGAGTGCCATGATGGTCGAACTGGATCTAAATACATTATTTAAATTTATGAAACCATTTGATGGTTCCCGGGAGTGCGTAAATTCATTTATTATAAATTGTAATAACGCCTATGACTTGGCCACTGAGGTACAAAAGCCAATCCTATTTCGTTATATCTTTAGCCAGTTGCAAGGTAAAGCCGAAATCGCTTGCGCTATCAAGGAATTTAAAAAGTGGGACCAATTAAAAGAATTCCTGCGAAACCAATTTTGTGAACGTAAGCATTATGCTCACATACTTATGGACTTGCAAGAAAGTAAATCTTTAATAGATTGCGCGAAGAGGGAATACAATAACAGTCGATTTAATAATAAATCCCGGCAACAACCAAATCGAATGCATTTGATTATGAATGAACATGATGATCAACATGTTGATGACTCATTCCAATCGGATAATAATAATTTAAACTAAATTCCGTCTCGCTCTCGTGTCGTGCGGGACTAATTAAATAAGAAATCGACACGAAAACCTTCTCCCGCGTTATACGACAGGGTAACCAGCCCCAAAATGGAAACGCTAATAAATCGTCTCGCGTTATACGACAGGGTAACCAGCCCCAAAATGGAAACGCTGAGAAATCGTCTCGCGTTATACGACAGGGTAACCAGCCCCAAAATGGAAACGCTAATAGTTCTCTCAGCATCATACAACAGGGTAACCAGCCCCAAAACGGAGATGCATCCTTCAGAGTCACGCAGCAGGGTAACCAGCCCCAAACCGAAGACTTCCTCGTAGTTGAACCTGAAAAAAAAGAAATTTACGAAATTAATATCGATACAACTAAGCGACGCTTACCTCACATATTAGTAGAATCTTCAGTTTCAGATATCGATTCGACTCGGGCTCGTCGATCTGTTTAATAAAAGAAACCTGTATATTAAATAGTCAAAAGTTAATTAAAGAACCTGTAAAACTTAAAGGCATAGATCCAGGCGATGAACCGACTTCTACGGAAGGTCACTTACAACTTAGACTAAAATTAAATGACAAAAATCCGTTAGTATTTAAATTTCATGTAATAAAAGAGATTAGCTTACCTTACGATGGTATTATAGGCACAGATTTCTTAACAAAATTCGGCTGCAAAATAGATTACACGAATGATATATTAAAAATAGGAAAATCCGAAATTAAATTACTTTTCACCGAACCGTTCTTTATTGTTCCACCTCGAAGTGAAGCTGTAATTCAATGTTCAATACAGAAAAGTAATTTAAGAGAGGGTGTTATAATTGATCAACATCTTTCGGAAGATTTACTTATATCTCATTGCATCGTTAAAATCAAAAATAATAATCGCGTTAATCTAACTATTGCCAATACCTCTGAAAATTATGCACATATTAAAGGAGATCTAAAACTCTATGTTGAACCATTAAATTCTCCTCTACATCCGGTAAATACGTGTAGTTTATTTACCTCAGAAAGATCCGAAGCAGTAACAAAAGAACTTCGGACAGAGCATTTAAATGAAGAAGAACTCAATGCTCTTGTTGATCGTTGTAGTCAATACCCGGATATCTTTCATATGCCCAGTGATCAGCTCGCACATACGTCTGCAATCGAACATACCATCAGAACAAATAATGAAATTCCAATACATACCAAGTCATATAGGTTTCCCGAATGTCACAAGCAAGAAGTTGAAAAACAAATAAACCAAATGCTTGAACATAACATAATAGAGCCGTCATCCTCTCCTCGGAGCTCACCCATATGGGTAGTTCCCAAAAAAATTGACTCGAACGGACAACGCAAATGGCGAATAGTGATAGATTATAGGAAGCTTAATGACATAAGTGTAGGCGAAACTTATCCGATACCTCAAATTTCCGAAATTCTAGACCAGTTAGGCAAAAGTAAATATTTTACAACACTAGATCTTGCTTCTGGATTCCACCAAATTCGTATTTCAGCTGACGATGCACCCAAAACTGCATTTTCAGTCCCTCAAGGTCACTTTCAATTTAATCGTATGCCATTTGGCCTCAGAAACGCACCTAGTACATTTCAAAAACTAATGAATACTTGCCTGTCAGGACTACAGGGAAGCCGATGTTTTGTGTATTTGGACGATATTGTCCAATAATCTATTCCTTTGATCTCGACACACACATAGATAACCTTAAAGCCGTATTTGATAGACTTCGAAAGTTTAATCTTAAATTACAACCGGAAAAATGTCAGTTCCTTCGTAAAGAGGTAGTTTATTTAGGGCACATAATAGGTGAAGATGGCGTAAGGCCAAACCTAGAAAAAACAGAGGCTGTAGCTAAGTTTCCTATAACCAAGTCCCCTAAGGACATTAAATCCTTTCTAGGCCTTGTTTCCTATTATAGAAGATTTATTCCTAATTTCTCTAAAATAGCAAAATCACTTACCAGTTTGTTGAAAAAGGATATTCCGTTCGTCTGGAAGGAGAAACAGCAACTTTCTTTTGAATCTCTTAAAGAAAATCTTATTAGTGCTCCGGTATTAGCTTATCCTGATTTTAACAAACCTTTCCTCTTAACTTGTGATGCATCCAATTACGCCATTTCTGCAATTTTGTCCCAAGGTCCTATTGGTCAAGATCGTCCCATAGCTTATTCCTCTAGAACTTTAAATAAAGCCGAAACCAATTATTCAGTAACTGAAAAGGAATGTTTAGCGATAGTTTTCGGAACAAAGGTTTTCCGGCCTTACCTGTTTGGTCGACGTTTTACAATAATTACAGACCATAAACTGCTGAATTGGCTGTTCAGCTGTAAAGATCCGGGCTCTAGGTTAATTCGCTGGAGACTAAAACTCGAAGAATTTGATTATGATATTCAATATAAAAAAGGTAAAATAAATACAAATGCCGACGCTCTTTCCCGGTACCCTGTGAACCCAATCCAAGCCGAAAACCCATCTCCTTCAGCACCAGAGCCCCAGGAGGAACAACCGTACTCACCAGATAGAGATCTTTTAAATTTGTTAGTGACACCGCCATCCTTTGATCCCGAGAGAGACCTATTAGATATCTTGCCCGATCCAATCCCTGCAGAAAATACTGAATCTCCATCGAAACTTTTGAATACTCCTCCTGATCCATTTGATCCATCCGGCCTCGAAGATGCCGTGCCTAATGAGCCTAGCGATCAGCCTATCGCCGAACCAGATTTTGAAGTACCATCCGAGCCAACTCCTTCCACTAGCGCGAATCCAGATATTCCTGTAGATGATTATCCTACCTTCTTAAAGTCCATGTCGGATAAAAGTCAAACATTTAATACTGTAATCGAAGAATAAAACGAGAGTTTATTAAAATGTCCGGCTAAAGTAATTCTTGTACCAACATCTATTGACCTTGATGAATCCAACCTTTATCTTGAAGAAATGCTGAATGATCCTGAAACAAATCAAACAATATTAAATTCAGAAAGAGAGCTTCTTGGTTTCTATAAAATAGAACGTAATAATAAAATATGTTATTTGTTATTTTATAAAATTCATCATTTTGATGAAGCATCCTATCCAGAAATATTTGAAACCTTAAAGAGGATTCGTAATTAATTATTAATTTTCGGAAATACCAACGAAATAGGTATATCGGATATGAAAAATCCTTTTGAAAACCACTCATTTATTAAAATACTTAATATTTTAACTTACCTTTTTCATAACACGCAGATTAAAATTAAAATATATCATAATAAAATTATCTTCCCAGTCCCGACTGAAATAAAGAAAATATTACACGATAATCATGATATCCCGATTGCTGGCCATTTAGGTTCTGCTCGTATGTATAATAGGATAAAAGAAATTTATTATTGGAAAGGGATGCGTAGTGACATAGAAACATATGTTAAACAATGTAAATCCTGCCAAGAAAATAAAGCACTCCGACAAATAAATCGCGCTCCCATGCAAATAACTAGTACTTCAACAGAACCTTGTCAACGTGTAGCTCTTGATATTGTCGGGCCACTTCCAGAATCTGGTCCCAGTAAATTAAAATATATATAAACAGTTCAAGATGATCTAACGAAATTCTCTTCAGCATATCCTATTAGGACTACAACCGCGGAGGAAACATGTGAATGTCTCCTTCATTACATCTCAATTTTTGGTATACCTAAAATGATCCTCACAGATCAAGGGACAAATTTTACATCTGGACTATTTAAAGAGACATGCAAATTCTTAAAAATTAAAAATCTTTGGGCTTCACCTTACCATCCACAGACGCAAGGAGCTCTTGAACGAAGCCATTCCACCCTTAAGGAGTATTTAAAATCATACATTAATGAGGAACAAACAAACTGGCCCCGATATATATATATACTGCCATGCTGGCTTATAATACATCCGTCCACTCTACTACGCATTTTACACCATATGAATTAATGTTCGGTAATAAGCCATTTATACCAAATTCTATTTATAACGAATCCCCAGGGGCTACATACCCTGAATATGTCCGCATGTTGCAGAATCGTCTCAAGCACTCCCGGCAAAAAGCCGTAGAATTCATCAATAAATCTAAAGGAAGTTCCAAAACATATTATGATACACGGACACGACCAGTCAGCTATCATGCTGGCGAATACGTTTACGTAAAGAATCATTTAAGACTGCGGAAAGCCTTGTCCCCAGTGTGGAAAGGCCCCTATAAAATAATTAAGATCAATGGTAATAATACATTGTCAATATTAATTAATCGACGTCATGTCGTACACCACTATGACCAGGTCAAACCTGCTCAAGTGCAGAGTTCGTAAAATGTTTGCTTTTATACACACCTTACATTTAAATTTTACTTTATTATACTTATACATTATTTAGTAATTACTTTTACTTTACCTTTTTTTTTTACTCTTCATACTAGTGCACACTAAGTATATAATATTAGTTTTTATAATTTATAATAGCAAGATACTGTTCTATTCTTGCAGAACTCATCAACATGCTGAAAGTCAGCAAAATCATTACGTACAACAATTTAAATCAAGTCCAGGGATCTATTTCGACTATCTTGGCAAGCTCAGCGTTATTAACGGGAAATTAAATATATTAATGCCAATGGACATATCTCACTTAAGTACACATATTGAAAATATAGACTATGCTATAAAATTAGTTAAGGATCTTTGTGAGAAAACGACATTTAGTAATATCGATTGTCACCATCTCCTTGAGCCGCTAGCTGTTAGATATAATGATATGTATAAGGAATTTAGTTCTGTATCCCATTTAGTTACTAGGAAATCAAAGCGTGCTTGGGTGAGTGGAATAGGCTCAATAATAAAACATGTATTTGGCAATTTAGATGAGAATGATGGTCTTAAATACGATGAGGCTATAAAAGTATTGTTTAATAATCAAAATAAAGTAGTTTCTCTCGTCAAAAATAATATTTTACTTACCACATCTACCGTATCGATGTATAACGATACTATAAATAAAATTAAAATTAACGAATTAAATTTGAATGATGCTATCGACAACCTCTCTGTTAAAGTACGTAACATATCTATCATCACGGATGAGCTTTGGTCTCAGATCAGTATTAACCAGGTTATTAATAATTTAGAAACTTCAATTTTAACATTATCCTTCCAATTGGAAGACATAACTAATTCTGTTTTATTCAGTAACCAAAATATTTTACACCCTTCTTTAATCACGACACAGCAATTATTCAGAGAACTTGCCGATAACCATCAACATTTACCTAATAATATGAAGTATCCAGTGAGCCTCGAAATAGCCTCAATGAGTTCTATGTTAAGTATATCGAAAATTGATAGTTATTATGTAGATAATAAGATTCTTTGTTCTCCAAATTCCATTAGTGTTAATTAAGGAATTTATGTTATTTCATAATATTGGATTACCGACACCACATGACTCTAGCAACCCCAACTCTTTCAGTTTAATAATACCCAATTCAAAATACATAGCAATGACCAAAGACAAATCGCAGTATTGTATCTTGGAAGATGTAAATAGTTGCAAAAATATGTTAAACGAAAACTATGTTTGTGAAATTTCAATAATTTATGTAACAGAAACTAAGTCCACATGTGAAACAGAGTTTATGAGTAAAGTAATTGATAAGGTCCCGGAAAATTGTGAAACTAAACTAATTTTTGGAGAGTTAGATATTTGGAAACCGCTTAAGAATAATAAATAGATTTTTGTACAGTCAGTACCGGGTAAAGTCTCTATAGATTGTAGAAATAGCGAAGCATCCGAAATTAAAATTTTAGGTACTGGCATTATGTCACTTCCTAGTAATTGTATCGGTTATCATAAAAGCAACACTCATAACTCAACACGATTTTGTCAACGCTACCATAGAAATTGGAATATCTGATTTTAATCTTATTAATGACAGCTGTTGTAATTTTAAGAAACTAAATTTAAGTGCGAGGAATGTGACCCCTATCAAACTACAAAATTTTGATTTAGATAATATTAAATTTAATCAACAAATTTTTCTTAAAAATCTTGAGGACTGAGATAATATTCTAGAAAACCCTCATATAGTTGAATACGGGAGACATTACTCCGTAGTAGTTATACTTATAGTGATAGTGATAGTTCTTTATTCCATATTTAGATTTTATAACTGTGTGAAACCTGGCAGCAGAACCTTAAAATTGAATCTAGCAAAAGTTGACTCTAATTCCAAAGTATCTAAAAATATTCAGTGTGACATAATAGAAATTAAAGACACTGAACAAAATGTTAAAGATAATATAGAAATTGAAAATTTCAAATTATTAAATTCTTCGTTTCAATTCTAATTAATCTTGAATCTGGAATTATTTCGGTATGAATGTTGTTCATGGTTTTAAACACGGTTTGTGTCGCGGGTCAATTTTCTTTTTCCCGACGTTTCGGTTTCTTTTCAGCAGTTGTCACGAGAGGACTGGTCCATCATACAGAGCTTAAACTACTGCCATACCAAATTTCATCAAAACCTTTCAGTAGTTTTTGAGTGCAAGAGTTATAAACTTCCATCCATTCTCATAAACTTACTGGCTTGTCTTAGTAGTAGGAAGGTATTATTGACGTGAAACGTCTTTAAAATCGCGCCGAAACATACGGGTACCAGGTTTAAAAACTGGACCGTAACGAAAAGGTCTATATCATCGTACCTTAATAATTAAAAAACTATTAGTCTTAGAAACAAAAATGTGGTGTAAATATTTCACTTATATAGTCAGCTCGCTGTTATGACATTGAGTTCGTGTCGGGGTCAAGCGGGGCGGCGGGGGAGGGATACTGCGATAACTGTGCGAAACCGGCGCTCACGCTTGTTTCTATTCAGTGTAACTCGTGACTCCGACTTTATAGCGTGGTGATTCTTTCGTGTGTTTGTTGTTTCTATTACGTACCTGTTCTTTTTTATTAAAATACTTAAAACAGCGTACATCTTGTTTTCATTTCAATCTTTTACTTTAAAAGCGATTCGCTAACATAGACGTTTCACGTTAAAACCAACGGCCGTGTGCCCCGACACAGCCCCACCCGCTTTTTTTATACCTACTTTTATTTGTTTACAAATTAATCTTTCTATGGACCAACTTCCTTTTACTAAATCTGATCCAATTTAATGTCTGTAAAAGTGTATACTTTACCCTATATTTCTGAGTTAGGCGTGGAGAACATTTTTTGTTAATTTCCTTCGTCAAAAAGAGATCAAGAGTATCTAGCGTTCTTTGATCTTTGCTAAATACCCTATATCCACAACGTATGGAAAAACTGTAAGTTGCATTTCCGCAACTTAAGTTGAATAACTTAAGTAAACATAAGTTTTCCTTTCGTCGTGAAATAATATAAAATACTATATTTTTTGCTCTATGTATGCTACTGTATTATACTTCCATTTAGACTGGCCAAATGTTTGGTATTTGGTAAGCGTTTGTATATTTTTTACGTTGTTGGGTTACTCGGATTCGAATCCCGGTCAAGCGAATATTATTGTAATTCTTTTAATTTATTTAAATCTACTAGAACTCCGAACAAATCTCAGTTACCCAGGTTTTTTATTATTATTACTAGTGTCATGTATCCTGGTAGAATTAAAAAAAAACTTGTAATTTTTTTCTCAATGAGATTTTATTCCTCAAACATACTTATCTAAAATTGTATCACTCTATTTTTCCAGGGAATCGTGCGAGAGCGTTGATCGTGTCTGCAATCTGTATGGCTGATAAGTGTCATATTCTCTATTCCACTTCTGATACTTTACGAGGTAAAAGAAGTACAAGGTAAGATTAATTATGTAATATTAAGTATACATTACATTAATGTATATTTCTTCCAAAATAGGCTTCAATTCTTTATTATCAACTATATATTTATATTATAATATATATATTATAACTTCGATCCATCCGGCTGTCCCTTGACACCTCTCAAGTTTTATTATAATATCTGTTTATTTTGATTTGTGGATTTTTTCTCTTTACGGTTTAGTTTTTTAGTTGTCAAAAGTTAAGAAAAAAAGACGAAGAAGGGTATTTAAGGCACTTCTACGATTAATGTTTACCTTTTAGAATAATATTTTCTATAGACTCAAGATGTAGTCGTTATATTTCTTAATCCCGTTTTTACGGTGAGTTTTTTATATCTGTGTTGTGAAGTTTGATTTGGTCAATCACGCTTGTAATAAAACACATTATTTTTCATGTAAATTATCACATTGTGAAATTAGTTGTCAAAATTTGATTGGCCAAACCACGTGCTTATTCTTTCCGTTCTTGCATTAAAATATATGTATTGACTATATGACTATATGTGAAGATAATATTATAATGTTTGTATCCATACTTTAATTGTTCTTCGTATCCTCATTTATTTTGCTTACCCTTTATTTTGTGATAGTCACACAGCCCGTGATTTTGATCTTTTGGGGTTAAGATCATGGCGGCTTTGGGACTCCAACTCCACACATTTTATAGATTTTCCAGGGACCTATACTCCAAGTTCAAGGCACCGTTTTTCATGGACTTATGGCTGGTTTCAACACATCCGGATTTCTGAGTGCCGCTAGTTATTCCGGCACTGAACTGACTGGCTTTGGACCCGTCTGAACCACCCCTTGGACGATCTACGTCGCGGCAAATATACCGGCTTGAACGTCAGATAGACGCTATCGGAAGTTGGGCATCATCGCGCCACGTGCTGACTACATTCCCAAATTTAAATTTTTAAAAATATTTAAATTTTTGATGAAATATATACAATACATACAATATACATACATAGACTGTCGAAATAATTACCCTACCTTATGGCTTCGCTGTAGTCGAGTACTTACCAAGGAAGATTTACTTTGTGCCGAGTTTTTAGGCGTGAGGAACAGATTTCGTTATCTATAAACAAAGTGTATCTAACACAATACACAGTTGACTGCCGCAAACATTACCCTTCCTTCTGGGTTCACTGTAGTTGGGTAAAATGGACATAAGCTAATCAGAGGGTCAATTCTGCTAAATAAAACCTGCAATAATACAATTACAATTCACAGTCCGCTACGCTAAAACTGTCAAACCGGTATCCTTGTAAACGTTAAACCAGCGTTAAACGCGTTTTGATTCAAGAAAACTTCACAATCAAAATCAGTTTGTGATAACAAGTCGCTTCACTTATGATACAATCAAAGTAAAATGAATATCTACGTGAAATACGAGAATTAAGATGGAAGAAGAAATATTAATATTGAACACATATGAATGTCACACATAATAATAATAATAATAATAATAATATATCTTTATTGAACACACAAGGGACATTAACACGGTTAAAAAGAAAATAAACAAATCGAAAAACGGAATCAAATCCCCACACCACATGTTCAAAGGCAATCCACTCAGGCATCGACCACGGTGGTGCCGAGGCGCCTGATCTTCCGTGGTCCCCATTTTAGTTTGAGATCTCACATCACCACACTATTTTAAATATTTATTTTAGTATGCTTAACCTTAAATAAACATGTATATATTTAACACTAAAACATTAAAGATTCTACTAATTATAACATCAATACAAAATAACAATTACGGTCAGACACCGCTGGTGCAGCTTTATCTCCCGATAGGTACGGGATATTGGACCACAACTGAACACCGCACCCGCGCGGCCGTGATCGGTTCAGTCGGCGCTGTGACGCGTTCAGTGCTACAGCTACAGCACCCGACTACTATTTTATCGGATTATCCTACAACTTACATATTATATTAATATAATGTATAAATAATTATGTGAAATTACACAGACGTGAGTTATTAATTATTATGAACTAAATACAAGTAATAAAGTCTGTAGTAGTAATTAGTACCTACGAGTATGTAGTAGTTATATGGACGCAGTCAGCAGTTCGTGTGTTGTTTACATCTTGTGCAGCGACGAAAACATGACCTTGACCTTGTTAATAAGGAAATATTGAAATAGGAATCGGGTCAGCGGCAGCGGCAACAGCAACAAAAAAGGTACACTTGTAGAATGAATTCACCTTTATTGGTCAGCCATCAGCAGTAGAGTGAGGGCCATTTTTCAGTTACCGCCCTTTTTATACATCTTATGAGTATAAACAGTTAAATGTTTATATATAGTAAATACGTTTTAAATATTAATATTAGTATTTAAATATTGTTAATATAATTATTAAAATCAAATTAAGATAAACCGGAAGCTACGCAAAAATAGTCACAAACTTAAATAATATTATTAGTATCTATCCGGAAGTGAGTTTTGTAACACTCGGCCATCCTGCATTTTGCCGTGTCCCACGGCAAGTTGACTTGTTTTCATCATGTCATTTTTCTGTACCTGAAAAGAGATAAAAGAGAACAGTAATTGCACTTAAGATAATATTTTATGGCAGGCAATTGGCATGTGTCACGCTCATAATATTTAAATTTTAAATAGTATTGAAATGTTTTTTATTTCTAAACTTATGGATACTTAATTTTAAATAACACAAAATAATGTTTTTTTTTTATACGTATTCCACGTTAACTTATTATATTAAGAATGATTTGTTTAATGGTTAAGATTTAAGTTAAGAGTCACAGAGAATTAAGTTCATTACATATTTATTATTCTTTTTGTTTTGTAGCATACCTATATGTATTATATTAATTATTGTAATAAATAATCAAAGTTTTTTTTGCATCACACAGATCTAGTTTAGTTACTAGATATTTGTTTCAGGTCACACATTTAGATTTACTAGATATTTTTGAGCATCACACAGATCTAGTTTATTTACTAGATATTTGTTTCAGGTCACACAGATTTACATTAGTTTAGTGTCACACAGATCTAACTAATTTACTAGATATTTTTTGCATCACACAGATCTTGTTTATTTACTAGATATTAATTGTTTCAGGTCACACAGATCTAATTAATTTACTAGATATTATTTTAGCATCACACAGCTAGTCAAGTCTTTATTTTAAAGTAATATTAATAATTTGAAGTGATAATTAGTCTTATTCCTTATAAAATGAATGTTAAAAAAAATGAAATAGTTATTAAATAGTTTTTTTTTTATTAGGTATAATTTTAAAATCACTTACTACGCACAAGTGTTTATTTAAATGATAAATTTTAAATTAGTTTATAAGTACACAAGTATAGATAACTTTAATTGCTTAGAGTATATTCTTAAATAAACTTAGATGTATTAAATATTCTAGTTTTTAAACAAATATTAAGGGCTTAAAAGTATATAATATTCGCGTGTATCATTCAACTTTCTAGCAAATCTATAAGATCATCTCTGTCTACTTCTCTATCAGAATCTGTCGAACTATCCGAAATTGAGGAATTATAGGGACGTAAGGCCTCCCCGGGTACTACAGCATTAAACTTTTTGCATCCCTTAATACCTTTAATGCTGCTAATATTATAACGATCAATAGAATGATCAGACTTGGTTATTTTATATGGTCCCGTATACTGACTGCCCAATTTCTTGGTGACACCCCCTGTACTATCACGAGATATTCCGCCCTTCCAAAGTACTAACTCACCTAAATTGTACTTCCTACATTTTTTATGTTTCTTATCATAACGATTCTTCATCACCGTCATATATTTGTCAATTTTTATTTTGGCTTGAGCTCTACGGTCCCCTAATTTTTGAACCAAATCTGGGTGATCAGCGCTAGTCGAGGGGTAAGCAGGGAAGAGAGTGTTATTATGTGTAAACATCAAGCTAAAAGGCGTGTACCCAGTAACCGCATGTGGGGTGTTATTTATACCCCACACGACATTAGATAATTTTTCGTCCCAAGTACATTCACTTTCCGATGTGGTATTAAGTCCATTAATAATGCTTCTATTTACCCTCTCGACTTGGCCGTTTGAACGTGGCGAGGCTATTGCATTTAAAACATGTTTTATTTGTTTTTCAACTACGAAATCTTTAAAATACCTACTTGTAAATGCTACCCCACGGTCAGTAATTATTCTGGAGGGAATTCCGAATACCGATATAATTTCTTTTAAGTTTTTTATAGTTTCAACAGAGCTAACACTACGTACGGGCCTTGCAAATACGAATTTGGTAAAGGAATCAATTACAACTAGTATATAAATATTTCCATTACGAGTTTTAAGAAAAGGCCCCAAATGATCGGCATGTAATGTGTGCATTGGTATGTTGGGCTTATCTATGGGGTGTAGCTCGCCCTCAGGTTTACCATAATTCCCTTTAGCATATGCACACTGTAGACAAGCCTTAATATACTTTTTTATAAACCGAGTCATCCCTAAAAACCAGAATTGAGACTTTATTATTTTTTCGCACTTCTCAAACCCTAAGTGGCCAGCTTGGTCATGATATTTTTGTAACAGGCTCCATTTCGATAGCTTAGGTATCACAAATCTATTCCCGTTCAAGGTTTTACGAAATAAACGACCGTCTAAAACTACGTAATTATTTTTAATATCTGAATTTTGGGTACCTTCATCAAGTTGTCTAATTATGTGCTGTACATTGTCATCCTGTAGTTGCAAAGTTATAAGCCAGTCGTCTTTATCGATGTTGAGTACACAAACCGTTTCTAAAGGATTGCGACTAAGGGCATCGACGTGTCGCATACGATCGCCGGTACGATATTCTATAGTAAGGTCAAAATCTTGGATAGTGAGCCACCAACGGGCGATACGCGGCACAAGGTCTTTTTTTGTAAGTGTGTTACGTAGAGCTGCGCAATCAGTAATAACTGTAACGGGGATTCCAGTTAGGTATATACGGAAACGTTTTAAGGATTCTACAACTGCCAAGGTTTCTAGTTCGTAGCTATGGTAACACTGTTCTTCCCTGGTAGTTACGCGGCTAAAGTAAGCAATTGGCTTTAAGCTATTATCATTTTGGTACTGTAACATAATCCCTCCTAGACCTAACTTACTAGCATCCGTATGAAGCTCCGTTTTAGCATGATGATTATAAATAGCTAGTACTGGTCTTTTAGTTAACGCTGCTTTAAGATTTTCGAAAGCTTGCTCCTGCTCAGAGCCCCACTCCCAGTTGACCGTCTTTTTTGTAAGGAGAGTTAGCGGACGTGCTAACTCGGCGAAACTACGAACGAATTTTCGAAAATAGGAAGCGAGACCAATAAATTGTCTTACTTCGTGTACATTACGAGGACGCCTAAATTGCGATACACTTTCGATTTTAGCTAATCCTGGACGTATGGAACCAGCCGTCACTTCGTGTCCCAAGTAGTTTACACTGTTTTGTAAAAAGGAACATTTCTGTAAATTTAGCTTTAAGTTGGCACGTTCTAAAAGTTGGAGAACCCCCTGAAGTAAATTGATACCCTCGTTTATACTGACTGAAGGAACGGTCAAATCATCTAGATAAATGGCTAACTTATTGTTCAATGGTTGTAAGGCCTTTTGTATGAGACGCGAAAATACGGCGGGGGCATTGGCCAGACCAAATGGCATCCGGAGGAATTCATACTGCCCTGTAGGTGTAACGAATGCAGTTTTATGTATAGAGTCTTCAGACATATTTACTTGATAATAACTTTGTGCTAAATCTAAGACCGTGAAGTACATTTTCCCCGAAAGCCGATTGATCTGGTCATCAATATGTGGAAGTGGATATCGATCCTTAATAGTTTGGTTGTTAAGAGCGCGGTAATCGACACATAAACGGTAATCACCTCCCTTCTTTTTCACCAATATTACAGGACTAGCATAGTCTGAGCTTGACTCGCGTACTATACCAGCCGAAATCAGTTCACTAATCTTTTGTTCGGTAATTTCCGCCTCTTTGTACGACATTCTATATGGCTTGCTGTGAACCGGTACATCAGTTTTGGTATGAATGCGCATCTCTAATAAATTAGTACACCCTAGCTGCTCACTACATTCAGCGAATGCCGTATTATATCGGTTTAACAAATTCAATAACCTACTACAATAATATTCATCAATATCCCCAACGTTTATGTCAGAAATATCTATATTTTTTGTTTGTACGTTATTTACATTATTATTAAAATGTTGACTACATGAACTTGATGTTAACATTACTTCAGTTACGTCAAAAATGTCAGCTCGAGTAAGTAATTTCCCTCTTTGCCAATGGATAGACGTATCGCCTAAATTGGTTACTCGTAATGTGTAGTCACCGAATTTTAAAATAGATTGCGGTATATAATATGATAAATTCCCAAAATCAAAAACAATAGTCCGCGTTACAAGTATACTGCCGTGATCTAACTTATCTGTTACATACACGCAAATTAACCGAGTATCTCCGGGCTGCAATTCAAGATCGTTACTTAAATACAAAGGAATTCTTTCTACAAAATCATTAGAGAACAAATTAATATCGGACAAGTAGTGGGTAGTATGAAAATAATTTTTATTGTTCGGTAATAACATAACGGCTTTATAATTGGCAACAAGTGCTATGTCTGGATGTTTAAATATAGGGCTACCTATTATCATATTTAAATCCTTAAGATCCGCATCAGTTACTTCAGCCTCACTGTATACACAAATGTTATCTATACTTATATTAAATTGTACATTACCTAACGAAATGATATGCAAACCTCCAAAACCTTTCATTAACAAATTTGATTGAAAAACTTTTAACCTTAATTGCTTAACTGTTTCTAGTGTTATAATATTAACTTTACTTCCCGTGTCAATATATCCTAGCAATGTTATTCCGTTGACTATGATTTGTTTTTTGTATATATCTGATAGAATTTCGTAACTGTTACAATTAATTTTGCGTACCTGCACACTGCCGCGTTGATCTTGAAACGTGTACCGGCGGAGCGCGTTGTCCATCATACCCGCAGTGTTTCCAGCAGCTCGGGCGCCTGCAGCATGCCAGCAGCTACTGGAACTGTGGCCCAAGCGTTGACAAATCTGGCAGCGTGTGATGCGACAGTCTCTTGCTTCATGACCGGTCTTGCGGCAGTTGTAGCATGTTTTCGGCAAACCGGCGCCCCGACGCCAGTTAGATGTTTGTTCAGAAGCTTTCGTACCTATCGGCTTGTAATTTTCAAGAGATGACAGGAATCCAAAATAAAGCTGTTCTGGTGTCTCGCAATTGTAGGCCTTCGCATTTGGTCGTAATTCAACGGGCAACCCACGAATTAGACACGAGGTAGCAGCGTCGCCCTTCAGACCGCATTTCTTGACTAGGGACATTTTTTCATGGAAATACCTCGTCATGGTCTCGTCATTATCCTTTACTCGTGCTAGCATCTCTTCCAACTGATCGACATAGTCAGTGGAGCGCGGAAAGGCACACGTTAGATTTTGTTTCCACTGCGTCCACGTGGCTGTATAGTCTTCTAAGTCATCGTACCATTCTCTCGCAGCACCGCGTAGGCGAATTTGCATAACGAAGATACGATCTTTTTCGTCCCAGGAATACATATCTCCGAGCTGGTCGATCTTATTAAGCCACCCCCTTACATTGGTCGATTTCTTTCCTGGATCAAGTTCTGGTATGACTTCTGCTTCCAGATGATTAATTCTCCTCTTCTTATACATGCTCCTAATATGTGGACGTGGAGAGGTAAAAGTTTCACAGTTCTCAGTTGTACCTTCATCCGATGATGAGTCGATGGCACTTTGCCTCTTTTTTCCCAAACCACAGCGATATGGACCCATCATGGTGCTTAGAGACAGGTTAAACAACGAAAACAAAAAAAAAATCTCTTTACCTCCAAATCCCACTTCTGAGATGAAATAGGAATCGGGTCAGCGGCAGCGGCAACAGCAACAAAAAAGGTACACTTGTAGAATGAATTCACCTTTATTGGTCAGCCATCAGCAGTAGAGTGAGGGCCATTTTTCAGTTACCGCCCTTTTTATACATCTTATGAGTATAAACAGTTAAATGTTTATATATAGTAAATACGTTTTAAATATTAATATTAGTATTTAAATATTGTTAATATAATTATTAAAATCAAATTAAGATAAACCGGAAGCTACGCAAAAATAGTCACAAACTTAAATAATATTATTAGTATCTATCCGGAAGTGAGTTTTGTAACAATATACCGCTTAGGCTTCGGCTGACAACACTATCAGTGAGTAAATTATATATTATGTAATAGTAATCCTACACATAATATTGTATTTATTATAAATTATAGATAATTAGATAAATCTAGGGTTTCATTAATAAAATATAACTATTATTAAAAATAAATAAATAGAATATTATTACATTACATTACATTACATTACAATATACATGCGTGCATATTTAAAGGGTAGTTAATATATAGCTAGAAGAAGCTTGTTGCTGCAGTAAATAGGCTTTGTATTTTAACTTAAACCCTTGCGTTGTTTGCAGAGCACGAAATGGTGGCGGTAGATTGTTCCAGACCTTGCTGGACAAATACCGAAAACTACCCCTAAACGCGGAAGTGTGGTGCAACTGAGTGACTAGAAGATAGGAGGAACCTCTTGTAGTGATAGCCAGCTGCTTATCTCCTGCCCACTGTAATTTGCTGTAGAGATAGGTTGGTGTTTTAAATTTTATAACCCCAAACAATAACGTGGCAAAATGTAGTTGCCTTCTATAATCCATCTTAAGCCAACGGGTTTTGTTTATGTAAGTTGTTACATGAGCACGAGGAGGGACGTTATAACAAAATCTGGCGCAAGAGTTTTGAACCTTTTGAATTAGTTTTTTCAACTTGGATAGTAAACATGGCCCGATGACTGTATCCGCGTAATTTAATTTGGATAAGATAAGTGAGTCACACAGAATAACACGCAAATTGGCCGGCAAAAAAGTTCTAATTTTATACAGTACTTTTAACCGGTAGAAACAATTGCTGACAGTTTTAGTTACGTGCTTCTCGAACTTCAAACCTTCATCCATCAATACACCTAAATTACGTGCCTCTTCTACTCTTTCGATTAATTTTCCATCTACATATATTAATGGCTGCACTATTTTTATTTTATGGGTTTGAAGTTTCGAACCTAATATCATGTATTTAGTTTTCACCGGATTCAGAACAAGGGCATTAGCTGAAGACCACTCCGAGATACTAGCAAGGTCAGAGTTCAATTTAATTACAGCCTCGTGGACTTCACTAGGCTTGAAGGATATGTACAGCTGTATATCGTCTGCGTAAATATGGAACTTGCAATGTTTTATAACTCGTACAATGTCGGCACAGTACAACGCAAATGCCTGTGGTCCAATAACCGACCCCTGAGGCACTCCCCTACTCACTTCATGTGGAGTTGAACGTGACGAAGTACCGTCTAAATCATTATGTAACTCGACTATTTGAGTACGATTATTAAAATAACTTGCAAACCAATTTAAAACATTCTGGTCGAAACCGTAATATTGCATTTTAGCTAGTAGCAAGGAAATGTTAATCGTATCAAAAGCGCGCGAAAAATCGAGTAACACAAGTATCGTACCTTCGCCTGCATCCTGCGCTGTTGTGGTGCTGTGTCTTTTTCTAAAACCCGACTGAACCTCAGGTAATATACGATTGGCGTCAAGGTATAGAGTCATCTGATTAGATACAACCCTCTCTAGTACCTTTGATACACAAGGAAGTATACTTATAGGTCTTAGCTCCTTGAGTTCGCTAACATTGTTATTTTTAGGTATAGGTTTTACTAATGCAAGGCGCCATGCATCAGGAAAAATACAAGATTCTATAGACTGATTGACTAATTTGGTTAGGCTATTTAGACATATTGGATAACGACAGATGGCCAATATCATATCCAGCGTTATGCAATCAGCACCCATAGCGTTAGACTTAAGTGAACTTAATATTTTATCAATGTCATTGGTACCAACGGATGTGAACGTGAAAGAAGAGGAGTTAAATCTATTATTGACAAAGAAAGTAAGTGTAGATAAAGGCACAGAATTACTGCCTGGTACGTCCAGAAAATGTTTGTTAATCATAGATGGGTTACTAAATTGAGGTGGAAGAGAGAGGTTTGATTTTGCATTGCTTAAATTAATATTATCCTTAAGATGCTTCCACATTAGTCCCGGCTGTTTGATATTAGTGTTTATATATGTTTGAAAATAAACAGATTTCTCCCGTGACAGAGCCAGAGCCACTTCTCGCTTGAGGCTTTTATAAAATGTTAAATGTGAGTTATTATTACTTTTGCGTGCCCGCCTGTATGCCTCGTCCCTTCGTCGCATCATTAATTTAATATTATAAGTAATCCATGGGTATTGTTTCTGTTTTATACTTATATTTCTAACAGGCGCTAGTACATCAAATACCCATAAGACACTGTTATTAAAATCACGCACCATTTCGTTAATGTCTGCATGTTGCTGTATAAAATTCCAATCTACAGACCCAATTGTGAATTCCAGGTCATGTGCATCTATATCCTTTATAGGTCTGTACTGAATTATTTTCGGTGTAAACTTTTCTCTTCGGATGTTTATATCGGATTCGGATATAAATGCATGACTACTAAGGTCAGGAATATGATCAACACAAACTTGAATTTGATCTGCATTTGTACAGACCAAGTCAAGTAGGGTTTCCGTATCCGACGTGAAATGAGTAGCCTGTTTTGTAAATTGTTGCAATTGATGCACAGTCAGGAAATCGTCCAACATTCTATACGCGCCATCTCTTTTTAAAAAGTTAATATTAAAGTCACCTATTAAGTATTTGTGTTTTTAAATGATTTTTTAAATAAAATCCTACACCGCCCCCGCGAGCTCGCACACTCACATGTCTAGGTATGTGGACTAGGCGATAGCCAGGGACCCGAGGCGCACGGCCGTCTTCGCCAGGACGTAGCCAAGTTTCATTTATAGCTACTAAATCACAATCATGAACATTCATAGCCACTAAGAATTCATCGTGTCTAGAACCAAGAGACCCGGGATTTATGAAACCAATTTTAATATTTTTTAAGTTATACATATTATAATATCATGCAAATTGTATTGTTGTATATTATTAAATATGTAATTATTAGATAAAGTAAAGATAATGAAACAATTAATTACTAAGAATATTAGGGTTTGTATAGGATTAAAAATATTATAAAAATATACTTCAATTGCAACAATATATAAAAATACATGTGGGACGTGAAAGTAAATTAATAATAAGATAAAATAATATAGTGCCGTGTGACTGTTACATAGTAGCTCCAGATCTGTTTTTGTTGCAGATATATGATAAGGTGTAACATAGCCGCGCTTTGTTTTTACACTAACATAAATTCCTAAGATTATACATAACAATATATAAATATTAAGATTTGAAAATTCTATCAAGATCAAAATGTAAATTAAAGTATAATATGCAATCTTTTTATTGCATGATAACATGTCTAAAGTACTTGACCAACAGATGACACACCCAAAAGCATTTTGTTGATTTTCTGAATCTGTAATAGGAGAACGGTGTAGGTGTAGGGCTGATACCACGGGCGAAGATCAAAAGTGTTAAAATGTCCTTCGTCATTGTGTTTGGTAAGTTTTATTTCAATCATTTGTATTACTTTCATAGACGTATTTATTACTAAGATGAGGCATGTCGAGGCAACTGTCCCCATTTATAAAATGACGCCACTTTTCGGGTTGTTCGGGGCCATTTTGACATTTTAAGTATGATGTTCGGTCAAAAATAAGTTAAATTATATTTTTGTCAAACAAAGTTTCCGAACGCACAATGTCCCTTTCCAATCCCAATATCTTTTCCTTGCGGGTAGAAGAAAGAAAAACATCAAAAAAAAAAGTCAAGTAGCGTCTGATGGCGTTTTCGCTCTCTTGGCTTCGACGCGCTCGTGGATGCATCAGCAGAGTCCATGACTCTCATGTTCGCGTCGTCAAGTCTCAAGTCAGCCGGTTTACTGTACCCAATCACCGGTATTGTGTGAACATTCACTTCTTTGGAAATCAGACAATCATCAAAAAACGCGACATGTGCATAAATGTAGTGATATAAGTGCAGTGGTATCCAGAAAGGTGGCCACGAGAACCTGTCGCCGGATGCGAGCAAATTAGCCAAAGAACCAGCCCAGATATCTAAGGTAAGCCCGCATTTCCCACTTGCACTTTCTCCCTATCCTTTTATGTAACATGTCTTATGGTCCTTCGAGCCGGATTAAAGGTCCTTCTACTCGGACAATTTATTGGTCCATCATCATCTTAATTATTCTATTTCAAGCATTTCTTGGCCTTCCGTGCCATATCTAAACATTATTCACGATTCCCAATTTAATTCGTTGATGGTTGTCGAAAAGACGCCATTATCAAATCAGCGTGTCATCAACTTTATTTCCTATTCATCCTAACATATTTCAACCTAAAAGCCTTATTTCCTATCGAAAATCGTCTTATTTTAGTGCATCAACTTGTTTTCAATCATATTTTAAAGTTTTTAAAGAATTTCGTAAAATTTTATTTGCAGCCTTAGTTTCAAGGTCATAATTTCGTATTTTTTACCGAACATGTTGATATAGACTATAGAGGGCGTATCAAATCAAATCAAATCAAATCATTTATTCACTGAATGTAGTAAGTACATAGTATTACATAATATGCAGATGGTAAGTTTAACAAAAAAAACATACATTCTACCATGATAGCATGGTGTGTGAAATTAAAATATACAATCTCCAGAGTCTAGGTACATATAAAATATAGTTTTAAATATAAAGTAAAAGCAATTGGTCGATCTATAGATTATACAATAAATAATTGGTTTTGACCATTATGTTAACAGAAAGTTTATTACATATATATTAAAATAATAAAGTTAAAAATCATATAAATAGTTAAAATGTTAATTTGAGAATGCATTAGGTCACAAAATATTTTAGGTCACAAGATAAATAATTAAATAAGTTCAATGTCAAATGTATTATAATTTAAAAATCACTTCAAAGCCATATAATTAAATGTCAACTTTATTTTTATTTATCAATAATATTACTTGCACTTAATTTAATGAATTTAAGATTTTTGATAATATTGACTAATTATTGATACAGGTCATTTTTTGTTTTGTAGTATAAATTCATTTATGTCATAGAAACTATTTTCTACAAGCCAAGATGTCAGATTTCTTTTAAATTTGTAAATTGTAGGCAATTCCTTGAATTTCCTATCTTTATGGATACGAAGATTTAAAAAAATAATTGCATAGTGTCTATTGTTTTGGCCATAAACTCGGTACTTTTCACTTGTTTGTTCGAACGTCATTTAAGTTTGACATCTGTCAACTTAATTCAAATTAGATATTAATTTAGCTGTCAAGTGTCAACTTTGTTTACATTTTAATCGCAAATAGCTTACCTACTTTATTAAGTTAAAATTTTATAATCTTCAAGATTGGTAAAGGACAAAAGAGCCCTAAACAAGTTTTCTTTGATGATTCTCAGTATGAGATACAGCGAACGAATATGCGCGTTAGTAATAATCTTTTGGAAACCTTGTACAAATTAGCAACTCAAATTAGTTTGGATTCTCAATCTAATCCTAACACTTTATCGATGTTTAAAGTGCGTTTTAAAGAAATAAACAATTATAAAAGTGATTTTCAGGGAGCTTATAACTATTTAAGATCAAAATGTTCAGATAGTGATTTGCAATCCGAGATTGACACACAACTAGAAGAGTTTTATGACAAGTATTATTCAGTGCAATTTATTTCAGATAGTTTAGGTTCTGTTTCTGAGTCATATACACAATCAACTAATCAAAAAAAACATTTAGTTAAATCTCAACAAGTTATATTTACCTAAAATTTCTTTGCAGCAATTTTCAGGATCTTATACAGATTCGCCTAATTTCATTGCAATGTTTGATAGTCTAATTCATAACAATTGTGAAATCAGTGGCGTGCGAAAAATGCATTACTTGTTATCAGTATTACAAACGGAACCGCTAAACTTAATCAAACATTTGGAACTTTCTGAAACTAACTATCAAGTAGCTTACAGCCTCTTAAAGGAGCATTATGAGAATAAGAGACTCATAGCAGATAGGCATTTGGAGTCAATCCTAGCCGTAGGTTCTCTAAATCCTAATCAAATCTATTCAGGATTGCGAAGGTTAGTTATCTGCTTTAAAGAAAATATTAAATATATACGTTGGGGTTTGAAACTGACTCTTGGAGTTTCATTTTGTTACACATTATCAAGGAAGTTGCCCATTGACTTGCGGGGAAAGTTTGAGTTGGAATTTTACAAAACATCATCATCATCAGCACTTGCTGATCTTCCAACATTTAACAATTTGCTTAGCTTCTTGGAAACTCAGCTTAGGGTATTGGAAACTGTCTCTGGCACTAAGGAAATAGTGTCTAGCAGTACTAGCGTTTCACACATTTGGCCTAGCAAATCTTTTATTGTTAACACTTCATATTCATGTTCATGTTGTAAGGGGGAACACAACATCTATATATGTGATAAATTTAATTCGTTGACACCAGAACAACGTAAGGAATTTGTGATAAAAAAAAATTATGTTTTAATTGTTTACGCTTTCATTCGGTAAGCAAATGCCAGTCACAGACTGACTGTTGCATTTGCCACAAGCGCCATCATACTAAGTTACATATTAATTTTGTAGATAACCATGCTCAGGATTCATCGGCTATCCAGCCTAGCGTGAATGAAGTGGGTCCAGTAACTCATAGTTCTACCATTTCATCACCACTTAGCAATAGTATCCACAAGGGATCTACTATGCTTTTAGGTACGGCTGTAGTTGGTATCCAGGATGTCCATGGTCATATGCATGCGGTGCGAGCTCTATTAGATAGCGGATCTCAGGTTACAATTATAACTGAAAATTTGGCTCAGAGACTGAACTTGCCCCGACTCAATTCAACTGTTTTGTTTGGTTTAGGGGAATCTAGCGGTCAGCGCACTTATGGCAGTATGGAGTATTCTGTCCATTCTTTCATTAACGGGTCAACTCCTGCACTGACCACTCAAGCGGTGATACTTAAACGCATCACTGGTACTTTACCAAGTGCTCCAATATCATCCGAAGTTATTGACAGGTGCAAGGACTTAGTTTTAGCTGATGCCAAGTTCTCTACCTGGTCCCATAGATCTATGCCAATAAGCATATTATTGGCATAGATCTTTACAATTTGGTGTGCGATGGTAGGAAAATGCAGTTAGGTGAAAGCATGCCTACTGCACATGCATCTATTTTTGGATGGGTGTTAATGGGTCAAGCTCCCATTAACTCACTCTTTTGTCAACACATTACAGCTCTGTCTTGTACTGTCGACTTGGACTCCATACTTTCACGTTTCTGGGAAGTCGAGGAGCCTCCAGCTATGGTCATACAGGATCCAGAGAATATTCAATGCGAGAAACATTTTTTAGACACTCATACTAGGGATGCAACGGGAAGGTTTATTGTTCGTCTGCCGTTCAAGGTGACACAAAAAGCTTTAGGTTCCACATTTGATACTGCATTGAGGCGTTTTAACATTTTAGAAAAGAAGCTTCAGCGTGACCCTAGGCTTAGGGAATTATATAATGAATTCATGTCGGATTACTTATCAAGCGGTCATATGCGAGCCATATCTGGTGGTGTCTCATCGGAAAGATATTACATACCTCATCACGGTGTTCTTAAGGAAAGTAGCAGTACAACCAAACTTAGAGCTGTATTTGATGCTTCGTCACCCAGTAGTTCAGGAGTCTCTCTCAATCAAATTTTAATGTCTGGCCCTAAACTTCAACAGAACATTCAGGATATCATTTTGCGTTTCAGAACTTATGAGTTCTGAAACGCAAAATGATAGAGTAGAGTCATTTTTATCTGTGACATAAAATAGATGTACAGATGTGTGAAGCTTCACGCTAACGACTGCAGGTTTCAGACTATACTCTGGCGCGAGTCTCCTGATCAACCTATTCAACAATTTGAGCTGTCACTTACGGAATGTCAAGTTCTGCCTACTTAGCCATTCGTGTCATTTATGAGCTGGCCTCTCTCAACGCAGCTTCATGTCCTGCAGCGCCTCGTGCTCTCAAAGAAGATATCTTCGTTGATGATGTAATTAGTGGCGGTGAATGCATTTCATCATCACGACTGTTGCAGCAGCAGGTGGTTGACATATTAGCACAAGGTGGTTTTGTGGCTAGAAAGTGGACCAGTAGCTGCGATGAGGCACTCGTAGGATATCCGACAGAACATCTACAGAAGCCGTTTCGATTTTAGGAGACTAGTGACAACATTTTTAAAATCTTAGGGGTAGAGTGGAACTCTAGATCCGATTCTTTCGTCTATCGAGTTTCGAATTTGCCTAGCTGCAAAACTAAACGTCAAGTACTTTCAAATATCGCACGGATTTATGATCCTTGTGGATATTTGACGCCTATTACTTTTTATTTAAAGGTCTTAATGCAACGTTTGTGGATATTGGAACTTTATTGGGACGATCCACTTCCGGAAGAGTTCTGCAAACTATGGGATTCTTTCGTCGAAGGGTTCAAGCTTCTACAATTTCCATGTATACCTAGGTTCATTTTAGGTAATTCAATTGTTCATTCACATCTTATGGGGTTTTGTGATGCCTCACAATACGGTTATGCAGCCGTGGCTTATTTGCGCACTACTGACTCTTTTGGCGAAGTAGCTGTGCACCTACTGCTCGCTAAGTCAAAAGTAGCGCCTATCAAACAAAAGCTTACCATTCCGCGTCTTGAGTTGTGCGGAGCTGTCCTTATTTCCCGCCTTTTGGCACATATTTTGTCCGTGCTCTGTGCCAGAATTGATATCAACAGCACAACAGCCTGGTGCGATTCCAAGATCGCGCTTGCGTGGCTTCGAACTCCTCCACATCTGCTTCAGACCTTCGAGGGTAATCGTGTTTCCCAAGTTCAGGGCCTCGTCCCGTTTGTAAACTAGCAGCACGTGCCCTCCGCACTCAATCCCGCGGATTGTGCGAGCAGGGGATTGGTAGCCACAGACTTGGCCAACCATCCACTGTGGTGGTCTCCTTCATGGCTGAAGGATGATTCATCCACCTGGCCGTCTGATGGTGATGAGGTCGCTGAGGACATACCTGGTCTGAAACCGCCTACGATTTCCTCATTGACTGTTGCCGGGGTCGAAGGGGGGGTTTTATCAGATGTGTGGTTGGAGCGTTTCAGCTCTTGGTCTAGGTTACAGCGGACTACCGCTTGGATAATCCGTTTCGCACACAACTCGCGCTCTAATGATAAACTCACTGGAACTGTCTCCGTGAGGGAGTTAAACAACGCTTTGTATGCAATTGTTAAATTAGCACAGCATACAGCATTTGAATCAGAGCTCAAAGCTCTTCATTGTAAGCGATCACTGAAGGGTCCTTTGACTCGCTTAGATGTATTTATCGATTCTAACGGTCTACTTCGCGTTGGCGGCAGATTGAGGAATTCTGGCCTACCAACCGATGCTAGGCATCCTATTTTATTACCTAAGGCACATCATCTTACCAACCTTATTGTCGATTACTATCATCAACAGTATCATCATGCTGGACCTTCTACCTTAATGAATATTGTTCGACAACGATTTTGGATACCTTCAGCTCGTCGTTTGATACGACATCGCATCTTTAAATGTCCTAAGTGTTATCGTTTAAGAGCGAAAGCCTTAAGGCCCTTTATGGGTGACTTACCTGCTGCTAGAGTGCTTCAAGCGCGTCCCTTTCAGCGGGTTGGCGTAGATTTCGCAGGTCCCTTTTTCATAAGGTCTTCCACGACGCGCAAGGCGCAGAGGTCCAAAGCCTATCTTTGTGTATTTGTGTGTTTGGTGGTCAATGCTGTCCATTTCGAGGTCGTGTCGGATCTGACTTCCGACGCGTTCATGGCTTGTCTTCATCGCTTTGTTTCTCGCAGAGGTGCGGTTACAGACATTTATAGTGATTGCGGTAAAAACTTTCAAGGAGCCAAGCGACATTTAAAGGAAGTAGAGTCTTTTCTCATGGAAAATCAACAGGACTTGAAAAGTAGCATTTTGAAATTTAACATAAACTGGCATATGAATCCTCCTTATGCACCCCACATGGGTGGCCTTTGGGAGTCGATGGTTAAATCAGCCAAACTTATTCTTTATCGTACTGTTATGGGGTTCTTTCTGAACCCCTTTTTAAAAAAAGGTTTATTTTACAAACTAAAATATTGGAAATAGAAAAAACAAAGAATTAGTAATTTCGGCACACGACCGTCAACGAGATAGGATAGATGGAGACTGACTGGGCACTTGGGAGGATGTTTATATAAAGGGAGTAGGATTGCTGATGTCGATGGAAAGAATATGGATAGGGTTTAGGTAAGGGAAAAGGCTAACATGGAAAGGATATAACACCTCCCTCCGCTAGGACTAAACTTCGGGGATTAGACCGAAGTTTGGTTAGGTGAGACAGGGTCTGTGACAGGAGATTGGGAATGGATTCTGCATCTGGGAGAAGCTGGATTGAGGTTTGTATCTGGATTCACTGAGGAGCTAGGACTGGGTAAGTTTAGGGTTACGGAAGGTGAAGTATGAGTTTGACGGTTGTGCCCCTTTATTAAAAGATAAATTCTAAAGATAACATAACATGAGACTGCAATAATAAGAATTAAAGTGATTACAGAGTAATGAGCCTCGTATCTGATTATTGAGTGTTTATTAATTATTTTGTCTGTTTCTTGTGCTATTGATTTTAATTTTGTTTTTGCCTCTAGGGTAAATGCGTCTAAATCTATATTTTCGTAATGGATAGGGGGCTCATTGCTTTCGATTAATTTGAGGTTATCTAGTGTACAGCATGTATCATTAATTATATTAAAATCTGGTTGTATATTTACAGAATCTATTTTTACAGTATAGGGATTTGAAATGAGTTTTGTGCTTTTACAATAAGCTGTGCATCCTGTAGGTAAAAAGAAGAATCCTGTACCAATTATGTTTAATTTTACAACGGTTTGATTAATACATTCGACATAAAGTTTATTAGTTTCTGTTTGTACAAAAATCCACTTATTGTTAGTAATTTTTTCCAGATATCTAAATGTCCTTCTATAAAATCTGTTTTGCATTGTTGCGGTACACTATTTAATACTTTAGTAATAAGTTCACTTTCACAATTAGGGTTTGCACTAGTAGAGAACATAGTTGTTATGTCACACACGTAGGAGTCTTGGTCTATTGTCGCACAACTTTCGAGTGACTCTAGTACACAATATTCTGATTTGGAATTATCTATCGCTATATATTTATTACTGGGTATGATATAACTAAACACATTATTATTGACATTGCTATGGGCAACAGGCAGTGGTATGTTATGATATATATCAAATACATTGGTTGCTACTAATGGTATTCTTAATACAAAAGTAATCCTATTATTTAAACTAAAACTTATGACACTAGATATATTAATAAGTTTAAACATATTGCTTAATTCTAAGTTCACTGGAAGTTTTACAGCTCCGGGCAAGTATCTGTGATTATCGATCAACTACTAAAGTTTGGACTCATTCGAGTTGGTACTGAGTCTTGGACTTCAGCAAGTTTGACTTCATCATAATGATGTCTTACGTGTCGTCTATTTATTAATAGAGACAATGTATGGTTACCATGTATCTTAACCACCTTGTATGGCCCTTTCCATACAGGCGAAAGAGCTTTTCTCAACCTTAAGTGATTTTTTAGGTATACAAAAATCACCAACTTTATATTCTACGGATCGGGTTCGCGAATCATAGTAGTTTTTTGAAGTCTGTTTTGATTTGTCAATATGTTCTAGGGCATTTTCGCGGGTGTACTTTAGGCGGTGTTGTAGCATCTTTACGTATTCGGGGTAAGTGGTAGAAGAGATATCGTCATATACGGATGATGGAATATATGGTTTGTATCCGAACAACAATTCGTAAGGTGAGTAACGTGTAGTAGAGTGAATGGCGGTGTTATATGCTAATACAGCTGTATATACATATCGTGACCAATTGTCTTGATTTTCATTAATGTAAGATTTGAGGTGTTCTTTCAGAGTGGAATGTGATCTTTCTAAAGCACCTTGCGTTTGTGGGTGATACGGAGATGAGAATAAGTGTTTAATCTTGAATAATTCGCAAGTCTTACTGAATAGTTCTGCGGTAAAGTTTGTACCCTGGTCCGTAAGAATTCGTTTCGGGATTCCAAACAGCGAGATACAATGTACAAGACACTCGCAAGTTTCTTCGGCAGTTATGCTGTGCATAGGGTAAGCTAAACTAAATTTGGTTAAATCATCTTGCATTGTTAGAATATATTTTAGTTTTGCTGTTCCACATTCAGGGAGAGGTCCTACTACGTCTATTGCTAGTCTTTCAAAGGGAACTGTAGATGTAGATGTTATGACCATAGGTGCACGATTGATTTTACGTAATGCTTTATTGGTCTGGCATGACGAACACTTTTTCACGTAGGTTTCAATGTCACTGCGCATATTTTTCCAAAAATATTTTTCCTTAATGCGGCTTAGCATTCTACTACTTCCTAGGTGTCCGGCGATGGCAATATCGTGGTTTTCTTTTAAGATTTTCTGAATTTCTGATGGAACGGGATAAATTATATTATTATGATAAACATGAATAGTGATATGTGTTCCATCGAAAATGTGACTAAGCATATTATATATTTTTACGAAAGAAAGCCTATCAAATGGATTTCGAAAATCTGTTATGCTCACGTCGTTAATAGATGGGTAATTTAACATTATTTGGTTTCTTATATTTTTTAGAGATCTAAAGATATCTGGATACGTGGAAGAATCAAAGTGGTGCACCTTTGTGAAAAGGAAGAGATAAATTTTATTGTTGCTTTCGACAGGTAAGTATTCAAAGAGAGACCTTTCTTGTTTTTTGAATGTTTCACGGACAGGTTCAGGGCAATTATTGATTATTTCCTGAACGTATGGGATGGATTCATCCATATCAATTGACGTTGGAATTATTATTAGTTTCTGAGGTCCTTTAAGGGGATCCTCGTTATGTTGTATGATACGTGTATCATTAGATTTATTATTTAAACTTAAGAATTTTGAATATGATTCACCATTTTTATCTTTTTCAGGTTGGCTTGACTGCAGAGGACTTAAGGGCGGAGGGTCATGTGAAGGAGAAGGAGCGTTTGAAGTTTCGGTTTCATTTACAGGATCGTGGAGTATAGGAGAGGGTGCAGGAGGAGTTGTCGTTTCAGGTTCTTGAGGGGGCGATGGACTTAGGTTTAGTGGAGGAGGAGTTTGCAGGTCAGATTCAATAATTTGTTGGCTTATGCCAGGTCCTGGTTCTATTAATTCAGTTTCATCTAGGTTAAGGTCTGCTGGTGTTATGAGTTCATCCGGATCGAAAGATGTGGGGGATATAAGTAAATCCATCAGATCTCGGTCTAAGGTATTCGGATCTATCTCTCCAGTGCTGGAATTTGTAGGAGGGTCTTTTTGTGGTAAGACAGGATTGACGGGATATCGGGAGAGTGCGTCGGCTGCGGAATTTAATTTTCCTTTTTGGTATACAATATCGTATTCGTATTCTAGAAGTTGGAGTCGCCATCTTTGCATTTTGCTACTTGGATCGGTGTGATTAAACAGCCATTTTAAAGGTCGATGGTCTGTTACAATAGTGAATTTGCGACCAAATAAGTAGGGTCTAAAGGTTTTGCATCCCCAAACTATTGCCAACAGTTCCTTTTCTGTTGTGCTATAGTTGATTTCACTTTTATTTAGTGTTCTTGAAGAGTAGGCTATGGGGTTGTCCTTACCAACAGGACCTTGAGAAAGGATAGAAGATATAGCATAATTAGAGGCATCACAGGTGAGGTTAAAAGGTTTCGTATAATCTGGATATATGAGGACGGGAGCGGATAGAAGTTTATTTTTAGAGTTTCAAAGGATAGTTGATGTTCATTTGTCCAGTCGAACGGCACATCTTTCTGAAGGAGTGATGTTAGGGGTTTTGAGGTTTTAGAAAAATCAGGAATGAAGCGTCGGTAGTAAGATATTAGTCCTAAAAATGATTTTATGTCTTTTGGACATTTTGGGATTGGAAATTCTTGTACACATTTGACTTTGTTTGGGTCCGGTTTAAGTCCGTCTTCCGAAATTATATGTCCTAAATAGCCAACCTCTTTTCTTAGGAATTCACATTTGTCCGGTTGCAGTTTGAGATTAAATGAACGGAGTCTTTCGAAAATAGCAGTCATGTTTTTTATGTGAGTGGGCAAATCAGGAGAGTATATAACTATGTCATCGACATAAACGAAACAGCCTTATCCTTGAAGCCCTGTGAGGACATTGTTCATTAAACGTTGGAATGTTGCTGGCGCATTCTTGAGCCCGAATGGCATCCTAGTGAATTCGAAGTGTCCTTCGGGGACACTGAATGCTGTTTTGCATGCGTCTTTCGGCGACATATTAATTTGATGGAAGCCAGACGCTAAGTCGAGAGTGGAGAAGTATTTGGAATTTCCTAGTTGGTCGAGAATCTCGACTATATTAGGTATATTTAGGTATGTTTCGCCGATTGTGATGTCGTTATGGCGACGGTAATCGATTACAATTCTCCACTTCTTTTGTCCTGAGGCGTCGGTTTTTTTCGGGACTATCCAGATTGGTGAGGACCATGGAGATAGAGACGGTTGGATGATCTTTTGGTCGAGCATTTTCTTAATTTGGGATTTTACTTCTTGTTTGTGTACTTCAGGAAATCTATAGGACTTAACGTTTATATGTTGATCGGAAGTGGTACGTATTTCATGTTGAATAGCGTCAGTCGTGGTGAAAGTGTCATTTGGTAAATAAAAGATGTCGGAATATTTGGAACATGTATCGTATAGGGCATTGCATTCTTCCTGATTTAGGTGTGAGACACGGAGTGATTCTAAAACTTCTTTGGTTCTATTTAAGCAAGGTTGTTGACAAAAGTTAATATTTTTATGAGATGTGTTATCTATGGGATGCAAGGTGAGTAAAAGATTGGGATTGAGATTTACTGGTTTCTCTGACGTGTTAAGAACTGTTAAATTAATTCTCTTGTTTTCTTTTACTTTGGCTATGCAATTGGAAACGAATAACTTTTTAGTTAAGTGTTGGTCTAATACGAGTCCTTCCTTTAATTCAGGATTCTTTATAGAACATTCGATGACCATTTCAGTTCTAGGTGGTATAATGTAGGCTGGTTCGAAAAAGTGTAATTTTAAAAAGGTTTTATTAATATATAAACGATTTTCATTGTAATCAATTTTGCAGTTGTTCGTGTTTAACATGTCAGATCCTATTATTCCGTCATATGGTAAGTTAATTTCTTTGATAACGTGGAATGTATGTGATATATTATGAGATTTTGTTAATCTAATTTTTAATTTAAAGTGACCTTCAGTTTGAATTGACTCGACTGTTGGATCAATACCTTTTATGTAAATAATGTCTTTTCCTAGTTTAGGATTCCGAGACAAACAGGAGCGTTTAATTAAACTAACTGAGGATCCCGAATCTACAAGTAGATTTAACGGAAGGTCAGATATGGAGGACTCTATTAGTACATGAGGTAAGAGAGTTTTTGTTGGGTCATTTATTATTTCGAAAACGTTTGCTTCTCTGGATTTAGTATTTTTTTTATTATCGATTGCAGTGTTTGATTCGGAGGGTCTAGCTGATTTAGCAAATGCAACCTTAGATTTAGGAGATTTAGTGGATTTGAGAGATTCAGTGGATTCAGCGACTGTAGTATTGGATTTGGGAGATTCAGTGGATTCAGTGACTGTAGTATTGGATTTAAGAGATTCAGTGGATTCAGCGACTGTTATATTAGATTTAGGAGATTCAGTAGATTTAGTGATTGTGACGTTGGATTTAGGAGATTTAGAATGTATGAATTTATTTTGATTAATATTATTTCGTTTTTTGGTGTCGGATTTGTTATTGTGTCCCGTGCGACACCGCCACAAGACAGCGTTTAGTTTTTTTGGTTGTCTACTGTATCGTAGCTAGGTTCTTCCGGCATTTGGACGGTGAATGAATTTTGTGTATCATCGTTCACGTAATGCGTATTAAATTGAATAGGCCTAATTCTGGGGTTATTATTGTTGTTTTGTTGTTCTTGATTTGTTCTGTACCTATTGTTATTGTATTCTCGTTTCCTGCAGTTTTCGATGCTATGACCTGGGTTTTTGCAATACCTGCAAAATATAGTCTGTGGTATAGGCGGACGAATACGTTGGATTGTCGGATTTATTGGTGTTGGAATTTTCTTTTGAAGCATATTTTGGATCTTTTCCTCGCTTAACGCTAAATTAATGGCTTCGTTTAGATTTTGAGGGTCCCTACACCTAACCATGTTTGATATATTCGGTTTAAGTCCTAATAAAAATGTGTGTAAGGCTAAATCCTCCATGGAGGCTACTCTACCTGGGAGCTCTTTCTTTGATTTACTAGAGATTGAGATTTCGGTTAGTAATTTTGATAATGAGGTTTCGATTCTTAACGAATATTGGTGGATCGGTTCATTAAGTAATTGTTTGCAATTTTGCAACTCTGCAAGTAGATGTGTATAGTGTTTTTTCTCTCCGAATTGTGTTTGTAAAAATTCTTTTAATTGGGACCAGTTAGCGAATTATTTAATAGAGACCGCACTTTCTGCTTTGTTCTCTAATTGGGACTGAATAAATTTAAAAATGATATTTTTTTGATTGTCATTTCCGAGATTAATTGCATTATCGCAATTGGTTATGAATGATTGAAGTTTTTCTCGCGACCCATCATAGGGTTTTATAAATTGAAAAAGAACTCCAGTAGGAATTGCGTCGTGATCATCAGCAGCAGCAGCAGCTCGTGAGCTTGCTGTGCAGCAGAGGGTTTTATTTGCCCCTCTTTTGTTTGACCTAGTAATTGGGCCAGACGGAGCAGGAGGTGGCGGACAAAGACAGTCCATATGTGCCTCATCCTCCTCCAAGGCGACCTCAGGTTTTGGACTCGGTGCTCGACTTTCAGACATTGTATCAATGTAAACTATAAACTACGCAAATTATAAACAAGACTTAAACTAATGCTTAATCTAGAAATTTAACATCGATGTAAATATATCGCGGTGAATCTATGTAAAATTATTTTATATCAATGTACTAGAGTCACTTACTGCGACAGGAATGCGGCGATAAGAACAGATTGTATAAACATCCCGTGCGTCTCGTCGGCTGCTGGACGTTCTCGGAACTCGGAGCGCTGGACCCGGCGAGATTGACGTAATCGTCAATCTTTGGTTGTTCGAAATTTCAGGAACCACAGACACGTAGCACAGATTTAGGCTTTAGCACAGATTTAGGATTTAGCACTGATTTAGTAAATGGTTTGGATTTAGCACTGATTTAGTATATTTTTTGGATTTAGTACGGTTTTGATGATTTTGGGTTGGAACACTGATTTGTTACACTGTTTTGTTTTACCGTGATTTCACTTTGAGTTTAGTATCACTGAACACTGAACACTGAATATAGTACAGTTTTATTTACAGTTCAGTTCGCGAGGCGTACCTGGGACTTTTTTAAAAAATCCCCTTTAGCTGCCACCATTAATGTTATGGGGTTCTTTCTGAACCCCTTTTTAAAAAAAGGTTTATTTTACAAACTAAAATATTGGAAATAGAAAAAACAAAGAATTAGTAATTTCGGCACACGACCGTCAACGAGATAGGATAGATGGAGACTGACTGGGCACTTGGGAGGATGTTTATATAAAGGGAGTAGGATTGCTGATGTCGATGGAAAGAATATGGATAGGGTTTAGGTAAGGGAAAAGGCTAACATGGAAAGGATATAACAGTACCATTGGCGAACAGGTACTTACGAGTACATTCAATTCTAGGCCACTGTGTCCATTGTCCAGTGATGTCGATGACTTGGATGTGCTCACTCCCGGTCATTTTCTAATTGGTCAACCTTTACTCAGCTTACCGGAATATGATTTTGACCATACACCAATCTCGCCTTTGAAGCGCTGGAAACTGGTACAGCAGATATCACAGCATTTTTGGCAAAGATGGCATTGTGAATATCTGCACAATCTTCAACAGCGGTCGAAATGGTGTAAGAATGTTCCAAACATCAAAGTGCTTATCATGCAAGAAAATCTTCCACCACTCCGTTGGAAGCTTGGTAGAGTTTGCATATTACACCCCGGAGCTGACGGCACAGTACGTGTTGTAGAGTTAAAAACTAGCGTGGGTTAATGCCTCAGAGCGGTAACTAAACTTTGTCCACTCCCAGAGTGTGACATCTAACGATTTATATATCTTAGCGGTAGCTTAGTTTTAGTTTAGAATTAATACAATAGTTTACGTTCTCGGAAAATCATCTTATCTGGAAAATCAACTCGTAATTTAGTTTATCTTTTGAAAATCATCCAAGGAAACTCATCTAGGAACCTCAACTCAAACATATAATAAAATAAACATAATTGGTCATACTTTCGTTTTATTCGTATAAAGCCCCCCGCCCCCCAAAGAGCTGGTAAGCTCTTTAGCTTACCAGCTCTTTGGGGGGCGGTATGATCGGTCAAAAATAAGTTAAATTATATTTTTGTCAATCAAAGCTTACGAACGCACAATGTCCCTTTCCAATCCCAATATCTTTTCCTTGCGGGTAGAAGAAATAAAAACATCAAAAAAAAACGTCAAGCAGCGTCTGATGGCGTTTTCGCTCTCTTGGCTTCGACGCGCTCGTGGATGCATCAGCAGAGTCCATGACTCTCATGTTCGCGTCGTCAAGTCTCAAGTCAGCCGGTTTACTGTACCCAATCAGCGGTATAGTGTGAACATTCACTTCTTTGGAAATCAGACAATCATCAAAAAACGCGACATGTGCATAAATGTAGTGATATAAGTGCAGTAGTATCCAGAAAGGTGGCCACGAGAACCTGTCGCCGGATGCGAGGAAATTAGCCAAAGAACCAGCCCAGATATCAAAGGTAAGCCCGCATTTCCCACCTGCACTTTCTCCCTATCCTTTTATGTAACATATGATGATATCAAGATGGCTGATAATCGAGGTATGGTGTAATCAAGATGGCGTAACTTTATCTTCTATGAAGATTTGTTTTGTCGAATGTACGTCATAGCCTATCTTTAAATTTTTGATTAAAATATATAATATCTTAAGAATGCATTGCCATTTCACGAATCCTCTCATTTCGATGTGAATTGACCCTTAGTAAACGAAAAACAGCGTACAAATGAAGGAATTTGTATGTGTAGCATATTTTTTTTGAAAACAATATTGAATTCCCGTTTATTTACCCTTCTTTTAGAGATTCTCGTAAGCCGTCTAAATATTTAATCTAAAACTTCGTCTTCAAAGCGTTTTGAATTGACTTTGATGACTTATTGGTCTGATAATGTTAATCGGCAAAAAGAAACCAAACCGCGTTTGACGAAAATCAAGAGCAAATTTGCTCGTAATATTTTTATTTGCGGGGAAACGAGGCGGCAAATTCACTTATCAGTTCGTAACTGGTGATGACATTCCGAAGTCATTTACTTCGGTTTAAAGCGCCCCCGAGACGATCAAACAGTTTGACTCGAACCTTATGTGTTTTATGCAACCTTTTGACGCCAGTTTGATTGGTTTGTCAAACGGCACAGTGCAGTTTGGTTTGGTACGCCGCTATAATCAGACTTGTGACGCGGACAAAGATGCCCTCTAACAGGGATAGCGATTTTCTCATGTTTATTACGCTAATGTTCTGCGTAAAAGGAAAAAGGAAATGAAAAAAAAATATATTCAAAGAATACGTGCACCGGCACCGGCAACGCCGTGTTTTTAATTTCTATATCTTCGTCCGACATCTCTTTTTCACACACAACCTCAATCTACAAAATCCAGCGCAAACTAAGCCCAGCTAGATCAAACGTAAATGTAATTCCATCAAACGAGCTTCAAACCCGTAAATGTTTGACAAACCGTTTAAACTAGCTTTGTAAATTTGTAAATGATCAAATTGGTTTGACTTTACGCATTTGAGTCAAATCGTTTGATCTTAAGGATTTTGCTTAAGGATAATTTACTTTGCAACTCGGATAAAAAAATCTTCGACCTGATCAGCTTTAGGGTCTATTTACACCAAAATGAAACGATACGCTATCTTAAACATATAGCATCATGTATGCTACATGCATTTTTAAGGTAGCTATTTAAAATTGAACTTAATTAATTATTCTAGGTCACACATGTTTCATAATAAGAGTTCGAATGTCAGGTTGCAACGCACTGCACAGCGGATATGCAAAAAAATGAAATGTGTATCTTTGTGTGTGTAAAAATCAAGTTCAATTTTGAATATCTCAAAAATGCAGACCGCGTAGCGTCGCGTATCATTGCGGTGCGGAGTGACCCTTATATATAATTGTTGACAGTCGAGATTGGCTACGGCCTACGCGTAGACGATCCAAAAGGTTTCAAATATTAGGTCTTTACCTATGAAATTTCCGTTTTGTATGAAAAAATTTAAGCGAATTGTTTTCATGTATTTGTATTTTTTATTTGTATTAATTGATACTTCAAGTATCCCATCCCATCACCCATGCAATCAATGCATCTTTGCCAACGCAGTGGCAGTTTATTGATGCCCTTCTTAAAGCTGCTCAGCTGGACGGGAGGCAACAAATTCTTCAAAGGCATTTTGTGCTACCTCTCGGGTATTAAATTTTTTTCCCGTCAAGAAGTTATCCAAATTCTGGAAAAAGTAGTAGTCTGTAGGGGCAAGGTCTGGTGAGTAGGGCAGATGACGGAGAGCTTCCAACCCCGTGCGGTGTGGCGATGAACACGCTGCTAGTGATTGCCCCCGCCCCAAAACCGAAGAGCCCACCTGCGTAAATTGTAAGGGGGCCCACCCTGCAAACAGCAGGAACTGTCCGGTCTTCCGCAGGGAGGCCCGTAACTGTCTCTCCTCGAAGAACAAAACGCTGCAGACTGGACCTTGCGCATCCAGGAGGCGGGTGTGGAGTGGCCCTCCCTCCACCGGTTCTGCCGCAGGTTAACCGGCACAGCTGCTCCCGTTAGCCCTCTACTCCACCCAGACGGCAACTTGCGCTACCGAGCTGAGGATAGAGCAGAGATTCATGCCAAACACTTGGAACGTCAATTCCAACCGCTGCCCACGACCGCAACGGATCACGCCCACATGGTCTCCGAGGAGGTAAAGGTCTTTCTCCTTTCCCCCTCCCTCCCCCCCTACCTTCTTCTTTTTCCCGAGAGAGGTCAAAAAACCCTCTCTCGCCTCAAACCCAAAAAGGCCCCCGGCGCGGACGGTATTCCCAACGCAGCCCTCCGCCGCCTTCCCTTTAGAATGGTCCCCGCCCTCACCCGCCTGTTTAATGGCATAGTGAGGACCGGCCACTTCCCTCCCCCCTGGAAGCGAGGATTAATTATTAACATCCCAAAGCCCCATAAAAATTTGAGACGGGCCGAGGGCTACCGGCCCATAACACTGCTCTCAACCCTCTCAAAGTCCTTCGAAATCCTTCTCCTTAAATACCTCTCCCCGTACCTCCCTCCTCGTGAGGAGCAGTTCGGTTTTCGGTCACAGCTGAGTACCACCCTCCAGCTGGTACGCGTGATTCACCACCTTTCCGTTGCGGCCAACAAAAAGAACTCATCAGTCGCGGTCTTTTTAGACATGGAGAAGGCGTTCGATAGTGTTTGGCACGAGGGTCTCCTCTATAAGCTCATCCGTGCCGACGTTCCCCCCTCCCTGATAAGGCTCATGGCCTCATTCCTCACCGGACGGACCTTCCAGGTCCGCGTCGACGGAGTCCTGTCAGGTGAGTACCCCATCGCAGCGGGAGTCCCTCAAGGCAGCGTGCTCTCCCCGGGGCTGTACAGCTTCTTCGCCAGCGACGTGCCCAAGGACCCTGGCACCATCGCAGCGCTGTATGCGGACGATACAGCGTTTATCGCCAGCTCGTTAAAGCCTGACCATGCCGCCATCAAACTCCAGAGGACGCTGGACCTCCTCCCTGACTGGCTGAGCAAATGGAGACTCTCTGTTAACGCAGGTAAGACCCAGGCGCTCGCCGTCACCACGAGAGTAAGTTTTCCAGCGCCCCTGAAGATTGGAGACGCCGTGATCCCATGGGGACGAACGGCGAAATACCTCGGGGTAACTATAGACCGCCGACTTTCCATGCGCGCCCAATGCCAGTCTGCGATGGCCAAGACTGGAGCAGCCATAGCCCAGCTGAGACCAGCCTACGCGTCCCCACAGATCCCTCTTAATATGCGTTTAGCTCTGTTTAAGACCTACATCAGATCCCGCCTCACGTACGCGGCACCAGCGTGGCACCACCTGCTCTCTGCGCCCCAGAGAGCGTTGCTGCAGAGAGCCCAGAACCGTGTGCTGCGCCGAGTCGCAGGTGCCCCCTGGTACGTGAGGAACGACACCATATCAAGAGACCTGAGGGTGGAGAGCGTCGAGGCTTTCGCGGCTCAGCTTTCCTCCAGATTATTCGCGCGTGCGGATGCCTCGCGCCTGGTCGAACTAACCGACCTGGCGCCGTGGCACGCCCGCCCGCCCCACCGCCACCGCCTGCCCAGGGATGCCGTCCTACCCGGAGGACCCAGCGGAGCCCGCAGCCCGCCCCGCCGCCCCCGAAGAGGAGGAGCCCAGGCGCAATGATGCGCCATACCTAGCGCACTGATGCGCTCCGGCGCACCGCGCCACCACCATCGCGGGATTGTATCCCCCCCCCTACCTTTCCCTTTCACCGGCAAACCAAATGCCGGTGAACCTCGTCTCACTACGGTCCGGGGCCTGACGAGTGGCAGCCCTATTGCCACCCCGTCGTCCTCGTGGCGTACCTTCCCCCCCCCGACACAAAAAGTCGGGGCCCGGAAGTTTATAACTCTCCCCCCTTTTTTTCCCCCAGGTCGCTTGTGTCCACGGTCCGGCAAAACGCGGCGTGTGAGGGAGTGGTCCCACACACGTTTTCTCGGCCCCCGGGTCGGGACCCCCACGCGCCGCTTGGAGCCGACCGCCGGTCTTGGTTGGGCCTGGATTGGCATATCGACACTCCCTTGCTATTGTTGGTTGCCCCCCCCCCCCACGGGTTTCCCCCGCGTTCTGCCGCGGGGGGTCTTCCCATAAAACCTAAGACTCATGCGCCGTCATCCCACCCCAAGTAGAGGGGCTATGCCCCTGGTTTTGGTTATTTCCGCCGTAAGGCCCTTTTCAGGGGCCCGGCGTCGAGTGAGAAGAGTCTCCTTCTCTAACAATAAATATTCTACTCTATTCTATTCTCTCTTCACATTCCTATACCGAATATTGGAGTATTATTTTGCCTTTAGAAGAAAAGTAGTAAATAACGCTGCTACATTGGTGACCCCGAGCAAGAAACATAGGAATCAAGAAGCAAGAACCATGTCAGAGGGAAGCGAAACCACTCAAGCCCACGAGAAGATTACCCCCGGCCGCACCGACCCTCCGCAAGAAACCCATGAATCGGTTCCATCGCCCTTAGCCTGCGTGTACCACCATTCTGGCGCGATCGTCCCAGATTATGGTTCATCAGCTTCGAAGCCGCAACACACGACCTGAAGAAGAGCCAAGCCCAACTTTCCCAGATGGTAATCGCCCAGCTTGACAAACAAGACGTCGAACAGATAGCCGACCTTCTCTACAGTCCGCCAGCCCAGAACCAGTACAAAATCCTCAAAGAACGCCTAATCGCCGTCTACGAAGAAAGCGAAGGACGTCAGTTTCAAAAACTATTACAAGAAATGGAACTAGGAGACCAAAGGCCCACTCAATTACTTCGTCGCATGCGAAATCTCGCGCGAGACAAAGTTCCCGACTCAACATTACGCCTCATGTGGATGAATCATCTCCCCGCACACGTCCGCTCCGTACTTGTAGTAAGCGACACTATCAGCAAGACCGCCGCACTCGACGAACTAGCACTTCTCGCTGACAAAATGCTTGAACAAAATCAAGAAATCTCCGCCGTCGCGTCAACACCGTGTTCATCGTCATCCGCACCTACGAGCCGAGATCCAGAACTCCTAGAAGTTATAAAACAATTAACAAATGAAATCGCCGAGCTCAAGTCATCGCAAAATCACTACAGGGGGCGCTCGCTGTACAGATCGAGCCGTTCTTATCGCCTGGACTCACGCGGTAGAGACGGCAAACCACAACGTCTGCCCTCTCGCTCTCGCGAACGATTTAGCACTCCGTCGCCGTACTGCTAGTATCATCGTCGTTTCGGAATCAACGCAAGAAAATGTACAACTCCGTGCACATTTAATGAAGAAAACAAGTCGGAAAACTAAAGAGCACGTTAGCAGCGGCGGAACCTAACGTATCAAGCAAATCCTACCGCCTTTTTATCACTGACAAGAGAACAAGGCTTCAATTTTTGGTTGACACTGGCGCTAATATTAGTGTCATACCGAGAACAAAAGGATCTACAGTGCAATCTCTGCCATTCAAGTTATACGCCGCTAACAACACAACAATAGCAACATACGGAGAAAAAACGCTCGAACTCGACCTCAACTTACGAAGACCGTACAAGTGGAAATTCGTCGTAGCAGACGTCACAAAACCAATCCTTGGCGCAGATTTTCTCAATTTTCACAATCTAATAGTCGATTTAAAAAACCGTCGACTGATAGACAACATCACTAACCTCACCGTGCCAGCTCCAGCGACAAACTCGAAGATACCTACCATAAGAAGCATCGACCAGCATCAGTCTTACCACGACATCCTGGCCGACTACCCTGGTAAAACTCGTCTGTCTGCCATGAAGCTCAACAACAAGCACAACGTAGAACATGTCATAGAAACGACTGGACAACCTATATATTGCCGTACAAGACCACTACCGCCACACAGATACAACGACGTGAGAAACGAATTCATCAACATGATGCAACAAGGATTATGCCGGCCAAGCAAAAGTCCTTGGGCCAGCCCACTGCACGTCGTACCAAAGAAAAATGGCGATCTTCGCATCTGTGGCGACTACCGCCGACTGAATTCAGTCACTATAGCCGACCGATACCCCATTCCACGACTACGTGACTTCACCAACCAGCTGTCTTCAAAGGTCATTTTCTCTACAATTGACCTCAACCGCGCGTACCAGCAAATACGCATCTCAGAAAAGGACATCGAGAAAACAGCCATCACAACGCCGTTCGGACTCTTCGAATTTCCTCGAATGTGTCCCGGACTCAGAAACGCCGGTCAAACCTTTCAAAGGTTTATTCATGAAGTACTCCGAGGACTCGACTACGCATTTCCATTCATCGATGACGTCATATTAGCCTCCGAAAACGAACATCAACATCGCCAACAGCTACGCGATGTACTACAGCGATTCGAAGAATACGGCATTACCATAAACCCGTCTAAATGTGTTTTTGGTCAGCCACAAGTCAAGTTTCTTGGATATACAGTTTCCCAAGAAGGTATCAAGCCACCGGAAGACAAAATTCAAGCCATAATCGTCTACCCAAAACCTTCCACCATAGAAGAACTCCGACGTTTTCTCGGTATGCTCAATTATTATCGAGAAAACATACCAAAAGCTGCAGCCATTCAAGCCCCGCTCAACTCATTTCTGCACAACTGCAAGAAAAAGAACAAAACAATAATTCAGTGGACCGAAGAGGCAAATCAAGCTTTCATGAAATGCAAGCAAAGCATTCAAGAAGCCGCCATACTCGCGCACCCACATCATTCTGCCTCACTCGCACTCATGTGTGACGCATCTGATACATGCGCAGGAGCTGTCCTACAACAACACATAAACAATCAATGGCAAGCACTTGGATATTTTTCGAAGAAATTTTCCGACGCTCAAACCAAGTACAGCTCATTTGACCGCGAGCTCACCGCAATCTACATGGCTGTGAAACAGTTCCGGAAAATATTCGAAGGAAGACATCTCATCATATTATATACGGACCACAAACCTCTCACATACGCCTTCACGAAGATCAATAGCAACAACGAAGTAGCGCGACGAACGCGACAAATATTATTCATCGCCGAATTCACGACGGGCATTCGACACATCAGTGGAGCCGACAATATCGTAGCCGACGCACTATCACGAGTATATGCGATATCATTTCCCACTTCGGTCGACTACGATGAACTCGCCACCGCTCAAGAAAAGGACAGCGCTATACAAGACCTGATGAAACAACAACATCTCCACATAAAGAAAATTAGCCTGCCGACATCGCAGAGGCAAATATACTGCGAATGTTCGACTTCACGCATTCGTCCATACGTACCAGAAGAACTTCGTAGAAAAGCATTCAACGCCGTCCACGAACTCAGTCATCCTGGTATACGAACGACACGCAAATTAATACAAGACCGCTTCTTTTGGCCTGCAATGAACATAGATGTCGGAAAATGGGCGAAAACATGCACAGAATGTCAAAAAGCGAAGATACAGCGACACACTTCAAGTACTGTATCTACTTTCCCGCCTTAAACAGATCATTTCTCTCACTTGCACATCGATATCGTCGGACCTCTTCCCACTTCACCCGACGGGAAGCGCTATCTCATTACCATGGTAGACCGAGCTACCAGATGGCCCGAAGCAACGCCAGTAGAAGAAATATCAGCAGAAACTACAGCGAAGACACTTTACGAAAATTGGATATCCCCTTTTGGATGCCCAACCAAGATTACTTCGGATCAAGGAAGGCAATTTGAAAGTCAACTTTTCGTTGCTCTCACACAAATACTAGGCGCTGAAAAAACAAGAACTACAGCCTACCACCCTCAGAGTAACGGCCTAGTGGAACGATGGCATCGTTGTATGAAAACAGCACTGAAAGCCCGACTCACGCCAAACAAGAACTGGATCGACGAAATACCTACCATCATGTTAGGACTGCGTGCCGCACTCCACACGGACACGCGAGTTAGCGCCGCTGAACTCACATATGGCCAAAGTCTGCGACTACCTAGCGACTTTTTCATCGAACCAGCAGCCAAAACAACAATGGACTACGACTTCGTCTCCAACCTTCGCCGCACCATCAACAGCCTCAAGCCACAGCCAGAAAAGCACCACAGCAACAGCCGCGTCACATTTTTACACCCAGACCTAGAAAAATGTGAACATGTTTTCGTACGAATCGACGCTGTGAGAACCGATTCAGCCGCCGTACGAAGGACCGTTTCGTATACTTAAACGAAACAGCAAGTTCTATACGATACTCCGAGCCGGACGAGAAGCCGTCGTATCAATTAACCGCTTGAAGCCTGCCTATACCATAAAACGAAGACAAAGAGGGACAACAACGAGACGTCGTTTCACGTCGTCTCGTTGTTTCACTTGTTGTTTCACAGACGTTTCACTTGAAGGGGAGTCCTGTAGCTGCCTATTGGTCCTGCGTATCCAGATACCACCGCTTACGATCCACGCTACAGAGTGAGACGCACTGAGAAGTATTATCCGTCTCACTCGCACGGTCCACGTCACCAGAGACAGTAGTAGCCTCCATGTGACAGTAGGAGCAGTAGTAGACTCCATGTAGGAGTGAGATGGACGACACCGCGTCTCTACGCGGTGTCGTCCATCTCACTCCTACATCGCCGCGCACCTTGTCATTGGTCACAAGAATATGACATACACCAGCGTGAATCAATACCCCCTAATATAATATATTATAAGCTCACTATTCTGAATAAATATTCTGGATCGTCCTGTCTCTTAGTTCGCGTGTGTTATGTTTCACTCCGCGTTTCGTGTCGTCTCGCTCTGACTGCGTAGTAGTGACTCGCTCACTCCGCGTCAGGGCCATCTCGCTCCAAACGCGTCGAGTGTCTCACTCACTCCGCGATCGTGTCGACCCCTACATTAGAGCAGTGCCAAGTGTTTCCCAATAGCGATCGTAATTTCACACCTTATTCATTAGAATAAGCTGTGGATTTGCGCCTTGCTGGGGAGTTGCCCTGCTCCTGGCCTCCCGTTGAGTTCCGACTCAACGTTGGGTCACGAGGAGACAGAGACCCCTAAGTGTATGTACCGTCTTCGTGTATGTACACTTAGTGTATCGTCCGTCCACGTAAGTGTGAATACCTGTGTTAGTGATACGTACACCTGTTACCGTTCAGTGTTGACTGTTTTGTGTGACTTGTGTGTTCCATTGTTATGCCAACATAACGATGTCAGTCCATGACCCGCGGCTAAGCCGCGACTATCTTAACTTTTCCTGTGCGGACTCCGTGTCGTCGTTCAGCCCGGCCTCATCGAGGGCCAGCTCACGCTCGACTCAGGACCGCGCACACCACCGCCTGCTCTCCGAGCCTAGCTTGTGCGGGCAGGACACCGCCCGCCCCGGGTCGCCTTCGGCATTCTCGCGGGGGTGTACTGGTACCCCCCGCCCCAATGCCTTCCGACGGCGGCCTGCGACGAGTCTGGGCCCCTGCCCCGCACAGCCGACCAGGGTTCGGCTTACCCTAGGCGCTCCTCGCGCCGTACCGCGCAAGCTGGCGACCCTCGCCAGCCTACCGCTCACCAGGGACGCCACAGCGTCCATCAAGGGGATACACCCTGCACCTCCGCGGGCACAGCCCGCTCCTCGCCGGCTACCCAGCCGCGACACCACCGCGCCGCGCTGGCTGCCCAGCCGCACAGCCTACACCAGCCCATCGCGAGCTCTCCACGCTCGCCTGACACTTCGCCGGCCCCACAGCCGCGCGTCAACCACCAAGCCGCACCCGCCGCGGCCATAGAAAGCCACCCTAGTCCGCCGCGTGAGTACTACTACCGCGCGCCCACATTTCCACCACCACTCATAAACCTGCAAGCACCACGACAGGCCAGGCACGCCGACCGACAGCGGACCTACGCCGAGGTAAGTGCCACCAGCCCTCAGTCAGACACGAATAGACCCCCCGCCCCAGCGTCGGCGACCTCTAAAACGTCGCCACCCCCAAACACATCTCGCTACCCGCCCTTGGTCGTCGAGAGGATCAACGACTGGGTGTACCACTTCCGCCGTCTCCGCGACATCTTGGGGCACACGCCCCGAAGTGAACACGAGTTCAGGACCGTGAAGAAATACCTGACGGACCTGGAGAGACAGGGACTCGCCTCCTGGTTCTCTTTTTCACTACCGCAAGATAGGGAAATTAAGGTAGGAATCAGGGGCCTACCTTCTGGCACGGACACCGAGATAATCAAGGCGGCACTCACCGGGCTAGGATACATGGCGGAATATGTGTCCGAGGTTCCGGCGAGGTCTGAACCCGGTGGCTGTATAGATTTCGCTCGCATCGTCAGGACCCCAGACGTCATCCCCGGCATATTTAAGGTAACCGAACTTTGTTATATGCCGGGAATTTACATCGAAGCTTGGCGGGGCCGCAGCGGCCCGGCCCAATGTCACCGATGTCTCCTGTTCGGGCACTCCAGCCACAACTGCCACCGCAAGGTAGTATGTGCCCGGTGTGCCGGAGAACACCCAGCGAGGAACTGCCCCCGCTCCCCTACTGAGACGCCCACCTGCGCAAACTGCAGCGGGGCCCACCCAGGTAACAGCAGAGACTGCCCAAAGTTCCGCAAGGTGGCAAGGAAACTGCGAGCAGTTAAGGCCCGCCTTTCCCCCCCCTGCGCAAACTATGACTCGCCTCCCCCCATGTAGGAGGCCGCTCCCCCTCCGCCAACCTCAACATCCTTGATGGCGGAGGCTAACGACGGCACTCCCAGACGCGTCGCCCCCCCGGACTCTGACTTCTCCGCACACAGGTCAAAGAAGCAGAGAACGAGAACCAGGAGCAAAGATGCCACAGCTCCCGAGGTCACCCCCTGTGTTGTCACCTCACCACCAGCCAGCAGCCTGGAGCTGGAGCCACCCATGCTCGCTCCATCGCAGCCAGACAACACGCGGGACACACAGCGCCCCCTGCGCTCCCCGCGTATCTCGCGCTCTCCGCGCACCCCGCGCTCCTCGCGCACCCCCAGTGCCACCTCCTCGGCTACCACAGCCGAGGAAAAAATCGTCACCTCGGAGCCCGCAAACTGTGCGGTCGTCCCGCACACCCGGCCTCCGGTGTTTCCCTCGCCGCCACAAGAGTCGGTGCAAGGCGAAGCCCCCGCATCGACTGCAGAGCTGCTGCAGTCTCTCCTCTCCCTGGCCGTGAACTGTGTTCAAAAGCTTATGGCCGGGGAGGAAGTCTTTCCGACTATCGTGAAGGCCCTCGTAGATGGCACCCCCCTTGTAGTCGCTCTCACACAGATCTGGCTCCCCCGGCCCTAGCCCGGACCCGCGCCAAATATCTCCGGCATCCAGCAGCTCCTATCAGAGGAGCCGACCGTCGATTGCCGGAGATCTGCGCCGTGCGTCCTCGGGCCCAGGACACAGACGCGTGCTACGCAATGAATAGCCCCTGGTATTGGTTTCTGCCGTAAGGCCCATTTCAGGGGTCCGGCGTCGAGAAGAGTCTCCTTCTCCAACAATAAATATTCTATTCTATTCTATACTCTCTTCACATTCCTATACCGAATATTGGAGTATTATTTTGCCTTTAGAAGAAAAGTAGTAAATAACGCTGCTACATGATCATAAACAGTTACGAAAAATAACCCACAGCTAGATAAAAAAAAACGTAGGTAACGAAGGTAAGCTCCGTTTTTAACCCCCGACGCAGAAAGAGGGGTGTTATGAGTTTGATGTGTCTGTCGGGTCGGTTTGTGTGTCTATCTCTGGCATCGTAGCTCCTAAGCGAAACGTTCGATTAAGATGCGGTTTATTTTTGTTTGAATGCTGAGTGATCGATCTCCTTAGCTATGATTCATCATTATAATCAGCTTACTACTCGACAATTCGGGTGCTACTTAATTTTTTTTATTTGTTTTTTAAACTTCACACAGCGATTTCTCTCTAGTTGCTTCGAAACATTAGAATAACATTATATCAGTATTGATTGTTGTTTATAACTTCTGTAATGCCTTCATTTTAAGATATCATTGTTATCGACGCATTGTTGTAATACTAAAAATACAAAATATTATGTAGGTCCATACCAAGTATATGATAACGCACACAAGCACCACAAACGCACATAAAGCTATACGAGTGTTATAAAAAATTAGAGTTTGAGCCTCCAGGTTATTTATTTGAGGGTAGATAAAAAAAAATGCATATTCCGGGCATAAAAATCCAATCTACTGTCAATTCCTCGCGTGCAGTAGGCTTCTTCAGACGGCCGCGAGCTCTCGTCGCGTGCGCACGTCGCGTCGCCCAGTGACAGTGTTAACTTACTTTGAGTGAGTACTTTTCTTGTTTTTTTTTTACCTCATTAACTATGTTGAAAGGGTTTTAGTTTCTTTTGTTCCTGAGTTTGTTTGCCAAATATATTGTTCGATTAATGCTTATTAAGATAATAATAATTGTCGTTCGTATTTCAAGTCAACAATATAGTTAGATATTATAAGATTTTATAATTATGTTTCATAATCTTTAGACTTTTGATAAATAAATAGGCTAGTGTGTCTAATGATAGCCATACACCATAGGGCGAGGTCACAACACTGCCAAAAAGCGACGCCAAAAACGACGTCGCGTTGTATTGCATTTACAAGAATTGTACGACGTCGATTATGAGATGCGTCGTTGCAACGCAGCTTTGTGGCCTCGCCCATGCAATAAATTATTGTCTAATCGATTCAATCAGTTCGATTGATTCAGATACATATTGACATATAAACAGTATAGACTATAGACGGTCAGTTCTAACTGATCCAAGCGAACTGATCAAGTCGATTGGACGATAGACTATATAGTGTATGGCTTCCATAAGGCGCCTGCCGCCCAATATAAAGTCATAATGATACATGAATACATCATTTGACACAAAGCGTTAGTAATACGAGTATTTATTTCCTATGCAATTTGTTTTACCTGCAGGCTTAGCACGAACAATTTCATCGTTGTCGAATGAGAATTGTATGAAAATCATACCATCCGTATCCATTCGATATTATTACGAATACGATGTTGTCAATTGTTCGTGCTAAGTCAACTTTTTAATAGTTTAAAAGGAGCGTATCTTTGCTAGAACTGCACATTATGCCAAAATTTTGAAACTTTAGAATACGTAATGAAAGAATATACTTACATTAAGACTTCGGTCTATTAAACAGCCAAAACATGCCAAATGTGAAGAAGAATTAATTTATAAATGTAAATGATGATATACTAAGATTATAGTATTATTAATAGTCTAGCTGTTAATTATTTTGCTAAAGGTATTATTCTTTTACGGTATGTAAAACAAAGTATTGTAAAATATAATTTATATTCAAAAAAATACATTTAATTTTAGATTTCAACAGTGTTTTGTACTCCCCTCGAGAAATTAAGAATAAATAACATTTTTACCGTACCTACCCATAGTAACCTTCATAAAATTATGACGTTAGGATTATTACCACTATTATATAGATAATATCTACATACTATTAAAATTGTAATAGTTTTATGCGTAATATCCTGTTTACCTTTTGGATTGGATGCAGAATTTTAACAGATCATATTAAATGTTTATCTGGCCTTAGATCATCTCATTTTAACCCCCGAAGAAAACAGGGGGGTATAAGTCTGTCTATTTGACTGTGTGTATGTGTCTGTCCGTGACATCGTCGCTCCTAAACGGCTGAACCGATTTTGATCTAGTTTTTATTTGTTTGAAAGCTGATATGATCGAGAGTGTTCTTAGCAGTAATTTATTAACATCAGCACTCGCTGCTTGACAATTCGAAAGTTAATCAATTTCTTATATCAATATTATAGGTATTCTAAATCTAATCACAGCTTATAATAATATGTACTTATTTCACTAATGTTTTCTAAGTGCCAATCATCACATCCATTATTGATATTTAAACATTAGAGTTAGGCATCACTTAGCTAATGTCTTTCGACGATTTCTATTTTAAAATCATCTTGTGCTCTCATGAACAAACCTATCTTAGTTCTTATGTTAGGCACGGGCCCGTCCGCCGGTTTTCCAACAATTTTGTATCTCCTCAGGATTGTTGAGAGCGCTACTTTCATTGATATCTGGCCAAATTTGTACCCTGAAATCCAATTTGGAAATTTAACTAAGTTATAATATTAACTTCTCTTGTTATGGCACTTGCTTTACTGGTCACGTAAAATATATTTTTAAAGTTAGCTTTTGCCCGCCGCACCGCCCGTGTAACTTTTTCGTAATAAAATGTGGCTAATGTGTTAATCAAGAGCAATCATACCAAAATTTGTTGTGTAGTTATTGCGTGAAACAGTTAGAAACATACATCCTCACAAACTTTCGCATTTATAATAGTAGTAGGACTGGACTTACCTACGCAATTTCTTGGTCCATAACTAAAAGGCATAAAAGCTTCTGGAGCTACAGTTTCTAAACGTTCTGGTGAAAATCTGTCTGGATCGAAAGAATCTGCGTCGGGACCCCAAAACTTTGGATTCCTATGAATACCTAATATTGCGGCGATTAGGCCAGTTCCTGGTGGAATAGTCTTCCCAGATGCTGCAGTGTTAAAAACGAATTAAAATATTAGTGATGTGATATGTTGATTTATCTAAAATTGAAGTCTAGTCACACTCTTTACAAATTTTTATCGCTGCGCTGTTCTATATATATTATATTATGTCCCTCCTTTTGTTTCTATGTTTCCATAGATTCTACTATTTTTAGTAACTTTATTTTAAAATTAAAATTGCCATTAATAAATATCATACATATTAATTCGTGAAGCTAAAACCTTAAGTTAATATTTATGAGAATTGAGCGAATGGAGATATTTGACACAGTTAACGTTTATGTGGTGAAAGGTGTGCAAAAAGCTAATATTGCTTGAAAACACATAAATAAATGTTATAAAAATAAATTTACACACACTACCTCACTCACACTACCATGTGTTTGTGTAATAAAAGTAGGTTAAACCAACAGTTTGACACAATTGTCAATCTTTCTTTCATATTCCACTGACAATATTTACATATTTTTTATTGCGTATCTAAGAGACAAAATAACCCTATAAAAGTTGAAACTTAAAAATTAGAATAGGTACATATGAATTATGGTTAAAATTCGACCACTAGCCTACCTCTAGTCATAAATAACCTTACCAATAGCATGTCAGGATATGTCTAAAGAGGGTTCCGTAACTATAAACCCCCAACAGGTTTTCTTTGAAATACTTCAAAGGTTAATTTCGCTTAAACGTTAGGTAAGTTCGATTTCGCTCAAAATAATTTTCCCAAAGAGTTTTTAGCATGATCTATTAGCATGGAAACTTCTATCTTCTACAGTAATGGTTCGAGTAATGGGCCCTCCATGGATTACTCGAAAATGGTTGAATTGTTAAAAAAAAATCCCATTATTTTAAAAGACCTATTAAACGATACATAGTTTAATAATATTATTTTTTTGGTCATCTGTATAGGTGAAATCTTGGTGTCTTCGCTTTTGAATATTGCATTAACGCAGAGTTCTATTTAGAATGCAGTTTTTTCTGTCGCGACCACTAAAAAACGCTAGTGGGAACGTCCTATCATGCAATTTCACTGTAAAGTGTGATAAATGTTTTGCCGGAACTAATTTTTCCAAAGACATTTTATATGCAAGCCTTCGCATTAAAAGTATCGATTTGACAAGTGATCGTCATTAACTCACAAATTTAAAAAATCTTTATCACGCTGTATTTGTAAACAGAACTCTAAGCTGAAACAAAAACAAAACAATATTTGTCTCCTTCATACTCAAAAGCTTATACGCGCGCAAGAGTGTGACGTGAGTTTTTCATAATGTACTCACGGCACGGCACGGCGTATGCTCAGGGCCGGGTTAACCAAGACTAGGCCCGTTTCATCCTCGGTGCCAACTGTCGAAGTAATCTTTATTACTTTTAATGTGCTGGGGTGTGATAAAGGATTTTAATAGATAGTATAACCTGATCGTAGCTTAACTCCCTAATAAAACTAAAACTCATTAGGATGAAGTTGGTACAGTAAAGTTATTTGTCAACGACTTACCTATATCTAACACAGCTACTTAAATGGAATACGCTAGCCTTCAGGAAGAATACTTCTTATATGCACGTATCTTCATATACACGTATTATTTTATACTTTAAACGAGACAATCTTGTATATATATAATCGGTTTCTCAAAAATGGCTGCAAGTATTACCATGAATGTAGTATGCAGGGAGTTTTGGAGGAAAAAAATCGATCTAGCTAGGTCTTATCCCTGCAAAACCGCACATTTTTTAACTATATTATAATGTGTTTTTTCTTTCGTCGTGCAACAACGTATCAATAATTTCGACACTTTTATGTCAGTTCAATGGGCAGTTTGGCATGCGTATGCATAATTTTTGCTTTGTTCGAAAACTAAGAATGTGGTTTAAGTCCCGAACAGATAAATATATTTTTTTATTTTTTTTATTTATAAGAACTCCGAGCAATCTCGTTACCCTGGTACACAATACTACAACTGAAAACTTCATTTAAATAACGATGATCAATTATTTTCATAAAGGGAGAAAAGAGCTCTCATCAGCTTCTTATGCTTTACGCTGATCGTCTCGGTAATGCCAGCGAATCGTCCGTAAAAATGTTCTAACTTCCCATAAAGTAATGTTATGTAAATATAGATTTTTCATATTGTATAACTTATAATAGGTATGCTCCTAATTAAATAGTTTACATTTTATACGTATTTTGTTTTTATTTATTCCCAACTTAAGTTTTTACACGGTTTTAATTAGAATGTTTGACTCGTTGATATTATTTTACGACCTTTATGACTAAGTGGTTGAGCGTTTCGGGATTTCAACAAAAGAAACAAAACAGTTTTCTGTATTTCCGGATGATGGATGTGTGTCACTACATAATACTAAATAGTTCAATGCTCTTAGTATATTTTTATTTTCTTTATTAGGGACAACCAACAGTGATCATACAAATACAAAATGTTAAAAACTAGTATTCAGTTACGTATTAATAAATGTGACACCCACATCGTCATCCACATATTTTTACATATTGTTGTTTACTCGAAACAGAAAAAATATTCAGATACAAATTAGTTAATTACTTTTAACAATAATCATAATAATTCTGGAAAGAATGCTTACATACAAAATTCACGCACATATGGATTTGAAGAGCAATTTCAAAAATACTTAAGCATTTATATAATATACTTGGAGCATTAAAAGTATAATATAAAAAAAATCTTAAATATCTAATCTATACCCAATAGATGGTATAAAAAATATTGTACATTTATGTTGTCTAGTACCCGTAACACACGTTCCTCGAGAACTTGGTACAAGGCCAGATTGTGTGCAACCATCCAAATATATTATTATTATTTCCTTTAAAGGCAAAAGAAGAATCTATAGCAAATTTAACTACAGCTACGCATTTATATCCATGATTGGGGAAGTTAGCAGAAGTGGACGAACAGACGAACGAACGAATAGACGGACAACGGAGCAAAACTGTAAGGGTTGTTTGTAATACTACGGAACCATGTGATGTGTTCGCTATTTGCAGGAAACACCAAGCATGTAGAATTGGATTGACCGTTGGAGCCATTGTGATTGTGATGAAATGCTATTCAATTGTTTTTTGAAAACTACTTAGCTACTTAAGAGTTTTGGATATACCTATTACCGTTAAAAGGTACGGGACTCTTGTCCTTAGGGTTAATCCGGCCCTGCACACGTTTATTCACATATACTCACACACACGTAACTATCTATGTGCAGACGTGCCAAGAAAACTATATTTATATATAATTGTGTTTTGTCTTTATAAATTATGTCCAATCAATGTTTATTATTTTATATAACTATAATATATACCAGATTTCATCTATTTTTTATACATAATTACAGAAGCTAGAATGGCAGACAGACAGACGGACAAACGGACGGACGGACAGAGCGAAACTATAAAGGTTCCTTGAGTATTACGGAACCCTAAAAATGCACTTACGTAATGTAATCTCCTTCACAACTTTACGGCCGATAACAGGCACAGGTGGGTACAGCCTCATGCTCTCCTTAGTGACCATGTCCAAATAGATTAGCTTGCTCAGATCGTCTTGTGATGCAGGTCTATCAGTATCGAAAACGTCTTGAAGTCTGAAAATATATTATACCATTTACAGCAAAAAAGAATTTTGAAAATCGGTCCACAGACGGCGAAGTAATAGTTGAACATACAAAAATATATTATATATAAATATATAATATACAGCCGAACATATAACTGCCTCCTTTAATGAAAGTCGGCTAATTAAAAATAATAGTATATTAATGAGATTTATTTGCCTTCTGATAATTAAAATGGATAATATCACAATATATGAAATTGGGGTTGAAAGGAGAATGCCCATAAATGTATGGAATCCCGTACCAAGTTGCGTTAAAACCAAACTTGATTTTTTACAGTCTATGATTATCATATTAGCTCCTATAAAAATTTCTTTCTAAACAAATTTGGGGTTTCAGAATTAATTTGATAAAATTCAAAAATAACATCAAAATCTTCAAAGTACCTATTGTCATACACGAACGAACGTTATTGCTCTAAAAACAGAGTAAGGCGCTTATATAAGTAAGAATTTCGAATTATAGCGTATATATTTACCTAATACCCGTTCCCCGCTCATGGTACAATCACCGAATTCAGTCCCGTATACTGTGTTGTGACTGAAAGCCGCCGCTATAGTATCTACTATCTAGGGGTATTTATTATTATTGAATACTTTCTCTTTTCACAATGGACACTTATGCTCATACTGTTGACTGGAGTCAAAAATAAAACAAACAGAATATATTTTTATTTTATCCAAACATTGTCATAACAATAATTATACTTTATACATAAAGGTACCAGTAAACGTTCCGTTTCAAAACAATTAACAAATATACAGTGATTAGATGTACTTGCAGCAAGTTTATACACAGAAGACATAATTTTGGGTTTGTCGTGATTTGAGGAGTATGATAGTTTAATTGAGAAAGTGGCGGCGGCTGAGGTATATTGAGATCTGCACTTGATCCAGCATCTGTCAAAATACCTCTTGACAGACCAGGGCGATTGGAGTCCTGCTCCTCCAGCAAGCAGCACAAACTCTTTCCAATCTTGAGATCTTAAAAGTGATATGTAATATAATATATTCATTGTATGTTAAATCTTAGAAATAAAAGTGACAACAAATAAAAATATTTTATGAAATTATTTGTGAAACCATGTTTATTAGGACACCATAATAAAAGCACTACCAGCAGTATCAAATATTGGAGACTAAAAATTAAAAATATCAATAAGATATAATTATAAACAAAAATAATTACCAAGTGCAGCGGAACTAGTCTAATTATAATGTTTCTCTCATGTCGATCTTGTCTTACAGGATTTGTTCTTGTACTACGTAGAATAGACTGGCCACAAGAAAAACATACTCTTCTATGACCAAAAGCAGGCAAAGACAAACTTCCTTCACTGGTTGTGTTTGCTCTATCTTGATGCAGTGTCAAGCACTCTGTACAGAGCACAGAATCTGAAGTCAGCTGTAATAAAACAATGAATTAAATAGTGTTTGTAGTATATTCATAGAAGTAACACCTATACTCTAAATGGTTTGACTGCTAGAACAATAATTGTGAAATCAAAGACTAAGTCTTTTAAGCCTTTAATGTTTTTTCTGTTGTTATATTTTCAGGTGCTAGTTTAAAATATTTCTTTGGAATGATAGAGATTTCTCTATAATTCTTAGAAAAACATTTCTCAGGAAATACATAGGTGCCTTCTTAGACTTCAATATACTTTACTTATTCAGAAAATAAAATAAGGTCTGCTTACCTGAGTAGGAGTTATCCACGATTGTAATAAGTTAATCATTGGAGTAGACACTTGTTCTAAAGTATGTGTATTTTGATTTCTGGGTATCAAAAATGAACAATTGATAAGTACATCTTTTTTGCTGGGTGCATTTTTGCACAATCAAATATAAACACAGAAAAAGTTCACAAAATATAAACAAGCCCTGCTTATATATAAATATAAACAAGCCTGCTTATTTATATCTTGTGAAATTAATCTGAAAAATAAAACAGACGGACCGCGGACATATTCGCAAATGTCGCAATGTCAGATGTCAGAAAATATGCGTCGGTTATGATTTAGGTATGCGGTGATAAATCGAAGTCTATGAAAAAAATCGATTTTATGTCTAATAGCAGCACTGAATCGATTAGGTGTAATGGATTAGCTTAATTTTAATGTTATTTAACATACATAATATAAAAAAGCTAATACATAATATCAATAAATAATATTATCATTCGGAAATTGTTATTAAAGCAAGTAATATTTATTAAAATTGGAATAACGATTGCAATAACTGTTTTAGTCGAATGACTCGATATTGTTACAATATATTGTTTGATGTTTCTAATAATGCACTTCATCTCTATAAACGAATGCGGAGGGAGTCATTTAATAATTTTTATTCTTTAATTTAAATTCCCGGTTCAGAAATTGGATTCCTGGCGTGTAATTACGTAAAATATTCGAAAAATAATTACTATAAAATTTTCATCTTGATGCATGAGACTTTTTGGTACCACTTTTGGGCATTCTCCTTTCGCTTGTAGCAGGCTTTGGCTGGTTCGCCAGGGTTCAGCCATTGCGATGAGCGTTTTCGATTATCGTACAGGATCCACTTTTCATCACAGGTAATGATTCGATTTAAAATCCCTTCATTATTGTGCCGGTTGAGTAATGTAACGCAGCAGTCGACGCGCGTTTGTCGGTTTGTTGCACTCAATTCATGAGGTATGAGGTAAAAAACTTGACAGGTGGTTTCAAGCTTTTTCACCTTCCTAATTAGGGTCAAGTGAATTAAAACAGTTTTATGACTAACACCACAGCCTGCAGCTAACTCGGACGTGGTTTGCGATGGATCCGCTTCCACAATAGCCTTCAATTCTTCATTAGTAACCTTGGTCTCCGGCCGTCCACGGGGCTTATTCTGCAAGTCGGAATTTCCAGAACGAAAACGTTGGAACCAATAACGCGCTGTATTTTTTTTGCGACACCGCCGCCATACACATCACTAATCCTTCGAGCCGTTTCTGCAGCACTGATGCCACGGTGGAACTCGTACTCGAAAATAATACGATATTTCAAGTTTTCCATTTTGTAAACAGAGTGACGCAAAGAAAAAACCAAAAGAGATAAAAGAAATGAATTACGGTTTTCGAAACACAAATGCATGAGTAAATAGCGGTATAAAGAAGTTTGAATTCCTAACCACAGAAGATATATTTGAGATCAAAGTGGCCAGTACGACAAAACGCCAATTTCATATGTAAGGACCTAATATTATATAAGCGTAAGAAATGTTTGAGAAAAAGCCGTGTTGGAATCACATGCATCTTTATGGGCGAAGACACTGGCATCTGCAATACAGTTTACTCTCGTGCAGAGGTCAGGGACTTCAGATATGTAAGACCCCCCATGTTTCAATAAAGAATTTATTTATTTATATTTATTTTTTTGCCAGTTTGAGTGGGAAAAAACTTCCTCTGTACGCGTAGCCAACGTAAAAATGGTTTTATTTCTACGGAAGAAAATACAAAATGATAGATTGATAAAGGAAAGCTGTCATTTTGTCCATATTATCTGTCAGTATGTCTATTCTTGTGTAGACAAAATGCATTTCTTTAGCGGTCATGGTAATCGTGCAGATCCAGAACGCATACTATGATCACCATAGATATGGTTTTTTTCAACGGAATAATAGTCAAAACTTCAGATTGATAACGGAAATCTGTCATTTTGTATACACAATCTGTCAGTATGTCTATTCTAGTATAAACAAAACGTATTTCTATGGCGGTCAAGCTACGCGTCACCTTAAAATATTAAAGTGACGCGTAGCATATCCGCCAAAGAAATATCTTTTCTTTTTTAATTTTCTTTGCAAAGTAGAGATAGTAACTTACTCTGTATAAACTTTGTCTTGTACATCAGGATATAGGGCGAGTAGCATCAACGTGAAGCCTATAGCGAAAGAGACTAGGTCAGTACCAATTATTACTATTAATATTTCTTCTCTCTTTTCTTCTTCTCCCAAATTAGAATTGATTATAGAATCGAATATTCCTTTTAGACTGTTTTTGGTATCTGAAAATTGAATAGCTTTTAGTAAGGAATATTTTCTTAACAACAATTAAGAAAAAGCGCTAAACAACGTTTGCTAACGCTGAAAAAAATACAGTTGTCGGTCAGGACACGTTTACTAACTTCAATAGCGCTTACACAATGCCCCATTCTGCTTATTTATTTTGTTTCCTTTGAAATCAAATAATAGTGTTTTGTGCAATTAATTTAAAATAAGTATTATTAAAATAAACATTAATGTCATTGTATTTGTATATAATAAATATATAAATTGATTTGAACCCGGTTAAAGGAACGCCGGCGAAAATTCAGAGCACTAAAAATAGAACTCTGCGCTAATACATTACAGTTGAAAATCGAACACACGAGTGTTGAGTCAAATGTGAATGTGTGACAGCTCGACACCTGAAACTTCGATTTTCCACTATATTGTACCGGCGCAAAGTTCTATTTTCAATGCTCAAGATTTTCTACGGCCTTCCGGATTCCGGTGCATACAGGCCCAGCTTAATGCTAACTAAGCGTCCTAGAGGAAAATAGCATTTAGCAGTTGACAGCGCTTACCGCTTAGCGATCGCTATTTTGCTTGCGAGCGCATCCGAGTACTTTTTTCCGCCAAACACAGCCAACGGCTGTTTCGGAATATGAATTGATAATATTATAGCTTTACCAGAGGTCGCGCTGTCATCAAAATATCCAAATTCGCCCATAATATATTCCAAATTCATATACTTTTTAAATGTAAACTTTATAAGAATTCTTTTGTTTTTTAGACGGAGAAAATTAAAACAAGACATGTTGTAACCTTTCTTTTATCAATTATTGTAACAGATTGACAAACGTCAATACTTCAAACGTCGTGTATCACAATTGTGTCTATCAAACGCACCGTGTGTTGTTGCTATTTTTATTATTTTTTTCTATTTCTGAGTATTATTAAAAAATATATTAGCTTCCTGCACACCTTCCTCCACATAAACTTTAATTGTGCCAAATATAATACTCCTCAGTTTGCACAATTTTCGTAAAATCGTACTGAAAGTTTTTGCTTTATGTATTAATATAATAATTACATTAATAATACCTGGTTTTGAATTAGAATTACTGTGACTTTTCAGTTCTTCCTCACGTCGATGTAATATCTGTAAAACGTAGTTTTACTAAAATATTGTGTTTTGTAATAGGTACTATCGAACAAGGTGCCGCTAGACCAGACATAAGATGAAAATCGCTTAACAGCGCCCGCGCCGTTGAGTCGTGCGCACGCACAGCTAGGTACTCTCGTGTAAATACGGACTTCAACCACGTCTGCAGTCGTTGCGGTCGCTTACTTTGTGTTTAAATATTTTGATTTATTTGTCTTAGTACAAAGGAAAATGTTTAGAAACTAGTCGAGCAGGAACTTTTTCCATATAGTACATACCTACCTACTTGCAATTAAAAAAAAGTGTAATTATCGTTGTTGAAACTTACTTTCACAATAAGCATACGAGGGCGGGTCAATAAGTCCGTGACTTTTGGAATAAAACACAGATTTTTTGATAAATAAATCATTTTATTTTTCAACGTAGTCCCCCTTGAGCTCTATACACTCTGTCCAACGCTTCTCCAATTTTTTATCCCTTCCAAAAAATATGATTTGTCGAGGTCCTCAAAATAGGCCTTTGTTTGCGAGATAACTTCATCATTGGAGTCAAATCTTTTTCCACCGAGCAATTTTTTCAGGTTTGGGAACAAGAAGTAGTCACTCGGAGCCAAATCTGGAGAATAGGGTGGATGTGGGAGCAATTCATAGCCCAATTCATGGATTTTTGCTATGGCAACTGCACATGTGTGCACCCTTGCATTGTCTTAGTGAAAAAGAACTTTTTTCTTGGCCAAATGAGGTCGGTTTTTTTTCAAATCCTCATTGAAGCGGTCCAATAAGTTGGCATAATATTCCCCATTAATTGTTCTTCCCTTTTGAAGATAGTCAATGTGGATTATCCCACGTGCATCCCAAAAAACAGTCGCCATAACTTTATTGGCTGACAAACCCACCTTGGCCTTCTTTGGCGCCGATTCACCCTTAGAAACCCACTGTTTTGACTGTTGTTTGGTCTCTAGTGTGTTGTGATGGATCCATGATTCGTCCACGGTTAAAAAACTCCTCCATATTGTGATTAAACAACGCCAAACCTTCCTGTGAAGTTGTTACACGATTGCGTTTGTTGTCGACTGCGAGAAAACGCGGCACCCATCTTGCGGAAAGCTTTCTCATGCCCAAGTGATCATTCAAAATTGAAACCACTGAGCCATGCGAGATGCCTATATGGCTTCCACATTCTCTTGCACTTTCAATCTTCGGTCGGCCAACACCATATCGTGAATTTTTTCGATTGTTTCGGGTGTAGAGACCTCAACTGGGCGTCCAGGACGTTCGGCATCTTCAGTGCTTGTACGGCCACAACGAAATTCAGTAAACCACTTTTTTACCATTGAAATCGATGGTGCAGAGTCCCCATAGTATTTATCAAGCTTAGCCTTGGTCTCGGTAATGGTTTTTTTTCGCAAAAAATAATGCTTAATAAGCACACGAAATTCACTATTTTCCATTGTTTCCTTAAGTTACTAGATAGTCTGATAAAGATAGCTGTAAAACACAAACTAACTGACGCAGCAAGTTCAAATTTTGATAGGAGTCAACTGACAGATGCCTGTTGACAGGAGTAGTGTTGCTTTTTCAGTAAGGAGGTTAGAAATTCAAAAAGTCACGGACTTATTGACCCGCCTTAGTAAATATCTAGTTAATAGTAATATTAGGTGACAGAAAAATTACCTTCTGAGCATAATGATGTGCAGTTTTCAATAGTCTTTTTCCTTCTTCGTATTGCGGATGAAATCTGTACAAGAAATCAGGATGCTTCCAAATGGTAACCAACCTATCCTTAGCAATCATCTCCCAACGTCTTATGGCATCGAAGAACTCTTCGCAATAAATTTCATCGTCCGATATGTCTACTCCCGTTCCTGTTAAATAATGTCTTATATTATATAATAGTAGATCAAATATGTTATGTTATGAAAATAAGAAAAAAAATTATATGAAGCAGAAGAACGGAAAGTACAAATAACCTATAAAGACTTAATTGATGGATAAACAGCCGTGTCTGAAAATACGATTTACCTGCCTCCACACAGAAATCCAAAACAGTTAAAAAATACTCAAAAAACCATAGAAAACTAACACTACTTAGATCTATCCGTATGAAATTTTATGAGTGAGTACCTACTTATTGTATTGTTAGTTGTCTCCTTATTGAAAGTATGTTTAGGTTTATTCTATTATATCTGTGTATTTTATGTAATTTATAAAATACTGTAAATAAAATACTATAGGTAATGAAGATTTTTTTAAAATTTATTATTACCATACCGCTATTTTTTCTCTCCCAATATAATGAATTATTTATCAACTGACAAAAAGTTACCTAGAAGAAACTGCTTCCTTATTTTATTTATTATATTTGTATTCAAATAAAGAATTTATTTATACATTTAAATAATCTACTTTTAAAATACTTACTGAGAACAGACCTAAGGATATAAGTATGCAAGTAGATTTCTACAGAAAACGGCCCTTTGCCGGCGTGACACGCCAACATGTCAGTCAACTTCACACTTTCTTCCGAAAAGGTGTCGACGAAACTGAACAAGAGTTTCGGATGAAACGATGGCACCAACACAGCTCTCCGTTCTTTTGCTTTTGGACCTAAATTACAAAGCAATTAAACCTATAGCTATGTTAAACGTGTCACATCTTTTGGTTGAAATCTCCATTTTACACAGCACTGCATTTCAGATTGCTTTCTCGCATTGCATGTTCAATTACGAATAGTACATTATATCTGAAATATCGTTGTAAATAATATAAGCTGCTACTTGCTAGGTATCTTTCACACGACAAAAATCTTTAATATAGTAAAGTATAATTTTTTCCTATTATGAACTATTCTATAAAATTAATTCCATACATATAAAGTGACTGTACTCACCCGAAACAAAAGCGCTTCCATTCCCACTGAAGGTTCTAGGAAATTTGTACAGATCATCCTTCTCTAAACTTGTCCTCAGAGCAAATGCTATATCTTGAGCATCACATAACACTGGGAACCGGATAAATAAAAATCATAAATACGTATACATACTCTCGAAAACATAACCCTCCTTCAGGTGCAGCTGCAGTCGGGTAAAAACTGTGACTCGCAAAAAAAGAAAATAATTTTGCATGCTAATTTATAATTATATATTAAAATGATTTTATAAACTACTAGTTAGTCCGACACACGTTGTTCGGTCTTAAATATGAACTGGAATAAAAAACTACACCTACAAGATACACTAACATCTACACCTACTTATCTACCAACGAACAGTCTATCACCTACAATTGAAAAACCAAAAACTACACCTACTACGATCTACACTTACAATAATATACACCTACCATCTACACCTAAAACGTACAGGGCCTGAAACTATTGGGGCTTGTTTTTCCTGAAATAAAACTATTTTGCATTCCAACCGAACAGATAAACTAAATAACTAAACGCATCTATAATAATATTAGTTTTTTCCCGCGGCTCCGCTCGCGTAAATAAAGTAATCCATGGATACACTGTTCTTCTTTGGGATAAAAAGTACAGTGTATCCGTGGATTACTTTATTTACGCGCCTAACCTACTACCATACCAAATTTCATCAAAATCTGTTCAGTGCATGAAAGAGGAACAAACATCAATACATCCATACATCCAGCCTCACAAACTTTCACATTTATATTAGTAGTAGGATGACCACAAGTTAGATAATATGTAGCGTAAAAAAATAAAATGCAAAAACACGTTTATGGCTCTTACTCAGATAAACAACAAAGGTATAAGAAAACCCTTTTTTGGTAATTAAATTATTTCAACTTTTTTTTAGACGGTCAGTACAAAAAAAAACTAACGCAAAACAACGCTTCTGTTTTTGTTTTGAAGGATTTTTTTTCAGATGCCATAGTGGAAGATTTAGGTGCACATAATTTGAAAGGGGTTGAGAAATTAGGTGTTAATTAATTTCTCAAGTCGACGCGTACCTATATTTTTTATGTATGACCACGCATAACTTTTTAAATTCGCCAATACTGTAGTATTGTCGAATTTTCATAATTCTTTTTTTGTTCTATCGGGTTTACTTTTTAGTTGGTCCCATTTTCACCAAATGGTAGACCTGATGATGGATTCCATGAGAAATTGAGGGAACTCCTCGAAATTTATATTGGACACCTATAGTGATTTCATTTTTTGAAGTAACCCAGCCATGTGCTCCCAATAATTAAGTTTTTTGCCAAGGTATCTTAAAGGTATCTTAAGTAATCTTGGATTCAAAACCACTGAACAGAACTCCTCAGTCTTTGAAGATGCATGTTTGGGAATTTCAGCATTGTTTAAAGAACAGCAAGCATAATATATAAATAATAGTATACAAACCTATGTAATAGGTGGTAAACAAATAGACTCTTGCAGCTCCACCAAGTTTCAATGTCTGGAATATGAAACTAGCCACTGCCGTCATAAGTGCTGTTAAATTAATAAAAAAAATATTGCACTATATATAAAAATAGAAAAGACCTTACACGTAGACAAATCTAAAACAATAATTCAGCATTACGACATGATATTTTTAATTTAATAAGAGGAATAGAAAAATTCGTTTTGGAGCCCCAATTTCACCAACGCATATAACATTGAGCTATTGTTTTCGATCTGTCTGTCCCCTTCTGTGATCTGTCTGTCTAACATTAAATGAGAGAGAGAGAGATCGAATCCGAGTTTAGCGTTAAGCTCATTTAAAGAAGTTAGATGAAATTTGTCACTAGGTATATTTGTTACTAGATATTGCCTACCACTCTGAGCGTGCAAAAGTTAATCTTAGAGAAACCGTACATTTTTCCGCGATAAAAGTAGCATATGTGCTTCCTCGTGGTCTACTCTATGTATCTGCCAAATTTCATCTAAATCGGTCCAGTAGTTTCGGAGCCAATACAATCCAAACAAACAAACAAACTTTTCCTTTTTATAACATTACTAGACGTCGCCTGCCACCTCGAGTACCCAAAAAGAAATCCCCCAAGAACCGCACATTTTACCGCGATAAGAAGCTGGCTACGTCCTTCTCCGTGGTCTAGTCTACGAGGGCGGGTCAATAAGTCCGTGACTTTTGGAATAAACGAAGATTTTTTGATAAATAAATCATTTTATTTTTCAACGTAGTCCCCCTTGAGCTCTATACACTTTGTCCAACGCTTCTCCAATTTTTTTATCCCTTCCAAAAAATATGATTTGTCGAGGTCCTCAAAATAGGCCTTTGTTTGCGAGATGACTTCATCATTGGAGTCAAATCTTTTTCCACCGAGCCATTTTTTCAGGTTTGGGAACAAGAAGTAGTCACTCGGAGCCAAATCTTGAGAATAGGGTGGATGTGGGAGCAATTCATAGCCCAATTCATGGATTTTTGCCATGGCAACTGCATGTGTGCACCCTTGCATTGTCTTGGTGAAAAAGAACATTTTTCTTGGCCAAATGAGGTCGGTTTTTTTTCAAATCCTCATTGAAGCGGTCCAATAAGTTGGCATAATATTCCCCATTAATTGTTCTTCCCTTTTGAAGATAGTCAATGTGGATTATCCCACGTGCATCCCAAAAAACAGTCGCCATAACTTTATTGGCTGACAAACCCACCTTGGCCTTCTTTGGCGCCGATTCACCCTTAGAAACACACTGTTTTGACTGTTGTTTGGTCTCTGGTGTGTTGTGATGGATCCATGTTTCGTCCACGGTTAAAAAACTCCTCCATATTGTGATTAAATAACGCCAAACCTTCCTGTGAAGTTGTTACACGATTGCGTTTGTGGTCGACTGTGAGCAAACGCGGCACCCATCTTGCGGAAAGCTTTCTCATGCCCAAGTGATCATTCAAAATTGAAACCACTGAGCCATGCGAGATGCCTATGGCTTCCACAATCTCTTGCACTTTTAATCTTCGGTCGGCCAACACCATATCGTGAATTTTTTCGATTGTTTCGGGTGTAGAGACCTCAACTGGGCGTCCAGGACGTTCGGCATCTTCAGTGCTTGTACGGCCACAACGAAATTCAGTAACCACTTTTTTACCATTGAAATCGATGGTGCAGAGTCCCCATAGTATTTATCAAGCTTAGCCTTGGTCTCGGTAATGGTTTTTTTTCGCAAAAAATAATGCTTAATAAGCACACGAAATTCACTTTTTTCCATTGTTTCCTTAAGTTACTGGATAGTCTGATAAAGATAGCTGTAAAACACAAACTAACTGACGCAGCAAGTTAAAATTTTGATAGGAGTCAACTGACAGATGCCTGTTGACAGGAGTAGTGTTGCTTTTTCAATAAGGAGGTTAGAAATTCAAAAAGTCACGGACTTATTGACCCGCCTTAGTATATCAGTGCCTTTCATCAAAATTGGTCAAGTATTTTGCCTTGAGCCTATTTAATGCAAACAAACAAACAAATCATTTCTCTTTATAATATTAGTATAGATAAATAAATAAATATCTATGGATGGAGATAAGTATAGAGTACTAGCTCAACTTACGTAGTAACTATTAAGTAATATGTGGCCCAGTGTCGAATAATTATAAACCAATCAATACGAAACCGCATTTTTAACCCTGATTTCCACTTCAAAGTATCTTAACTAAAGATAAAATTTGGTATTTTAAAAATTACCTTCAGAGTCACCAAGAAACTTCCACGCTGAACCAATCACAGGCACCTCCACTCCCAAAGATGGAAATTCCTTTATCAAACGACAATCACGACGTCGTTTAAACATTTCATTGTAATACAAATAATACATGAATGCTAATGCTACTAGTATTAAAAACATATTTTATGTTCTTATTTCTTAATATAATAATTTTATTGTAACATGAAACATTCGTGTTCTCTGCTTTAATATTATGATGTCTACTTTATTATGAAACGACTGTATAAAAATCGATTCGCATTTATTGGAATCTTCCAAATATTAATAATATCTATAATCGAGGAACCTAGTACACTTTCGGCTATAGTATTCAATATGTATGACCCCACACTCCTACACTCTGAAACAATACAACGCAACTAAGTGCATAATTTTCAATTACGTGTTTTATAATGCTCGTGCAAGGTGATTTGTTTCCTTTTTTTATAACATTGTTTTTATAATGCTAATATAGAACTAAATCAAGTTATTCGTTGTTAAAGAATTGTTAAAAACATCATTCTTCTTTCTCTATCTTCTTGAAACAATTAGCTTAAACTTCAATTTACAATTATATAATAAGTACAAGATATTGCCCGCAACTTCGTGCACGCAAACGGAAATCCCAAAGAAACTATACATTTTGCCGCATTAAAAAGTAGCCTTCAGAAGTCCGAAAACAAAATGTATGGGATTTGACATAGGGCATCGCAAGCGACATGTCACTTAGCGATGATTTATATCAAATCCTATACATTTTTGATTTCGAACATCGCCATCGAAATTATCGAATGCATCTTGACTAAAGGCCCAGTAGCTTAGATGAAGCTATTGGTCCGATTTTAGTAAATGAGATGTCAATAGATTCGTAATGATGCCGCGGGTAACATAGGCTATACAGAGTGGCCGGGAGATTGACGTCAAAAAAAATTAGGTCCCTCGTGTATCCGAATCAACCCCATGTATGCTCGGCGAATTTTCATAGTTCTCGAATATAAGAAGAATTTTCATAGTTTTTGGAGTTTTTTTCAGATTTTTTGAGAATTTTTTCCTGTTTTTTTGCAACTGAATCTTAATGAGTTGTACTTTTATGCATAAAGTAATCCGGTTCCTAACTTTAATGAAGGTTGCGGAAATGTTGGGCAAAAGTTAAAATGAAAAATTTACGTTCGGTGAATTACGACTGAAATTTTCAACTTTAAATTAAAAATCGAAATAGGAGACTTCATAGTTATGAAGGCCTATTAAGGAACCCCTTAATAATCCTCTTAAATGAGCTTGTCTCTCACCTTTCATAATTATTTAAAAAAAGTAATATTTATTGAGCTACTTTAGCTAAAATCGGCATTCACAGACAGCGAGATGGAAAATTCTTAAAATTAGCCATCTGATTACCAATCTTTTTTTGACCAGTTTATCATTATTAAGGCTAATTAGTTTGTTAACTATCCGAAAATTATTTGGTTTAATTTAAGTTAATTTAATTTTGAGCGATCCGTTCTCGCGGATCATGGGTTGAAAAAAAAAACTATTTTACCTGCAATAACAATGGGCCGTAATTGCCATAGCATCTAGAACATCTGTCAAATTTTAAATTGAATCACTGGGATAAATGTTAGAGCGTTTTCCGACTATCCGATATCGGGACGATAAAGTAAAAGACAGGTTAATGTTTCATATATTTTACATACCCTAAGGTATCTGATATCGGATATCGGACATCGGCGTCCGACGATATCGGATCGGATAGCGGGAAAACAGTTTAAGGCTTGTTTCGAATGCGTCATTAGTCTATTTTAATTAAGGCCGTCACGAAGTTTTTGGGTGTAATATAATTTATGGTCTCAGACTGACTGGGGGACTTTTCAAGAAGAAAAGATTACAGTTTCACGTTGATAAAGAAAATAGAAATTTTAATTAATAAAATATTAATGAATAACTCATTGTTTTAATATCAGAGTTACGTAGAATATCTGGTAAAATATATTATATAAAATAAAAATTGAGTAGGCATAATAAGATATATTATACATTTAAAGAATCTAAAGCTACTATTAATACTATTAATTAATTATTATTCAAATACTCTTAAGATCGACTTACAGTGTTTCCATTTTATTCAAGTTTAGATATTTTAAGATATTATTCATTTACTGAAACTTATAGTTTCTCTCATATCTTAGATGTTTTATGAGGCTTATATTATATCAAGTCACCGATCGGTGTTGCTTGTGAGTGCACGTGTACTATCTGTCGAACGTATTTCCAGTGATTCTCAACATGTTTCAATGCGGCATCTGTAATGAAACTGACTCGGATGGACCTATTTGCAGTGTATGCAAAAAGCAATATTATTTTGCTTGATCTGGGGTCACTGAGTCAGGATATAGACGCTTGAGTGAGAGGAAGAATGCATGGAGATGTTTAAAGTGCAAGGCGAGTCCATGCGCATCGCCGGTTCCCATGTTTCCTTCGTCCAGCCAATTGGACAAAATTCCAGACCAACTGAACGCAATCTTAATCCAGCTGGCTCCCCTTGCAACAGTTATTGAAGACATCAAGAGCATTAAATGTGATATCTCTGATCTTAAAGCCTCTGTTGAGATGGGGCATGATCGCACGGAAAAATTATCCAGTAGTGTTGAGGGTTTGAACACTAAAGTAACTAGTATTGAGAAGATAGCGTTTGACATTCCCAGTCTGCAGAGAGAAAAAATAAGATTAAATGATGAAATTAATACGAGAGACCAATGGGCTAGGGCACATAATGTCGAAATTAAAGGAATCCCTCAGTTAAAGGAAGAAAACCTATTTTATTTGGCATTAAAAATTGGATCTGTCGCAAATTATACGATAAAAAAGGAGGAAATTAATTACATTGCACGTGAACCTACGCGATCATCCAGTTCACCTAAGCCAATTATTAACTCATTCAATAGTCGCTACGTTAAAGAAAATCTCGTGCCTGCTGCACGAGAGTGTAAATTAAATACATCGAACATTGGTTTCTCGATCTCGTCTGCTTTCTATGTCAACTACCACCTAACCCAAAGAAATAAAGGTTTACTTGCAAAAGCAAAATCACGGGCGAAAGAAAATTATTTTAAATATATTCGGGTAAAGCATACCAAAATTATGGCCAGAAAATCGGACTCGGCGCCATTGTTTTTTATACAATCGGAAAAAGATCTGGACAGAATTACAAAGTGAACTCTTTCCCTACTAATTTATTTACATTAATTAAAACTACAATAATAATTTATACGTGTATTAAAACTAAGTTAACACTCTTGTTTTTGAAGTTAAGTTTGTGAAACGTTCTTGCTATACATGGTTTGAGAAACACTGAACTTAAACCTGTCTGTTATCGCTCGGCTGTTTTCGTCTTGAATAGTGTACGTATACTCGATTTTATCTGTTACAGGTAAGTATCCCCCTTATTATGCAGTTATGGCATGCAAATGCTCGTAAATACTTGCGATTACGGGTCATTTCTTTCTGTACCAATATATCGGTGCATCACTATAACGCTACCTTGTGTAATATATTATGCCTCTCGCTTAATCGGTGGCCGTTAGGGCGGCTCATGATTCTACCTTATTTTCAGCGGATAATACGGACAAATTGTATTCGGTACAGAAATAACAAATTCTCAACTTTGATTATAACTTATAATCAATATTTTCATTGCTGGTTTTTAATTGCTTGGTATAATACATTAATATTAACATGATTTTACAACTATTTTGAACTACATTCTATGAATTTTATACGCTCGATCTGCAAATATGAGGGGGTCATATTGTCTATATTGATGATAATAATATTATTATATTTTCTAGACAATTTATTTATTAGACTTAGATAAGATAGATTCCTTGATAAACTTAAATGTTATTATTTTAAAATACTTAAATTATATTATAATAACTTAATATTTCTACAATGTTATATTACCTAATGTTTTTTAAATTATCTGAATTTATCATTTATAAGTATTCAGTATTTTGCGAAACTATACTGTAGTTTCTCAATATGGTATTTTTATTATTATGTAAAATTACATAGAGTGTATTGTTTTTCGATCACTCAACAGAATAAATAGATTGTGTCTCCTATGAAATGTTCATGACTATGGTTACTTTAAATATATAAACTTCCCCTTTTTTATAATAATACCTGCAATATTCCATAATATTTTGTTTACTCATTGGCATCTGTGCACAGGAAATAATTACAGACTTATTTTCGCTATACTTTTTTATGATGAGTTAAATCTTAAATTATGTTACTTAATGTGTTTTCTATGTAATAAGTTTATTTTAAGCATTTATATTTTAATTTATTTACAAATTTTAAGTAATGTCTCTGTATTATTGATAATAATTATTATATTGTTTTCGATTAAAAATGGATTCCAAAGTTAATATATTTTACCAAAATGCAAGGGGGCTTCGAACTAAAACATGTATTTTTAAGAGAAATGTTTACCTTAACAGCTATGACGCAATATTAATCTCTGAGACGTGGTTGCTACGAGGGCGGGTCAATAAGTCCGTGACTTTTGGAATAAAACAGATTTTTTGATAAATAAATCATTTTATTTTTCAACGTAGTCTCCCTTGAGCTCTATACACTTTGTCCAACGCTTCTCCAATTTTTTTATCCCTTCCAAAAAATATGATTTGTCGAGGTCCTCAAAATAGGCCTTTGTTTGCGAGATGACTTCATCATTGGAGTCAAATCTTTTTCCACCGAGCCATTTTTTCTGGTTTGGGAACAAGAAGTAGTCACTCGGAGCCAAATCTGGAGAATAGGGTGGATGTGGGAGCAATTCATAGCCCAATTCATGGATTTTTGCCATGGCAACTGCACATGTGTGCACCCTTGCATTGTCTTGGTGAAAAAGAACTTTTTTCTTGGCCAAATGAGGTCGGTTTTTTTTCAAATCCTCATTGAAGCGGTCCAATAAGTTGGCATAATATTCCCCATTAATTGTTCTTCCCTTTTGAAGATAGTCAATGTGGATTATCCCACGTGCATCCCAAAAAACAGTCGCCATAACTTTATTGGCTGACAAACCCACCTTGGCCTTTTTTGGCGCCGATTCACCCTTAGAAACCCACTGTTTTGACTGTTGTTTGGTCTCTGGTGTGTTGTGATGGATCCATGTTTCGTCCACGGTTACAAAACGGCGCAAAAACTCCTCCATATTGTGATTAAACAACGCCAAACCTTCCTGTGAAGTTGTTACACGATTGCGTTTGTGGTCGACTTGCGGAAAGCTTTCTCATGCCCAAGTGATCATTCAAAATTGAAACCACTGAGCCATGCGAGTTGCCTATGGCTTCCACAATCTCTTGCACTTTCAATCTTCGGTCGGCCAACACCATATCGTGAATTTTTTCGATTGTTTCGGGTATAGAGACCTCAACTGGGCGTCCAGGACGTTCGGCATCTTCAGTGCTTGTACGGCCACAACGAAATTCAGTAAACCACTTTTTTACCATTGAAATCGATGGTGCAGAGTCCCCATAGTATTTATCAAGCTTAGCCTTGGTCTCGGTAATGGTTTTTTTTCGCAAAAAATAATGCTTAATAAGCACACGAAATTCACTTTTTTCCATTGTTTCCTTAAGTTACTGGATAGTCTGATAAAGATAGCTGTAAAACACAAACTAACTGACGCAGCAAGTTCAAATTTTGATAGGAGTCAACTGACAGATGCCTGTTGACAGGAGTAGTGTTGTTTTATCAGTAAGGAGGTTAGAAATTCAAAAAGTCACGGACTTATTGACCCGCCTTAGTAGAAGGGTTTCATGACGAAGAGTTGTTTGGCGATAGGTACTTAGTTTTGCGGCGTGTTAGGGACTATAGCTTGACTGGTCAGTCTATGGTCGGAGGAGTGCTACTCGCGGTCCACCGGAACCTTGCTGCTGCGGAGCGCGTGGACTGGCGCTCGTCTGCTGAGGACATCTGGGTGACCATTACGCATAAGTCTATTCGCAGTAGGTTAACAACTTATAATCACATTTTTACACTCTACCTCTGTACGCAAAATGAGGGAAACAGTTCCAACCCTCAATTGGATAATTTTCCAAATAAATTGTTTGACGTAGTCAATGCATGCCCTGATGACAAATTTACTATCATAGGTGATTTTAATTTACCTTTCATCGATTGGAATGAGTATGGTGATCACTCAGTGTATACAGGGTTTCTCTTAACCGAACACAAATAGAATTTATAGATACCCTAGCACAATGTAATTTATCTCTGTGTAGTCAGGTACGTTATTGTAACAATAGGCTGTTAGATTTAGTATTCTCCAATATCGAGATTGATGTGACCCCTTGTGACGAGTCCTTAGTACCGGACGATCTCCCTCATCATAGGTAATTGTGCATTGATATTAATTTAACTGTACAAAGAACATTGGAAGTCAAGGAGAGAATAAAGTATTATTATAATTCGGGTAATTATGATGATTTATGCGCAGCTCTCGATACAATTAATTGGAATAACATTTTAAATAATAACGCGATAGAAGAAGCAGTTAAACAATTTTATGATAATATTAATGATCTACGTAACACCCACATTCCCCATAAGCTCGTGTCGTCGTCGTAAACTTGCCCTCCCTGGTTTGACACATCTCTAAAAAGTTGCTAAAAGAAAAATTTAAACATCATCGCAAATACAAATTGTATGGAAATCTTAACGATTATAACAGTTTCTCACTACTAAGAAACAGAGTTAAAACTTTAGAATGTCAATGCTATGAATCCTACATTACTCTGGGCGCCCCATAACCATACAACGGTGATGGGGCGCCCTAGAGGATAATAACTGAATTGAACATAGTAAACCTAGATCATTTTGGACATATATTAAAGATAATAAATAGCGTGTAATCTTTTTCCCTCCACTATGACTTATAATGAGATACTGGCAATTAATGGCGATGATGTGTGCAACTTATTTAACACTTACTTTAACATTATAAATATTACATATTTGTCTATGTAAGTACATTCAGTAACCTATACAAATTACTAATCAAATAGGTCTTGGTTTACTCTCTTGGCTTGACTGTTGTTAAAACAAGTAGAGGTTAAAAAACAATACAAACCCACTCTAAACACTTACAAAGTATAACAGTATAGAAATACACTAGTTTTGTTGTTGTAGTTTTATTGTAATTATTTATAAAAGTTAGCCCTGTCATACTCAAATTTGATAAATTACACAAGTATTCTTTATTTCTGAATAAAGTACAGTAAACACAGATTTCAGTAACTACTTTAATCTGTCTATTCTGTCTCTCCCCTTTTTTAAATATTTTTTCTTCTCTTAAGTTCTTCTTTTCATTTTTTCATTTTGCTGCATTAATTTCTACCTTTTCCTGTGTACTTACTGTACAACTGAAGCAACATTTGGGGTTGACAAGTGTTATTTGAGCAGGAGGTGAACACTTTCTTTACAATATCACCCCATTAAATAATTACTGTGCTCAGTTTTAGATATCAGGAATAAATACATCTACAAAATGATAACACGTTCAAACTTAGCTCGCCGGACAGAAGAGCAGCTCCGGGTCGCTCTTCAGGAGTTGAAGGACTCAGGATCAATGCCAGCAGCTACTCATTGAACGTGAAGAAAGTGAAAAGGAAATGCTTTTAATTTTGAAAAAAATGTGGATTTAAAATCAGAACTTAATAAGTTAAATCAACAATAAGAAAACATCTGTGACCATAACTTAGAACTACAAAGTGTTGTGGACGGCTTTGACAATTGTAGATTAGAATATGAACAATGTTTGCAGGATACACATGATATTAAAAATATGCTGCAAGATGCTCAGGAGTATATCAAGTACCTTGAACATCAGTTACAATGCAAAAAGTTGGAAGAAACTCAATGTTTATACGATGAACTTTTAGGTAACGGAAATAACTTTACAAAGAATAACATTACTACCGTAGATCTCACTGGGGATGATACAATAAATAACTATCATACTATGTGTAGCAAAAATAAATTAAAAAAGTATATTGAAGTTAAAAAATGTATTAGGAAAACCGAGATACTAGTGCAAAAAAAAACAAAATAAATGTAAGGCAGCTTATACGGTTGACAAAAAATAAAAACATTATTAAAAATCAATTATTAAGCTGCTGTAAAGAGCTAGAAAATACTAGGCTTAGCTAAGAGGCGGATGTAAGTAGCCTTCAATCTGAAATTTCACAGTTGCACTGCTCATTGACACTTATTCAACAAAAGTATGAATTAGCGCAGAAAGAAATTTCTGCACATATATCAGCTATGGATGACCTAATTGAAATTGGACGGTATAATGGGGACCGTGTAAATTCTTTTTATAACAATTGTAATTGCCACAAAAATATCAATAATTCTCAGTACAATATTAATAAGTCAGTTATCTGTTCAGAATTGAAGGCTTGTACTGAATCCTCAAAATATTATAATAAGACACAAACACATACCCCAGAGTCTGGTTACATTAGCATTTACTGTGATGAAATAGGCCATGGACTTGGTATATATCTAAATAAATTGTGTTTGGGACAACAAGTAACTAGCACTTGTTTGCCGGGGGCATCATTTGAACAAATCATTAGCCGGGTAATCAATTCTACTTGTTGCCCCAATACAACTTTAGTTATACTAGTCGGAAGAAGAGGAAAGATAAACAAAAAACAGATGTTAGATTATATAGACACATTAGTAACAAAGAAAATATTAAAAAAATCTTATTGTTTACCTTTCCTTACATCAAATTATCAAATAATAAACTGCCGCACGAGAGTAAAGAAAATTATATTAGGTTTAAATTGAACAACCTACTGTGTAGTGCTACTAATCAAAATTGTTTAGTTTTTAATAAGACTTTACCACAAATCGATGTGGTTGACTTTAATAATATTTTTATCTCTAGGTTAAATAATCTAACATATGATAACTTATCTAAATTTTTTACACGACATTTAGCTAAATGGCTATATAATTTTTTAGTTTTAAGACAAGACGAAAAATTGGCTAAGCCGACCACTGCATTTATTGAGCAGTGTTCTTATACTGACAATTTTATTATTAGTAGTAAAAACTTGGAATATGTTCCAAATAATTTAAATTAGATAATAGGACAGCAGAAGCTCACTCTAGCAATTTCTTAGCTGGAAATATTTAAACTGATGCCTCCTACGAAGGGCCTAGTAAGAACTCTGGGAAAAACTGTAATTTTAATATAAACTTGGTGCATCAAAATTTACAAGGCATAATAGGGAAAGAATTAGAACTTGAGTTATTTTTAAATGAATATAAAATTGACATTATATGCGTAACAGAACATTGGTTAAAAAATCATGAATGAATATTTAACTATTGTGATCACCAAGTAGGGAGCTCTTTCTGTCGAGAAAATGTCATTAGGGGTGGCTCCTTAATTTTGATTAATAAAAAATTGAAATGTAAAGAACGTAAAGATATTGTAAAACTGTCTAGTGAACGAATTATTGAGTTGGCTTGTATTGAGTTGAGCCACCTTATAATGTATACGTATACAGGCCTCCATCAAGCTTATACGATTCTTTTGAACAAATAATGGATCAAGTGCTGACGAAAGTATGTGTCTCTAATAAGAAGATTATTGTATGTGGTGATTTTAATATTAATTTATTAGACTCTAACTCCACCACTGTTAGATTCACATCTTTGTTCAAATCGTATAATTTAATTTATTTATTTTACGAACCAACAAGAATATGTGAAACAACAACTACTTGTATAGATAATATTTTCACAAATGTCACTTCTTTTAGGAAAAAAATAATTAATGTACTTAACTCTGATCACTGTGGACAGCTAGCATCATTTGATCTTAAATGTGATAATAATCCGATAGAAAATATTGAGTTTATTCCTGTAAACACAAAACGTATTGAGAAATTTAGAAGTAAATTATTTTCAAGTTTTCAATGTTTGAATGAGTCAATTTATCCAAATGAAACTTTTAATAATTTATTTAAAGTAGTAAAAAACCAATTTGACTCTGTATTTACTTCTAAATCGTTCAGATTTAATAATAAAAGAAATAATTTTAGTAACTGGGCAACTGCAGGTATTATTGTTAGTAGACAAAGACTTAAAAAACTTGTATAACGAGAAGTCAATGAACAGGAGTGAAGCTTTTAAACTATATGTCAAGAAATACTCGAAGATTTTCAAGAAGGTATGTCAAGCAGCGAAGGTTCTTCACATCAAAGAAAAAATTAAGAACTCTAAAAACAAAGTGAAAACCACCTGGAAAATAATTGCAGATGAGACTGAAAGAGTCGCCAGTCGCAACTCTATATTAATTGAACTTTATATTAATGATAAAAAAGTTAGTTCTGACATTGAAGTTGCGACAGTATTTGAGAAGTTTTTTGCAGACATTCCGATCTCAACTACAAAAAACTTAAATTCATCACCTACAGTTGCCGAAAAATTACTTAGAGATAATGTGAGGGAATGTGATGTAAATTTTATTTTCAAAGAAATAGACTCTAGAGACATTATCAAGGCATTTAAATTACTTAATATTAAATGTACAACTGATCTCTGGGGTATGTCCACAAAAGTTATAAACCCAGTAATTGACATCATCGCCCCTCACCTAGCATTAGTTTTTAATAATTGTATTAAAAGTGGCGTGTTCCCTGACTTGATGAAGCACAGCAAGGTGATGCCTCTCTTTAAAGCTGGGAATAAAGCAGACCCAGCTAACTATAGACTATCCATATTACCGACTGTAAGTAAATTTTTTGAGAAAATTATTCTAAATTAATTAATTTTTCACTTCAACTCGAATAATTTGTTACATAGTAATCAGTTTGGTTTTACTAAAGGTCGGTCCACAACAGATGCAGGCATTAGTCTTCTGTGCAGTATATTTGGAGCTTGGGAGAGGTCATAGGATGTACTTGGTATATTCTGTGATTTATCCAAAGCATTTGACTGTGTGGAGCATGATACGCTGTTCAGGAAATTATACCATTATGGTGTAAGGGGCACGGCTCTAAAGCTTCTAAGCTCTTATCTAATAAATAGAACACAAACTGTAGAAGTTAATTTTAAAAGGTCTAATGGTACTAAAATTAAACTAGGAGTACCACAGGGGTCTATTTGGGCCCTTTTCTATTTCTCATCTATATAAATGATTATTTACCTTATATAGTTAATGATAAGCATGAGATAGTACTTTTTGCTGATGATACTTCACTAATTTTTAATGTGAAGCGAGGACAATCTAACAATGACGAGGTAAATAGTGCTCTCTCAAAAATAGTACATTGGTTTAATTCTAATAATTTACAGTTGAATTCTAATAAAACAAAAATGTTTAAAGTTCAGCTTGCCAAATGTTACGCAGGCACAAACCAATATACTATTAAATAATGAGAAAATGAAATTAGTAGACACCACTGTATTTCTAGGTATAACATTAGATAGTAAGTTACAGTGGGGACCACATATTGCTAAATTGGCAGATAAGCTGAGTTATGCAGCATACGCTGTTAAAAAAATTAGAGAAATTACCGACATAGAGACCGCGCGATTAGTTTACTTTAGCTATTTTCATAGCATAATGTCGTACGGCATCCTCTTGTGGGGAAACGCTGCGGACATTAATACAATATTTGTGCTGCAGAAACGTGCTATACGTTCTATTTATAAGATGTCGACTTTTGAATCTCTAAGGGAAAAGTTTAAAGAAATAAAAGTTCTGACCGTCGCATTTCAATACATTTTGGAAAATGTGTTATATGTAAGAAAGAATCTAAACAACTTCAAAAAGAAATGTGATGATCATTGTGTAAACACTAGAAATAAGAACAAGTTAGATATGCCAGTGTTCAGACTGAGCAAAGTTAGTAAATCCTTTAAAGGCCAATGTATGCGCTTATACAATATAATCCCAGAAAAGGTTCAAAACCTTCCCATTAATAAGTTTAAAAAAGTAGTTAAAGAACGTTTGTGTGCCAAAGCGTATTATAAAATTAATGACTTCATTCAAGACGGCACACCTTGGGAATAAGGTGGCTCCTTATCTTATCTTATTATTTGTTACATAGACATAAGTAAACATTGTAATAATTTTGATTTTAAAAGAATAATTTTCCATCTTTTTGGTAAAAGATGGCCCCAGACGAGTTTCTTGACGGCTCTTCTCGCTGGGTTAGTTCTCGAACCGGTGGTAGACATCACGTAGTAACGACGTTCAAAAAGAGTATTTAAAAATACCAATTTTGAATAAATTTTTTTTTGATTTGATTTGATTTTGATTTGAGGCTAATTTTCAACAGTCGAACTCCAGCCATGGCACCTCTTATTTTCAGACCGTTGATATGATTAATCATGACATGGGATATATTGATATTGATTCGTCTGAGATTTTTAATGCACTTAAATCGGTTAATATTAGTAAAGGAGCTGGCCCGGATAATCTGCATCCCATACTAAATGTTAAATGTGCTAAGAGTCTAGTCCATCCTCTTTGTATGATCTTCACGCGATCACTAAACGAGGGGTATAACCTAATATCTCGAAATCCGCTTTCATAACACCGGTACACAAGGGCGGAAATAAAATTGAAATAAAGAACTACAGACCCATCTCCAAGATCTGTATATTTGCTAAAATTTTCGAGGGCATCGTACATCGACAGTCCTATTCTACATTGCGTAGCTGGCTTATACCCGAGCAGCATGGCTTTATGAAAGCATTAGTAATAAAGTGTTGGAGACTACTAATAATATAAGAGACCTGGGTGTTATTATGGACTCAAAATTAATTTTCGACAAACATATTTATCACGTTGTTAATAAAGCGCTCGGATTCGTCATTAGGATTTAAAAAAAAATAAAAAAAAATAAAAAAAAAATCAATAAAAAAAATAAAAATAATAATAATAAAAAATAAATAAATAAATAAATAAATAAATAAATAAATAAATAAATAAATAAATAAATAAATAAATAAATAAATAAATAAATAAATAAATAAATAAATAAATAAATAAATAAATAAATAAATAAATAAATAAATAAATAATAATTAATTAATTAATTAATTAAATTTCAAAAATTTCACCACAATTAAAGTAATTACGTCTTATACTGTGCTCATGTGCGTAGTATACTTGAATGCTGTTCAGAGGTATGGAATCCTAAATATGATTTATATAGAAATAGGATTGAAACTATCCAAAAACGTTTTTTACGATACCTACAATTCAGAAGTAGTCATTATTTGCCAAGCAACTTCACTTTTTACCATTGACAGTACGGAGAAATATAACTGATATATCGTATTTAATTAAAATAATCAATAAAAACATTGACAGATCATACTTGCTTGAAAAAATAAACTTTTGTATCCCCACTAAGTATTTTAGAAATTTTGTTCCAATCAATATCCTCACTTTTAAAACGTATTACCGCCGTAATTCATTTATATTTACAGCGAGTTCTCAACTAAATTATTTTCTAGAATAAACCCTTCTTTTGATATTTTCTCCGCCGAGCCTCATGCGATTAGACAGTTGGTTACTAAGTCCCTTTTTAATGTCGATTAGCTAGCTGTAGTTTAGTTTTGCTTAGCGATAATAATTAATAAGTTATTATATTATAGTAGAGTTTGTTTTTGTTGCATTACTTATAATTTACTAAAACCATGTTTAGCTAATGTTGCAATTCTCGAAAGACCTTTACACTTATTAACACGCCTAATGCATAGATTAAGTATCTGTTTCTTGTACATTTGCGTCTTGAGCTTGTTTTATTTTCCATTACCATTACCATTATACATATTACCATTTTTTATGTTCGGGACTAAGTGGAAGTGGAGTTAAATATCCTCGCACACAGTTTTAAAGTCCGTTTTAAGGATTTGCTATGAAATTGACATAAAAACAATCAACAAAAACAACAAATCCTCTTAAAACATTTAAAAAGTACAAAAATATTTATTCTTCGGTCTCTCTAACTTCAATGAGATCTACAGAGTCATCGTTTACAGGAAGATTTTGCCAAAATAACAGTCTGTTTCCCGGTATTATGTCTCCTAGTTTCCTAAGTGTACCAGTCTTTCTCTCCTGAGTTATTCCTCGTGGCTTCTGATTTCTATCTGCCTCAGGTATTGCTGACTTACTAATTTAGTTTTCAGGAAATCTATTTCCATCATATCACCGTCATGCGTTGTCTTAGCATATAGTTTCATACTATTTCTGTGTACCTCGACACAAACAATATTTTTTAAGTAGACTCTTTCTTCAGACTTTTTCAATTTATATTGCGATGAGTGATCTTTGAATTTGTAAAAATCAGAAATTTCCATAGGTTTTACATTGACTGTTCCTGAATTTGCTAGTTGTACACAATCAATAAAATCGGAGAAATCGTACACTTTCTTTGCTTTTTGAAGTTGATTTTCGACTTGATGGTGAAAATTGTCTGCAGACATAAACGTATGTCCTGGTTCGAGATATTTAATTAAAATTTTGTTTGCGCTGATTACATGGCTGTTTATAATCTGTACCAGAAATGTGAAAAATGCCCAATTTTTATTTTGGCTAGTGCAGTTGTCTGTCCAAACAATGATTTCATTGCAATTACGTTTATTTTCAAAAAAAGCTCTATATGTACTTATTATATCTTCCTGTTTTCTACCCGATCATGCCAGACCGCTGCGAAAGGTTTTTCTTTACTGGAGCCCAAAGGAACAAAACTTTCGTTAAATGCTATGATTCTTGGACAGAACATAGCAATTTTAAACATGTCTAGCCTAGGTAACATAATTACCTTTTGCAAATCAGCCGAGTAGTAGCATTTTGATGATACTGATTCATTAATGGATTGCGTTACATCAAGTTGATAATGAATTCGTGCTTTTTCGTATTTCTCTCGATGGTTGCAATATGGAGTGCAATCGGTACAATTCTCTGTATCTTTGCATGAAATTTGATGCAGTTTGTAACATTCACAGTGCTCACACTCTTCGTTACCTAACAGGGCAAAAGATATATTCATATCTTTTTTTTTAAATTTCCTGTAGAGATCATAGGATACTTTAAAATCTGGATTCTTTTGATTAAAATCAGTATGCATTATGGTTGCATTTAAATCGCTTGGTAAATATCTTCTGTTTGGTGCATGTGCCCTTCTGTAGTGTGCAATGGCTGGTCTAAAACTCTCGATATGCTCTTTGAGCTTTTCTCTGTCCAATTGTTTCGAATTGTCATGCTTCCCGCGTCGATCCCCTTGAGCTTCTGGAAGCTTTTTCATAATATCAAGCACACGTCTATCATTGTTCTTATGGAATCCAAGAGTCGTGAGAAAGAATGTCTTACAAACTTCCTTCTTTCTATTGTCGATTTCTAAATTATACACATAAGTGTGCTTTCTCATCTGCTGGCTATCCTTAATACGCCTTAGAACTTCTTTTTCAGTAACCAGCGACTTGACATACAAACCTGTGCACAAAACACGCAATGCATCTTAATGCGATTATTGTGCTAATTTCAATTGAAGGGCAATATTATTGTTTGATACTAATTTCTAAACGATATAATTTCTGATAAAATTTTTAGTTTAGGTTTATATTTTGTTTAGAAAATTAAGTTTATTATATCTGGCGATAATTTTAAGTAGCTACTTAATGTTACAATATTATGTACATATTATGTACTTAGGCCATTAAGTACCATATTATACTTAGTGCAGTTTTTTGTATTTCATGTTTATTTTAGTTTTATGAGTAAAGATACTGCGCATTAATTAATTTTATCGTTTTATGCTTCATAAAAATGGAATAATAATGTGCATAAGAAATAATAGCCACTGTAAACAAATTTTGAAGAGTCTAAAGGCATCCACAGACGAGAGGCCGATCGTTTCAGTTAGGACTGACGTCAGTTCGGCCTGAACGGATTCGAGCACATACACGGAGAAAATCGCATACGACCGAACTGACGTCAGTTCGGCCCTTAGACTAATAAGGTCTAGATAGTCTTCAAACAAACGCATCGTAAAATTGAAGCAAGCAACAGATAGATGTAGGCGTAAGCATTACATACCGACACGCACACAAACAAAACTTTAAAGTTGTGGAGTGTGTACTCTTAAAATTGGAATTATTGTATTTGTTTTTCTTAATAACGTGAGATGTAAAAATATAACTTATATTTCATTTTAAACCATCTAAACACAATTTGTGAACTTTTTTTTATATTAAACTGATATTAAGGAATATATTACGGATTATCTTAATACTGGCAATACTTTAAATTGATAGTTAAAAAAATCATAAAATGTTATAAAACTTTGTCTTGTTGCAACTATTAGTTAGCCATGAAAATTTTGAAATAAAATTATTTTTACTAGTAACACTTTTATAATTTACAATAGGGCAGCAAGATGGCGACATAATATGATTTTATTTTAAATGTTTTAAATATTTGACTTAATACAAGTCAAATTGTTCGGACATAACATTTCAAACTTACATCTGAAATGTTATGTCCGATGCTTTTTTAATTCTTTTCTGATGCATTGTGACACCCAATAACAACACAAACCGTCATAATGTTTTTAATAGTCGGAGATGTGTGCACTAGCGCTTGACCTTGAAACCGAGTACGCGCATGAAAAGTGAAGTAAATCATACTGAGCCATATCGGCTCAGTTTGTTCGAACGACCCGTCATCACAAACTGTTTCTTGTGGGACTTTGCCTAAGACGCCGACTTTATTATAGTTGGTTTTTAAATATGACAAATGCCACTATCTATTGTAGTAATTTATGGCCAATTTATGACAGTTTTGAAAGTACTATAAGGAAGAAATATTTAGTAACAACTAGAGACATCTGCAATAAAGTTGAATTTCTCAGATTCATGGAGCAAAAAACAGAATTTTATAAAATGTATACAGACGGTTCGAAAATGTTGGATGAGGTTAAATCAGTTTATTATGATGTAAATCTGAATGTTACTAAATGCTTTTTACTAAACAATAATTGTTCCATTTATACTGCTGAATGTTATGCAATTTATATGGCATTATTTTATGTTAATTCCCGGACCAAAGTAAATAATGTACTTATTATAAAGTACTAACTTTACTGTCCGATATAATTATGCAATATTAATTTAAGTTTTAAATGTAATTATTTGATATTTAAAATTAAAAGTGTATTTTAGGAGTTATCCTGTAATAAAATAGACTAGTTTCACCTATCAAAATCAAATAAATAAATAATAAATAATAATAAAATTTATTTCCTCAAACAACAGTTTACAGCAACCAACAGTTCTGGCCACCACGCTAGGCGAGGCCTGTCCTGTGGGGGAGTTTATATACACATTTACTAATCCACAAGGATACATTGTTGCGTATTACATCATTACATATATATTTATTATTAAAAATGATATAAATTTATTACTTATATAGTTTCTATCTTAAGAAATTAATATATATCACTATTTTGTTATATAAATATGCGAATTATTTATAATTTCGTAAATAAAACTGTAGTTTTATTATCTGTATGTCACGTGACCGAAAACACCAGCCGCCATATTTTCTTGTAAGTGACGTCATAAGAACATAATCAAATCAAACAACAGCGTAAGTTAAATCTAAAGTTCATGCACTACACACGCACATATGACATTTATTTGTTTCTGTTCTTATGACGTCACGATAACGGTGGCTGTCGTTTTGGAGCAAACATTTGTCGATCAAATTTTAATCATGTTTTCTTTGCATAAAGAGATATTATTTTCAGGAAATAAAAATACTAGTTGACTATCGAATCGATACGAACATTTTAAAATATATTTGAAAAAAATGTAGAATAGTCTATTAATGTCGAATTAGTGTGGATATAGCTGGTAATGAGAGAATTGATTTGGCTACCAAAGGATCACACGATGAGGATCATTATGAAAATTTAAAGGTGCCAGTCACAGACTTCTTTCCTGTAATGAAAGAAGGAATATTGGAAATGTGGAAAATAAACTGGAACCAAGTAAATAACATAAAGGGTAAATGGTACAGTAATATTTAAAAATATATATATAGATACATGGTATAACAAGATAGAATGTGGCTCAAGAATTTTTTTACTGTTCTCACAAGGACGAGATTTGGTCATTACTTGATTCCCTCTCATCTACATAGATTAAAAATAATAGAAGAATCGAGATGCCCTAAATGTAATGAAGTTAATGCAGACCCAAATCATATCATCTTTAATTTGCAACGCAACAAGCTTGGACAGTTTAGTACTATGCTCACAAGTGCATGTAATTTGTAATGAAAACGAATTAAGTGTGCCCAGGGAAAGTAGTTAGGGATTAACTGGCTCTGCCTCACCGTGTCAGCCTCAGCCAATGTGGAAAAAATGGGTATTTCGATGACCATTCGCTAAAAAAAAATGTTTTGCGGGTCGCTGAATCGATCCCTGTGGTCCGTTTCTTCGTATCTTTTTCGGTTCCAAAGTTATTTTTTGCATTTACCCCTCATTATCTACTATCTCCAGGCTCTATTGTTCGCAATCTAATGCTCGCCTCGGCGTCCTATTGTTACTAATGAGGGTCCGCTAATCACTACCTGCTTATCACTTACGTCACCTCACTTTCTTACGACATGAGTAAAACAATTTTTCATTACATTTCTTTCATTTCATTCATTTAAACATGTAATGAACATACTGTATAATATTATATCATTACATAAAGTGTTGCTACTAAATAACTTTTGATACTCTAATAGACTTTTCCCATTCAACTTATAATACAAATGCATTAAACTATACTCTCCACAAACTGATGTGAAATCATTTTGAAATCTACACGTGTTAAAATCCCAACTCTTGCAGTTTCGCCCCATAAAAGCCTTGTGATATCGCATGGGGGCACGTCCGAAGGAATCAAAGTATTGTCCGAAGCCATTTTCATTAATGTGTATGTATGGCTATCCAGTGGGATCCAGGTTTACTATCAGGGTCTAAGTTGCTAATAATGTATTTAGGGGGTTTGAACATATATAGGTAGACGAATCGCGGCGTATACATTATCTCCTAAACCTTCACAAATTCTTCTCAAATAATTACGGATATACTAATAAATACGTTACGAAATACGTTCATACTGTATTATCACAGAACCGATCTGGTTTATGGATCTTGTATTTATGTCACATATCCGTATCATGTATGGTTTATGTATTTACTAAGAGGGGTATTACATATGATAATATTATAATAACGAATGAATAAATAAAAGAAACATAAATTTGGTACAATAATTTTATTTTATAATACACACACTACTAATAGGTACACACACGTTACACATTATAACTTAAATAGATCATACATGTGACTTTTCTTAGCTACTTTAGTCTACAGTTACATTACGGTTTTTATCTATTTCTATAACATTATCAAACTCTGCATATACGTTACATATTATATAATTATTTATTCCAATACACTTAATCGTTTGAGAGAGACTAGAATCAAATCGAACCTCTAACCTTAAACTCCCATGTCTTATCAGATTCAAATGACTGTTCGTGTTTGATGATAAATCAGTGGTTAAATCAAATGCTAATAGACAGTAACTATTTGCATATTTTTCTCTTGATATCCCATTTCCTTCATTAAGGAAATGTAAACATACCAGTGCCGGAAAATAATGTTTGATAGGCTGAAGTGAACATATTACCATTGAAGGATGGTTGTAGGGTTTTTGAAGGCACTTGTTGTCCATCTATGTATAAACAAAATGAATTCATACCATAATTTTCAAAATTGAAAGGATTCTTCCTAATGCTACCATTAAATGCTGCGTTATTTACAAATCCTATGAAACATGTTTTGGGTACTTGCCCCAGTAATATATTATCAAGCGTTTTACCTTGTACCCCCGATGGTATTGTTAACACTTTAACCTCAGCTCTAGTGATCGGATATTTGGCTGTAGCAGAAGCCAACACTTTTTGATGTGCGAGTAACACTGAAGGATTAATTTTCGCTCTACGAACAATTAAGGTAGCGTCTGTAATGCGTACTTTAAATTTTAAATCCGTTGAACCTAACATAATATTCATGTTCTTGTACTGTGAACATTGTACAGGGATACTGAAATTCAACAACCCCCACAGACCATTCTCCTTCCAGTTTGAAGTGTTTTGGTAACTTTGTTGAAAATAATGTTGTTAAATTATCAGGAAAATATTCCATGGAACTATTATTTAGTAGTGTTAAATAAAAACTTTCTTTAGTCATGTTTTTTTCAAATCAGAAAATAAAACCCAACTATTAAATTTGTCTGGATAACCTTTCCACTTCACTAACACTTGCTTTCTGTTACCTAAATATCGAGTACCAATTATTTTATCTATCTTATAACTAGAAGAACGGTCATAAAACACTTTTTGCAACTCCTTTTCATAGAAAGTGCCAGTTATATCTTCATTTTGCAAGTCTTTTAATGTATAAACAACGGTGATCGATCTATAATTGAAGATATAACAAATATTTCATCACTCCAGTTCGATTCATAGCCTTTTTGAAATATGTGTTTGTATATAGTTATTCTAACGTCTTCACCCACATGAAATTTAGGTGTTTGACAATTTGGTGATGATGTGACTTTATCACTACCATATAGGTTATTCCAAACAGTCATAATATTGTTGGAATTCACATCACATGGAGCCATCTTGATACTTGAGTGTTTACTATGGTTATAAGAGTAAATCAAGTCTTGTAAAATATCTATATATCTGTAGCAATTGTTATGAGTAAAATAACTCCACATTTTCATTTTAAGTGTTCTCTGAAACCTTTCAACAATACTTGCTTTAATATCAGGGTTATTCGTTTTATAATAGTTAATATTTTGATTTTTGAAAAACCGTTGCACATCTTTCGAAATTAACTCGGTCTCTTTGTCAGATTATATATGTGTTGGGGTAACTTTAGCTTCATTAAATACGCTTTCATTAATATTTTTATGTTTCATGGGTCTTGCATATGCATATTTAGAAAAAACATCAATAACACACAATATGTAATTAAAACCATCGTTATATTTAGAATAAGTTCTCATATCACTTAAATCTACCTGCCACAACTCATTGAAGTTTGATAAAATATACTTGTTTTTGAAAACCTTTTTTGAACTGGTCTATGTAATGTAATATATGTTTCTTGTGACTGTAACCACTTCTTTATATATATTTTTTTAATTTTACCCTTCACTGCATTTGAAAGTTTATCAATTCCACTATAACCAGCAGGGTGTGATGGGTCATAATAAATATTAATAATATTAATAAAAAAATAAAATTCTAATAAGGGGTCCATTTTTCCCAGTCTAACTTTTTTCTAACTTTTCCGCTATACTTTTCTTCACCAGTTGTTGGTTGGTTGTTGTTTAAAGAAGGTAATTTATCAATCCACTCAAAATAGAACCAAGAATTGTGGGTAAAAATGCACCCCCTTTTTTAATTATATTTTTTTTTCTTAATATTTTACTTTTCCCTTTTCGTACTAATTTTAGAAGAATATCTTTATACTTGTTTAAATTTTTTTTCTCCTTTTCTTCGAGTGGTACTTTACCTTGTAGAACGTTATGAAGACACTCTCAAATGCAATTTATTTCTTCGTCATCACAATATTTCAAAAGAGCTTTAATATATTTTGGTTTTAATATATGTAGTGCACGTAGCAAATCCTTGTGCGTCTTTAAGCTTTGATACATTATTTATAAATGATTGGAATTTGTTTATTCCTAGCATATTTATATTCTTTAGTTGGTACATAAACAATGCAATGACCATCTAGAGGAAATATTTTAGTTTTCAATCGACACATATCATTGGTTTCTTGTTTTAAATCCGCCATTAGATATCCATGGGGTTCATTTCTTGCATCTCTGTAAGCATCTTCAATGAATTTTGGATTTTCAGGAGATACTTGTCGGGCTAAGTACCGTATTTGTATTTTATCCCGAGGATTTTAAAAATAGATTATATAACCCGTATTTAATGATATATCTCTTTGTCCTTTACCTTGATGAAATAAATTTTGAGAAATATAAAACACACTCAAGTTTCTGTGGTGACTTCCTTTGGTGGATATATCAACAACACGTCCATCAGACTCTCGCATTAAATCATCAAGTATAAGGAGTTGTGGTTTCTTTCCATCAAACATACTAAGACCTGGTATACCTTAATAATAATTCACATTTTGCAAATTATATAATGGCTGCATTTCATCAAAACACCATGTTATTTGTGCAAAGTTTACACTACAAATTGATTTTATGTGTTTTATAAAGTTTGTTACAAAAACGGATTTCCCACAGCCACTTGGACCAGCAACTATGGCAGTAAAAGGATGAATAAAATGAAACATCTTCACGTGTATATCCAAAAAGGATTTTGAAATTAATGAAACAAGCTTTAATAAATTTGAAATATATATTAAAATTTTGTTCGAAAACTCTTATAAGTAACATATTTAAAATTAATGTTTTTAAGAAAATCTTGATTATATACATATAACCTACCTTATAAATTATATTGTACTATGTTATAGCACAATGAAACGAAAAGAAGGTTTTTATTTCACATAACGTTTCTCAATTTATAATGACCCCAAGCTAAAGTGTCTATATCATTAGACAAAATAAATATTTTAGTGTCATTGTATGATAAACATGTTTTATTTATTTTTTGAGTGAAAATTCTATGTTCGATTGATTTGTATCTTAACATTGAGCATAATTGAATATTTTATCAAACAAACACGATTTATAATTTTCTAAATTCATTGTTTTTGTGACACATTTATTGACTTCTTTTGCCTTGGCTGTTAAACGATTGTCTACATCAAACACATACATTTTTGATCTCAACCCTACAAATTCTTTCATTATTTTTCCGTTGTTTTCATCTTTGAAAAAACCTAATTTTTTCTTATTTATTTGAGTATAATCATACCTATTATCAGAAGGATAATCAAATGTATCAAAATATTTTGAAAGATCGTGTTTAATATCATCATAGAAATTTTGTGTGTATATTTGATATATTAAGCTATCAGTATCTGTATATAACAATTAAATATTATTTTTAAATTTATTTATCATATAATTGTAGTGGAAATCATACATTAAAGATTTTGAAATATCTAAAATACAAAAATCCTAAATAAATTGGTTTGTTGTGGAATATTTTGGTTTTACGTATAACTGGACAGCCACTAAATTTTTTGAAAAAATCGATAAACTATGAAATTCTAGATTTGCTACTAAATCTTGTGCACCTAGAACTTTACCATTGGTAGTGCCATCTATGAGCGTCGAACGCCACTATGAATGGCATCTCATAATATCGATAAAGCATTATTTTCCTCCCCTCCCCGCTCCGACGCAAACCGAAGAAGTACGAAGATACGCGAAGGAGCAGATTGCGAGTCGTCGCGTAGAACTGCGTGTGCGATGGCCGACCGCATGTGATATAGTTAGACTTTTCCGCCATTAAATCACGCACACCAAAGTGAGATATTCCTACAGGAACGCGATAAGAATTCTGGAAAGACTAAAGTGTTGTGAATAGAAGAAAGAGACGAAAACTCCAGCTGCAGACGCCCTTCACTAAAGCTGGTTCGGTAAGCGTATTCCCTTCACCTTGCCATATTTTCATCTAATCATTACTGTTTACATCTAATTCACCTGGCGATGCCAGATACCTTCTGAAATACAGTCCACAAAAATATCGAAGAGAAATTATTCGCTAATCGCCAGCCAAAGGTGGCCCGCGCGGCCAACCATGAATATCTCAATGTGTTAATAATTTAACATTAATTCTTTTTTCATTCCATTGTTTTGCCAAATACCGAATTATTCATAAGTTTATAAAAATCTTTTTCGAAATCTGATTTGGCAATAGTTCTTAATTTGGTATTTAAATTTATATACTTCTGCTTTTTTTATTTGCATTAACTTTAGTTAATTTCAACCCCATTTTTATGCATTGTTTAAGATTCCTGTAATGAATTTTGTATTTTTTTTTATTATTAAGATTTGTTACCAATTTAATCTCTTTAGTTATTACCTATACATATAATTTCAGGACATAACGGAAAGTCTGAATGTGAATCATGCAGTTCATCTGGATATTCTAAATCTACTTCTAAAATAAAACTGAATTCGCTATTATCTGGTACATCAAAGTTAGTTTCCGGATCTACCCACTTAAAATCTCCTACAGGAAGATACTGCGACATGACCCAACCATAAACATTATTCGCATAAAGTATGTTAAATAGGACTCAGGTAAATTTTTATTATATTCTTCTATGAATCTGTTATTTGCCTTCGCATAGCGGTTACTACATTGAGATATACCTCCTCTTACACCTGCTCTGATAAATGCAATCATGTCAATGTCCGTCAGTAATTCCAATTCGATTTTAGTATATTTCAACATGGCATCCCAACTTAAACCGGGGGCTGTATAGTAATGTGCTGGATCTAAATCATATGTTTTAATACACAGATTTCTAAAGTTTTCAAATATATCGGTTAATAGTAAAACATCTGTTTTTAAATACAGGTTCGAGTAATCCGACATATTGTTACATTTAAAATGGCACCAAACATCTTCAGCGTGCGTGTAATCTTCAGTGGCAACATTTGAATCGGTTAATGAACTATAAAATTGATCTTTACTAGGGAGTGATGTCAACTTTAAGCTATGGTAGGATGTCATATACTCATATGGATAAATACCTTTCCGCCTACCTTTTGTCGTTTAAAATCTTGATCACAGGGAAAGTTTCTTTTTAACGTATTAAATTGATCGTCATGTAAATTTTTTGCTAATTGATCAAGACTACATGGTAAAAATTTTAACGAGTCCACAAAACGTAGACTTATTTGTTGATTATTTACAGATATATTTTTTGAAAATTAAATGTATCTCTCTTTATTCTGTGGAATATTTTCAATGGTCACTTCAAAAAAATTTAATGCGTGGACAATGAAATGTGCATCATAATGACTAAGATTATGTAAAAATTTTGGTATGTGACGTGGTGTACGAAATTTTTTCATGCAATTTTTATGAGCAACACCTCTGAAACTACCAGTATGCCAATCGAAATCATGGCTGCATTCGTCATTTAAGTCATTTTCACATATATGACAAGTTTTAGCATTTATTTTATTTTTTATCTTCAAGTGAAAGAGGCAATGGGGATCTTTGAAAGCAATTTTTTTACAATTTGTTTTTATATCTTCATATATGTAAACATTTCATAAATTGTTCAGCACAGCCAGGTCCACTATAAGTGACATATTTGGACAATCTGTCATCATAAGAACATTTTACGTAGTAACCGAAACTGTACACATCATGTTTACGAGTATTATTTGTATAAGATTTATCTGGATTATTTGAACAAGTATGGATCGGATTTAAAAATGCTTCAAAATCAGCATAAACCACAAACTGTACTTTCAATTTTTTAACGAACTTATCAAACTGAAGTTTATTGTTTGGTACTAACTGTCCTAACCAATTTTTTGATGTTGTATTCCCCGTTCGTAATTCCGTGTTTATATGTGAACAATCATGGTTTTGGTGGTTAGATAATCTTTTTTTTCTTGAAAAGTCCAACAAACATCCATCACAAATATGAACAGATCTTTCTTGATTTGAAAGTTGTTTACTTACTAGTCTCGACAATAATGATTATTTGTTCCGTTTGATATCAATAATAAATTTACATGAATAGGTTTACGGCATTTTGTCATGAACAATGGATCTATAACATCATGCAACTTTTTATTTGTATTACATTCCAACCCAAACACATTTATACTAATGTTTTTTAATTTTTCTACATTTTAAGGTATATCCCTTAACTTCATAGGGAAAGTTAGATTGGAAATTTTAGTTTGTTTGAATGTTGACTGTAAGAACTTACACGATCGGAATTTTTGTGGATCGGATACAAGGCAGAAAGTAATGACCATTTAAAACATAAATTATCTGTATTTTTCACATTAATTATAGCTTTTTTTGCTCTTATATCTTGCGGTAAATCGATATATGAAGTAGCACATAGGGTTAAATTTATTAATGATCATATTATCTAAACATTTAATATTCTTAAGACTCCAACCTTATCTTTTCTTCTTCTTTTTCGAAAGCACTAATTTTGTTTGTTAATGTGTCACAAAGCGATGAAAAGAAAATGTTCAAATCATCTGATCTATTAATTATGTAATTGCAAGTTTGAAAATCAAAAGAATTAAAAATTTGTTTAATGCAAAACAAAATTTACTTTAAAAACATTGTGTTGTTTTATAGAATCTCAATCAAAAATAAAATATCATTTTTGATCGAATTCAAAAATAATTCCGTGGTTTGAAATACTCCATCATAATTTGTACCATTAATTTTATAACTAATTATTCTCTGTCCGAAAGCTGATTCGACAACTGACACGTTTTTTAAAGTACTATGTAATTTCAAATGGTTATTCTTATTCCTATTACTTTTTAAATTATTAGAGAAATACCGCTTTTTGATGGAAACTTGACATGTACTGCAATTAATCAGGTCACTATTATTGCCTTCTGTTACTTGATCTACCTCCACAGTTCTCGAAGTAGATGCATTAGAATCTGTGTATTTTCTCCTCTTTGCAGGTTGGTCTTTGTCCTTGTTAACTTGCTTAAGAGCTCCTCCAGTTTGTTGTGTTGATTGACTGTGAAACAAAAATCACATTAAGTTCACCTTTTGCTTTGTTAACTCGCATTAAAGTTCCTCCATATTGTTTTTTCAATTGTCAGTGAGACAAAAATAAAACTAAGTTGAGTAAAACCGATAATGTACATACAGTATAAAATTACCTACAATTTATATATAATATGATCTAAATAGACATATTTATTGCAGTAAACTTACTTGATTGATCTTTCAACCGCAGCACAAATACTGATGAGCTCCTCGTCGTAGGTCGGATCAAATAGCCTCTGCGGAGCCGTTCTGCGACCTCCTTTTACGAAATCACGGCTTCGCAAGAGGTTGCCATCGCCGCAAAGGCCTCTCTCGACCGATAGCATCAATCGCTACTCGTCCAAGGCGGGGCAAGCCTCGAGCGTATGCTGCGCCATGTCGTCACTGTCCAGGCAGTGGTGGCACTGGGGCAACGGTTCTCTCTGGGCCGTGTGGTTCAGGTAATGGCCGAAACAACCGTGCCCGGTCAGCACCTGCACCACACGGTATGAGAGGGTGCCCTGTCTATGCGCCACCTGCTCCTGTCGGTTCTTAGTACCTACCTGCTACTAACTCTGTTTTAGCTCTATGGGTCATTCTCACTATGAGTAAGGTACTTACAATATTGAAATTGTCGCCTCGAGTACATCCTAAGCTTTTATTGACGGTTCATATTAGGAACCAGGCACCGCCCGCGCCCCCCGCGCCGCTTAGAACTGATGAAGCCATTACATCTGCACACAGAGTTCAGAACAGGCGACCAAACTAAACTTGACTTAACAAATAAGCAAACGGATCGCCTATTGGAAAGCAACCACCGTCGCCCTCAGACACTCGAAACAGCAGAGAAATAACTAGTAGTTAGGGATTCGCTGATTCTGCCTCATCGCCTCAGCCTCTATGTGGAGTATAATGGGTAAAATGGGTATTTCGATGACCATTCACTAAAAAAAAAAAGAAAAAAAAAAGTTTGGTATCAAATTGGGGGTTTTTGCCCATGACCGATCAATTGAGCGTATCCGTTTTTCAATATCGCTTTCGGTTCCAAAGTTACGTTTTGCATTTACCCCTCATTATCTGCTACCTCCGGGCTCTATTGTTCGCTATCTAATGCTCGCCTTGGCGTTCTATTGTTCCACATGAGGGTCCCCGAATCACTATCTGCTTATCACTTACGTCACCTCGCTTTATCACGACACGAGTGAAACAAAACAATTTTTCATTACATTTCTTTTATTTCACTCATATAAACATGTATTGAACATACTGTATAAGATTATATCATTACATAAAGTGTTACTACTAAATAACTAAATAATATATAACTTTTGATACTCTAATAGACTTTTTCCATTGAACTTATAATACAAATACATTAAACTATACTCTCCACAAACTGATGTGAAATCATTTTGTAATCTACACGTGTTAAAATCCCAAGTCCTGCAGTTTCGCCCAGTAAAAGCCTTGTGATATCGCATGGGGGCACGTCCAAAGGAATCAAAGTATTGTCCGAAGCCATTTTCATTGATGTGTATGGCTATCCAGTGGGATCCAGGTTTACTATCAGGGTCTAAGTTGCTGATAATGTATGTAGGGGTTTGGACATATAAAGGTAAATGATTCGCGGCGTATACATTATCTTCTAAACCTTCACAAATTCTTCTCAAATAATTACGGATCTCTATTGTGTTCATACTGTATTATCACAGAACCGATCTGGTCTATGGATCTTGTATTTATGTCACATATCCGTATTATGTATGGTTTATGTATTTACTAAGAGGGGTATTACATAATATGATAATATTATAATAATGAATGAATAAATAAAAGAAACATAAATTTGGTACAAAGGTTTTATTTTATAATACACACACACACACACTCATAGGTACACACACGTTACACATTATAACTTAAATAGATCATACATGCGACTTTTCTTAGCTACTATAGTCTACAGCAGCGGTTCTCAAACTTTTTTGGTGACGGAACCCTTTTGGAAAGCAAAATACTTGACGGAACCCTACAATAAAACAATAGTTTTTAAAAGTGTATTCTTTATTAATAAACATAATAAAAGTACAATGTAACAGTTACTGATTATTACTTACTTTAACATGCCACATGGCAAGTACATTATTATAAGATGTTAAAAAAGAAAAAATCTAACTAATGGGAGGTATGAAACTGTTTTTTATTTTTCATTAATTGGTTGACGTCAGGTTTGATAGAAGACAGTTGCAGTCTCATATCAGGTTCGGCGTCCAGTCTATTGCGATATATTGTTTTCGTGGCTGCATACGTTGAGAATCCTGTTTCGCACAAATATGTTGTTGGGAACGTGAGAAGAATATTCAGAGCCATTTTGCCAAGCATTGGATATTCATTACGAATTCTGCACCAAAAATCGTTGAGAGGCATCGTTTTGAACAGTGACTCCATACTTGTGTCTGATGACATTTCTAAAAGAGATTCATATATCTCGTTTGACATACTATCGGGCTTTTGCAAGTTGGGTAAAAAAGGATTATGAATCCATGAATTCAGTTTTATTTTTGTATTCTGTTCTTCGGGAATATACTTTTCAAAAGATGCGCGCATCAAAGTGAGATATTGGACCAATTCTTCAAACATACCATCTTGAAACATTTCTGAGTCGTTATCGCTAACAAACTCGTAAGTAACGCAAAGCTTTCTATTTCTCTCTTATCAACGCAAACAATCCAAAAATCTAATTTTCTTTTGAAGGCAGTTATTTTGTTATAGCCCTGGAACACTGTTGTCCGTTTACCTTGCAATGATAAATTCAATTCGCTTAGTTTTTGTAAGATTTCAAACGGTCTTTCAAATTAAAAGAAGTATCAGCTGATAGAAACATTTGTAACTCCGCTCTAAGTTCAAATAGCCTTGTTAAATATTTACCCCGAGACAGCCATCGCACTTCTGTATGGAGCAGCAGTGTTTTATGTTTGCTGCCATTTGCTCATCAGTATTTGTGCTGCGGTAGAAAGATCAATCAAGTAAGTTTACTGCAATAAATATGTCTATTTAAATCATATTATATATAAATTGTAGGTAATTTTATACTGTATGTACATTATCGGTTTTACTCAACTTAGTTTTATTTTTGTCTCACTGACAATTGAAAAAACAATATGGAGGAACTTTAATGCGAGTTAACAAAGCAAAAGGTGAACTAAATGTGATTTTTGTTTCACAGTCAATCAACACAACAAACTGGAGGAGCTCTTAAGCAAGTTAACAAGGACAAAGACCAACCTGCAAAGAGGAGAAAATACACAGATTCTAATGCATCTACTTCGAGAACTGTGGAGGTAGATCAAGTAACAGAAGGCAATAATAGTGACCTGATTAATTGCAGTACATGTCAAGTTTCCATCAAAAAGCGGTATTTCTCTAATAATTTAAAAAGTAATAGGAATAAGAATAACCATTTGAAATTACATAGTACTTTAAAAAACGTGTCAGTTGTCGAATCAGCTTTCGGACAGAGAATAATTAGTTATAAAATTAATGGTACAAATTATGATGGAGTATTTCAAACCACGGAATTATTTTTGAATTCGATCAAAAATGATATTTTATTTTTGATTGAAATTCTATAAAACAACACAATGTTTTTAAAGTAAATTTTGTTTTGCATTAAACAAATTTTTAATTCTTTTGATTTTCAAACTTGCAATTACATAATTAATAGATCAGATGATTTGAACATTTTCTTTTCATCGCTTTGTGACACATTAACAAACAAAATTAGTGCTTTCGAAAAAGAAGAAGAAAAGATAAGGTTGGAGTCTTAAGAATATTAAATGTTTATATAATATGATCATTAATAAATTTAACCCCCTATGTGCTACTTTATATATCGATTTACCGCAAGATATAAGAGCAAAAAAAGCTATAATTAATGTGAAAAATACAGATAATTTATGTTTTAAATGGTCATTACTTTCTGCCTTGTATCCGATCCACAAAAATTCCGATCGTGTAAGTTCTTACAGTCAACATTCAAACAAACTAAAATTTCAAATCTAACTTTCCCTATGAAGTTAAGGGATATACCTTAAAATGTAGAAAAATTAAAAAACATTAGTATAAATGTGTTTGGGTTGGAATGTAATACAAATAAAAAGTTGCATGATGTTATAGATCCATTGTTCATGACAAAATGCCGTAAACCTATTCATGTAAATTTACTATTGATATCAAACGGAACAAATAATCATTATTGTCGAGACTAGTAAGTAAACAACTTTCAAATCAAGAAAGATCTGTTCATATTTGTGATGGATGTTTGTTGGACTTTTCAAGAAAAAAAAGATTATCTAACCACCAAAACCATGATTGTTCACATATAAACACGGAATTACGAACGGGGAATACAACATCAAAAAATTGGTTAGGACAGTTAGTACCAAACAATAAACTTCAGTTTGATAAGTTCGTTAAAAAATTGAAAGTACAGTTTGTGGTTTATGCTGATTTTGAAGCATTTTTAAATCCGATCCATACTTGTTCAAATAATCCAGATAAATCTTATACAAATAATACTCGTAAACATGATGTGTACAGTTTCGGTTACTACGTAAAATGTTCTTATGATGACAGATTGTCCAAATATGTCACTTATAGTGGACCTGGCTGTGCTGAACAATTTATGAAATGTTTACATATATGAAGATATAAAAACAAATTGTAAAAAAATTGCTTTCAAAGATCCCCATTGCCTCTTTCACTTGAAGATAAAAAATAAAATAAATGCTAAAACTTGTCATATATGTGAAAATGACTTAAATGACGAATGCAGCCATGATTTCGATTGGCATACTGGTAGTTTCAGAGGTGTTGCTCATAAAAATTGCATGAAAAAATTTCGTACACCACGTCACATACCAAAATTTTTACATAATCTTAGTCATTATGATGCACATTTCATTGTCCACGCATTAAATTTTTTTGAAGTGACCATTGAAAATATTCCACAGAATAAAGAGAGATACATTTAATTTTCAAAAAATATATCTGTAAATAATCAACAAATAAGTCTACGTTTTGTAGACTCGTTAAAATTTTTACCATGTAGTCTTGATCAATTAGCAAAAAATTTACATGACGATCAATTTAATACGTTAAAAAGAAACTTTCCCTGTGATCAAGATTTTAAACGACAAAAGGTAGGCGGAAAGGTATTTATCCATATGAGTATATGACATCCTACCATAGCTTAAAGTTGACATCACTCCCTAGTAAAGATCAATTTTATAGTTCATTAACCGATTCAAATGTTGCCACTGAAGATTACACGCACGCTGAAGATGTTTGGTGCCATTTTAAATGTAACAATATGTCGGATTACTCGAACCTGTATTTAAAAACAGATGTTTTACTATTAACCGATATATTTGAAAACTTTAGAAATCTGTGTATTAAAACATATGATTTAGATCCAGCACATTACTATACAGCCCCCGGTTTAAGTTGGGATGCCATGTTGAAATATACTAAAATCGAATTGGAATTACTGACGGACATTGACATGATTGCATTTATCAGAGCAGGTGTAAGAGGAGGTATATCTCAATGTAGTAACCGCTATGTGAAGGCAAATAACAGATTCATGGAAGAACATAATAAAAATTTACCTGAGTCCTATTTAACATACTTTATGCGAATAATCTTTATGGTTGGGCCATGTCGCAGTATCTTCCTGTAGGAGATTTTAAGTGGGTAGATCCGGAAACTAACTTTGATGTACCAGATAATAGCGAATTCGGTTTTATTTTAGAAGTAGATTTAGAATATCCAGATGAACTGCATGATTCACATTCAGACTTTCCGTTATGTCCTGAAATTATATGTATAGGTAATAACTAAAGAGATTAAATTGGTAACAAATCTTAATAATAAAAATAAATACAAAATTCATTACAGGAATCTTAAACAATGCATAAAAATGGGGTTGAAATTAACTAAAGTTAATGCAAATAAAAAAAGCAAAAGTATATAGATTTAAATACCAAATTAAGAACTATTGCCAAATCAGATTTCTAAAAAGATTTTTATAAACTTATGAATAATTCGGTATTTGGCTAAACAATGGAATGAAAAAAGAATTAATATTAAATTATTAACACATTGAGATAATCATGGTTGGCCGCGCGGGCCACCTTTGCCTGGCGATTAGCGAATAATTTCTCTTCGATATTTTTGTGGACTGTATTTCAGAAGGTATCTGGCATCGCCAGGTGAATTAGATGTAAACAGTAATAATTAGATGAAAATATGGCAAGGTGAAGGGAATACGCTTACCGAACCAGCTTTAGTGAAGGGCGTCTGCAGCTGGAGTTTTCGTCTCTTTCTTCTATTCACAACACTTTAGTCTTTCCAGAATTCTTATCGCGTTCCTATAGGAATATCTCACTTTGGTGGGCGTGATTTAATGGCGGAAAAGTCTAACTATATCACATGCGGTCGGCCATCGCACACGCAGTTCTACGCGACGACTCGCAATCTGCTCCTTCGCGTATCTTCGTACTTCTTCGGTTTGCGTCGGAGCGGGGAGGGGAGGAAAATAATGCTTTATCGATATTATGAGATGCCATTCATAGTGGCGTTCGACGCTCATAGATGGCACTACCAATGGTAAAGTTCTAGGTGCACAAGATTTAGTAGCAAATCTAGAATTTCATAGTTTATCGATTTTTTCAAAAAATTTAATGGCTGTCCAGTTACGTAAAACCAAAATATTCCACAACAAACCAATTTATTTAGGATTTTTGTATTTTAGATATTTCAATATCTTTAATGTTTGATTTCCACTACAATTATATGATTAAATTTAAAAATAATATTAAATTGTTATATACAGATACTGATAGCTTAATATATTAAATATACACACAAAATTTCTATGATGATATTAAACAGGATCTTCCAAAATATTTTGATACATCTTATTATCCTTCTGATAATAGATATGATTATACTTAAATAAATAAGAAAAAATTAGGTTTTTTCAAAGATGAAAACAACGGAAAAATAATGAAAGAATTTGTAGGGTTGAGATCAAAAATGTATGTGTTTGATGTAGACAATCGTTTAACAGCCAAGGCAAAAGGAGTCAATAAATGTGTCACAAAAACAATGAATTTAGAAAATTATAAATCGTGTTTGTTTGATAAAATATTCAATTATGCTCAATGTTAAGATACAAATCAATCGAACATAGAATTTTCACTCAAAAAATAAATAAAACATGTTTATCATACAATGATACTAAAAGATTTATTTTGTCTAATGATATAGACACTTTAGCTTGGGGTCATTATAAATTGAGAAACGTTATGTGAAATAAAAACCTTCTAAAAAATATTGTGATTTGTCATTGTAACGTGAAACTGTATTTTAAGCTTAGTCAATAAGTTAATTTGTTTTATGTAAGATATACTTTGTTATGAGATAATTTTATGCTAATGAACATTTTTTATTTTTCCCTTTGTAAACTAGTTTGTAATACTTTGTTTCGAGTAGAGTAGAGTACTTTTATATATAATTATGTGCTGAATGTTTAATTTTTAATGTTTCATTGTGCTATAACATAGTAAAATACAATTTATAAGGTATGTAATATGTATATAATCAAGATTTTCTTAAAACCATTAAGTTTTAAATATGTTACTTATACGAGTTTTCGAACAAAATTTTAATATATATTTCAAATTTATTAAGGCTTGTTTCATTAAAGTAGTTTTATGTGCTAGATATTTAAATATTTTTAGAAGAAATTTATTACTTTGATTAATACAAATAAAAAATACATGAAAAAAATTCGTTTAAATTTTTTCATACAAAACGGCAATTTCATAGGTAAAGACCTAATATATTATGATGATAATTGGGACCTTAATTACAGCTTCTTCAATAATTATAAATAAAGGGGATATAATTAATTTTGCGAACAAAAAAAAAGGTAGCGACTGCACATGAGCATACTATATTACTGCATTTGGCAGTGTATTAATATGTTGGCGACTAAATTACTAAACTGGCGAAAGCACTCAGGTGACAAAAAGTACAAAAATCGGGAGATAAAAATTGGCGAAATTTAATCCACATTGGCACCGAAATTTAAGTTGGCAACTTAATTTCCGAGTTGGTGACTATTATACGATGTAAGCAGCAATAAAACCAGATTGGGTTAATAAATGGCATGTAATTAAACTTGCGACAAAATAAATCAAACATTGGATGTATAAAAAACCGAGTATAGAATACTAAATTACCAAGATGGCGAAAGAATGAACATAAGGAACAAAAATTCCAAATCTGGCGACTAATTGATACCAGTTTTGATCACTGAATATTCCAAACTGCCAGACAGATATTATTTTGGCGAACAAATAACCATCTTGGCATCAATTTGAGAGTACACATTTAATTTAAGAATAGGCACATATATTTTCCCTGATGTAGGTAATTAAAAAAACATAATAAGCAGCAAAACGAGCGCACATAAAAAAACGTAAAGGAGCGCACAAAATTCCCACTTTTAATTTTTCTCGGTTTTGGGAGTGCTGATTACAAAAAAGTCATTTATTTTGTAATTTCAAAAATGGCGGATATTTATTTTTTGTAAGTTTGATATGGGTGTCGTTTACCAGGGTTTTGGGGGTGCTTGATGTTGGTAATTCAAAAAACATAATAAGCAGCAAAATTAGCGCACTTTTTTTTTTAATTTTTTCTAGGTTTAAGTCCAAAATTTTTCTACGTTTAATGGGTTTAATATGTTTATTACAAAAAAAGACATTTTGAATTTTCAAAATGGCGTATGTGTTTTAATTTCGGAAAAACTCTTCTATTTCAGAAACTGTGCATCCTACTGAAAAAATAATGAAAAAGTCAGAGCCCTTAGTAACCCCCTTAGGAATTTAGTAGCCAACTTATTAATTCGCTGCCTAATTCAGTAATACAGTATGCTCATGTGCAGTCGCCAACTTATTTATTGTTTGCAACATTCATTATGTCCCTTGATAAATTAATGTTTGCTAAAAATTCAATTTGTAGACTACGGAAAATCGCATTTTCAGATACTGTTGGAGTTTGTTTTCCTTTGATATGTGTGTCGTTTTCAAGGTTTTTGGGGTTCATAATAATATGAAAATTAAATCTATTTTGAATGTCCTAAATGGCATACATTTTTCTTATAAAAATTAATATGGATGTCATTTTCCAGGTTTCTGGAGGTGCTGATTATAAAATTGTCTTCCAATTTAAATTTCCAAAATGGAGAATTTTCATTCTTCGTAAAATGACATGCGTACTAATTTAAAAGTTGTTGCGGCTGCTTAGTAGGATTGATGATTATTAACACAGTGTGTTATGTAGTTCGAGGTACTAAGTTATAAAACAGAAAACCCGTGGTTACGGGTTACGGGGTTACTTGGGGGGAAGGAAATTTTCATTATTTTTTCAGTAGGATTACCTATTTTCGAGATAGAAGAATTTTCAAATTTCAATTTTCTCCCATCATGAAGAAAATATGATTGCGGGGTTACTAAGGGGGGAGGAAATTTTCATTATTTTTTCTGCGTTTACGAGATAGAAGCGATATTAGAAGGAAATATGGCAATACCAGGTTTGACAGGCCAATAGACAGGTGTCAAACATACAGTAAACATCGGCTCTACGTTAATTTTATATTTTGAAATAAAATAATTATTAAATACTATTCAAAAGATCAGCAAGAGATACAATATAACCTTAAAAGTGTTCACAAGTGTTTGCAACAAAAAACCTGCGATAGGAGCAAGGTTGTGAGTACTTACTAATTTGAATATCGTACATCATCCCAGAAATTCATTTATATAAACACCCAAAAAATCTGGAGAACTGTAATAAATAGCATAACAAACCTTATATGAAAAACATAGTTAAACAAGCATTCCCAAAACTCAGAATACATGGACATAGAAGCCTTCGATTTCCAATTCACACATTTCCTTTGTTTCGATCATCTTATATTATAACCGTTAAGCAAAATTCAAAATAGTTTGGATTGGATTATCTATTAAATTTAACTGGAAAAAACATCTGTTCAAAAGTTCTAAAATCTGATAACAACTGACATCTGACAATTGACAAGTAACAACAAAACTTCAAAATTGACAATTAGACCAAAGACAAGTTCAAGACTAATATCACATTAGATATAGTTCAAGATGGCGCTTTAAATCAATGGAAACTGCACAAACAAATCATAGATGGCAATACATGTATGATATGTAATAAGATAAAATAAAAATTATATTAAATTGACATTATTAAATCATGAAATGTGAAATAAAATTATGAATTAAATATTAATTTGACAAGGAAGGAAACAATCTATAATTTTTACAATCAAGACATTAATAAATCACTTTATTTACACAAAAAATGGACAGTCCGAACTATGTTACAATTAGACCCAAAAAATTATTTAGATCCAAATCATATGAATCCCTTGGTCAAAACAATGAATATTTAAGTATTAAGGACTTATCATCTGACTCTGAGCATGAACTCAGAAGCTTTGATTTATCCACAATCGAACCAGAAAATATCAGCGAAATGAAAAAAAAGCTTGATAACATGTCATTATTACTACAAAGCACTCAAAATGAATTATAAAACATAATAATAAAAAATAATACATTAAAAAAGGAAATAATAAATTTAAGACAACAGTTGGATACCTTAAAATTAGTATGTACTATTCCAACAATAAAGACGCCTGCAAATAGATTAACAAACAAGACAAAATACAAAACAATAGCAAAATTATGTATACAAATTCCAATTCCAATGAAAAGGCGGTACAAACAGAAAGTATAAAATCGACTTTACAATAAGAAAACTTATATACTAATTATAATAACTGCAACATTGATAAAAAAAGGAAAACCAACCAAAAAAAACTTTATACATATTTGGAGCAAGCCAATGTACTGGTATAGCAAACATGTTAAGAAAACAAAGACAACATAACCCGTACGAAAATTTTGAAATAATATCCTTTATCAAGACCGGTGCAAACACTGAAGAAATTTTTAAAACGCCGTATTTATTTAATATTACACACTCAGATAAAATAATTTTAAGCGTAGGACAACATGACAAAAATCCCATGAAAACTATATCGGAGTTATGTGGTTTTCTCAAGGCATCAAAATAACATGTCCTATATTATTTCTTAGTGTTATAAAAAATGTATATCTTAATGAATGGAAATTAATAACTTAATTAGAATAACATGTAAAAACTATTCTAAGTGTCATTTTGTAAATCTTAGCAATATTCATGTAATAAACAGAAAATTATCTAAAATTATCTCATTCACGTCGACAGACAAAGTACACGGAGCCATCATGTCCTTTCTTCCGGGTTCAGCTGGCGGCCTCGACGGTCTCACCCCTCAGCATTTGAAGGACCTCACCAGCGGTTGCTGCGGGGAGGCCGGCGAGAAGCTCCTGCATGAACTTACGAATCTGTGCAACCTGATGCTACGTGGAGGGGTCGCATCAGATATCGTAGACATTCTGTATGGAGCTAACCTCTGCGCCTTGAGGAAGAGAGATGGTGGCATTCGTCCGATTGCTGTTGGCTCCACATACCGGCGCCTTACAGCCAAACTAGCTTGCGAATCGGTCACTTCCCTCGCGTCATACTTCCAGCCAAAACAACTCGGTTTTGCCTGCAAAGGAGGTTGTGAGGCCGCCGCTCACTCTTTCAGGACAGCTATCGACAATCAAGGCGATGATGTGTTTCTGAAGGTCGAAGTCAAAAACGCTTTCAACTCAGTTGACAGAGGCGCCATGTTGGCCCAAATTAAATCTAAACCACCTGCCATTTTACCTTTTATGCTCCAGTGTTACAACGACCCCATCAAACTCATTTACAAAGACCATCTCATCTCATCCGAAGTGGGCTGCCAACAGGGCGACCCTCTAGGTCCAGCAATCTTCAGCCTTGCTATACACCCGGTCATCGAGCTTCTAAATTCAAAATTTAATGTTTGGTATTTGGATGATGGGACCGTTGGAAGCGATGCATCCACTGTACTATCCGACTTCCGCACTCTGATCCGCGAGTTCCAAAAAATAGGCCTGCAGCTGAACCTAGGTAAGTGCGAACTTTTTGTGCCAGACAGTTGTGGGGATAGAAACGCGATTATATCCAGCTTTAAAGAAATAGCTCCACAACTGTCTGTCATTGACAAGGATTCGCTCTTCCTTTTGGGCTCACTTATTTTAGACGAGTCTCTCCCGGACTTCATAGATAACAAATTACAAAATTTTAATGAAACTTTAGACCGCCTCCTCCAAATTAACTGTCACATGGCCTTTACCTTAATCCGTTTTTGCATTTTCGTACCTAAATTGACATATTATGTCTTACGGTGTTGTCAACTGTGGAAGTGCCCTCAACTTCTCAAACAGTTGGATGATACCATAAGACGCTACCACTATTTTGAATACAAATTTCGATGACCGCGCATGGACTCAGGCAACGCTTCCAGTTAGGTTCGGTGGCCTGGGTGTTCGAAAGCCCTCTGACATATCGCTTCCGGCCTTCTTGTCCTCAGTCCACGCGAACCATAGTCTTATCTCCAAAATACTACATCACCCATCCTACTCCAATACAGTTCCCTTTCTGGACGAGGCCAAGGACGTCTGGAGCGCAACTAGTGCTTGTAGCGAATTGCCTGACAATACTTTTTCCCAAAGGCTCTGGGACGAGCCACTCTGCAGACTGGTACGGAATAATCTTCTTATTACGCCCTCCAGTCCTGTGGAGCAAGCTCGCCTCTTAGCTGCGGAGAAGTGGGAGTCGGGCCTTTGGCTACAAGCATTACCGTCACCCAATACGGGCACATTGCTGGATCGAACAGCTTTCCGGTTAGCCACTTCCCTGCGTCTTGGCACCCCCCACGTCATCCCCCATCGCTGTGTTTGTGGTACAAACATGGACAGCCTCGGACACCACGGGCTGTCCTGTCAACGAAGCGCCGGCCGCATCTCCCGACATCACTGCCTGAACGATCTCATTCGTCGGGCTCTTGTCACCGCCGAAGTGCCAGCTGTGCTGGCACCCTCTGGTTTGGCGCGCGACGATGGCAGGAGACCAGACGGTATAACCCTGGTCCCTTGGAGAGTGGGACGGGCTCTTGTATGGGACGCTACTTGCGTCGATACACTTGCTCCGTCCCATGTCCAGGGCACCTCGAGTTCTGCAGGTGCGGCCGCCAATAAGGCGGAAAACCTTAAGCGGCGCAAATATGAGAACCTTAGTGGGGATCTCATATTTGAACCGTTTGGGGTTGAAACCCTAGGTACATGGGGTCTGGGTGCGCACAAACTTTTCAGAGAAATCACCAAAAAACTCATTGAGGCCACCCGAGACCCCAGAGCCGGCACCTACCTGGCCCAGAGAATAAGTATCGCAATCCAGCGAGGAAACTCTTTGAGCCTTCTAGGTACTCTGCCTGGTGGGGATGACCTGGGAGATTTCTTTGTTTTGTAGCATTTTAAGTTTTGGAGTAGTTATTATTTTTTTAGTACTTACCTACTTTTATAGTTTGTAAATATTTTAAATAGTTTATAAACAAAATAAACATCTGTAATAAAATTAACTATATTATTGATCAGATATACTATCAAAATAAAATCTTAAACTATAGCTCTAGAAAGAATAATCCAAAAATGATATTACAACGAACATTTGTAAAAAAATCCAGAATGAATACATACAATACTATTACTAATCAAAAACAACACACACATTATTATATTAGGCGTAAAAATCAATTTTATAATAAAAATTATAATAAAAATTAAAATCAAAATAACTTAGATCTAACTAAACTTAACTATTATAATATATAAAACATGTAACACTGACAATAAAATACAAAAATACATTACTGACTATTTTAAACCAAAAGATATTTTTCGTGACAAGCCAAAAGCAACAAATTAAGATTATACATCAAAACATTGCTAGCTTCCCTGCCAAAAGATGTCAACTTGAAATTGCGCTTGCAAAGCTAAAATCATGTGATAAGGAACCTGATGTAATATGCCTAACTGAAACTTTTATTGAAAAAGGAACAGAGTCAAACATTAATTTGAATAACTACACTTTAGCATCATATTATAGTAGGTCGAAAAAACAAAAAAGGGTGTTAGCATACTTATTAAAAAAAGTACATTCTCTTATTATAATAATATTGAATCTTGTTCTGCAATTGATAATGATTTTGAATGTTGTGGCATAGAAATTTTTGACTTAAATCTGATTATCATGTGCTTATACAGAACTCCAAATTCAGTGAGTAGTACATTTTTCCAAAAGTTTGATTCTTTGTTATATAACATAACCAAAAAATCAAATAAAAATCTAATCATTGCTGGTGACTTTAATATTAATTTACTAAAAATAAATAAGGACTCAAATGCACTGCGTGACATTTCAAGTAATTATAATTTAAAAATTATAACCTACTAGACACGACATGTATAGATAATATATTAAGTAACTTATTGCATGCCAAAACTTATTATTACACTTAGGCCTTTCAGACCATAACACAGCACAATTTATTTCGGGAACAATAGAAGCATGTAACCGCAACTTAAGTAAATGCCACTATATCTACAAAGGAGAATATAAAAATGATAAAACATAAAAAATTTAAAGTTTACTTAGCAAACATTTCTTTTGATGAATGTTATTTGTTAAAAAACTTTAATGAAGCGTTTAACAGCTTTTATGATTTACTAGCTGTTGCTCGCGGCTCCGCCCGCGTAAGTATAGTATCCCTCGGGAACACATCTTTTTCGGGATAAAAAGTAGCCTATGTTTAATCCAGAGTCTAAACTACTACCATACCGAATTTAATCGAAATCCGTTCAGTAGTTTTTGCGCGAAAGCGTAACAAACATCCACGCTTTCACATTTATAATATTAAGTAAGGATTCATAATGCTATATAAGCTCTGCTTCCCTTTAGTCCGCTTAAAGGTCACAAATAAACATACAGTACCTCACTGGATAACAAAAGGCTTAAAAAAAAGTTGCAAAACAAAACGAAAATTAAAATTTAGCTATTATCGGGAAAAAAATATATCAACAAAAAAACAAATACAAAAAATATAGTAAAATATTAAGGAAGTGTTTTAGGCTTGCAGAAATACATTCAATTACAAAATATGTTGCTAAAGCTAAAAATAAATGCAGAGCCTCTTGGAATATTGTTAAAAATTGCTCTAACAAAGGCAATGAAAAAAAATATCACAGAAATAAATATAAATAATACCATAATAGATACGCCACGAGCCATAGCAAATACATTTAATGAATATTTTATTAAAACTCCTAACATAAATATGACTTCCAATTCTAAATTCACAAGTAATATCCAGGACAATCCTATGAGTATCTTTTTGAAACCATGCACCTGTGACGAAACAATACAACTTATAACTTCTTTAAAAAATACAAATACGTAAAGTTATGACGAAATATCCACAAAAATAATTAAAGAATGTAAATATATAATAGCCCCCATCATAACAGAACTTATAAATAAATCTTTTGTGGAGGGTTCTTTTCCCAATAAATTAAAAATCTCAATAATTAAACCGCTACATTAAAAAGGTAACAGAAAACAATTAAATAATTACAGGCCGATTACTCTAGTTCCCATATTATCGAAAATATTTGAAAAAGCAATGCATAAAAGAATCACTTCATTTATAAACAAATTTAATATTTTAAAAAACGAACAATATGGCTTTCAAAAGAATAAATCAACTCAACAAGCTTGCTTTAATGTTACTAACCAAATTATAAACTGCATTGATGATAAAGACCACCGTATAGTTGTTTTTATTGATATGACTAAAGCTTTTGACCTTGTATCACATGAATTGCTACTGATAAAATTAAACAAAATGGGAATAAGGGGACCAGCTTATAATTGGATTAAGTCATTTCTCGAAAATAGAACGCAATACACTGTAATAGAAAACATTAACACAGATAAAGAAATAATTAATAGTAAATCCAGAATCTTATAAAATGAATTTGGTGTACCACAAGGCTCTGTATTAGGTCCACTGCTATTTTTATTTTATATTAATGACATTCCAATAATGAATAATTATAAATTGACATCATTTGCAGATGATATATCAATACTATTTACATATAAAAATCGGAGGTGAATAAAATTGAAAGTGAGATTAATTTAATACTTAGACATTTAATTGAATGGCTAACATCTAACAATCTAAAAATTAATTTTAATAAATACATACAATTTAGAACTTATAATAAAATACCGTTACGACTAAACTAGCATATGGTGATGAATTTGGTGAAGCATTGATTCTGTTATTAAATGTATCTTAAAGCGATAGGTATATTATATAATGAAACTTTAATCGTGTTAATAATAAATAAACATTTGGACGTCGTTAACTGCGACAAAATATGCGCACTAATGTAAAAATGTAACATCTATATGTAACCATATTTTCACAAAATAAAGCATCATTTATTTAATTTCATCGTTTCATTTCATTTCATAATTTCATGCCTATTTTGAGATACAAGCGATATATAAAGTTATAGAAATGTTGGAAATTCAGGATTTTCAAATTTCTTTTTCTGCTATCATGAAGAAAATATGTGGTTGCGGGGTTACTAAGAAGGAGGAAATTGTCATTATTTTTTAGTAAGATTCTCATGCACCGTATCCGAGATAGAAGCGATCACAGAGAAAAAATATGGCAATGCTCTACTTTGGGATACGAGCGATGTATAAAGCTATAAAAATGTTGGAAAATTCAGGATTTTCAAATTTCTTTTTTTCACATCATGAAGAAAATTTGTGGTTGCTGGGTTACTAAGGGGGAGGAAATTTTCATTCTTTTTTCTGTAGGATGCACCATTTCCGAGATAGAAGTGATTATAGAAAAAAATATGGCAATGCCTATTTGAGATCCGAGCGATGTATAAAGCTATACAAATTGTAGAAAATTCATGATTTTCAAATTTCGTAGTCTCCTACCATGAAGAAAAAATTGTGATTGCGGGGTTACTACGGGGGCAAAATTTTCTTTTTTTTCTGTAGGATGTACCGTTTACGAGATAAAAGCGACATTAGAAGGAAATATGGCAATGCTTATTTTGAGATACAAGCAATGTATAACGTATAGCTTTATACATCGCTTGTATAAATGCATTGAAATGTGGGAAAATTCAGGATTATCAAATTTCTTTCTCTCCTATCATGAAGAAAATATGTGGTTGCGAGATTACTAAGGGGGAGGAAATTTTCATTATTTTTTTTGGATGATTCTCATGCACCGTTTCCGAGATAGAAGCGATTATAGAAAGAAATATGACATTGCCTATTTTTAGATACGTGCGATGTATTAAGCTATATAAATGTAGGAAAATTCAGGATTTTCAAATTTCTTTTTTCCAATCATGAAGAAAATATGTGGTTGCGAGATTACTAAGGGGGAGGAAATTTTCATTATTTTTTTCAGTAGGATGCACCATTTTCGAGATAGAAGCGATTTAATAAAAAAATGTAAATGCTCTACATTGAGATACGAGCAATTTATAAAGCAATATACTATTATAGATATTATGTTGGAAAATTCACGATTTTCAAATTTCTTTTTTTCCCATCATGAAGAAAATATGTGGTTGTACTTACCTAGGGAGAGAAAATTTAGTTAGACCATTTTTGAGGTAGAAGAATTGTACAGAAATTAAAATACATCCGCCATTTTGAAATTTCTAAATAAATGTTTTTTTTTTTGTAATTAACATCCCCTAAACCTAGAAAAGGTCACCTAGATTAATTTTATTAAAAATAAATGTCCCGTCATTTTTGAAATTCAAAATGGATATCATATTCAGCACCCCTAAAAACCTCGAAGACGACACCCGTATCAATTTTACAGAAAAATAAATATTCGCCATTTTTGAAGTTTCAAAATGAATGAATTTTTGTAATCAGTGGCTTCAGAAACCTAGCGATGGACACCTATATCCATTTTTTACTTACTACTATCTTGGAAATTCAAAATGGATAACTTTTTTGTAATCAGCACCCACAGAAACCTACAAAAGGACACCCATATTAATTTTTATAAAAATAAGTATGGCCGCCATCTTAGAATTTCAAAATGAATGTCATTTTCGTATCCAGCACCTCCAAAAACCTGGTAAACGACACCCATATCAATTTCATGAAAAATAAATATCCGCCATTTTTTAATTTCAAAATGAATATTCACAATATCTAAACCCCCGAAACCGAGAAAAATTAAAAATTGGAATTTTGTACGCTCCTTTACGTTTTTTTTATGTGCGCTCGTTTTGCTGCTCATAATGTTTTTTTGAATTACCTACCTACATCAGGGAAAATATATGTGCCTATACTTAAATTAAATGTGTACTCTCAAATTGTCGCCAAGATGGTTATTTGTTCGCTAAAATAATATATGTCTGCCAGTTTGGAATATTCAGTGGAAAAAACTGGTTTAATTAATTAGTCACCAGATTTGAAATTTTTTGTTCCTCATATTCTTTCGCCAACTTGGTAATTTAGTATTCAATATTCGGTTTTTTCACACCCAAAATGTGATTGTTTTGTTGCAAGTTTAAATACATGCCTAAATAAATTAAATTTCGAAGAGGCATATAATGACCTGCAATAGACGTCTTGTCGCTGAGACGAAAGTAATAATTTATCTATTTCCTTAATATTGTAAACATGGTGTAGCTTGTTTGTAGAATCTGTAACACAAAATGTTATAGTCACTGAGACGAAATAGATTTTGTAGTAATCATAATGGCTCCGATATTAGTCTTAGAATTATAACAATCTGGCAGGCTTAGCATGGCGATGCGAAGAAATAATTTTAAAGAAGAAATATTCTATCTCAACCAGTTAGTTGTAAAACAGTCCTTAATCCATGGTAACAAGGTCGTCAATAGAAGTCAACATTGTTCAACTGTCAAAAATGATCAAATTTTCAAGTAAATGACTGAACGTAAAGAAACTATTTGTCTTGGACCGCCATGATGTGGAGTAGCTGACATTATTCTAAGACTATTTGTCATTGATTCAGGAAAAAGTTTCTACTTTAGCTGCCAAAGAGGCCATTTTTTGAGCTCATGCTCGGGAAGAAAATAAATATTTCTTCTCATAACGACGATGCATTAACCTTGGTTTCTGGGTGCGCATGCTAAGCCTGACCTATTAGAATTTAGAATTTAGAACCAAGACCTATTAGAATTTAGAACCAAGAAACTCTTAAGCCTATTTTACCTACCTTCAAATACAGTTCCATATTGTAAGTCAACATTCCGAGGGCTCTAAACCTTATGGGCACCTGTGCTCGGGTAATTATCATCGCTATTGACCGCCTGATCCTCAAGTCCGGTATGGTTTCCCAATTGCAACCATAGGCGAAGTCACATATTTCTACACCCTGTTAAAGTGAACATTTTATAGTAGAAAGCATAAGAACCATCTCGATCATGCTTCGTTTAGGATCTACAATGCCACACACACACACACACACACTGAGATTATAACACCCCTCTTTTTGCGTCGGGGTTAAAAATATTTTGTTGATGTAACTCATCCAAACAAATCAATATTCAGCTTTTTAACAAAGAGCGTATTCCTTTTAAAAAAGGAACACGATGAAATAGGCTGCCATGGCGCTTATACTATGTATGTCCATAGTAAGCCATTTATAATTAGTATTATTACTCACAATCACGAACCTAACCTAACCTAGCACATGTTGTGGGTTCCACGGTAACAGCATAACGTTAGGCGATAATTCTGCATGTTTGCATCCTGTATTACGAAGTAATGAAACAAATAAAGAATAAGGCTGGGACTATATTATGATCCGGAATCCGGCGGGCCCGGAAAAAAATCAGATCACTGAAAATAGAACTCTGCGCTAATACAATAAAGTTAAAAATCGAAGTGTCGAGCATATATGACATTGACATTTGACTCGACACTTACGTTCGATTTTCGATTTTCAGCTCTATTGTATTAGAGGCGAGTTCTATTTCCAATGCTCTGAAATGTTCCTCGGCCTTACGGATTCTGGACAATATAGTCCCAGCCTAAGACGATAATAACTCACGTAATTGGCGACATCGGCGGCCAGGTAACAAGGCAAGTAGATGTGGACTGCGGTGGCAATTGCGAAACAGTAGTAAATGTATGTGTTCACGCCTTTCTCTTGATACTAAATTTGTGTAAAAATATTATTATGTGATAAAGATGAAAGAACCAGTTGAAGATTGACGGTTGTACTTAAGAGTCAGTTAGTGCTTACATAAGGAGATACATAGTAGAGATATTGCTAAAAATATATGCACTTTATGTCAAAATCTCTAATAAGTATAGTAGATAAATTGAAATATCTTGGCACCTTCGCCCCCACACACGAGATTTGACCAAGACCGAATTAACCTAGCTGAGGCCCAAGGCCCGTTTCATCCTCGGTGCCAACCTATCGAAGTAATCTTTATTCCTTTTAATGTGCTAGGGTCACTAAGGTGTTATAAAGGGTTATTAGTTGATAGTACATAGGCTGCACTAAAAGTATCGGTAATGGAATATTTCCACTGTTCCTGCCATATTAAAATCTTTTTAATTTAAAACTCCTTGGTTTTAAAAATCGAATACCGTTTATTTATTTAAAAAAAGATTCTCGGTCTTGTCACAAGGTCTTGTCAAACTTGTTTAGTCGTTGATAAAATGGAATTGACTCGAGAAAATTCTAGAGCGATGATTTATTATGACTTTCGAAGTGGTTTAACACAAAAACAGTGTGTTGACCGGATGATTTCTGCATTTGGTGATGAAGCCCCATCCAAAACCACAATTTATCGCTGGTTTGCTGAATTTCAACGGGGACGTGTCAAGCTCAGTGATGTTCCCCGTCAAGGTCGTCCAAAAACTGCAGTCACCCAAGAAAACGTTGATGCTGTGCGTAAGCTGATTGAGGAAGATCGACATGTGATATACCGCGAAATTCAGGCCTTTAGACATTGGCATGAGTCAAATACAAATAATCTTGCATGAACAATTAGGTGTAAAAAAGTTGTTTTCCCGATGGATACCGCATTTGCTCTGTGAAGAGCAAAAAGCGGCTCGCGTTACTTGGTGCGTCAGAACTGTCAAAAGATTCCACGCAGGATCCTCAAATGCTGTATACAACATCGTATCAGGTGACGAATCCTGGATATACGCGTACGAACCCGAAACAAAAAACCAGTCACGAGTTTGGGTGTTCGAAAATGAGTTAAAGCCAACAAAAATTGTTCGTTCACGGAGTGTTGCAAAAAAAATGGTGGCCTCGTTTGTCTCCAAAACCGGCCATGTTGCGACTATTCCTCTTGAGGGACAAAGAACGGTTAATGCAGAATGGTAAGCTAACATTTGTTTGCCACAGGTCGTTTCTGAACTCCGTAAAGAGAACTGCAACCGCCGCATCATCCTCCATCACGACAATGCGAGTTCTCACACCGCGCACAGAACAAAAGAGTTTTTAGAGCAAGAAATCATAGAATTATTAGACCATCCGCCGTACAGCCCCGACCTAAGCCCTAATGATTTCTATACTTTCCCCAAAAATAAAGAATAAATTGCGTGGTCAGAGATTTTCATCACCTGAAGAAGCTGTGGACGCCTACAAAACGGCCATTTTGGAGACCCCAACTTCCGAATGGAATGGTTGCTTCAATGATTTGTTCCATCGTATGGAAAAATGTGTCAAATTTCGCTTATAGAGAATACTTCGAAAAGCAATACATACATTTTTAAATAGTAATGTTGTGTCACTTCCTTGATTCCCGAAATTTTCAGTGCCGCCCTCGTATGACCTGACTCTAGATTAACTCCTTAATATATTGGGGATACACCCGAAAATATAAAATTGTTAGGACGAAGTTGCTTGAGTTAAGTTATTTGTCAACCAATTATTTCTATCACAGCTACTTAAATGGAACACGGTAGCCTTCAGGAAGAATACTTCTACTTATACACGTACTATCTTATACTTTAAACGAGACAATATTGTACACAGAAGGGCCTCGCTAATATGGCGAGGGAAAAACAAGGCCCCTTCCGAATCATTGAATCGTCCGGATTATAGTATACAATATTTTATCAACCTTAACTATTTAGCAATGAGGTGGAAATGTAATACACCTGATTTACGCGCAAGTAACTAACACTGTAAGATAATAAATAAAATACTGTCGAGGAAGAATATTGACACACAGATGTAGTCCCCAGCCTTACTTCGTTAGAGGTGGTCTGACTCAGGGCCATCGCGATGTTCAGTCCAGCGTTGAAGAACACTCCGACGAGCCACACTTCGAAACACTTTTGTACCTTTTTGATGAACCTAAAATAAGTTTACTTGTATTTAACATACTCGCATAACTTCTCACATAGCTTCTCGCATAGGAGAGTGTTAATAATGTAGTAATGAAGAGAGAATCTTAATATCATTTTAGAATTTGAGAGTTAGGACAACTGCTATTAAAATTTATCACTTGATAGGTAAATTAAGTTATAAACTATACTTTATAATTGCGCCCGTTGCGCCCGTCATCGCCGCGGCACGTAGGCGTTGGTTGGCTTGAATTTAATTTTTCGCGCATACATTTTAATTTTACGATAATTCCTCAGATATTAAACAAACTGTATGGGCCTACATTGCCTTATAATGTGTATGAAATGCTTGAAGTGACTAATTATTTAATTTCAAAAGGGTTAATACTGTATCCGTCTATATTATAGTTTCTGAAAAATATGCTACATCATATTAAGTAATCACTTTCTTAATCTTACAATCGAATGGGTATAGTAGGCACACTATCGTTAAAAGATAAAGTGATCCCAATAATCATATTGGGACCATAATATGACTCGCACTGTCTAAAAGTTATCAGTAGCCCAAGCTGGAACATTTTGCAAATATCGTTACGTGTACGTAAACGAAAAAAATATGTATGAAAACCATAACAGCGCCTCTAGTGGACGTAAAGGTAACTAAATCGGTAGCAGGAACCTTTTTTGGATAGTTACGTAACATGGCATAAACGATAATTGACAATTTTGTATGAAAATAGCGAGCAGGAACACTAATTTGACGGACGGTGTAGTTACGTGCTACGTAAAATTACGAATACTCTATCACATAAAATTTGTTGGTGACAAAGGCTACGTCCAACTGTCTCGTGTAATTTTAAGAGTGTTCTTAAACTAAATATTATGTGATTTATTGAAAAGAACCTATAGAAATGCAAGGTGCAAATCCAATTGAACCTAGGACGCTTAATTAATGCTATGGAACAAGAACAAGAGATACAAGGTAAGTTTGCTGCAAAGCAAAACATAAAATATATTATTGAGATTCTTATAAATAATTGGTTACAGAATTTACATTATTTTGTAATTTTTCTGGTTACATGACGGGATTCGACCTGCAAGCCAGCCAGGCAGGGGGCTTTATTCATATCTGTCCATAGTCCATACCTACTTACAAAATACAAACAATACATTGTGCTAATTTTTTGTAATTATCTTTCATTTCAGGGAAACAAGCCGTCGAGCTAAACAAAGAAAATTAACAAATTTGTAAGATTTATTTAACGATACAATTGTTAATTACATAATTGCCATTAGAAAAGCCATACATTTTAAAGCCGATGAATTCTTTCAAATAACTTATACAGTCTGCAGGTAAAGTATGCTCAAGTTCTCAACAAATATTACATAATGTTAACAGTATGTAATCTAAGTTATTTACTAATAATTTTGGGTTCCAGACAAAGCACCAATATCAAAGCTTTGCAATAATAAGACAAGCAATGTTACAAAAAAGAAGCTTGAGAAAACAGCATCCATTATCACAAATATTGTATACTATTATAACATTTATCTACAAATGGAAAACTTAATTCGTGTTACAATTTTTACAAATGTTCCTGCTTGCCCTACTGATATCATGTAATACCAAGCTTGTAACTGTTACACTATTCTTGTACTAACGAAACGGCCAAGCCACATAACTTGACTAAGGTGTAGAGTTTGTGAAGTTAGGCTTGTAGAGTAAGAAGTTTGGTTTTACATGAGATCTGACAGCTTTTAGACAGTGCGAGTCAGATGGTCTTAACATCACTTTACATGGAAATGTTTTTCGTGGGATTTCACTTCTTTTTGAAAGTTGTTATGACCTTTATTACCAATATTTTTTTTTTCTTATTTTATTGTTATTGTTTATAACACGGATCTTTACAGCAATTTTACAGGCCAGGGCTTCCCTATGAAGAAGAACTAGCCTTCACCACTGTTATACAAGTAGTATATTATAGTATTCGTATATTAGTATAGTAAGGTTTCATTACAATCCATTCCGTAGTTATTGCGTGAAAGAGGAACAAACATCCAGACATCCATACATTCTAGCAAACTTACGCGTGTATTATATTAGTAAGGAAAGTTTTATCTTTATTAGTAGTTCACCTTTCAATTTCACAATGTTCACCGACAAACTTGGCAATCTCTACATTAATTTTGCACCAGTCATAACCGGCATCCAGCAAATGTTTCAAATTCTGCGAAATAAATCTTAACTTCAGAGACACGTGCACAATAGATATTGTAAACATTCCATCGAATCCTGAAAATTTAAATCAATAAATAAATGGTGGGCAAAGTTGAACAGAGGTTTTTTTATTATGATGGAGAGGGACATGCCGTTGAATATTTCGAATTCGCACCGTTGAACTTATTGTACCTACACCTACAGTGCGTTACTCGTTAGTAATATATATTATTTGCCTGCAGGTACCGATGATAATTATATACGAAATAACAGTTGCATTCAATGGTCCTCGACATTCATCGTTTTTCTGTGGTAATGACGGACGTTTTATGAAGAACTACAGCTCCCGAAAAGCATTGAGATCGTGGACTTAGACGACACTATTGTCATCTATAATATGTGTCAATCAACAATAGAGGACTTTTCCTCGGTCCGTCTTACCGAAACGAGACGATACGCGACGCGGCGCTGCATTTGTTCCTGGGCTATGCAGTTTGACATTCGAACTCTTGCAATTAAACGTGTATCTTCTTATGTGGTGAATAAAGTTCAATTTGCGCCCTGACTCCTGTATCGTTTCGTTTCGGTGTGAGCTTACCCTTATACGGTATAACAATTAGTCTTACCTGTGAATCCAATAAAAATAAGCCACACAGTGGTTATGGCGAATACGTTGAACATTTCAAAATACGGACTCTGAAACCTCTGCTCGTCAGACAGGAATATAACGTAGCAATCATGCACCATGTACCGTTTTGGTGTATCACTAAATAACTGGGAGTAGACCGTAAAGACAGTAGCCAGGACTGGGTACGAAGAAGCAGTTATAGCCATAGCCACCATCCATATTCGCTCAAAAAACTTCGTCCTCGTAATAGCTTCCTGGACTATCGAATGATAATCTTCTGGCATGTTGTTAAAGGTATCATAGTCCGCGCTGATGGTATCGATGATTTCTTTGAGCTCCTTCCTTCTGGATATACTGGAAATCATCTGTAAAGCAATGGTCGAGAAAGTTTCAAGATGTCATACGATATTCGTATCGTAAGTTATTGGCCGCTAACATCCCCATCATTAGGCTGGGATTATAAGATCTGGAATATGGTAGAACCGGGAAAATTCAGAGCACTGAAAATAGAACTCTGCGCTAATACCAACTCTATAGTATTATAATTTATATTAATACAGAATCGTAGTTGATACCTCAATCTAAAGAGTAATAACTAGGTATGTTTTCCAAAATGTTTGAACAAAAAAACCAGTTACCGTTTTTTTTCTTTATGGCCTCAAAAAAAATTAGATTTCCGAAATTCACAAAAAATTATTAACTTCAAACCCCTGTTACAAATTTATCTCATGATATAGATATGTGTACATCAAGTCTTATTTGGTTGTTTACACATTAATTAATTCAAATACAATAAAGAATAATTCGATTATCTTCCAGATTGGCCATTATTTCCAAATGATTGCGGAATTTGGGGTTTTTGCAACAAAAAATGTAAAAAACCGATAAAAAATAAAATCTTACATCACGAACGCTAAGAATGGTCAAATACGGTTATAATTGGTCTATACTAACAAGGCGTTAAAGCTTTGCACCCATCTTCCAAACATCCGGTATATTGTATTTATATTTATTAAATAAAATTTTTGAGTGTCGAGCTGTCATATATCACATTGAAATATTTTTACTTGATGCTCGTGTGTTCGGTGTTCAACTCTATTGTATTAGCCCCGAGTCACAGGGGCGACACTCTCTACAAATGACAGCTCGAGCACCAGCGACTGTCAGCAATGTTGACGTAAGCATAAGGTTGGCACCAAAATAATTTTCTACCGTCGCGTCAGACAAATCTATCATAAATATTATGAAATTATACTTTAAATTATGTGAAAGCACGCAACGACCAACGGCCAGCCCCGTGAACGTACAACCTGCTGCCCTATTATGAACTTCCGTCTTCCACTGACAAATGGGCATGGGCTTCGTTTTGACGTTTGAACTTTTAAAATTGTGTTTTACAATTTTAAAAGTTAAAATGTCAAAATTTTGACATAAAAACTTTTTAAATTGTTTTTAAAAAGCTGGCAGTAAAAACTAACGCCCCGCCCGCCTCCGCATTCGCCAAGCCACGACCACAGCTGTGAGCTGTCATTCGTATAAATCGGTGGAATGACGATTCTTTACATTAGTAACTTAATTTAATCTTTATCCTAGTTCTTTTTAAGTGCTCTAAATTTTCTCCGGCGTTCCGGATTCCGGTGCATATAGTCCCAGCCTTAGGTGCAAAATCCCAGCGGAGAAGAGATCTGTGTTCCTGCTAGCCCCCACAGTTCTCTTCTCACTCTAAGAAGAGTTATCGATCGATTTCGGTGACGGTAGCCGGTTTCATTGAAACCAGACCAGCTACGCAGGAGTTATTATATAGTGCCCAAGTGTGCCTATGTAAACGCACTCTACTTCCTTACTCTCGTAACCCATGACGATGGCCTAACCGACACATGCGAGACATCAGGCGCAGGGCCCAATTTTTCATGCCCATCCGACGCATGGATCATCTTTCTTGTCAGACAATCAGGTGATAAGCCTGCATTGTCCTAACTAGACTTGAAAACAACATTTTTTTCCAATGCGGGGATCGAACCCACGATCTCCGGAGTCCAGCTCCACGCTCTAAACCACTGTACCACGGCGCGGAGGCGTCGGCTACACTGTATAGGCTATGATCATTTAAGAGAACTGTAGTCTACAGTACACTATACCAACTTAGGCACTGCAGTTTGCCTATAGATAAGCGTGAATGTTACACCAATAAATCAGATTTTACCCGACTACGGCGAAATCAAAACGACTGGTAATGATTTGGCCGTCTATGTGTTGTATTATTTTGTTAAACATGAACGTAACACCTAAATGAATAAAAGCGCCGATTTTAATTATGGAGGTGTCAATAGATTCGTAATAATAGACCGGTTGACATAGGGTATTTAATTTTCGTACTAGTCGGGTAATAGTTTTTCATAAAAATATAATTATAGTCATTGAGCTAAAAACTTACCTTGATGAAGACGAAAGTGATACAAACGATGATGATTAACTGACGAACTAGGTTGGGCATGTCGTTGATTAGAATCCGGATACGCATGTCGTTGGTGATGATGATGAAACAGGGGATGATCACCAGAGCTATGTTGATACCTGAGCAAGAAGATATAATAAGTCTAACGGATTCAACAGTTACGCCCTAGATTGAGAAAAGACATATTGTCTACCAGTTTTGGGAACGCAACCTTAAGGCCGGGACTATATGATCCGGAACCCGGGGGGCCGGGAAAATTCAGAGCACTAAAAATATATACTGTGCGAATTGAAAATCGAAGTGTCGAGTGTCGAGCTGTGAGCCTGTGAGCTGTTATATTATGATATTGAAATTATAATCGACACTTGTGTGTTTGATTTTCAGCTCTATTGTATAAGCGCAGAGTTCTATATTCAATACTCTGAATTTTCTCCGGCCTTGCGGATTCCAGACAATATAGTCCAAGCCTAATGTTCTATATTGTCGATAATATGACAATACGTTAGCTATAGTCACTGACGAAACAGCGGGCCGCGGACTTTTGGATCTTATCTATCGATCTAAGGCATTAGATCGAAATGTCGTACACCAGACCATTCGTTTGTATTCTAATGAAAATACTGACCAATCACTGACAATCTGATCTTTTCCCGAAGTGAGCTGGGGCGGGCGCAGGGATGCATCATACCGATGGCCAGGAATAACATCGTCATCCCATATGTCTCCCGCATACTTTTGAACTTCTTACGACCTGGAAGTTGGAACAGAATTATTACTATTACGAATAGAAACGCAGCCAAGTCTTATCTCATACATGTATGTAATAACAAGTGATTTATATGGTAGGTAGTAAGTACTCATAGTACAGGATAAGAGTTGAGAGTGGAAAAATGTAAATTAGGTACCTTTACGCCGATTAAACGCTTTATCTGTCGACTCCATTGCTATTGTATCTAGTTCTACGACCTTTATTAAGTAATGTATCTACAAAATTATATTTTTGTATTAATTTAGAGAGATAACACCGACCGAGGTTTGATATCAATATAATATTTAAACTATAGCACTTTAAAAGAATCTGTTTTATATCTTAAGACAACAACTGGGGCTCCGTTTGTTGTGAAATATAAGTTACTCCGCGTAAATTTAGTATCCCACGGGAACACTGTATTTTTCGGGATAAAAAGTAGCCTATGTGGTAATCCAAAGCTCAAACTACTACAGCTGCCGTACCAAATTTCATAAAAATCCGTTCAGTAGTTTTTGCGTGAAAGATTAACAATCATCCATCCATGCATCCTCACAAAATTTCACGCTTATAATAGGAGGAGAATAACGAGAGCAAGCAATTTAATACATGACTTTCAAACCCCTAAGATTATTAAATAGCACTAATAAATTGCGTTTTGCTTTTAAAGATTTTAATTAAGTAGGTACGTAACTGCTAGATACATAGTTGGATTTTATAGTGAATGTATTCAGAGATTAAAGGGTTTTGGTTTACCTTTTAAGTGTTGGAAGTAATATAATATAGTCATCTTTACGTTATTAAAGGGGCGTGTACCTACCTACAATTAAGTAAAGGACGGTTCTTTAAATCGGAATAGGTAGAATAAAACATTATATTACTTATCTAGCTGGTGCCCGCAAGTTCATTTGCGTGCGGTGGCAGTAAAGGAAACGGAAACATACTTTTTAAAAACGGAATCCTAATATAAAGTCACTCCTTATAACATGAGATATTTGCCAGTGAACGTCCGCTACCAAAATCGGTCCGGCCGTTTCAGTGATCAGTCGGAACAAACAGACAGACGGATAGACACACAAAACCAAAATCCGTGAAGGTACCTTACCTATATACTATCATAATATGCATTCAGTGCAAATCATTTAATTTGCGATTATAAACAGACACTTAAATTTTATTTATTTGTATGTTACATGTATATAATAATGACCCAATGAACAAAAATAAATTGCCTTTCCAATAATTAGCTATTTAATCCATGAATTAATTGCTTACTATATGTAATTGTTTAAACACAGGTTATTAATAATTAGGTAAGATAATCAAAACTAGTACGATATCTATGGAAGCATAAAGCACGTAAATCAAGTCCCATTATATGCTTACCATAATAATATACTGGTAAGCATATTATTATGTTACATGATATAATTCATTTAACTAAACCACGACGAAAACGGAGGGTTTGCCGTGTTTCTCTGTCCGTGACATCGTATATTCCAGACGAGTGAACCGATTTTGGTCTAGTTTTTTTGTATGATTAAGCTTCCGTGATCAAGTTTTCTTAGCTATAATTCATTAGCATCAACTCGCTTACTACTTGTCACAGTCACAATCTCAGGGGTTACCAAAATATATATGTATAATTTGTTTTTTTTTTTGTATTTTAATGAAGATTATCCATAGAGCCATTTTAGCCACAGCCCACAGAGGTCGTCTAATATGATAGATATAAGACGACCTCTGTGGCTCAGTGGTTAGCGCATTGGCACTCAAACCGGAGGTTGCGGGTTCAAAAAGTTCTCTGTGTTCCTGGGTCTTGGATGTGTATTAAATATGTGTATAATATAATACAAATCTTAAATATATGTACAGTATAAAAAAGTATATATATATATATATATATATATATATATATATATATATATATATATATATATATATATATATATATATATATATATATAATCCCGTTGTCTGGTACCCGTAACCAAGTTCATCGGATACTTACCCCGGTGCCAGACTAACGTGGTGTGAAGCGTCCATAGATATTATTATTATTATTATTATATTATTATTATTATTATTACTACTACTACTACTACTACTACTACTACTACTACTACTACTACTACTACTACTATTATTATTATTATCATCATTATCATAATAATAATTATTATTATTATTATTATTATAAACGTATAATAAGTAGGTGTGACCGTGTGAATACATATACGACGTATTAACCAAAAGGTCGTCATTCTACTTACACATACTCTATGGCTCAGTGGTTGAGCGCGTCAGTGCTCAAGCCGGAGGTTCCGGGTTCGAACCCCGCGAAAGTAACAAAAAAGTTTTCTATGTTCCTGAGTCATGGAAGTGTATTAAATATGTGTATAATTTAATAAAAATCTGAAAATGTGCATAGTATAAAAGAATTGAATATAAGTATTTCCGTTGTCTGGTACCCGTAGGCCGTAACACAACTTCTTCGAGAACTTAGCACGGGACCATACTGACGTAGCGTGGAAGCGTTCATAGATATTATCTACCTAAAATCCCCCTTGACACACGTACAGCTCTAGGTAGTTTGTTTTCCTTGTGTCAGAGATACAGCAGTAGAGCTGTAATATATATATATATATATATATATATATATATATATATATAATCCCGTTGTCCGGTACCCGTAACCAAGTTCATCGGATACTTACCCCGGTGCCAGACTAACGTGGTGTGAAGCGTCCATAGATATTATTATTATTATTATTATATTATTATTATTATTATTATTACTACTACTACTACTACTACTACTACTATTATTATTATTATTATCATCATTATTATAATAATAATTATTATTATTATTATTATTATTATTATAAACGTATAATAAGTAGGTGTGACCGTGTGAATACATATACGACGTATTAACCAAAAGGTCGTCATTCTACTTACACATACTCTATGGCTCAGTGGTTGAGCGCGTCAGTGCTCAAGCCGGAGGTTCCGGGTTCGAACCCCGCGAAAGTAACAAAAAAGTTTTCTATGTTCCTGAGTCATGGAAGTGTATTAAATATGTGTATAATTTAATAAAAATCTGAAAATGTGCATAGTATAAAAGTATTGAATATAAGTATTTCCGTTGTCTGGTACCCGTAGGCCGTAACACAACTTCTTCGAGAACTTAGCACGGGACCATACTGACGTAGCGTGGAAGCGTTCATAGATATTATCTACCTAAAATCCCCCTTGACACACGTACAGCTCTAGGTAGTTTGTTTTCCTTGTGTCAGAGATACAGCAGTAGAGCTGTAGGCGTTCAGACGTGCGCCGCGCGATACAAATTACATACTCGTACAAATTACAATGATTCATACAATCAAGAGTTTTGTGTTGCTGTGTTTGATTTTTATTGAATTATTATGTTCTGCTGGAGCCTCTTGCAAAGTAAGTTGCATTTTCCTACATAATCAAGTACTGAGTAACTAATTTTGTGACTGGTTCAGTTTTCTGAATGATTTTCTCTCTCCCGACTTTCTCGATAGAAGCTCCCGATATGGGGAAATGTAAGAAATAGAATTAAAATTTAACACAGGTTTTTAAACAAAAAATGAAAACCGACTTCCAAAGTAAAAATGCATATAAAAAAGTATGAAATAAATCTTATTTTCTAAATAATTCCCCTTTTGAATTCGGCTTAAACTTTATCAATTTCTCTACACTATCTTCACAATTTTGAAGGTATCAGGTCTATTATAGTATAGGTATCTTGTCATTTTTGCAGTCGGGTTTTTTTATTTTTATACCTAATAATTTATTTTGGAAGTCGATTAAGAATCTCAACTTTAGACACATTATATTTCTTTTGTTTTTTTTAATCTTTTATAAGTTACCTATATACGATGCGTAAGTTCCGTAGGTTCTGAGATGTACTTAACACTCGTTATTTATGTTTTTAGGATCAGCCGGAAGTACAGGTCAGAGAGGGGACCCTTCGAGGGTCTCAGGTGAAAGCTGTGCAGGGCTTCTCGTATTACAGCTTTAAGGGCATTCCCTATGGGCAGCCACCTGTGGGACCACTTCGGTTTAAGGTAAGTGTTCTCTTGGTATACCTACCCACCTAACGGCCGAATACTGGAACGATAGTAAAATTAAGTGACGCTCGTCACATGCTGTCCTTGTAATTTTAGCTACCAGAGACCGCTCAGCCTGCGAACAGGAGGGCTCTTAATTTTGATTAGCGTTTCAGTATTCGGCCGTTAGTTTAATGACGTACTTATTATTTAAAATGAATAAATATATTTTTTTAAGTAACCATCGAATGTCATTTGTCAGGGGTTAAAAATATCTATATATTCTACAGATTGGATACTTATATAAAACGTTCTGAAAATGTACCCTCCTCATCAGAGTCACACCATCATACTGTTGTACTTTTAATTAAACGTAGTGTGGAAACATTTTTAAAGTGATTTATGTCTACGGTCTACCTTCTTATGATATAAAAAAACATAGAGAACTAGCTTTTGCCCGCGGCTCCGCTCGCGTAAATAAATTATCCCATGGGAACACTGCACTTTTTCGGGATAAAAAGTAGCCTCTGTTTTAGTCCAGAGCATAAACTACTACGGACTACCATAAAAAATTTCATCAAAATCTTTTCAGTTTTTTTGCGCGCAAGATTACGTAGTAACTATTTAGTACCCTCTGGCAAGAGTAACAAACATATCCATACATCCATCCTCAAAACTTTCACATTTTTAATAGTAGCAGCATAGTAAATTACAATACTTACATAAATTAGTTAGTTAGGTACTTATTCCTTAATTGGAATCTCATCGCAATCCCCATGAGGAAAACTTCGCTTTATATTATCTATGCGAAAGTCGTCGTAGGAAATACCCACTACAAAATGATTCTATTGTTTACCTGAAACTTAATATTGTTATCTACTTACTAGCTTTTGTCCGCCTCTTCGCCCGCGTGAAATTTACCAGGCAGGTGAAAATCGCTTTACATTTCCGTTGAATCGTGCACACGCGCGTCGCGCACATAGCAACTTACGTGTAGGTAAACACGTAGTTCAAACTTCGCGCAGTCGCAACGACTGCAGAGTGCAGCCGTGGTTAAAGTTTGAACTACGTGTTTATTATTTAATTTAGTCGTTGCGGTCACTTCCTTTGTGTAAATACTTATTTTGAGGCGCCCAACTCCCAGTGCAAATGAAAATGTTTAGAAACTAGTCGATATTATACCTACTAGTAATGCCTACCTATGGGCGGAATACCTGCACCGGTAGGTATCCGCGCACCGTCAACCGCTTGAAATATTTTTTCTGAAAATACCACATTTAAATGTGATCATTTTTTTAACTTAAAATGGGGACCTACCTATATAGTAAGCTATCCATAAAAGCATACAAAAGAGGAACAATCCCACCATACCTACATTGTTTTGTTATATTTTATATCCAACGGATTATGCAGCGTTTTCGATGGAAACATCCAGACATTTTGACTTTTCCGACACCTTCAAAATTATAGTCATATTTCAAGCAATGACCACAAACCTTAAGTACTAACTATTATTATATATATAATATTCAGTAGGTTTTGAGAATATCGCAAACACACCACAGACAGACAGACGCGACGGGGGACTTTAATATTTAGAGATCACGTCATTATGTCTTTTGTTTGTTATCAGCTCGAATCAAGTAATCCCAATACTTAGTCATCTAGGGGCTAGGGTAAGGCGTAGCGAAGATTTTGAAATAAGATAACTACAACATATAGGTACTTTTCTATTCTACTTACCTACTATAGACTTACTAATCGTTTAAGCCGATAATGTTATCTTTTAGGTCAAATAATTAGATTCAAAACATCAATATTGTCGGTAGCTAATCCAGTTGACTTCATAATAGTAAATAATTTGATAGGAATTAAAGATTTCTTGACCGTCTACCTATAATAACTACATATTAGGTATTAGGTGTTGGCTTTTCTCCAAGAACAACCTAAGTACCTATACCTAAATTTTAATTTTAAATGCTGTAAACATCCATCCATCCAGAAATCCATTAATATGGAGAGTATATTCTATTCTATTACCCAACGAATTCTACTGAAATCTATGAGACTGTATCACTTGATACCTAAGCATTAGGTATTCAGTACCTTCCTATAAGTTTATGCAAAAAAAGGACAGTAAGTATATAAGTATACTTACCTGATGAAACATTTAAATAAACTTTATGTAAGTAAGTACTTGTTTTTTTCAGGCTCCGTTGCCTCCAAAATCCTGGCATGGAACTCGCGACGCAACCAAATACGGCGCGGCGTGCGCGCAATTCAACGAAACTTTCGTGGGATCCGAAGACTGCCTTTTCCTCAACGTGTTCACAAGGTCCTTGGACCCTGGAGCCAACATTCCTGTCATGGTGTTCGTTCACGGCGGCTCCTTCGCTGTTGGTGCAGCGAATGAGTTCTTCGAACCAGAATTCCTCATACAACACGACGTGATTCTCGTCACTATTAACTATCGACTGGAAGTCCTCGGGTTCTTATCTCTTGACACACGTGAAGCCCCAGGTAATGCTGGAATGAAGGATCAAGTGGCAGCACTTAAATGGATTCAGAACAATATCAAAAAATTCGGTGGAAACCCAACCAGTGTGACTCTTTTTGGAGAAAGTAGCGGGGCCGGCGCGGTGACGCACCACATGTTCTCGCCAATGTCTAAAGGACTATTCCATAAAGTGATTGCCGAAAGTGGCAATTGTATTCAAGATTGGGCCATAGCTCAAGACTCAATAGCGAGAGCTTTTAGAGCTGGAAAAGTATTGGGGAAAGACGCCACCAATGTAAACGAATTGCTGGACTTCTTTATGTCCATTAATGCATCTGCTTTAACAAATTTAACGGAAATCACTCTGACGAACGATGAAATGTACAGGGGTGTTCCCGCGCGATTTGTACCAGCGATCGAATCAAGGTTTAAAGGAGTTGAAGCGTTTATTACAGAGCATCCGGTAGCTGCTCTTACAAAAGGAAAGATAAATAGAGTACCGCTGATGATTGGATATAATGCAGGCGAGGGTATATCACTTGTTCCATACCACATCGCAAAACTTGAGGGCTTCAATAGTAACCCATCGTATTATGTACAAAAGGAAATAGTCAACGTAGTTTCCGAAAAGAAACTCAAGGAATTTGGCAATAGAGTTCAGAAATTTTACGTAGGTGATAGGAACATGACTGCTGAAGACGGCGCGATTATAAGAGATTTAGAAACTGATATAACATTTGCCTACAGCAGTCACAGATTTGCGAGCCTTTACAGCGAATTCGATAAAGTATACTTCTATAAATTCAATTTTGTCACAGACTTGAATGTTCTGAAGACAACTCTTCCGGATTTGGAGGGAGCTTCCCACGGGGATGAGCTATTCTACTTATTCTCCAATTATATAACCTCGAAAATTTATGAAAATCCTAAAATTAAAGCTATTGTCGACAAAGTGACTAAGTTATGGAGTAATTTCGCAAAATGCGGGTAAGAAAATCTTAAATTACATTTTTAGCATGTTATCCGATACTATTCGCTACCTAGGAATCGATTCACTACCTAGTGATTGATTTTGTTAATAGGATAATGGTTAATCACACGGAAACGAAACGTTACACGACGCGGCGCTGCATTTTATAAGATAGCTATTCAAAATTGACTACACGTTTCAAGAGTTAGAATGTCAGGTTATGTGCAGTGTATGAGTGATGTCATATGGAATGTTTATTGTGAACTGACCCCAAGAGTTATAATATCTTTGTATGGACGCTTCATTCTCTTATTATCTTATTAATATTATTATTACGCTAAAAGTTATATGTTACACCAATCGCAATTTCGCTATCATTTTTATATCACTACTTCCAACCTAGCAAAACCTTTGACGACCTCTGTGGCTCAGTGGTTGAGCGTGTTGGTGCTCAAGCCGGGGATCGCGGATTCGAACCCCGCCGAAGGAACAAAAAGTTTTCTGTGTTCCTGGTTCATGGATGTGTATTAAATATGTGTATTATACACATATTTAATACACAATTAATAATAAAAATCTTAAATATATGTATAGTATAAAAAGTATTAAATATATTTCCGTTGACTGGTATCCGTAACACAAGTTCTTCGATAACTTACCATGGGACCAGATTGACGTGGTGTGAAGGGTCCATAAATATTATTATTATTTAAAAAATACATGGTCACTTTTTTCCCAAGTACAATCATAGAAAGTTTAACACCTTCATTATGTACCTACACTGCATTTTTCAGATCTCCGACCCCCGATAACAAGTTAGGATTCGCTTGGCCGCGGTATACCAGACAACAAAAGGAATATCTCAATATCGTAGACAACTACCCCGTCGGCAAATACGCGGATAGAGACCGCATGGAGTTTTGGAACAACATTTACAAGGAAGCCGGACTACCACATGTAACGTCGTAAAACAGTAAACATCATACTGGGAATTTATTATTTACTTACCTTATTGTACAATAGACTTATTCATAAAAATATTTGAACTGTTCGATCTCGATTCGAGTTCGATCGCCGACAAGCCAAGCCAATGTGCCACTCGCGACCTTATTACTATGGCAATAATGTTCATAAGTGGTACACCAGCGTTCTCTGTAAGATACTTTATGGTTATGGGTGTAAATTATTATATTCCTTAACATGAATATAATAATTTACCCAAGGCTGGTTCTTCTCCATAGGGAAGCCCTAGCCTGTATAATAGGTATGAATTTGGATGAGGATCTTCAAAAGGTAAGCCGATAGGAATGGAGTTATAGGAAACCCACGCCACTGATGTTTAGATAGGTAGTAATTATAATTACTTTTTCACTATAAATTTATAGCTTTTGACTCGTTTTGAATACGTAGATAATAAATATGTATGTATACATGCGATGTGTTGTATAAAAGCAAATTGCGTACACGAGTGAGTACAGACGTACCATATTGCGTACACATTTGCGTAGTATTTAGGAGTAGTTATAACGAGGTATAATTATTTAACTAAAAGAAAATAAAAGAAAACAGAATATTATATAATTCCCATAAAATAATAGTTTTTATTTATATTATTAATAGTGATAACAATTATTATTGTAAATAATTCAACAATATTATAATCTTATAATAAATAAATATCACATACAATATTATTAGCTGCACATGAGTATTTTCTTTATTAAACATACCTATACCTATTTTTATAATATTTTTATTTATTTTAAAATATAGAAAATATATAAAATTTTGAACCATCTTACTCCCTTTGGCTTGGCAGTGATGCAAAAAAATAGGAACTTTGGTATTAATTGTCATTGACTTGCAGTATTATGACTTTTTGTGTGCGATCCTAAAATTAATACTAATTAATATTTGATACAATACAAGGTACTAAATATCAGAAAAATATAAATCATAATTAAGTATTCTTAAGAATATTTTATCTACATACAAAAAATAACATTATTCAATTTATTAATCCACACTATCTCTGTTTGATTCTACATTGAATCATTGAAATTATGGCACAAACTTGTAACAAAGGTCGTAAAATTATTTGCCTTTAGCATAAATACTAAAACTGCAAGAAATCCGTACATTGACAGACCTACAACATTAATGAACGAATGTCGATACGATTAGCGATATTCTACAATACCGTATAATATTGTATCTGTTGCCGACAGCTGTTACTGCCACTGCGCGCGGGGCTTTAGAGGCTGAGGAAATAGAAGGCGATAAACGCAAGTGCGTACAGCGCGCCGCTCGCCGCCAGCACGCACCGCACAGCCGCCCGCTGCGCCCGCGCCGACCGGTCGCCGCGCCGGGCCACATACCGCCCCGCGTCCGGCCGATACACGCCGTACGGCACCGAGTAGGATTGCGACACGTCGGGTAGCAACTCGTACTGGACCGCGTCGGGTACCGCTTCGTATTGCTCGCACACATCGGCGTACTTCGACGCGTCGGGCATCACTGCGTCGGGCATCACTGCGTCGGGCGGGAGCACTTCGTGCTGCTCGGCGTGAGGCACGCTAGGCGCTAGTCGCTCGGTGTCCGGTAGGTCAGGACACACGTCGATCGCTCTGTCGGGCCGCGCTCTCGCCCCCATGCGCCCGGCCAGCCGCGACGCCAGCAGCCGCGAGCCGCAGTACGCCTCGTACAGCACGTCGTACAGGTCGCGCCCCTCGCCCTCCTCCGCCTCCCTGCTGATGTGCAGGCGCGGCGCGGGCAACGAGTGCCACCGGCCCGCCGTCGGAGGATCGTACCGGGACCGCGCGCCGCCCGCAGGCTGCCTGCACTCCAAGGACGGGTGGCGCGCGGGATACGCGCCCGGCACCGGTGCCGCGCCGAACAGGCGGGGCAGGTCGCGGCGAGCGCGGCGCACAGACCCGTATCTCCTCGGGCGGTCCATACGAGCGTAAGATCCATGGACGATGGCTCCGGGTGGAGCGTGAGGCGAAGCTAGCGCGGGCAGGGGCACGTGATGTGCCAGCGGACCGGCTTTGAGTCGCAGGGGCAAGCCGTAGAAAAAGTAGCGGTCGCTGTAAACGACGGGGGCGGGCGCGGTGCGGGTCGGAGATGAGCCACGCCTCGCGGTGCGCGCGCGCTGCAGCAGGCGACGCAGCGCGGGCCGGCGCGGTCAGTTGGCTATGGACCGCGCGCGCCTAGCCACGGCCAGGTCCACGAGCGCCTCCAGCACCGTGGCCGAGCTCCACGCCTGCGTGCAGCACGAGTCGCGGCAGAACGCGCCGCCGGCGTTCGTCAGCTCGGGCAACCCGCGCCACGGCGCCGTCCGGAGCTCGCGTACGGCCGCCGCGAGAGTGACGTAGCCCGCCCCGATAGTTTTGGCAGTCTGGCCGTTGGCCTGCGCGAAGGCCAGGCGCGCCCGCACGTAGAACCCGAGCGGCCACACCCACTCGGGCCCCTGATGGTAGTTGAACCCGTGCGCGACGGCGGCGTCGGCGGAGTCGTTCGAGTTGTCGTAGTCGCCGCGGTAGGCCCAGTCGGCCGGGTCCAGCGTCTTAAGACCGAGCGGGCCGAGCAGCAGCCGCTCGGCGTTGTCGAGCGCCAGCCACGCGTGCTTCGGGTCGAACAGTTCGGGCGAGACGGCCATCCCGACGACGAAGTTGCACCGCAGCTGGTAGTCGGCCCAGGGCTGCGAGGCACCATGCGAGTCCTTGTAGATCGCACGGCGGTGGACGAGGTCGGGGCGTAGGTCGGCGGCGCCGGGCGCGGCGGGCACCCAGAACAGGCGCTCGAAGGCGCGGCGGATGCGCTCGGCCCACTGCGCGAAGGTCCATGCGGTAACGGCGCCGTCGGGGTGCGCTCGCGAGAGGCCGGCGTGTGGGTAGCGGGCGGCGCCGTGCGCGGCGGCCAACCACGCGGCGGTGGCGTGCGCCAGCGCAACCAGCTCGACCGCGCTGCCGTCGCGCGGCGTGGCGGGGCGGCCGCGCGTGCCTGCGCGCTCGGACGAGCCCATCTTGTCCATCCACGTGCCGCAGTTGGCGTCGTTACCACCGAAGGGGAAGCCGGTCTCGGGGTCGATGCCGATCTGAACGGTAAAGCCGCGGTCGGTCATGTGCGCATCGATGGCCGGGCCAGCGCAGCGCTCTCGAAAAACGCGGCCCTGGAAGTGCGCGTCCAGCGCCTCCTGCATGACGCCGTGAAGCGGCTGGTCGGCGGCGCCGGGCGGCTGCGGCTCGCTGTCGTCACGCGGGAAGATGCGCGACACCGGCGCCGACAGGATTGAGTACCCGTCGGGGACCTCCGTGCAGTACTGCCGAAATTAATCGAAATAATCGGTAATTGAAATTAATGTAACAAACTTATTTCACAAATCGCTGAAATCTGTGGACTGTTCACAACAGTTCTCATCGCTAGACTACTTATTTAGCTGGTTAGCTATGATATTGTATTTAGGAGAAAGAAGTATATGAATTATATAAATAAATAAAATTAATTATGAACCTGTTTGATACTGAGCAGCCACCACCACACGGCGTCGCGGCAGTTGTACCGCGCGCTGCGGCCGCCGTCCAGAAGGTTCGGGATCAGCCCGTGACGGAGGCACGCGCCGAAGCCCAGGATGTGATTCCTGGCGTCCTGGTGCATTTTGTAATGAGGATTTTTAAGATAAAGGCAAAACATGACTAAAAACTCACATGACCAAGTGCGAGTCGGACCTACGCACGAAGGGTCAAAATATATAATAAATAGCCAGAGCGAATGTACAATTTGGTCTTAATTAATATACATAATATCAGGTTTCGTACAAAACGGCAAAAAAATCACGTTTGTCGAATCATCTGCGAAAATTTCAACGCTATCACGGTTCATGAGATACAGCCAGACAGGACAGACGGAGTCTCAGAAATAATTAACCCTAAAAATAATTAAAATAAGAGGAATTATATTATAAGGTACAGTGATTGGTTTGGCTATTCGTTTCTGTATCGTTGTACACTGTATGTCTGAGTTGGTTAGACATTTAGTGCTGTCCTGTCCAATCCTTCTTTCCAATTGGATTTACGCGATGACGCGATAATACGCGCATTCGCGGAATTGAGGACATAGCAAGCACGCCCACGCCGTACGCGCAGCGAGTGCTGGTGCCTTCGAACCCTCATCATCATCGCAAATAACATGTAGCCGGTACCGGCGGCCACCGTCCTGTGTCCCACCACTCCCACCTATCTAAGATAAGTGCTGAATTTCCTGCCATAAGCAATCCCGTGTACAATCGGTAATAGTAAAAACGATAATAGACATTATCCAAAAATTACAGTCTCCACTAATAGTTTAAGCAGCCTGAAATTATTATTTTTGCTAATTACTGTCATAATGACTCTCAGAACAGAACCGACCTCGTATCGTCCGGTCAGTATGAACATGCCGCGCAGCGCGATGAACGTGTCGCGGCCCCAGCAGCGCATGTAGCCGACGGCGAAGTGCGGCAGGCCAGCGGACAGTGACGGCGCGGACACTGGCGGCGGCGACAGCGCGGGCGACGGCGGCGGCAGCGGCGCGCCCGGCACGTAGCCGGCCAGCTGTAGGCAGATAATATAGGTTAACACTAATAGGGGCCAATTCTTGTAATTACAAATAAAGTGTCGTGCTGTACATAACACTGACACTGTAACATAGCACTGACACTGGAGTCATACTTCCATACTACAATTAAAACATTTTTAATTACCTATAATTATTACTACTATAATTTAGATCGCCGGTTAGATCACGCAATCACACTAACTTTATAAATGCGAAAGAATATGTACTATGTCACACGAGAGTATGTTTGAAAGTCTTTCACGCTAAAATTTGGTATACTAAGTCTTGCCATTGTGGTCAACTTCACAAATAGATATGTTAAGGAAGATTTTGTCGCTGCAGCGCGGTCGAATAAGCAACTAGCGGCTAATGATATCGGTTTTCGAGAAAGTACACATCGAGTCTACGTGAACGATCACCATACGGCCGAAATGAAAAACTTGCTGACGAAGACGAAGTCCACTCTTAGAGACAAGATAGGATGTCGCTACGTGTGGGTGAAGTTCGGTAAAATACATGCTCGTCAAAATGACATAATTACAATGACAAATACACATAATTAACTCAGAGTACGATTTAAAAAGATTATGTTAGTCTGTGTCCTATCATGCTTCGCATCTTCATCATTATTATTTTCTTACATTAAACAAATTTTTGTTACACTAAATATATTTTCGACGCTCGAGTCTCCCAAAAAAAATCAATTTTCAAAATTAACTTTATTTAAAATTACCAAAAATTACATAAAATTAAATAACTAAATCTTATCTAGTCGACTTGCTCGAGGTTGGAGGCTAAGTGAGGTGGATTCTTCCATATCGATCCAGTTACACGTGCTCAGAGTCAGCATTTAGTTTCCCTGAATTCCGCTTCTATTTTACCAACGATTATGTATGTTGCAGCGGCGACAGTAAAATCCATCAATGATTATGTAGCGATGTAGAGGCGATATTAACTTATAGAATTATCTTCAATTGTACGATTGTAGGGGTTTGGTTGTATATATCATCTCCCCCCTTAGATCAATGACTGTTTTTGAACAACGGGAAAAAATGTCATTGGCAGCTTCCCACGATCTTGACTTGGTCCAGGTTCAGCATAACTTGATTCTTGACATGGCCGCTTGCTGGATTCTTTTCTTTCTTGATTCTTCTTTCTTCAGGAAAAGTCTTCTGCCCAAAATTATTAGAGAGAGTGCAATAGCACTGTATAATATAGTATAGAAAGGAATAGTTGTATTATAGAACATTGGAATTTGTTCTAATTGAATAGGTTCTTGATGATGAATTTTGTCTTGAATTTCATGAAGTTTCTTCAAACTAATTGAATTACTTTTAACAGAAAATGACGATTTAAGCTCTTTTATATGAGCTGAAAATTTTGAAATGTTTATGGGCTTTCCTTTGATGTGATCGTATGTGTTGACTATGGTGAAGTCTTCTGTGTGCAGCTTGCAGGTATGTGGTATTGTGGCTAGGTAGCTTCCATTGAGATTGATAAGTTCTTCTCGTTCACAGGATAACCGGGCTTGAGTTGGCTGCGGGAACACTACGACGTAGTGGCGGTCATCAAGTTTTTCCATTGCAGGTTTCATCAGATTCACGGTCGTCATCTCGCAGGATTTATCTTCATTTAATTTTCCTTCAACGATGTCGCTGATACAATCCAGACGGGGTTTAAGTAAGTGGTTGAATTCATCTTCACATATGTACCTCATGCCTATCTTCGGGCATTCTGCCTTCGTGTACACGTGTATATTACCAGTGATTGCAAGGAATGGAGAAGGAGGAATAATAGCCTGTCTATTTTTATTAGGGACAATAGCTAATTTATAAAAATTATATTCAAGTGGTGAAACTATAGGGAATTTGAAAGCAAAAACTAATTGATCTCCATTATAATAAGATGCTGGCTTAATAATATCATAATAATCTCTAATTTCTAAATCTAATATTTCTTCTTTATTATAAAATGTCTTAAGCTTAATTAACATATTTTTCATGACGTCTATACCTATCATAGAATGATGAGTGCGCGAAGCACTGCAAAATGCTAGCGCATTTTCTATTCTACTTATTTCGCTTAGTAAACTATCTACGTTATTACTGCTAATTGCCAATGCTTGTGCGAATTTAGCGAATTTAACTATATCCGGTGAAGGAAATGAGTCAGGATTTGTAAGCATAAATAATGTGTTATTAATTTCATTTTGATTATTAACAATTTTAGAAATAATTTTATTTTGTTCATCCATCCAATCTTTGCTAAGACTGATGTGATGATTTTGTGCTATAACTATTTTATCTTGATTTTTCTTAAGAACTGAAAGAGCTTCATCATATTTTATTGCATCTGAATAATCTAAATTTCCAGTTATACTTTTTATTACTGACCCAAGACTATCTATTAAGCCTCTCCTGAACCTTACGGGTTCTAGAGTTTTTAACTGTTGCAAAGCAAAATCAAGTTTATTACTTAAATACTCTATCTGAGACTCATAGACAGCATAAGTAAGATTATCTAACTTATTTCTAACTTCATTTAACTGAGACTGTACTAAAGTAATATTAGAATCTATTTCCCTTATTTCTATATACTGCAAAAATGTATGATAATGAATGATTAGTCGCATGGGGCCTAACTTAAAAGGTAAAATTCCGGGACTCTCTCCAAGTTCTTCAAGTTTTATCTCGAGAGCTAGTGTCGATGTGAGAAGCATCATGATCAGCATCCTGCAACAATTTCGCGGTCTTAGGGACTCGTTTCAGCCTATTCTTAGCTATAGGAGATTTTTTCTTAGATGTATATATATATGAATAGGTAAATTTGCTAAAACGGTATCCTGTGTATATCTAGGTGCGAGTTTAGATCTGCTAGCTGAAGGATTACTAACGAAAACCTGTTGTTCGGGTTCATAGTCTACTTCACATTCTCTAGATTCGTTACATCTTTCAATGATAGCTTCTCTATGAGCAAAAGATGTTTCATTTACAACGTCATAAACCTGTTTCATTTGTTCTCTATGAGATTGCATGTACTGTTGGAGTAAACGAGCTGTTAAGTCGACATCAATCGGATAACGTGGATCGGTATGTCCTAATATAAGATCATAAGGTTTACACTTAGTAAAACTATGTATCGAGCTATTATACGCAATTAAAGCGTAAGGCATTAAATTAATTACAGGTTGATCACGTTGCTTTAATTTTAATATAGGGAGATGTTCAAGCAAAGTCGAATGAAAACGTTCTATGTTACCATTAGCGTTAGGTGAGTGAGCCAGAGTCTGATGATGAATAATTTTATGTATTTTACAAAATTCTGAAAACATTTGGTTATTAAATTCTGTACCTTGATCGGTAATTATGGTGAGTGGTAAGCCATGATGAGTGCTGAATGTTAATAAAGCCTGTATAACACTAAGTGCAGTACCATCCCTAAGTAAGTATGTAGTCCATATTTCGAAAATACGTCTATGAGGGTTACATATTTTTCATTTTGAGCTGTAAAAGTATCCATATGCACAATTTCAAAAGGCTTTGTAGCTGGAGGTACTAGATTAAGCTTAGGTCTAATAGGGTTCCTATCATACTTAGCTTGGCCACATATGGTACAATCATTAATATATTTTGTTACATGTTCTTTCATTTTAGGCCAATAGTAACGTGCTGATAATGCAAGATAGCATTCATTAATGCCACGATGATTGGTTTTGCCTTCGTGGTAATTACGAATAATTTCTTGTTGTCTTAGATATTCTTTGACGTTTTCTAATTCAGTTTTAGCGATTAAAACTTTCATATAAGAGCTTTTGAATTTTTCCTGCAATATTGGGACAATTTTGTACATACCTAATGGAGGGTTAATAAGTATACCGGTTTTTATTTTAGGGTTAACATATTCTTTGATTGCGTTAATTAAATCTGTCTCTAAATTAGATTATGATAGTTGTATGGATACCCTAGTGTGAGTATCAAATGGTTTAGTAACTATTGCGCGTTTCTTTACGTCACTTACAATATTTAAAATTACTTGTCGATGAAATTTATTTAGGGGATCAAAAGATATGGGGATTTCAAGAATTGGGTTTTCATTGGAGGTGTGTGCGGTCATAGTGCTTTCAGAGTCATCAGCTACAGTTTCGGATGCTTTCGATGTATTTCCAACCATAGAACTTATCTCTTCGTTACAGATTTCGACACGAGAAAGAGCATCGGCGTTTGTGTTCTTTTTGCCGGGCTTATATTGAGTAGTAAAATCGAATTCGCTTAGCTTTAATCTCCATCTTGTTAATCTAGAATTAGGTTCTTTTAGACTCATAACCCACTGCAAAGGTTTATGATCAGTTAAAATTTTGAATTTACGGCCAAAAAGATAAGGACGAAAGTATTTTGTTGCCCATACAATAGCTAACAATTCTTTTTCAATTGTGCTGTAATTTACTTCACTATCATATAAAGTACGAGAAGCGTACGCTATTGGTTTATCAGATCCAACAGCTCCCTGTGAAAGAATCGCGCCTATAGCAAAATTTGATGCATCTGTTGTTAGTAAAATTCCTTTTCAAAATCTGGGTATATTAATATTGGATCATTAGTCAAAAGTGTCTTACATCGTTCGAAACTGTTAACGTATTCTGCATCAAATGTTATTTTCTTTCCCTTTTTTAAACATTGAGTTAACGGTTTTGTGATCTTCGCAAAATCAGGAATGAATTTACGGTAGTAACCGACTAAACCTAAAAATGATTTTATTTCCTTAGGTGTCTTAGGAATAGGAAATTTTTGTATTGCGGATATTTTATCGGGATTAGGTTTTATTCCCTCTCTAGTAATTATATGTCCTAGATATGCGGTCTCGTGTTTTAAGAACTCTGATTTATCTAACTGAATTTTAAAATTAGACTCACGTAGCCTTTGGAAAACTTTTTCTAGATTTATTATATGTTCTTGTAATGATGTTGAAAAAACTATGATATCATCTAGGTATACCAAACAGATTACATTTTGTAGGCCTTTAAGAACATTGTCCATGACTCTTTGGAACGAGGCGGGACTGTTTTTCAAACCCATTGGCATTCTAAGAAATTCATATTTACCATTTTCTACACTAAAAGCAGTTTTATGTATATCTTCCTCTGACATTTCTACTTGATGAAAGCCTGATGCTAGATCTAGGGTAGTGAAATATTGGCATTTTCCTAACTTATCAAGGATATCATTGATATTAGGTATGGGATACTTATCGTCAATAGTCTTTTCGTTGAGTTTACGAAAATCTACGACTAGTCTCCATTTTTGTTTTCCCGAGGCGTCCATCTTTTTAGGGACTATCCAAATCGGAGAGCTCCAAGCGGACTCTGATGGTCGAATAATTCCTTGACTTAACATTTTAGACATTTGGTCTTGTACTTCCTCACGTAAAATGTAAGGATAGCGATAACTTTTTGTATAAACGGGGACTTCATCATGCGTACGGATTTTGTGCTTAATTTTATTCGTAAACGTCAAAGGCTCGCCTTCGATATAAAATACGTCGGCATATTTAGCGCAAAGTGATGTTAAATTAGCTTTTTCTTCGACATTTAAATGATCTGTACGTAAGCGTGGAATTACGTCATTAGCACGATGTGAAATTTCTTGTGAAAATTCCGAATTAAATATAGTAGCATGCGTTGGATGATCTAATGAAAAGATTATATCATTTTTTGTAGGGTTTGTTACCTGGACTATTCCTCTATTGTTTTTTACTATAGTTAAGCATTCGCTAACTATACAATTACAAATTATTTGTTCCGGCACTAAAACTTCACCATCTACGGTGTTAATAGGTAATTTAAGTAGTAAAGAAGTTTCGCTAGGTATAACTATTTCGTACAAATTTAAATTTCGTGAATTATGTAAGTGAATAGGGTTTATAGCATTTCTAGTAATTAATGTTGAATTTTTAAGGTCTAATTTAGCTTCAAATTTAGTTAGTAAATCCATTCCTATCAAACCGTCAATATAATTATGGAATCTATATACGAATAATTTAATTTTACAGTCATCATTAAATTCTAGAAAACACGGTAAAGTTATGGAGTAATCATTTCTACTTGTTGCATGAACGTTAGTGACTTCAAACGGATCAAAATTTAATGGTATGTGGGAAAAGTATTTTTCCACAGCCTCTGGACTAATAAATGACTGGTTTGCTCCAGTATCTATCAAAAATTTTAAAGAAAATCCTCCTTTGAGTAAAATGTTAATAAATGGTAGTTGACGTTGAGTTTGAAGGTTTACTTCTATTTTAATTTTTTTGTACTCTGAGATTTCTGAAAATTTTCACTAGATGATGATGATTTCTGTTCTGACTGCGGCTGTTCTTCTAACTCCTCGACTATAAGACTTTCACGATTTTCATACGGAACCATTTCCCTATACTCATTATAATAGCCGTCATAGTTATAATAATCGTTATGATCATAGTAGTCATTATAGTTATAATAATCAGAATCATCGTAATGTTCAAAGCTTGCACATTCGTTCATGTTAAGGTCACGCGTTTTAAAATAATCAGAAGGTGGCGGATTACCCTGCTTGGACCAATTCCATCCACTAGGACCTGCTTGCATTGGTTTTTCTCTGGTTACAAAATGAGATACACCGCTCATAGGCTTAGGGCCTTGAAATGAGGGTTGTGGTCTATGTTGAACTTGAAAACCATGTTGATGATTAGGAAGTCGTGCACTGAACATTTGTTGAGTGCGCGTTGGCATTCGCAATTGATTAAAAGGCATTTTAAATTGATTTTGAGGTAAAGATAGCTTATGCATAAATTGCGGTCTAGGCGGACCTGGTATGTTAAAATTATTAGGCCTGAAGGGCTGAAAATTATGATTAGATATTTTATCAAGCTGCTGATTATCACTAAATTTTTTATCTGACATATTAAGAGAATTTCTATTCTGAATGTACATAGTATTAACTTCTTCGTGAACTAACTCTAAAGCTTTCTCAATCGTTTCGGGACGCATACATCTAATACGAGAACCCAATGGATCTTTTAAACCATGTAAAAATGCTTGGAGAGTTAATTTTTTATAAAGCTCGCGTTTAGCATCGATGGTAGTTACAAGAGATTCATGCAGTGAAACATAAGTCATAACTGTACTAAATAAGTTCTGGCAACGTTCGTAAAATTCTTGCGGTGTGTTAGACCCTTGTGTTAATAAAGCTAAATCGTTATAAAGTGCAGTTTCGTCTCTTTGATCTGCAAAATTATTTATTAAAGAATTACGATTACTATTCCAATCATTAGGGATGCCGTTAGAATTAATTTGTCGTGCGGCAGCACCTACTACTTTATTAAGTATTCCATTTAAAAGACCTGAATTAATAAATTGATTACTATCCTGTCCATAAGTCGCAACCAATTGATCACATATATAAATAAATCTTACTAAAACATGAGGATTCCCATCGAATTCAGGAACCAATCGGAGGGCTTTACAGATATCGTCTAGGCTAGTCATATTTATGCTAATATTCGATTCGTCAATTTGCCTTAACTGATCAAGTAAATTTTCCCTGCTACTCATTTAATTAAATTATATTACCTATTTTAATTACTAATTTTTATAGTTGAAAAATTATTTTAATTTCCTTTATTTAATATCCAAGTGAATATATGTATATCAAATCAATTTATTTAATTAAAAATGATTAAATAATTCCTACTAAAATCTTTTTAAGTAGGACCTACTTTAAATTCCTATAAAATATTTCTACACTGTTCGTTAATTTTCAAGATCGAAAATTTTATAACACGTGCTGAAATAAAAATTCTAATACTAACAAAGGAAATAATGGAGCAATCACTGAAATAATAGTGTACTCACATAGATCTCGGCATTCTTGGGAGGTATCGAAGTTCTGATGCTCGGGCGACGAAGTTCTTCTTGGAATTTCCGGTTCGGCTGAGAACGCCTATCTCGTGCAGAATTTTCCCTAATTATATCCCGACGGACCCGGAAATCCTACCGACTGCGCCAAATATATTTTCGACGCTCGAGTCTCCCAAAAAAAATCAATTTTCAAAATTAACTTTATTTAAAATTTACATAAAATTAAATAACTAAATCTTATCTAGTCGACTTGCTCGAGGTTGGAGGCTAAGTGAGGTGGATTCTTCCATATCGATCCAGTTACACGTGCTCAGAGTCAGCATTTAGTTTCCCTGAATTCCGCTTATATTTTACCAACGATTATGTATGTTGCAGCGGCGACAGTAAAATCCATCAATGATTATGTAGCGATGTAGAGGCGATATTAACTTATAGAATTATCTTCAATTGTACGATTGTAGGGGTTTGGTTGTATATATCACACTGGAGCAATATTTCAAATACCATAAACAGCACTTATCTATGCCATTTATTAAAATTATTGTTAATTACATAAATTCTAACACTACTCGATCCCAATTGTTTAGCACCCCTGACATGCATTCCTTATCTATCTACCTCTTTTGTCCTCGCTCGAGCGTCTTTTGTATTGCTTATCGCGTTGTTGCGCCTGTAGTAAATACGGCTAAACATATATCTGCCTCACTTTTGCACGCGCGTTTTAATTACTGTGTTAACTGGCCTGCTCGCACGTTACGCAAACGAGTTTCCCGTGCTAGTATTTATTGTTACCTTATACCTAAAATAGTCTGTTATTATTCTGTATCCTACAATTATTCTACTTTTAATTATGGATAAAAATTCACCACTAATTATGTACTACCAGAATGTAAGGGGATTGCGAACTAAAGTGGACATACTCAAGCGCAATGTTTGTACGGCTATGTATGGCTATGCAGAGTATGGTGGATGGTTACTTATAGCAACTCATAAAGTTACATACATAACCTACTAGTTAAATCGCAACCAAATTTCCAGTCATCCGCCGAAGATCTATGGGTAACATTGATAATTAACTCGGGTAAGCAGACTTCTGTTAAATTACATTTATGTGTTTTATACTTGTGCTCACAAAAACTACGTAATTCTTTCTCACAACAAATAAGTAACTATTTTAATAAGATTAACGACATATTTTTGCAAAATTCTATTGATAAATACTTAATAATCGGCGACTTCAACTTAACAAACAGGAGTAAAATTAGGTGGCATTTAAATAATGATTTAAGCTATAGTCCATCCGACTATCAGTCTCCAAATAAAATTTTACTTATTGACGAGCTACATATGCATGGTCTCGCCCAATACAATGGTGTTTTAAACTCCCAGGGTAGAATACTAAACTTAGTAATTTCAAATGACGTAGTCAAAGTAGTGGAATCTCTTGACCCTCTGGTGCCAACTGACCCCCTACATAGTGCTTTATGTATTACTCTGGATTTTGTCACTTTAGATTGTTTAAAACCGGCTCCTCGTACGAAGCGTTTATTTTACAAAGGCGACTACGTTGCAGTTAACTCTGAAATATGTAAGATCGATTGGAATCTTGAATTTTCGAATAGAACTATGGAGGATTCAGTACAATACTTTTACGATTCTATTAATAACCTTATCGATAAGTGCATACCCACTGAACAGCTAACCAATAAAGCTTACCCTGCCTGGTATTCTAAACCACTGATCAAAGTGATTAGAGAAAAAAATATTTTTTTACGAAAATATAATATCTACGGCAATCGTACTGATCTTGAGTCATTTCAACTGCTTCGTGACAGAGTGAAGCACCTGGAAAGAGAATGTCATCAGACGTATATAAATAACGTCGAAAAGTCTATCGTTAAAAACCCTAAATACTTCTGGACCTATATTAAATCACGGAACAATTCTAATTCAACTACCTTTCCGTGCAGTCTTAAGTATAACAATTTACAAGTAAACACAGGTAGTGAAATGTGTGACACTTTTTCATCTTATTCTCTTTCCAACTTCGCCCAGACACCCCCATCTCCGGCGAGCCAACCCGGTAATATTAATCCCAGTTCGACGATTAATGTTTCAGTTTCACATATCTCTAACATTAATATTCAATGTGATGTGGTCAAAAAACTTTTGTTGGAGCTTGATACTTCTAAATCAGCCGGGCCAGACAACTTGCCAGCTCATTTCTTTATATCTACTGCTACTTCGATTGCGATTCCCATAACCTTATTATTTAGTAAGTCATTAAGGGAGGGATTTGTCCCAGGTATACGGAAATCTGCGTTTATAACCCCGGTACATAAAAAGTAGTCTAAAACTGATGTTACAAATTATAGACCCATCTCAAAGTTGTGTATAGTAGCTAAAGTTCTCGAGCGTATAATATATAATCAATTATTTCCGGCTCTAAAGACCTCTTTTGGTTCTTTTCAACATGGGTTTCTGAGTGGAAGATCCACAGTCTCCAACTTAGTTATTTTCAATGACTATCTAACGCAGGCCATGGATACTGGCAAGCGAGTTGATGTAGTTTACACCGACTACTCTAAATGTTTTGACCGTATAGACTATAGACCATACTATACTTATGAAGAAGCTTGCATCCATGGGAGTCGCAGGGAATCTTCTTAGATGGCTCTCTTCCTATATTGACCGAAGGTCCCAAGCCGTAGTTGTTAAAAATTATATTTCTAGTTGGGTAGACATCCCTAGTGGAGTTCCCCAGGGATCGTTGCTTGGCCCTCTCCTTTTCAACATAATGGTTAACGATATTCAAAATTGTTTACATTCATTTCAATTACTTCGCTTCGCAGATGACATGAAAATATTTTTAACTATATCGTCTCAAACTGATGCATCTATACTCCAGGCTGACATCTCGCGTCTTGAGCTGTATTGCTTTCTAAATGGTCTAGATCTCAATCCCTCCAAGTGTTGTGTTGTTACCTTTTCAAGAAAACTGACCGTAATACCTACGAGTTATATACTCAAGCAACAACCATTACAGCGCCTCACACAATGATTTTAAATTACTATTTGACACACACATACATAAAATAGTATCAAAAGCCTACAAAGCGCTTGGTTTTGTTCTAAGATGTGCGGCATCATTCAAGGACATCAAAACAATAAAAACTTTATACTGTACCTATGTGCGCCCTCACTTGGAGTACGCCTCTCAAGTTTGGAATCCTAGGTACAAATAATACATAGATCGCATCGAAAATATTCAAAAGAAATTTGTTCGATATCTTTGCTATAGATTAAAAATGGATTATAACTCAGAAAATTATTTAGAACTGTGTAAGAGGCATCACCTGGTCCCGTTAAGGATCCGACGTGATGTTGCTGACTTAGTCTTCTTACTTAAGATAGCTTCCAATAAAATCGATTCGACTGAACTTTTAGAAAAACTCAACTTAAATACACCTATAAGAATCTTTAGATCTAACCCCCTTATTTATCTACCAGTACTCACAACAAACTATCGGAAGAACTCGTTTGTCTTGCGCGCAGGTAACAATTTTATAAAATCTGTAAATTGGATTTATTCACAACTGGCACAGCGACAGCTACTTTTAGCGATTACTTTACCAATATTTGCTCCAGTAACGTAGTGCTGACTTCTACTATCTTTGTACTTTATCTAGGTACTTCAAAATTTAAATGGGTCTAAATATACTATTGCTATATATAAGCTAACCACTTGATAATTGATTGTAGACTTGTGACTGTTTCTTTCTTCATAATTTATAAACTGTGTCAAATTTAGCGTGTATTAGTGTACATTATGTTTAACTCCTGTTAATCCATTCAGTTTCTACATGTGAGGACTTGTAATTGGCTTTCTAATGATTATAATAGTTTTATATTGTTATTACTGATAGCTGTTGGTCTTCCTAATAAAATAAAATAAATACTGAAACAAAAAAAAATCTATTGCAAATAACATTTATCACTTTTACAGTGTGTTAGTTTAATACATAAATATAAAACAATTTAAAATATAAAAAGCTTATTCGAAGTGGTCTCCATTGGCTGCAATACAGTCCTTTAAACGTTGAGGCCAGTTATCAATAGAAGCACGCACTCTTTCCATGGGAAAATTCTTCACTGCCAATCGTACGGATTGTTTCAGGGACTCCAAATTATCATGGCGTTTAGAGCAAGCCGTACTCTCTAAAACTGACCATAAATCATAATCCAGCGGATTAAGATCGTGACTAGACGACGGCCAGTCTTCAGCTCTGATGAAGTCCGAAACGTTCGTAGATCTGAGATCAAGACTGCGTAGATCGAGCTTTATGACCCGGCACCAAGTCTTGCTGGGAGAACCATTCTTGGTTATTGAACATGGTGTTGTTAAGGGGCTTAACAACCTTCTCATGAATGGTATCTTGATACACTTGTGCCGATGTTTTGATACCTTTTTCACAAATGTATGGCTCAGTCACTCCTTCATAGCTAATACCCCACCAAACCATCACTGAAGTCGAATAGTGCCCACGTTGCACTCTGTCGACTGACTAATTGGGAAACTTCCTTAGAGCTTTGGCTACCTTATTCGTACAAACACTACGTGGACGGCCAGATCTTTTTCTGTCACAAACAGAGGAGGTCTCATTGTACCTATTAATAGCCCGGTACACAAACATTTTACTAATACCAAGCGTATGGAGAGTTTAAAAAATTGCATTTGGCTCCATACCTACTTTATGTAATGCAATCACAGCGATTCGGTTCTCTTTATCACCCCACTCCATTTTAATATCGCAAAATATTGTACAATGTATTGGCGCCAAAATGAGAAAACTCAATGAACAATCATATAACAATGACAGATTCCAAATTCAAATGTAATATTTTGTTTATTTTTAATTGTAACAGTATTTATGGCCAGACTAAGTATAGATAGTATGTCGTTTAAAATGTAGTATTGACGCGGAATTGTCTGTAGTGCGAACGAAGTCGCGGGCATATTATCAATATTTTACAATGCATACCTGCACGCTCGTGAGCGCCAGCGCACGGCGCACGCGACCGCCGGGCGACAGCAGCGCGACCGCACGGCGTGTCACCGCCGCGTGTAGCGCACGCGTCACCAGTTCGTAGTACGCAGGCACCAGGAACCGCGGCAGCTGCGTCACCGGTAGCAGCGCCTCGCGGTACCGCGCCGCCACCGCCGACAGTCGCGCGTCACCTGTTTATTGTTTTAGATTTGAGAGAGGTTGTTTTTTTTCGAGAAACTTTTTTTCGTCAACCAGTGTACGACAGTATACATTAAAGGTGCAAAATTTGTAAATAAATAAATAGTTTGAAGTAAGACTTTACGCGTGTTAAGAGTAAAATTTTAAGGTCACGACTCTCGACATGAGCGTCACGATTTTAGACTTCAAATTAGATTTCAATTAGGTACATTTTTTAATACAAATATTATTACTACCTTCGAGCCGCTTCCACGTGTACTCGATGAGCCAGTCGCCGGCGCGCAGGTTGTCGCACAGCGGGTGCCCCAGGTCGTCAGCAGGTGCGACCGTGTCCAGCAGGGACATCACGCCCTGAAAGGATGTTTTTGTTGATTTTATAAAGAGAGCTCTTTATACTTTCTATCTTATATACTTTGGTGCAATAACACTTTTGTCACAAAATGTTTTCACGTATATTTCAATGTACATGTATTCCAAATGTTACATATTTATCGCTATCGATAATAATAATAAATAAGAATATCATAATGTCAAGGATATTGTTGGGTCGCTACCTGCAGGCCGGCGTACACGAGCGGGCCGTGCGCGGGCACTGTGTACACGCCGCCGCCGCGCGCACCCTCCTCGCCGTCACACATGTACAGCAGCGCGCTGAGCTCGTCCAGCCGCAGCGGCCCGAGCGCGGCGGTTAGCGGGTCGCGGTCCGACTCCAGCGAGGCGACGGTATCGCGCAGCGCAGTGATCGCCGCCGCCTGTAACATGCAGCGATAAATTAAACACCGAATAAAAACATTAAGCCGCAACGAGGTAGTTCTGCTTCGGCACGAATGGGCTGGCTCGAGAGACCGTAGAGATGGGTGTTCTATATCCTTGTGTGTATCAGTGGTGGTAAATGGTAATCGTATAAGAATAGGCAATCGCCTACATTGCCGATCATATACTATTAAAACCACAATATAAATAATGTACAGTAGCGGTAACTCCACCGTGTCCTTGAAATTTTTACCTGCGATTGAGTGTGGCCGAGCGGAGCGCTAGGGCTGGTACGTCTACAAAGAAACCGTTGAAAAGCGTTGACAGTGCGCAAGCGTCGCGGCACAACTAACTAAAACTCGCTTGGTGTGTAAAAGTGCGGCCCGTCACTACATACTTCTACTATTTGAGTAGCGGCCGTGTAAATGATGCGTAGGTATGTGCGCGTGCATCAATTCGGACGGTCTAGTATGAAGATGTCTACTGTACATAATTTGTATTGTGATCAAAACCGTTAACCGATTGATAGCTACAAAAATATATAAATAAATAATACCTGTTCCGGCATTGGCGCGACGCGCAGGGCGACGACGGTGCCGGGCAGCACGGCGCGCCAGTCCAACTCCGTGCGCGCGCCGCTCGCCCGCGCCGCCGCGAACACGCGCGACTGCGGCAGCGGCACGCCGCAGCGAACGCGCGTCTCGTACGCCGATAGACCGCCGATGTAGCGTGCGCCGATCTCACCCATGGTTGCCGGCACGAGTGCACGACCGGTGCTCCTGTAAATAATCATCTTAAATATTTATTGCGAACTCGCGAGATATACAGATGTTATTATTACACAAATATTTTATTTTTATTTTCAAGGAAAACTTACAGCTAGAAGGTGCAAGACTAGTAATAGAGTAACAGTATAGGGCCAATTACAAGTTTTCACGATTAACTAATATTATAATGTTGAAATTAAGGTAGACATTAAAAGGACGAGCAAAAGTGAAGGAAAAAGATTTTACTTAATTTTAAATACAATATTAGCAATTACTATTAAAGAAATGGTATGAGTCATGAGAGTTTTTCTTTAAATCTATGTCGATACTCCGAGACGCTGCATTGTATGCTCTGCTAGCTCGCACGATGTACGAGTTCTGACGGTAGGCGGTGGAAGCAAACGGAACGTGAAGGAGTTGGTATTTCCTAAGCGAACCGGTAGCTACTCTAAACTAGAACTTGCTTACTAGTTCTGAGCAATCAATGAACCATTGTATATCTTAAAGAGGAGCGATAAATCGCCAAAATATTCAGCCATATTCTGCCAGGGCATGCGATATAATAATTTGAACACGAGCAGGGTTGGTATCGCGTCGATGCGCATTTGATATTATCTTCTACGCAGCGTATACACAAACGCGTACTCCAAAAACGCGCATCCTTAATTCCACAAGCTCACTTGTAATCCTTATGCAGCAGCACCGCTTCCAGAACAATCTCCTCCAGCTGCCCCTCGAAGGTGAGCGGCTTGAGCGCGCGGCCATGGTACGCCGGGTCCGGCGCGCCGAACACCGAGTACGCCACCAGTATCACCGACTAAAAAAGAAAATATGTCTGTCTCTCTCACGCACTTCTCTTTATCTTTCTTGCTAATCTTTTAATCGAAAAATAAAAGTTATAATATGTGTATCGTAAACGGCAGATATATATATATATATATATATATATATATATATCATATACGGACAAATTAAATACGAACCTTTCTCGTAGTTGGATTGTGTCTGGTCACTGCAACCACATCGGGGTCCATTTGGTCTACGTATATCTGCAACAATAATTAGTTACTGAGACATTTAAGCTCCAATGTGTATAATGTAAAGATGGTAAATTTTAAACGACCTCCTATCCAATCTGGTATTAGATCTTAAGGAGGCATAATCCTCGCACGTTTATAGGGCCGGACCACAAGAATGTAGTAGAATAGAAGAGAAAACTCTTTATTTGCACAAAAAAAAGAACACACACACACAACAATAATAATTAAATAAACTGTCCAAAAAGGCGGTCTTAATGCTTTACAGAATTTCCTTCAGATAACCTAACAAATAAATAAAAATTAAGGAAATTAAATATACAATGAAATACTACATACACGTTAAGACTTACAATAAATTTAAATTATTAATTATTTTATATAAACTACGTAAACATTACACAAATATAATATTTGACAGTAGGTAAACGGTACATACAGTAATAGTAAATTATTGAGACAGATAGTATTCCTTAACACATAGCACTAACTTTATTTGCCGACTGTAGTCACTCACCTCGCTGTACCCCGTGGCTGCGAGCTCCACGTGCAGGCGGTTGAGCGCGCGCCGCGCCGCCATGATGCCGTCCCGCTCGCACACGCGCCCCTCCCCGCCCGCGCCGCTCTCGTCCCACTCCGCGTACAGGCGGATCTCGTCGACCACGTGGATCTGAAACGTGATTAAGAATAAATAAAATTATACTATATTTATTTATTTATTTTATTTTATTTGGAAAACTTACAGCATATCAATTATAACAATAAAAATATATATTAAAAAGCAAAATGCCAATAACAAGTTTTCACTAGTGTAAAACAAATACATCAGCACATGCTAAGCATCTGATCATGACATTACATAACATAGACCCACTGCATAAAGTAAAACTAAAATCAATAATAATAATAATAATCAGCATAATCAATACTCAGTCCACAAGAAAAGGCTAGCCGATTAATAAATATCATAATAAAATCAAAGGACACGTCACACATACTCATACTCACAGCAAATGGTTTTTAATAAATAATTAGGACATAAAATATTAAATAGAGAGCTTATAAATTAGATTTGAAGAAGGCATCAGTCATAAGTTTTCTTGGGCTTTAGTAAGAATAAGTCCTCACATGGATTTCTATTTAGGAATTTGTTGAATTGTTCGTTGGATCTAAAAACAAACTAATTTCGACCATAGTAGGTGTTAAAAAGTGGGATATGACACCCGAGGGAGTTGATTGGTCTCACGTCGTCTCCGAGTTAAAAAATAAATATTATTGCAAATGTTAGCCTAATTAAATGTAATTTTGTGACAACGAACTTCCAAATTTATAGTGACAGTGTTTTCCACGGAAAAAAATAGTGAATTAAAAACATTTATAAAAAAGTGTCTCACGAATATTCAGGTGAATTGTAAGCTAAAATAAATAAATTGCTTCTAAAATAAATTTAATATCTAAAAAATCATATTTCAAAGCACGATTGAAAATAAAAAAAAAACATTCTGAGACAAAGTACATTGTAGGAATTCATTATGTAAAAATAAAGTACAAATAAAACCAAAAAATACAGTATAAATATGCAATAAACTGTATAAGAAGCTAAATTTCAAAACCAACACTAATGCTTCACTAGCACAGTGGTTTACCGCTGTGACATTAAACGGCAGGTCGCAAGATCAAATCCTAAAACGGATCTCTTTTTTTTAAGGTATAGTAGTTACTCAACTGTTTACTTTTCCTACAAAATGGATAGCCCGGACATAAATATTACGTAAAATAACTCAGAGCAAAACATATTCTACACCTCAGAGTATCTATGGAGACAATAAATACATCTCCCAGTTCAGGCAAGTCAGAAAATGCAAATAGTTTACCGGACCTCTCTCGAGAGAGAAGTCAAGAGGAACAAGATCAAAACAAAAGCCCAAAATACATACAAAAATAAACCTAGATGAAAGTAACAATAACTTGCACATTGATACACCTAGCATTGAGGATTGTAACTTACATATTATTATGACATTAGAAGAAATTCAAAGTGAAAAAAATATTCCACAAGATGGGATAATACCAACTATGAAATTAAGTAAGAAAGATGTGTGTCTACTAACTAGCCACTTACCAGCTGAATCTTATGCGTCCACAACTGAAAATAAGTTGGTAAATTGTAATAAAAGCTGTAATAAAAATAAAGTACTAATATTCTCGGATGAGCGCACACCCCTAAGAAAGCTACTGCAAAAATTGATTGGACCCAACTCCTTAGTCTCGTCGTTTAGCAAGCCTATCACTAACTGGCTCAACTCCTTAAATCTAAAAGTTAACCTATCCAAAACCAATATCGTGCAATTTAAATCTTATCAAAGTAAACCTTCCTGTCTAAATGTCTCAGTATGAAATGTTGCTATTGAAGAAGTGAGCAATATTCGTTTTCTTGGTGTCTTAATAGATCAACATCTAAGCTGGAAAGCTCATATTGAAAATATAAATAAAAAAAATTCTAGTGCTTGTTACGGTTTATCAATCCTTGCTGAAACTACCAATATAAATGTTACTAGAAATGCCTATTTTCGGAATGTGTATCCATTACTATTATATGGTATCATATACTGGGGCAATTCATCAAATGTTCATTCCACATTTATCCTACAAAAAAAATGCCTAAGAACAATATACAACATGCATAGCACCGAGTCTCTAAGAGATATATTTAGGACAAAGGGATTTCTTACGCTGACTGGTATATACGAGGGCGGGTCAATAAGTCCGTGACTTTTGGAATAAAACACAGATTTTTTGATAAATAAATCATTTTATTTTTCAACGTAGTCCCCCTTGAGCTCTATACACTTTGTCCAACGCTTCTCCAATTTTTTTATCCCTTCCAAAAAATATGATTTGTCGAGGTCCTCAAAATAGGCCTTTGTTTGCGAGATGACTTCATCATTGGAGTTAAATCTTTTTCCACCGAGCCATTTTTTCAGGTTTGGGAACAAGAAGTAGTCACTCGGAGCCAAATCTGGAGAATAGGGTGGATGTGGGAGCAATTCATAGCCCAATTCATGGATTTTTGCCATGGCAACTGCACATGTGTGCACCCTTGCATTGTCTTGGTGAAAAAGAACTTTTTTCTTGGCCAAATGAGGTCGGTTTTTTTTCAAATCCTCATTGAAGCGGTATAATAAGTTGGCATAATATTCCCCATTAATTGTTCTTCCCTTTTGAAGATAGTCAATGTGGATTATCCCACGTGCATCCCAAAAAACAGTCGCCATAACTTTATTGGCTGACAAACCAACCTTGGCCTTCTTTGGCGCCGATTCACCCTTAGAAACCCACTGTTTTGACTGTTGTTTGGTCTCTGGTGTGTTGTGATGGATCCATGTTTCGTCCACGGTTATAAAACTGCGCAAAAACTCCTCCATATTGTGATTAAACAACGCCAAACCTTCCTATGAAGTTGTTACACGATTGCGTTTGTGGTCGACTTGCGGAAAGCTTTCTCATGCCCAAGTGATCATTCAAAATTGAAACCACTGAGCCATGCGAGATGCCTATGGCTTCCACAATATCTTGCACTTTCAATCTTCGGTCGGCCAACACCATATCGTGAATTTTTTCGATTGTTTCGGGTGTAGAGACCTCAACTGGGCGTCCAGGACGTTCGGCATCTTCAGTGCTTGTACGGCCACAACGAAATTCAGTTAACCACTTTTTTACCATTGAAATCGATGGTGCAGAATCCCCATAGTATTTATCAAGCTTAGCCTTGGTCTCGGTTATGGTTTTTTTTCGCAAAAAATAATGCTTAATAAGCACACGAAATTCACTTTTTTCCATTGTTTCCTTAAGTTACTGGATAGTCTGATAAAGATAGCTGTAAAACACAAACTAACTGACGCAGCAAGTTCAAATTTTGATAGGAGTCAACTGACAGATGCCTGTTGACAGGAGTAGTGTTGCTTTTTCAGTAAGGAGGTTAGAAATTCAAAAAGTCACGGACTTATTGACCCGCCTTAGTACATACTTGAACTATGCCTATTTGTCAGAAATGAAATTCATTACTTTAGCTTTAAATCTGAAACGAAAAGGAACCTGCGCAATAAATATAAATACAACATAAAGCTACCAAAAATTCACAATACGATTTTTTACAAAAGTACTTACATTACTGCTATACGGGCTTACAACCATTTACCTATAGGAATAAAAGAACTAAATGGACAAAAATTTAAAAACATACTTAAAACTTAAAAGACGGTTAATTGAAAAAGTATTTTATAATCTAGAAGTTTCTAAAAGAAAATTTATGAAATTAAATTGTAATGATAAAATACTTCTATATGATCTAGTTTTAAATTATTACTTAATGACCTACTTACATATTATGTGTACGATGTCATAAATCACACCGTAGCATTTTTCACTTCACAATGCATTTTACCGTCAGTACGCGTTCATAATTAGCAAGCACCGCGCGTGCTTGCACCTTTATAGCATATACCAATCTTATGTAGGACAATTAATAAAATCTATATATATATATATATATATATATATATATATATATATATATATATATATATATATATATATATATATATACATACATAAAATGGGAAAGGGTACCCCCTCATGAGCCAGCTCAATTTTTTCATTTTAGGAGATTTTTTTTGTCTATTAAAGCAACTTATTACATGTATTCACTCAGATGCCACTTAACCCTTACTGATTATGATGCCAGGTGCAAAAAAATTATATTTTCTTCCTTTACACTCTCGTAGTAACATCTCTGACCTGGCTTACTTGTGTAAAATTATTAACAATAAAATTGATGTACCTGAATTATTAATTAAAATGAATCTTAACGTTCCCATTACAACTTCTCGTAATTTTATGCCTTTTTATAAGACAAAGACAATGAGCTATTTATTGCTATAAAACTGTGTACAATAGACAAGATGTTATATTATGGTATTATGGTATAGTATCAACAGGTTGCCCGTTCGGCCATGCAATAATTGAATGTCCGAACTTACATTACATTTACATTAGACATTACAAAATAGAGCTAAAAGTATTAAAATTAAAACTAATAGTAAAGTAATAGTTGCAATATCGACATCATTTAGGGACAATTTATAAAGACAGTATTTGGTATTACATATTTTTTGTGTCTTTTTAATTACATTTTACTATTTATTCCTGTTATATTTTTACTAATTTAAATAGTTTAATAATTTAATTTCATATAATATTTATTTACATTAGCTTTTTGTCACAATAAATTATTACATTACTTATAATTCCATTCATTGTAAGTGATTGTCATAATAAAAATAAAACATAATGTGGGGGTTTGGCTAATAAAACCAAATGTGTTCCCGAACATAAAGATTTTATTAATTGTCCCACATAAGATTGATATATGCTATAAAGGTGCTAGGGGAGCACGCGCGGTGCTTGCTAATTATGAACGCGTACTGACGGTAAAATGCATTGTGAAGTGAAAAATACTACGGTGTGATTTATGACATCGTACACATAATATGTAAGTAGGTCATTAAGTAATAATTTAAAACTAGATCATATAGAAGTATTTTATCATTACAATTTAATTTCATAAATTTTCTTTAAGAAACTTCTAGATTATAAAATACTTTTTCAATTAACCGTCTTTTAAGTTTTAAGTATGTTTTTAAATTTTTGTCCATTTAGTTCTTTTATTCCTATAGGTAAATGGTTGTAAGCCCGTATAGCAGTAATGTAAGTACTTTTGTAAAAAATCGTATTGTGAATTTTTGGTAGCTTTATGTTGTATTTATATTTATTGCGCAGGTTCCTTTTCGTTTCAGATTTAAAGCTAAAGTAATGAATTTCATTTCTGACAAATAGGCATAGTTCAAGTATGTATATACCAGTCAGCGTAAGAAATCCCTTTGTCCTAAATATATCTCTTAGAGACTCGGTGCTATGCATGTTGTATATTGTTCTTAGGCATTTTTTTTGTAGGATAAATGTGGAATGAACATTTGATGAATTGCCCCAGTATATGATACCATATAATAGTAATGGATACACATTCCCAAAATAGGCATTTCTAGTAACATTTATATTGGTAGTTTCAGCAAGGATTGATAAACCGTAACAAGCACTAGAATTTTTTTTATTTATATTTTCAATATGAGCTTTCCAGCTTAGATATTGATCTATTAAGACACCAAGAAAACGAATATTGCTCACTTCTTCAATAGCAACATTTCATACTGAGACATTTAGACAGGAAGGTTTACTTTGATAAGATTTAAATTGCACGATATTGGTTTTGGATAGGTTAACTTTTAGATTTAAGGAGTTGAGCCAGTTAGTGATAGGCTTGCTAAACGACGAGACTAAGGAGTTGGGTCCAATCAATTTTTGCAGTAGCTTTCTTAGGGGTGTGCGCTCATCCGAGAATATTAGTACTTTATTTTTATTACAGCTTTTATTACAATTTACCAACTTATTTTCAGTTGTGGACGCATAAGATTCAGCTGGTAAGTGGCTAGTTAGTAGACACACATCTTTCTTACTTAATTTCATAGTTGGTATTATCTCATCTTGCGGAATATTTTTTTCACTTTGAATTTCTTCTAATGTCATAATAATATGTAAGTTACAATCCTCAATGCTAGGTGTATCAATGTGCAAGTTATTGTTACTTTCATCTAGGTTTATTTTTGTATGTATTTTGGGCTTTTGTTTTGATCTTGTTCCTCTTGACCTCTCTCTCGAGAGAGGTCCGGTAAACTATTTGCATTTTCTGACTTGCCTGAACTGGGAGATGTATTCATTGTCTCCATAGATACTAGGTGTAGAATATGTTTTGCTCTGAGTTATTTTACGCGTTTGCGTAATATTTATGTCCGGGCTATCCATTTTGTAGGAAAAGTAAACAGTTGAGTAACTACTATACTTAAAAAAAGGATTTTACAATAAAAAATTTGAATGGAGAAAACAAGTAATATCGTTAAGGAAGATAGCAAAGAGCAATGGCCCCAACATAGAGCCTTAAGGAACACCAGAAGGTACAAATATCCATCTAGAAATGAAGCCGTTAATAGCTACTGCTTGGGATCTGTTACTAATATATGAGCAAAACCAACGGAGAAGATTTCCATGTGGGTGCATAAGACAACTTCTGTAGTAAGATACAATGGTCTATACCAGGGGTCTCGAAACTTTCCAGCCTTAGGGCCATACTGATTACTCCAGTAAGTTCAGAAGGCCAAAACCATATTATCATTGTTGCCGGTGGTAAAAAGTGAAATAGTCCACTGATGAAAAAAAAAAGTCCGAAAAAGTACGCAACGTTTAAAAAAGGCTGCAAATATGACTAAAGTCCGCAAAACTTTCCTGTCATTATCTGTAATTTCTAGATTAGTCGTAGAGTACGAGCCATGAGGAGTAACGTGACACGACATCTGGTGGACATAAGCGGAAATAGGTAATACCTTCTATCGCTAACAGATGGCGCTAATAGCACGTACATAATAATCTCGTTGGCTCGAGAAAGTTCTGATGTCTTCCACTCACTTCTAGATGACAGTAATTGCAATATATAAGAAGGCTAGTGGCGCAACCACAAGTCAGTTCTTATGACACTGTTGTGAAATAAAATAGTGCGTACCTCCTTAAAACGTGTTTGTGCGTGTTTAAGTTTAAGACATCTTGGTAACAGTATTTTGATTTGAATTGTTGTTTTTGTGTGTGATTTAGTAGTATGGAAAAGAAGCGAAAAATTGATAGTGAATGCAGAAAATTCAAAGATCATTGGAACATTCAGTATTTCGTAATGGAGTCCAGTAACAAGGCGCTATGTTTGATTTGCAATGAAAGCATAGCCGTTCTCAAGGAATATAACATTAAACGTCATTATGAAACAAAACATTTTCAAAAGACTCAAAATATACAGGAAGTTTGCGGACAGAAAAATTCGAAGCTACTAGGGCGGGTCAATAAGTCCGTGACTTTTTGAATTTCTAACCTCCTTACTGAAAAAGCAACACTACTCCTGTCAACAGGCATCTGTCAGTTGACTCCTATCAAAATTTGAACTTGCTGCGTCAGTTAGTTTGTGTTTTACAGCTATCTTTATCAGACTATCCAGTAACTTAAGGAAACAATGGAAAAAAGTGAATTTCGTGTCCTTATTAAGCATTATTTTTTGCGAAAAAAAACCATAACCGAGACCAAGGCTAAGCTTGATAAATACTATGGGGATTCTGCACCATCGATTTCAATGGTAAAAAAGTGGTTTACTGAATTTCGTTGTGGCCGTACAAGCACTGAAGATGCCGAACGTCCTGGACGCCCAGTTGAGGTCTCTACACCCGAAACAATCGAAAAAATTCACGATATGGTGTTGGCCGACCGAAGATTGAAAGTGCAAGATATTGTGGAAGCCATAGGCATCTCGCATGGCTCAGTGGTTTCAATTTTGAATGATCACTTGGGCATGAGAAAGCTTTCCGCAAGTCGACCACAAACGCAATCGTGTAACAACTTCATAGGAAGGTTTGGCGTTGTTTAATCACAATATGGAGGAGTTTTTGCGCAGTTTTATAACCGTGGACGAAACATGGATCCATCACAACACACCAGAGACCAAACAACAGTCAAAACAGTGGGTTTCTAAGGGTGAATCGGCGCCAAAGAAGGCCAAGGTGGGTTTGTCAGCCAATAAAGTTATGGCGACTGTTTTTTGGGATGCACGTGGGATAATCCACATTGACTATCTTCAAAAGGGAAGAACAATTAATGGGGAATATTATGCCAACTTATTGGACCGCTTCAATGAGGATTTGAAAAAAAACCGACCTCATTTGGCCAAGAAAAAAGTTCTTTTTCACCAAGACAATGCAAGGGTGCACACATGTGCAGTTGCCATGGCAAAAATCCATGAATTGGGCTATGAATTGCTCCCACATCCACCCTATTCTCCAGATTTGGCTCCGAGTGACTACTTCTTGTTCCCAAACCTGAAAAAATGGCTCGGTGGAAAAAGATTTGACTCCAATGATGAAGTCATCTCGCAAACAAAGGCCTATTTTGAGGACCTCGACAAATCATATTTTTTGGAAGGGATAAAAAAATTGGAGAAGCGTTGGACAAAGTGTATAGAGCTCAAGGGGGACTACGTTGAAAAATAAAATGATTTATTTATCAAAAAATCTGTGTTTTATTCCAAAAGTCACGGACTTATTGACCCGCCCTCGTATGAAGCGCGGATTGAAATCGCAGCAATCTTCATTTACAAAACTCAAAACTGTACAAGAGGCTGCAACTCGTGCCAGCGAGAAATGATCAAAGAATGCATAATTGCAGTAGCCGAAGAAATGTGCCCTGAAAAGGTAAGTTTATTAAAAACTGTCAGTATGTCAGCAAACACTGTGGCTCGAAGGGTAGAAAACATCGCTGAAAATATATCCTCTCAACTGTTCGACAAAAATGGACATGTTGAGTGGTTTTCTTTGGCCTTGGATGAGTCTACGGATGTGTCAGATACTGCTCAGGTGTTGATTTATATTCGAGGAGTACATAGGCTGCACTAAAAGTATCGGGAATGGAATATTTCCACTGTTCCTGTCATATTAAAATCTTTTTAATTTAAAACTCCTTGGTTTTAACAATCGAATACCGTTTATTTATTTAAAAAAAGATTCTCGGTCTTGTCACAAGGTCTTGTCAAACTTGTTTAGTCGTTGAGAAAATGGAATTGACTCGAGAAAATTCTAGAGCGATGATTTATTATGGCTTTCGAAGTGGTTTAACACAAAAACAGTGTGTTGATCGGATGATTTCTGCATTTGGTGATGAAGCCCCATCCAAAACCACAATTTATCGCTGGTTTGCTGAATTTCAACGTAGACGTGTCAAGCTCAGTGATGATCCCCGTCAAGGTCGTCCAAAAACTGCAGTCACCCGAGAAAACGTTGATGCTGTGCGTAAGCTGATTGAGGAAGATCGACATGTGACATACCGCAAAATTCAGGCAACTTTAGACATTGGCATGAGTCAAATATAAATAATCTTGCATGAACAATTAGGTGTAAAAAAGTTGTTTTCCCGTTGGATACCGCATTTGCTCTGTGAAGAGCAAAAAGTGTCTCGCGTTACTTGGTGCGTCAGAACTCTCGAAAGATTACACGCAGGATCCTCAAATGCTGTATACAACATCGTATTAGGTGACGAATCCTGCATATACGCGTACGAACCCGAAACAAAAAACCAGTCACGAGTTTGGGTGTTCGAAAATGAGTTAAAGCCAACAAAAATTGTTGGTTCACGATGTGTTGCAAAAAAAATGGTGGCCACGTTTGTCTCCAAAACCGGCCATGTCGCGACTATTCCTCTTGAGGGACAAAGAACGGTTAATGCAGAATGGTATGCTAACATTTGTTTGCCACAGGTCGTTTCTGAACTCCGTAAAGAGAACTGCAACCGCCGCATCATCCTCCATCACGACAATGCGAGTTCTCACACCGCGCACAGAACAAAAGAGTTTTTAGAGCAAGAAATCATAGAATTATTAGACCATCCGCCATACAGCCCCGACCTAAGCCCTAATGATTTCTATACTTTCCCTAAAATAAAGAATAAATTGCATGGTCAGAGATTTTCATCACCTGAAGAAGCTGTGGACGCCTACAAAACGGCCATTTTGGAGACCCCAACTTCCGAATGGAATGGTTGCTTCAATGATTGGTTCCATCGTATGGAAAAATGTGTCAAATTTCGCGGAGAATACTTCGAAAAGCAATAAATACATTTTTAAATAGTAATGTTGTGTCATTTCCTTGATTCCCGAAATTTTCAGTGCCGCCCTCGTAGATAAAAGCTATGACGTGCATGAAGAACTTCTTGATATGTATAGTATTCATGGCACAACTACTGGTATAGATATTTTTAGAGTAGTTGAAATGGCCATTAATCAAAAGAACCTTCGATGGAAAAACTTGAAATGTATTACAACTGATGGAGGCAAAAACATGAGTAGGAAAGATAAAGGAGTGGTCGCTCTTGTGTCAAAGGCTGTAGAAAATGACGGTGGTTCAAAACCATTAGTCTTACATTGTATCATTCATCAACAGTCTTTGTGCGGAAAATGTTTGGATATGTCTGAAGTTTTGAAACCAGCCATATCAACTGCTAATTTTATCAGATCTTTTGGGCTGAATCACCGACAATTCCGACAATTTATTGAAGAGATTGGAGAAAATGACTTACCTTACCATACTGCCGTACGTTGGCTTAGTTGTGGGAAAGTCCTTCAGCGCTTGTTTGAACTTCGAGCAGTGATCGAATTTTTTTTGAATGCCAAGCATCGCCCTCTTACTGAATTACAAAACAACGCATGGCTGTGGAAGTAAGCATTCTATGTTGATTTGACAAAATATGTGAACGACCTGAATTTGAGATTGCAAGGAGAAAACCAGCATTTTCCTGATTTATACACTAATATCAAATCATTCCGGAAGAAATTGATACTGTTTCAATCACAACTACGAAGTAAATGTTTTTCACATTTTGAAACATGTGAAATATTCAGCCACACCACTGAGACTGAGTTTTCTATCGATTTTGCAATCGAAACTTTGAGTGCTTTGAAAATAAATTTTGATACTCGTTTCTCGGACTTTGATGCCATTGCGAATCAAATTAAGATTTTTCAGAATCCTTTTGATACTGACATTGAAACCCTAGCCCCAGAACTTCAAATGGAAATGATTGATCTACAGTGCAGTGATATAATTAAGAACAAATATCAAAACTCATCTTCGTTGGAATTTTATAACGGTCTTCCACTGACACAATTTGATAATTTGTATAAATTTGCTCGGGCTGTTTTCTGTTTTTGGTACTACTTATTTGTGTGAGAAGACCTTTTCCAAAATGAAGTACACAAAAAATGTTTACAGATCTAAATTAACTGATGAGCATCTTAAATCCTTTTTAATAATTGGTACAAGTAAAATTAGTCCACAACTACAAACTATTGTCAGTGTAAAATCTCAATTACATAAATATCATTAGTATTTCATATGTCATTATGCTTGTTATAAGTTGTTTTTATTTAAAATGTATAAAATGTTAGTTGGATTCATTTCAATAATTTGTTAGTCATTATATACTGAAGTTACATTTTCTGCATATTATACATGTCTTTACTCATTACAATTCTGTGTTTCTTTATCCAACTTATCACAAAAGCAATAACAATAAGCCTACAACAATGTTATGAGTAGTTAGCCCATGACCATATCAATGTAGATGTCATATTAATAATTATTCAACATAAAATTAGAATACTTCAGTAAACTAAATTTAATTTTCTATAAAAAATATGTTCTCTAAAAGGAGTTTTCAAGTATGCTAGCTCTCCGCGGGCCGGACAAAATCTGTCCGCGGGCCGGATATGGCCCTCGGGCCGTAGTTTGGAGACCCCTGGTCTATACGATCAAACGCCTTGCTAAAGTCCGTAAATATTAAATCCAACTGTGCGCCTGAATCCATACCCGAACTGACATGGTCATAAGTTAGGAGAAGATTTGAGATTTACATAGTAATCAGTTTGGTTTTACTAAAGGTCGGTCCACAACAGATGCAGGCATTAGTCTTCTGTGCAGTATATTTGGAGCTTGGGAGAGGTCACAGGATGCACTTGGTATATTCTGTGATTTATCCAAAGCATTTGACTGTGTGGAGCATGATACGCTGTTCAGGAAATTATACCATTATGGTGTAAGGGGCACGGCTCTAAAGTTTCTAAGCTCTTATCTAATAAATAGAACACAGACTGTAGAAGTTAATTCCAAAAGGTCTAATGGTAGTAAAATTAAATTAGGAGTACCACAGGGGTCTATTTTGGGCCCTTTTCTATTTCTCATCTATATAAATGATCTGCCTTATCTAGTTAATGATAAGCATGAGATAGTACTTTTTGCTGATGATACTTCACTAATTTTTAATGTGAAGCGACGACAATCTAACAATGACGAGGTAAATAGTGCTCTCTCAAAAATAGTACATTGGTTTAATGCTAATAATTTACTCTTGAATTCTAATAAAACAAAATGTTTAAAGTTCAGCTTGCCAAATGTTACGCAGGCACAAACCAATATACTATTAAATAATGAGAAAATGAAATTAGTAGACACCACTGTTTTTCTAGGTATAACATTAGATAGTAAGTTACAGTGGGGACCACATATTGCTAAATTGGCAGATAAGCTGAGTTCTGCAGCATACGCTGTTAAAAAAATTAGAGAAATTATCGACATAGAGACCGCGCGATTAGTTTACTTTATCTATTTTCATAGCATAATGTCTTACGGCATCCTCTTGTGGGGAAACGCTGCGGACATTAATACAATATTTGTGCTGCAGAAACGTGCTATACGTTCTATTTATAAGATGTCGACTTTTGAATCTCTAAGGGAAAAGTTTAAAGAAATAAAAGTTCTGACCGTCGCATCTCAATACATTTTGGAAAATGTGTTATACGTAAGAAAGAATCTAAACAACTTCAAAAAGAAATGTGATAATCATTGTGTAAACACTAGAAATAAGAACAAGTTAGATATGCCAGTGTTCAGACTAAGCAAAGTTAGTAAATCCTTTAAAGGCCAATGTATACGCTTATACAATATAATCCCAGAAAAGGTTCAAAACCTTCCCATTAATAAGTTTAAAAAAGTAGTTAAAGAACGTTTGTGTGCCAAAGCGTATTATAAAATTAATGACTTCATTCAAGACGGCACACCTTGGGAATAAGGTGGCTCCTTATCTTATGTTATTATTTGTTACATAGACATAAGCAAACATTGTAATAATTTTGATTTTAAAAGAATAATTTTCCATCTTTTGGGTAAAAGATGGTCCCAGACGAGTTTCTTGCCGGCTCTTCTCGCTGGGTTAGTTCCCGAACCGGTGGTAGGCATCACGTAGTAACGACGTTCAAAAAGAGTATTTAAAAATACCAATTTTGAATAAAATTTTTTTGATTTGATTTGATTGATTTGAGGTTGTTGAGCGTCCTTTTAGGCCCGTATTAATAAACCGTTCTCAAACTCGTTCTCAAGACCATTCTTGGCTGAGACAGTCTCAAGTAACAATTTGCTTCTCAAGATGGTCTTTAATTCATAGTATGATCTCAAGACCGTCTCAGTTGATAACGTTATTGAGATCACTTACTCAACTTTTAAGCGTCATCTACACGACAAAGAACGAATAAAATAACGTTTCGTTTACACTTCTACAAAGTACGGATTTATTGATTCCTTCAATATTTCTTTTTAAAAATGTAATATTTAATAATATAAATACCAAAAAATGTTTAGTCTGTATTTTTTATATTGAAAAAACTGATTTTCATTTTTACGTAGATATTAATATTTATTATTGTCTAGCATAATAATATCCATATTTTTTTGAAAACTACGTAAAACGGAATGCGGATCTTTGCCATTCGAAAAAAGTTCTTCTTCTTCTTATTCTTTAAAGTGGCTCCTTAGTGATTCGCCAATGTGTTGTGTTGACGAAAACTCTGCCTTATGAGTGGGTTTTATGAATAAACAAGGGCGCGGTGTACAGGAGGAAGTCTGTTGAATAATCTAGAACCTAGAACAGACACAAACATTTAGGGCCAGTACCACAGTATGTACATAAAGTTTCAGTAAAAGGCAGTGGCGTGCACAGGATTATGACACTGGGTATGCGGCGAAGTACTCGTTCACAAAAACTTTTTCGTTTATAGATTTTTAGCATAGCTACAGCCAAGCGACGGATCTCTAAGTCGAAACCATGCCAACAGAGCAAGTCTTAGATGTACTACTATTCATGTACATCTTCTACGGCAACGCAGACAAAACAGCGATCGATCGTCGCGGCGGAAGAAATTCTAATAAGTAAAATAATAAGCATATTTTAAAATATTATAACTACTCACCAGTCAGTCAGCTTCAATTTTCACATATTCAAGGTTCCGGTTACTTGAGATTACTTGAAATTTTGATTTTGAGAATTGAAATTTTCGAGTTACATAATTTTTTTGCTGGTTTAATTGTTGTAACTCGGGTACAGACCTACCTTTAGACAGAATTTGAATCTTTTCACTGAATGACAATTGTGAGAACTTGTTATTTTAAATTTTTAATAAACCCACATTTTCAACACAAACCTCACAATCAAATAACATTAAAAAAAATTAACAATCGCACTAGTAAAAGCAAATCACTACAATTATTATAGAAACTCAGTAATAAACTGTTAAATGTACACACTTTCAAATTTTAAAATGAAAAATCTTTTAAGAAAACTAATAAACTGGCGATTAAATTGTAAACAATGCTTATCTGCAATGCTTATTGCACATGAATGCAATATGGCCCCCGCGAAACACAAAACGTCTTCTGTTTAAACAAATAAAACCTTACTAAACAAAAATGCATAATGTGCATACGTGATTTATTAGATTTCCGTCTATTATTTTTACTCGGATTATAGGCAACGAATAATTTCCGACAAGCCAGTTCGGGGGTTTTCGGAAGCGTTCGGATAGCCGAGAGCCATCGCCTGCCGCGGGAGTTGCCGCTATATAATCATGTCGATATTCATGGGTGTGTGCGTTTGCAAAGTATGAAAATTACACATACATGCGATAATATGTCCTGCAGAACGCAACGGCATGAGATGAGTTGTTATTTATAAAATATTAGGCGTTTTTAAGATATTCTATTTTTTTAATTAATTTATTTAGTATTTACTATTAATTAAAGTCATCTAAAACGTACGAACGTTTTATTAAAATATCTGTGAATGACAAGTGAAGCACTGCATTTCTGCCTACAAGGAGCGCACGCCCCTGGTAAAAGGAGTATTTACAAAACACAGAACAGATTTATGGTTGATAGGGCGAGGAATTGTAGGAGGGAGGGATTATATAATGAGGATTATTTTTTGGGCAGCGAAAAAAAGTTCTGCTGTCAAGTGTCAAATCAAGTCAATTAATATAAATCAAATAGGTATTTCGTTTAATATTGTAGCATAGCTACATTTTAACGCATTAATATAACTTATAACGACGCTCCTAGCGTCATCTATTGGCTGTTATTGCTAACTTTAATAACTAAATTATATTAGACGACGCCATCTATTGGCAAAGGTTTTGTAACTAGAGCTTCATCTCCAATATTCCTTTTTTGTGGCAGTTGGATTATGCATTACTGCTAGTTGTCAGTTAAAAAAAAAAACATTATGTCAGTAGGAGTATATAAGGGCTGTCGCGAGATGACAGGGCCTTTTTTTCCTCCTGCTAGAAGAAGAAGAATTTTTATTGTTGAAGTTTTTCCAGTATCTTATATTTCTTAATCCCGTGTATCACGGTGAGTAATTTAGTGTATCTGTGTTGTGAATATTTGGGAAAATCATGCTTGTATTAAAACGCATTATTCTTTCATGTAAACTATCATCTTGGTGAATTACTTGTCAATTATTTGATTGGCCATACCACGTGCTCAATTGTAGTTTCGTCTTTCCAATCTAGCACTATTAAAATGTTACGATGTTTGTATCATATTGGTTGCCCTTAAGATTATCTTATCTTTTTTTATTTTGCCTACCTTCTTTGTAATGGTCACACAGCCCGTGATTTTGATCGTTGGGGTTAAGATCACACAGGCTGTAGGACCGGACTCCTACCAACACGTTATCGTGAATATTTCAGGGAACTTGATTTGGGGCACAAACTCCGCCAACTACAGCACTCGAGGTACCGTCTAAAAAGGACTTATACTGGCCGGAGTTCTGAGTGCTGATAGACATTGGACGGGGATTTATTTTTTTTGAGACGATCTATCTACGACGAACGGACGCAGCGGTGACGGAGAAGCTTCCAGAAGTTGGAGCCCTATCTCGCATCCGCCACGTGCTAGACACCTGGATCCTCAGCTAAGTTCCCACGTGGATTAAAGCCCCTTAGATACCCTTCAGACACCAAGAGGCTAGATCAGACCGTACGGCCTTCTGCCCACAACCCCCTTTTTTTAATAAATATATATTGTCACGGAGAATCTCTTCTTTTATTTTTAATTTCACCCGTAACAATATAAATAAATAAATACCTAAATATATTTAAATAAAATCGAAAATATTTCTACAAATACTCGACACTGGCAGAATGGTGCAAAACCTTTGCAACTGCGATTACCAAAAAAAAGAAGAAGAATAAGTATCAATAAGCATCTTTTTTTTATAACTTTATTTTGTGTTGAGTATGTAGTGTAAATTCTGAGTTTGTTTAATCATAAGTATTTAGATTTTAAATTACATAATTGTAACACACCCAAAAACACCACAAATAATAATGTACTGTATCCCAATTTCCAAGCAAGCCGTTCTCAAGTCAAGGTTCGACTGTACCCACGAAACCGCGTCTCAAGTAACAGTTTGACAGCAATGACAGCAGTAACGAGTCTCGTTTATTAATACGTTCGCACTCACTTGATACGCCGTACCTACAGCTGTACTTAAGTACGGTCTATTAATTAAAACAACATCTTAAGCTTTATTAATACGGGCCTATGAACCAGCATAAATAAGAAGTTAATAAGTAGTAACTTAAGTGCAGAATAAACTTGTTGATGTATAATGCTCTCAAAGAGTTTGGCAAAAATACAAAGCTTAGATATTGGCCTGTAGTTCTTAATATTGACGCCACCTGTCGGGTCCAATCGCAAATCTAAACCATTTTCAAATCCACTTGAACGCACAAAAAATCTTCAAAATCGGTCCAGCCATTTAGAAGTGTTGAAAAGTAAGCTAATTTATATTTTGGCAACACAATTTTTAGTCTATGCAAATGTCCGCGTCTCCTCTATTGTTGTTTGTGCTCTATGCTCTCTCTCTGCTTGTAATACTTACCGGTAAATAAACGTAGTGTAAAATTGTAAAATCTGGTTTTACTTAAATTCCCACAAGAAGAAATTCAATTTCAAACACACGCACAGAAGATTTATATATAACTAGATGTTGCCCGCGACTCGCGGGAACCGTACATTTTGCCGCAATAAAAAGTAGCCTATGTCCTTTCCCGTGGTCTACTCTATATCTGTGCCAAATTTCATCAAAATCGGTCCAGGAGTTTCGGAGCCTATTCGGTACAAACAAACAAACAAATCTTTCCTCTTTATTATATCAGTATAGAAAACATGTGCGCCCTTACTTGGAGTACGCCTCTCAAGTTTGGAATCCTAGGTACAAATAATACATAGATCTCATCGAAAATATTCAAAAGAAATTTGTTCGATATCTTTGCTATAGATTAAAAATGGATTATAACTCATAAAATTATTTAGAACTGTGTAAGAGGCATCACCTGGTCCCGTTAAGCCGGTTAAGGATCCGACGTGATGTTGCTGACTTAGTTTTCTTACTTAAGATAGCTTCCAATAAAATCGATTCGCCTGAACTTTTAGAAAAACTCAACTTAAATACACCTATAAGAATCTTTAGATCTAACCCCCTTATTTATCTACCAGTAGTCACAACAAACTATCGGAAGAACTCGTTTGTCTTGCGCGCAGGTAACAATTTTATAAAATCTGTAAATTGGATTTATTCACAACTGGCACAGCGACAGCTACTTTTAGCGATTACTTTACCAATATTTGCTCCAGTAACGTAGTGCTGACTTCTACTATCTTTGTACTTTATCTAGGTACTTCAAAATTTAAATGGGTCTAAATGTACTATTGCTATATATAAGCTAACCACTTGATAATTGATTGTAGACTTGTGACTGTTTCTTTCTTCATAATTTATAAACTGTGTCAAATTTAGCGTGTATTAGTGTACATTATGTTTAACTCCTGTTAATCCATTCAGTTTCTACATGTGAGGACTTGTAATTGGCTTTCTAATGATTATAATAGTTTTATATTGTTATTACTGATAGCTGTTGGTCTTCCTAACACAATAAAATAAAATAAAATAAAATAAGATTAGCCGACTAGAGCTACACGGTTGTAATACTCACATGATGCGGCACTAGCTCGTCGATGCCGCGCGTGCTGCCGGTTGCGCACGCCGCAGCCGCAGTGATCGCCGCGGTGGGCAGGATATCGAAGACGGTGCGTTTCGCAAGCGGCGACGGGTTGTCGTGCGTGAGGTCCATGAGGAGCGCGCGGGCGACGGCGGGGGCGGCGGCGCGGCGCGGGGGCAGGAGGAACGAGCCGACCGGCCGCCCGCCGAACCGGTGCACCAAACGGCCCTGCTCGTGCGCGTCCCACGCGCTCTGCGTCTCTGGAATATATAAACACATTATATCTCATAATAATAGGGACGCTTTCTCACCACGTTAATCTGGTCCCGTGGTAAGTTCTCTAACTTTTGGGAACGAGTACCAGACAACGGAAATATATTTTATACTTTTGGAACGAAGTTCCTTATCGCGCATTGCGAATGGGGGCTAGACGGAAAAAATTAAGACTAAAAGTTGTAACGACATTTTTTGCTATAGTTGTAAGCCGTGCGGCGTGCGCGTGTTTCTCTGTCTGTCTCTCTCTCAATTATTATAAGTTTATATTACATTATATTTGTTAATAATAAAAAAAATATGATTATAACTTAAAAAAAAACAAAAAATTATTACAATTCCTTCACTAATTAATCGAAAGGAACTTCGTTCCATCCGGGTGTCCTTTGACACCTCTTAAGTTTTTTTATACTTTATTTGAGATTTATTTAAGATAAAGATTAACATATATTTAAACTTTAATATCTACTTTCCAGTCTTTTTTACCACTAACGAACGGTGAAAGATGGTGTTTTTTTAATAACCGTTCGGTTCGATTCCTAGCTTGGCATTTTTGATTATCAAGTATCTAATGATGCAGTTTTATATTGCGGGACAGTTGACACCTAGACACGACGTAATGCGGCGCTGCATTTTTAAGAGCGGCGCCACGCAGCGCAGTGCAGCTCGAAATTCGAAATCTTGCAATGAAACGTGTATCTTCTTGCGTAGTAAAGTTCAATTTTTAATCGTATTTTAAAAATGCAGCGCCGCGTCTCGTTTCAGGTGTCAGTTCCACCACCTATGCACTATTGAAAAAAAAATACCTTAGTATTTTTTTTATAATAAAATATTTTTATATATTTTTTATAATATAAGGCTTGTCTATCAATATTATAATTAGCCTTTATCGCTGCTTACTTTATATCGAGCGACAGAGGCAAAGCATGCAAATAGGCTATCAGACACTTGTTTGTGAAACAGGCCTTTAAATATGACTATTTTGAATTAATAATAAGAAAGAAGCGAGCGAGAGAGAGAGCGAGAGAGAGGGAGAGAGCTACCTCGTATGAGAGCGGTGATGCCGAGGCGGTTGACGAACACGTTATCGACGTGGTCGCTGTTCGTGAACAGCTCCGCGGCCACGTACAGCTCCGGCCGCACGGCGCGCGCACTGTCCAGCATATACTCTGCCACCTGTATACAACGTTTATAGCATACTTCAATCGTAGGTACACAAAACATAACAGAAATCTTTTTTGACCTTTAGTTAATGTCTAGTTTAGTGTAACAGCAAGTGTTTTATGATTTAAAATTTAAAAACACTATAAACTGTTTTTGTGTTGATGAATAAATAAATAAAGAGCAAAATGTCGGCGTAAATGCGTGAGCGTGCGTGTGTATTTGCGTGTCTGTGTGCGTACACGTGCGCGTTTGCGAGTGCGTGTCTCTTCGCGTCTTTACCGGTGTACTTGTGTGTGTGCGCGTGTCTACTTGTGATATTGCTTGTTCCAGTAAACGCTACTTTTGCCCAAAACGCTACAATCATTTTTACCACTAAATGTGTAACCAAACATCAATTCAAGGATTTGACAATCCTTGTTAACGTCAAAAATTGCTAATTTTAACCTAAATAGGGAGCTGGGTAAAAATATGCAAAATGGTGTGATCATTCTTAGCGTTTTTAATAGATGACAGTTGCGTGTGGAACAAGGGTGAAAACAGTTACGAATGGTCATAGTGGTGCGAAAGAAACAGAATGTGAATGAAAATAATGAAAATGTTGTTTTGACTGTGCTACTGGTACGCAGCTTTATATACTCTCACATTTGTGTGCGTCTACTCACGTGCAGCGGCGTGGAGTGGCAGTTGTCGAGGCGCACGCCGTCGAACACGGCGGCGGTGCGGCGCACGTACTCGCGCATGTGCGCCCACAGAAACGGACTGTCCTCGGGCTTAGAACCGTAACTAAAACGATAATTACACTATTCAAATACTTTCTCCTTAGGTGCAAATTTTAAGGAAAATATATATTAATAATTAGTATAAATAAAAAAAGGATTGTGTGGTTTTATGAAACCACGGTAAAAGTGAAACTTAATAACAAAATAGCGTGGAGCACTGGCACAAATGAGTACTAGTCTATACACTACACGGTCAGCTGATGCGAACTATAGGCGCCGCCATATTGGCCTCGGCTGCTCTGACGAGCGCCTTTCACTTTATCCCTACTCCGCAGCCGACCGTCACGCGACATGCAACACACAGACGAAAAATTTTGAGACGATGTAGTAGAAAAGTTTCACTTTAATTAACAACATAGATAGTATAGTATAAATTATACATACTGTTTGGACTTTAGAGCAACAGACCGTAAAAAATGGGGTGAAGTGTGAATAATTGAGTTGTGTTTTACGAAGCAAAATAATCTCAAAATGACCGCACTTCTTCCAAGTCCGCGCTCAGCGTCATGTCACTCACTTTTAGTATAAAACAATGTACTCTGTGTCACTCACCGCAGCTTGACGCTGTCTCCCCAAGCGATGAGCTCACGGCGCAGGTACACGCGGCCGCCCTGTTCCGACGCCGCGAAGTCCGCGAGCGGGTCCGCGCCCATCACCCAGCCGTTGTGCGCTGCCACCGCCCGGCCAAGGTCACCGTAGATGACGGACTCCACCTCCTCGGGGGACGCGGTCATGTCGCCCGGGTACGTGAAGTATCTAAACGAGAATTACAGATAAAATAAATAAATAAAATATCTTTATTAAACACACCAGGCACACAACACAACTGGAAGGATAACAAACAACACGGAAATTAAAACTTACTCACTACAACATAAAATCAATTTTGTTTTTTTTTTAACACAGCTAGATAAGACTATGCAATGCCCACTTCGTGTGTTTAAAGGGTAGCCACTCAGGCATCGTCCTGCCCTACAACATCACCGTTGAGAGAGATGATGTTTGTACGGTTCGTACACCTTGAGATGCTGTTGCTGCTATAGATGCTGCTGTTTGCTGAGTAAAACTAATTTGCTGCTGCTAATATGTATATTTGCTAAGATACAGGATAAAATGCTAATGCTATATGCTAATGAGTTACAAAGTCCGCAATGCGCGAAGGTTTTGCGTAAACTGACTTAAACCTAAAATATATCTAAAATGAGCGTACGCGTGAAATGTACAAAAATGCTGATGATGCTCTGTACGGTTGTTGCACCGTACAATGTTGTTGAGCAGATGATTCGTGACATCAGCTGGGACAGGTCCACACCCTTTTAATATGTATGTATTTCGCAGTATCAAAATGTATATGCATGTATGTCTATGTGTTATGAATGTACAAGGACAGACGACACTCCTGCGAGTCGTCTGCCCACCACCATCTGACAAGGGTACCTCAATAAAGTGGGAAGCCGTAATAAGTATTTCATTAGCCAAAGCTTCTATAATATTGACGTGATAACTTCTCATAATTCGATGGAGCCGGCTGCACGCACGAAAAAACATGACGTTGTTGTTGTTGTTGTTGTTGTCACGTTCAACTATCGTCAGTAAACCGACTTTACAGACAACCGATATTATTTTTTTTAGAACGCTGAACGATACTGCGCTTAATAATATTAGGGTATGTCATGGATCATATTCCACATATTTCCAAAAAACGGCAAAATTTATTCCATGACAACAAAATGTAAATTACCTACCTGGGCACTAAAGGATGGGTCTCGCTAACTTCTTCCACTTTCGGACCATCTTCTTGCAGTCGAAAGTACCTGAGGAAAGGACATACTTTGAAAAATATACTTTAATTACACATGTTTTACACACCGCCGCGCGGTATGGCCGCGCAGATAGCCCTCGACATCGGCGGCGCACACAGCCTCGCGCAGCACGCCTGTACGCGGGACTTCTCATCGTCAGTAAACGAGATTATAACAACTTATGTGACATACTTCATGCCGGCGACGCAGTTGTCTATGGCCGCGCGCAGATGGCCCTCGACCTCGGCGGCGCGTACAGCCTCGCGCACCTCGCCTGCACGCGGGACTGCTCGTCGTCAATAGGCGACATTATAACAACTTATGTGACATACATCATGCCGGCGACGCAGTTGTCTATGGCCGCGCGCAGATGGCCCTCGACCTCGGCGGCGCGTACAGCCTCGCGCACCTCGCCTGCACGCGGGACTGCTCGTCGTCAATAGGCGACATTATAACAACTTATGTGACATACATCATGCCGGCGACGCTGTTGTCTACGGCCGCGCGCAGATGGCCCTCGACCTCGGCGGCGGCAGCGGCGTTCAGCGACAGCAGAGTCGCGCGCAGCTCCGCGCAGCACCCCTGCACGCGGGACTGCTCGTCGTGGCATCCAGCCCTGTTAATTACTGTCAATGTTATTTTGCCCTTTCATTTATTACATTGTAATAAAAAGTATGTTAATCATTCAATACGTCAATATAATTTCACATTTAAAGTAGAGCGATCAGGAATATGTTTTACGTTTTTAAGCCTTTTTTAATCCTCGTCGCAAAAAGAGGGGTGATTTACATAATACACAGGTTGACGTATGTATTTTTCTGTGGCATCCTAAACACATAGACAGATTTGGATGTGGTTTTTTAGTTAAAAGTCGATGTGATTGAAATAGTTCTTTGTTAAACTTATCAGCTCGCTTTGAGTTATAACTAAGATAGATGTTACATAAATTAATATTTTGTTTTTTATTATTCAATATTTAGTTAAAAAACAATAATATGTATTCAGTTTCAAGTACTCAAACTTTAAGTTTAGACTATATAAATGTAAATATCTCACCTGTATACATTGTACTTGCGCAGCGCCAAATCCATATCTATGGTCGCGGCGAGGCGGCGGCGCTGCGGGTCGGTGATCAGCCGCAGTGGGGCAGATTCGGGCCTCTCTGATGGTAGTCTGAAAAAAAAATATATCTTTCTCTGACGGCAGTCTTCTAAGTATTATAATTTAAGGTCCCGCTGCGTCTGTCTATTTAGACTGATACAATATTAATCCTTAACAAATTAAATACTATGGTAACTTTAAGCGTTTCATACACATTATAATTGCTCTTTACACCATGAAGTTTAAATTTATGTCTTAGGAGCTATCGTTATATTAAAAAGTACGCGCGAAATAAATTCAAGTGGTCGAGGGCGCGCGGCGCAACGACTGATACTCCACCCGCGCCCATATACGTCGAGTATATCAGAATTATGAATAGGGTACAAATTATAAAGATATCGTTAATGAAAACCCAATTTCACTTCTAGTATTTATATTTTCGTATGTTGATAACAAACAGTCATTTACAAACATTAATACCCGTTAGAACCACTCCGTGGTTAGAACAACAAACATACAATTTAGCGCAGTCGGTGGGATAATGTACAATTTATTCTTTCTGAATTCTGTATGCACATATACATGGGACATGCATAATTTACGAGACATATTTACAAACCATAATTTACATTACCTAGGCATTCAAAATCTAAAAAACCAGCCATGTGCGAGTCGGACTCGCGCACGATTGGTTCCGTACAAAACGGCAAAAATATAACTTTTGTTGTATGGGAATCCTCCTTAAATATTATTGTATTTTGATTTTATAGCATACAACAGAAATACATCATCTGTGAAAATTTCAACATTCTACTAGCTATGTCGGTTAAGGAGATACAGCCTGGTAACAGACAGTCAGACGGACAGACAGACAGACAGACAGCGAAGTGTAACTCACTTATTGCTGACCAGCTGGTAGAAGTTCTGCACTATCGAGTCGACGTCGCACGTGAACATCTCGTGCAGGCGCAGCGCCGGCACGCGCTCCGTCTCCAGTATGTGACGGATCGCCTGAAAACAACGCTATACTTTAACCAACGAAAAGAAATTCATTTTATAAACAATGAACTATGCCAGCGCAAATAATCATCTAAAAGTAATATAATATGTAACGTGAAATTCAAAATTAATAAGCTATTTTACTTGGTCGGATAATAATGTAGCGTCAGACCTAGGATATATGAAAGGAGCACTGAAACGAAACCGTAAGCAGCTCATGTCTCATAAAACGTCAAAGATAAAAACCCATAAGAGTGAAAGAGAAAGCAAAAACATGTATTTCGCTTGTTTTTCTAAGGTTGTCCCGGCGTTTGTGCTCTTTTGGTATCCTAATTACGACGTTGCAATTACGACTTTATTGCACTGATAATAATTAGTATTAGCATGAGAGATAACGAACGATATATGTTACATCTCTTACTCATACCCGGGTATAGTTATTAATCTGAGCGTCTAAAATGAAATGATATTTTGTTATTTCTAAATGAACCTTAACAACCTTTTTTCGGAAAGTCAACAGAAAAAGCGACCAACATTTTAACTCTAACCCGCCGAGAAGAACCGGCGTAAGAAACTCGCACAGGGCCATATTTTAGCATAAAGATGGAAAATTGATCTTTTAAAAGAAATATATATTTTACATCGTAAACTTAAATCTATGTTATATATAACAAAAGTCAAAAGTACACAAGTACATAGAGACGGCCTTGCCATCTAATTCCCAATGTGTGCAATCGTTAACAAAATAATTTACTTTATAATAAGCTTTAGCACACAAACGTTCTTTGACTACTTCTTTAAACTTATTAATAGGAAGGTTTTGAACGTTTTCTGGGATCCTATTGTATAGGCGTATACATTGGCCCTTAAAATATTTACTTACTTTGCCAAGTATTATCACAGGTACATCTAGCTTATGCTTATTTCTAGTGTTTATACAATGATTTTCACTTTTCTTCTAATGCTTTCTTCTTCTTTCTTAATTCTATGCTAAATGAAATTGCTTAAGTTTTTTCTAACGTATAACAAATTATCTAAAATATACTGAGAAGCGACGGTCTGTACACCTATTTCTTTAAACTTTTCTCTCGGAGATTCAAAAGGGGACATTTTATATATAGCACGAATAGCTCGCTTCTACAGCACAAATATTGAATTTATATCGGTAGCGATTCCCCATAAAAGTATGCCATAAAACATTCTACTTTGAAAGTAGCTGAAATAGGCCAGAATCTGAAAGAGTAATAGTAAATATTTGAGCCCGCGTCATTTTAATGAAAATTAGACAGTTTGTTATCTAACGCCCGTATTAATAAACCGTTCTCAAACTCGTTCTCAAGACCTTTCTTAGCTGAGACAGTCTCAAGTAACGATTAGCTTCTCAAGATGGTATTTAATTCATAGTATGATTTCAAGACCGTCTCAGTTGATAACGTTATTGAGATCACTTACTCAACTTTTAAATGTCTTCTACACGACAAAGAACGAATAAAATACCGTTTCGTTTACACTTCTACAAAGAACGGATTTATTGATTATACATTCCTTCAATATTTCTTTTTAAAAATGTAATATTTAATCATATAAATACCAAAAAAAGTTTAGTCTGTATTTTTTATATTGAAAAAACTGATTTTCATTATTTTTTACGTAGATATTAATATTTATTATTGTCTAGTATAATAATATCCATATTTTTTTGAAAACTACGTAAAACAGAATGCGGATCATTGCCCTTCGAAAAAAGTTCTTCTTGTTCTTATTCTTTAAAGTGGCTCCTTAGTGATTCGCCAATGTGTTGTGTTTACGAAAACTCTGCCTTATGAGTGGGTTTTATGAATAAACAAGGGCACGGTGTACAGGAGGAAGTCTGTTGAATAATTTAATACCTAGAACAGACACAAACATTTAGGGCCAGTACCACAGTATGTACATAAAGTTTCAGTAAAAGGAGTATTTACAAAACACATAACAGATTTAAGGTTGATAGGGCGAGGAATTGTAGGAGGGAGGGATCATATAATGAGGATCGTTTTTTGGGCAGCGAAAAAAAGTTTTGCTGTCAAGTGTCAAATCAAGTCAATTAATAAAAATCATAAATATATAAATAAAATCGAAAATATTTCTACAAATACTCGACACTGTCAGAATGGTGCAAAACCTTTGCAACCGCGATTACCAAAAAAAAAAGAAGAATAAGTATCAATAAGCGTCTTTTTTTATAACTTTATTTTGTGTTGAGTATGTAGTGTAAATTCTGAGTTTGTTTAATCATAAGTATTTAGATTTTAATTTACATAATTGTAACACACCCAAAAACACCACAAATAATAATGTACTGTATCAAAATTCCCAAGCAAGCCGTTCTCAAGTCAAGGTTTGACTGTACCCACGAAACCGCGTCTCAAGTAACAGTTTGACAGCAATGACAGCGTACTTGAGTAACGAGTCTCGTTTATTAATACGTTCACACTCACTTGATACGCCGTACCTACAGCTGTACTTAAGTACAGTCTATTAATTAAAACAACATCTAAGTAGGTACTTTCTTGAGAATTGTCTTAGAGATAAGAACGCTTTATTAATACGGGCCTAAGTTAACAACATCACTCTGACGTTGGCAACTCCAATTACAGGGGAGGCTATTCCAAAAGGTGAAGAAGTTAATTAGTCATCTTGTAGATAGTGTAAATGTCATGTCCTATAGAGAGATGAAGGTACTAGTGGAGGATAAAGAAAAGTGGCGGAAGCTCCACCGACAAGGGCTCTGCCCTTAAATTAAAGAAGAAGTTATTTAAGTTATCGAGCGTACCTGTATGTGGTCCGAGGTGGTGACACGGCGCGGCACGGCGGGCAACGCGCCGGCGGCGGCGTCGGCGGTGAGGCGCGCGAGGCAGGCGTCCAGCAGCGCGGCGGGCCGCAGGTGCGGGCAGCCGGCGCAGCTGTACGTCGCCTCGGGGTGCTCCGCTAGCCAGGGGGTCTCGTTCGCCGTATGATTTAATACCACGTCGCAGATGCTCAGCATCTGGAAGAGAGCATAATATATTATAGATCAGGGGTTCTTAAACTTTAAAGATAAAATAACACCAACCAAATATCTTTAATTTATGGAACCACATATCAAATGATTACAAATCATAGTCTGCGCTGAATTCTTAAGAAATAGTAACTTCCTTCCTACTTTCATAAAAGTAATGAGTTCTTCCCACAGCTAACAAGTAACAGCATAGAACAGCAAATAATAAAATGTAATTTTGATGGAACCCCGATGACTGTTCTAGGTTCCGATAAACCCACTGTGGGAATCCCTGTTATAGATGAACTAGCTGTTGTCCGCGCCGGCTCCGCCCGCGAAAATACAGTATCCCACGGGAATACTGAACTTATTCCGGATAAAAAGTATCCTGTTTTCCATCCAGAGCTTAAACTACTACTATACAAAATTTCATCGAAATCCGTTCAGTAGTTTTTGCGTGAAAGAGTAACAAACATCCATCCATCCATCCATCCTCACAAACTTTCACATTTGTAATAGTAGTAGGATACTAGATTTTCTCGCGGTTGAGCGTGGCCGAGCGGAGCGCTAGGGCTGGTAAGTCTACAGAAGGCGTTGACAGTGCGCAGCGTCGCGGCACAAATAACCAAAACTCAAAACTCGTTAGTCGTTCAATGCAGCGACAAGCCTTAACGGCGCGGCGACACGGCGCGGGCACCGCGCGGCGTGACACTATATACTGCTATTTGAGGTTTCGTTAGCGGCCGTGTAAATGACGCGTATGTGTGCGTGCGCCGTTTCGGGCAGTCAAGTATGAAGATGGTCTGCTGTACATTATCTATATTGTGCTATTAAGCCCCCATTACTGCAATCTGCTAGTTAGCCAAAGTTAACCTACCTTCCATTCGTTTCGCATTTGGTTGACAATTTTCTCGACATCCTCGTACGTGGGCTGACGGCCGGCGGCGGGGTCGGCATACCGCGGGTCCACGCGTAGCTGCTCAGCCAGGCTGTAGCTGGAACCGGACGCACCCAGCTCCTAAATACGTAAAACAAAGTAATTTAACATTACTTCCGATAGATGGCGCTTTTATGAAAAATTATTCTGACATAATATTATGATTATAACAACCAGTTGCACTAGATTGCGCTTTTCACTGACTTTAATTCTGACAAGTTTTATTACCACGACCACGAGATGGAACTTTTGACTATTGTAACTAAATAGGTCGGTACTACCAGTCACTGGGTGGCACATTTTACTCAATGTTTTTAATTCTGAAGTAGGTTTATCACCAGCGCTTTTGCGGGAAGTTATTTCTACCAAATAGTTTACCTCTTTTGTCATTATATGGCGGTTTTGTGCCAGAAATAATTATGAGAAGACTTACTATTACTTCCACTAGATGGCGATAATTGTTTAGAGACCCCTACACACTTGTGGTTTTCCAACATAGGCGTTTGGTCAAAAAACTTGTTTATTTTTGCATAATTGAAAGTTGTTCGATTTTTTTTTGCGATACACACAATATACACACTAGTATTTTTAAATATAATTACTGAAACCAAAACCGAATTAATGCATAGTAATATGCTTTAGCACCTGTATCGGCGTGAAGTGTATCATGTTGTACCCCGCCTCGTGCGCGACCCGCAGAGTGTTGCGCCAGCGTGGCAGCGGGCCCAGGCACTTGGTCAGCACTGTCTGGCACATGACGCCGTCCAGCGGCATCGGCAACGCCGGCGCCACGCCGAACCACCCCGACCCCTGCGGCCCGCCGCGCTCCCTACAACACGTGCGCGGTTGGGTAGCAGTGTAAGACAGAGAGGTTTAGAAAAACTTAAGCGTCTAGGTAGCCAGGAAGAACCCAAGAATGATACGCGAGGCTATAGAAATTAAAAAGTACCCTAATTTTAACCGAGAAGATGGCTGGGTGCTGCCATCTAGTTGGGATCCAATAATTAACAAAATAAAATGTAATTTAAATCACCGCGGCTTCAATATACTGTTAGTATGTTTTGCGTGGATCGGAACACAAATAATAATTGAAGAATCTTCGGGTAGATTGAATAACTTCAACAAATAGGACAATTGACACCTCAGTCCTCCCGTGGTCACGGTCACTTTCCAGCAGCCGTGGTCACGGCTGCTGGAAAGTAGCCGAAACCTCGCGAAAAAAAAATGCACCGCGACACAATTCGTAAGTGTTTAAAACAATAAAAAAGACAAGCAACAAACGAGGGGTTTGCATGTTGCAACCTTTGGATCAATTTAAAAAAACAGTTCCGTTCGTTATCTTGAATAACAAAACTGATAGATTACTTAAAAATTATGCGGACGAAAATGTTTAAGATTCATTTATCAGAATCTAAATAATTATAATCTGACCAAGCGAAATAACTTATAAGTTTTAAATAACATCCGTGTTACTTTGATTTTATTTAATTAAGGATTATTTTTGTGCTACGCATGAACGTGTTGTGAGTTGTGACTCAGAGTGTAATAATAACTAATATGACACTCACGGCTGTCATCCACGTAGTTGTAGCAGAAGTAGCCGGTGCTCTCGCAGCTCGCAGCACATATCATTATCAGTCACCGCCTTGTCAAGCGCCGCACACGCACGCAAGCCACTCGCACGCACGCTACTCGCATGCACGCACGCACGCCACTCGCGCGCACGCACGCACGCACGCCACTCCCACGCACGCACGCACGCCACTCGAGCGCGTAGTACTACGTGCGTACTGTCTCTCTCTACTCAAGACTAGTTAGTCACTCACGGGCTGTCATAGACGAAGTAGTAGTGGAAGGAGCCGGCGCGAGAGAGCTGCAGCTCGCAGCACACGTCGTCGTCGGTCATCAACACCGCCGTGCCGAGGGCCGTGCCCGCACGCCCGCACTCGCAAGCACGCCATTCGAGCGCGTAGTACTGCGTGCGAAAAAATTCTTGCTCACCTTTGCCTTCCGCTACAAAACCAAGAAATAAGATATCAAATAGGATAAATTTGGACATGCCAACATTATTTAATACCTGTCCAAAGTCATGGTAATATGTAAAATGCAGCTTTTACAGCTTAGCCAGGTTAAATACTTTCTTATGTAGGTCCTAGGTGCTATGTTTTATATAGAGGACGTTTTAACAAATTTCAATATACCAGTAAGCTGACGCTCGATATTTAACCGTGCAAGGGCTCCGAAAATTAAACATCATTAATTAATTGGATCGCTTAATTTTCTTTAATCTATTTCCTAAATATTTAAATGGATAGTAATATTTAATAACTTACAGCCATCGGCCGGTACATAGTTGGTGTAGAGAGTGACTTTCTTGCCTAGTAGACTTGGGCCCGGCTCGAATTGTAGATAAGTGCCTTTGTCAAATCTAACGAAAAACATATAAAATAAGTTAAGATCTTAAATGGAGCTTTTTAACTCAAATTAACAGAAAATGCAAGAAACAACCAAGTGCGAGTCGGACTCGCGCACGTAGGGTTCCGTACCATTATAGCAATATTTTGTACATGTTTACTTATTATTTCCTTATTACTTTTCTACTTTTGTACGACGTTTTTCAAGTAAGCGCATTTTACAAGTTATGTGTCTATAACTCCTTACAAAATTATTTAAAACGTTATAATTTTCCTTCAAAACTCACACTATGTTTTTTTAGAAAATAGATTTTAACAAAACATGCGCTTTAAATTTGAATAGTCGCAAACGGATATTTAAATCAAAAAATCGTCTTAACAACCGCTCAATGTTTTTAAAAGACTAATTTAATGATACTATGGAGTAGACGCGAGAAAAAAAAACTCCAGTACTTGTAGCCCCAAAAAAACATTTTTCATGATTTTATATTATCGCTTTGTCAACGTGGTAAATATACATATCCATGCAAAGTTTCATCTTTCTAGCACATACCGTTTGAAAGGTAAGCCGAAAACGTTCGGACATGAAACTATAAGGCTGCCGAGAAGTGAACTTCGGAACCCTAAAAACAAAAAATATGCTGACTTCGTTCAATTAATAATGCTACATAATACACTTACCTATACAACGTAGCATCATGATGTTCTCCATGCTCTAACGTGATGACGCGCACATCGAGCGCCTCATCCAGCACGACCACCGCCTCGCTCGCGCGTTTCCCCATCGCTACCTGTCTCTGGAAACAAAGACATTCTAGAACAATCGTCCTAAGAATTGTGCATAGGACCTCATTTAGGTTTGAAACGTAATATATAAATAGTTGATTGACGCCAACACTGGAATTTAATGATGGATAAAATATGCACAGCTATATTCGGAATTGGTCGTAATTTAATTATGTATTTACAAAACGCTCAGATTAAAAGTAAGTTTTTTTTGTGATTCTACTCGACTGTCTTATGGCGGTGACAAACCTAGGATCAACATAATAGGAAATAGTCTAGAACTGGCACTGGGCACACAAATAATACCAACCAGAACGCGCAGAAAGTACAAAATTACTGATAATTCTATTTATTATAATAATACGCCACAATAATTATACAAACATAATACGACGCGATCACTCGTATGAAGTAGTTCAAAACATGTTCTGTAAACATAATTATATCCATCGTTATATAATAAGAGAATCAATTGAACAACCTTATCTGAGACTTTATCCTGCATTTTTCTACAGTAGGAGCTATGACGCGCAAGCATGTTGTACAGAATACACGTCACTAATGTCAGTTAATCTCCTAAGCGCGCGCGGCCCTTCTATTCTAAAGGATCATCCAGACTAGCCGAGAAACCCAGAGAAACGTCAATATGGAACATGAGAAACGTTTGTCCTTCTCGGTCTCGCGCAGAGACTTCGAGAGAGGGACGACTTCCCACCGTGAGTGTAGGTATCACAAACCCAAAACGGGACACCAGCGTATTGAGTTACTATCCTTTGTGTTTCTTTCGGTAGGTAACTAGGTCCCTCAACCGCATCCCTTTTGTTTTATCCCTATATGTAATTATATAATATGTTTTACAGGTTTTTTACTAAAGAAAAGAAGGCCTCATTTAATGTAGGTTAAAAGGGTCAAATATTGCTTTCCTTTCAAAATAGAAACATGAGATAACGATTTCGTTTTTATTTTGTTTATTTAAAAACATTTTATTATTAATATCACAATTACTCACTTGAAGACATCCTAATTTGATAATATTAGAAAAACAATTTAACACCATTTTTGGTAGGTACTTATCAGATTGATAACTATTATAGTTGTACTTCTTCCAAGCTTAATAGTTAAATACTTCATCAAATTTCAAAAAACTTAAAACTCAATATGTAGTAACTAGCACCAAGTTACTACTTTCTATATTAGATATGGTATGATCGACTTAGATTATCAACTCTGGTATTACTTTACGCCCATTAGTATTGTACAATGGATTAATAATAATAATCTATCTAAGGCTATTTCGACTACAGCTACTGCTGGACGGGCTCAGCAGCTGGCATCTCACTGCTCCGCGCGGTCGTGTGCTCGCATATGGCTGCTATAGCCAATTTTGGCCTTGAAGGTCCTTGAGCACTTCGGGCAGGTGAGTACGCCGTTGCAATAATTGTATATTAAAGCCATTGGTGGTCTGGCCTTTAACTCTTAGCGGCGAGTTCGTCTTTGCGTAAATTTTCAAAGGCATTGATTGATCTTTTGCCTTACAAGACGTCTCTTTGTAGCTAATGACTCCCACGTCAAAGGTTCAATACTGCAATTCCTCATGTGTCTCTTAAGCACATCCTTAATAATAGTGTAATGTGGTAATGGCATAAAACATTAATCAATTCATTGTTAATTACTATGCTACAATTGGTTTTTGACTATGTTTGGCTTGGCCTATTTATAACCTATCCTCAGCAGACGAACTGAACTTCATCAATTTGAATTTGAACTGAAATTCATCAATTGATGTGATTCATCTGAATTTCTTTATCCAACAACTTGAATTTAGCGGTCTCCACTCTCCATAATAAAAATAATAGGGTATGGTCATGGTATGGTGCTAGATAACTTTTTATAACAATTTATCAACTTTTACATTCAAAAGTACTTGAACTTAGAAGTCAATGTAAGATTGTTAGATCAAAATATTTCTTCAAATAGGAAAAAAGAAAGTCATATACATAATAATAGACCAATTTCTTTCAGAAATATTCCAATATTTTGATAAAGCTAATGGCCTAAGATCCGATAGGAATTATATACCCTCATCTGTTATTTAATCGTGATAAGTATAAATGATAGATAATATTCACATTAACACATTGCAAATAGGTTGCCTAGTTAAATTGCGCCGTAATAATATTAAATAATTAATATTTTAATTGAAGTCCATGGTTTCCTACATTTTGTATGTAAATTTTAAATTCGACTGGTGACAGTGACAAAGATACGTTCCGCGCGCAACTTCATGTGTCAGACAATTCATTGTCACATATTACAACAAAAAGTATATGCATACAT